>JAUPMV010000008.1:15525058-16770307 GCA_030848855.1 Branchinecta sandiegonensis | reverse complement strand
CAGACGAGCAAATGCCCCCGTTCATTGGACAGCTCGATATAAAGCAGTACAAAAGAGACAAAACCAAAGCTTTCGATGGGATCCAAAAAATTCTATATTTGATCCAGACAATTGGGTCTGGGCCAGATCCAATCTTCGCCAGACTCCTTGAACATTTTTACTACTCAAATTTAGAAACAGACTAAGGCTAAATAGCTCCAAGCCATATATATTCATGATCATAAAGGGCCCAGGATCATTTTTGCCCCAAGGTTCTGATTACATATGAATTTCTAGCGCCCTAAAGTGCGCATCATCAAAGCCAAGTGCAAAAAAAAAAAAAAAATACTTTTTACCAAACGATACATTCCCGTGATTTCCATCAAGGATTTTGCTTACAAATGATCACAACAAACCACAAATTGGCGAATTCCTACTTTCATACCAAGCCTTGCAAGTGCCATATTAGACCAGCTCTTGCTATGATTTGATATTGTTCTATATTTGGCTTAATAGCTTTTAAATATATATATATATTGGAGCTTTTGATCTTTTTTTCTTCAATCACTTTTAAAGGAGTTGTATTTTCGCACAGCCAAAACCAACTTCACGGCCTGAGCTGAATCAACAGCGTGCCCTATTAGCGTCAGAAAGAAACACTGCTTAGCTACCAGTCAATTCACTTTACTACGACGTTGGGTTGTTTGTGCTACTGGTTTCCCATGCATGAAATGGACCGCAAGGAAATGAAAGGGGAATGATTTCCTTTCAATTGCTTCGAGTACTTTCTTCGGGACAATCAAATAAGGAAAAGGGCAGGTAAGGCTACAGGGTGTTGAGAAACAAATTTGTTCCAACGGGCTCTTCACTTAATGAAATGTGAGCAAATAAAACATTTAAGTCTGCAAGAAACTAGCCTTGGACAGGGATACACATATGATCGCTTTGTTGTTCTCTTACTGAATTCAGTGGCCCCATTTGGGTAGGGCAGGAGGAAAGCTGCCCCCTCGGCCTTCCAAGGGGGCCCAGAGTTACCCGTGGAAAACAAGTGTAAACTGTAGTGACGATGTTCAAACCGAAATACTCTTTATGCATTTTTTTTATGAGTCACTTTTCGTTCAAATGTTAGTCATCACTTTAGTATTTTCGGGCTCCCCTTTGTAAGATGTAAGTTAAAGGACACCTCGCACTGCATAGTGTGTCTGCTCAGATGTTCTAAAATAGTTGACCCTTTACAATTAACCTATGCTTAGTGCTTACAGAAAATTACACACGGCTTCGGCTGTTTTTAGCCCTTTGCCTTGGATTGGCAAAACTTTCCAAACCGGTATTCGGACAGAAACAGCTCCTCGGAAACAATGGTCGGGGACCTGATACGTCACGTAAAGAGAAAAAATCGTAGCAAGCGTGATAATCAGTGTATTGCTAACAGAGGTGAAAGGGTAGATTTATCAAGGGAAGAATCTCGGGAACGAGAACGGATGGAAATGCTACTGAAGTGGAATGAATTACTATCGTAAGTACAACGTGTCCTTTAGAATGTGAAGTTTTTTTTTAAGAATGTGAAAAGGGCCAGGACGACGCCGTTGTCTTATACCATTCTGGCATTCTTCTGCTCAGTGTGGCTACACATTTCTGGCTGTGTGGTGCTGGAGCAAGGTGATTTTCGATAAGTAGGGTAGTATTGGTTTTTGTTTTTTAATTTTTATCCTTTTGTTATTTGTTATTTTAATCGGTGATATATAAACTGGAAGGAAAAACTGAGATCGCGTTCCCCGGGTCATTATCAGTTACAATCGGTATGATTATGTTTACTGATTTCGTTTCACCGTCAGCTGTGACAAGAACATTAGCTCCTCCCTCTGACCGCTTTCATTGCAAAAGAGATCGTTAGAACTTAATTAATATGAAGCATCATAGGTGATAATAACTATCTGTTCAGCAGGAATTCCCGCCGGCATCGACTAAAAAGAGGCACGGCACGGCGCAGGGGGCACGAGTAATAAAAGAGGTTAGCAAGTAGTAGAAGTAGACAAGTAAGTGAGAGTTCGTACCTCCAGAGCCTAAAAGAAGGCACGTTAGAGCTTGTTCCTGCCCCTCACTCTGAAGCCTGAAAGGGCCCCTTTAGTTTTCGTGCCTCTTTTTATTACCCGTGCCTCTTAATCTATGTTGTACCGTGCCGTGCCTCTTTTTATCCCATTCCTGTCACAATGGTCACGTCTGCCCGCACTATTATTATTCTCGTTCCACAGAAAAGAGTCAGCAAGTACCTTACCAAGCGGGTGCACGTTAATAAAGTCAGAACGTGTCTATGATCAAGTAAATATTACAACACTTTGAACATAGATACTTCCAACATAAATATATCTGCGGACAGACTAGGTTTTTGCTCATCGAATGACATCTCAAACTGTACTGCAAGTTAGAAGAAGTTGGAGTTAGAAGTTTAGAAGTTGGACGAAGAATTCGTGACATATCCTGCAGGATACAAGGTTCTTTACCTAAACTCAATAAAGAGCTGGCTCCTCTTATCATCGTAGCTCGTAATAACTCTGTGGAACACAACCTTGGAAAAATATTATATACTACAAAATATTCTATACTTCTATACTCTGGAGTCTGGTTGCAGTCACGCTGTATCGAGGACAATTTTGTGAGCATCATCTTAAAGCTGAATCATGATTGAGGTTTATGGGTGAATCAAGTTTTCTGAAGTCGGCATGGGCTAAAGAGCAAGTCAGTCAATAAAACTGTTTTTCTTAAACCCAGAGCATCTGGCCCGGAAAGAGTCGGCTTTTACAACTGCTGCCATCGTAACTCAGGCTCTACATTACCCTGGCGTTGCCAACAAAGCCAATCCAAACATGGGGTTGGAATACTCTATATGACTAAGTCTAAAACACGCCAGCGACCCTCGGGAAGAAAGAGTAATCGTGTCCGTGCGACTCAAAATCAACGACTCAAATCCTCTGTCAATCAATCACCGCGATCTTTGGGAGCAGCTGTAACACCACTTCTGCCTTTCTTCCGCTAGATACCCGAAGAGGCCGGAGATTTTGCTTCGGCAATTAGAGATAGTCATCAAGAGTCTAGGTGGAGGAGGTCTCTGCGATCGAACAAATGAAAATCCTTCGGGGACGTGACGTCTGATGGCTTTAGTCAGCGTTGGGGATAATGAGCAGACTGTAATTAGAGGTATTAAATCGAAACTTGACCAGTTTTCAACAATTCAATTTTAATTATGTGGAGTCCCATTTGGCGGAAAAGTTATTGCCAATGAATAAAAAAAATGTTTCTTTCTAACTGATCTCCAGAATTTAAAACAAAATACGCAGAGTAAGGCGAATCTGCTTCTTTTTAAATTTGTTTTTATTTATTTAGCAACCCCAACAAGCTACTTTTTCTTGGATCTAGGGTGACCACTTCGACGCCTAATTCTGTGTAGAAAACCTCTTAGAGAAAATGTTTCAAATGCAAGTGGCGCAAACTAACGAAACAGAAAAAGGATGACGAAGCGTGGCCAGTAAAGGTAGGAATTAACTTTTTAAATGTCACTACATTCAACTATTTTCCCAAAGAAAATTTAAGGTATATACGCCTATGTACAAATACGATACCTTCGTCCACAACCAATAAATCGTGAAGAATGAGGGTTTCTTTGCCACTAGATAGCTAATCGTTCTATCAGAAAAGACCCAGGTCGCGCCACCATCCATCAAGATTTGCGAGGGCGTGCTCCACTTAGCCACATCATTTATTTCCCCACCCTCCCCAGCTTGAGCCTACGGGGGCTAATTTGTTCACTGGAATGTTTGGAACAACGATTAGTAAGAATCTGCGAAGGCGTTCGTTCATCGCTCCAAGTCACCGACCAGGGAACGACCACTGGAAAGTACGAGTGTACACCAAGTCGGTGTTCCATTTAGTAACATCATTTGCCGACCCTACCCAGTTTAGGCGCCCAAGCGCCATTTAGTTGAGTTCTCTTCTTGACTATGATAGCTTGTGTAAATAAATGATTCTGATGATTCTGATTCTGATATACCTACGGGCTAATTTGTTCACTGGAATGTTCGGAACTATTGTTAGAGCGTTAAAGGCAATTGTCCATCCGGTCTAAAGGCACAGAGAAGGGAACTATCACTGTAGTGTAAACCAAGTCGCTCAATCCCTCGGTCGAACTGATAAGTTCAGAACAGTGATTAGTAACTATCTGCAAAGGCGTTTATCTAGTCACAAACAAGGCGGCAAATCAACCGCTTTCCTGCCACTGCGCTACCTAATTCAGTAAAATTAGTGTTTTCGTTATGTATTTGTTTATATCTCTTTCCTGTGTAGGCTATGTACTGTGCAAATGCCTAGTTGGTAGGCTGCGCGTAGCAAAATAATTCATCCATGTATCCACTGATAAATTTTGGTGTAAACGAAGACAGCCAATCCCTCCATGACAGCACCGGAAATCGGAATGTTAAGAACTGCGATTTGGACGAATCTGCAAAGGCGTTCATCCATAGCTCCACGACCGAAAGAGAGACGAGACGACTCTACCCTGGCGAAGAAGAATTTACTCGCAAACCCACATCACGGTTGGACGAAACTAATGCCGGACAACGTACAACGTGGCTGAGTGCCCTTCACATAAGATCGAGGTTCGTACTACTTCTTGGTCTGTCAACTGCTGTCGCCAGGGAGAGCTGCACAGCTTTCGTTTCGTCCTGACACAAATGCAAGTCATGACAGTAGAGATTCGTTCAACAGTTAGTGAACTCTTAAAAGACCTGTCTTACACTGTCAGAAGTTTCATAACAGATTGTGCATAACACTTTCAAGAATAACACCTTTTCACTTAGAAAAAAAGTGTTATGACCAATTAAGTTATACTATTTCGTGCCCAGATCTCCAACAACACCTTCAATAGGTAAAAATACTACACTGTCAGAAGTTACATAACGACAACAGCAGGATGCGCGGTTTCAACAGCTAACACTTTGGGATGTTATATGTTATGTTTCTTTTGTTTCCGTTAGTATTTTTACCAATTGTAGGTGTTGTTGGAGATCTAGGCACGAAATATTGGTCATAACACTTTATTTCTAAGTGAAAAGGTGTTATTCTTGAAAGTATTACGCGCAATCTGTTATGAAACTTCTGACAGTGTACCTATACGACTAACGCAACCTACTTCCATAATGACTCCATATATTTCTAAACCCGGAGACCCCAATTTCGCACGGTGCATTCTAACCCCTCTAGCAAAACTACGCTGATTTTCTCACTTGCCGTGTTTTGCTACCTTCGATATGTATCATGCTGTCGACGGTTGTCTGCGAGAAGTTTTTCCATCAGAAGAAAACAGTTATGTAAATTGTTACCCTGTTTTCGCTATAAGTCGACGGGTCTCAGAAAAGGCGTGAAACAGCCAAAACCGTGGGTATTTGTTGAAAGCACAGCCTAGTTTTAAAGTATTCAAATATTTAAAATACTGTAAGTTGAAGAGTAAATAGTGCGAGGGTCCTTCAACAGTGCATTATTTTGATAAAACAATAAAGCATAATAGAAGTTCCAAGAAGCACTTCTACTGCTAGTCTACTTCAGTAGTATTTCCGTCAATTCTTGTTGACGAGATTCTAGTGTTTCCTGTATTCCCATTTGCATTACACTGATTATCACCGCTTGCCACGTCTGTTCCGTTTACGTGACGTATCAGGCTCCCGATCATTATTTCCGTTAAGCTTACTGGTCAGAAGACCGGTTATGCACATTTTGCCAAGTTTGTCTTACAAGGCAAGGGACATTGGAAAGAGACTAAAAACAGCCGAAGTACCTTGCTGTAGGCATAGCTAAGTTTTTAAAAAGCCAGCGGTCTCAGAACATCTTAGCAGAAACACTATGTATACATAGGTACTATGTAGGGATGTAGGGACTACGAATGTATGTGTCTATGTAGGGACTATGTATACATTAAGGGACACCTCGCACTATAGTACGAGGTGTCCCTTAAAGTTCATTGGGGGGATCAAACAATCATGATGCCACATTACCACCCCCTAGAATACAATGTTACATCAGAAATCAGCATATTCCTCGACAAATTATTTTCGCTGCTATATCGTTACGCCGTTTTTTGCCGACTGCCGTAATCCGATTTACTACCTTCGACAAATATAAGCGGGGTTTCTTTATTCTGATCTATTCGTTGTTATTATATAACTCCGGGTTATTTGTATTGTTGACAAATATTCATATTAACGGTGGTACCTGAGAAATCCTTGCAAGCTCTGGAATCAGCTGCAAGTAGATTTGTACATTTTTGGCAGTGTTGTAACTTTACATCCAGAAAACTAAACTTTTCTTCGGAACTACAAATAACAGAAAGTTTCATTAGAAACACTAGAGCAATCTGCCAGCGACACAGACGGTTTATTTTAGCAGCCATGTCACTTAGCTCTACAAAACGATTGATTTTCGTACATGGCCGAGGTTTTGAATTTCTGCGCCTTGCAATACCATGATCTGAAATCGTCCCCGCCGACATGCCGAAGAGTCAATGACAAGCGATAACAAGAAAACGGCTTATTTTTGAAGCGTTATCTAGTGGAAGTCAGAAATGTATATGTGTGAAGCATGTTATAAAATTAAAGCATAGTTAGTGCCCATTGTGCTTTAAGGAACTGCTTTGACTGACCAATAATTTACTGTTATCGCAGCATGTGAATGAAATGGCACTGCTCACGGTTAAGCATCTGCTCAAAGAAGCATACTTCTACTGTAAATGTCAGTCACAGCCGAGGGGGCCGTCACTGGTAAACCTTGACATACACCAATTCCGCAAGTGAGTAATCTCTCGGCTAGAGCACAGAAAGTTGAGATAAAGGTAATTGCATCAATTGCATGGAACACGAAACTTACGAAAGCAACTTCTTTCAGCTTTAACATGAAAGCGAAGAAGTTATGGAAATTACTGTCACAAGTACTTCAATCACTGCGAATTTTCGCAGTACCGTTTCCAGGTTCGAGCAACTACCTTGTTCAACACGGGGAGACGGCAATTAAAGCATCGACGACCTCATTCAGGTTACCATGACAGTATACAGAGTAGTTTGATAAAACTAATACACTAGAAATGGGGTTTAAATGGAACGGATACTTAAGTTTGAATGTCCGATAACAGTTGTTGAAGAATGATTTAAGAAAGTTATTTTTTGGAAGGGGTAGAACCTACTTGAACAATTATCCGGCACAATTATTCATTTCCACTCCTTGTACAATATACAATTACCTCCGGAGAATGTTCAACTTCTACAGGCTTCATGTTCGTGGGGGATTGATGAGCAACGCTAGTGAGGTAGTAAGCCTAAGGGGGGAGGTTGGCCTGGCATTGAGGGATAAATGTATAAAAATCAAGATTAAAGCCGCGTTCTTTCTAATGTCATGTCCTGTGTGGATGCTCAGATGAGAGTGTAAGCCACTTTATAGATAGATAGATAGGTGGGCATTCCTTTTATTTTTCTCGAAAGTATTATTACATTGACGGAGAAGCTCAGAATTAAAGACGCAAGTGTCGCCTCGTCGCTTTAAAAAATCCTGGACAACTGGGACAACCAGCGCACGACGACCGACGTCATCCCCTGCTTCCTGGCCTGGCCGAAGACTGAAAATGTAGTGTCTTTTTATATGTCTTTTATGTGTTTTATTTATTTTCTTTCACTTACTCCGCTTTTTAAAAATGGGGGGTTACAAGTAAATTACTTACTTATGGCAAAATCTAAATTCGTCGAAGTCGTCAGTCTACAAGAAATATAACAACAACAAAGATTAAAATTTTTCAACGATACACTTTTTTTTCATACCGCACATGGTTACATTTTAATTTTTTTTAAGTTTTAGGATCGCCACTGATCGCCTGAGGATCGCTCTTGCAGGTCGCTCGCCAGCGGTTTCTAATGGTGGCGGAACTGCGGAAGTATAGAATAGAATAGAATTTTATTTTTCAAAAGTACCTGTCACAGCGTTACCGCCGAAATTGACCTTTATGTCATACAAAATGAAAAATGCATAACACTTTGTAACAAATAATAAAAACAGAAACAAAAACGCTAAAAGGGACTAACTTATTGGTTGTTGTACAACTCAACAAATGCTGGAACAAAACTCCTTCTATATCTTTCATGAAGAGGGGCCACAGGGGCTAGTTTGGGGATTTTCTGGGATTTCTCTCGCTGGGGTCTAATACGTATTGGAGAATAGGGGGGTGGGAGAATATTCCGTAAACGGGGAACAGATAGGGTTTTAATACCGAAATCGATGCTAAGGCGGGTTCGTCTCTCTTCCAGGGTAGCCAGCTTGAATCTTTTTAGTAGGTAACTGTAAGGCACTTTACCCTCCCCGTTTATAATCGTGAGGGCCCTTTTTTGAATGTTCTCGATACGGTATGTGTGTTCTGAAGAGAGCCCGAAGTGCCAAACAGGACAAGCGTATTCAAGAATAGGTCTGATAAAACTAATGTAAATTTGGAGGAGATCTTTAGAAGGGCAAGACAATTTTATAAGTAGTTTCAAAACGGCAATACATGGGGATGCTTGTTTTAAAATATTTTTGATGTGGGCATCCCATTTTAAATCATTGGTTAAAGTAACTCCGAGTAGTTAAATTTTTTTAACGGAGATTTCTGGGGGAATGGGGTCAAGAAAGGCTGGTGTAGATTTTAAAAAGCTAATTGTCATAATTGAAGATTTCTTGGAGTTGACTTTCATTTGCGACAGAGCAGCTTCCTGGGTAATGTCATCCAGAATGGTCATTGCTGAGCTCTTGATGTTCCGCCGGCAAACCTCAAGAGCGGAGAGGTCGTCAACATATTTCCATCGGTCAGGGTACTCAGAAATAAGACTATTTATCATAATTAAGAATAAAATCGGACCTAGTAAAGTACCTTGGGGAACACCACAAAAAATAGGGAGGGGTTCAGAAAAAACATTATTACATTTGACAATTTGTGATCGATTTGTCAAAAAAGAAACTAAAATTTTTATCAAAAAAGGACTAACTTTAAACTCTGAAAGCAACTTCTCAACAAGAATATTATGATCAATAAGGTCAAAAGCTTTCTGAAAATCAATTAATAGAAGATTTAACCATGTATCAGGGTTTTCAAGGTTTTTATAAATTAAATCAAGTAAACTCACAAGGTAATGAGAGGTAGACGTTTCCTTAAGGTTTCCGAACTGTTTAAGGTCAATAAATTCCAGGATTTCTGCCTTCAACCAATCGGCAAGAAAACTTTCATACATCTTTGAAAATGTCGGGGTTAGTGCAATTGGTCGTACTACGGTGAAGTCATTTAGACCTCCCTTTTTCTCAATCGGAGTAACGTACCCTAATTTCCAACAAGACGGATAATTTCCCGATTTACTAATTTCATTAAAAATGCTTAACAGCGGAATAGATAATTTGTCGGGGAAAGCTTTGATCAGAGCAGTTGGGATATCAATGGGGCAAATGCTAGTTTTTTTAAGCTTCTTTATTTTACTAATAATTTCATTAACTGTAATTAATGGAATATTTTCTACTGGTGTACTTGGGATTTTATGGCTATTTGAAAAAGGGGGGAAAGTTTGGATTATTGCGGCTAAGTGCTTGTTGAGCTCATTTGCCGTTTGCAAAGGTGGCTCGTCCAAGTGGAAATCCAGATTCTTATGCGTACGACCACCAAGCTCCTTAGCTTTTCTAAACCACTGGCGGGGCTTACTTTCTTTAAGAACATTTAATTTGGTCCTTCCGTAATTGGAAGCAGCTCGTCTGATTTCTTTCTTTATCATTTTACGCAAAGCAATTGCAGCATCTTTTTTTCCATGACGAAACAATTTTATTTTTTGTTGGATGAGTGATTTTATCTTTTCATTGATATAAGGTTTGTCGGAAGAGCAAAACTTTTTTATACATTTATACATTTATGGATAAGGTACTCCAGAAGCCTTGCACAGTTTGAACCTAAGGGACTCGAGTTTAAATTTCTGGCGAAGCTCATTATAAGAAATTTAGTGGATCTTGACATAATCAGTAGGGCACGCGTCTGTACTTTTTCGACCTGATGTGTCAATTTGCAAAGTTCAGTGAATGGAGAATGGAAGCGTTTGCAGCTAGCAAGTCTGGGATACGGGACTTCACAGATCAATCAAATGTGGAAGTTTCAGTGAAAATCAAAAATAAAAAAACACCTCTGGGTCACCACGCTCCACCGCCTCCACCGCTAAGCATGCTTCAGGGATTCCAATGTTCCAGTTTCCAGTTCCATCAAAGAACAAGCTCTTTCCCTTCAAAAATTCAATAGTCTACTCAAGTAACCGGCACGATGATTTTCAGTAAAGTAATGCATCAATAAACCGTCTGCCCCATATCAACCGAACCAACCTTCAACAGCAGACAAGAACTAATACTGAACTTTGATGAAACGCTGTTGACAAATACGAGGATTAAGAGGTACGATCCTTGCCCCCCCCCCCCTCTTCGATGCCCGAGAAATAGCTGGGCAAGGACAATAAAGCTCAAGTTATTAACAATTAGGGTAATATATTTCATTTTATAACGGTAATGACCAGCGTAATTTAGCATGTTTCACGAAGAAAGCTATAAAGTTGGGTTATCAATAAACGATTCAATATCTCACTGCTCTCTTTTCTTTTGCATAAAAGAATAAGCTCTAACCCTTCTCAAATTCAATAGCTGATTTAGTACCACCTTTGGCCTACCCCTTTCTCTGAGCCTCCGCCGTCTCATCTATCATGTTCTTCTTCTTCCATCATGCATAGAAACTGCAAACTTCTTTTCATCTCCTTGCAACCATTAGTATCATAAATCATTCTACGGCAGCCTTCGGTTCGGAGTCTCTCTGACATGGATGGAAATGAAAGCTAGTGTTTGATTTGTTAGAAATCCTTCTACTGATGCGTGGAACTGCTAATGGCATCCCGTTCTAGGCTGATGTAAGGATACAAATGAGGCGTGAAAATCATGGTACGCCTCCACAGAGTCTCACTCAATATCTTTTTTTTTTAACCCATAAGGCGTATTGTCGCAGTTCCCCGAGGACTCCACTTGAGGAGTCCCCGCGTTTTTGTTTGTACCGGGTGCTCACTCCCTGTATTCTCGCGAGTCCCCACCGACACGGAATGCTCCAATCATTATCACCATCATCAAGAAGGACTCCCTTTCAGATTCGGAGGGGAATCAATTTTTGCTGGTGTTGATGCAATATAAAGTTAATGAAAAAAAATCAGAATAAACAAAACCAAAAATAAAGTGGATACAGACTGATTTCGTCAACTGCATTTTTTTTTTTAACAAAGTCCATTTTGTAAGCATTCCCCGTGTTCTCGCTGTTTGTCCACTGACAAAGAACCTTGTCCATTTAAGTCCGTTTCAAAATCTGGTGATAGCCTACTAATCCTAATCCAAAACTCTTGATGATTAACTCTTCGTCACGATGACGAACCGCCGTGTGCCCAGCGCAGAGCCAGAAACGTCACGACAACAAACATTGTTGATTGGTTTATACATGATCTGAATCAATATAGAGGGTTCATTTGGGTGACGTTTCTTGTTCTTCCCGAGGTTCACCGGCGTGTTTCGGACTTTGTCAAATAGAGTATTGTTCAGCTTCTGCTTGAAACAAACCTATCAGCTCTTGTGGATCATCATAAATACCAGTAAAGATTACAGGCAAGAAACGTGCTTATCCTTTATGGCAAGGAATTTCAATCAGGAGCAGAAATAACAAGTGCGCATGCCCTCAAACATGCAGTGTGAAAATATATGTTTATCACATCTTATATACAAACAGCGTTACAACCAAGACATTTCCCAATCCCAATATCCAAACAAGTATTTATGAAGTATAATAATTATACTAGTATAATAATTATATATAATAATTATATATAACAGCCAATTAATTATATATTAATTGGCTGTTACACCAAAATCCACAACTATACATATTTATCCGCAAGTAAACAAGAGTTGAACTTGAAACTTGTCATAGACGAACTTAACTCATGGGAAGTCTGGGCGTCTGGGCCCAGTCGCCCATGAAAGGGAGGCTGTGGGGGGGGGGGGGGTCGGGACCTATCAAAATGCGTATCTAGACCTATATATCCTCAAGTATACCAGGTGAGAGTTTGATTCCAGTCGCGGGTCCAAAGCTTAACTCATGGGCAATTTCAGCCTACTTACCTATAACGTGGAGGGTGTAGAGGCTGGTTCAGCTCCGCATATATTCCCAACCCTAATATCTAAAAGCACAAAGAATTTCATCGCCCTATGATATCTCCAGTTACTGTCAAGTTAGAAACATCAAGAAATGGCCAATCTGGGCCCAATTGCCCCTGAACCAAGTGGGAGTGGATTCTGGGACCGCCAAAAAGCAAAAAGAGACCCCAATGCTCACACGTCTACCAAGTTTCAACTTGATAGCCTACCTGTTGATTCCTGTCACGGGTCACAAACTTTATTCTTGGGCAATCTAGGCCCAGTTGACCATGAACCGGATGGGTGGGGGAGGTGCAACTTTAAAAGTATTTTCCCAGGCCTAGGATCTACAAGTACAAGGAATTTCATCGTCCTATGTCCAGCTCTGGTCAAGTTATGAGCATTACTGACTGACCAAGCTGGGCCCGATTGACCCTGAACCGGGTGGGTGTGGGGGGTAGGGCCCCACAAAGGCACAGCTAGGCCCCAATACCGATAAGTATACCAAGTCTGAACTTGATACCTGCATTGGTTCAAAACCTCCTCAACAAAAGCTAGAAGCTCGTCTGGCACTTGCAAGGCTGGGACAGAGGATGAAAGTAGAAATTTGCCAATTCGAGGGTTTGTTGTGATCATTGGTAAGCAAAAAGGCAAGAATAATCACGGACCCTTGAAATCACTAGAATGTACCGTTTGGTAAAAAGTATTTTATTTTTGCGCTAGGCTGTGATGATGCGCACTTTAAGGGAACTTGAATTTCATCTATAATTAAAACCCTTGAAGCAACAATGATTATAGGCTCATCGAGATCATGAAAATGTATATTTTGCTCGTAAGCATAGTTTGTACTTTAAGTGATTCACTTGTAAGCAAAACCTTGAAGCAAAAATGATCATGGGCCCTTGTGAATCATGAATATTATCGTTTGCTGAAAAGTAAAGTTTCAAGTAAAGTCACTTTAAGGGATAGAAATTAATTTTTACGCAAAACCTTTGCGGCACAAAATTCATGGGCCCTCGGAATCATGAAGTGTATCAATTTTGTTTGTTTGCGGTTAAGATACGAATTTTAAGGAAGCTAAAAATTAATTTCTATGCAAAACCATTGAGACAAAAATGAGCATGGGCTCATGGGGATCATGAAAATGTATATTTAGCTTGAAAGTATTTTTTGTACTTCGCGGTTAAGAGGAGTAGCCTACTTTAAGGGATGGCCGGATCTGGGAAGTGACAATTTCTAAGCCAATCTTTTCAAGTCTCTAATGTTCAAGCCAAGTTTCATCGCCCTAGCACATCTGGAAGCACTTTAACTCGCAATCACCGGAAATCGGACCCCCCTCTAACTCCCCCAGAGTGTTACGTTACTCCTAAAACGACGTATCCTCATACAAGTTTTCAAAATGCTAAAAGACGGACACACAGGCAGCCGCCTTTTAGGAAGTCACAGGTATCCCGTCATTAACGTTTTGTGATCCCAAAAATTAGGAAAACCAAGCTCAAGAAAGGGAGTCCGGTACACATGATAGACGCAATGGCCCGCCAAGTCGTCCATAAAATGAGAAACACAGTGAAGCTTCTCATGCCTTCATTGATGAAACAGTTGCTGGTGGCAGTGTTGCCGCTTTTGGCACCTACGAAACTGGGTCCTGTTTAGACATAGGCTATTAACGAGAATCTCGCTTTTCAGCCTCACACTTACATGCTTCATTTTTTTCTTACTTCAGTTTTTGATTAACCGGTCGCAGAATTCTGGTTCGCTCTGTCGAAAAAGCAACAAATCTGTGACAAATCGCAGAATTCTGCGACCAGACGAAGTAGTATAAATATATCATAGCCCAGGCTGACTGCGAATCATCTTTGACTGCGGTAAACGGATTTTTAGTAATCCGTTGCTGCAAGTTTTTAGTTATTTTTATCACAGATTCGTATTTTCTAGCTTGATCCTGGACCCTTGCCAAAAAGAGCCTAAATCGCTAATAGTGTGCAATTTCTACCAGATGACTGTGCAAACCCGTGGAGCCGACGTGCTGTACTTGAGGCTGCAATGGTTCTTGGTTCGCCAAGTCGCGATCCATTCGCGACGACCAGCATTTACCAATCCAGCGACAAGCCCTGGGAGACAAACTACCGACTCTTTTCACAGCTAAAAAGCAACATCCATCTCGGCTAAAGACCTCTTGGGAAAGAAAAATGTCACAAGCCATCCACATGGAATCCTAACGATAAAACGCCTTGGCTACCTTCCAACTACTTTGAAGTAAGCATCATAAAGTGAATGTCTTCATACTCTAGCAACCGTTCCTCGGAGACGTGTTACAAACGGTTGAAAAACGGTCAAAGGAATGCAGAGCCCCCATACCCCACATCCTCGTCAATGTCTATTCAGTTTGACCCCCTACCCGACACCCCCGAACGTATCCGGTCAGTTTGGCTGTGGATGCCACCATGCATTTTTATTTTTTGACGCAGGGCCGATAGCTTTGTCCCCTGAAAATGATTAACAACTCGGTTAGGACTGCTGCCAGAAAACGATTTCAAGAATATTGGTCCTGACCGAACACTTTCTAACGGACGTAGAGAAGTGTCCGCCCCGAAAGCCAAGCCCGAGTGTGCCAACTTGGCCGTGGCTTTAAAGGGTTGGCAACTACTGAAATAGCCGAAAGCTACCTTATTTCTTATGCTGAAAGGACCCCTGTTGCTTATCCTGCCTTTCATATTATCCCTAGCTCCCTAAGGGTATTATAAAAATCTGAAATCAATGCCTTTCGCCATTGTTCGTTTTGTACCTACGCCTTTTTAGCGCTTTTGGGCCTAGCCGAGTTTTGAAAGTCACGTGAAGCAAACTTCGCCGAAAGCTTTAAGGTCCGTCAACAACTCTTTCACAATTAAGCACATGCGAAGCTTAGTGACCATCAGCTATACCTTCTGTTATGGATTTCTTTGATTTTGCTTGGTTTTCCCACTTTAAACCAAGGGTCTCTCAATTTTCAAATATTTTGCGTCCAGCCGCCGCGTCGGAAAGAGGGAGGCTGAATGGAGTCGACAAGCGCTAACAAGAAAATCGCTAATTTCTCGTGAAAGGTAATAGTATTTTTGAAAACGATATTTCTGAGCCGTTTCATCTTGACAGATCATTTCTAGTAAAATTTGTGCTTGAATTAAATCATCCGTTTCTCTCTTCTCCCAATCTCCGACTACGCAATTCCCAATCCGCGTACGCGCTATAACCGTACCTAACACTTCTGCATTCAAACGAATATTCTACACAATGGCACTCTACTGATGTGCAGAATAGATGGCATGCAAGAGCTATGTCCCACAGAGCTATAACGATATAAAAAGACGAAATAAAAGCAATACTCTAAAAACACACTCTAAAACAAGCCAGTGAACTTCGGGAAAAACAAGAGACGTCACCCAAACGAATCCTCAAACTTGATTCAACTCTGTGTCAACAAATCAACAACTTACAAATATTCCTTCAGCCCAAGCTGACTGCTAATCATATTTCTTAGTGCAAAACGGAAGGACTGTTTTCAAGAAAAAAATGACAGTATTGAAAAAAAGTCGACTGATTTTCAGAAAAACCGACTGTTTTGACAAAAAATCAACTGATTTTCAGAAAAACCGACTGTTTCCATGGAAATAATCTACTGTTTTGACGAAAAATCACGGCGCTTCGCGCCGACTCGGTTATTTTTTACCGACTGGCCGACAACTTTGGAGGGGGGGGGGCGTTCCCCCTCAGTCGTGACGCTCCTGCCTATGACTTCGCAAAAGTTGTTCGTCTGTCCTTCCATCCATCTGTCAGCACGATAACTCTCGAAGGGAATGAGATATTTTGATGAAACTTGGCGTGAGGATTCTTTGTGTCAAGGGTAAGATCAAGTTCGTAGATGGGCTCTGGAGCCCTACATTTAGGGGTGGAGGTTCAAATTAAGGGTCAAACAAAATATTTTTAAACAGCTAATGTGATAGTCGATTATGGAGTAAGAAGACATGCTGAACACCATGATGAAAACCATTTTCTCGCCGGAAAAGTAGTTCGTCTGGAGGAAAATCGGAAAGTTTGTTATAAGTAAAAGTTTTATTTGAAGTTGATTAGATGTTCGTTTTAGGGGTAAGAAGACATGCTGAACACTCAGGTGAAAAGCATTTTATACCCGGACAATTAGTTCGTCCGGAATCCGGCCAAAACCGGAAAATTTGTTAAAAGCAAAAGTTTTATTTGAAGTTTATAGATGACAGATTTAGGGGTAAGAAGAGACGCTGAGTCTTTATATGACAATCATTTTACACCAGGACATATAATTCGTCCGGAACCCGGTTGAAACCGGAAAAAATTGTGTCCGTTAAAGTTTTATTTGAAGCTGATTAAATGTTCTGTACAGGGATAAGGAGATACGCTGAATTCGTTTCTGAATTTTCTTATTTTGCTGGGCAAGTAGTTGGCTCGGAAATCGGCCGAAATCAGAAATTTGGCAGAAGTGAAGCATAGGAAGTTTCGGTCAGTATCGTCCAAATAGATATGGCTTATAGAGGATACGGGAACTTGGTTTTCCCAGATGATTAGCCTGGCGAAGACAGGATCTGGCGAAGACAAGACCCAATTGTCTGGATCAAATACAAGATTTTTGGGATCCCATCGAAACCTTTGGTCTTGTTCCGACTTGAGCGGCTTTCAGCCCGACGAGGACCCTTGTCAAGAAGGAGCGAAATATAGCTCTAACAAAATTCAGCTGACGTATCCGTTTTGCACTATCAAACAATCAACAACGTTTGTTCCGTGTCTAGCCAGTGACATATCTGGCTCTTCGCTATGCACATGAAACCCTTGCGATCCTCTATCGACGTGAAGAATTAGTGGCCGAGAATATTATGTTAGAAACTATCCTCTCTGCAAGGAAAATAATAATGGTGCGGAGAGACATCAACATTCTAACGGGAATTCCTGTCCAATAGATAGCTGTAAGCCACTCTGGTTCTGAGTTTTCAAGCAGAAGCGTGAGACTGGATTCGGACTACTATTTCCAGGTCTTGATAAGGACTTTAATCGCTCCGAAGACCGAATTGGCATATTAAAGGATCCGTCGTACCTATAATGCCAAAGCACCCTACTTCCGAATTACATTAATTAGTTCTTAATCCCCGGAGACCCAAATTTCGTTTGTTACATTTTAAACTCGTTAACGACACCTCTTTCATCTTTGCACTTGCCACCATTCACGATTCCCATACGCATTACGGTCCCAACGCGTGTTCTACTGACGCGTAAAAGCGGTTACGTGATGCTTGCCGACTTTTTGCTAAAAGTCAATGGGCCTGGGAAAAAGTTTAAAAAAGCCAAAGCATTGTATAATTTGTTAAAAGCAGCGCCTAGATCTAGGCTACAGCATTCAAATAGTTTCGAATTCTGGAACATAGACAGTGTGTGAGGTGCGAGGTGTGCTTTAAGGTCTTAAACCATCGTAATTTAGTTCGCATCACGATTGAAAGAAGTCCGAGTTACTGTAGCAAATAATTTCCGGAAGATCCTCGGAAACCATTACTGTTCCGGACGGACTCGGAGTCACAGAGTCGAAGTCCGCCCAAGAACAAATTGAATCATTAGCGTCACGTCAAGCGCGGTCGTCACAGGTTGTTAAGCAGCGAATTTAAAACCGTCTGTCAGCCAATTCCACTCTTCTATATCGTTATCAACGTCATCCGGGAGTTTCGTCGGAGTAAATCATTCACAGCCTGCCAAAATCAGACTGAGGTTGTGAATGAACGTGTGAGAAACCAAATGCGACGTGTAGCTGGAATGTGTCATGGGTTTAATCAGAAAACGTTAGCAGATCTTGGGAGAATGTTATGAGCTTGCGGATGGTAGATGTTGGTAGCGAACTGCAGGCGTCTTCAATGCGAAACATAGCGCTTTCTGACAAATCCGTACGTGTCCCGTGCCCGTGCAACAAGCGTAGTGTTTGTTTTTTTGGTTTGTTAAATTTTTGACATGGCCCTCGGGCTGCTTATAGCAATAAACTATCTATCTATCTATTTATATTCCTTTACGAAACTTCCGGTTCACATCTGACTAGGGTCGTACCATTTATCCGCTAGGAAAGCAGAGCAGATGGGGATCAGTCGTTCTTACCGAAAGAGTAAGCCATTAGTAACAGCAAAATTTAAGCTTGAAAAATGATGACTTTGAGCACGATTGGAAACTATCTTTAAGCTGACAATGTTTCGTAAGCTTTAGGCTGAGGTGTTTCGTTGTTTGCTTGCTAAACGTTTTCTGCTGCGTGTTTTTTCTCCTTCTTTTAGTAAAACAATAATACAATCAGAATAAAATATAGAAAATGATGTTGGCCTCTACAAAGTTCGTCAGAAACATTGATCATTGTGGATTTATTCAAATCGGTGTGATAAATTGCATAAGGATAATGACTCGCTAGAGCCACCAGCAGGCGGCAATTCGATTGGAACTGCATAAGAGAAAATAGGATCTATTTTCTTGATCATCCCGTCCTCGATCCCGTCAGGTCCTGCTCGCTATATAAGCAGATTATAACGCCAGTTTGAACAATATTTTACGACCTCCTTTTATATTACCGACCCATTTGAGGACTGATCGGTCAAGACACTTGGCTGTTTCCGCTGTCAAAGAATCGCCGACCGAGAAAAACGAGGAAGGGCAGGACCCCTGTTCTGTTAGTTTTCTTCTTCTTCTTTGTTAGTTTTCTTATGACAAGAGCGTTATTCTGAGATAGGAGCCCTGCTCCGATTGACAATGAAAGGGCAGTAGCCCTGTTTTGGCCTATAGGCCAAGGCAAAAATTCGACATCCTCTCGCACAGCACGTGGAAAACAGATCCAACACTTCGTTATCATGATCCGCAAATCGCAATGAAGAAGCGGTTCACTCTGAACGGGACACGGGTGAAATCTATTTCCCATCAACAGCATTTCATATGACCTTTTTGAAAAAAATTCCAAACAATATGTAAATATTTGGTTGTTCTTTTTTCTCCATATACGTCCGCCTGATTGTTGCCTAGAGTTGTTGTCCTAGATTGGCCTTGTGTAGAAGTCCAACCCATTAATAAATATGAGTAGGCTATATATACAGATGTCTCTCCTGATGAAAAATTTATTTCAAAATAGTAGTACGAAGTTGTACGAAAAAGTAGCATGCAGTACTTACTGATGCTACTACATGTTTCTACTTCAAGGCTACAGTGTTACTGCATACTACTGCATGCTACTATGGCAAGACAGGATGCTACTGGATACTACTACATAATATTGGACCAGTCTGAGGCACATTAAATGAAAGTATTTTTTGCTATTACATAGTATTACATGCAACTTTTTCGTACAACTACCATACAACTACGCAGGCTACAAATTTGTCATCGGGTCTTGGTGACGCGGTAACGGGTCCTTCTAATCGACTCACTTGCCGCCGTTTAAAGAACCCCTCACACGAAAACAGTGGACTGAGAATGCCATGGAGCCGGAAAAGCTGGCGATGATTCATGCGGAAACAAAATCTCCTAATAACGCGGTACCGAGGCCTCCTGATAATAAAATAGAAGACTGATATTGCCATGGCGTCGAGAAGGCTGGCGATACCACTGAATGATGCGAAAAGATTGACGCAAGTCTTCAGCTCTACTTAAAACACGACTAAAAGTTTCGACGGGCTCCCAAAAATTTAATACTTGTTCCAGACAACTGGGTACTGGGTCTTGTAGATATTCGGTCTTCGCCAGACATTGTCTTTAATGTCTGGTCTTTAAATGTCTTTAAAAATGTCTTTAAATGTCTTTAAACATGTTCACTATTAAAATTTAGAAACAGATTAAGGCCAATGGCTAATAATCTGAGAAAACCGAGCCCAGATTTGGATTAAGCATGTGTGACCCGTATACGCCGTATCTGCTCCGACGAAATTGATCAAAACTTCCTGCCTTACTTCTTCCAAATTTCCGGTATCGGCCAAATTCCGGTTGGCAAAAAAACAAACCTTAAAAACGAATTCAGCAGGTCTCCTTACTGCTACATCAAACCTCTAGGCTAATCAACTTCAGATAAGACTTTTACTTTTAACATATTTTCCAGTTTTGGCCGGAATTCGGGTGAACTATTTGTCCGGCGAGAAAATTATTTTCATATACGAATTCAGCATGCCTCCTTACCACTACATCGAACCTCTAATGACCTACAGACAAAACTTTAAAAATTTCCGGTTTCGGCCGAATTCTGGGCGAACTATATTTCAGGGTGAAAAATGATTGTCATATAGGATTCAGCATGTCTTCTTACCCCAAAATCGAACATCTAATCAGCTTCAAATAAAACTTTTACTTTTAAAAAGCTTTCCTGTTTTTGTTGGATTCCGGGCAAAACTGTTTGTCCGGCGAAAAAATATTTTTCATGTACGTGTTCAGCATGTCTTCTTACCCCTAAATCGACTATCTCATTAGCTGTTAAAAAAATATTTTGTTTGCCCATTAATTTGAACCCCGACCTCACCCCTAAACGTAGAGCTACAGAGCTCATCTACGAACTCGACCTGTCCCTTGACCCATTCCCTTCGAGAGTTATCGTGCTTACGGACAGACAGGCTGACAGACAGACAGAAGGACAACTTTTACGAAGACAGATATCCCTCCACTTACATTTTGGGATCCCCCCCCAAAAAGTCATACTAAGAGTACAATACATACACGTAAGAATCAATCTACGAAAATCCCAACGATGGCAAATGCTAACTACAGAAAGGTTTCTGAATGAACACTGCCAAACCCTGTAAAAATAATCAAGTGAATCTATTGAAGAAGGCCGACTGGGTTTTCGTAAAATAGCCGTGAGTATTTTGGACAATGAACGTACGCTCAGTAAAGGACTTGCATGATCACTCTTAACCACTTTACCGCAGAACCATAGAGTTGTATTGTACCTCAGGAAGTTACGAGGAAGGAACCTATTGGTTACATGTCAGGTGCTACATGATGATGTGATGTTACTTTAAAGCTGCGTAAGCCAAGCGATTTTCTGGACGTTGATTTTTTTTTGTATTATAATGTTTTAATTCTTTAACATTATTTGCAACTGTGTGTGATGAACCAGAAGCGACCCAACTATGATCAAACAGTGATGTATATAGGAACCGAGTTCGATCTTCGCCAAAGTAGTCACACAACTGTTAAGAATAAAGGCGTACGTGAAACCATTTGTGTCTGAGTCACCCGATAACGCCGAGTCGAGCTGCATGGTTTCCAAAGCCTATGCATACTGACTGGTATCCGAAAGTATCACGAAAACAAGAACCGAGACTAACGATAACTGCCATTTTACACAAATCAAATCTTTATGTAAGTATCCGTAGACCTAATTCCAAAAGAAAGCCCATCGAGCCATAACCGAACAAAAATAGATTGTTTTTTTCTTTTCTGTATATGGCTTAATAGCTTTTAAATACATATATATATATATATATATATATATATATATAGGATCCGAGTTCGTTGAAGGAAATTTAACCAATTCCAAGGAGGCCGCTGATTGGCTGCTGGATTCCAATTGGGGAGGAGTTAAGGGTTGACGAGTGACAGTTTTTAGCTAAGCCCCGCCCTGTGGGAGGAGCTACACAGTCGATGAGTGATGCTGCGGCCTACGGCCTATATATATATATATATATATATATATATATATATATATATATATATATATATATATACTCCACAACACCATGTAAATTATTTCAACTCCACAAAAATCAATAAAACCCTAATCCTCCTATTTCTCCAAAAACCTTTATCCCAATCATTCATACTACACAATCCTCCCCGTGTGAAGATGGGTTTAACTAATTACATGAGGATGCGAATTGTTCAGGCAAACTGTTCCGAATAGCCCGTTACTAACTGGCGATCGTAGTGGTTTGCGAACTATGTTCACGAGCCCCTCGATAGCTCAGTTGGTTATGGCGTCGATACACGAAGCCGAAGGTTGCGGGTTCAAATCCCGCTCAAAGAGCAATTCTATTTTTAAGTCCATTACTATTTTGGTTTTCTATGAAAACCATCGTCGCGACAGGCAATACCGGGACAGGGCAAAAACCATGACTGGTCAACGCCGCATCTGATAAACATCTGAATTCTCGAATGTCTGCAGGATTTTAAGACACCACTGCACTGATACCAAGAGCTGATACTTACATACAAGTGTCGTCTGTTGAAACTATGAATCCTTGTGATATCTGTTATGAAACTTCTAACAGTGTGGCGGATCCACAATTTTGAGAAATCACTCTGGATGTGATCTTTGATCTTGTGGCTCGAAATTCGGCGGAAAATTCAAATTTTACTGAACGGTAAGGTTGTTAGTCGGATTTTCTAGTAATTGATATTTTATTATTATTCTCGGAAATCTGTTTTTTCGAATGTGTTCTTACTTTCAAGTAAACTCCAGGAAAAAGCGATTTCTCGGTAACATCTGGGACAACAACGACCAATAAAACTACCAGTAAACCGGCAAACTGAACTACTGACGAATAACTGACGACTGTAGACCAGGGAAAAAAGGGCAGCGAGGCATGACTGATATGTACAACCTTTGTAGCTACTGAACCAAAATGCAAAACATCTCCTCGCACGGAATTTGAACGCACGATTTCGGTTCCAAGACCTACGAGCGAAAAACCAACACGGATTTCTTGTACAATTTCCATCTTTTAAGGACGCCTCCTACTTCTTCTGCCTTTTATATTATCCAAAGCTCCCTTATGGAATTACAAGTCTTTCGTGTTTCCGTCTTTCGCCGTCGTTCGGTGTGTACCTACGACTTTTAGCGCTTTTCCGGCCGAGTCGAATGTTGCCAGTCACGCACCGCAAGCTCCGCTAAAAGCTTATAGTCCCATCGACAACTCTTTCATACACAAGGACATGAGAAGTTCCAAAGTGTTGTTGTTCATTCTGAAAGACATGGTAGGCCATGAGGTCTATCTTCTGTTTTGACTTTGCTTGGTTTTCACACTTTCTAACCACAGCACATACAGTTTTAAAATATTTTGCGTCCAGCCACCGCGTTGGAGAGCATGAAGGATTAAAAGAGTAGACAAGCTCTAATGAGAAAATCGTGGAACGTAATGGTGGTTTCAAAAAACGATATTTCTAGCTATTTCATCGGGGAAAGATCTGTGCAAGACCAAGAGCTGTGCTTTAAGTAAATGACGGAGTCACAACCCGTGTTGTACAACACTTGCCAAAATAAACAACTACACTGTCAGAAGTTTCATAACATATAACACGAGGATGCGCGGTTTCAACAGATAGTGCGTAACAGATAACACTTTCGATCTTATCTGATGTGTTTGAAAACGTTATGCATAACAAGCTTTGTTATGAAAAGCCAAAAAAACATCTACTGACTATATTCCTTGTCGTCATGAAGTCGGAAAACTCAGCAGATACTTTTTGGCGGTTTTTCGGTTCTTCCTGATGGTAATGCTTATTATGCATAACATTTCAAAACACACCAGATAACATTCGAAATGTTACCTGTTACGCATTATCTGTTGAAACCGCGCATCCTCGTGTTATGTGTTATGAAACTTCTTACATAGTAGGCGCTAGACACTTCTTGTCAGTTTACATTCATGTTTTCCAGCGGACAACATAGATCTATACTGATTTAAAATACACCCGGACATCTATACTGATTACGATTCGTATTTACCAATTCCTGGATGACTTAAGAAGAAGAAGAAGAAGAAATAATTCCTCGAAATAAAAGTTCTAAGAAACCGGATAGGTTAGTTTTATTTATTTTTCTTAACTAATACATATAAGTATGATCTGGGGCACTGGTATGGCTGATGATTCAAAATAATAAATATAATGTCAAGTTGTTTAACTGAGAGAAATATGAACTTCTTATGTTTATTTCCTCTTTCACGGGTTTAATGTCTAGTCTAATTCGATAAAGGTCGTTCAGCTTAACTGGTCTATCCTTGTTACCCTAACAACAGGCAAATACATAACAATCCATACTTATGGATTTGGCAAAGACAAGTTAGTACATTAACTCTATGTCGCTTTAGAAAGCACTTATTCAAATGACAACTTGCCGGAAGCGCTTTCGAGCCCTTGACAGTTTCCCGTCCCTAGCTTATACAAATTCCATGTTGGGATAGTAGTGGCGTCCTTGCTTGTCAGCCGCCTTTCGCCTTCGTATTTGGAAGTTTGATTTTACTTCCACATCAACGGTTTACTAAAGAGCTTATCGTTCCAATTTTCCACCACGGGTGTATCGTCACAACATTCAAGTTCAAACTTAGAGAAGAAAAAGCAGATCAGCTCCTATGCATTAACTCTCCGTTTCCATTTATCAAGAACAAACCTTTAGGCATCGTCAGATTCCAGGTCTAGCGAGAAAATTTTGTTCAGATATGGATAATAACCTGGAAATACTTGAAGCAAACTTGGAAACACATATTGTGTCCACAACTTAATTTCGAAACCCAAGAAGAATAGTTTGACGAAAGTGTTTCGTGGTGCGACAGCGTCGTATTCTGGGGAAATATTTACAGAAGCTTCTGGATCCCACAAAGGTCTTGGGAGATTGTTCATGAATTACTGGAAGAATCAATTGTGTTAATTTCTAGATGCTATAAATCATGTACTGGTAACTGGCAGACCTGGTATTGCAAAATAAACATTTTGCAACCGCTCTACTTAGTTGGAGCCTTGATCGGCAACGCGGTTAACGTTGCTAAAAACAAGGCTCTGAATATAAATTTGTTAAGGGAGGAGAATAATCATCCCAGAATAGATCTCCTGCCTCTCAAGTCTTAAGGAAGACGAAGAAGAAAATTAGAACGCTGGTCGTACCTCCCTGTTTCTTTTTTGCGACGCATAACAATAAACATTAACTATCACATGAAGTCGGCTAGCGCCGAAATACGAGGGACAGAAAACAAGAGCCTGCGGAAGACAGACCGGAAGTGAGGGTTTTGGAGTGCTACGAAAAGATTGTGCATATTTACTGCAACAGCTTCGGAGAAGCTAGAATTAATTTTCATTTAGTCGCCAACTTTTGAAGTCAATATGATTTCAAGCTGCCAAGCAAAGATTCCCCATTGTCTTTCCTGCAGCCATTCCGGGCCTTAATCTGTTTTACATATTTCCCGCCAGTAATAGCTTCTAAAAAGTTTTCTGTTTCCTCAGGAGAAATCACTTGGAAGTTCGAATGGAAAGACAAACTTTAAAGCACGTTCTTCGTTCACAATATATATATACTAAAACGATGGCTAAAAACGGAAAGTCAGCTACGATGTTTGACAGCAACACTGCGAACCTTCTTGGAAATTAAGGGTGCTCGTCGAAATCAGCAAGGCTGCTGATTGCAGGTTCATTTCCACCAGTACGGCAACAGCCTGACGAAGACCCCAAGAAGGGCCGAAATATCGCCGTCAAACATCATACCTGACTATCCGTGATAAGCCATGATTTTAATATATGTCCCCAGTCAGCTGGGGCTCAAGGATTATTTACCATCATTATACTCGAATATAGCTTTTTCTTTGTTATTGATTATTCAGATTCAGATTATTTATTAACAAAAGAAAATACTATAATACCTGGAACAAACTGCATGTCCGCATAAAAAAAAAGCCATGCGGCCTATGGGAGCGAACATGCAAATAAGGAGCTCATTCGACAATACTTCTTTTTAGAACAAATATAACAAGACCAAAGGTGTCGATGGGATCCCAAAAATCTAATATTTGATTCCGACAGTCGGGTCTTGTGTTCTCCAGATCCAGTCTTCGCCAGGCTAATGATCAGAGAAAACCATGTTCAGATATACCTCTATAAGCCATATCCATTTTGACAATACTGACCGAGACTTCCTGCTTTACTTCTGCCAAGTTTCCGGTTTCGACCGACTTCCGAGCGAACTATGTACAGAAAAAAGACAACTGGGTCTTGTCTTAGCCAGATCTAGTCATCGCCAGAATCCTTGAACATTCTTACAAATAAAATTCAGAAACAGATTAAGGCCAAATAGCTAATCATCTGAGAAAACCAAGTTCAGATATGGATTCAGCATGTGTGTTTACCCATATAGGTCATATCTGTTTTGACGAAAAGTCCCTGCCACTTCTGCCAATTTCCCGGTTACGGCCGAACTCTAGAACTACTTGTCCGGCGAAAAAAGAAAGCTCAAAAACGAAGTCAGGGTATCTTCTTTCCCCAATAATGAACATCTAATCAACTTCAAATAAAAATTTAACTTATAACAAATTTTCCGACTCCAGCCGGATTCCGGTCGAACTATATGTCCGGGTAAAATATGATTGTCACACACGGATTCAGCGTCTCTTCTTACCCCTAAATTGGTTATCTAATCAGCTAGAAATAAAACTTTAACTTCTAACAATTTTCCGGTTTTGGCCGGATTCCGGGCGAACTACATGTCCGGGAAGAAAATTGTTTTCACATAAGAGTCCAGCATGTCTTCTTACCCCATAATCGACTATCACACTAGCTGTTTCAAAATATTTTGTTTGCCCCTTAATTTGAACCCCCTCCCCCACCCCTAAATGTAGGGCTACAAAGCCCATTTACGAACTCGACTGGTCCGCCGACCCAACGAATCCTCACACCAAGTTTCATCAAAATATCTCATTCCCTTCGAGAGTTATCGTGCTTACAGACGGACGGACGGACGGACAGACGGACAACTTTTGCGAAGTCATAGGTATCCCTCAACTTACGTTTTGGGATCCCAAAAAGAAACATGGTTGTTTGAATAGCCTAGACTTACAAATATCAACTCTCAACTACTATCACTTGAAAGTAAAACTCTTTTAGTTGTTTTTATGGCACTTGCAGCCTCTGGCTAAAGTGCCATGTACCGTATTTTGACTTGACGTGGAACATCTGAGCTCTCTCTGAGACAATAGCTCTTTCCACTTGCCAAGTTTCATTCAAATCCGATCGCCCGTTCAAAAGTTATAAATGCCACTACATTCCGGATTCCCCATCCCTCCACTCCCCCCACGGTGTTCGGATCGTGCAAACGACTATTCTCAAGTCGGTCTATTCGGATCCCTCATATTTCTGCCGAGTTTCATCATCCTATTACACCAGGAACTACCGAACTCGCTGGATCACCAGAATCCCCCCCCCCCCCAACTCCCCCCACAGTGCCCGAATTCGGTCTAGTTATGTCAATGATGTATCTAGGACTTGTGCTTGTTCTTCCCTCCAAATTTCATCCCGATCCCTCAACTCTAAGCGTTTCCCAAGACTTCCGGCTACCCCCTCCAGCTCTCCCTAAAGTCACCGGATCCGGTTCGGATTTGAAGTGGGTCGTCTGAGACACGAGGTCTTTCCAAATATCAAGTTTCATTAAGATTCAAAAGTTCAAAAGTTATAAATACCTCAAGATTCCGGATTCCCCCTCCCTCACGATGCTCGGATCGGTGAAGTGACTATTTCCAACTTAATCATTTGGGGTCCCTCTGCAAAGTTTCATCGTCCTAGCTTATGTGGAAGTGCCCAAACTAGCAAAATCCGGACCCACCGACAGACCGACAAACCGACGGACGGACAGAAATTCCGATCGCTATATGGCACTTGGCCGAAGGGCAAGTGCCATACAAATTTATCGATCCGATAATCGTGGGGGGAGTAGAGGGATATTGAGTCATGAGTAACTTTAGAGCAGGTGATCGCATTCGAGTGAAATTTGATAACTGAGAAGAGGAAATGTCTCTGGTGGTCTTGCATTATGCGTGATCTTGCTATTCCGGGTAGGAAAAATTATATGTGAAAATGAGGATTTTGCGACCAAAAAGACACAACCGGAGCAGAGACCGACAGAGAATCAACGGAATGACGCGGGTTCACTAACAAGCCTGAATCATTAGATACTCGTCTCCTTCACTTGAAGAATCTGTTTCAGAACAATAATTATCAAGCCGTTCTTTTCCAGCAAAAACTAACGGAGTTTTTCTGTTCATTCTTCCCCATGCAGTCCCCATGTCTTCTCGCATCCAAGGATCACGCGTTTTCTCATCCCGTAGTAGCTTTGACCGTCCCGATGAAAAATGTGTAGCCTGCGTAGTTGTATGGTAGTTGTACGAAAAAGTTGAATGTAATACTATGTAATAGCATATAATACTTTCATTTAATGTGCCTCAGACTGGTCCAATCTTAAGTAGTAGTATCCAGTAGCAAAATGCCTTGCCATAGTAGCATCCAGTAGTATGCAGTAACACGGTAGCCTTGAAGTAGAAGCATGTAGTAGCATCAGTTAGTACTGCATGCTACTTTTTCGTACAACTTCGTACTACTATTCTGAGATGAGTTTTTCATCGGGGTTCCAGGTAGTCATTCATTCGTGACGTCACACGTAGTTACTCCGAAGCAACTACGAAGGGCAGCTGGAGCGAACCCTTAATCACTGTTAACAGGCTCTGGCGAGGGTATAGAAGCCATTCTTACAGTGTCGCTGTTGTTTTGTACCAGATTTTTTTATGGTCAACACCACTGTTTTTTAATACACGATATCTACGAATACCGAACCAGCCGTCGTAAAATCTGTCACAACCAACGCTTCCCCAAACAGGGGGACTTTGGACCCGCAGAACTTGGGAGGGGACCGGCGACTTCTTCCAGAAGTCTCAAGCGCCTGTGAGTAGCTGGGCAAATTCCCAGCCAGCGAGGACAGTCCAAGAAGATGGATAAACAAAGCCATTTCGTCACTATCCACTCAAGTTATCAAGTCGGAGAGTCCTAGACACAGTCCTCAAAGCAAAACTCTTAATAGAAATGACCTTTTCACGACGAAATGGCTCAGAAATATCGTTTTTCGAAAATACCGATTTACCGCTCTTCGACGCGCGGATACTCGTACTTAAGGAAAAATTAGAAGGACTTAAGGGCACTTAAGTACTTTCACAATACTGAAAGGTTCAATTATTACGAGGTCCAATACCATGTTTATCAACTTCGCTGAAGCTGAATGGAATCTAGTGAGTTTTTCTGTGAGCCTAAAGTGACTGTCTGAAGAATAGCTAACTATGTAGCTTTTCTTCATCAGCTATGTAGCCTAGAGCTGACAATATATCAACTCTTCAAAATGTTAAAACTGAAAATTGCCGTTCCGTTATTTCCGTTCCGTTGTTTTTGTAGTTGTTTGTAGATTTATATGGCCCTTGTCGGCCGTTGACTGAGTTAAGTAAATAAATAAATAATTTGTGGGAAATTCACGCCTACTAATAGAAAGAGGCTTGGGACAAGCCTGACTGTTGGTGAACGTGTCATCATTTTGTTCGAAACCTCTGATCTGTATGTTCTTGTTTTACTGCTGGATGGATCAGATCCGACCCGCGGGACCCCCCCCCCCCCCCCCCCCCGCAATAGACTCCTGGATCCAGACCTGTCCACCATACATTACACGTTAAGAACAAGAAGAAAAGCTTCGGTGAGATGACAAAGAGGAAATATTTGTGCTACTTCTTTATCCAGAAAATCGGGTAATATACACTTCAATCTCTGCCAGATCGCGAAAATGCTATTCATCTCCACTCAACCCCTTAACCAGATCCCTTGGACAATAGTATTCTATCTTGATTGATTGGTTAGTTCGAAACGTAGGCACGCCCTTTACCTCGAAATACACTGTCTAATAGGTTGGGTCACAGGATGTTATTCTTTCCAATTTTTGTTGGTTTACATCAGATTCCGGTCATCACTATTTACCCAGTAGGGTAAATTTCCTACCTGGTAGTTCCCATGGGTAGGACCTGACAGATGGGTCAGTCGTCGTATTATCCCTCTACAGACGGGAACAACTGGACAAAAACATTATTCCAACTTACGAAAGTTCTAGTTTTCGCACGATTCCGGAGGATCCGGCCCAACGAAGCTAGAGGGTGGATTTCCTATGCCTTCTTATCCCTAGTTAGAAACTCGTAACATCCGGTAACGCGAAGCCTACGGAATTTCCGTTTTTGATCGGACTGAATCCGTATTATCGATCCAAGCACAACAAATCAAACAGACCGAGTCAGCGTCAGCCTGTCCCAGTTTCTTGATTCAAGAATTCTATATATACTTGACCAATAAGCTATAAGCACCACAGAAATCGTTTCTTTTTGCCAAATTCCGTGAGAACTAATTGTCCAGAGCAAAAACAAATCACGGGGTTCAGTTTGTCTCTCACTCGTGGATCAAAGCTTAGCTTGAAGTTGAAACCCCTTCCCCACCCCTAGTAAGGCTACATTACCATCTACGAACGACCTGTACTTTGACGCAAAGGACCCGCACACAAAGTTTGAACAGGATAGCCTACCTAAATCATTCGAGAATTATCATGCTAACAGACAGATAGACGGGCAGACACGCTTTACGAAGTTATATAGGTGTCCCGTCACCGTGTTTTCGGATCCCAAAAACTTGATTTGATGTATCCCCTCACGTGGGAACTATTTGTTGTTTGGTCGACCATAATAAGCCTACCTAAGTACTTGAGTACTTAACTACTGGAGTACAACCTAAATACTTGAATACTTAAGTACTGAAGTACTTTTAAAAAGTACTTATTACTCAAGTAGATTTTTTGAGAAGTATTTAATACTTATGCTTGATTAAAAATTTCCTAGAGTACTTGGTACTTGTACTTCTGTAAAAATTAGAAGTACTTGGAACAACACTGGTCCTTACGTGCGGACCAAAACGAAAAAATGGCGAAAGGCGGAGAAGCTTATAATTCCATAAGGGAGCTAGGGGTACTATAGGATCCAGAGAACGAGAGCAAAGAAGAAGAAGAGTGATGGGCTTCTGTACGGAAAGACGATAGGTTTTTCCCCGCTGGAAGTTCTGCAGTTTCATCACGAGCCAAAAACATGGCAACTTTTCTGGATGGAAATGATAATGGTGCGCAAAATTCTAACAGGAATTGACTCAAGCCAACAACCACCGACCCTGATGAACTGTAGTTGCAGTTTACAGCATTAGTTGCAGTTTTACCGCACTCGGATCCTCAGATGAACCGGAAATGCCGGAAGAACAAAGTCGTCTGATAAAACTGATATCCCATTATGATCTGGGCTAACCGGAAGTCAAGGACAGAAAAGAATTAACTAATGGGTCTGCTTAAAGGGTTTGTTAGCTATAATAACAAGCTTACGGGACCTGGCGAAGACCGGAAATCTATCAGACCCGATCGTACGGAAGAAGAAGCCCATAAAGATTACCTTTTGGGGTCCGACCAGAACCTAGGGTCTTGTTTGCTGACGCAACGGCGCTACGTCACTGACAAGAAAACGCGAAATAAGCTACACGCTCGTTTTCTTCTTCTACTTCTATTCGGGAACTTTCTGGTGCAGCGGCTAGCGGAAACTTTCTGATACAGCGACTATTGGAAACTTGTAACGAAGATAAACCCCGGGTCTGGGACCTGCACATGTTACGCAGTCTATCGCAGTTCGAAAAGTTTGTAGCAAGGAGCTATAAATTTCCCCGCTTTTCAATCTCGTTTTCAATTATAGGGTTTTGGCTTCACAGGAAACGATCCTAACTTATGTTTTCCTGGGTTTGGAGGTTTCTGTGATTAATATTGCAGATTGATATTTTGAATGTTTGTCATGTAGTGAGAGATGATGAGTCAATTCGGAACATAAAAATTTAGGACTTTCATTCGGTCAATTTAACGAATAAGTTCGCTGGTGTTTGGCTCTTGATCTGGAAGAAGTAAATACTCCTGGTCATCCTGCCAACCCCAAGGACTTTGTGAATTATTTCTGCCTGCCAATCGGAACTAGTCTCCCCGCCACCCGTTCACATCTTAAAGATTGTTTTCGTGAAAAACTCTGTAAAGTGTCTGGAATTCTTCTTTCTACGACTGAAGTTTAATAAATTTGTTCAAGCCAACATCTATAACTCGCGTGTTGTTACACATTTTATTGCTCTTGCACCTTTTTGGACGCAGTTTTCCAGTTAAAACATTGATGCTATGGTTTTTGGGATCAAAAAAAGTAAGTTACCTATGACATCGCAAAAGTTGTCCGTCTGTCGGCACGATAACTCTCGAAGGGAATGAGATATTTTGATAAAACTTGGTGTAAGGATTCCTTGGATCAAAGGAAAGGTCGAATTCGTAAATGCGCTGTGTAGCCCTATATTTAGGGGGGGGGGGGGGTCAAATTAAGGGTCAAACAAAATGTTTGTAAACTGCTAATGACATAGTCGATTAAGAAGTAAGAAGTCATGGTAAACACGATTACAAAAAACATTTTCTCGCCGAACAAGTAGTTCGTCCGGAATCCGGCCAAAACCGGAAAGTTTGTTAAAAGTAAAAGTTTTATTTAAAGTTGATTAGATGTTCGATTGACGGGTAAGAAGATATGCTGGACGATTAATAATGTGAAAATGATTTTCTACCCGGACAAGTATTTCGCCCGGAATCCGTCCGAAACCGAAAATTTGTTATAAGTTAAAGTTTTATTTGAAGTTGATTAGATGTTCGATATAGGGGTAAGGAGATCTGCTGAATTCGTTTTTGAGCTTTATTATTTTACCGGACAAGCAGTTCGCCCGGAATTCGGCCGAAACCGGAAACTTGGCAGAAGTAATGCGGGAAGTTTCAATCACTTTCGTCAAAATAGATATGTCTTATCTTATTTGGGTAAAGACATTTGTTAAACCCATACCTGCTAAGTCCATTGACTTTCTTCTGTTACTAAATCTTAAAAGTAAAAATGTTCAACGAGTCTGGCGAAGACCGGATATCTACAAGACCAAATTGTCTGGATCAACTATTAAATTTTTATCCCATCGAAACGTTTGGTCTCGTTACATCTGATATTTGAATACACTGAATTATTTTGATTGATCTGATTTTTTAACCCGGGGCCCTAGTAATAACGTTAAGAATGTGCGCTGCTTGCAAGGCAACCTACAACAGACCCGGACGCGGAGAATTTGAACTTCAACAAAAGCTTGCATTCTCATGTTTTAGGGACGCTAAGCTCGGAAAATCGAATGAAGCAACTCCTCAGGAGGGAGTAGGAGAGTGATGACAAGTTATGTCTTTTGTTATGTGTTATTTTTCGGCAAGGGCTTACCTTGGTAGTTGCTGAATATTTCAGGCATAAGGCGTATTCTCGCCGCTCCCCGAGGACTCCACTTGAGGAGTCCCCGCTTCTTGTTTGTCACGGGGACTCACTCCCCTTATTGGACTCCATGGACGGGGAATGCTCCGATTATCATCACCTCCCTTTCAGATTAGGAGGGAAATCAATTTTTGCTGGTGTTGGTGCAATGTAAAATTAATTAAAAATAATCAGAATATACAAAACCAAAAATAAAGTAGATCCAGACTAATTTCGTAAACTCCTTATTTTTTTCAAGCAAAATCCATTTTGGAAGCATTTTCCGTGTTCTCGCTGTTTCTGTACGCGGAATCCGAGTGGAGTGACTCCCACTATTCTCGCCGTTCCCTTCGATTCCCCGAGGAGTCCTCGAGGAACGGCGAGAATACGCCTATAGAGAGGGACAAGCACGCAGAGGTACCACAATTCCGAAAGAATGAGTTCATTCGACGAAATGATTATCTGCGGATAGCGGACAAACGAAGTAACGCATTTTTATCGGGTTTTCGGCCCTATTTAAGAAAATAAGTTAGCGCCCTAAGGGCTAAAGCTCTGAGGCCAAAAGTAGCAGGAAAACGCCATCCAGGTCACTGCGACAAAGAAATTGGCTTGCACGCAAGACTCGGAATTTCTTTTGCTAACCAAGCGCCTGAAGCAAACACTTCAGTTCCGATCAATGTCCACGTATTTTATCAGTCGAAAAACACCTTTGGGACTGCTAAAGAGTGATGATGTGCCGTCAACTTCTCTGGTCACGTCCTCGTTTAAATCGTCAAGAAGGTGTTTACCTTTCTTTGTTCTGAGACGAGTGCCAAGTTTTTCAATCCAAATGAATAACTACACGTCCTCGGAAGCTTGAAGGAGTTCATTAGTTGCGTTTCTCCAGATGCCGTGGTATTTCATACTACGGTCTCAAGTCGTTTTTACAATTAGGCCTTCCGTGGTATCTGATACCACGGTCAAAAGGCGTTTTTGCAGTTACCGTGGTATCTGGCAAAGTACCGTGATATCTTATATCCAAACACCACAGTAACTGCGAAAACGACCTTAGACCGTGGTATCAGATACCACGATAACTACAAAAACGACTAATAGCAGATCCAGTTACCGTGGTAACAGATACCACGAGTTTCGTTTTCGCAGATACCATGGTATCTGTTACCACGGTAACTGGACCTGCAATCAGTCGGTACGTGGAGTCGGAACATGGTATCTGATACCACGATTGCTCTGCAAAAACGACAATTGCCGAAATAGCGCTTTTCAAAGTCATCCCAAAAACTGATATCCAGTCACATCACCAATTTGATAAAATCATAGGCTCATAGGCTCTATTGTTGGTGATGATGAAAGTGAGATGACTTTTTCAGATAACACGATTACGGTCGGACCTTGGTATCTGCATATCAGATATCAGATACCACGATGACTGCAAAAGCGCATTTTGACCGTGGTATCAGATATCATGGTATCTGCGAAAACACAGAAATTAACAAGGCAGAAATTGAGGAGAAAGCAGTGTTGCCAATGGTAACAGTATTCTGCGATTTGTCATAGGTTTTCGACTTTTCCCCAAATTCACAGCTGTGAAAGATTTGTCACAGGATGTCGCATTTATGGCACAAATGTAGCAAATTCTGCTATTTCAAAGCATTTTGGCCAATTTCAATGCAACACGTTTCCGGAAAAAGTATTTATTTGTTTTAAGAATAGTATTAGAAGAGTTAACTGGAACCTCAGAATCCACAAGATTTTGAGGAACACCTAAAAAATGGACCAAATTTTGTAGGTGCCAAAACTTTTGCAGCCAAATTTTCCGTCACAGAAAAGTGGAAAAACTGGGAGAAATTATTGTCAGCTGGTATGATGATGATTGTGAACGAAACTGCACTACAATCCCAAAACCAGCCAACCTTACAAAACAATTAATATATTTGTGAAATGTGAAGACCTGGATTCTTTTTGTCGCGTTTGGCGGGCTTCTGGGATCCGAAAACGTAAGTGGAGGGATACCTATGACTTCGTAAAAGTTGTCCGTCTGCCTGTCCGTGAGTCAGCACGATAACTCTCGAAGGGAATGAGATATTTTGATGAAACTTTGCGTGAGGAGGCTTTTGTGGGTGCCAAGGGAGAGGTCGAGTTCGTAGACGGGCTCTGCAGCTGAACATTTGTGGGGGTTCAAATTAAGGGGCGAAGGAATTTTTTAACAGATAATGAGATGGTCGATATAGGGGTAATAAGACATGCTGAACACGAATATGAAAACCATTTTCTCGCCGGACAAGTAGTCGCACGGAATCCGGCCAAAACCGGAAATTTTCTTAAAAGTCGAAGCTTTATTTAAAGTTGATTAGATGCTCAGTGTATGGATAGCAAGACATGCTGAACATTTATGTGAAAATCATTTTCTCGTCGGACAAGTAGTTCGCGCGGAGTCCGATCGAAACCGGAAAATTTGTTAAAAAGTAAAAGTTGTACCTGAAGTTGATTAGATGTGCGATTTAGGGGTAAGAAGACAGGCTGAATCCGCTTTTGACAATCATTTTCTACCCGGACATATAGTTCGCCCGGAATCCGGCTGATACTAGAAAATTCGTTACGCTAAAAGTTAAAGTTTTGTCTGAAGTTGTTTAGATGTTCGATAGAGGGGTAAGGAGATACGCTGAATTCATTTTTGAGCTTTAGTTTTTGCAAGTCAAGTAGTTCGCCTGGAATCCACTCGAAAACGGAGATTTGGCAGAAGTAAGGCAGGAAGATCAGTGGCGCCATTTCGGGGGGGGGGGGGGGGGGCATGAATTTGAAAGGGGCCCAAAATCCGAGGTTTTTTGTCTATATTCCTTTTTGTTTGACATGCTGAAGTAAAGGCATTTACCAAATCGTGAGTTTCACACTGCACCGCACAGTTAGTAATCTGGTTTTGAACCAAAATCTTTGTATTTTAGCAGAAAAAAGACTGTTTATTTTTTTTTGCCTGCGGCGCTCAGTTTCAATATGATTTAGTGTTTGATAGATGTCTTAATATGTTAATCCCATATCCGAACTCTAAAGATTTCATGAATCCAGACCTACTTCTCGAGATCGCGGCAAATCTCGATGGGGTTTTGATCGAAAGCCTCAGAGGGTCTAAAGTCGCTCTGTCATATGGGTAGGCCTCAAAACCCAGGTCACATTGTTTTATTTTTGTGAAGGGTCTTTGAACAATGCGTGATTCTTGCATAGGCTCATTATGGTATATTTAAAACTGCTTTAATTTTACTCTCAAAAAGGAATTAAATTTTGCGTTTCAGCAAAAAAAATCTAGGATGGGGGCCAAAAAAGGATGTTTGCCCCCCCCCCCCCCCCCTGAGGTTTATTGAAATGGCGCCAGTGAGGAAGATTTGACCAATTCCGTCAAAGTAGATATGACCTGTAGCCTAGGGGTAAATATACACATGCTGAATCAATATGTGAACTCAGTTTTCTCAGATTAGCCATTGGCCTTCGTCTTGGCCTATGTTCAAGGAGTCTGAAAAACACCAGATATACCTACCCATTTGTCTGGATCAGATATTAAAGTTTTTGGATCCATCGAAGCCTTTGGTCTTGTTTCTTTCTGATTCTCAGAAGTTATCTGTTCGTAGAGTATATTTTCATTTGCCAAATTTCTTCTCATTTACCCCTCTTGGACCAGAAATACCTATATTGAGTAAATTTAACTCTAACAATCATGTTAAAAACTTGATATCGATCATTTATCAACAAAATGGTTCCGTTGTGGGATTTTAACTGTAGTCCCGTAGCCTACCCTTCTTAAGGCCAATTCAAATAGACACAGAATTTCACCACGCCTGGCGATATCCGTGGCGCCAGTCCTTGAAAAAAACGCATCGTCAGGTCAAAAAAAAACTTCGTCATATCCAAGCCGAAAAAATTTGAAACGCCAGGCAAATAATCCGAAATACAGAAATGATGGATGTGGAGCAGTTGATCAGTTTAGTTCAGAACTACCCAGCCAATTTACGATATTGATATCAAGGAGTACAGAGACAATGGAATAAGAGTAAATGCAATTCCAGAAACAAAATTCAGGCGAATTCGCTCCCCGTCTATTATGCCCTGCGGTTTCGCCAAAAGTTGAGAAGCTCAACTCTGCCTGCCAACATTTAGGCATGCCTGTGTGAATTCCGCTTTAGTCCAAAATCCAACGCCTATCGATGACATGGAACAGTTTCAATAAGGCCGCGTTCACAAGTATGTCTAGCCAAGCATAGGTGCTTAGGCACATGCCCAGGCACCGAGTTCTAGTTCTATATAGAGCCTAGAACTCCACGCTTGGCCCAAAATCTGTGCCTAGGCATGGGTGTGCACGATGATGCTAGGCATGTGTCAAGGCATCTCTGCTTGGCTAGGCATGCTTGTGAACGGGCTTTAAGTATCATATCATACCATCATCCGCAAGAAAGAAAACATTAAAGCATCTATCACGGAAAGCAGAAAAACCGGGTCCTGGACAACAGATAAACTTCCCTAACAGTCTGAGCCCAAACATCATAACTTCACAACACCCCTCAGTCATTCACAAGTAGGACACCATGAGCGTGTTCCACCCTACTTACCGTAGTTACCACGCCAACTACGCTCCCGAGCGTAGTAAGCAAATAATTACTATTAATTACTATTTCGAGAAGGTTGGAACGGTCAGCGTAGTAACTTTTCACGAGGTTCGAACGAAAACAGTGACTAATACTTACTATTGCTAGAAGGGTGGAACACACTGTATGTAGTCTCATTATAGGCTACATATGTAGTCTAATTATTCTCTATTTATGTAGTATAATTATTTGAAGCCTTGGCATCAATCAAATCAACGTAAACAAGGCTCCTAACGTCAAAATTTGTCAACGAGAACTAGAAAATTAGAACAGGGGGTCTGCCCCCCTCGTTTTTCGCTGCTTTCTCTGACAGCAGGAATCAATTTTTTTTTTTTTCAATTCAATACACTTCATTCTTCCAAAAACTCTTCGTTGCGAAAAATAATTTTCCGCCCAAGCTGACTGCGAACCATATTTGACAGAGAAAAACGGATACGTCAACTCGACGTCAGCTGCATTTTTTTTCGAGCTATTTTTCGGCCCTTCTTGGCAAGGTTCCTCTTCAGGCTCAAACCGTTCAAGCTGGAAAACGAACTTGTCAAAATATAGCTCTAATAAAATGCAGCTGACGTATCCGTTTTGCACTGTCAACTAGAAGAAAGCAAGTCTAGATATTTGAAACCTTTCTTCAACGATTAGGTTAACGTTGCAAAATAAGGTTCCGAACAGAAATCTGTGAAAGAGAACAGGGCTCCGATCTCGCATACGCAGTCGTAAGCCACCACCGCCCTACCGCTCGTAATTCCCCGTGGTCCATCACTATCAAAAATCCTCAGTCTTACGAGGCGTGAAGAGATGACACCCCCCATCGTTTCAGAAACGGACGCCAAAGTTTTTCACTGCCCCCTACTTAGGGGAAGGACCGCGACGGAAACCGTTCCAAAGGAAGGAAGCATTGTCCCGCTTAGAAATAAATGGAAGCTGAGGAAAACCTGGAATACGGAAGACATGGGCAGTGTTTCGGTTCGGGAGGCTCGGCACGAAGAAAAATAACAAGAATATAATTGCTGGTGCTTTTCTGAATTAAATCGAAGTAATATTTAGTGACTAAAACAAAAGTTGAGTGACAATTTATCTCCGCCTGCTAAAGACACAATCTACTGTGAGGGGCTGTAGGGCTTGAAGAAGCTGAGGCGAACCTGGGATTTGAATTACGGCAAGGTAGCATACTGTCTGTTAAAAGGCATACTTTTTTTTTTTTTTTTTAGAATACATGCGTCACATCAGAAGTGGACCTCTTCCTCTATCTTATTGCAAAGTGTACAATGATACATGCTATTTTTTACAGTTGAATGTAGCCCTTGTGATAGTATGATCTAAGTATTGGTCATATGTAGACCTTTTACATGTCTTACAAATTTACGGCAAAGTGGGCAATAAAGCGTACTATTTTTTACTATTTTTTCTATTTCTTACCCTTTTTTCATTTAGTACACTATTTTAAATGAGCTGAATCTAGATTTCGTTATAGTATGGTCTAGCTATTAGTCAGATGTAGACCTATTATTTATATCCTATTGCATTTTGTCTACTCGCTACCTTTGGCGGATACAAATAAAAGAAATGAAATGAAACTTGGAATTCTTACTTTCCCGATTATGTTTGCCAGGCAACCAGCTCGTTCTGAACTAAAACCACAGAAGTAGAGTTGAGCGAAACAATACTCGATTGCATAGTAACAAACATGAAAAAAACTTACACTACCTTCGCCGCCTAGACGTCCTATTATTCGACCTCTAGTGTATCTTCCAATAAAGTTCCGGAGTCGAAGTTCTCACAAGGCCGGCAAATGTGGAACTACTAGTGGGATTGGACAAATTGCTCCCTAAGAAAAGCGGAAACCAGCGCAAGTGCTCTACTCACTTTTTTTTATTGCGGAATGGGTAAACTAGTAGTCGGAAAAAAACAAGTGGACGAGGGATTAGCAACTTCAGCCAAAGTTAAAAATGGCCGTAAAAGAAACTGAAATAATTAATGAAAACAAGAGCCATAGCAATTAGCAAACGGGTCTATTGGTCCCGAGTTATCACCGCTTAGTGAGAAAGGTGGGGACCACAATGGTCAGTACACTGCAAAAAGACTTTGGCTTTCAGATAACTAAATCTGCAGTATTTTGCATTCCAGTGTTTCAATCCTCCATCGGATTTTAACTCTCTGGACTCGGAGTAATGGTGGGTTTACACACTGCGTAAAATCCGAGCGTATTTATTATTCTTGGCACGAGTCCTCGTCAGGTCAGTCGAGCTCTTACGAACTGCATTCCTAAGAGGTAACTACTCAAAGTAGGATTTTTGCCGTTTTTAGGGATGTCGTTTATTTTCTTAAAGGTTCGGTTGTTCTTACTGCGGCCTGACGAGGACCCTTGCCAAGAAGGACCAATATATCGCTAGAATCTTAGCTAACTTATCCGTTTAAAGCCATCAAATATGGTCTGTATATTTTTTATGTTCGCTGTGTCCGGAGAAGGGTGTAATTATCTCTTAATTACGTCCTAACTTCAGACTAAAAAAATGTCTTTCACTCAAGTCGCAAACAAACTCGATGGCATTATTTAAATGGCGTGTTCAGCGCGTACTAAAAGTTAATCAAAATCAGCGAGCATATGCCTACATCTAGGGTTATTCTGTTTGATGTGTCTTTCAAGTCTCAAAGGTATGACATATGACACGAAAATGATCGAGAATCCGCGAAGGGTTGCTCTATCTCCGCCCCCGGCAAGATACCGCCGACCACCGACAAATTTTCTGCAGATGACTGCTTCGCCAACTGGCGCCCCGTAACGAAGGTACTTGAACGACAGAACTATGGAATACATGCTGCCGAAGAAGATGCAGAACTAGACATGAGGACCAGGTCAAAGCACCAAGTAACCAACCATGTTTCTGAGCTAGTGTTGGGCGATATTTGGATTTTTCAATATGTCGATATTTTCACTTTGTCCACTACTTGTCTTACTTGTCCAGCAAAAAAAAAAAAAAAGGTCAGAAACGAATTCAGCGTATCTCCTTATCCTTATTCGCTGAATTCGTTTCTGAACTTCCTTTTTTTGCCGGGCAAGTAGTTCGCTCGGAATTCGGCCAAAACCGGAAATCTGGAAGAAGTAAAGCAGGAAGTATCGATCAGTATCGTCAAAATAGATATGGCTTGTAGAGGTATATCTAAACTTGGTTGTCTCAGATGACTAGCTATTTGCTAAATTAATCTGTTTCCTAATTTCAATTGTAAAAGCGTTCAAGGATTCTGGCGAAGATTGGATCTGGCGAAGACAAGACCCAATTGTCTGGATCAAATATTAAATTCTGGGATCCCATCGAAACCTTTGGTCTTGTTATAATTCAAAATCAAAGAAAGTTAATTGAATTTCTACTTCAAGTTCGTGCCAGGATCACGCTGACATAGTTGGGTATCAGGTTTGTTATTTTTCTTTTCCACTTTACTTTTTTATATGCAAGTAACAAGCCAAGGTAGTGGAACAGTAAAAAAGTGTTCAAATAAGCATACCTCTACTGTAGAGTATTGAGCGTGGGTGATCTGACATTTGTAATGCGAATGCTTCAGAATTAAATCCTTAAATTACGTTCTAACTTCTCACTAAGTAAGTGCCCTTCACTCATGTCTCAAACACTCTACTTCAGAAACGTAAACAGAAATATAAACCTTGAGACCTTGGAAACATGTTTCAAAGGAAAGCGATGACTGAATTTACAGAGAACTTAGGCGATAGAACATGGGCTTATTTACTAAGTGTTTCCGAAACGCTATCAAATTTCCATGTCAATATTTTGGAAGTTAGAAGTAGCCCTTGGGACAAGGAAAGGGAATTTCGTAAGACAACTTCAAGGCTGAGTGCCAATGTTATAAGAGCATATCTATCTATCTAATGTTAATCGGCTACCAAAAGCATAGTAACAGGGAAAAGAATAAACAAACAAAAGACAAATGGGGCTACCCACCCACCCTGCTATCACACGAACCTTTAGAGAAATGGATGAAAGCACCGTGTTTCAGTACAAACCGATACCAGACCCAAGTTACGGATTCGGCTCCTCTCATCCCGAAACCCTACAACACATCGTATTTAACTGCAAGAGCCAAGCCCGTCAAACAGCAAGAAATGGGAGAATAACCAGCCAGCTTAATTTGACAGACGACGTCGCAACTACCGTGGACCTGGCTATTCCCATCATTCCTATCAAACAATATCTAAAGAATAATCTAAAAAAAAAACATATCTTAACAGCAGCAACAAAGAAATTGCAGAAACAGCTTGGAGACCGAAAGGGATAGTGGAATCAGTGGAAGTGGACATCGTGACGGATGAAAACTTGTAACATTAAATAACTTAGTTGGTATTGCAAGTCTATCTTCTGGACAGAACGTTAGGAACATCCGGCTCGCTAATCTAAAAGGATGTGCTTTAGCCGCAAAGTTGATTTGCGTCATGGTTGACTAGATTCTGGAATTTTTGTGGCACTTGCCCTTCGGCCAAGTGCCATATAGCGATCGCAATTTCTTTCCGTCCGTGGGTTTGTCCGTCGGTCCGGGTTTTGCTAGTTCGCGTACTTCTACATAAGCTAGGACGATAAAACTTGGCAGGCATATCAGGGACAACAAATGATTAAGTTGGAAATAGTCATTTCCCCGATCCGACCATCGTTGGGGGAGTGGAGGGAGGGGGAATCCGGAATCTTGAGGAATTAATATCTTTTGAACGGGTGAACGGATAGCAATGAAATTTGATATTTGGAAATATCTCGTGCCTCAGAGGACCCACTTAAAATCCGGACCGGATCCGGTGACTTTGGGGGGGAGCTTGAGGGGGGTACCGGAAATCTTGGGATACGCTTGGAGTGGAGGGGTAGGGACGAAACTTGGTGGGAAGAACAAGCACAAGTCCTAGATACATCATTGACATAACCGGACCGGATTCGGGCACTGTGGGGGGAGTTGGGGGGGGGGGGGGAATTCGGTGATCCCGCGAGTTCGGTACTAGGACAATGAAATTTGGTAGGCATATCAGGGACCAGAACAGACTGACTTGAGAATAGTCGTTTCCTCGACCCGACCATCGTGGGAGGAGTGGAGGATTGGGAATCCGCAATCTAGTGGCACGGGCAGCATTTGAACGGGTGATTTGAATGAAACTTGGCAGGTGAAAGAGCTATCCTCTCAGATGTTCCATGTCAGGTCCGGGGAGGAGTGGAGGAAGGGGGAATCCGGAATCTTGAGGTATTTATAACTTTGCAACGGGTGATCAGATCTTAATGAAACTTGATATTTGGAAAGACGCCGAGTTTCAGCCGACCCAGTTCAAATCCGGATCGGATCTGGTGACTTTGCCTGGAGCCGAGGGGGGGGGAACTGGAAATCTCGGGAAACGCTTAGAGTGGAGGAATCGGGATGAACTTGGTGGGAAGAACAAGCGCAAGTCCCAGATACATCGTTGACATAACCGGACCAGATTTGAACACTGTGGGGGAGTTGGGGGGGGGGGGGTGCTTAATTCTGGCGATTCCGCAAGTTCGGAATTTCCTGATGTATCAGGGACCCGAACAGACTGACTTGAGAATAGTCGATTCCTTGATCCGACCATCATGGGGGTTGCGAAAAGTTTCTGACATGCACTAAAAACCAAACGGATGGACAAAATAGGATGCAAGTTGGACAGTGCCGAGTTTATTCGACCTTGATTCGTTATTTGGTGTCCGGAGAGGATCCGGCCATGGCGTGGGGGGGGGGGGAGCGAGACTCGGAATCGGAGCAGATAGGCTCTGCTCCGATTCCAGTCAAACTAGATAGACGGGAAGAGGATCAGTCAGAGACAGGGGGGGACTGGTATGAAATCTGAGGACCCTAGCCGGGTAGGGTGGGTCAGTTTTGCCGCGATTTAGCAGATTTTATTTGGGTGGTCCTCTTGTTCTTTTTTGTACACTGACCCAAGCAACATATCATCAAGAATAAATAAGGGAAGAATTGAGAACTCACATAACCCCTATGTCAGCATCCTAGATCTCTTTTCGTCCGATCTTATTTACCGGGGGTGGAGCCTGGGTGGAGCTTCGCGTGTTGCCTCTTGCAGTATTAAATGTTACCTCCAGAGCAAAAGTGATGAAGCAGTCAGAAAAGGCGGGAAGTTCAAACAGTGCAGATTCTGAGGATTATATAAATGGAAACTCCATTTCAATCTCCGGTCAGATTTGCAATATGAAGCTTATGTTGTCACCACCCTTCACAAAGACGGTGAAGCCCAAGGGAATGCGGCATTTGATGACTCAGGGGAACAATTAAGCAACTTGAACGCTGAAGCACAGATCTAACACGCAGGCATTTAGTTCAGATTCAACAGGCTGGTGTGAACATTAGTAATTTTATTTTGGTCTTCTCAGGACTGTAAAGAATCGCTCCTAGAAAAGGTATTAAGCTTGGACAATATTTAGCTGTCGAAATTTACTCAATGAGTTACTATGTTCTGTTTTTAAGTTGTACTCTACACGAAATTTAGTTCATATCATTTTCTCGTGTAGTTGCGAAAAACAGTATAAAGTCCTAATTTTAAATTAATGATTGCCGAGTGTAGGATATCTTTCAAGACGTATCAGTTTGTGATAACAACTTATTATTCTTGGTCGAAAAGGTATATCATTATCTTGGATAGTTGCACTTTACATCTGCCCAAATTTGTCATTGTCTATGCCTTTTCGTAATCTTTTTTTTTTCATTATCATGTTTTTACATCATTCAAGTTGGAATTTGGGCATAGCTGGTGAACTGTACTCAAAGAGTTGTTATGTTTTGTTTTTAAGTTGTACTCTGCACACAAAATTCAGTTCATAACATTTCTCGGTTAGTTGCGAAAAACAGTTGGCTTGAAGTATTTCCTAATTTTAAATTTTAACTGATTACTGAAAATGATAATTGCACGGTACCATTCAAAACGTCTAAATTTGAGATAACCATTCATTATTTTTGGTCAAAATATACATCATTATCTCGGGTAGTTGGCTAAATGTTTCACTATCTATCCTATTGACAGTCTTTTTTTTCATCACTAAGAATCTGCCATAGAGATTGCATGAATGTTTGGAAGCGTGTCCCTTCCTTCTTTAAACTTATAGTTTTCCGTCCAAATCGGTCCGTTTCTGCCTTTATTTTCGTCATACTTGAATGTAGGATTGCACGACTTCTATCATCTCACTGTACTTTAGCCCCTTGTCTCGTCTTTTAAACTAGTGGTAGCAGCGATTTGTTGGAGGGAGAAGGGCAAAATGTCGGCCTCTTTCTGTTTAATTTGAATTCGGCGCACTTCCTTGACGCGAAGCACGGCGATCGGAAGAAATAGCGCCAATATTTACCCTGTGGTCTGGACAGGCGCCAAATAGGCTCCACCCCCGGTACTTGAGGATCGGGCAGAAAACAACGTTCCATGATTCAAGTCTTCTCAATTCTTCCCTTATTTATTCTTGATATCATTTAGCAGGAAATCACATGGCCGAAACAGCTGGGACAAAGAGAACTATAGAGCATTCTAGTCCATAAGGAATTTAGGTACTGAATTCCGGTTTTCGCAGCGACCTACTTGTCGGTAAAAAGAGTATAGATATGGCTTGAGCAGGTCTTCTTACCCTTTAGCCGGCTGTGCGTTTAGACAAAATATTTTTTTTTAGATAACTTTTTTCTTGTACGGTAGCGAATTCGTTTTTTCGCCGGATTCCGGGCGAGCTACATGGCAGGTGGACAAAAAAAGTTTAGATATGACTCAGCAGGTCTCCTTATCCTTAAACCGACTGCGGTATTGACCAATAAAAGATTTTGTATTGAAAATAAACTTTTAACTTCTACGGTCCCGAATTTGAGGTTTTCACCTGATTCCAGGTGAACTACTTGTCGGGGGAAAACATGAAGTTCAGATATGGACTCAGCATGTCTCGTTACCCCTGAATCGACTGCGATATCGCCATAAACAAAACTTTTTTGTCGCCCCTTAATTTTTCACCCCCTCCACCCTTTCAAGCGGCCCTAGAAAGTTTTCCCATCGGGCAATTTCGATGGATTTTGAATTTTGTTATTCAGCGATTTTTTCTGGACATCGAAAATATAAAAAAATATTTGTGTCGCAATTTTGTCCGGGTCAAACCGTACTTTTACTGGACTATTTAGCAGATCTGGAAGTAATCTAAATCACGATCACCGGAATTCCGGAAACCCCCTCCAACTCCCCCCAGAGAGCCCCGACACGATCTGGTTCTGTCAATTACGTATCTAGGGCTAATGCTGGTTCTTCCCACCAAGTTTCATCGTGATCCATCCACTCTAAGCGTTTCGAAAGATCTCCGGTCCCCCCTCCAACTCCCCCCCCCCCAATGTCACCAGATCCAGTCCGGAGTTAAAATGGGACGTCTGAGGCACGAGGTTTTTCTAATTATCAAGTTTCATTTAAATCCGATCACCCGTTAAATAGCTGATCTGTTCGCATCTCTGACAAGCCTGCCAAGTTTCATTATCCTAGCACATCAGGAAGAACCGAACTCGCGGGATCTGTTCAAGCTGACAAGCGAATCTGTTCGGATCTCTGACAAGCCTGCAAAGTTTCATTATCCTAGCACATCAGGAAGAACCTCGCGGGATCACTAGAAATTTGGACCCCCCCCCCCCCCCCCCAACTCCCCCACAGTGACCTGATCCGGTCCGTTTATGTCATTCGCGAATCTAGGACTTGTGCTTGTTCTTCCCACCAAGTTTCATCCCGAACCCTCCACTCTTAAGCGTTTCCCAGGATTTCCGGTTCCCCCTCTAATGTCACCGGATCCGCTCCATATTAAAATGGGGCATCTGAGACACTAGGTCTTTCTGTTTATCAATTTTCATTAAGATCTGATCACCAGGTCGTAAGTAAACAAGACCAAAGGTGTCGATGGGATCCCAAAAATCTAATCTTTGATTCAGGCAATTGGGTCTTGTCTTCGCCAGATCCAGTCTTCGCCGGGCTAATCATCAGAGAAAACCAAGTTCAGATATACCTATAAGCCATATCTATTTTGACGATACTGACCGAGACTTCCTGCTTTACTTCTGCCAAGATTCCGGTTTCGCCCGAATTCCGACGAACTACTAGTCCAGCAAAAAAGGAAAAATTCAGAAACAAATCCAGCGTATCTCCCTATCCCTATAAAGAACATCTAATCAACTTTGAATAAAAGTTTGACTACAAAAAAAAACGGTTCCAACCGGATTCCGAACTAATTGTATATCCGGGTAAAAAATGATGGTCATATACAGACTCAGCCTCTCTTCTTACCCCCTAACCTGTCATCTAATCGAACTTTTGCCTTTAATAAATTTTCCGGTTTTGGCCGGATTCCGGGTGAACTAGTTGTCCGGCGAGAAAATTGTTTTCACCATCGTGTTCAGCATGTCTTTTTACCCATACGAACTACTTGTTCGGCGACAAAATGATTTTCACCATCATGTTCAACACGTCTTCTTACCCCTCAATCGACCATTTAATCAACTTCAAATAAAACTTTTACTTTTAACCAACTTTCCGGTTTTGCCGGATTCCGGACGAACTACTTGTCCGACGAGAAAATGGTTTTCGCTATCGTGCTGAGCATGCCTTCTTTTCTTACCCCATAATCGACTATCACATTACCTGTTTAAAAATATTTTGTTTGTCCCTTAATTTGGACCCCCTCCCCCGCCCCTAAATGAAGAGCTACATAGCCCATCCACGAACTTGACCTTACCCTTGACCCAATGAATCCTCACACCAAATTTCATCAAGATATCTCATTCCCTTCGAGATTTATCGTGCTCACTGACAGACGGACAGACGGACATTTTTGCGATGTCATAGGTATCCCTCCACTTACGTTTTGGGATACCAAAAATACATAATTTTTCCGGATTCCCCCTCCCTCCACTCCCCCCCCCCTCCCAGATGCTCGGATCGGGGAAGTGACTATTTCAAACTTAATCACTTGCGGTCCCTGATCTGCCTGCCAAGTTTCATCGTCCTAGCTTATCTGGAAGTGCTCGAACTAGCAAAACCTGGACAGACCGACCGACCGAAGGACGGACGGACAGATAATGCGATTGCATTATTAGTCTGGCAAGTAATTTCTACTCTTCATTAAACCGGCTAAATAAGTAAGTTCAAAACGCCATTCTTGTGGGTAATTACAAAGAACGTGCTAGTTGAAATCTTCATTTTTGAACAACACTTTACAGGACTTCGAATTTTTTAGGTCAATTAGCGCAGGACAGGCGAACTTGGATCACGAACTAAGTAGGTTCGTCGTTTCACTTGTAGATGTCATGGAGCTGAGTACCTTATACCAGTGGTTCCCAACCTTTTCCGTTCCGCGTACCCCTAATCAAGGGTCGAAAAGGTTGTGTACCCCCTTTTTCAGAACGTGAAAAGAAGATATACCGTAAATGATATATATATATACATAAAAAGAGGCACGTGAGGCTGCTTTGTTGCTAAAATTTTGTCAAATCTCTCAGCTCGATGTCAGTAACGGCCTCGGTAACGGCATTATTTTTTCAAGTCAGCCTGTTTCTGTGTTTGGATTTTTATGTCTTTCGTGCTTTTATCAAGCTGCATCGCAAACATTTTCGTCAGCTTAATTTGTAACCCTGAACAGCTGAACAGCAGACTTTTCATATGGAATTTTATTTTAAGTTAGGTCTACCAGCACAGACTCTGAAACTTTGGTTCCAGCTCCGAACAAACTCATTACCACTCGGTTTTAGAAAAAGGTGTTTGAGAGAAGGAAAAATAGGGATGGGTTAGTCACTGATAATTACAGGTGTCCGATTTGTCTTGTTGGAGAGGACAATGTTGCCCACCTCCTAGGGCAGTGCCGGGAGTCTCCTCTACCGGATCACTTTGGGGGAGGGCTGCTCTTCCCTGGTATATTGACATCGACTAAAGAAAACTTTATTAAAACGGTGGTAGATTATGTGAGTGGGAATCTAAATAGAAGATAATTTATGTATGTGTCCTAGGATAGTTGCGTTTTCAATGCATTAATATACTTGTATGCCGTGTTTATAAAAATCTGTGTATGGCCCTGTGAGGCTAAATAAACACTATTCTATTCTATTCTATTCTATTCTATAATCGGTGGTGTCACGTACGGTTTGGGAACAACCCTCCCACCGAGTGGTCGGCCATAGACGGTTAAAAAGAAACGAGTCGGCGCGAAGCGCCTAGATTTTTCGCAAAAACAATTATTTTTTGGAAAAAACTCGTTAAAAATGACCAACCAGTCAGTAAGAATACCATGCTCTCCAAAAAAACATTTTGGAAACTGGTGCCTCTGCCTTCTACTGATAATACTCTCTTTCGGCAATCAAAAGTGAGCGAGGCAAGTTTTGAAGCTACAGACTTAACTGATTTCCTTACCTTCGCGTACCCCTTGAAAGGGTCTCGCGTACCCCTTTGGGGTACGCGTACTACCGGTTGGGAACTTATACGGCCTTATACGGTCTCATCTCATAAGCAAACTGCAGGCGAACTCCGAACTCGGAAGGTGACAAAACCAACAAATAAGAGGAACAAAGATGAGGAACGGCGATCAAAAACGCAACTACTGAAGGAAGGAAGAATGCCTTTTTCAACTCCACCCAGCATGGAACAGAAACCTGTAGTAACGCTGAGCAGTAGGGACACTAAAGCCAATTTCACACTAACTCGTCAGTGTGTCTGCGCTGCACCGTGTTTCTCTTGCGTTGCGTAGTATTTGTTTCCGAGCACCGATTTGACCTTACAGAATAACAAACATTCATTATTGGTGTAATATTGTGTTACGGTAGACAGGAGGATTCTTGTATAGTCCAGATCGTTCTTGTGCTAGTTTTGCCAGAAAACTTCCACATTTACCACGTTCGCACTCTTTCTATTTTGTAGCAACTACAAAGTTACCCGTGTTTACGGTGCTACTGACATTCTTGCAGCACTGAAATCTCTACACGAGGATTTACTGGCTGATGCCTGTTTAGGGTTGTTAAAAGGATCGGAAGTGTTTTTAGGGCTCGTGTCGAGTTCTTAAATCTCATCAGTAATATGCCCCCCAAGTTTTATCGCCCATGGCACATCTGGAAGTGTAATAACTCGCGATCACCGGACTTCCGGGAATTCTCCTCCAACTACCCCCAACTACACATTCACTGTTCAGGTGCCTGATATGCCTACCAAATTTCATCGTCCTAGTACCGAACTACCCCTCTCCCCTCCCCCCACAGTGCCCGAATCCAGTCCGGTTATATCAACGATGTATCTAGAACTTGTGCTTGTTTTTCCCACCAATTTTCGTCCCGATCCCTCCACTCTAAGCGTTTCCCAAGATTTCCGGTTTCCCCTCAAGCTCCCTCCAAAGTCACCGGACCCGGTTCGGATTTTAAGTGGGTCGTCGAGGCACGAGATCTCTCCAAACATGAAATTTCATTGCTTGCGATGACTCCATTGCTGCTGCGATCACCCGTTTAAAAGTTATAAATACCTCAAGATTCCGGATTCCCCCTCTCTCCACTCCCCCCACGATGCTCGGATCTGGAAAGTGACTATTTCCAACTTAATCATTTGGGGTCCCTGATATACTTGCCAAGTTTCATCGTCCTAGCTTAGGTGGAAGTGTCCAAACTAGCAAAGCCGGGACAGACCGACAGACGACCGTATATGGTGTTTAAGTATGCTCAAGTGCCATAATCAGGGTCTTGTGGTTGACTGCTATGAACCACTCAATGTAGCATTGTTTTTGTTGATCACGCCATTCTTTTGACATTTTCTAATGACTATTCGTCTCTCCCACAGCCAAATTCTAACAAGAGCTGAAAGCTCATATGGCACTTGTCGGAACAGTTAGCACGTTTGTCAGTTTGTCCTCCTGCAGCTACCCCCCCCCCCCCCAGTGATCAGACCCGCACCGGACGTGAAACTGAACATTTGAGATACTCGTTCTTGACACTTGTCAAGTTTCATGCACGTCCGATCACCCGTTCCTAAGTTATGAATGCCACCTGATTCAGGATTCCCCATCCCTCTACTCCCCCCAAGATGGTCAGATCGGGAAAGGGACTATTTTCAAAATCAATATGTTAGAGTCCCTAACTGGCCTGCCAAGTTTCATGGTCCTAGCACATCTGGAAGCACCCTAACTCGAGATCGCCGGAATTCCGGTAAACTCCCCCCACGTGACAAGATCCGGCCCTGTTTTGTCAGGAATGCATCTAGGGTTTACGCTTGCTCTTCCAACCAAGTCCAACTCTGATGCCTCGACTTTAAGCGATTCACGAGATTTCCGGTGCCCCTTCCGCTCCCCCCCCCTCCCAGTGATCAGATCCGGTCCAGACTTGAAACTGAACATCCAAGACACTTGTTGTTAATACTTACCAAGTTTCATGCACGTCCGATCACCCATTCCAAAGTTGTGAATGTCACTAGATTCCGGACTCCCCACCCCTCTACTCCCCCCACGATGATCGGATCGGGGAAGGGACTATTTTCAAGTCAATATGGTAGAATTCTTAAAATGCCTGCCAAGTTTCATGGACCTAGCGCATCTGGAAGTACCCTAACTCGAGATCGCCGGAATTCCGGTAAACTCCCCCCACCGTGACAAGATACAGTCCTGTTTTGTCAGTAATGTAACTAGGGTTTATGCTTGTTCTTCCCACCAAGTTCCATCCCGATCCCTCGAATCTGAGCCTTTCAGAATATTTCCGGTGCCCCCTTCCAGCCCCCCCCCCCCCCCCCAGGTATCGTATCCGGTCCGGATTTGAAAAGGAACATCTGAGGCACTTGTTCTTGACACTTGTCAAGTTTCATGCACGTCCGATTACCCCTTACAAAGATATGCATGCTACTAATTTCCGAATTCCCCATCCCTCCACTCCCCATACGATGGTCGGATCAGGGAAACGACCATTCTTAAGGCAGTCTGTTCAGGTCCCTGATATGCCTACCAAATTTCATCGCCCCAGTACCGAATTCGCGGGATCACCGAATTCCGCCCCCCCCCCCCAACTCCCCCCACAGTGCCCGAATCCGGTCCGGTTATGTCAATGATGTATCTAGGACTTATGCTTGTTCTTCCCACCAAGTTTCGTCCCGATCCCTCCACTCTAAGCGTTTCCCAAGATTTCCGATACTCCCCTCCAGCTCCCCCCAAAGTCACCGGATCCGGTCCGGATGTCAAGTGGGTCGTCTGAGGCACGAGATATTTCCAAATATCAAATTTCATTGCTATCCGTTCACCCGTTCAAAAGTTACAAATTCCTCAAGATTCCGGATTCCCCCTCCCTCCACTCCCCCAACGATGGTCGGACCGGGGAAATTACTATTTCCAACTTAATCATTTGGGGTCCCTGATATGCCTGCCAAGTTTTGTCGTCCTAGCTTATGTAGAAGTGACCGAACTAGCAAAATCCGGACCGACCGACAGACCGACGGACGGACAGAAATTGCGATCACTATATGGCACTTGGCCGAAGGGCAAGTGCCATAAAAATTCCAGAATCTAGTCAACCATGACGCAAGGAAACTTTGCGGCTAAAGCACATCCTTTTAGATTAGCGAGCCGGATATTCCTAACGTTCTGTCCAGAACTGAATGTGGACTATCAAAGATTCCTTGGTTAGTGTTTACAAATTTGCACGGATTTTGTTATGAACTGAGTATCTTTTCTACAGAAAAAGGTAGGCTATAATGCCACAAAAATGCCATAGATCAATTGTCAGTAAATGAGCGCGTCGAAATGTTTGTTGATGCTCTAGGGACTATGCCGGATTAAACCCTGTGGATGCACCAAGGTAGTCAAAATTTCGGGTTCCTTCACTAACTTACGGTCGGGCTAACTTACGGGTGTGTAAACTGAGGGGGGGAGGGTCGAACTTGGCGGTTCGGTCAAGTTACGAGAAGTGTACGGAATGACGGTTTTTTTAGGCGAACTGACGGGTGGACCAACTGACGGGTTCTCCTAATTAAAACTTAAAGCAGGGGTCTAAACCCCTAATCCGATCTTTAGCTTTTGCTTTATTGGAACCCACCCTCTGTTATGGTCCATCGTTAAAGCGATACAAGATTTCAAGAATAAAATATTCCCATTCTAATTAGCTACTACTTTCGAGCAAGCAAGATAATAAAAAATTATAAAAGTGATAATTTACCATGCTCATGAAAGAAATCTGAGAATCCCAGAACTGCAGGATGTAGAGAAAGCATGAACGATGTTAGAGACTTTGGCTCTTTTGAAACTCAAAAATTATTAAACCCGTACATGCTGTTTTCACCACGCTCGTTCGCCTTGAGTTTGCTATGAAGCACGGAAAAAATTGCAAAAACAAACATGGTTTGATCTCCTCGAAAGCGACAAACATGGCACATGCAAAAATCAGAGTAGTTCCATTAGGCTTGATAAAATGAAACAGAAGGTTAGAAATCTCGGAAACGAAAATGGATAAGATAAGTACGGAAGCATGGTGAAGCAGTAATAAAGGTAGGACGGGTTATATAGCAACTGAAGACTAAATATACATCTGTAAAATGGGAAGCACTTACAATGAGTGACTCCGGCTTTTGATGGAAGTAGGTTACTAGCAGTCAGCGCGGAATTTACAGTGCCTTCCTTCGTAGGTAAATGTGCGTTCCATCGCCGGCCGGATTTCCTTCAAATCAGGTTTGCCTTTAAACTATTCTGAAAGGACGCTGCAACCTGGAATAGAAAGACCTCAGGCTAGTGCACCCCATTTAAAGAGGGTCTCAACATACTCTTTCTGCTTAAAACCAACTCCTCTTTGTATTTCGGTCCCAACATCATTTCCTTCCAACACGTACCATAAATACTTGCGCAACCTAGCTCGCCCCAAGGACACAGTAGGTGACGACGGGATTCTTAAATTCCCTACAGGCGCGAATGAATCATCAGTAAACAAATAAGAAAGAAGGGATAAACGTGGGATAAACTCAGATCCATGCCGATCCACAGGCACAAACGGACCAGTAAGGCCATACAGTTGCGTTACTCTGTGGTTGCGAGCCCATGGAAGCAAGCCTAGGCTAATTGGTTCTTTGTATGGAGCCTGTCCTTTGTTAACTCTATCTTGTCGACTCTGTCCAGCCTTCCCGCTCTTCGACGCGGCGGGTGGACAAAAGATATTTGAAAACTGAATGCGCCGTGGTTAAAAAGTGGAAAACGAAGCAAAACAAAAGAAGACCAAAATAGAAGATGGCCTATATCTTTTTCGTCTTTCAAAAATAAAATAAAACTTTGAAGCTTATCATGTCCTTAGCGTGAAATAGTTGTCGGCTGACCCTGAAGCTTCCGGCGAAGTTTACGTTGAATGCCTAGCAAACTTGGCTAGGCGGAAAAAGCGCAAAAAAGTCATAGGTACAAAATGAAGCAATGGCGAAAGGTGGGGATTTCTGAAGCCTTTAATTCCATAAGAGAGTTCGGGACAAAAAAAAAAAACAGAATGAAGAGGGGTGTTAAGCGCAAGGGGGTTTAAAGGACCGGCCGTCGTACATATAATGCTGGCAAGCTATTTTCGTAAAATCTATTCTTAACCCGGAGACTTTGGTATTTTGGTATTTTCGCTGCGTAACATGCTCCCGACGACTGTCTAGCTCGCTCAGGCAACAAGACCAAAGTTTTCGATGGGATCCGAAAAACTGAAAATTTACTGGATTTCTTGATCCAGACAATCGGGTCTTTTACTTTTGTAAAGTCTGTTACTCTGACCAAATTCCTCGTTTAACTGTATTCTGGGCAAATTGCATGCATAGTAAATAGCTCATCACATCGAGAGGCGAACCAAGAAAAAACTGCATTCTGACGCTCAAACGTTTTTTTTTTTTTAAGGTAGCTTACAATTTTATTGACAACTGTAGAACAAGAGCTGAAAGCTCATATGACACTTGTAAGAACAGTTAGCATGTTTGTCAGATACGGTTTGCAGTTGTCAAGGCTGCATCTCTCTCCCGATATTCATTTCATCAGAAAATCGGCTTGATCTACTAAATCTGACGGGGTTATTCCACTCACTGATAACGGTTTCTCCCAAAAAGATGGTCTGATCGGGGGAGGGACTATTTTTAAGCCAATCTGACAGAGTCCCTAAATGCCTGCCAAGTTTCATGGTCATAGCACAGACTGCCAAGTTTCATGGTAATAGCACATTTGGAAGTACCCCAGGTCGTGATGACCAGAATTGTGGAAAACCCTCTCAAACTCTTCCAACTGTGACAAGATCCAGTACTGTTTTGTCAGTATTGTCTCTACGGCTTATGCTTGTTCTTTCTCCCAAGTCCCATCCCGATCTCTCTACTCTAAGCGTTTCACGAGGTTTGTTGCACCCCCGTCCAGCTCCCCCCCCCCAGTTATTGGTTATATTTAGTATAGTATATTTACTGAAACTGATCATCTGAGACACTTGTTCTTGACACTTGTCAAGTTTCATCCACGTCCGATCACCCGTTCTAAAGTTATGCATGTCACTAGACTCTGGATTCCTCATCCCTCCACTCCCCCAACATCACCGTATCGGGGAAGGAACTATTTTCAAGTCGACCTAGGAGAGTACCTACTATGTCAGCCAAATTTCATGGTCAGAGTACATCTGGAAGCATCCTAACTCGTGATCACCGGGGAAATCCAAGAAACCCCCTCCGACAAACTCCACTGCGACACGATCCGGTCCTATTTTGTCAATAAAGTATCTACGGTTAATGCTCGTTCTTCCCTTCAAGTTCCATACCGAGCGTTTCACCCTAAGCGTTTCAAAAGAATTCCGGCCCCCCCTCTACCCCCACTCCATGTTATCGGATTTGGGCCAGATCTGAAATTGAAAATCTGAGACACTTGTTCTTCACACTTGTCAAGTTTCATGCATTTCCGATTACCCGTTCCAAAGTTATGTATGATCCTAGTTTCCGGATTCCCCATCCCTCCACTCTCCCCGCAATGGCTGGATCGGGGAAGTGATTATTTCCAAGTTAACCTGGTCGGTTCCCTCATATGCCTTCCAAGTTTTATTGTCCTAGCTTATGTGGAAGCGTTTAAGGAAATTTTCGGTGCCCCCCTCCAGCCCCCCCCCCCCCCACAGATATCGAATCTGGTTCGGATTTGAAACTGAATATTCGAAACACTTGTTCTTGACACATGTCAAGTTTCACGCATGTCCGATTACCCTCTCCAAAGTTATGCATGTTATTAATTTCCGGGTTTCCAATACCTCCACTCCCCCACTATGATCGGATCTGGAAAGGGATTATTTCCAAGTTAATCTGGTCGGTTCCCTGACATGCCTGCCAAGTTTCGTTGTCCTAGCACAGCTTATGCGGAAGTGTTTTAAGAGATTTATATAGTAAGTTTAGTTAGCATCAGAGCAAAATAGCTCTAGTTATTTTGCTCTGGTTAGCATTTAGCATTCGTTCTGACCACTTAGTCTTACTTTAATCTTTAAAACGTATCTCTTCCCGCATTCGCTTCTAAATACATCATGTCGTAGCGCCGTGGTAGAGCGCTGGACCCACGCCACAGAGGTCCGCGGATCGATACCGCATTTGGGCAGCGCTCTTTTTGCTTCCTTTTGCTCCCCTTTTGCTACAGTTCGGACTCCCGGATCCGGGGAACGTCGGATTGGGGAAGTGATTATTTGTGAGTTAACTTGGTCGGGTCCCTGATACGCCTGCGAAGTTTCATCGTCCTAGCTTGTGTGGAAGTCCCTAATCTGTATCAACCCCTACTAAGGTTCAACAACATATTATACCAACCCCTTCGACCTTCGATTGCTCTAGCTCTCTCCGAACGAATTTAGCAAAGAATGACTCATCGACGAGCAGAGCTATACTAGTGCGAAGAAAGAATGACTCATCCACGCGCAGAGCTATACTAGTGTGAAGAAAGGGGTATGGGTTCAACAAAAACTAGAAAAAGCGTTTCAAGATTTTTCGGGTGTCCCCCTCCAGCCCCCCCCCCCCCCCCCAGTTATCGGATCCGATCCGAATTTGACAATGAACATCCAAGACACTTCTTCTTGATACCTGTCAAGTTTAATGAACGCCCGATCATCCGTCCCAAAGTTATGAATGTTATACGAACGTCTAGTCGAACCTCTAATCCAGAAACCTCTAATCGAGACAGGGGCACAGCATGCCTCCTCACCCTATATCGACTATCTCATTGGGTTTTAAAACTTCCTGCTAAATTTCCAGTTTCAACTGGATTCCGGTTACATGTACAGCAAGACAATTAAACCTCTAACAACTCCAGTGTTTTGGCCAGATTCCGGGTGAACTACTTGTCTAGCGAGAAAAGAATTTTCGTTTTCGGATTCAGCACGCCTCTTTACCTCTAAATCGACTATCCCATTAGCTTTTGAAAAATACCTTTTCGCCCTTTAATTTGAAACCCCTCTCCCACCCCTAAATATAGGGCTACGGAGCCCATCTACGAACTTGATCTATGCTTTGACCCAACGGATCCTCACACCTTCCCTCTGTTTCTGCTAGAAGTCAATGGGCCAGGAGAAAAGCTGAAAACAACAAAAACGGTGGATAGTTTTTTTAAAAGCAGAGCTTGGTTTTAAGGTAGCCTACTTCACTTTTTTGTAACAGTGAAAAAACACTAAATAGTGCGAGCTGTAATTAATTGGTAGTCTGAATTCAAACATTTCCCTGTTCAAGTGGTCGATTCCAATCTTAGAGGAGGATTGAGTTTTTTTTCATAAATATTTGTTTCCTACTGGAAAGAATAAGGATAATAAATCAATCAATCAATGGGCTGTTCGAATTCCAAAGGGATAGGTGTCGGTGGATGGTGATCTTTCTATTTATTTTTGTTTGTGCTATTTTTTCTGTATTAGCAAAGGCCGTTGGCTCTTGAGGAATAAAGATCTGTCCTATGGTAACAATTATTTTTACTACGTAAAATACGGCTGTAGTCTATGAAAAACTACAGCCTATACCGCACGCAATATCCTCAAATATTGTAGCTTCGCCCAAATCTTCGTCACCACACTATATTCTACAAGTTCTACACATTCAAAGTTGATCTAACAATCTGAGGTTTCATTTTTAGTGTTGTCTGCAGAAATCAACCGTCCCGTCCCGAAATCAGTATCAGCGTTCAATGGCAAGGTCTATGTTCTCCATCCTATGGCAACTCTCTTCAGTCGTACCAGTGCTCATACTAATCACAGCAGCATTTACAGAAACGTTAACACCAACTTCAGAGCCTATTGGGACTCAGCCAAGCTCTTTCACTGAGCTTTCCAAGGCTAGCACTGACTCGCCGTCCAATGATCTACCAGAAAGTAAGGCATCGTCTGATCATCTGGCTTCGCCTACACCCCTGGCTGACTCTATTACTGTCGACTTTTGGACTACCTCTACAGAGGGCTCAACATCACCAAATGACTCCAGCGAAGATAATCTCGATTCGTCCAAGCCAGCGACCTCAACAAACAACCCTTTTCTCCACTCAGCTATACTTGGCAATGAAGCAGTCCAACCCAAGAGGCTAGATGGCACTTCTTCTGGACGGTATTCAAGCTCAATGACGAAGACAATTTCGACCGTCATGGAAAACGAAGAAAAGGGAGACGACGATGCTACTGAATGGACAGAAAGTGATCCGCCGGATTCCAGCACACTTGTAACCGCCACTGTTCGGACGGATCCTGCAACTCCGACCACGTCAAGCCTAACTACGACATGGGTGGACAAAATGACAACCGAAAGAGGCATCGTATCAAGTACTGAGGCAACATTCACCACATGGACAAGTTCGACTACCACAAAGGAGGAATCGACAACATTAACCATCACCGGAGATACGACGAGCCCGTTCGATGACGTACAACCAACAGGATCTGGTCCTGGCTTAACAACAAAAGTGAAATCCAGCTCAACAGTAAGTTTTATCTTATGAATAGAAGTGAAGAATTTACCTTACCTTTACCTTAGGAATAGAAGTGACGAAGTGACGTAAGGGGCCCTGCCCCGGCCAGGGGCCGAAGCGATAATATAATGTATGAGAAAAAAGTATAGTTGATACTTGTCTATACTCTTGATGACTAACTCTTCTTGCCGATGCAAAATCGCCCTGTACCTAGCGGAAGAGCCGGAAGCGGTATCATAGCTGCTCCCAAACATCGCCGTGATTGGTTAACCCAGGATTGAGTTGTTGAGTTTGAGTCGTTAGTGCTACGTTTTCTCGTTCTTCCCGAGGATCACTGGCGTGTTTTGAACTTAAGAGTATTCCGTTTCGAAGTCTGCTTGTCTATTTTCTAGAGTAAAGTAGCCTAGATGATAAAAAAAAGTTTGATTTTGCTAAATTACCAAAAAGGGGTCAGAATTTACTATAGCCCCTAGGGGCCCTGGCTGTCAAAGTTCGGGCCTGAAAAGAGCCGCTGAGAATATCTTCAAGCCATGAAGCACACAGCTGCAGCAATTACCCCTGGCTACGACTTCGCGCCAAATTTCTCCGACTTGCGATTTGCGACACAAATCGTGCGATAAGTAACGCAGAACACTGTGGTTTGTCGTAGTGGATGATGAGCCGAAAAATTTCGAAAAGACTCGCTGACATGCATTTTTTTTGTGGGGGGAGGAGAGAAAAAACAAAGATTTGTCTTTTCTGGTCTAAAAGTTGCTCCAACTTTTTACTGAAGAAAACATTGTAATCCTTGTATAGTTTAATACAAACGTCTTCTGAGTAAACCCTTAATTCATCCTGATTTGAACTAGGTGACAGATAAAGTTTGAATGAATTCCCAAGCATTGGATTCGCCCGGGGTCATCTCAGTCATTTCCCTTAGCTTTGTTTTTGTCCACTGTACAATGGATCGAGACAGAAAATCTCAGTTTCATGTTGCATCCGAGTTCCAGTGTGAACAGTCATGCGATGCTGTCGTAAAAACCAATGATCGTGTCGCTTATTACGCAGCAGCGCTAACCAGGGTTGCTACAGTTTGTCAATGTTTGAACACAAGACCAAAGGTTTCGATGGGATCCCAAAAACTTAATATTTGATCAAGACAATTGGGTCTTGTCTTCGCCAGATCCAGTCTTCGCCAAACATTTTATTATTAAGCTTTAGAAACAGATTAAGGCCAAACAGCTAATTATCTGAGAAAACCAAGTTCAGATATGGATTCAGCATGTGTGTTTACCCCTATAAGTCATATCTACTTTGACGAAACGGATCGAAACTTCCAGCCTTTCTTCTGTCAAATTATCGGTTTTGGATGAATTCCGGAACTACTAGTCCGGCAAAAAAATAAAGCTCAAAAAGAATTCAGCGTATCTCCTTACCCCTGTACTGAACATCTTATCAACTTCAAACAAAACTTCAACTTATAACGAACTTTCCGGTTTCAGCTGGATTCCGCGCGAACTACATGTCCAGGTAAAAAATGACTGACATACACGGTTTCAGCTTCTCTGCTTACCCCTAAATCGGACATCTAATCAAATACAAATAAATTTTGTTTTAACAAATTTTCCGGTTTTGGCTGGATTCGGGGCGGACTACTTGTCCGGGTCGAAAACGGTTTTCACATAAGTGTTCAGCATGCCTTCTTACCCCTAATCGACTATCTCATACGCTGTTTAAAAATATTTTGTTTGCCCCTTAATTTGAACCCCCACCACTGAATTTAGAGCTACAGAGCCCAACTACGAACTCGACCTTTTCCTTGACCCAAAGAATCTTTACGCCAAGTTTCATCAAAATATCGTTCCCTTCGAGAGTTATCGTGCTCACATACGGACAACTTTTGCAATGTCATAGGTATACCTCTACTTACGATTTGGGATCCCAAAAACCCTTCAACGAAACCCAATTCCATGCTGTGGAATCCGGCAATCAAAATATATCAATAGTAATAAGAATAATAGTTGCGTTTTTGCAGATACCCTGTTACCACGGTAACTGGATCTGCAATTAGTCGTTTTTGCAGTTACCGTGGTATCTGGTGCTACGGTTGTTCTGCAGAAACGACAATGGCCGGTTAGCGCTTTTAGAAATCATCCAAAAAGAAATACTGATATACACTGACATCTAGAATACATGACCTACATCCCTCTTACATCCCTCCCACTAGAATACATGACCTATATCCCTCTTACATCTCCTACATCCCTCTTCAGGCGGGATTCAGGAAGGGTTATAGTACGATTGATCAGATTTTTATTTTAAGTGCATTAGCTCGTAAGTATACTAGTCGGAGAGGAGGAAAACTATTTGTTGCTTTTTTGGATGTAAAGGGAGCTTTTGATAATGTAGACAGAGAACTGCTTATGGTGTGTCTTTTGGATATGGGCCTCCCATCCCCTTTTGTTTTTTTGTTAGTCCAAATGTATAGATGCGTGAAGTTGGTTGTGCGGGTTGCTGGGAAATTTTCGAAATGTTTTGTGTCTAGAATTGGTTTGAAGCAAGGATGCACGCTTTCCCCAAAGCTTTTTTCTTTATATATTAATGATTTGTCAGTATTTTTAAGAGCTAAAATGGCACCTATGATTTGTGTTGATGTGGTTGAGCTATGTATGTTGTTATTTGCTGACGATATAGTTTTGGTGGCGGAAACAAAGGAAAATCTCCAGTCTTTGTTGGAATTTGTGAATGAATATTTAAGACTGAAAAAATTAACTTTAAATGCTGATAAAACAATAATGATGGTTTTTCGTAAGGGGGGAAAATTAACACTAGGGATAGGGTAAGTTTGGATGGTAAAGAAATTGAGATTAAGGAATCATTTATTTATTTGGGGGTTAAATTAACATCGAATGGAAAGTTTGGTAAGCATGTGGATAGTGTATTGGTGAAGGGTAACAGATGTGTGAATGGTATTCTGCGTAGTAATTTGAAAAATATTAAAGATATGAAGTTCCATAAAGAAATTTTTAATACGAAAGTGAAATCGGTTATGCATTATGGGGCAGAGTTGTGGGGTTTTAATGCAGGGGCTAGGCTAGAAGTGGTACAAAATAGATATTTCAAAAGAGTGCTAGGGTTATCACAGAAGAGTTGTAATTTAGTCCTAAAGGGTGATCTAGGATTATTTTCATTACGTAGTAGTAGGCTAGTCCAAATGGTAAGATTTTGGGAAAAAATTATTAGTTTACCTAGAATAAGACCTCTGAAAGCTGCGTATTTAGAAGCTTTAAGAGACCCTTCAGGTGATTCATGGCCACTCCAGATAAAAAATATCCTTGATCTATGCGGGTTGTCTGACCAGTGGCGTGACGGCCAGGGTCCGGGTGCCTCCCAAGGCGAGGTAAGTAAAGTGGTCCAGCGGATCCTACAAGATCAGGAAATCCAGAAATGGCATCATGAAAAGGATTCGAAGCCGTCGATGTATTTTTACGCTAAGGCCAAAGAGTGTTGGGGATTAGAAATGTTTTTCAAGGGAGGGTTATCTTCTGAGGAGTTAAAATTAATGGCATGCGCTCGTAGTGATAGCCTTCCTTTGGGAATTCGTAGAAATTATATGGGTAGTGTTAAGGGGCGGTCGAGTGGTCTTTACTTTTGTCCAATGTGTGGTTGTATGGATGAAAATTTGTTTCATTTTATGTGTGAATGTGTGGAGTTGAATGATTTAAGAGTGGAAATATTTGGGGAGCGAATTTTTAAGGAAGGTTGGTTGGTTGAAAAGTTTAAGGATAAAAGTGTTTTTGGGGTTAGACAACTTGGAAGGTTTTTGCGGTTAGGGTGGAATCACAGGGAAGAGTTTCTGTAATTAGGATTTGTGGGGGGAGAGATTTGTTTGTTTGTTGGTGTTTTTGTTTTTTTTTGTTTTTGTATGCGATGGCCCTTGGGCTTTAAGCAAATAAATCATATCATATACACTGACATCTAGAATACATGACTTCTTTCTGACCAATTTGACAAAAAAAATAGACTCTTGAGTTAGTGATGATGAAAGTGAGATGAATTTTTCAGATAGTGATATCAGATACCGTGGTATCTGCAAAAACGCGACTAACAACTAGGACAGTGATATCAACTAAGTTTTAGGCCCTCCTAGCAACATTTTTTTTTAAAGTTTAACTGAAAAGCCAACTTATTTTTGTTTCATTTAATTGAATACACAATTATTTGGGTTCTACAAAGGGATTTTTTTATTTCCCACTATCTACTCTAGTTATGACGTTCAGAATATCTGCGGCCGTCCCACAACAAAAATTCTACTATGATGCGGGAAATTTTAATCTCAACACAAATGCGGCTTTTCAGTGGGCAGTGGTGAGACTGGTGAAGATTGTTTAGTGCTTGGAACAAAAAAAAAATCATAAATCTTGCTCGTAAGGCGTAGAACAAAACTACAAGCGCATAGAGGTACCACAAATCACACGGAAATTCCACTATTCGAAAATCGGTTATTCGTGAATAGCGGAACAACGAAGTAACGCTTATCAGCGGGTCTTCAAGCCAATTTTAGTGAATAGGTGATTGTTAACTAGATTGTCCTATCCCAGCCCATTTCGGTTAAATTTTAAGTAGGCTACCAGGACCAGCTTTAGCTCCCAATAATCCATACGAAGTATCTCACCCGATTCAAATACTCCTAGTTTCTAGAATCTGCAATGTTATCACAGATTTCGCTTTTAGCTTCAGCCTGAAGAAAACCCTTGCCAAGAAGGGCCGAAATCGCTATAATAAAACTTGACTGACGTATTCGTTCAAACGTGGTTCATGGTCATCTTGTGCTGAAGGAATAATGAGGCCAGTGATTAAGTCATATCAAGAACAAATAATCAAATACAACCTCCTTCTCCCTATATCTGTAATATGACCGTGTGGATTCGAATAATTTCCCCGTACCCTGTCCGATGCAAACGAGCGGAGATTAGGAGCTCCGCTGCACATCACGTTTCGTAAACTCTACAAATGGCTATATCGCTGTGAAGCGGCGTAGAACAAACTTTCAGAGTCAAATCCGATTGGTTCTCTGGACGCGCTCCCGAGCGGGTCAGCGTGCCTCCTGCACTTACTGTTCTGTGATGAGCAACGGCAAATACGGAAGTAGACGGGTATCAACTTAACGCTAGAGCAGGTAGCTCTAGTTTTGCTCAATTTTGTCGGGGTATCCATAGTCGCTGCATGGGACCAAAGACGGAGGTTCTATCTGATTATTTGTTCCTGGTCAAATTTCGAAGCTCGTGATTTCAGGATACAGATACGTCCGTGATGAGTCAGACGAAGACAACAACATCTGTAGCCATCGCAGAAACCATAAAAAGCCCTCTAGTCCCCTGTGAGACTAACAATACAGACGTCTCCCATTGTCTTGACAAGTATAACTATGTCGACACCACAGTCGTCGGAGAAGGCACAGGAAATGTAACCAACAAGACGCTTACCGAACGGTGAGCCAATAATCTTAACCCTTTGGTTTAACCCTTTAAAACTTTCGGCCCTAGCTCTTGACTTTTTAGTTACATTTTACAGATACCACGATGTCTGATAGCAACGTAACCAGATCTTCATTTTGTCGTTTTTGCAGTTGCCATAGATCTGGTAAAATGGTAAAATGACAACTGTCGAATTCGAAAAAATACTTACATCCACTCACATAGCAAGTGCCAAACTACTTTCCCACCAATTTGACAAAAACCTAGGCTTTTGTGTTGGTACATGGTAATGAAAGTAAGGACTACAACGGCCAGTTACTACGTTCGGGACCGTGGTATCTGAATATCAGATACCAGATACAACAGTAACTGGCCGGATACTTTTTCAACTGCAAAAACGACTTTTGACCGTGGTATCCGATACTACGTTAACTGCTAGCAAGATTTTAGACCGTGGTATCCGATGAAACCGATTATCACTGTGGACAGAGGAAAAAACGGAGTAACGCATTTTAATTCGGTTTTCAGATATATTTAAGCAAATACGTGATGTGTAACTGGACTGTCGGGTCTTAGCCCTTTTCGGTTAAACTTTAAAACCGTCGGAACTGTTATGTTTCACGAAAAATATCAGTAAAAGAGGCGATCGTTGATGGTACCATGCCTTCGGAACCGCGAGCGGGGAACAAAGATTAAGGGCACTTGTCCATAGGCCTAGATAGGCTAAGCGTTGGCTTACCTCCGTTCCTTGCATTTTGTCAATTTCAGAGCTAACTACGGATTACGCATCTTCGCTGGAATTTTCACGATTATACTTATTATCGCCAGTGTCATTGGTAACACCATAACAATATATGTTAGCCATCGCTCTCCAAGACTGAAAACGGTAGCTTCGGCGTTTATAATAAGGTAGGATGACAGACTCTTCTTAAAGTCCTCTCAAAAACGTGGCCAAGAACAAATAAGCACCATAACCTTCGTTTCCCTGTCTCTGTGATACGACCATGCGGAGTCGAATAGATCCCTTTACCCTGCCGATGCAAACAAGCGGAGGGTAGGATCTACACAGAACATCTCAGTTTGTTACCTGTACAAACAGCTATACCGCAGTAAAGCCGCGGAGAAGAAATTTCCGAAGTAAAAGCCGATTGGTTTTCGATCATTGTGTCGTCACATAGACGCGCTGCAGAGCGGGTCAGCACGCCTCCTGCAGTTTTTCCTCTGATATGTGCAGCGGCGAAGAGGAAAGTAGATGGGCATCAATTAAAAGCTTTCGACAAGTATCTCTAGCTCAGCTCAGTTTTGTCAGAGTATCTGTGGTCGCTGCATGGGGCCAAAGACGGAGGTTCGATTGGCTTATTTGTTCTTGCTAGTACTAATCCAACCTTCAACTTCTTCGTTGTGGAACTTCGGTTTCCCGAAAGCTGCCCCAGAGTCACTGAAATGACGTCTGATATCAACCAGCTTCGAGTAAGAGCAATGAAAAATATTTATGAATGAACATCTTTCATGGTGATCCATCATGCTCACGGAAGGAAACAAAGAATCCCGTCGTTGCCGAACCAAATCCAGGTGGTGAGCAAAAGGGTCAGCCACTTGCTAGTCGCTACCTCAAGGAAGTGAATACTTCACGTGCGTTTTGTTCAGTGTTCCAGGCACTTTCGTCGATTATCTGGTCCTGAGCTTAGGCTACTAAAATTACCCCGGGCCGGGCACCGTATTTAGGTCAGTCATAAAAACCAGGCAACAAATACGTATACGACACTATCTAGCACGAACCGTCCGGTCAACCAAAATAAGTACTCTCTGTACAACGAACAAGAGCTACGAGCTCATATGGCACTTGTTACGAGTAGGTGGTACAAGTAAGTAGAAGAGAACTTCACAAAACACCCCGCCGTCCAAAATGCGATTCGGACCAAAAATTAGGATATCTAGTTTCACTCAAGTCTGAAACTTCCGACATCACCTCCAAGCCATCGCCAACCTTCTAAGTTTCAACCCAAGAAATCCCCTTGCTATGTCCCTTGACGTGCCGAAGATTTCCGGTACCGCCTTCCAACTCCCCATATACCGCGGCCAAATCTGGTCCGGACTCCTAACTGGATCTGAAGCATGTTCTCTTACCACCTATCTTTCACTCGAATCTGAGCATTTCTGAGGGGTTCAAGGTTCAAGGTTTTAATTGCACTTCTTTATAAAAATCATAATAAACAGAGGGTCAAGCTGGGAACACAAACTTCCGATAAATCCCCCCCCCCCCCCACCGTGGTTGGGTCCGGTTCGAACCTTAAAATATGTCACCTAGGACATATGATCTCTGTACCTTCCAAGTTTCATTCAAATCACTCCACTTGTTTGACCCTTATGAGAGCCACAAAATTTACGGGACTCCCCGTCCAACTTCGCCCACCGTGGCTGAATACGACTCGGAAACATAAATGTCGCATCTCTGACCTGTCTCTGACTGATCCTCTTCCCGTCCATCAAGTTAGCTCGGGCACTGTCCAACTTGCATCCTATTTTGTCCATCCGTTTGGTTTTTGTGCATGTCAGAAACTTTTCACAACCCCCATGATGGTCGGATCAAGGAATCGACTATTCTCAAGTCAGTCTGTTCGGGTCCCTGATACGCCTTCAAAGTTTTATCGTCCTAGAACATCAGGATATTCCGAACTTGCGGGATCGCCAGAATTAAGCCCCCCCCCCCCCCAACTCCCCCACGGTGTTCAAATCTGGTCCTGTTATGTCAACGATGTATCTGGGACTTGCGCTTGTTCTTCCCACCAAGTTCATCCCGATCCCTCCACTCTAAGCGTTTCCCAAGATTTCCAGTTCCCCCGTTCGGCTCCCGGCAAAGTCACCAGATCCGATCCGGATTTGAACTGGGTCGGCTGAAACTCGGCGTCTTTCCAAATATCAAGTTTCATTAAGATCTGATCACCCGTTGCAAAGTTATAAATACCTCAAGATTCCGGATTCCCCCTTCCTCCACTCCTCCCCGGACCTGACATGGAACATCTGAGATGATAGCTCTTTCTACCTGCCAAGTTTCATTCAAATCCAATCACCCGTTCAAAAGCTGCCCGTGCCACTAGATTGCGGATTCCCAATCCCTCCACTCCTCCCACGATGGTCGGATCGAGGAAACGACTATTCTCAAGTCAGTCTATTCGGGTCCCTGACATGCCTACCAAGTTTCATCGTCCTAGCACATCAGGAAGTACCGAACTCACGCGCTTACTAGATATCCGGACCGCCACCCCAACTCCCACAGAGTGCCCGAATCCCGTGCTATTATGTCAATGACGTATCTAGAGCTTGTGCTTGTTCTTCCCACCAAGTTTCATCCCGATCCCTCCACTCTAAGCGTTTCCACAGATTTCAGGTTTCCCCCTCCAACTCCTCCCAATGTCACCGGATCGTGTCCGAATTTAAAATGGGACGTCTGACGCACGAAATCTTTCTAAATATCAAGTTTCATTTATTAACAACAGACAAATTCACGCCAAAAGTAATGAGAGAAAATAGGGCCTGAGAATGCGTTGTATTGTCAAAAGCACAAGCAATATCTACAAAAAAAAAAAATTCCGACCACCTATACAATAGCTACCCATGCCACTAGATTTCGGATCCCCATCCCTCCACTCCTCCCACGATGGTCGGATCGAGGAAACGACTATTCTCAAGTCAATCTGTTTGGGTCCCTGATACGCCTACCAAGTTTCATCGTCCTTGCACATCAGGAAGTACCGAACTCGGGCGCTTACTAGAAATCCGACCCCCCCCCCCCCCAGCTCCCACATAGTGCCCGAATTCTGTACCTATTTTGTCAATGACGTATCTAGAACTTGTGCTTGTTCTTCCCACCAAGTGTCATCCCAATCCCACCACTCCAAGCGTTTCCAAAGATTTCTGGTTCCCCCCTCCTACTCCTCCCAATGTCACCGGATCCAGTCCGGATTTAAAATGGGACATCTGATGCAGGAGGTCTTTCTAGATATCAAGTTTCATTTAAATCCGATAACCCGTTCAATAGCTGAGCTTGCCACTAGATTCCGGATTCCCCATCCGTACACTCCCCCACAATGGTCGGATCGGGGAAACGACATTCTAAAGTCAATCTGTTCGGGTACCTGGCAAGCCTGCCAAGTGCCAATGTAGGACTTGTGCTTGTTCTTCCTACCAAGTTTCCTCCCGAAACCTCCACTCTAAGCGTTTCCCAAGGTTTCCGGTTCCCCCCTCCGACTGCCCCCAATATCACCAGATCCGGTCCGGATTTAAAATGGGCATCTGAGACAGGAGGTCTTTCTGTATATCAAGCTTAATTAAGATCCGATTACCCGAAGTTAAAAATACCTCACTAGTGCTTGTTCTCCAAGTTTCATCCTGGTCTCTCCACTCTAAGCGTTCCCCCAGAAGTCCGGTTCCCCCTCCAACTCTCCCCAATGCTGCCACCGGATCCGGTCCGGATTTAAACTGGGATGTCTGAGACACGGGGTCTGTCTATACATCAAGTTTCATAGAGACCCGATAACCCGTTCGTAAGTTAAAACTACCTCATTTTTCCGGATTCCCCCTCCCTCCAGCCCTCCCCTCAAGATGGTTGGATCGAGGAAACGACTCTTCTCAGGTCAATCTATTCGGGTCCCTGGACTGCCTGCCAATTCCAATCGTCTTAATAATAATAATAATTCCTTTATCTCCATAATAGCATAAGAAACACGCTAGCTTCGGATAGTCAATTACATGTTAATATACTTATTTACAACACACTTAAAAAACAGCCTCAGGAATTAAAGTTACGTACAAAATAAGGTACAAATGAAGACAAGTACCGGTCAGTCGAATTTACAGGTGGCAGGCTTAGCTTTGGAAGACCGATTGACCGTGTAAACTGCCTAGTACAGGACTTCGGTCGTAAATCTGACACATATTCAGGCAAAATATCTCTGTGAGTTTCAGCCGACAGACATTTGAACCCAAATTTCATCGTCAGGGCATGTCTTCTTTCTTTAAGGGTCGGTAGACATAATACACTAAGACTATCTTCATATGAAACATAATGGGCCCCTAAAATGATTTTGCACGCTCGCTTTTGGATACCCTCGAGCTTATCACTCAGAGTCGAGGTGAGGCCAGGGTGCCACACCGGGCAAGCGTATTCCGCATTTGGCCTAATGTAAGTGCAGAAAATAGACCTCAGTTGCTTGGGAGGAATCGCGAATCGACGTAACGCGGCAAACGACCGTAATAACAGAGCGCATTTCTGAACTATGGCCATGACGTGGGATTGCCATTTCAGGTCGCTCTCAACTGTAACGCCAAGGATTTTAACCTTGTCCTGAACAGTGAGGCCGATATCTTCAACAGGTGGCAATTGACGCTTTAAAAACGACACTCTCATTACAACACTTTTAGGTAGGCTTACTGTTAACTTAACATCATCAAGGTCACGCGTCAGTGTAGAAAATATCTGTGAGAGTGGAGGCTGGGTCGACTGTGACGATAAAATTCGTAGCGCGAGACTGGACAGGTCGTCAGCGAACTTATAACGATTCAACAGACTTTTTAAAACTCGATTAAAAACTATAAGAAAAAGAATTGGTCCAAGCTTCGTCCCCTGAGGCGCGCCGCAAAAAATTTGGAGAAAGGACGAAACCCGATCTTTATCCAACATAACGCACTGTTGCCGACCCGTTAAGAAGCTAGCTATCATCCGGATTAAAAATTGTCGAGCGCCCATAGTTCTAGCTTCTTGTAAGGTGATTTCGTGGTCAAGACTGTCAAAGGCCTTGACTATGTCGCTTAGTATAATTTCGGCATAAGCATCATCGACTTCGAGATGCTTATGCACTTCATCAAGTAATCGGATCAGATAATGTGTAGTACTATGGTCTGGACGAAAACCGAATTGGCGAGGGTCAATGTTAGGCTCAATATCCTCCCACAATAACTCAAAAATAAAACTTTCTAAAACCTTCGACAAAATAGGCGTTTTTGAAATCGGTCGAAGGTCATTTACAGATTGCGTTTTTTTCCCTTTAGGTATGGGCGTGACATAAGCGCTCTTAAAACATTCCGGAAAAACGCCATCAATAAAACACTGATTGAAACAAGCGGTTAAAACAGGGCTAAGCTCACTCGCACATTCCACGATAAGCTCAGTAGGAATCTCACTCGGGTAGGATGCTTTCCGAGGATCAAGGTTACGGATTTTCTTTTCGACTGCACCGATCTCGAGAATGGGTATTTCAGACACTGAGGGCAGATCGGGCATCACACTAAGGGGAGGATGGACTCTACAAATGGCAACAAAATGGTCATTAATAAGGTCAGCACTTACAGGCTCCCCAGCTTGATCATAAACAACCACAGGTTTTTGCTGTCTACCCATTATTTCTTGCACTTTCTTATGGAACGTGCGAGGGAACTTAGGAACGTGCGAGGGAACTTATGGAACTTAGCACATCAAGCACCGAACTTGCGGGATCAGACCCCCCAACACCCGCAAAGTGAGTGGATCCGGTCCGGTTATGTCAATCATGTGTCTAGGACTTGTGATTTTTCTTTCCACCAAGTTTCGTCCCGATCTCTCCACTCTAAGCGTTTTCCAAGATTTCCGGTTTCCCCTTCCAACTCCCCCCAATGTCACCGGATCCTGTCTGGGTTTAAAATGGGACACCTGAGACACGAAGTCCTTCCATATATCAAGTTTCATTAAGATCCGATCACCCGTTCGTCAGTTAGAATACCTCATTTTTCCGCATTCCCCCTCCCTCCGACCCCCCCCCCAGATGGTCGGATCGGGGAAACGACTATTTATAATTTAATCTGGTCCGGTCCCTGATACGCCTGCCAAGTTTCATCGTCCTCGCTTATCTGGAGGTGCCCAAACTAGTAAAACCAGGACAGACAGACCGGCCTACCGACAGACGAACAGAAACTGCGATCGCTATATGGCACTTGGCCGAAGGGCAAGTGCCATAAGAAAATCGTATGAGAAACAACTCCCTCGCAGATCGCACTGATTCACAGATTAAAACAAACTATTAGCCAGGCTCCGCCTCCCAGTTATCTGGAGTTTCTGTACAGTCAAGCCAGCTTTTCCAGATGTCCATGATAATGATGATAACTAATTTTGTTTTCCTTCACATAGTCTAGGTGTCCAATTCGCTTATTTTATACCTCCCAACCACAATTGTATATTCCTCTTCCTTTTGCTTCTACCTCTACCATTTACATGTTTACTGTGTCTGGTTTATGTATTCTATGACACCCTTCCAGGTTCCGGAATCGGGGGGGGGGGGGGGGACAATTACCTGGAACTCCCGAGCTTTTTAGCCTGTCATCACCTTCCGAATCTACCTCCATCGAAAGCCGAGGTAGGGAAGGTGATGCCAAGCTCTGTACCTGTTTTACTAAAAAATTAAATTCCTTTACTAGCCTCTGCATGTCCGACATCGTTAATTCTACTTTGGCATTGCCTTTCTTTGCCGCTAGATACCTCCAGACTAATTCCATAGATGTCACCACCCTCCCAGCACTCTGCATTTTAGTGCCACTTGTGCATTACTACTGTGTCGGAGCTTCACTGTTTTCACTTGGCCTCATATCAGTTAACAGGTAAGCCACAATTTATCAATGAAAAAAAGCAAAAATGGTACTACTATTCTTACAGTCTTACCAGCCCCTTTAGAATCGGGCCTCTCGAACTACTTCCTGTTTCTGTCCCTATTTGGAAATATGTGAATATTATAAAACTACACTGTAAAAAGTTTCCCCAAATAAGGATTAAAGTTAACTGCAGTATTGCAGTATCTCTACTGTGATAAGATTAATCCGAATTAGAGATAATCTTATCTCAATAAAGACAAGATTAATCCCAGTAGCAAATCCTGCAAGATTTTTTTTTTTACAGTGTAGGCTGTGTAGGCAAATTTAACCGAAAAAGGCTGAGATGGGACAATCTAGTTACCCATCACTTATTAACTTAAAGAGGCTTGAAGACCCGATGAAAATGCGGTACTTCGTTGCTCCGCTATCCACGAATCATCGATTTGCATATAGTGGAATTTCCCTTTTGGATTTGTGTTACCACTGTGCGCTTGTACCTGTGTTGCATGCGTTAAAACGGTTTACGATGTCTTCACGCAGTCAGTGTTGCCACTGGTCGCAGAATTCTGTGATTTGTCACAGGTTTTCGACTTTTCCCCAGATTCACAGCTGTGAAAAATTTGTCACAGGAAATCGCACTTATGGAAAAAATGTCGCAAATTCTGCGATTTCAAAGAATTTTGCCAGTTTCAAGGCAGCTCTTTTCCGGAAAAAGGATTTATTTATTTTACGAATATTAGCTACTGTTAAAAGAGTAAATTGGAGCCTCAGAATCTACTAGTTATTTTTACTAAAAACTGAAAAAAGGACCGAATTTTATAGGCGCCAGAATGTCACAGATTTCTGCGTCCAAATGTCACAGGTTCCGTCAGAGAGAACTGGCAACACTGCACGCAGTGAGCTACCTTCCGCGACCTGATCACTGGCCACTGAAAAGCTGCGTTTGTATTGAGATTCGAATCTTACGCTTCATAGTATAAATTTGCGTTGTGAGTGAGGACGGCCGTAGATATTCTGAACGTCATACTAAAGCAAATAGTGAAAAATGAAAAATAAATCCCTTAGCACAATCCAAATAATGCAGTGTCTTCAGTTAAATGATACAAAAATAAGGTGGCTTTTCAGTCAAACTTTAAGTAGGGTTTCGACGCCTGTTAACTTCTAGCAGAAATAGGGGAACATTTCCACAACCGATTTTTCTGATGAATAAACTTCTCGCAAACAATCGCCAACAGCATAATATGCACCGAAGGGAACAAAACAAAGCAGTGAGGAATGTGTAAAGTTAAAGCAAAGCTGTTACCGTACTAGATATGATTTATTTGCTTAAAGCCCAAGGGCCATCGCATACAAAAACAAAAAAAACAAAAACACCAACAAATAAACAAATCTCTCCCCCCACAAATCCTAATTACAGAAACTCTTCCCTGTGGTTCCACCCTAACCGCAAAAACCTTCCAAGTTGTCTAACCCCAAAAACACTTTTATCCTTAAACTTTTCAACCAACCAACCTTCCTCAAAAATTCGCTCCCCAAATATTTCCACTCTTAAGTCATTCAACTCCACACATTCACACATAAAATGAAACAAATTTTCATCCATACAACCACACATTGGACAAAAGTAAAGACCACTCGACCGCCCCTTAACACTACCCATATAATTTCTACGAATTCCCAAAGGAAGGCTATCACTACGAGCGCATGCCATTAATTTTAACTCCTCAGAAGATAACCCTCCCTTGAAAAACATTTCTAATCCCCAACACTCTTTGGCCTTAGCGTAAAAGTACATCGACGGCTTCGAATCCTTTTCATGATGCCATTTCTGGATTTCCTGATCTTGTAGGATCCGCTGGACCACTTTACTTACCTCGCCTTGGGAGGCACCCGGACCCTGGCCGTCACGCCACTGGTCAGACAACCCGCATAGATCAAGGATATTTTTTATCTGGAGTGGCCATGAATCACCTGAAGGGTCTCTTAAAGCTTCTAAATACGCAGCTTTCAGAGGTCTTATTCTAGGTAAACTAATAATTTTTTCCCAAAATCTTACCATTTGGACTAGCCTACTACTACGTAATGAAAATAATCCTAGATCACCCTTTAGGACTAAATTACAACTCTTCTGTGATAACCCTAGCACTCTTTTGAAATATCTATTTTGTACCACTTCTAGCCTAGCCCCTGCATTAAAACCCCACAACTCTGCCCCATAATGCATAACCGATTTCACTTTCGTATTAAAAATTTCTTTATGGAACTTCATATCTTTAATATTTTTCAAATTACTACGCAGAATACCATTCACACATCTGTTACCCTTCACCAATACACTATCCACATGCTTACCAAACTTTCCATTCGATGTTAATTTAACCCCCAAATAAATAAATGATTCCTTAATCTCAATTTCTTTACCATCCAAACTTACCCTATCCCTAGTGTTAATTTTCCCCCCCTTACGAAAAACCATCATTATTGTTTTATCAGCATTTAAAGTTAATTTTTTCAGTCTTAAATATTCATTCACAAATTCCAACAAAGACTGGAGATTTTCCTTTGTTTCCGCCACCAAAACTATATCGTCAGCAAATAACAACATACATAGCTCAACCACATCAACACAAATCATAGGTGCCATTTTAGCTCTTAAAAATACTGACAAATCATTAATATATAAAGAAAAAAGCTTTGGGGAAAGCGTGCATCCTTGCTTCAAACCAATTCTAGACACAAAACATTTCGACAATTTCCCAGCAACCCGCACAACCAACTTCACGCATCTATACATTTGGACTAACAAAAAAACAAAAGGGGATGGGAGGCCCATATCCAAAAGACACACCATAAGCAGTTCTCTGTCTACATTATCAAAAGCTCCCTTTACATCCAAAAAAGCAACAAATAGTTTTCCTCCTCTCCGACTAGTATACTTACGAGCTAATGCACTTAAAATAAAAATCTGATCAATCGTACTATAACCCTTCCTGAATCCCGCCTGAAGAGGGTCTAGTACCTCCTTTTTTTCTATCCAATCACTTAAACGAAAATCTAAAACTTTACAAAATATTTTACTAACCGCGTTCCCTAAATGAATAGCCCTATAATTATTATGAATGGACTTATCACCTTTCTTGAATATCGGGATAACTAAAGATTTGTTCCACAAATCCGGCCACTTACCTTTTTCAACAACACATGAGAAAATAACAGCCAGCACGCTTATTAAATACACTCTACCCCACTTCCAAACCATCGTAGGGATTCCATCCACCCCTGGCGCTGACCGTCCTTTCATATTCTTCATAGCCTTCCAAACTTCAGACTCGGTAACTGGAGCTATCAAACCAATATCCACCTCTTGTAAAGGGTAACTAACACTATTTTCTAAACTAGCCTCCAATTCTTCCGAAAAAATCGCGTCCTTACGGTCTGTCCCCTCTTTTTCCATATAATAATCCGGCCACGTACTAGCTTCCGGGATCGAATCGTTTTTAAAATTTGATAGTGAACATTTAATCTCATTCCAAAAAGCCGCACCCCTTTTTTTAACATACGATTCCATAATTCTTCTATTTTTCAGAATTTCCCACTCTTGTTTCTTCTTTTTAATTAATTTTTTATATTCTTTCCTAGCCTTACGATACTGTATTAAATGCTCCTTCTGATTTATCTCTCGGCTTGTCCTTACCGCTTCTAGACATAGACTCACCTCCTTCCTCTTATTGTCGCAATCCCTATCAAAAAAATCTTTACCGTCCCGCTGACCTTGCTTACCACATGCAGATTCCTTACCAATAGGGATTACCTTATTATATACAAGTTCAACTAACAGCGTAACTGCTTGTTCTGCATCACCCTCTTCCGCTGTTCTTACACAATTTTCTAACTTCTGCTCTACGTCTGGGATTCCTAGGCACTGGCTCAACCTTGACTCCAAATTATTAACCGAACCTAAACGTAGAGGTTTCCTTACATCCTCTGCTGTAGGCCTACTGTTAACAGGCCTAACAAAATGACCATTTTCTCTCTGTTCATCCGTCCCTCGTTCTCCAACAAACCAAACTCCAATTGGCACGTGGTCAGATCCCACCACATCCAAAATTCTGAGATCTCTACACAAAGGCCAAAGATGCTTATCAACTAAAACATAATCAATTACGCTCGGCCTAGCCCCTGGAAAACAAGTAAACCCTCCCGATTCCTCCCCTAACCTCCCGTTCAAAATAACTAAATTTTCATACCCACAAAACTCTAATAGGTTCAACCCCCACTTATTTTTCTTACGCTCGTGGTCTTTACTTCTCCTTCTTCCAACATTCACTCGATCATCAAACACTTCAACATCCATACTGGCTATCCTTGGAAGGTTTTCCGGATTCTCTCCTACCACAAACTCCTCAAGATTACTAATATAAGCGTTGAAGTCTCCTAAAAAAATGAAAGAAACATTAGGATACTTCACACTCAAATTAACCTTTTCATTTATAAGGATCTCCCAAACATCTTCCTTTGAATAAACACTTGTTTGTGGTGGGATATACACACTACAAATTACAATACATAATTTTCCTATCCGAACTCTTACCCAAACAATATTTTCTGACTTACTAGAAATCCTATAACACTCATCAAACACCATTTTCCGGATAAATAAACAAACTCCCCCGTATACTCTGCCGTTTCTAGACTTATTTCGCTCAACTGCAAACACCTCATAATTCTCATATGTTAGAGTCCTCGACGGCTCGCACCATGTTTCTACTAAACTGATAATATCCCACTGGCCTACTTTACACAAACACTCCAGTTTTTCTCGTTTCAGTCCTTGGACGTTCCAATGTACCGCCTTCAGAATTTTACGCGATTGGCCCTCGTAATCCTATCCATCCATACCTAATTCGAAAAATTCGTCTCTACTCATTTCGCTTTCACCTAGGTTACCACCTCCCGGGGCAAAGTCACCAGGATTTCCAGCTTCGAAATTGCCCGAGTCCGCGTAGTCCGTCATGACTAATCTCCGGGGAAGTCCACCCCTAGTGCCTCTTCCAGTGCGGTAACTCCTTGCATGACCCGATGCCCGGCCGCCGCTCCGGCGGGAAAAATTCAAACTCGGCTGGGCATAGACATCATTTGGGCTGATTATTTCGTCACTGTTTCGCTTTGCCGGCCTAGCCGAGGGTTCCTGCACAACCCTGCTCGGCCCGGCTTGGACGGGGGTTTCAGTAATATCCGATTCAGTAACTAGCGATTGAACCTCAACTCCCGTCCCACTATTTTGAGTCGCCGCCGTCGGCGCAGTTGCCATTGGCCGAGACGAATTGTCAAGCGGCCTTCCCATCTCGGATGAATTCCGATTTTCAACTCTCACTATCTTGTCGTGATTTTGGTCATACACGAACACTTGATTTCCGATACGAAGTTGCGCCCCTCTTAACGTGACGTCATTTCGACCAGTTGCTCTCGCGCGCTCAAGCATTGGCTTCAGTTTATTTCGTGCGAATTTTTCTTGCTCAGTATAATCAGGTGATGCCATGAGAGAAAATCGGCGAAGTAATGGGTTTGCTTTTAGTAGAACATTCCTTGGTTCCATGGTGGAAAATTTGATCAAGACGGGGCGGACGCTTTGCGCTGATCTCAATCTGAATACATCTTTGATGTCCCAATTCGTGAGATTGCAATAAGGTATAACCTCGTTTAAACATGAAATGATGTCATCGCGCAATGACCTTCCCTGGCTCATCGGCTTGAAATTATACAGAACTATGTTGTACCGCTTTGCTTCAGACTCTAAACGATCTAAACGATCTTTTGACGATGCAATTGCTCAAAAATGTCGTGTTCAAAAATGCCATTACTCCACGTGGAATTCGCGATTTTCTTTTTAGTGCTTGTCAACTTCAACCAGCCTTCTTGCTCTCTGATGCGGCAGCTGGACGCGAAATATTTGAAAACTGAACGCGCCATTGTTAAAAAGTGGAAAACAAACAAAACAGAACAAGTATAAAAAAGAAAATGCACCTGATGGGCTACCACGTCTTCCAAATGTATGTGTGCGTGAGTTGTTGGCGCACCTTGAAGATTTCGGCGAAGTATACGCCCATCATAAAATTCCTCTCGGATTAGTTCTTTTTTAGCCGCTAGGTGCACTATCATAAAGAAAACAAGGACACATTACTTCTTTGCTTACGTTTATCCAGGTTTGTTTTGCTATTTTCAATTCCTCTTAGGCCTAACCATGTTGAAAACTGTTTAAAATGCCTCTTCCCCTCGTTTTGCTTTACCCAACTCTGTTCTGTCAAGCGTCATCAAGTTTTGTCATTTCTGACTTCCGACTTCAGTGCTGAGTGCTGGCTGACGTTTCAACGGGGCTAATGCGCGACTCGATATGAAGCGAAAGCCTAATCGCTTATTCACCCGTCAGATAACTTATCCCCCCATCTCACGTGTGATTGTTATTGTTCCTCTAGCTCGTCTGGCGGCAATTCGTCATCGGATTTTATGAAGGACGTATAGCCAACGGTTAGCTGCGTTCTTTGTCACGGGAGTTCTCACCGGTGGTCTCCGTTTTTTTCTAATAAGCCGTTTTTGCGTCCTCCGGTGACTTCTCACCAGTCTTATAACCCGTTTTTGAACTAACCAGTGTCCGGTTTTATCTCACCGGTGCGGACTAACCAGAACCTGCTCGTGAGCCCGGCTTCAGCGAGGAGTTAGCCAGTTTTCATCAACTCACAGGTGAACCAAAAATACGCGTTTTAAGGGAAGAACCGGACACTGGTGACTAAACACCAGAGACAGCCCGGAGTGCAACGAACGCAGCTGTTGTGTGACGGGCGAAAGTCGGCTCGGCCCGCTCGGCCGAAGAAGCGATAAGAAGTCGTAAGTACAAAAGGAAACAATGGCGAAACGCGGGGATTTCGAGAATGTTGTAATTTCATACGTAAGCTAGGCATAAATATAAATGGCAAGAGCAGTCCTTTAAGGACGGATCGGGCGATTACGGAGGCAGGTTGCATTAGCATTACAGGTAAGACAGGTCCAAACCCACATTGAGAACCAGGGAATCTGCTGCAATATATGCATGTACTCTGCGAATTCAAGCACAAGTCGCAGTAGACGAAGTTCGCTACGTATTTCTACGTAGATGATTCTCATGAAACTGTGTTTTACCCCCCCCCCCCCCTCACCGAGGTCGGATCTAGTTGGGAACCCAAACACATCGTCTAGGGCAGTGGTTCCCAACCTTCTCCGTACCGCGTACCACACCCAAGATTCAGAAACGTTGCCTATCCCATTTTTCACGAATCGTTGTTTTAGTGTGTTTTTTTTTATTTACTTTTTCCACGATCAGAATGTCAGAAAGACGACTTTTAGGCTACTGCCATCAATAAATTGCGTACGATGGGTAATCTGATTTTGAGGACAATACTGAAACTAAGTCAGAAAACCCATAAAAGATTGGCTTGACAATGGGACTTTCGCGTACCACTTGCGGGGGAATCCCATACCCCTTTGTGAACACGTACCACCGGTTGGGAAAGACTGATCTAGGGCATACGACCTTTTTTTGTTCCAAATAGCATATCCAATCGCTCTGAGGGTTATTAAACCCATAGGCGCGCCTAACAATTTCCAGCACATCCTCCCACTTTCTTCACCGGGGAGAATACCTCAGATTTTAAGTCATGTAATTGCATTAATTAATTTATCGACCCAAAAAGCCACCATATCTGTCGGAAAGACAAGTCGCAGGCAGACTGCATTCTATTTCAGGTTCGTGATGGTTGGCTTCCTGAGCACTTACCAGAAAATATACACCCCAAGAAACAGTGCGTATATGATTGGCGGACTGTGGTTCGGACTTCTGATTTCCTTCATACCAACATTATCACAAGTATGGGGTAAGTTCATCCCGGATTAACTAAATTATAACTATTTGAATGGATCCCAGCGGAAGCAGAACCATAACCATCCATTTGAAAACTTCGTCCTCATTTTAGCAACAATATATATTACAAAAGGCTTATTCCCATATTTCGAACCTAAACAGGCAAGCCAACGCGAAAAATGAGGAAGGTCAGGATCCCTGTTCTGATCTTCGTATTCCTTAAGACAGGAGCCCTCTCTGATTAACACATGAATGCCAACTATTGTCTTCTGAGGAATGACAGGGGAGTTCATGACTCTATTAACGACGGAGCAGCCTACCCTTATTCAGTCCACTCAGCAAGGTGGATGCTAACACTTTCGAACACCTAACTGTTCAATGCTAACAACTTGCGACGTATTTCCAGGAAGTTTGGGCAGTCATTGTGAACAGTGTACTCCCCCTAATCTTTTCTCTCCTGTTTCATTAGGTAAGTTTGATTACGATCAAAAGATGCACTACTGCTCAATTGTCCGGGACGAGAACGGCAACACGTCCAAATATGCAGTAGTTTCACTGGGGTTTGCTCTACCATGTGCAGCAATCATTATATCCTATACTGGGATCTTCGTCGTTGTACACAGGTACGTACGGATAATGCAAGCAGATATCTTGAAACTTTCACAAAGAATATCCGAGTCGGATGGCTTAGGGAAGTGGTTCCCAACCGTTTGTACGCGTACCCAAAGGGGCACGCGAGACCCTTGCAAGGGTTACGCCAAGGTACCAAAATCTGTTTAATCTGTATTTCCAAGATCTCACCTGACTCGTTTTTGATCGCGGGAAGCCTAACATTACCAGCAGAGGCATCACTAGCCAAAAAGTTTGTATGGGGGCAAGATATTTTTACCGAGTGGCTGGTAATTTTTACAAACTGTTTTTCGAATAAAATAACTGTTCTTACTAAAAAAGCAAACACAGAAGAAATTAAATATGTTATGCTTTTATCGGGCGTCGGTCGACTCGTCGGCACATCCGGTTCTGATTCTGTTCTGTCAAGCTTCATCAAGTTTGTCATTTCTGACTTCCGACTTCAGTGCCGAGTGCTGGCTGATTTTTCAACGGGGCTAATGCGCGACTCTGTATGAAGCGAAAGCCTAATCGCTTATTCACCCGTTACATAACTTATCCCCCGATCTCACGTGTGATTGTTATTGTTCCTCTAGCGCGTCTGGCGCCAATTCGTCATCGGATTTATGAAGGACGTATCGAATGTATATACTTTTTTGGGGCCTCGGGTGTTCTCGTTGACACATCGGATTCATATCGGTATATAGTGATAGTTTTTGAAAATAGGTAATAAAATCACAACTTGTGTCACATCAGTGTACCATATCCCAAAGATTGGCTATCCACAGTTTGGATAAGCCTATGCAAAATGCTAATTAGGCTATATAACCCAGAACAAACCACCCCACAGAATAAGAGTTTCAAATTGTTATTTCCTTAATTTTGTCACACCATCAATATTTTATTGATTTAGGGCTGTTTTTCATGTACCCAAACATTTGAGATAACCGATCTGGCATTTGACCATTTCAATTTGCCATATCACATGCAGCTGAGCTACAAGGCACAGGGTATAGGCATAGGCTACAGGAAGGTTGCCTGACCTCACTTTCACACAACCTCAAATTTGTCTGCAAAATTGTAAAATGAGATTTCTGTGCTGCCATGAAAGTCAAAAGGCATAATCTGATTTTTTTTGTACAGTTAATCTAAATACTGAAATTATATGCCTTTTTTTTGTTTTGAACCTGCTTAAAAATGGATTTTCTGGTTATGAACTTTGCCACTTTGCTAATTCTACCTTTTTCATCCCTTCATAAACCACAGCAAGGAATTCAAGCTCAGGTGAGAATGAGGTGATTATTGTTTGAAAATGAAAATATGTTTAACTCAAAATATTGAAGTAAAATTTTCAACCTAAATATTCAACTTATAGGCCTTTTCTTTGTTTTGAACCTGCTTTACAAGGGACTTTCTGATTATTAACTTTGCAGCTTTCGTAATGCTACCTTCCCTTTGTCAATCAAAGCAAAGAATTCAAGCTCAGGTGAGAATGTGTTGACTTAATTGTATCGGAATTCCATACAGTCATAACGTACTTAGTGATGTGGTGTTACTGAGGACCGAACGTAGGATTTGATTGTACCTAGGCCATTTTATAAAGGTAAACGCGACCAGCGCCTCTCTGGCAACTCAGCTCTATATATATATATATATATATATCAAAATATATACTCACAGATAGGAAAAAATCTAGTATTTTATTTCTGAGGTAAAACAGTGGGTGTGACATCACGCTTATATGGAAATACGATATGATTTAGTTTGGGCTGGTCCTGGACTGGTCAGAATGAGGTGATTGTTTCATGAAAATGAAAATATGTTTAGGCAAACTCAAAATATTAAATTAAAATTTATTTCCCCAATTCAGAAATCATTCTGTTAGCTTCCGTCTAGTATTTTTGTCATATTAGATTTCTTGGTTGCAGTGAAGGAAAGACTTCTGTGGAAATTTGAAATCTTGTTTGAGGTTGGAGCCTACATCTCCTCCTGACCTGTAAATACAGTATATATATAAGATATAATGCATAAGTATATACCAAACTGTGGGCATCCTCATTGTTTGACATAAGCTATCAAAAATCCTATAGGTTTGTCAGGAAAATGTCTCGCAGGTTTTGTTCTAAGAGAATTTCTTACTTCCTTTTCCTGCAGTCGCCACTAACATCTATTCTACTAAAAGGTCCAGGACCTAACAAGCCAGTTGAAAGAAATCTTCTTAGGCTCATCACAACATCCACATCACTGACGCACTTTAAACAAACGAAGTTAAGAACAATAAGTAGACAAATACAACATCACTCTCTAAAAAACAGGCGGCTATTGAATTTTAAAAATAGCTCCTTGATGATAATGTAGAAATATAACATAGAGCTCTATCCGGTTTTCGCACTCCACTTGAGGAGTCCCCGCGTTTTTGTTTATCCCGGGGACTCACTCCCCGTATTCCCCACGGACGGGGAATGCTCTGATTATCATCACCATCATCAAAAAGGAGTCCCTTTCAAACTCAAAGGGGAATCAATTTCTGCTGGTGTTGGTGCAATATAAAATTAATAAAAAACAATCAGAATAAACAAAACCAAAAATAAAGTGGATCCAGACTAATTTTGTGAACTGCGTGTTTTTTTTTAGAACAAAATCCATTTTCTAAGCATTCCCCGTGTTCTCGTTGTTTTCCGTAGGCGGAGTCCGCGTGGAGTGACTCCCTCTATTCTCGCCGTTCCTTTCGATTCCCCGAGGAGTCCTCGGGGAACGGCGAGAATACGCTTTATCTCTTGCCGATGCGAAATCTCCGGCCTCTCCGGGTACCTAGCGGAAGAAAGGCAGAAGTTGTTTCACATCTGCTCCCAAATATCGCCTTGATTGGTTGACACAGGATTTGAGTCATTGAGTTTGAATCGCTACGGAGACGCTTACTCCTTCTTCCTGAGGATCACTGGCGTGTTTTGGACTTAAGGCGTATTCTCGCCGTTCCCCGAGGACTCCACTTGAGGAGTCCCCGCGTTTTTGTTTCTCCCGGGACTCACTCCCCGTATTCTCGCGAGTCCCCACGGACGGGGAATGCTCCGATTATCATCACCATCATCAAAAAGGACTCCCTTTCAAATTCGGAGGGGAATAAGTTTTTGCTGTTGTAAGTGCTCTGTAAAATTAATTAAAAAGAATCAGAATAAACAAAACCAAAAATAAAGTGGATCTAGACTAATTTTTTCAGCTGCATATTAATTTTTCGAACAAAATCCATTTTAGAAGCATTCCCCGTATTCTCGCTGTTTTTGTACGCGGAGTCCGCGTGGAGTGACTCCCTCTGTTCTCGCCGTTCCCTTCGATTCCCCGAGGAGTCTTCGGGGAACGGCGAGAATACGCCTTTAGTCATATAGAGTATTCTCGCTATTCCCCGAAGTCCCCTCGGGGAATCGAAGTGAACGGCGAGAATAAAAGGAGTCACTCCACGCGGACTCCACGTACAGAAACAGCAAGAGCACATGGAATGCTTCCAAAATGGATTTTGTTCGAAACAAAAATAAGCAGTTGACGGATTAGTCTGGATCCACTTTAGAGTAGAGTAGATTTTTAATCCTAAAAAGTAACTTTCACAGCGTGAACGCCGAATTTGACTTCTACATCCAAACATAACTAAACACTTGAATCAATTTGTCATTTCAATAATAATTGCAACACAGTTCGTAAACAAATTCATCAGTCGATACGAAACTTATCTACCACAATTTACACAATGGACTCATTCGGCGAACATTTTGCCAAAAACTTCTAAAAGAATAATCGCTTTAATGAAATGATTTATTTTTTTTCCAAATTCAATCAAAATCAATTTTTTAATATTTATGTCAAAAGTAATTTCACTAAAATACATATATATAACAAAATAAAACATACTAAAAGGGTCAAAAGCTAAAACTAACGATTCAACGAAGAGAGTGACTATGTTTACTGGCTGTTGTACAATTCAACAAAACTTGGAACAAAACTCCTTCGGTACCTTTCATGTTTTGTGGAACTGGATTTAATTTGGGTACTTTCTGAGCCTTGTCGCGCTGTGGTCTGTTGTGGATGGGTGTGTGGAGTTCGGGGAGAATGGGACGCAATCTGGGAACAGACAGGGTCTTGGTGCCGAAGTTAAAGGAGTTATATCATAAGCATTCTAGCACTTGCAACGTCCAGACCCCCCCCCCCCCCCCCCACCAAGCCCCGAGAAGAAGCCACGGCTCGATCCGACCGCTGGGTCATCTAGCGGCGCTGGTCGGAAGTGGCCCACATGGGGAGTATGGAATCACAGTTTGACTTTGGATCTAACAAAACGTTTTTATTGTAGAAGGCGTATGCAAAATGTGTAGAAAAAGTAGACTAATTATTTGTATGATCGATTTCTTTTAAGTATTTTGTTTTCTCTTTTTTCTTGTTAATTCCCGTAAGTCCAAAGAATTAAGGATGTAATCTAGATCACAGTAAACAAACGCCGTAAATTATACTAAATTCGTTATAGTGATTTCTTGAAGATTCTGAAACTGAGCTAAATAATATTCAGCTTCCGAGACCCCAAAATGTCAAACTGGCCGATGATTTCTTCTTCCGACATATCTAAACGTCCGCATGGTGATATACTTAGTTGTTTTAATCCTCTTACATGCCACTCGATCTTCTCGAAGTGTCTAGTAATCTTTTGAGAAGCGTCAGGAGATCAATGAATAGTTAATTAGCAATGGCGGATTGGCGTTCAGGAGTGATTTGTGTTCAAGTATTTTCTGGATAACGTTGGCCCTCAGACCCATTGAGAAATGATGGTGTCTCCCACCTTCTCGGTCCACATGAATCAAAGACTTTAAGGCATAGAAGGTTTCTTCTCGCGTCCAAGAAAGTTTTGGTCTTGTTTATTCTGATTGTTTTTATTTTAATTTTACATTGCACCAACACCAGCAAAAATTGATTCCCCTCCGAATCTGAAAGGGATTCCTTTTTGATGATGGTGAGGATAATCGGAGCATTTCCCATTCGTGGCGACTCGCGAGAATACGGGGAGTGAGTCCCCTGGACAAACAAAAACGCGGAGACTCCTCAAGTGCAGTCCTCGGGGAACGGCGATAATACGCCTGTAGAGTATCCGTAAGTCGCTGCATTCCTGCGTTTTACGCCATCTCCATTTTTTCGCATTTGCACAAAATAACTTTGAGTTTGTGGTAACTAAAAAGGTAACAGAAGCAGTGTATGTGTAAGAATAATGACGAAGCGGATGGGCCAATTAATAACTTTCCTGTGTCTTTCAGAGCTGAGACCAAAATGAGAAACCACTACCGCTACTCAGCAGCTCCATCATCAAGCACCGAAGACCTTGACATTCGGCACTCGTCCCGTTTTTCTCCTGCAGAAGCAAAAATAACAAAAATGATCCTAGTGGTCTTTGTGTCCTTTCTGCTATGTTATCTTCCAAATACGATAATTAAAGTAGCAGATAAAGATGCAAAATATGCAAGTAAGTCTGTTTTAACGCCATACACCTTCCATAAGAAAAAAAAATCAGCCTCCCTGTTTCCTCGATGTTCTCATCGCATCTTAGCCTTGCTAGAATCGTCCACATCCGCCACTGCACAGCCAAACAGTTCGCTGAAGCTTCTCTTGCGAAACGTGCTGGGTGAGGCTACGACGCAGACTTCTGGAATCCCTTTTTTTCCTTTCGTCCATCTTGCAAATGTGCTGCAGTGCGAGAAAGGGATGTTTGAGGCCTGAAAGCTTGACTGTCTAGTCCTGACGGTTGTGTGGCGGCAATTGAAAGTAGAAGGTGGATCAGGATTCAGAAGTCCAAATTTGGATAAGGACTTTAAAAGAACCGTCGTAAATATGATACCAATGAGTCCTACCCTCATAACCCCTCCGTCCATTTGGACGTGGAGACCCGAATTTAATACAGTATATTCTGCCCCTCCCCAACTACAAATCAACGGTTTTCACACTTTTCTAGTTTTGCTTTTTCGATGCGGAACATGTTTTCGACGGCCGTTTAGGAGGTGCTCGATCGTAAGAAAACCCTGTTATATAATGTTTTCCTTGTTTTTGCTATAAGCTTATAGACCTGGATAAAGGCTTAAAACAGCAAAAGCTGTGGACGATTTATTAAAAAATAGAGCCTAGTTTTAAGTTAGTTCAAGTATTTCAGAATAGGGGAACACAAACAGTAAATAATGCAAGGTCAAAAAAAGGAAACAAAAGTTCTGGTCTATCGAATTTGTTTTTTCTTACCTTTGACACTGGCAAAACGTCAACAGCCACACCTCACGTTAATGGTTGGGAACAAAGAGCAAGTTGCAGTGATTACCTTAGATGCTTTCTTTTTTTAGACTTCCAAGTCCTCTCGTACTTGCTCCTGTACATGTCATCGTGTGTGAATCCAATAATCTACGCAGTCACTAACCCGCAGTACAGAAACGCATACGCGGATCTCGCCTATTCGCTTCGACACTCCTTCCAACCTAACGGTAAGACTCGCCCTCCCACTCTCCCTTCGGCCACACTTCTTCCCCCAATGATGCCTGCCTAATCCGCAGTTTCGTTTTTTGACTGATGTATCCGTACAGCGCAGTAAAATCTGATTTGCAGCCAGCTTAGGCTGAACAATACCCAAGAACCCCATAAACAAATAGAACCTTCGTCTATTGGTCCCATGAAACGACTATTGATAACCCGACAAAACTGAGCTGAGCTAGAGGTACTTGCTGAACTTTGAGTTGATACCCTCCTTGCGCCGCTGCGCGTATCAGAGGAAAAAGTGCAGCAGGGGGGCTGACCACTGCAGCGTGTCACACGTGACGTCAGAATGGTAGACAACCAATCACCTTTTATTTTCACTACGATACAGCTACTGATAACCCGACAAAACTGAGCTGAGCTAGAGGTACTTGCTGAGCTTTGAGTTGAAGCCCGTCTACTTCCCTCTTGCGCCGCTGCGCATATCAGAGGAAAAAGTGCAGCAGGGGTGATGACCACTCTGCAGCGTGTCACAGGTGACGTCAGAATGGTAGACAACCAATCAGCTTTTATTTTACTGCGACAGGTAACGAATTACGATGTTCCGCGGAGCTCCTACCCTCCGCTCGTTTGCATCGGGCAGGGTATAGGGTAGGGAATCTCCGCAACGTCTTATTACAGAGACAGGGAGACGGAGGTTTTGGTGCTTATTTGTACTTATTAATTCAGCTACGCGTGTGTATGTATGGTCAGACGATCAGAGTAGGATGGTCATGAACTGCAACCCACTAAAGGCGTATTCTCGCCGTTCCCCGAGGACTCCTCGGGGAATCGAAGGGAACGGCGAGAATAGAGGGAGTCACTCCACGCGGACTCCGCCTAGGAAAACAACGAGAACACGGGGAATGCTTCTAAAATGGATTTTGTTCGAAAAAGTCTGGATCCACTTTATTTTTGGTTTTGTTTATTTTGATTCTTTTTAATTAATTTTACATTGCACCGACATGAGCAAAAATTGATTCCCCTCCGAACCTGAGGCGTATTCTCGCCGTTCCTCGAGGACTCCACTTGAGGAGTCTCCGCGTTTTTGTTTGTCCCGGGGACTCACTCCCCGTCTTCTCGCGAGTCCCACAGACGTGGAATGCTCCGACTATCATCACCATCATCAAAAACGACTCCCTTTCAGATTCGGAGGGGAATCAATTTTTGCTGGTGTTAGTGCAATGTAAAATTAATGAAAAACAATCAGAATGAACAAGACCAAAAATAAAGTGGATCCCGACTAATTTCGTCCACTGTATATTTGTGTTTCGAACAAAATCCATTTTGGAAGCATTCCCCGTGTTCTCGCTGTTTCTGTACGCGGACTCCACGTGGATTGACTCCCTCTATTCTCGCCGTTCCCTTCGATTCCCCGAGAGTCCTCGGGGAACGGCGACAATACGCCTCTGGAAGGGAGTCCTTTTTGATGATGGTGATGATAATCGGAGCATTCCCCGTCCGTGGGGACTCGCGAGAATACGGGGAGCAAGTCCCCGGGACAAACAAAAACGCGGGGACTCCTCAAGTGGAGTCCTCGCGGAACGGCGAGAACACGCTTAAGAATTTTTGCTAAGAAAAATAGGGTTTGATACCGCAAATGAGCCGTGCAATAATGTTTCTACCTCTAAGTCAGCCGTTATCGCACAGTTATCCGTGGGGTAATCTTTATACCGTATGGTTCTCTGTGGCATCCACCAAAGCAACGACAGGTCTCCTTCGACCAATCGCGGATCTGCGTCGCTGGCTTGTCCTAGGCTATCCGGTCCGGATGTTCCATCAACTCCCATACTACATCGGACTTTAGTAATTGTACATCATCGAATTCGAAGATTTTTATTTCGAGTTCGGAGAGTTAAAACCTGACGGAGTTTTAAAATGCTAGAATGCAAAATACAGCAGATCAAGTTATCTGAAAGCGGAGATCTTTTTTTACAGTTTACTTTCTAATAAAGAGATGCCACGAAGAGCCATGGACCTTGATCGTGAAAAAAGTACAAGTAAATAAATATAATAAGTACATCGTATGAATTACTGTGTGACAACGAGTAGCCTACTTAGTCTGGAATAGGCGACTAGAGGCGTATTCTCACCGTTCCCCGAGAACTCCTTTTGAGGAGTCTCTGCGTTTTGTTTGTCCCACGGACCCACTCCCTGTATTCTCGCGAGGACGCCCTTTCAGATTCGGAGGGAATCAGTTTTTGCTGGTGTTAGTGCAAGGTAAAATTAATAAAAAACAATCCGAATAAACAAAACCAAAAATAAAGTGGATCCTGACTAGTTCGTCAACTGCATATCTATTTTTCGACCAAAATCTATTTTGGAAGCATTTCCCGTGTTCTCGTTGTTGTCCGCGTGGAGTGACTCCCTCTATTCTCGCCTTTCCCCTTGAATTTCCCGAGGAGTCCTCGGGGAACGGCGAGAATATGCCTCAGGACCTTCTGTGTACATTTAACAGAAGAGAAATAATAATTCTTTCCACAATATGCCAGTTTTATTATATGTTGTCGTTTCTGTAAATACCTGCTCCACGTCTCTCTCAGGACATGCAACAGAAAAATTACTACGACCTAAGAAATAAATGAACCGCCAATAGCAGCTGCACATATCATACAGAGCCTCATTTTTGTTGCACGCTACGGGTCCACATCTCGGCCGCTTCCGGACTGATTCTTTCTACATTCGTTTTTGCACTGCAGTGCTTCCGAAGAAGACGGCAGCGCTTCTCGAGAATTGCTGACTTGCTTATACCGACAAAGTCCGTGCTTCCCCGCAAGTTGCTGCTTCAACCAAGAAGAAATCGTGCAGGCAGTGAATCCAAAACTGCATCTTGTGCAGAAGTAATGCAGTAGGGACGCGGCAGCACTATTGCAACAAAAACGAGACTCAGGTTTAATGACAATGTCAATCACAAATGGAAGGGATCCTTTTGCAATGAGTTAGTTGATGGTGATGTTGACAGGTAGAAGGCGCACTTCAGAATCGATGCTTAGGGACGTTTTGTCATGGGAACGTTTTGCCATGAAGATGTTCCGCAACGACGACGTGTAGCTGGGTACGTGTCGCCGGGGACGTTTCTTCAGGGAAGCAGGCCTGATGATGTCATCGTTTCTTTATTGCGTTCGAGTAACTAGAGAATTCTGGGGAAGGTGACAGGAAGAATGTGCGAAAGTGCCAGGATGTCGTGCCCCCACAGCCCATTGCACTTCTTGCATGAGGGAAAAGCATCGGAGATCAGCACCACTAGTTCGAAGGCTAAAGGTGGGTCTTCACCTTCCGGAATCTGTTCCCAGATTTTTCGAGATTGTTTTTGAATTTCTTCTGCGATACTTAAAAATTCCGGAAATCTGGAAGTTTCCGGATTATTTTGATAGAAGTTTGGACCGGTTCATATTCCAGACGCAATTTACAGAAGAAGTCAAAGAATAATCTGGAAGCCCAGATTCCGGAAGTTCGGGGAGGTGAAGACCGGACTTAAACATTTACCTTGTTAGTAGTATTTCTTCTCATTTGCTTCTTTTTTACTTTGTCTATGTCTTCGTGCTTTTGTATTGCACAGACAAATTATTATCATTACTAATAATTTTCTGGTTTTGTAGATTACGATTTCCGGCCGAGAAGGAAAACTCAAATGACTACAGTGGTATGAGCAAAAACACGTGCTGGAACATGGATACAACTTGGGAAGAGAACGCCATCTTTCATGAACGAACCAGCTCGTGTGCCCACAGCCCCTCTTTTAGGCATATGGATAAAAGGCTGGAGGCTGCGAAGCCTCCAAAAATACTAAACAAGAAAAAGACAAAAAGATTTTTTTTTACAAATGCATATCAGCAAATTAGGTGAAGTATTTATCGCAGGGTTATGCTCGTTTTTAAACCGTGGGCTTGCCTTTTCTCAAGAACTTTTAATACTAAAATCTAAATATAATATGGAAGAAATTGCTAATATAGGTAAATAGATATAAAAAAAGCTGAAGTAGCTTATTTACTAAGCGATTGCTCGCTCATGTTCAAACCGTGTACCTACCTTTGTTATTGACTTTCGAGGCTCGTTTTCCGCTGACGTATTCTGTCCCATAAGCATAGTTTAAATAGATGCAGTAACGTGTAATACGATGAATACAGATTCCTTTTTCCTCGGGGTGCGCTGCAATAAGGTTTTTTAAAGCACAACTCTTACTAGAGATGATCTTTTCACGATGAAATGGCTCGGGAATATCGTTTTCGAAAATACCATTATTTTCAACGCGAAATTACAGAGTTTCTTGTTAGCGCTACTCGACTCCTTACAGCCTTCACGCTCTCGGCCGCGGCGACGCAAAATATTTGAAAATGAACGCGCCGCGGTTTGCCTAGCAATATAAAAGAAGCCCAGAAAAGAAGAACGACCTGATGGTCTGCCATGTCTTCAAAGATGAAGACAATCTGTGACAGAGTTGTCGGCGGACCTTGAAGCTTTCGGCGAAAATTGCGTTGCGTGACGGTTGAAACTCGGCTAGTTCTCTCTTTCTCATCCACAATTCTATCAGTGTGGCTACACCAAACGTTGCATTGATAAGAACCTTTTACTTTCAGTTTGAACAAGCGAGTGTGTTAAGACGTAAACATCCGGTAAAGCGCTATAATTTCTGAGGCTCTGTGAAACAGGCCACGTTCGCTTCACTTTTCCGGTAAACTGGAGCCGTCATTTTGACGTTTTTTTGGAATATTTGGTTAACTGGAAGCATTTGACTGGACGGTGCTTTCAATATGTAAAATTGACCTTTTAAGACCGAGAAAAATTTAAAAAAAAATCAAAATTCCAACACGGCTGAGTAACTCGAACCATAAGCTCAAACCCGCAGAAGTTTTGTCTGTTTTTCTTTTGGTGGTAATTTCAAATGCCCTAAAACTAAAACTAAAATACCAAAAAATAGCCTAAACCGTCAGGGTTACGCCCGTCAGGAATCGTCTGATTCCGTAGCATACAATAATTTGAATTTTCCGCGCTATTTCGAGTTTACCGTGACATCTTGTATATTTTTCTTTACAAATAAAACAACAAGTATTTATCATTTTCGGTGTACCTGCGTAACTTCTTTTTCCCTTCCCTCCGAATGCCCTCTTCTTAAAATTCCTCCCAGATTATTTTTTTTTTTGCCGCTAGATGCGTTAGCATAAAGTAAACAATGACACGTTACTTCTTGGTTATAGTTTATCTAGAGGCGTATTCTCGCCGTTCCCGGAGGACTCCACTTGAAGAGTCCCCGTGTTTTTGTTTGTCCCGGGGACTCACTCCCAGTATTCTCGCGGGTCCTCACGGACGGGGAATGCTCCGATTATCATCAGCATCATCAAAAAGGACCTTCTTTCAGATTCTGAGGGGAATTTATTAAAAAATGTTTCAAAGTCAGCTTGGGCTCAAAGAATATTTATCTGAGGGGAATCAATTTTTGCTGGTGCTGGTGGAATGTAAAATTAATTAAAAAACAATCGGAATAAACAAAGCCAAAAATAAAGTGGATCCAGACTAATTTCTTCAACTGCATATTTTTTTTTCGAACAAAATCCATTTTGGAAGCATTTCCCGTGTTCTCGCTGTTTCTGTACGCGGAGTCCGCGTGGAGTGACACCATCTATTCTCGCCGTTCCCTTCGATCGAACGGCGAGAATGCGCCTTAGGTTTGTTTGGCTATTTTCAATTCCTCTTAGGCCTAGCCATGTTTAAAACTGTTTAAAATGCCTCTGCCTCTATTTCTGCTAGTTTTAGCCGAAGTCGCAAAAACAGCCGGCGCATAAGCTTATGAAGCTTTGCAGACCGCCAGAATCGCCCCAACGCCCCAAAGGCAAACAAAACCAATACAAGAGGCGTAATCTCGCCGTTTCACGGGGGGACTCTGCAGGGAATTGGCGGTAATAGAGAGAGTAACTTCACACGGACTCTGCGGACGGAAAAACAACGAGAATCCGGGGATGCTTCCACAATACATTTTGTTCGAAAATAAAACAATCAGGTGACGGAATTATATTCCGATTGTTTTTACTTAATTTTCTATTGTTATTATTTACAAACAAAAAATCATAACCACAATGAAAAAAATGCCCTTTTCTCGAAATAAGTTTTAAAACAACCAAAATCGTTACTGATCTCAAAAATTCTTAGTAGCCACCTCTAGCACCTGTTTTTCAAAAAAAAAGAACACTGGCAAACTTTCGATTCCCCACCGAATCGGAAAGAGAGTCCCTTTTTGACGATGGTGGTGATAATTGGTGCATTCCCCGTCCATGGGGACACGCGAGAATACAGGGAGTGAGTCCCTGGCAAAAACAAAACGCTAGGACTCCTAAAAAGAAGTCCTCGAGGAATGGCGAGAATACGCCTACGGAGGACTCAAATCGAACGCAGCTTATGTTCAAATGCGTTCTGTAGTTCCACTTTCGCGTCCATAGCAAGCTCAAATGCAAACTGTGATCGGTAAAACTGGACGAACAAACTGATAATAGACATAGAGCGTGTTCCACCCTACTTACCGTAGTTACTACGCATGACGTCACGAATTCTGGCTTTTTGCCGTCAAGGCTGGAACGATTTTTCTATTTTACAGCAGAATATCATGCCACGGGCGAATCCGACCAATTACGTTACAGAGATGCGTAGTTACCACGCTTACTACGCTCCCGAGCATGGTGAGCAAATCGTTACTATTTCGAGAAGGTTGGAACGGTCAGCGTAGTAACTTTTTACGAGGTTGGAACGAAAATAGTAACTAATAGTTACTATTGTTGGAGGGTGGAAGACGCTGATAAAAATCAAATAAACACTTTCAGAAGGCAAGTTCAAACGCTTTCTGTAGTTCCTTTATCGCGTACGTGGCAACCACCTGTAATTCTCATGTGCCATTCGCGATGACAAAAACCAACGAAAAACATGGCACAGACCCTAGACCATCCGAATAGACGTGGAATTCATGGTAATTTTTTTTTAGAAGCATATATTTACACAGTTATAGAAACGAAACGGATTGCAGGTTCGTTTCTTCCGTTGTCCCTGACATTCAACAGCCTGACGAGGACGTCCTTGCCAAGAAGGGTTGAAATATCGTTGCCAAAGCATCGTAGCCAACGTTACCGTTTATCAACTGAATGAATATTTGTTTTCCAGTCAGCTTGGGCTCAAGAAGTATTTCTCTTTCAGAGTCCAATCTATCTTATCTATCCGTCCAAACGCGTTCTGTACTCCTCTAACACATCTGCAGCAAGCACTGACCACCGACGAGAAAAATTTGACGAAAACGCAGTTATACGCTACCCGAATAGACATGAAAATCACAATACTTTCTGAAGGTAGATTCAAACGCGTTATGTAGGCCTATTCTACTATCACGTATATAACATAGGATCTCTAAATGCCATCCGCGAAATGAAAAAATGGACAAAAACGCTTTTATCTTGATCTTCCCGAACAGACATAAAGATCACTACAAACACTTACAGAAGCTGTTTTCAAACACGTTCTCAAAAAACATTCAGAAGCTATGTTCAAACGCGTTCTGTAGTTCTTCTATCATATCCGTAGCGAGCGTTGACCGCCTGTGCTTTTCAAATGCCATACGCGCGCTGGTGCGTGTCAAGACACACGCTGCATACCCGGCTAGGATCGACGGGTTAGTCGGATACATTTCCATATCCTCCAACCACTTATCACAGTTGTAACACCAATGCAAGAATGTCATCAGGGATCCCCCAAGGATATCACCTTGGCCTCCACATCTTCGCTGAGATCCAATAACGTCGCATGATACTGCCATTTCTCCATCGCTTATGATATCGCGGTTTGACTTGAGCAAGATCGAGGTCTCAAGATGGCGCGCAAGTGACACCACTTTCCTTGGATCCGGGTCATTTTGAGGTGCTAACTCTTCCTGAATAATTGAGGTATAAAGACGAGAGAACTCCATAGCATTTGGTGTGAGCATTGCTTTCGAATACCCTTTAATAACTTCCGGGTTTTGACCAATCAGAAACAAGCCGTCGGCATCTATGACCAATGTGAGATCGAGCTTTCGGATTTCGCCAATGATTTCACCCACTTTGGCCAGAATGGGCGGTTCCCTGCCGAGACCCGGACCAACCGTGACGGCTTGGAACCGAGGTAACCACTGCTTAATCTGGTCTAGACAATCAGGGGAGTCTAAAATGGGGTGCACGATTAACTCAGGGCTATAGCCCTTTATCACAGGTGCTGCATCCTTGACACAGAACACATGGACGAGATCACATCCAGCTTTAAGGGCAGATATTGCAGAAAAGTATGGTGCGCCGGTGTATTCCAAGCTTCCTCCGATCACCGCTAGGCGGCCGGCTTGCCCTTTGTGAAGCTTCGACGTCAGAGGTGGAATTATGTTCTTGAAGGCCTGCACGAAAGTCAGCGCATTTGTAGATGACATTTTCAACGATATGACAGATATTCAATCCATAGAGGTAATGTCCGGGGGGCCTAAAATGGAACTGGGAGTTAAGGCACGTTAAAGCATAACCGAGGCCAGAAAAGTATGCGCAGTGACGGACTTTTTTGACGAACTGACCGGCCCTCCCCAACATAATAGCAGGAAACGCTATTCCGGTAATCAATGCTTTACCGTTGTCCTTCCAGCAGCACCTTGCTTATTTTCGCAGCTTGAAGGATCGTCCCCACTCTAGAACTCTGGTCGTTAAAGCAGTAAAAAACACTTAATTATAGCTCAAGAATGCACTCACTTCTATTAGGCCTATAAACGACAACACCCTACGCGTCAGCAGAGCTGAAAGTTTTCCGTATAGATGTAGCAACTTAACGATACAACGGGTAACTGGTTCTTCGCTGCTTCGCTTGGCTAGCAAAGTTACCGTATTTCGCTGATTTTTCAACCACGGACAATATATTAACGAGCTGCCGACCGATTCGATGCCAGTCATGAGCTCGTGGCGGGTTAAAAACTATGGTCTCGTACTGCCGCCATGCAAACATTTTCTTCCAGCGATGACTGACGAAAAACATAATGAAAACGTTAAGCGTTATAGTGGGTAGCTTGCTTAGGATAAAAGAAATACTACACTGCGATTTCTCGGGATCTGGAATGGCAGGAAAGAGCCCGAAACCTTAATCAAGTAGAAAAGAACAAGATCAAAGTTTTCGATGGGATCCCAAAAATCTAATATTTGATCCAGACAATTGGGTCTTGTCTTCGCCAGATCCAGTCTTCGCCAGGCTGATCATCAGAGAAAACCAAGTTCAGATATACCTCTATAAGCCGTATCTATTTTGACGATACTGACCGAAACTTCCTGCAGAAAAACAAAAAATCTCGTGTCACCTGCGCTTTAAGTTTTTTAAGTATTTACAATAATCTAGTTAATATGAAGATACTCTAAGCACTTAAAGAGCCCTTAGTACACACATTACTGATTAACTCTACGTCACCATTCGTTCTTTCTTGGTATGTAACTGCCGTTTTTTCCAGAAAAAAAAAGTCCTACGGCACCCTGAAACTGGGCCTGGCACCAAACTCGGCGTATTTCAACGTGGAGCCAAATGCGGCGGAACACCCACAAAGTAGACCTCGAGCCCATAGGAGATTTTCGCCGTCATTGAAGGAAGTGGGATCGCTCTTGTATTCCATGCCCTTCATATAACCAAGATCCATGGCACGACTTGTTCCATCGTTTGCTGTTTCGAAGGAGAGATGCACAGCCAGTGTTGCCACTGGTCACAGAATTCTGCCATGTGTGACATAATTTCGCTTCTTAACAAAGCAAGCCACCGGTTCCTTCTAAAAGCTGAGGCATACAATTATGAAGGTGTTCAGGCGAGATTTCTCGTTAAAGCACAACTCCTACTAGAAATGATCTTTTCACTATAAAAAAAAAACTTTCTTGAAAATACCATTACTTTCCATCTGAATCTAGCGATTTTCTTGTTAGCGCTTGACGACTCTGCACAGCCTTCCTGCTCTCCGACACGGCGCAAAACATTTGAAAACTGAACGCGTCGTGGATAAAAAGTACGAAAACCAAGCAAATGGAATTAGTCAAAAACAGAAGATTCTCATATACTTGTGTGTGAAAGAGTTGTCAGCGGACGCTGAAGATTCTGGCAAACTATGCGTTGTGTACGGGCAAAACTCGGCACGGCTGAAAAGGCACTAAAAATTCGTAGGCACAAAGCGAAACAATGGAGAAAGATGGGGATTTCAAAAGCTTATAATTCCATAAGGGAGCTAGGTATATTATAAAAGGCAGAAAAAGCAAGAGGGGTCCTTTAATAGTTGGTAAAAAGGACTCCCGTTTCGTAGGCACCAGAATGTCACAGGTTTTTGCGGCCAGAAGTCACAGGTTCCGTCAGAGAAAAGTGGCAGCAGCGAACACAGCTCCTGACACAAGTATAGATAAGTACCTTACTCGTTCCATCCATCATTTCCGGGATTTTCGATCTTTCCTATTTAATTGTAAAGTTTACCAACCCTAATGGAGCCAGACGACTCTCACATTTTCTTTCCTGGCACTTTAGAGGCGAATCAGGCTCTCGCTTTTTGCTGCCGAGAAGCTTATAGAAATCCCAGTTATGCAAGCTTTTTCGTGCTCCTCATCAAAACAAAAAGGGGCCGAGTTGTGCTAAAAACAGCCGGGACGGAATTGTAATCCTTAAAAAAAATGGCGAAATGAGCCATGCATGTAAGAAGTAAAAAAAGGATTAGTTGATGCGTCCAAACATCAAACAAGGTGGGGCTCTGAAAGATTTGATGAGTAGTCCAAGATTTGCGTCGGTTAAAGCACCCGTCTTACCTACAATGCTGATAAAACCTGCTTCCGTAACATGCTTCATCTGTTCTTAAGCGCGGAGACTTAAATTTCATAGGTTACATTCTTAACCCGCTAACGACACCTCACCAATCTTTGCACTGATTCACTGCACGATTCACTAGTTTCCATGCGCATTACGATCTCGACAAGTGTTCGCGCCTCATGCTGTAGATGCCGGTTTTCAGAATTTTCCCGAGATTTTGCTATAAGTCAATGCGACTGGCGAAAAGGCTTAAAACCGGCAAGGCCGTGGATAATTTGTTAAAAGCAGAGCCTAGCTTTACATTATTCAGATAGCTCTGAATACTGGAAAATAAACAGTGAGAGGTGTGCTTTAAAGTATAAGGTGTGCTTCAAAGTATATATTTCTTTTCTTTTCCCTTCTTCTTCTTTTCTTTTCTTTTTCCTTGTATTTCTTTTCTTGACAATTGAATAGTTGCGTTTTTGAACGGAATTCTCCGTTCCGAATTCTCGCTTCTGAATTCTCGATTCTCATACAAATTACCGTTTTTGCTCCTTTGACTTCCCCATTCTCGCTTTTGACAAAAACACTAATTTTGCAGCTTGTCCGCAACCGGTATAAGTGTTTATGCATATTGAGCACCCGCACTCTGTTGACCAATCAGGGAGGAGAACGCGGAGAGGAGAATCGAGAATTGGCCATCGGAGCAACTTCTCGATTCTGCAGAATCGTGAGGCTTTCCCCGTTCTCGATTCTGACAAAACGCTAGAAAAGGAGAATTCACTTCATCTGAATAGTCCAAAAACGCGAAATAGGAGAATTCGAAGGAGAATCGCGAAGAGAATTCGGATCAAAAACGCAAAATACTGTCACCCGTTACGAGCAGTGCTCAATTAGGGTTAAGTTAGTTTACAGTAAAACTGAACTGAAGGTAGCCACGGAGCACCGTGAGCGTTTTATTATAGATTGAAGTTGTGTAAGCAATAGTTATTTATATGAATTATTGAGTGAGTGCTGAATATCTGGAGTGGAACTGGTAGTGCTTATTCTATTTTTGTCCCAGCATGGCCAAGACGGCTTTTTGCGATTACTTATTTATCTCAGTGACAACTGCAGAAAACTTTCAGAAATCATCTGGGGAGCAACACAACTCAGTGCCATCAAGAACAAATAATCAGATAGAACCTCCGTCTTTGGTCCCCTGCAGCAAATATGGATCTAATTGAGAAAACGACAACACTGAGCGGAGCTAGAGGTAATTGCTATAGCTTTGAGTCGATTCGTCTTCTTCCGTCCTCGCCGTTGCTCATCGCAGAGCAATAAGTGCAGGAGAAACGCTGACCGCTCTGGAGCGCGTCAAGAGAGCCAATCGATGTTGACTTTGAAAGTATGTTCCACGCGGCTTTACAGCGATATAGCTATTCGTACAGGCAACGAAACTTGATATGCCGCGTAGCTGGTTTGCATCAGGCAGGGTATAGGGAAATATTCGACTCCGCATGGTCATATTACAGAGGTAGGGAGACGGAGGTTCTATATGGTTATTTGTTCCTGGTGCCATCCGGCTTTACGAGAACGAGCCAAAATAAGCGCATCTCTCTACGCCTAATGCAAACGGGTTTAGAAGGTACTTCTATACGAAGTAGCTCATTATTTATATACTTTTAAGGTTCCTATGTGGCGCGGCAGGCGTAACCCCGTACCAGTTGTTTGTGAAGTTTTTTATGGACACAAAATTTATTCACTAAATACAGCTAGGCTGTGGAATAAAACGGGCTATACAACGCTTAGGTTAGTGACTAACCGATCATAGTAAGCAAAAGCAGTCACATATTTCCACTGGAAAATCCTGGAAAAACGGTCGAGATTTCCGTGCTTAAATTCGACTTCGTGCTAAAATTCGACAATTCCAGATTCGACAAATCCACCATCATCAATTCCACATGGAATAGTTGAGTGTTTCGACTTGATGTGAAATTGCAGAAAATCTGACAGGTACATCATGATCGTCTGTTCAAAACAGAACTGACAGAGATTTTCTTAGGGGAAAGCTAAAATACTAACAGATCCTGCCGGTATACGAACTGACGGGTGATAACCTGACAAATTTGCACGGTCAGAAGTTTCATACTATTTAACACAATGATGTGCAATTTCAACGGATAACAGACAACACACTGCCTGTTAGGTTACTGAACTGAACTGAGTTGCATTACAAGCCTCTAATAGCGAGTTCCACCCTTCGAACAGTAGTAACTATTAGTTACTATTTTAGTCCCAACATCGTGAAAAGTTACTATGCTGACCGTTCCAAACTTCTCGAAATAATAACTAGTAGTAACTATTTAGGGCAATCTCTGTGACGTGATTGGCCCGATCAGCCCGTGGCATGATATTTTGCCAAAACCGAAAATTCGCTCCGGCCCCGACGCCAAAATCCGTGAGTCATGCGTAGTAACAACGGTAAGTAGGGTGGAACACGTTCTAAGTGTTACATCAAAATGAACTACAAATAGCACTCAGCCTGGCAGGATAACAGAAATATTGTTGATAACATCTGTCTATTAAAATTACACATCCTTACAAGCTTCTGACAGTGTGGTGGTTCAACTGATAGGTGGGCAAACTATCAGAAAAGTATGGTCAATGACGGACTTTTTAAGCGTTTTCCCGTGCTCCCACAAACAGTTTGTTAGTGTTTCCGCGGTCTTTCGTGCGGCTCACAAGGCTGCTTCCATGTCCAACAAGACTTTTGTGGCTCGAATTCGGCAAAGAACTGCCGAGGTGATTGTCGATTTTGTGGCTTAAATTCTGGCGGGAAATTCAAATTTAGCAGCAAAATAATGTCGAAATAACAAACTTAACTACTTTCTCAAGCGTATAGACATAAAACTGAGGATCCTTTCTGCGCAGGATGGTAAGGACGAAAGCGTGAAGTCCTATTTATAGAGATTTTATATGAATTAGTTGTTGTTTTCAGAGATTTAAATTACCGCCCAAGAATTAGTCAAAAGAGCGTTTCCGCGAGTTTCAAACTTGTGGCTCGACTGTGTGACACACAATTGCGTTCCGCGAAAAACACTCGGAAGTGTGTGGCACACAGTTGTGTCGCGGAAAAACACATTTAGACGAACTAACGGGCTCTCCCCAACAAAATAGGAGGAAAACGCTATTTCGGTGATTGATGCATTACCGTTGTCCTTCCAATAGCACCTTGCTTATTTCCGCAGCTAGAAGGGTCGTCCAAACTCCAGAATTCTTGTCGGTAAAGCAGTAAAATGTATAGTTATCAGTCAACAATGCACCCACTTCTATTACGACAACACCCTACGCGTCAGCAGACCTTTCTTCAATTTCACTCATCTTACTTACAAACAAGCGCATGATGTCAAGACTGAGACTATCCACACTCAGGTAGCTTACTTTCTTAGTATCAAAAATGGCGGCAAACACATCCAGCACGTCATCTTTGAACTCGTTACAGACCCTATTCAAGTTTTTATCTGTTCCTAGAAAGCCCCAAGCTAGCACCGGGGCTAGGTGCTCATTCAGACTGTAAAAGCGTGCCAAAAACGCGTCACTGAACTTCAACCGATGTCTTTTTGTTTTCAAAACGGACAGGCAGGCCGTTGTAACGGCGGACTCCTTGAAGCCGTCGGAAAGCCAACGGTTTCTAATAACGGCTACGACCGGGCTTGGAGGCGCTTCCAGATCCTCAAAGGAATCTAGCAAAACAAAATCAATCACGATATCAAACATATTAATACACACGAGCCCACGAATTTTGAATTCCTCCAGACATTCCTTCCATCTATCGGGTTCACTGGACAGCCGCAGCATTGCGTCGTATGCGGACAGCAAGTCAGTTGGATCACGATTTAACTTTTTGAAAAGGTTGCCAAATAATCGCTTTCCAGCGCTAACTAGCCACTCCCGTTTCGACACGTCATTGGTTAGGCTTTGGAATGCCATTCGAACACAGTGGAGCTTGATAAGAAAATCAGTATCACTCGAACACCGAAGCATGTCCGTTCTCAAAGCTCGGCACGGTACTTCAAGCGATCGATTCTCACTTACAACCAACATCTCAATCTTCTCGTACAACTCAGGTACTTCATTTTCATCAACCATGGATCCAAAGAATTCTTCTAGTTCTTCACCCTCCGCAGAATGAAACGAGGCGAAGGATGAAACACTAATGGTACGTTTGCTCCTCAAAGATGGCGCTGCAGACGTTGCTCGCGTTTCATTTGTTTGGAATATAACAGAGTGCTCATGAAGAAATAAATGTTCAGTTTCATCCTGTAGACCGTATGCGGCTGTTAAGATCCGCTCTAGCTTGCGAGCCAACTCCACTTCCTTAGCAGAAGGGAGAGCATTAGGATGGCTTGATTTGAACGACTCCAGAGCATCCTCCCAGTACTGAACAGCTGCATCTAAGGCCTCGACACCCATCACCCCTAACTGCTGGGGGTCATCCATGATTGCTTTCCCATTGGCTAGGTTTGGAGGAGGCCCATGTGTAGAGGCAGGGCTAGTACTCCTCCGCGTTAGTTGAACTTCGACAGTTGGGCTGCGCAGACCTGCCTTACCCCTTTGACGAGGTATAAACGGGGGTGGTTTCTTCCTCTGTAGGTAAGCAGCAAGGCAATAAAGACATGCACCGCCTACTGTGATTCCAAGGAACCATTTGCTCAGTCCGACTGTTTTAAACCATGCACCAGATGGCGGGGATAGCTTAATTCTAATGCGTGGTTGAACGGATAGTGCCATCTAAAATGAGGAAAACTTTTATTCAAAAATTGATACAAAACAAAGTGCTTTTACTTAATCAAACACATATACGTGAATCCTAGTACGAAAGGACTACAGCCATTCTCCCTACAATGGACATTATAGCTATCATGGTACCACCTATAAAATATTATGACCCAGCGTCAATCTAACTGAATTTGTTGCTGCATTCAAAACTTTCAAAGGAGTGACATTTGAAATAGCCGAGTTCAGTGCAGCCTCATCTCATGTACCTTTCTGAGAGATCTCGAGGTAGAAAGAGCATAGCTTAATAACAATGGCCTAATAATGACACGAAACATAGTAATCAATAAACATTTGATTGGTCTGCATGTTAATTAGTGAATAAAAACTGAAAAGCTGCAGTTAACAACCTGAATGGACCCATCTTAAAAACTGAATAAAAAGATAAAGCTACACTACAGTGAGTGACTTTTTTGGTTCTCAATAGTTCTTGGTGCTCATTCTCCCTGAACGAATGGTATCTTACTGTGGTTTTCCTATAGAGCCTAACGTTTGCTAGAGTCTATTAGTATTCCCGGCAGCTTGTTTTCAATAAAAACGTGTCTACTGTTGCCAGAGAGGTTACTATCAAAAATTTTTTGGGGGGAAGTGGAAAGGTATTTATCGACTGGCCAGGTCATTTTTAGCGACTGTTATGCATCAGAAACAGCTGTTTTTAAGAAAAAAAAATGACTTTTTAAGCAAAAAAACAGCTGTTTTAAGAAAAAATTACTGTTTTGGCGAAATATCGACTGATTTTAAGGAAAAACGACTGTTTGTAAGAAAAAATTGACAAAAAATCGACAGTTGCCAAGAAAACAAGACCAAACTTTTCGATCCAAAATGTTTGGGGGGGGGGGGAGGGGCAAGGTATTTATCAAAAGATAAAGCTACACTACAGTGAGTGACTTTTTACTACAGTAAGTGACTTTTTTGGTTCTTAATAGTTCTTGGTGCTCACTCTCCCTGAACGAATGGTATCTTACTGTGGTCAAGAATAAATAAGTTAAATAATTGTTGCTGTGGTTTTGCAACAGAGCCTAATGTTTGCTAGAGTCTATTAGTATTCCGGGCAGCTTGTTTTCAATAAAAACGTGTCTACTGTTGCCAGAGAGGTTACTATCAAAAATTTTTGGGGGGGAAGTGGAAAGGTATTTATCGACTGGCCAGGTCATTTTTAGCGACTGTTATGCATCAGAAACAGCTGTTTTTAAGAAAAAAAATGACTTTTTAAGCAAAAAAACAGCTGTTTTAAGAAAAAATTACTGTTTTGGCGAAATATCGACTGATTTTAAGGAAAAACGACTGTTTGTAAGAAAAAATTGACAAAAAATCGACAGTTGCCAAGAAAACAAGACCAAACTTTTCGATGGGATCCCAAAAATTCAATATCTGATCCAGACAACTGGGTCTTGTCTTAGCCAGATCCAGTCATCGCCAGAATCGTTGAACATTCTTACAATTAAAACTCAGAAACAGATTAAGGCCAAATAGATAGCCAATTCAGATATGGATTCAGCATGTGTGTTTACCCGTATAAGTCATATCTGTTTTGACGAAAAGTTCCTGCCACTTCTGCCAATTTCCCGGTTTCGGCCGAACTCTAGAACTACTTGTCCGGCGAAAAAAGAAAGCTCAAAAACGAACTCGGGGTATCTTCTTTCCCCAATAATGAACATCTAATCAACTTCAAATAAAAATTTAACTTATAACAAATTTTCCGACTCCAGCCGGATTCCGGTCGAACTATATGTCCGGGTAAAATATGATTGTCACACACGGATTCAGCGTCTCTTCTTACCCCTAAATCGGTTATCTAATCAGCTAGAAATAAAACTTTAACTTCTAACAATTTTCCGGTTTTGGCCGGATTCCGGGCGAACTACATGTCCGGGAAGAAAATTGTTTTCACATAAAAGTTCAGCATGTCTTCTTGCCCTAAATCGGACATCTGATCAACTCCAAATAAAACTATTAATTTTAACAAACTTTCCGGTTTGGGCCGGATTCCGGGCGAACTACTTGTCCGTCGAGAAAATGGTTTTGACCATCGTCTTCAGCATGTCTTCCTACCTCTAAATCAAACATCTAATCAACTTGAAATAAAACTTTTACTTTTAACAAACTTTCCGGTTTTGGCCGGATTCCGGGCGAACTACTTGTCCAATTACAAAATGGTTTTCACCATCGTGTTCAGCATGTCTTCTTACCCCATAATCGACTATCACATTAGCTGTTTCAAAATATTTTGTTTGCCCCTTAATTTGAACCCCCTCCCCCACCCCTAAATGTAGGGCTACAAAGCCCATTTACGAACTCGACTGGTCCGCCAACCCAACGAATCCTCACACCAAGTTTCATCAAAATATCTCATTCCCTTCGAGAGTTATCGTGCTTACAGACGGACGGACAGACGGACAACTTTTGCGAAGTCATAGGTATCCCTCAACTTACGTTTTGGGATCCCAAAAATGAACTGTTTTTTACGAAAAATCGCGGCGCTTTGCGTCGACTGGACTATTTTTTACTGACTGGCTGACAATATTGGGGGGGCGTCCCCCCTCCCCTCCATACATGAGGCCTCTGACTGTAGTAGCTTCAACCAGACCTTAGTGCTCTATGTCAGCCGCTCTTGCTATTTTCTGTCCAACCATGTACCAAGGGTATAGACAGGGTGCCAAAACAGTGAAGACCTAGGATGTTCGAAATGCTAAGCCATCCTTGCCTTTGAATTCTGATAGGGATTTTATTCCGGCAACGAATTTGAATGCTATTAATTAAGGATTATACTATTTAAACTGAAGCTATCAGTTACAAATTAACTTAATGGCATAATAGGCCTAGTTCTTTAAGTGTTTTCAACCAAGCTGAATACAATTTCAAAGAACAAGCCTTAAAACATATGAAATTATTGTTACAAACACAATCAATATTATCATGTAAAAAAGCTTGAAGACACCTACATTAGGAGTTGTCTGACAGTATATTTCTTGGAACTTTCTAATTTATAAAGGCTACCTTTTGGGCTCTTTATGGCTGAAGCAAAACAAATCTTGACAGACAAATAGGTACTTTCCAGATGCTGTTGTCCCACTCAGCTGTCCCCACAAGTCTCCTTATAGGCAGCGTTACTTCGGTGAAAAACGAGGAAAGGATCCCGAAAACTGCAAGAACTTTCGGCCAATTACTTTATCATGCACCATAAACAAGATTTCTGAATATGTGCTTTTACCTGAGGTCAGAGAGAAGTGCGATTTTGGAAGTATGCAGTTTGGATTCCGGAACTAGCTGTGCTCATGCTCATCATGTTCTGACAACCGTCATGAAACAGGCGACCCGGGAAAAATTTGAAGTTCACCTTTGTTCAATTGATATAGCCTGTGCTTTTGATAATGTCGTCCACTCACAGGCTCTTTTATCCCAGACAGGATTTGGAGTGAACCACTCTATCGTGAAAATTTTACAGTTTTGGTATGCGAAATGTGACTATCTGTGCTTTAATGCTTTATGTTCAGGTGAACCAGTGCTGCTGTCCGAGGGACCTATTTCGATTCCAGTAACCGATTCGCTAAAGTGGCTTGGCGTCAGTTTCAAAATAACGCTTTCCAAGACTTGTTCAGCTATTATTCAGGTTGATTCGTATAGCATATGAATGTTTATGTCCAAACAAAGGTCGCTACAACCGGAAAGCACTTGGACGAATTTATGCCGCTTTCTGCACTCATTACATCTTGTATTGTTCCGGTGTTTATCACATTCTGCGAAATAAAGACATTAAAGCTTTGAAGACGTGTTATCATAACCATTGTAAACTTTTTATGTACCTTCCTTGTTCTTGCCGCAACCACAAATTAGTTCAGAAGTTCGCCGTCCAAGATGTGATTCGCTCACTCGAGAAAACGTCAGCGTCACTACTATCTACATCTCGTCATCCTGGTCTTCGAGTACATGATATTTTTCATGAATCTTTCAGGCCCAGTTAGTAATTATGTCTAAATTTTGTGTGTTTATACTGTTATTTATCTTGTGTTATTTTGGGTTATTCCCTTTGCTCCGCTACCACATTTTGTATTTGGCGGGTTGTAAATAAAATATATATATATTAGCAAATTTTTGAGTGAATTTGCCACTGCTCTAAAAATGGTGAAATGCATAAAAAGTGGAATATTTATACATTTGTTCGCAAAAGGTCAGCAACAAAAATTTCTACAACTAAACACACAATTAACAAGCACAGTCTAAGCTAATATCCTAAGTAACATCCTGTGAAAATTCTTGTCAAATGAATGACTAATAGATAGAATAACAAATATCTTACTTGTGTAAGAAAAGTTTCTTGTAAGAAACTAATGTTTGCACACCATATAGAGAAGTATGATACTACCTGGGTTTAAAGGGCACCAAACAGCAGAAGAATAGGCTATGACTAAATTCAAACCTATCCCATATTTCTGCATAGCCTAGTGGGTAAGTGGTTCGGTAATTACCATAGGTGCACTGTGTCCATGCATGATGTACTGTGCCCTTGCTACTCATTCAATCTTTTTCTCTTTGTTGATGAGTTTATTCTTCATCTTTTTCTCAACAGGTTATGGTGTCAGCCATTTTACATTACTTACGACCATCTAAAATCTATCAACATTCTAACAGAAGAAAAAGAACACTGAGTCACTGAACAAAACAAAACAAAAAACTGCACCAACAGGTCTTATTTTCTTTTTTTACCTGAACAACTGAGAAGCTGAAACTTTTCAGCTTTTATTTGATAAAATTTTCATGGTTTTTGGACTATTCTGAGGTGAGATAAAGGCATTTGAGGATAGTGAATTTCATTTTATTTAGAAAATGTGACAGAAATGCCAAGCAGATGCCAAGTGATCCTGTATTTGAGATTCAATTCTAATTTTAACACTCCCAGTTGACTGTTTAAGTCATTTAACAGTTTAAGAGGATCCTAGTTGACTGCTCACTGCTCTAAGCTAAAAGGGACACAAACAAAATCAAGGTGCAGGAGGGGATCCAACTTCAAATTTACACAACCTCAAACCTGGCCTAAAAAGGTTGGAGGGAAGTTTCAGTCCAGTCCTAAAAAGGTCCTAATTGTCAAGAAGGAAACCCTGAATGACCCAGGACCTGTTTTGGACTGCACAGAAATTTCCTTGTAAGGTTTCAGGCCAAGTTCGAGGTTGGATACCCCTCCTGTGGTCTCTCAAAAATACAAGCGTTAATATACTTACAAGGTATTTGGCTGCTTGGCAGGTTATTTGGCTGCTGGGTGCTGACCAAGTCCAACAGGAAAATTTTTAAAATTAAATTCAAACAGAAGATTTATCTTCTTCTTCTTCTGAAGAGATAGGTCTAATGAACCAATGAAACTAACTCATTTACCTGATAGCACACTACCTAGCGGCTGAAATAGAATCAAAGAGCCTAATTTCCCGGTAGGATCTGCTCATGTACAATGATGCTCAAGCCTCAGAGTGACTGATGTTTTGAAGCAGCAGAAGAATCAGTTCATTTCCACATTCTCAAAAATTTGTGTTGTCTTGAATTGTTCTTTTTAAATTTGATTGAAAATCAAGACAAAACTCAAGAATGGGTGTTCCAGCGTTCTTCAGGTACGTTCGCGTGATAAATTGTAGGGTAGAGTACAGGCAGGATTCCTGGGGTTTTGTTCATCTTTTTTGTCCACATCAAATTCGCCTATCACTATCAATCAGTACAGTATCACTTCAGTCAACCTCAGATCCCTGATTTTTGGATATTTAATGCGAAACTCTGGGTATATGTAGCATTTGGCATAAGGTAAAGCATTGGAATTCAGACAGGTTCTTTTTCTTCTTTTGACATTTGTGTCAGGACATTTGTGTTACAGCTTCGTGAATTAGGTTGGATGAAAGAGAGAAACATTGCAAGTTTTCTTTACCTGTCTCAGATTTTTTGCTATGTAAATAAAAGTTTTGGCTTGGAAGTGGCACTTCTCCTTTTTTTGTATTCCTTCCAACATGAAATAACCATCTAGGATTCTAGGACAGCTATCAGACAGCAATGGAAAAACAATAGTTAAATATATACTTTGTCCTGTATGCTTTTAGTTACAAACAGGGATAAATAAATCGAACATGATAAAATAGTAAATTCAAACAAAAGTCATTGCCAGATATTTTGGAACCATTGTGACATTAGCTGTGTTTTGCAGTCATCCAGCTAACCAACCTACAAGATTTCGTACTATAAGTCATTTTCTTCGTTTGCTTAACCAACCTAAATTTTTATAAGCTGTTTGTGTGGCTCTGTTTGCTGGTAGGTTAACTGACCTGTGGACTGAAGTGGGAACTCCTTCCAATTCTCATTGGAGAGGTAGGCGCCGGGAAGACGCACATTTTTTAGAGCTCAGTCGAACGACCGGCGAGACGAAAAAACTAAATAGTGGCGAATAGGTAGGTTAACCGACCTATTTGCTAGTGCAAAACTTTGTCACCTTCTTCGTCAGAAACTGCAACGAAAAAGTGCTAAAATCTGAAATTTCTTACACTATTTTTGTGTTTTTAAGTTCCAGTGCTATTCTCTCGACCATTTGGGACTTTGTAATAAATCTGTTCTATTCTGTTCTAAATCACCGAATTCGCAGTGGACAGAATGCGTGAATAGATGCGGACTAAACAAAAGTTGGGTGAATTACCAAATTCGATAAAGAATGGGAACCAATAGACACGTTAAATCACCCAATTTGGAAATAGCTTCACCGCGATGCCCGTTTCTACCTAATGTTTTCCCTTCGGTGAATGTCTTACCGAATGCGCAAAACGTGCGCCCCCCCCCCTCGGGATGCCCTGGTGATTCTGCACAGGAACAATGTTTGTCTTACATACTTCACAGGTAGACAGCATACACATCAATGGACATCTCTTGACACATTTGCTGCTCAGTCGATTTAAATCAAGCATTTTAGAAGAATAAGATTTTACAAAGTTCAAGGAAATTAGAAAATAAAATAGGCCTAGCCTATTTTCAAATTACTTTGGTGCCAAAATTGCTGAAACAGTTGCTACCTACCTCTACCCTCTACTGTGTTCCAACAGAAGAAACGGACAATTTAGAAAGGACGGCGTATGAAATGAAACGAATCTGATAACATAATTGTGTCAAAAGAAAGGGGAAACACTTGGCTCGCAGCAGATATTAAGTACCTTAGTGTACCTTACTGCGAAGTATTTGAATTGTTTTCGAAAGTACCGCAGTTTGTTCTTAATGTTTATGGCCAACTTGGCTGCCTTCTTTTCAGAAGGCAATTTGAAAAATTGCGAAAAATTGTGATTTGAAAAATTGCGGGCACTTTCTTGGTAGGCTAACAAAACTAAAATTAGAGAGTACTGTCATGCACACGTCAAAGGTTATTTAAAATTTCAACAATCTTTAGTGTAGAACTATTTTAGTAACGGTTGTGTTTGGCCGCTACTGTTTGGAATTTTGAGACCTTTGTAGTGTAGCTGCTCGAGACCGAAAACAAGATGGGGTTATTACTGACGTTATTACCTGTAGTTATTACTGAAAATTTAGATTGGGAAGATAATACATTAGAAATACTCCGTAAGGCAAACTCAAGCCTGCACATGTCAAAGCTTTTATCAAAGCATAATGTCCCAAGTCTTCACATCCTCAGGATTTGTACCTCTTTCATAAGACCATTAATGGAGTACGCGTGCGCAGTGTGGCATTTTGGTCTAACTGCAGATCAAAACTCACGTATTGAAAGAATCCAAAAACGCGCTCTCCATATTATCCATAAAGGCCCAAAAGTACCCTACTCCCTTCTTCTAAGCACGTACACAATTGATACCTTGGAGAAACGGAGACTGAACTTATGCCTCGAAATCGGTAAAAAAACTTATTTCGCACCCCATCTACAATGAGTTTCTCCCTCCCCCATACAATGTAAGGGAAAGGCAAGAGCGAGCAGTCTCTACGAAGGTCCCAGTATTCCAACCAGCAGCGGTCAAACACAGCCGTTACCAAAATAGTTTTATACCAAGGATTGTTGAAATTTTAATTACCCTTTGACCATTTGTACGTATTTTAAATGTATATGTTATACTGATAAATTTGTGCGTGACAGTACTCACCAATTTAGGTTTTGTAACCGTGAAAGTGTGAGCGACTAAATTATAATTCTATAGGGGACAGATAGTGCCAGCTCGTCTTTTGGCAAGTAGGCTACGGACGTACAATCTTGCCTGCTATCGGTTGTGGCACTCCATGTGGCCACCCTAATTCAAATGGCGTTGTTCCTTATTTCTGCTAATATCACTTGAGTTGGGCAGGGGCTTCACGACTGGGGGGGGGGGAGGGGGGGACGCCCTCCCCCCAATTCTGTCGGCCAGTCGGTAAAAAATAACCGAGTCGGCGCGAAGCGCCGCGATTTTTCGTCAAAACAGTTGATTTTTTTCATGAAAACAGTCGGTTTTTCTGAAATTTGGTCGATTTTTCGTCAAAATAGTCGGTTTTTCTGAAATCAGTGGACTTTTCTGAAAATCAGTCGTTTTTTTCAGAACTGTCATTTTTGGTTGTTGAAAATAGTCGTTTTTTCTGCAGAAACAAGTCAGTAAAAATTACCAGCCAGTCGGTAAATGCCTCGTCCCCCCCCCCCCCCCCAACCATTTTGGCTAGTGACGCCTCTGGAGTTGGGTATTCCAGTTTTTCGACATTTTTGTCGGTGAAGCTGACTCGAACTCGAAGTAGTATAACTCCCAGGGATTGTCATAAACACAGAAATTATTCTCTAACTTATTATTTTTTTAGATGGCTTTGTCGAAAGTATCCTCTTGTAGTAACCCCATGTGTGGAAGAAAAGGTAAGTCAAACCGAAAAATTCTAAGCTTGTTTGAAGTTGGCACAGATACCGGGAATATGAGTCAAGTTTTGTTTAAACAGATTGCTCTATTTGAATCGTTCTGTATGTCTAAATGCTCAAAAGTATTCTTATGTCTGTTTTGATTCAGTCCCATTATCCTTTTAACTTAAAAACATTTCCGAAAACTGCCATTAAATCCGAGGTTGGCATCCCCTAGAACCGAAGAGGTGCGGTCCACCCTATGCTATCAAATCAAGTAACGACTGCAGTATAATCTGGTTTTTATTTTGACAACCCGGTTCTTGTCAAGGTCTTGTCTCACAGATGCCGGATGACTAACAGTCAGACAAAAAGTCTTATGTCGTAGCTAGCCTTTTGTTCTTGTCAGCGGTCTTGTCACAGATAACTGGGAAGAACTGAACTGCGTTTTATTTGTCTAAAGCAAATGAGAATCAAGCAAAATGTCTCGCGGCCTGTCGACTAAATGCTGTTTTATTTAAAGTTTAACCGAAAAGGGCTGAGATAGGACAAGGTAGCCATTACTTGTTCACTTAAAGCACAACTCTTAATAGAAATGAAATTTTTCCCAGTGAAATGGATCAGAAAAATCGTTTTCGAATATACCATTACTTTCCACCTGAAATTAGCGATTTTCTTATTAGCGCCCAATGAAATGGATCAGAAAAATCGTTTTCGAATATACCAATACTTTCCACCTGAAATTAGCGATTTTCTTATTAGCGCTTGTCGATTACCTCCAGCCTTCCTGCTCTCCGACGCGGCGGCTGGGCGCAAAACATTTGAAAACTGAACGTGCTGTGGTTAAAAAGTGGGAAAACTAAGCAATTAAAAGAAGTAATAAACATATGCTTCTGAGATCCTTATGTGTGAAAGAGTTGTCATCAGGCATTGAAGATTCCGGCAAAAGTTTCGTTGTGTGACGGGCAAAACTCGGCAAGGCCAAAAAAGCGCTATAAATCCATAGGCAAAATGAGACAGTGGAGAAAGGTGGGGATTTTAGAAGCTTATATTTCTGTATGGGAGCTAGGTATATTATAAAAAGCAGAATAAGCAAGTGGGGTCCTTTAAAGAGAGTTGAAGACCCGATGCACATGCGTTACTTCGTTGCTCCGCTATTCACCATTAATCAGTTTTCATACATTGGAATTTCCCTGTCAATTTGTGGTACCTCTATGCGCTTGTATCTGAACTGTGCTGTATGCTTGACGGAAAAGATTACGAAAAATAAATGTTCAGGCGAAAGATTTTCCGCGTTTCTATTCAGATTCAAATGTTCTGCGACATAGTAGAGTTTTGCGTTGTGAGGACGGCTGTATATATTCTGAACGTCATACTAGGGCGAATATTGACAAAAAATTAAAAAATCCCTGGACACAATCCAAATAATGCAGTGTATTCAGTTTAATGATACAAAAATAAGTTGGCTTTTCAGTTAAACTTTAGCTGCCTCGCCTCGTTAATGCTATTTTATTTGTCCTGCCGGTTGTCAATTGTCAGTGCCCTGTCAGACAAGACCCCGTGAATGATGACTTGATCTAGCAGCAAGTCTCGGCCTTGTCTCAAGGTAGATTTCTCGACTACGTTTTACTTACGGTACTTGTCCGCGGAGTCATTCACCTGACAATGCTGAATAAAACGACTTTAAACCTTGACATAACAGTAACAAGAAGACAAGACTGAGATAAGGATGACTTACGAACGCAGGTTTAGTTCCAATTTCGTATTTTGTGTTTAAAATATAAGACAACAAAAAGACACTATACAGAAATTTGGATAAAGCGGGGTGGGTTATGACAAGGTTTTAGCTCAGGGTTGGAACTAGTTCAGTTAGAACATATAGGCAGTTAGACGGCCATCATTGTCTATGATCTTCTGGTGGCACTGGCTTAGAAGTTGGTTTCCGAGACAGCTGTTTTGTTGCTTGCATTTGAAAGTCTTGGCGTCCGTAGAGCTAAGTTTGTGTCTGCTTTTGCTAATGTCACATAGCTAAATGCTGGATTCTCTCCTGGTCCTGGTGACCTCTTGGGGCTGGGAAGTTTTCCGGAGGTGAAGGTGACTGGAGCAGGCTATAAAGAAAATAATCATGTTAGCCTTTGTTTTGGGTGGGGTTCAGGCTTTTTAGACAAAAATGGTTCTTGAAATGAATAGCTAACCCTCCAGAGAATGTTCAGCTAGTGCTGCAAGGAGTGGAGAAGAGTTCTGCTTGATCTCTTCTCACCGTTTCCTCCAAGACAGGCAGAATGGAAGTTTCAGGCGTAGTGAGTAAAATTTGAAAACAAAACAACTATGCTTTGCATCCAAGATGTGATCGGGTCGGTTCGGGCCATCACACTTGAAATCCGAACACCCAGTTTTCTTCGATGTGGTGGGCTTCGAGCTGACTGGGAAACATATATTCAAATAGTGCATAAAACGAATACATCAGCTATGATGCTTGGATATGTCAGCATCGTGGCTGACATATCCGTATATTCCGTATCCGACTGCTTTCCGTTTCATTCATTGTTTGGATATGTGAAAGGGATATTTGTAAAAAGAAATACTAGTCGCTCGAATATAATGCAAGAATTTGTGAGGGTATTAAGTCACGTATCTGCACCTGAAATCAGATATTGACATGATCTAGCCTAACAAAGAGACATTTAAAATTTTAAGTTATTACATTACGTGCTTTTAGCAGCATTTCAGTCCTTGTGTCCTACTATTATACATATTGAAGTTTCCACCCTTCTGTCGCAGTAGTCTACGACTGTAAAAATTACAATGGGTTGTCATCTACCCTACAACCCGAACTGACTCCTCTCAACTTTGCGGTACTCAGTCATGTTATTGACTGACCTGCGAGGAATTGCTTCCATCTTTGGGACGGACAGGAATCAGTGCCTGTTTTGCTAGCGTTGCGTCATCTCCTTCAGATCCGGGTCAGTCGGTGGTTTTTCATTCAGTTTTAGATAGCGTTAAATTAGCTCAAATATCTGAAATATCGTGTCGCACGCTTGCAGTGGCTGATAGGCTACCCTTGAGCTTACCTCACTCTCAGACTTGAATGTGCTTGTTCCTATCGAAGCTGAAGAAAAGGAACTGTAGCGGGATGTGCTGTAGACGGAGCCATCTAGCGTTGGGTCGTAGATCACGTCCTCGTCGTCATCAACCTGCAAACGAAATTATGTTCACTAGATGCTACCCCTGTAGACTGTTGTAGTCCATCAAGGGGTCCTTCCAACACGAAAAATTTGATTCGACCGGCTGAACTTGTTCCTTGGTCTGTCTTAGCCGCGATGGTAGGGATTATTTCGCTTTGAATAATCTACGACTATCACTAGCCTGTTCCTTGGTCTAGCTTAACTGCGATGATAGGGATTATTTCGCTTTGAATAATCTACGTCTATCACTAGCCTACTAACCTCGGAGCCGTTTGAGCTAGCTAACCTAAATGATAAAACAGGATGTACGACATTGCTCTGTGTCGGGTGAGGCGAGATAGGTAGGTCAGGGACATGGCTCGATTTATGCTGTGTGACCGGGAGCTTGTTCCCCCCTACTTACTGTAGGTACTACGCATGAGGTCACGAATTTGGCTTCTAGGCGTCAAGGCTGGAACGTATTTTCCTATTTTCGTTAGAATATCGTGCCGCGGACTGATCGGGCCAATCACGTTACAGAGATCCGTAGTTTCCACGCTTACTGCGCTCCAGAGCATGGTAAGCAAATAGTTACTATTAGTTACTATTTCGAGAAGGTTGGAGCGGTCAGGTCAGTGTAGTAAGTTTTTACAAGGTTGGAACGAAGATAGTAACTAATAGTTACTATTGTTAGAAGGGTGGAAGACGCTCAGGATGTCAAGAAAGGGGAACGAGCATGGGTGGAAGGATTAAGATTTAAGTATTGTGGGCTTGCTTGATACTTCGGGAAACATTAACTGGTCGCGACGCGAATTTCTCGTCGTTCTGCAAGGACTCTCCCGTGCGACATGAAAACCGCTCATTGTAGCAGTTTTGCTTAATTGGTACAACCGTACATACCGGCTCAAAGGCTTCGTTGAAGTTTCCGTCTCCTCCGCCCCACTGTCCGTCCTTAGCTTCTTTACCTCCTGGCACATTGTACCCCGCTTTGTCGCTTCTTTTCTTCAGTTCGTTTCTGTAATGAACTGCCAGGGTACCTCGCCAGATGGCCAGGATCAGGACGATTATAATCGCGAAACTGACTGCTGCTATAGGAATCGCCACCGCGTTGTAGTAGTCGAACATCTCTTCCGGAAACCGGATTTCATACTTTTTGTTCGCGCGGCATTCCTTATTGCCGAGTGCTAGCTTGTATTCCTCGATAGTGACGTTGGCTGTCGTTGTCTTGGCCTGAACGCAGTTGTAGAAAGCGGCTGTCCACGAGCTTCTACAAGATGTCTGATTGACAAGAAACGCGTTGTAAGTGCCTTCTGTTGGTATGTGACAGTCCAGCATGTCGATCAGTTGGTCCTTTACTTCTTCCACGACCACAGTGTTGTTCAGGTCTGCCAGTTTCCAGTTCAGGACGACTATCTCAGTGTATTCCGAGTCCATCGGGGGCTTTTCTGTAGTTGTAAGAGGAGCCCTGGTGGTGGTAGTGATTGGAGTTTCCGGATCGAACACAGCCTCAAAACCGATCTTAAGTGGGTATGAATGACGACCGGTTAGAAGCTGAATTTGGGTCGAATTTCGGCGGAATTGCATTTCCAAGTTTGTTGATGTGTAAGGAAGGACTATGGTCTGGGTCTGGAAAGGCTCTCCGTCCGATACAAGTAGAATATCGCCTGCCAAATGGGAGATCCTAATATTGGTGAACAGGACGTTCAGAAAGTCGCCGTTCATCTCCGGCGTGTTCCATGTGTACTTAGCATTTCGGCTAAGATTATTCGCGGTAAGACCATCGCTATCTGCTGTATAATTGAAGCTCTGTCGGGTTACGCTGATGGCATCAATTGTTATGTTAGGTTTGATAGTATTTGCAACGTCAAAGATGAGTACGATGGTGAAAATGTGGTTCTGTGTGAATTCACTTGCTGGTTCAAACGGGTTGGAGGAATTATACGTGTAAAACAAACCCTCGTCTGAACTGGCGCTAAGTTGGTCCCCATCTCCGATCTTGACTATACTACTCAGGCCGTTGATGATGCTGATGTCTTTCACATTGACCTCGTGGAAGGTCGTTGTGTCGTTGACCGTGCACTCAAAATTCATTATAACTGTCAGTCGGTCATTGGTAAAGGTTCCACCAACCAATTGCTTGTTTGAAAATGTGATAGGTGTCGACTGTTCCGGACCGCAGGAGATGGGCTCGGTTTTCTTACAGAGGTTGTTGTTGTTGTCCAGTTCGAAACTGCAAAGCTCGGCTATGTCGACTGCTTGACTGGTCTGGATGTATAGAAAGAAGCTGACAGCAACTAATAGTATCTTCATTTTGTGTCTTCGCTCCTGAAAGAGAAACTCTGTATGAACACCAACTATCAGCGTGCCTTAATTCGTTCGTCTTTATTGTTCAGTAACATTGCATACGCTATTAAATAAAAACGACGAGGCCTATTTTTCTTTCTATTCGACTTATGTTATATACAGTTATGTTTATATGAAGTCAAGCGATTACACGAAAAAAAGATAGGCATTGCAAAAAGTTTTGATTTTTTTTTTATTAAAAGGATAAAAATGCAGACTTTAAAGCAGCTTTCGAACTATTTTTTGGGATCCCAAAAAATAAATGACGGGATAGCTATGATTTTGTAAAAGTTGTCCGTCTGTAGCACGATAACTCTCGAAAGGGTTGAGATATTTTTTTCAAACTTGGCATTAGAACTCTTTGGGTCAAAGTACATCTCAGGTTCGAAGATGGGCGCTGTAGCCTTATATTTAGGGGTGGAGGAGGGGTTCAAATTAAGGGGTGAAAAAATATATTTTAAAAGCTAATTGAGATAGTGAGAGACAGAGCGAGAGACTTCAATTTCAAAAACGACTTTCACAGCGCGTGGTGCCGAATTAGCGCTTCACGTCAGGTTATTTATACACTTATCAGATAAAAACCGATCGTCAGCGAAAAGTTGAGTCAACACAATGGTTTAAGGGTAAGGAGACAGACTGAACCCGAATATGAATTTATTTTCTCGTCGTACAAGTGGTTCACCTGGAATCCGGCAAAACCGGAAAATTTGTGAAAACTAAAGTTTAATCTGAAGTTGATTAAAGGTTTGACATAGGGGTAAGGAAACATGCTGAATCCGATTAAGTATTTTCTTGCCGGACAAGTAGTTCACCTGGAATCTTGCCACAACCGGAAATTTACCATGGATTTTGAAAACACAATGATGAAGTCGATATAGGGTGAGGAGACATGCTGTTGCGGCTTATGAACATATTAAAGTAAAGATCGATTAGAAATTCGGTATCGGGGTAAGGAGACTGGTTGAATCCAAGTTTGAACTTTGAAGTTTGAAGGACGAATTTGGTCAAGTGGTCAAGTTGGTCTGGAGTCGACTGGAGATGAGGTGTGGGAGTAAACGTGCATGCTGAATCCGTATCTGAACTTGGTTATAGGTTAGCAAAATGATAAAGGGGTTTGGTGAGCACCGGAAATCTACAAGATTTGCCTGTCTGGATCAAGTAGTCCATATTTGGGATCCCATCGAAACCTTTGGTCTTGTTTGTTCTTGCCTCGGTCACCTATCAAAAAATGTGTGCGGGAGGGGATCTTGCTAAAGGTGATATGAGTTGCTTGCAGATACCATGGCATCTGATACCACGGTAACTGAAACTGTATTTTCTCGTTTTATAGTTACCATGATATCTGATACTATGGTTTCTTTGGAAAAAAGACAATTGTCGAATTTGTGCTTTTACCCCCCCCCCTCCCCCCAATCAAAAATACTTCAGATAGCCTACCACGATAATCGGCCAGATACGCAGATATACTCATATTTGACGGTGCAAAACGGATAAGTCAGTTACATTTTCTTAGTGCTAAGAAAATGTAGCTGACTTATCCGTTTTGCACCGTCAAATATGATTCGCAGTCAGCTTGGGCTAAATGAATATCTATCAGACATACTAAATATTGACCTGTCTAGTTGATTGATACTGCTTGAAGTGTCTTTATTTATATTGACATATCCAAAGCTATTTTTATGTATTTAAAGATATTACGGATTAAATCATTTCATTTCATTACTCAGTAACTGCACCGTGGTGTCAGATACCATGGCGTCAGCAAAAACGCAACTGTAGGCTTAAGTAAGTCAGAAACAGATAAAGAAAATAGTATGTAGGTATAATATGGTAATTTAGTCAGTCGGTAAGCGAATACACAGTTTTGTCTTTGCCTTGGCTTTAGTACAAATGGAAGCCTCTAGATTCCTTGACCTTCCCACCTTTTGCGGAATATCCTGGTAGCGCTCAGTTGTTATTTTTCATTGCACGATGGTTGTTTCACTCTGAAATTGCGTCAACCAACTGATAAGAGATTTTGTCGATTGGAATTGTTATTTCTTATCGTGAAATGATGTGTTTTATGGAAGTGCGGATATTCGGGCCTGTCGTCACAGATTTATTTTAGCATTCTTTATATCTGCTAAATGGTCTCAGTGAATGAGTTACCGACCTTTAAATCTCTTTTGAAAATGGTTTGGAAGGGGGTCTTGCAGCGAACTTGTTTAGGGTAAGAAAGGACTGATAGAACTCGAAAACCGCAAAAAGTAAATATATATTCTTCTTAAAAAAAGGACACCTGAATGAAGAGGACCAAGTATCATCCCTATCTGTATGACTTCCGTTAACATTGCCTGCAGGAAACCCAATCCAAATACGAAATATTGTTTCCAAGCTATGATTTTTGCTCCATTGTGCATCTGTCGTTATTTCAGTACCGAACAATTTTAGAAATGAACCAATGTCTCCAATCAGCCCTCCTTCTGGAATATTTTTTAACTAGTCAAGCACAAACGTATATCTAGAAGAAATTCCAATACGATCCGGCGAGCGCTGTACAAGATTTGAATGAATTGGGTTTTTTGTCTTGGAGTCTGCATGTGCAAACCTCCAGAAACGAACATCCCTATTTTGAAAACGTCACGCTCAGGAGAAGAGTTCTCTCCGTGGCCATGTCTGTAAATGCATTCTCCATGGTGTGTTCAAGTATGGTTTCATTGTTCAGGTGTCCTTTAATGCTGTATACAGCTTTAAAGCTTAAGCAAAAAGGGCTGAGATAGGACAATCGAGTTACCCATTACATGATCACTGAAATAGGCTTGAAGACCCGATGAAAATGCGTTACTTCGTTCCTCCGCTATTCACGAATAATCTATTTCATATAGTGGAATTTCCCTGTCGGATTTATCGTACTTCTGTGCGCATGTACCTTTTTTATGCTTACGAAAGCGATTTACGAAAAATAAGTGTTCACGCAGTGAGCTACCTTCCGCAAGCTGATCACTGGCCACTGAAAAGCCGCGTTTGTCAAAATTTCCGTGTCATTTTTTTTGTGTGGACAGGCGTAGGTATTCTGAACGTCATACTAGAGCAAACAGCGAAGAAAAAAAAATCCCTTAACACAATCCAAATAATGCAGTGTGTTCAGTTAAATAATACAAAAATAAGTTGGCTTTTCGGTTAAATTTTAAAGGACACGCCGTGTTTGTGATAGTAATTTATTCTACTTCAGTAGCATTTCCATACATTCTTATACCTTGATTCTACACTTCATAATCACTGTATCCTGTCTTCTCTGTTAGCATTACAATGATTATCATGCTTGCCAGGTTTGTTCTCTTTACTTGACGTATGAGGCTCCCGATCCTTTGTTTCGAAGAACCTTATAATCCGGAGCCCGGTGATGCAAATTTTGCCAAGTTTGTCAACCAAGGCAAGGAACGCCTTGCCGAACGCCGACGAATGAAAAATTGTATATTGTGTTAGCTGTGTTTTGTACATACTCCGTTTTTCAAATGGCGGCTCAGAAATAAATTACTTACTTACTTACTTACTTACTTGGCAGAAAGACTAGTAAGTGCGAGGTGTCCTTAGCGTACCTCGCACTATTTACTGTTAATGTTCAAATATTCAAAATTGTATGAATACTGTAAAACAAGGCTCAGAGTTCAGGTATCAAACATTCCTGTCACATTTCGACCAAGACATCAAACTAAACTGGATAAAAACATTAAAAATGTTCTCAGTCATTATTAGGAGCGTGTTCCACCCTACTTACCGTAGTTACTACGCATGACGTAACGAATTCTGGCTTTTTGCCGTCAAGGCTGGAACGATTTTTCTATTTTCCAGCAGAATATCATGCCACGGGCGAATCCGACCAATCACGTTACAGAGATGCGTACTTACTACGCTCCCGAGCATGGTAAGCAAATAGTTACCATTAGTTACTATTTTTAGAAGGTCGAAACGGTCAGCGCAGTAACTTTTTACGAGGTTGGAACGAAAATAGTAACTAATGGTTACTGTTGTTAGAAGGGGGAACACTCTAGCAGAGTTGACATTTCAAACTCAGAGTTGACTTTTTTTTTCAGGCACGTGCTGGCCAGAAGCCAAATTCGACCGGAACCAACCCGAATGGTATTGAGTTTGACAACCTGTACTTAGACATGAATGGAATTATTCATCCTTGCACACATCCTGAAGACAGGTGAGGTCCTGACAGTAGGTGCGTTTTGCAGATGCCATACCACAGTCAAGAGTCGTTTTTGCAGTTATTGAGTGACTCACATTGTGTTACTGTTATACAATAGCTGCGTTACTTGCGTTAGTATCTGATTCTACGGTCTAAAATCGTTTTTGCAGTTACCGTGGTATCTGATATTCACACACCAGTAGTAACTGACCGCTGTATCTGAAAAAGTCATCTCACCTCCATTCATCACCAGCACAAGAGCCTATGTTTTTTTTTTCAGATTGGTGGAAAGAAGTTCGGCACTTGTGATGTGAGTGGATGTAAGCGTTTCTTTTGGGCTGCCTTCTAAAACTGCGAATTCGGCAGTCGGTGTTTCAAAGCAACTGTCATATCAGATACCATGGTAACTGTAAAAATAAAAAATTGCAGATCCAGTTGCAGTAGAGGTATTTCTATTTGCATAGCTACTTAAATGTGAACAGTGCAATGTGGGGCTAAATGGTAGAATGAAGATTTAAAATACCTGTTCAGGTGTTGTCATAGGCCCTTAATTACCTACTTTGGCTAACTCATAGTTGACTCGAGGGGTTGCTCACTCGCTGGGCACCACTGTACACCCTCCATGGGCACCGGCTGGGCACCACTGTACAACCATTTTGGGAGTGAGCAACCCCTCGAGTTGACTTTAGTCACAGCAAGTGCATGAAAATGGCAAAGTCAACAGACGTTCAAATAAGCATACCTCTACTGTACCATGGTATCTGCAAAAACGCAACTAACGCTTTTCAGCTGAGAGAAGAGAATGCTTGGCCAAGACCCTCGGTTCACACTACAGCAGTTTGCGCAAAGTTCTGCGTTTCACGAGGTCTCTCACGAGGTACGACACAAAACGTGCGACAAGCAACCCAAAACATTGCGTTTTGACGCAGTGTCTGATGCGTTGAAAAATTTCGCGCTTAAGAGCTGCTCATATTCAACAGGAGGAAAGATGAAGCCTTGTTACGAGTGCTGGTCGCAAACCCATGGAACATTCTGATCCAACAAGTTGGATCAGAATACAACAAGATCCACCTCTTGGAGTTGACTCTGAGGAGAGGGACTCGAAAAGGTTCTTTGACGCCACCAACCTCCTCTTCAAGGATTGTCTCCTTTTACTTGTATCTGAAGTAGGCTGGGGACCGGCCGGAAACATTTGCTCTTCTTATGATAAGTTGGGACACCAACGCTAACGTAGTTGTTGCGAAAGCGCGAGGTGAGCAGGAACAAGCGAACAGGCCAATTGTAATTCTTTTCTTTTGTTTTGCAGACCGGCTCCCCAGAATGAAGATGAAATGATGATAGCCATTTTCGAGGCAATTGACAGACTATTTCACATTGTGAGACCGAGACGCGTTTTATACATGGCCATCGACGGTGTGGTAAGGATCATATTTAATTCTTGCGTAGTATCTTCCCAGGACCTATAGGGCCTTCATAACCAGAACGCAAGAATCTTGCGTTGCGCTCACGCACAGTCTGCGTTGCAGACGGCTGTGGCGTTCCTTTCACACCGTAAGGGCTCAAATCAATTTGTGTGTGGTATATATCCATAATTTCTATACAAATACTTTTTATATTTTGTGTGTATTATAAATACTGTTTAATATGTATTAATATTTAAATGAGTTGGAGTCCTTTGGTGATTGGCGCTAACGCAACGAAAATTTACTTTAATGCGGCTTTCACACTGAGAACGCAAGACGCTTGCGTAGAGTCAGCGTTGCGTCTGTCTTGCGTCGGACCTTTCACACCGTGAAGGTTTTTGCGTTGCGTTTTCAGAAAATGGCTAGTTCTGATGAAGGCTTAGAATGATGCCTGGACTGAACATTGAGCCTATAGGCAAATTCAGACAGTTTGTTCATCAGAAGTTTCTTCATCAGAAGATGCTAAATTACGCTGGTCATACAGTAACAAAATAAAAATATACTACACTAATTATTCACGTTGTTAAAAATCTCTGTACAAAAGGGCACAAACGATACATTTGGGGCTCGTAATTTCAGCGTGGCCGCTGAGTGTATTTCAGATCGGAAATCCCAACGCCAGAGGCATCTCTAGTCTATATTTTTCTTCCAGGCCCCACGCGCTAAGATGAACCAACAACGCTCCAGACGTTTCCGAGCGTCCAAAGAAACCGCAGAAAAACAACGCGAGCTAGCTCGGATCCGTCAGGAACTCCGTGACAAGGGCTGCGAGGTCCCCCCAGAGAAAAATTCCGGAGAACACTTTGACTCGAATTGCATCACCCCCGGCACCCCATTTATGACGAGGTTAAGCGAGTGTCTCCACTACTACGTTCATGACAGGCTGACGAATAATCCAGCTTGGGCGGGGATAAAGGTTATTCTTTCAGATGCCAGTGTTCCGGGGGAAGGGGAACACAAGATTCAAGATTATATCAGGAAACAGAGAGGTAGGGAACGATTAATTTTCTCGAGCCGAACCGTAAATCTTATCTAATTCCCGGACAAGGCTTCGCTGTTCGATGCAGCAGCCGCAGTACGATTTACTACTAACAATGTGAATAGTTTTTGATGACCCGACTGCCTTTTATAGCTTTCAGCTATTTAGCTTCAGTTGATCTGAAAAATTGATATACATTACTGGTAGTCAATGAGCCCAGTTTCGTCCTGTAAAGTCTCTTGAGGCTGATACTAAAAGCTTACCGTTTCTGTAATACCTAATGCCGAGCCGAATTGTTTACGTCTGCAGCGTACCCCTTCAGACTGGCGTACTTTTTTTTTCGAATGCAGTTTATTTTATTTTTTCTTTTCAAAAATCCATTGTCGCTCCTAGATAAACTTGCAAATCTTGGAATCAAGCTAATCCATTTTGTTTAATTACTTCGTTCGTTGCCTTAAGTGACGTTTCTTCAGTTGAACAAATTTCAGCTCTGGTTTCTGTCAGTCTGTACGGACGTTAAGGCGGGACTGTTCTCTTTGTGACACGAGAGTGTGCGAGTCCCTTAAAATGGGTGAAAAGACTTTATCGTTATAAAACGTTAGAACCTGTAATGCAGGATTGGGCGGAAGAACGGTCGTGAACTGATATCTACGAGCAGAAGCACGTTTCGATTGTTGTAAGCCCGAATGCTGTCCATGAAAGTCGATTATCAGTTGTTGATTAAAAAAAATGGTATTATCCCATTGGCGATCAAGTGCCAGTTGTTAATAATCAATCAATCAATTTTAATATCCAAACAGCTTAAAGCTAGAAGAGGAATAAAATATTTACGAAATACACAGACACGAAACAAATTAACTAATACACTTACAAGATATGACCAGAAATAAATGATGGGATGAAACTACATAAAAATTGGGCAGAAGAATTAGAAGGATATGGAGAAAACTGATTGCCGGTATTCCTCTCGGACCGACTAATAATCTCCAATAATAGTCTCATGGGAAGTCAGTTACTGGTTCTGAAACTGGAATAGTCTCATTGGGTGTCAAATACCTGTTCTGAAACTGGATTAATCTTATTGGCTGTCAAATACCGGTTGTGAAACGATAACAGCCAGTTCATGGTCAAGGCTGCATTACCGCAGAGTAAAGGCTAGAAGGTGTAGGGGCAATAGATAGTCGTGGCTTTTTTGTTGCTACGTCAAGTCTTTATTAAGCGTTTTTACCCATCTAAATGCTAAGTGACAAGTTCAACTTGGAGCGTGTTCCATCCTACTTACCGTAGTTACTACGCATGACGTCACGAACTCTGGGTTTTTGCCGTCAAGGCTGGAACAGTTTTTCTATTTTCCAGCAGAATGTCATGCCACGGGCAAATCCGACCAATCACGTTACAGAGATCCGTAGTTACTACGCTTACTACGCTCCCGAGCGTGGTAAGCAAATAGTTACTGTTAGTTCCTATTTCGAGAAGGTTGGAGCGGTCAGCGTAGTAACTTTTGGTGAGGTTGGAACGGAAATGGTAATAAATAGTTACTATTTGTAGAAGGGTGGAACACGCTCTTGGTTGCCTTGTACGTCGGCCGTTCGCCTGAATGTTCGAAGTAAATTGCTGCGAAGCCCTGTCGCGTCTTGACCCAAACCCCTTAATAGTCGACCAAACCAGCAGATACTGGGGCAAAGATGGAGTGTTGTCCTCAGTTAAGCCGTCTATTCTCCCCTCCCATCATCCGTGCGGCCAATCGTTTTTTGCCGTATCCTGCCGATTCGTCAGCCCAGTTTTTAGACAGTTTTGTTCCAACATTTGGTTCTGGTTATTTCGTTATTTACTTAAAGTTTAACTCAAAAGCCGACTTATTTTTGTGTCATTTAATTAATACACCGAATTATTTGGATTCTGCAAAAGGATTTTGTTATTTTCCACTATCTACTCTAGTTATGACGTTCAGAATATCTGCGGCCGTCCCCATAACGTAATTTCTACTATGACGTGGGGAAATTTTAATCTCAACACAAACGCAACTTTTCAGTGGGCAGTGGTGAGATTGGTGAAGAATGCTTAGTACCGTAACAAAAACAGAATCATAAATCTTTCTCGTAAGGCATACAACAAAAATACAAGCGAATAGACGTACCACAAATCACATGGCAATTCCAATATTTGAAAATCGCTTCGTGAATAGCGGAGCAACAAAGTAACGCGTTATCATCGAGTCTTCAAGCCTAATTGTGTGAATGAGTGATGGATAACTAGATTGTCCTTTCTCAGCCCTTTTCGGTTAAACTTAATCCATTATCGTTTTAATGTATTTTGTAAATATTTCATATGTTTACCTCTTCTAGCTAATAGTTATGTGGTATTAAAGTTGTTGTTTGATTGATAGCACGATTATTTTTTTTCTTAGTTTCACCAAAAGTCTTAAAAGACTTTGCTTTAAACCTGGATTCTTCCAGCTCAACCCGACCACGACCCAAATACTCAACATGTGTTATGCGGAGCCGACGCGGATTTGATTATGCTGGGGCTTGCCACTCATGAACCTAACTTCACCATCATCAGAGAAGAACTGAAGCCCAATGCACCCCGACCCTGCGAAATCTGTGGACAGAAAGGTCAGTATTTTCCTAGGTCTAGGTTATACGTTCCGAAATGCGAACCTCCCTCGCGTCGTCGCCCCTTTCCCCCCGTTAAAGTACAACTCTTACCAGAAATTATCTTTTCACGCTGAAATAGTACAGAAATATTAATAATAATAATAATAATTGTTTTAACCAATTAATCGTACAAGACGAAATTTGTTGAAGATAAAACAAAATAAGAAACATGATAAAACATATAAGAAAAACTGCTCAAGCTTCAGACGAAACTACACAGACGAATAAGCCCTTGAGAGGGCGACAAAGGGAAAGCGACGCTTTTTAAAAATGCCAATACTTTGCCCCGTGAATTTTCTTGTCGGCGCTTGTCAGCCTAATCCAGACATTCCGCTCTCCAAAGCGGAGGTTCGCCGCAAAATATTTGAAAACTGTTCGCTCCTTGGTTAAAAAGTGTGAAAAATCCAAGCAAAAGAAAAGGAGTACGAAACTATTGGTTTCTTCAAGGTCTCCGAAGAACATCTGAGCGAGTGTTTTTGGTTTACACTCCAAAATCCAGCCCAGAACTGAAAGACAAAATAACATCCGGAGTAATTTTATTTTTTATTTTTTTTACCATACTCCGTCTTTACATAGACGGGTTACAAATAAAATTTGATTTAATTTAATATATTTCTGCCGTAGGTTCCGTTTCTTTTCCGGTGTTCTCACAGATATGTCTACCATAGAGTACAGCTGAGAATGAATACTCCTTCACCATGTACTTCTTTCTTTTTTTCTTTTTTAAAGCTTGGGACCGCGAAAGTTCTGCTTCTTCTTCTGCGCTGTACTCCTGACTGATTTTTAACTAATAGTCTTTTTCTCGGTTCAATTCAGTCCAATTTTGCGAAACCATTACCATTGCGAAATAAAATTCGCAGGAGAAAAGTGGAAAATGGTGGGTATGTGCATGAGTGTTAGACGGTGGATGAGGCTGTGGTGTTTCCTAGCATTTAGAATACACCTTCTAAGCTCTTCAGCTGATTTTTAACGATAAGGTACCAGAGAGCAAGTCAACGTTCGGAGTAAGTGTGTTTGGGATAGGGGAGCTAGAGTGATTAATCGAAGTTAAAGTTTTGGTTACATTAAACAGTTTAGGTAGGTTTCTCAGGGTCGCCCTACTCTACCGAGAGGCGTTCGTTACAGTTTGAAGTGATGTTAGTCTCTTTCTGTATTTGTATGAATGAATTAATAAATGAATTTATTGCACGAAAAAACCCTTGGGGTGATGGCAACAAAACAAGAAGAAAACACAACAAACTACAAAAATCGCTCTCTATGGGACAAACCAACTCGGAGGAATTTAGCCACCTTACGGATATCCCTCAAATTTGTACTTCCAGTTTTTTCTAGTAGTATGGCCAGTTGGCTTGCTGAATATGTATATAAATATTCCTTGAGCCCAAGCTTACTTTGAAACATATATTCAAATAATGTATACAGCGGATGCGTCAGCTACGATGCTTCATTAGCGATATTTCGGCCCTTCTTGACAAGGGTCCTCGTCAGGCTGTCAATCTTCAGGGTCAACGCCGGAGAAGGAAACAAACCTGTAATCAGATGTTTGACTGATGAATCATATACAATATATACATACATACATATGTTACAACAACATATCGTCTTCCTGAAAATGTTTTGAACGCAGAAACCCACTATCAGAAGTTTGATACTAGTAAAACATGTTTGCATATCCTTGTGTTAAATGTTGTGAGGATACATTTTTTATGACACCTTAAAATGTTATCTTTTCGCGAATCGTAACGCTTAAGAATGGCTTAACAGGTGTTTTGCCTCGAAACATAACTCTTCAAACGGTCATAACGTATATATTATAACAACGTTTAAGACAAGGATGCGCAAACATGTGGCTTATCTGTTATATTTGACGGTGCAAAACGGACAAGTCAGCTACATTTTTTTAGAGCAATATTTCGGCCCTTCTTGGCAAGAGCCCTCTTCAGGCTCAAGCCGCTCAAGCTGGAAAATGAACGTGTGGAAAAACAATTAAGGATTCTTCCTTAAATATGTGATTTTGTGAACTTATTATCTGTTGTCTAACTTCTGACAGTTCATCAATCAATTTGAAGCAGGTGTGTCACGTGGCTGACGAAAGAGATACTTAAAGAGATGAAAGCCTTTTTGCTCCAGTTATGAGCGTGTTTCACCCTTCTACAAATAGTAACTATTAGTTACTATTTCCGTTCCAACCTCACCAAAAGTTACTACGCTGACCGTTCCAACCTTCTCGAAATAGTAACTATTTGCTTACCACGCTCGGGAGCGTAGTAAGCGTAGTAACTACAGATCTCTGTAACGTGATTGGTCGAATTCACCCGTGACATGATATGCAGCTGGAAAATAGAAAAATCGTTCCAGCCTTGACGGCAAAAAGCCAGAATTCGTGACGTCATGCGTAGTAACTGCGGTAAGTAGGATGGAACACGCTCTATATTATTATTGTGTCTGTCGTCATAGATTCTTCCCTTTTCAGGCCATGAGATGCAAGAGTGCGAAGGAATGGCGCGACAAAAATCTGGAGAAAATGATGAAATTCCGGAAGAAGAGGTTCCATCTACCGAGTTCATTTTTGTGAGACTTGCGGTCCTGCGGGAATACTTACAGAAGGAACTGGAGATGCCAAACTTACCGTTCCCGTACGACTTTGAAAGAGCTGTGGACGATTGGGTACGTGGTTCTGGAATTCTAACTTGGTGTCGCTAGGTGTCGAGGTATATGCCGTTTCGATCCAAGTATTCTGACGTACGTGACTCCTTTGAACTGCTGCTGTGTTTTTCCAAGATTACAAACCCGTCCCGGCGGTTTCAGCCGCGCTTGGCTCTGTCCTAGCGGTAAGTTAGATTGCCAGAATCGGTAAGGTAAGCCAGTTTACCAGGTTGGTAAGTAACAGTAGTTAATTATCTTGTCCTAAAACCTCGTGCTGCTCTTTGTGTTCGTTTTTGTTTAATTGTTTGTTTAATTTATAAGTTTATTAATTAGCTAGTACATTATACCACGGTTTTGATACTTTTGATAGTTCGGCTAACAAATCACTTAGTTAATTAGCAAATCGTCATTTTTCTATGGCCACTGTCAAGTCTGATACTTTTGTGCCATCTCAGGTGTTACCATTCGGTAAAGTTGTACCGGACCTTGCCTGCGTTTCTGCATGAGGACGACTGTAGGTGGCGTTTGTTTAGTGTTGTAACGTGTGTGGGGGGGGGGGGGCAGGGGAAAATGAACTGATTCGTTTGATAGTAGGCGCCGCGTTTAACGCAGAAAAGCTATCGATTGTTATTATTCTTACATTGTGGTTGCAAAGATCAGCCCAAGAAGATTATAGAATCTATCACATATTCTAACATGAGTTCTTTTTTTTTAGGTTTTCATGTGTTTTTTCGTCGGAAATGATTTTCTACCTCATCTGCCCAGTCTGGAAATCAGAGAAGGTGCCATTGACCGCTTGGTCAAGCTGTACAAGGACTGCGTGTTCAAAACTGGGGTAAGGTCATTTCTGTTGTTTTTATTTATTTATCTCATTCAAAGCTGGAGAGTGCCCTGTTAAAAGAAATATTAAAAAAGCGTGTAATAAAATTTCGCGCATGCGTATTTCTGACCCAGTATCACCGTAGATGCTTCTTTGAACAGTTAGGTAACTTCGAGCAGTGCTATTTCATCCAGTGGCGGTGATGTGATTTATGGCGACAAGTTAAAAGCTTAACTCCAAATGTAATAATAAATAAATAAAAGTAAAATATTGTGCAGTCAAAGAAACCACACTGTTAGCAGTTTGATAACAGAAACACATGTTTGTGCTGAACTTTAAATGTAGTTTTTTCGTGATTCTTTGACACTAATTGCTCCTTACAACTTCAGAGGTCATGTATACACTGTCAGAAGTTTCATAACAGATAACACAAGGATGCGATGTTTCAAAGATAACATTTGGGATGTTAGCTATTTTGTTTTCAAACGTTACGCATTAAAACGTTATTCACACAGAAATAGCTGAAACACCGCCGAAAAAAACATCTGCTGACTTGTCATCATTGTCATCACACATTGTTGGTCATCATGTATCGAAAAAGTCAGCAGATACTTCTCCGGCTCTTCCTGGCAATGCTTGTTATGCGTAACGTTTTAACGCGGAACATTTGAAAAACATAACAGCTAACATCTTAAGTGTTATCTGTTAAAATCCGCGCATCCTTGTGTTTCTGGTATGAGACTTCTGGCAGTGGACTGAGTGCTGAGTGTTCAAAGTTAAAGTAACTGTTCAAAGAAGTACACCTACGGAACATGAATTAACAAAGCTCAAAAAGAAATAAAAAACAATAAAGTCAATGCTGAAACGTGAATTTTTTTAATTTTTCTGTTGCTGTTGTTGATTTTACTATTTCGTTGTCCCTGACGCTCGGTAGCCTGGCGAGGACCTTGCCAAGAGGGGTCGAAATATCTGCCAAAGTATCGTAGCTGACGTATCCGTTTTATCTAAATTGTATAAATATTTTCTGTTTGTTTTTAGGGTTGGCTCACCGAATCTGGTTTCTTCAAGCCGAGCCGAGTTCAACTTATCATGTGCGAATTGGGAAAAGTGGAAGATCAGATCTTCAAGGATCGCCAACAGCAAGAACAGCGCCGTAAAGCCCAGGATAAGTCTCGCAAACGAGCGCGAACGGACTCCAACATCAGACCGTCCTATATTCCTTCTGGACAGTTTGCTCCTGCGGTAAGCCTTCTTTCATGAAACAGTACTTAAAGGACCCGTCGTACCTATAATGCCAAGGCAACCTACATCCGTAACTGTATTCATTGATTCTTAAACCCGAAGACCCAGATTTCGAATGATACTTACCCGCTAACGAGACCTCACAAAACTTTGCACTTGCCACGATCCACTAGTTTGCATGTGCATTATTGTCTCGACTATAGTGTTCGTGTATTGATGTCTATTGATGCATAAAACCGGTTTTCTGAATTTCGACAAGTTTTTGCTAGAAGTCAATGAGTATGGGAAAAGGCTTAAAACAGCCAAAGTCGTTAAAAGCGGAGCTAAGTTTTAGAATATTCAGATATGAATATTGGATTATAAAAAGTAATTAGTGTGAGGTGTGCTTTAAGGCGTTTCCCGGCGATCCCGTACAGAATGTGTGGCCATGTTGAAAATCCGCCTCTGCATCTCGTCAGTTAGACGACCTTGCTAACGAAAACTGAAGTCGAAGGAAAATAATTTTTTTGCCATATCTCTTCGTAGTGAAACTAAGGCCGCCCTCGCACTTCGTCAAACACGGGGCGGAGGGAGAATATTCCTGATCTTTCGCTCCATCCGTGGCAGCGAAAACAAGGTCGAAGTAGAATACACCTTCGCCAAATACGAAGCGAGGTAAAACCGCCATCGTTTTCACAGCGAAAAATAAGGTCGAAGGGAATCCGCTTTCGCCCTTTACTAAACACTGTAGCGATTGCGGGATCTGCCACTCCTTGACCTTCATTTTCGCAGCGACAATATTGGTTAAAGTTAAATTCCCCTGATTCGACGTCAGCATTCGTCCTCACTATACTTTCCGCATTTCGCTACCGAAAACCATGTTTCGTCCTAGATTCGAGGTGGAAAAGGCGTTCGACGTGAAGATTTTCCGTACTGATAGCACCCTTAAAGTGCGCATTTTAACCGAAAAGTGAAAATAAATACTTTGACCAACGATATAAATTCATGATCTCCAAGGGCCCATAATCATTTTTGCCTCAAGGGTTTTGCTTACAAGCGAATTCCTTAGAGTACAAAAATACAGCCTACTTTTGAGCAAAATATATATTTGCATGATCCCGATGAGCCCATCATCATTTTTGCCTCAGGGGTTTTGCTCATCACATCCAATGGCAAACAATAAAATTCTTTATACCAAGCGATGCATCCTCGTGATTTCTAAGGGCCCATGATTATTCTTAATCGGAACAAATGATTCAGATGATCACAACAAACCCACGAATTGGCAAACTCCTACTTTCATCCTCTGACCCAGCCTTGCAAGTGTCATATGAGTTTCTAGCTCTTGTTTTTAACAACTTTTGAAGAATCGTTTTGAATATTCTGTTTTCTATATTGTAGCCTCTTGGAATTACCCAGACGCTGGTCAACCCGCATCAGTCCATACAGCAAGCCAGGACAGACTCCTTCCAACACCAGCAAAAGGCGAACTATTCAGCCGCAGCCGGACTGAAAGCTATGATGCGAAGTGTAAGTACAGAGCGCTTTATTTAAAGCACATCTCTTACTAGAAATCGCTTTCAGATTAGGGATTCTCTTGTTAGCGCTTGCCGGCTTTGGCCAAAATGCTGGCCGTGAATTAATGCTGAGAAATAAAAGTGACGAAATAAGGTTTTTCAAACCTTAAACCTGACGTCTAAAATCGAAATAAAGTTATTGTCTGTCAACCCTGGAAAATCTCGGCTTTTAGTGAAAACCGAATAATTCAAATAAAGTGATTCACAAGGATTTTGTAAATAGGGAGATTTCAGAGGCTATTAGGCCAAGTGTTGTCCCTGGGTGTGTGAAACCGTGAAAATCAAGAGGGGTCCTTTAAACCTTAGATAAGACTTTCACTCTTACCAATTTTCCAATTTCGCCGGAGTTCGGGCAAACTGCTTTTCCGGCGATAAGGGAAAATTCAGAAACAGATTCAGTACGTCTCTGTACCCCTATATTGAACTTTTATTCAGTTTCAGATAGAACTTTCACTTTCATGAAATTTCCAGATTCCGGACGAACTATTTGTTCGGTGAGAAAACGAAGTTCAGTTCTGGATTCGGCATGTCTCCTTACCTCTAAATCGACTCTTACATCAGCTTGAAAAAATATTTTCTTCATCCCTTAATTTAAAACCCCCTTAATTTGAAACCTTAGAAGCTTCTTTATTCGTCACGAAGCTGTGCTGGCGTCTTTCCGTTGAGGAGTGAGGGAAATGTTGATTTCGATCATATTGCCCGCAGTGTGTGCCCTGATCGGCCTCAGCTTCCTTTTCCTTTAGGCTGCCACTGATCCTTAAGCCACTTGAATCTTTTATTTATTTGGGAATTCCGTATGGGCCATCAGTTTCCCTTTGCCGAGCTCATATGATGAAGTCTGTTCGGTCGAGAGTTTCAGCGAGCTTCGGTAGTGTTATTTCTGTTCGAGATTATTTAACTAGGAGATCGTCTGCGCGCGTCTTCAATACAGTTGCTCTACCTCAAGTCCTTTTATTTTCTAGTTGGCTTCCTTATTTTTCTAACTCTAATATTGCACATATTAAAAGTACTTTTTTTAATTTTGGTAAATTTTTGTGTCGACTTTCAAAATTCCATTCTACTTCATCTGCTATAAATTTATACCGTTTGAAAGATCCACTTCAAATTATACGAAAAAAGCAACAAAAACTTCTGTCGAAAATGTCTTCTCTTACTCATAACCTATATTTAGCGGTTAAAGAGTTAATATAGTTTAACGCGTGTGTATTTTATTTTTATGGCACTTGCCTTCCGGCCAAGTGCCATATACCGATCACATTTCCGTCGGTCGGTCGGTCGGTTAGTCCGGTGGTTGCGAGTTAGGGTACTTCCAGATATGCTAGGACGATGAAACTTGGCAGGCATATCAGGGACCCGACCAAACTAACTTGGAAATAGTCACTTGCCCGATCCGACCATCGTAGGGGGAGGGGGAGGTGGTGGAATCCGGAAGATAGGGACATTCATAACTTTCGAACGGGTGATTGGATCATAATGAAACTTAATATCTGGAAAGACCTCTTGTCTCAGATGTCTCATTTCAAGTCCGGACCAGATCCGATGAATCTGAGGGGAGTTAGAGGGGGAACCGGAAATCGTGTGAAACTCTCAGAGAGGAGCGATCGGGATGAAACTTGGTGGTAAGAACAAAAACAAGCTCTAGATACATCACTGACAGAACTGGACCGGATTCTGACACTGTGGGGGGTGTTGGAGGGGGGCTCTGGAATTCCGGCGATCCGTAGTTAATGTACTTCCAGGTGGGCTAGGACGATAAAACTTGACAGGCATATCAGGGACCCGACCAAACTAACTTGGAAATAGTCACTTGCCCGATCCGATCATCGTGGGGGGAGGGGGAAGTGGCGGAATGCGGAAAATAGGGACATGCATAACTTTCGAACGGGTGATCGGATCTTAATGAAACTCGATATCTGGAAAGATCTCGTGCCTAGATGTTTCATTTCAAGTCCGGACGGATCCGACGATTCTGGGGGGGATTCGGAGGGGAGAACCGGAAATCGTGTGAAACTCTCAGAGTGGAGCGATCGGGATGAAACTTGGTGCGAAGAAAAAGCACACGCTCTAGATACATCACTGACAGGACTGGGCCGGATTCGGACACTGTGGGGGGAGGTGGAGGGGGGTTCCGGAATTCCGGCGATTCGTAGTTAATGTACTTCCAGTTGGGCTAGGACGATAAAACTTGGCAGGCATCTCAGGAACCCGACCAGATTAATTTGGAAACAGTCGCTTGCCCGATCTGACTATCGTGGGGGGAGGGAGAGACGGCAGAATCCGGAAATCGGTAGCATGCATAACTTTCGAATGGGTTATCGGGTCTTAACGAAACTTTATATCTTGAAAGACCTCATGTCTCAGCATGTCCCATTTCAAGTCCGGACCGTATCCGATGAACTGGGGGGAGGGGAGTTCGGAGGGGAGAACCGGACATCTTGTGACACGCATAGAGGGGAGCGATCAGGATGAAACCTGGTGGGAAGTACAGGCACAAGTCCTAGGTGCATCAGTGACAGAATCGGACCGGATTCGGGTACCAAGGGGGGGAGAGCTGTAGGGGGTGTCCGGAATTCCGGTGATCGTGAGTTAAGGTACTTCCAGATGTGCTATGACGATAAAACTATGCTGGAGCATAAGAAACTTGACATCATTGGGTTAGACATCGTCACTCTCCGATCCGACCATCCCTTAAAGAACTCATCTTAACCGCCAAGTACAAAACAACTTTTAAGCAAAATTTACTTTTTCACGGTCGCCATGAGCACATGATCCTTTTTGCCTCAAGGGTTTTGCTTAGAAATTAATTTTTAGCACCCTTAAAGTGCGCATCTCAAACGAAAAGTTAAAAAAAACAAAAACTTTTGACCGTCACTTCCATCCTCTAACCCAGCCTAGCAATTTTGGCGCATCTTAACGGAAAAGGGAAAAGAATACTTTTGAGCATCACTTCCATCTGACCCAGCCTTGCAAGTGCCATATGAGCTTCCAGCTCTTGTTTTGTATATTTAGTATTATTTGGCCAGATTGTTTTTTTGTAGTATTATACGTTGGGCCAATTTGTTTGCATTTATTTCATTTTATACTCTCCGATCTTGGAGATCAATAAAATATTTGAATTTGAATTTGAATACAGTTTTGAGGGTAGTCTGTCTTCGGGCATGTGTAAGTCTTTCTTCGTTTCTTCGAAGTTTTCTTCACAGATTCTTTAGAGCCTACTATTTCAGGGCGAAGGCCACCGGATCTCTCTCTTTTGTTCTATCTCCACCGATACTTAGTGAACGGCTGTTACTGAGTTTACATTTTGTGTAAATTTGAACGCGTTCCATGTCCTTGCGTATTTTACCCTTGTATCTGTGCTAGAGAAAAATCTCTTGCGCCAAATCGATGAGGCTGTCCTGAGTGATATCCTTGCAGTAGAACATAATTTAGACTTTGAGATGCAGTCGAGGACAGTCGAGGTATGTTACTTTAGATGTCGCTAAGATTTGAACTGCGCAGAATCAAACTTAGCAAATACTTGTGCAGAGTACCATGTGCGAAAAAATTTCGTTTTTGCATGTCGCACCTTGATGGCGAAAATGTTCACTAAAATACCGACAGAAAATAAATTATGTAATTTTTATTTTCGTTTCTTTCGTTCTCCGCCCGCTCCCTGAACCCGAAATATTAAAATAGCCGCAGCTTGCAATATCACTGACCCGCATACAGCAGTTGGACAACTTAGACAGAGATTCAGCAATTCAGTATTTTAAGCATGAATGGAAGAGCATTAAAGGTTAATTTGTAGATAGTTAATGTAGTGGTCGTCACTGTTTTTTTTAGGGATCCCAGAACGTAAGTGGATATTTACCTCTATGACTTCGCAAAAGTTGTCCGTCTGTCAGCACGATAACTCTCCAGGAGGGCTGAGATATTTTGTTGAAACTCTGTGTGAGGATTCGTTGGGTCGTCGAAATACGGGTCAAATTCGATGGGCCCTGTAGCCCAATATTTAGGGGTAAGGGTTTTAAATTAAAGGGATGAAGAAAATATTTTTTTAAGCTGATGTGAGAGTCGATTTAGGGGTAAGGAGACATGTCGAATCCAGAACTGAACTTCGTTTTCTCACCGAACCAATAGTTCGTCCGGGATCCGGAAAAAGGAAAATTTCATAAAAGTGAAAGTTCTATCTGAAATTGTATATAAGTTCGCTAGAGGGGGTACAGAGACATGCTGAATCTGTTTCTGAATTTTCCCTTATCGCCGGACAAGTAGTTTGACCGAAATCCGGCGCGAAACCGGAAAATTGGTAAGAGTGAAATTTTTACATTACCTTTTTTTTATGTCCAAAAGATAGTAGTGAGAATCATTCTGGATGATCATAACATTTCATGTGAAGAGGCTTGAGCTGGACGTTCCTAAATTAACTGACCACAGAAATACCCTTTCAAAAAATTTTGGAGCAAAGATAGTGTGTTGTCCCCAAAGCCGTCTATTCCCCCCTCCCCTCCTGTCGTCCCTGCGTCCGTCCGCACTGGAAATCAGTTTTCTCCATATCCTGCTAAGTCTTCAGCCCAAGTTTTACATAGTTTCAGCACCTCAGTTATTTCTGGTCATATCTTAGTGTATTAGTTAGTGTAGTGTATTAGTATGTAGTGTATTAGTAAGTGTAGTAGTTAATTTGTTTCGTTTTCATTTATTTCGTAAATATTATATTCGTCTTCTAGCTTTAAGCTATTTGTAAATATAGGCTATTTGATTGATTGATTTACCTGAAATTGATTAGAGGTTAAACGGTCGATGATAGTGTTGATCTAGAGGAAAGAAGACATACTGGAATTATATTTGAAATTTATGTTCCCGCCCTGCAAGTTGAAGACCGGAATCTGGCGAGAACCGGGTAGGAGTAGCCAAAAGCTTATTACGAAGTTAAGCAGAACATCCTTATAGAAGCAAGAATAGAAGCTGAATCCACGTGTGAACCTGAATTATCTAGCTGGATAATTAGTTCATCCAGAATCCGGCAGAAACCGAAAATCTGATAGAAGTAAAAAAATTGTTTAAGTCAATCGGAGCATCGATAAGGGGCTAACAGTATATGTTGAATCCAAATATGAGCTTTATTTTCTCACCAGACAAGTAGTTTGACCGGAGTCTGGCTAAAACCGGAAATCACGAAGAAGTAATAAAATTCTGATGTCGATAAATTTGGTTGGAGGAGGTAGGTGTATCCGAAAAAGGACATGGCGAATCAGGAAGTACTGTTCTTCACACCTCGGATGGATAGTCCTGTCGGAATCTAGTGAAAACACGATTTTTTCCGAATGTGCCTGATTGTTTGATATGCTTTTAGCTGGAAAGTATGACTTAGTGGCGGTTGTTCAGTGGTCTGTTAGAATGATATCAAATATGCACGGATTCGGCAAAGATTGAACATCTGCAAGACCGGATAAAAAGATCGACAAATATTCCTCTTTGGGATCCCATCGTTATGTTCCTGTTATCCCATGTTCCTGTTATCATAGTGTTTTCCTCTCATTTTCTTTCTTTTTTCCTGCTCCGTGCATGCCTTATGCATTCTGATGGGTGAAAATATTATTATAATTATTGTTAGATAAATGTAAATTTTGTATCTGTATAATTAGGACCGAAAACTGTTATTCTTTAGAATCTTTGGTTCTCTGTTGCTCTGTCTCTTCTGTAACCTGTTACGTGCATGTTACTGCATCCAAAGAATATTACGTGCATAACCGTCTGAAGTATCGCAAAAAAGTAAAAAAAAAATAAAAAAAAAGTATTGAATTTTATTCTTTATGTAAAATAAGGGTGGAATGTTTGGCTCTTAATTCGTATTCGTACTGAATTCGTAATTTTTTTGACTGTTGTACGAGCAAAAATAAAAATTGATTTGGTTGTCGATGGACAAGTTTAGGGCAGTATTCGAAGTAAACGTCATAGATCGACCAATGTACTTTACTTTCAGCCTTCTGAGCCTACGCCACTCCCCCTTGGCGCTAACTCGTCCCCTCACGGACAGAAACGGCAACACGAGGAAGAAGAAGACGAAGAAACGCCTGACGAAGTTCGTCTCTACGAGGATGGCTTCAAGGACCGTTACTACGAAAGTAAATTTCATGTGGGACCTGATAACCTTGAGTTCCGCGAACACGTAGGACATGAGTATGTCCTTGGATTGGCGTGGGTTCTGCAATATTACTATCAGGTTAGTCAACAATAGTAATGAACTAAAAAATAAAATGCTCCTCGAAGGAGATTTGAACCTGCAACCTTCGGCTTGATATACCGACGCTCTCACTAACTGAGCTAACGAGGGGCTTTTGAACAAAGTTCGCAAATCACTACGTCCGCCCGTTAGTAACGGGCTACAGGAACAATGATCTTGCTCGGCAAATTTATCCAAACAGTTCAAATCCCCATGCCACGTGATAGTTCGATAGAGTGTAATGTATTGACACAAAAGCTCGAAGGTCATCGCATACAAATAATTGTAACAGTGATTTGAGTAAACACAATAGCAACATAAAGGAAAAAAACAAAATAGGAAAGATTCTATTGAGTAAACAGTTCGCGATGGCACAAACCAGTCTGGAGGAAATGTCCCAAACATTCTCAGATCACTAAATTGTCTACTTTTCAATATCCTGAACATCCACTGAACGTGTCCGAAAGCTCCGAAGCGAACGAAAATGCCGAATTCATTCAAGGTTTTATGCAGCATTTTGCTTTCGGACTTAAATTTTCGCTCAGTTAATGCAGCATTAATTCAGCGTAAAATTCATCGAACAATTCAACAAAGATGCTGAATTTTCAGGAAGAAACTGAGGAGCACGGCGATTCTCCTAGTATCTTTCTAGAATCTTTTTCTTTCTAGAACAAATTGCCACACAAAATTTTCGTAATGTTATCTAGGTCGAATTCCCGTCTGAGCGGCGACAAACTTTACGGAGCCTTTGCGGAAGTCCGAGTCGTCCTTTATCTTTTTTTCTTCTTCTTCGTCCCAACTTAAATTTCTGTATGCTAGAAGTGTCAGAGAAGAAATAAAGGTAACAGCTTTCGGACAAAAATAAAGAAATATGCAGCATTAAATGCAGCATTTACAGCATTAAAAGGCTTTCGGACACGTTCACTATTTCTCAGACATTCTTTGACGAATGTCTCAGATCTTAATTCGTTCAACTCCTACACTTGCACATGAAGAACGTGTCCGAAAGCTTTAGTGCTGTAAATGCTGCATTTAATGCTGCATATTTATTGATTTTTGTCCGAAAGCTGTTACCTTTAATTCTTCTCTGACACTTCTAGAATACCGAAATTTAAGTTGGGAAGAAGAACAAGAAAAGAAGAATTAGCTATATAAAGGACGACTCAGACTTCGTAAAGTTTTTCGCAAAGTATGCTCCGTAAAGTTTGTCGCCGCTCAGACGGGAATTCGACCTAGATAACTTTACGAAAATTTTGTGTGGTAGTTTGTTCTAGAAAGAAGAAGATTTTAGGAAGATACTAGGAGAATCGCCGTGCTCCCCAGTTTCTTCTTGAAAATTCAGCTTACAATTTTGGCATCTTTGCTGAATTTTTCGATGAATTTTATGCTGAATTAATGCTGCATTAACTGAGCGAAAATTTAAGTCCGAAAGCAAAATGCTGCATAAAATCCTGAATTAATTCAGCATTTTCGTTCGTTTCGGAGCTTTCGGACACGTTCGAAATGGCTCAAATCATTATTCGTAATCCCTCAAATTGAGCAGAAGAAAGTCTTTCCACGACATTTACCAGGATATTTTCTCTTGGCTCCGAGCGGTAAACAATCTCCTCCGAAAACTTAATAACATCTTTAATTCCTTCCTTTTTAGCTCCGCCTTAAAATAACCCCCCCCCCCCCCAACTCTCCCTGACAATCGCGTACTTTTATTTGATGATGGACAAGTTGACCCTTGTACAAGTTCCGTCATCAAATAAATATCCAAGTTAATTCACCTTTTCGTGGGATAGAATAGAATAGAATATAATGTATTACACAAAATAGCCCGTGGGCCATGGCAACAAAAAGATTATAAATAAATCTACTAACTAACTAACACACTGCTCCTGTTCTAAAAATCTCGTTCTATGCTCCATCGCAAGCCTCTGCTTTCCATCTTCTCAACAATCAATACTTTAATTTGTTTCAGAGGTACAAAGAAGTGTATACTTCAAAGAGTATGCATTTATCCACATCTTGTTTTCGAGTCAAGTCGCTCGGTCTTTCCGCTAGCACGAGGAGTATTAGTGTGTACCCTTGTTGTTATAAGTGCGTTTACTTAACCCAGTCTTTATTTAGGGTTGCCCGAGCTGGGAATGGTACTTCCCCTACCATTATGCCTCGTTCGCCTCAGATTTCACAAACCTTTCGGACCTGGAGACAACATTTCCAAAGAACACACAACCAGTGAGTGCAATCTTCTGTCAATTTTTTTTTTTTGGGGGGGGGTATGCTTATTCTCTTCTGTAGTTCTGTCTTACAAATCTGTAAATTTCAGAGTAAGTCCGCGAGCCGCCGCGAAAAACGAGGAAGTCGGGATCCCTCTTATTTTGGTTTCATTCTTCTTCCTTAAGACAGGATCCCTGTTTTGATTGACCATGAAATGACAGTAACCCTGTTTCAGCAACGTTCGCCTCATTGACGAACCCGGCTACCACTTTGGACCTACGTCAACGAAACCGAAACCTACAGCAATGTTAAAATTCGTCAACGAACTCGGCCCCGACTTTGGACTTGAAAAAGTTTCAGAGTGTGCTCACGTTACGGTTTCAGCTTTCAGCGCTACGTTATATAAGGTGCCTAATTTAATGAATATCTAGAGGCCTAAGGGTGACGAATCTAGATAATGATAAGAGTCTAGACTCTAGATAATGATAATGATTATAATTTATTTGTAACCCGCCGCATATGAACAATGTGAAGATAGTTCAGCTTCTTCTCTTTTAGCGTTTTTTCCCTTATTTGCAAAAATGTGTATTGGTAAATTTAAAGCAAGTATATATTTTGACTGCCCTCACCGGCACATTCGGGCCTCCATGCAATCAAAGGTATCTATATTGTAATAGTTGTTTGTATAACAAAAATTAGTAAGCTTAAATTATTGAAACTCTAACCTGTGTTTCTAGATAGTGTGTCACAATTCTACTTCGACTAACTACAACAAGAGCTAGAAGCTCATATGGCACTTGCAAAGCAGGGACAGTAGATGGCTGTGGGAATTTACTCTCTCCAATTGTCAAGTGGGAATACTCTCCAGTTATCAAGTTCCATTAAGATCTGATCTTCGTTTCGAAAGTTAAGCACGCCCCAAGTTTCCAGATTTTCGCTTCCTCCATTCCCCTCCCCTCATCCAATATGTTCGGATTTGGAGGTGAGTATTTCGAAGTCAACCTTGTCGGGTCTCTAACGTGCCAGCAAAGTTTCATCGTTATAGCACATCTGGAAGTACCTTAAATCTCACGATCAACGGAAGTCCCCCCCCCCCCAGTCCCTAAACAGTGCCGGGATCCAGTCCGGTTTTGTCAGCGATGTATCTAGGGCTCCTGTTTGTTCTTCCCACCAAGTTTAATCCCGATCCCTTCACTATGAGCGTGTCACAAGATCCTCCCTCCCCAACTCCCCCAAAGTCACCGGATGCGTTCCGGGCTTGAAATGAGACTTCTGAAACACGAGGTCTTCCAAATGTCAAGTTTCATAAGGATCCGATCACCCGTTCGAAAGTTATACATACATCAAGATTCCGGATTCCCCTCCCCCCCCCCCCCCCCACGATGGTCGAATCGAAGAGACGACTGTTTTGAAGTAAACACGGTCGGTCGAGTCCCTGATATGCCTGTGCCAAGTCTCATCGTCCTGACAAATCTGAAAGCACCGTAACTGTGGATCACCGGAATTTCAGAACCCTCCCTCCAACTCCCCCCATAGTGCCCGGATCAGGTCCGCTCTTGTAAAATGTGTATCTAGTTTCACCAAGTTTCATCCCGATCCGTCCACTCTGAACGTGTCAGACGATTTCCGGTTCCCCCCTCCAACTCCCCCCAGAGTCAGCGAATCCATTCCCGACTTCAAGTGGGACATCTTGAGACATGAGATCTTTCCAAACATCAAGTTTCATTAAGATCCGATTCCCCGTTCAAAAGTTATACATACCTCAATATTCCGGATTTCCCCTCCCTCCACTCCCCTCACGATGATCGGATCGGGGAAGTGACCATTTCCAAGTTAGTTTGGTCGGGTCCCTAAGATGCCTGCCAAGTTTCATCGTCGTAGCACATCTGGAAGTACCCTAACTCGCAATCACCGGACTGACCGACCGACTGACGGACAGCCAGACCGACCGACCGACGGAAAAGTGATCAGCATATGGCACTTGGCCGGAAGGCAAGTGTCATAAAAATGGATATAGAGACGTGAATATTTGGAAACTTTGTTTGCTGGTGAGTTCTTTGAGCCCGTCGGTAGTAAAGAAAAGCTATTTTGGCATTTTCGTTAATCAGTCACAAACAACTTTCATTTTGTTTTGTAAAAAAAATACAAGCGTCCCATGTCAGTAACGGTCTATGAATCCATGAAACATGCAAAGGTCACTGTAGACTATATCTGTTGCATATAACAAGGCTTCAAAAGCTCCTTTGAAACAATGCCCGAACTTCAGCAATCGATATAGGAAGTTTTATCATTCTGTGTAGAAAGACGGTGTTTAGACAAACTTGAAAAAGATGAGGTGATTGTGTGCTGTCTGTTCTGTCCCTTGCAGGACCCGTCGTAGCTTTAATGGCAATGCAACCTACTTCCGTAGTCGCACCGTCAGTTCGTAAACCCAGAGAGCTAAATTTCATACGGTACATTCAAACCCCCCTAAAAACAACCCAGTGATTTTCCCACTTGCCTTGTTTCACTATTTTCGATGCGTATCACACTCCCGACGGTTGTTTGCGAGAAGCTCCGTTGTACGACAAATTATTTTTGTAAAGGTGTCCCTGACCCGTCAGAAGTCAACGGGCCTTTGAGAAAGGCTCAGAACAACCACACCCGTGGTAATTTGTTGAGAGCGTAGCCTATTTTTTAAGTATCCACATGTTTTGAACGTAACAGTGCGAGGGGTGCTTTAACGACAAATGGGGAAACCTGGTAGGTCTGTGGAAACAGTTACGTTCAAGTCAGAACAAAATAACACTAGGGAGTAGCGCCAAGACAAAATTGACACACACTTGAGTAGCAGCCACTAGCGATAGAGAACATCCCTACTGAAACTCATTCAGTCGTTCACCAGCGCTGGCTCCGATAACTTATATTTTGAACATTGCAAAAAAATGGTACAACCTCCGTTGTTTCCTTGGTGTCTGCAGACGGCACTTTTGCTTTACTAGAAATTTCCAAACCCTCAAGTTTGTCTCGCTTTAAATGCGCAAGCGTATTCGGCGGGTCCAAAGTATGGTCTGTTTGCAAAGCATGGAGAGCATAGGTCTTGACGCTACTCTCTAGTGTTAGTTTGCTCTGGGTCAAGTTGCTGGGCACATAGGAAGAGCTAGAGCAGAGCAAAATAACACTAGAGAGTAGCGCCAAGCCTTGACAAAATTGACACACATTCAAATAGCAGCGATACTAGCACTACTAGCGAGAGCGAACGTACCTACTGAAACCCATTCAGTCGTTCACCAACTCTTGCTCCGATAACTTCAAATCCTGAACATTGCAAAAAAATGATACAGCCTTCATTGTTTCCTTGCTATGTGCAGACCGCACCTTTGCTTTACTAGAAATTTCTAAACGCGCAATTTTGTCTCGCTTTAAATGCCGCAAGCGTAGTCGGCGGCGCTACAAGTATAGCCCGTTTGCAAAGCATGGAAAGCATAGGTCTTGGCGCTACTCCCTATTTTTATTTTGCTCTGAGCTAGAGCGAGCTTTCGGGTACATGTCCAGAAAATGGAGTTGCCTAGGGAAAATGATAGCATTACTGCGGGAAGAGATATTTTTCTTTAGTTGCATCAGAATTGTCAGTGACTCCTTTTACAGTTCACTCCACTCGAGCAATTGATGGCTGTATTTCCGGCTGCGTCGAGGAGCCACGTTCCACAACCATGGGGAGAGCTGATGTTGGATCCCGTAAGTTTTTCGCTTCTGTTTACACCCTCCCCTCCCGTCCCCGTGGACCGTAATTGCTTCGCTTCTTTCCTAAAAGACGAACGACTGTTTATGATATGATATAGATTTATTACCTGCCAAAGCTGGACAAGTACAATAGGGGCAGAGTATGGAAAAAAGTAAAAAGAGAAGAAACAGGCAACAAAACACGAATATATACAACGGGTTCAATACACTCAACGTTCAGCTATTATGTATGATTTCCGATTTAAGACGTTCTCTGAAAAGTCACCCAAGGGTGATCTAGAGTCGGGAACTTATTTTGAAAATTAACAACTCTCAGCTTAGTTGGTTCAGATTTTCAGATTATTAAACACAAAAGTGGAATAGCTCTATTTTTTTACTTATATAAATTGTATGTTTGGAAAATGTCAAGATTTGAATCATAAGCGTAGCCTATACTGCTAATTATTTATTCTTTTATTTGTCTGTCATTTTGGCTGATTAAAAGTATTTGATTAATTCATTAATTTAATTGATATAATCAAAAGGATGTTGTGTTTTTATGCATGCCCATACAAGGATTTAAATAATTATTATTAGTGTGTCCAGTTAGCTATGTAGTGATGAAAGACAGGGAGACTTGCAGGGTTGTTATTTTTCCTTTTTTTCAGGAATCGGAAATAGCAGATTTCTATCCAAGTGACTTCATGATTGACCTGAACGGCAAGAAGTTCGCCTGGCAAGGCGTGGCTCTCCTGCCCTTCGTTGAAGAAAAACGACTGAAAGACACACTTTCCAAGTACTACCACACACTAACAGACGCTGAAAGTAAGTGTCATAACAGCAACGAAAACCCATCCTTGCCCCCGTTTTCTCTCTCCTTCGCCAACCCGCACACACCGCGGCACATTTGTGTGCCACACACTTCTGAGTGTTTGCAGCGGGAACAAATTTGTGTGCCACATACTTGATCCACAAGATAAACCTCGCGGAAACGCCATTTTTTCCTTTTTTTGCGGTAATTTCATATTTGTTAGTCCAAATCGGATACGTCAGCTGAATTTTATAAGAGCTATATTTCGGCCCTTCTTGGCAAGGGTCCTTTTCAGGCTCAAAGCCGCTCAACCTCTACCTGGTCAGCGACCCAATCGAGCAGCAAAAGCAGCAGCCCTTTCCAAAATGAAATAACAGCAACCTTTTTAACTCCAAGCAACTCTCACAAAGGAATTCACGAAGTCAAGTATATGACGCTAAGCTAGAATCTTTAGTTTGTTTTTCCACAAGTTCGTCTTTCCAACTTGAGCGGCTTTGAGCCTGAAGAGGACCCTTGCCAAGAAGGGCCGAAATATAGCTCTAATAAAATTTAGCGGACGTATTCGTTTTGCACTATCAAATATGACTGGGCTGAGAGAATATCTATCACCAGAGTACGGAACTTCAAATCGCCACTACATGCAGCCGACAAGTATCCATCTTAGCTGGAAAGAAGGAGAAGAGACAGGTGACTCCAAAACCAAAATGCAGACGAATCTCTACACTTTCGACGACCCAATCGAACAGCAAAGACAGCAGCCGTGTCCAGAATGAAATCACAGCACGAGCTTTAACTCGAACCAATTTTTAGAGAAGAAGTTCACAAAATCAGATATTTAAGGAAGAATCTTACTTGTTTTTCCACAAGTTAATTTTCCAGCTTGAGCCTGAAGAGGACCCTTGCCAAGAAGGGCCGAAGTATAGCTCTAATAAAATGTAGCTGACTTATCCGTTTTGCACCGTCAAATATGATTCGATGTCAGCTTGGGCTGAAGGAAATCGGAATTCAGACTCTCCGCTTCTAGCTAAATTTTGTGGTGTCGTGCAAGCAGTTGGAACCCTGAACGTTATTACTAGAGCCCCAGGTGGAAAAAATACAAAACCCTTAGACGAGTCAACATATTTCAGTGTATTGAACCATCAGATGTAAAAAAAAAGCTCCCTTTTCAGTTAAACTTTAAAGGCTTGAAAACCAGATGAAAATGCGTTAGTCCATCGCTCCGCTATTCCCGAATAGCAATTCTTTATTTGTGTGATGTTCCGTTTAAGTTTGTGGTAGCTCTGTATAATTTCAAACACTTAAGATCAACAACAGGACCAAATTGCCTGCTGTCAATGAACACACTTTACTGGGACTCTTCCAAACTTATTTCGCAACTTATTGGATGGTGGAAGCAAATGCCGTACACTGTCAGAAGCTTCATAACAGATAACACAAGGATGCGCGGTTTCAACAGACAGCACTTGGGATGTAATCTGTTGCCGCGACAACCGTTATGCATGAAATGTTATGTATAACAAGCATTGCCTGGAAGAGCCGAAAAACCGCCAAAAAAGCATCTGCTTGATTTTCCGATATCATGACGACAAACAAAAAAGTCAGCAGATGCTTTTTCGGCATTTTTTGGCTCTCAGCAGTGCTTGTTATGCATACCATTTCATACATAATGTTTTAAAAATCCCAACAGATTACATCCCAAGTGCCGTCTGTTGAAACTGCGCATCCTTGTTATGGCACTCTCTCTTACGCTAAGGGCCACATAGCGATCGCATTCTGTCGGTCAGTCGGTCCTGGTTTTGCTAGTTTGGGCAATTCCACATAAGCTAGGACGATGAACTTGGCAGGCACCTCAGGGACCCGACTAGGTTAACTTGGAAATGGTAATTTCTCTGACCCGACCACCTGGGGGGGGGGGGGGGCAGGGGGAACCGGAAAATTGAGGTATTTATAACTTCCGAAAGGCTGATAGGATCCTAATGAAACTTGATATTTGGAAAGACCGTGTGTCTTGGGCGACCACTTCAAATCCGAACCGGATACGGTGACTTTGGGGGGAGTAGGAGGGAGGGACTGGAAATCTTGAGAAACGCTTAGAGCGGAGGGATCGGGACAAAACTTTGTGGGAAGAACAAGCACAGTCGTAGATACATCGTTGATATAACTGGACCGAATTTGGGCACTATGGGGGGAGTTGGGGGGAGGGATCCGGAATTCGGTGATCACGCGAGTTCGGTGCTAGGACAATGAAACTTGGTAGGCATGTCAGGGACCCGAACAGACTGACTTGAGAATAGTCATTCCCCCGATCCAACCGTCATGGAGGGAGTGGACGGTTGGGGAATCCGGAATCTAGTGGCATGCATAACTTTTGAACGGGTGATCGGATTTGAACGAAACTTGGCAAGCGGAAAGAGCTATCGCCTCAGATTGATCCGGTACCTATGGGGATTGGATCCGGTACCTATGGGGATTGGATCCGGTACCTATGGGGATTGGATCCGGTACCTATGGGGACTGGATCCGGTACCTATGGGGGGGATTGGAGGGGGGCACCGGAAATCTCGTGAGTCGAAGGATAAGTTCTAGAAAGAACCAGATCGTATGGGGGCTCTCTGAGGGGAGTTGGAGGGAGTTTACCGGAATTCCGGTGATCGCGGGTTATTAGATTACAAATTGTAAAGTATAAACAGTGCATGTCAGACGCGCTTCCAGTTTTTTGTGGGGTACCCCAGGGAACTGTGCTTGGCCCTCTGTGTTTTCTCATTATGATAGATGATGTTGCTCAGGACATCGATGAGCGATGGAAATTCGTAGACGATTTATCACTGGCAGAAGGTGTGGGAAAGAATTCAAAAAGTCAATCTTTGGGTATAATTCAGGATATTGCTACAGAAGCTTCTCGGTCGAATATGGTAGTGAACAGTGACAAATCTACAATACTAACAATTTCATTTCTTAAAACTCTCCCACAGTTCCACCCTCCCATTCCTGGTAACCTTACTTCTGACCAAATTGCACTCCTTGGCGTTATTATATCTTCTGATATGTCTTGGGAGGAAAATACCAAGTTTATTTTAAAGAAAGCTAACTCTTCCATGAGTATGTTAAAAATCCTAAAGAAATTCAAAGTCCCTAAAGAAAGAATGAAAGATTTGTATTGTATGTTTGTCCGTTCACTACTTGAATATGCCTGTCCAGCATGGCATTATGGACTTACAAAGAGTGACTCAGATAAGTTGGAAAGAATCCAAAAACGTGCAGTTCAAATTATAATTGGTGGCCATAAAATGCCGTACTCGTATCTCCTAAAGGAGTGTAAGCTGGAACCCCTTTCTGTTCGTAGAGAACAGCTGTGCCAACGTTTCGGAACAAATCTGTTATCCCACCCTTTCTACCGAAATATGCTTCCTCCACCCTTTAAACCGGAAAGAAACAGACCTCCAAGAGAAGCAGCTATGAAAGTACCAAAACTCACACCTGTCGCTTGTAAAACTGAAAGGTACCGTAATAGTTTTGTGCCTCAGTTTACCTTGTATCACAACAACCTTACTTGAATTACTGTATTTATTTTATGACAATTGTATATATGTTTTTAGTTGTAGGTTAATGACAAGTGCCAATTAATTTGCTCGCGCATGAAATGTTGTGCCGCATTTATTTTGAAATTAAATTAAAATTAAATGACACTTCCAGATGTGCCAAGGACTGAAACTTAGTAGGCATATTAGTGGCCCGACCAAATAGACTTAAGGACCCGACACAAAGCCTTAGGTAATCGTCTGTTCCTGGATCCGGCCATTTTTGAGGGAGTTTAGAGAAGGGGAGTCCGGAAATTACTGACTTTCCGAGTCGTATTCGGCCACAGTGGGGTGAGTTGGAGGGGGAGTCCCGGAAACTCTGTGTCTCGCATAGGGGTCAAACGAGCAATTTTAATGAAATTTTGAAAGTAGAGAGCTCATATGCCCTAGATGACATATTTTAGGGTCCGGATCGGTTCCGATCACGGTGGGGGGGGGGGGGCACCGGAGTTTCCTGGAAAATGTTCAGATTCGAGTGAAACTTGGTAGGCGTTAAGAGAAGATGCTTTAGACGATCCATTTCTGTGTCCGAACCAGATTCGGCCGCGGCAGGGGGACATTGAGGGGGGTACCGGAAATAGTTTGGCACGTCTAGGGATCAAACAAGTGGATCTAAACTTAGAACGTAGAAAAGTAATTTGCCCTAGATGATCCGAGGCAATGCCAGAAATGCTCAGACTCGTGTGAAACTAGATATCCTATTTCTAGGTCCGAACCGAGGGTGGTTGATGGGCGTATTTTGCGACATTCTCATCTTCTTTCTTGCACCACCTACTCGTAACTAGTGCCATATAAGCTCGTATCTCTTGTGTTATCTGTTATGAAACTTCTGACGGTGTAGTTCCTAACCCCAACCCCTCGACCGAAAACCCCCGCCAAACATATAGAAGGTAAATAGGAATAGTCTCCTCCGAATAACCTTTAATTCTCTCTTTTTAGGAAAGAGGAATTCAAGAGGGGAGGCAGTTTTGTACACTGGAGCCCGGCACAAGTCTTACAAATTCTTACGAGCTCTCTATGCCGAAGGAGTTTCTGAGGAGACTGTAATAGAAGCAAAAGACTTTGAGGTAAATATCACTTCATTCAGTCTATTTTTTTCTGGCACTTGCAGCCTCTGGCTCAAGTGCCATATACCGATCACAATTCCGTCTGTCGGTCTGTCGGTCTGTCGGTCGGTCCGAGTTTTTTTGTCCCACATATCCGAGTTAGGGTACTTCCAGATGTGCTAGGACAATGAAACTTGGCAGGCATATCAGGGACCCGACCAAACTAACCTGGAAATAATCAGTTTCCCGATCCGACCATATGGGGGGGAGTGCGGGGCGCTGGAAACTTGCAAATTTAGGGCATTTTGTCACTTTTTTCTGAGTTAGGGTACTTCTAGATGAGCTAGGACAATGAAACTTGGCAGGAATATCAGGGACCCGACCAAACGAACCTGGAAATAATCGGTTTCCCGATCCGACCATATGCGGGGGAGTGGGGGCGCTCGAAACTTGAAAATTTAGGGCATTTTGTCACACTTTTTCGAGTTAGGGTACTTCCAGATGAGCTAGGACAATGAAACTTGGCAGGAATATCAGGGACCTGACCAAAGTAACCTGGAAATTATAAGTTTCCCGATCCGACCATATGCGGGGGAGTTGGGGCGCTGGAAACTTGAAAATTTAGGGCATTTTGTCACACTTTTTCGAGTGAGGGTACTTCCAGATGAGCTAGGACAATGAAACTTGGCAGGAATATCACGGACCCGACCACACTAACCTGGAAATAATCAGTTTCCCGATCCGACCATATGGGGGGGAGTGCGGGGCGCTGGAAACTTGAAAATTTAGGGCATTTTGTCACACTTTTTCGAGTTAGGGTACTTCCAGTTGTGCTAGGACCATGAAACTTGGCAGGCATATCAGAGACCCGACCAAACAAAATTAGGAATAATCAGTTTTCTGATCCGACCATTTTGGGGGGGGGGTGGAGGGCAGGGGAATCCGGGAAACTGAGAAGTGTGTAACTTTCGAACGGATGATCGGATTGTAATGAAACTTCATAACTGAAGAGAATATATATCTGTAATGTCCCATTTAAAGTCTTGACCGGATTCGGTAACCAGGGGGGAGTTGGGGGGGGGGAGACCGGAAATTTCAAGAAACGGTTAGAATGGAGGGATCGGAGTGAAACTTGCTGGGAAGAACAAGCATCTGCTCTAGATAAGTCCTTTAGACCATTGTACTGGATCCGGACACTTATGGGGGGGGGGGGCCGGAATTCCGGTGATGGTGGTTTTTTGGATTTTCACGATGAAACTGCAGGCATATCAGGGACCCAATCAAACTGACTTCAAAATAAAAATATTGTTGATCAGATAATGGTGGGGGAGTGGAGGGAGGGGAATCCGCAGGGGAATCCGGGAAATTGAGAAGTGTGTAACTTTCGAACGGATGATCGGATTGTAATGAAACTTCATAACTGAACAGAATATATATCTGTAATGTCCCGTTTAAAGTCTTGACCGGATTCGGTAGCCAGGGGGGAGTTGGGGGGGGGAGACCGGAAATTTCAAGAAACGGTTAGAATGGAGGGATCGGAGTGAAACTTGCTGGGAAGAACAAGCATCTGCTCTAGATAAGTCCTTTAGGCCATTGTACTTGATCCGGACACTTATGGGGGGGGGGGGTCCCGGAATTCCGGTGATGGTGGTTTTGGGGACTTTCACGATGAAACTTGGCAGGCATATCAGGGACCCAATCAAACTGACTTCAAAATAAAAATTTTGTCGATCAGATAATGGTGGGGGGAGTGGAGGGAGGGGAATCCGAAATTTTCAGTCATGCGTAATTTTAGAATGGTTGATCGGATTCGAGTGAAATTTAAGAATTCAACAGAGGACATTTCTCCGATGATTTTTTTCATATCCGGACCGGATCCGGCAACTATTGGGGGGGGGGGGAAATACGTGCCCCGTTTAGAATGGAGGGATCGGGATGGAACTTTGTGGGAAGAACAAACAGATGCTCTAGGTAAGTCATTTGCTGAATCGGATTGGCTACGTGCACCGCGGGGGAGCTGGGTGGGGTGGGGTGGGGGGTGGACCGGAAATCTCGAGAAACGGTTAGAATGATGGTATCGGAGTGAAACTTGCTGGGAAGAACAAACATCTGGTCCATATAAATCTTTTACATAACTTGACTTGATCCGGACACTTGAGGGGGGGGGAGGAGGGGTATCCCGGAATTCCGTTTTTGGGGGATTTTCACGACGAAACTTGGAAGGCATATCAGGGACCCGGTCAAACTGACTTGGAATAAAAAAAAATCCTCGATATGATAATCTTGGGGGGGGGGAGTTGAGGGAGGGGAATCCGGAATATTGAGTCATGCGTAACTTTGGAACGGGTGATCGGATTCGAGTGAAATTTAATAATTAAACAGAGGACATTTTTCTCTTGTGACCTTTTTCATTTCCGGACCGAATCCGGCAATTATCGGGGGGAGGGCGGAAAATACTTGACCCGCTTAGACTGGTGTGATCTGGATCGAACTTCGTGGGAATGACAAACAGATGCTCTGGATTAATCATTTACAGAACAGGATTGGCTCCGGTTATTGTGGGTGGAGTTGGAGGAGGGGGAGGGGGGTCTGGGATTCCGGTGATCGCGCGTTAAGGTACTTCCAGATATGCTAGGACGATGAAACTTCGCTGGAATATTGGAGACTCAACAACATTTGCTTAGAAATTGCTACTTCCCAAATCCGATTATTCCTTAAAGTACCAATCTTGACCGCAAAGTAAAAAAAAATACTTTTAAGCAATATATGCATTTTCGTGATGCCCATCAGCCCATTAGCAGTTTTGCCTCAAGGGTTTTGCTTACAAATGAAGTTCCAGCTCCCTTATAGCGCGCATCTCAACCGCAAAGTCGAAACTTACTCTTGATCAATCAAATCATCTTGACACATGCAAGTGCCATATGAGCTTACAGCTCTTGTTTAGACCCTTCTGACCAAGTAATTAAAAAAGCAGAGTCTGTAATATCAATATGAGTGAATGAATTTAATATTTTATTTCCCCTTAACGACACAAAGGAGAAAAGAACGGAGTGTGGGAAAATACAAGACAACATAACTTTCTTACAAAATCAAACGGATCTCAACAGAAAAGAATACCCATCCAGAGGTGCGCGACATCCTTATTGCTATTACAATGTTATTCCCTAATCATCCATCCATTTTTTATGGCACTTGAGCTTACTCAAGTGCCATATAGCGATCGTAATGTCTGTCTGTCTGTCTGTCGGTCTGTCCGCATTTTGGTAGTTTGGGCACTTCCGCATAACCTAGGACGATACAACTTGGCACACATATCAGGGACCCAACCGGATTAACTGGGGAACTCGGATTAACTTAATCACTTCCCTGATCCGACCATCAATGGGGGAGTGGCAAGATGGGGAATCCGGAAATTAGTAACAACTTGACAGGTATCAAGAACAAGTGTCTTGGATGTTCATTGTCAAATTCGGATCGGATCCGATAACTGGGGGAGGGGCTGGAGGGGGACACCCGAAATCTCTTGAAACGCTTTTCTAGTTTTTGTCAAACCCTACCCCTTTATTCACACTAGTATGGCTCTGCGCGTGGATGAGTCATTCTTTCTTCACACTAGTATAGCTCTGCTCGCGGGAGTCATTCTTTGCTTAAATCCGTTCGGAGAGAGCTAGAGCAATCGAAGGTCGAAGGGGTTGGTATAATATTTTGTTGAACCTTAGTAGGGGTTGATATAGATTAGGGACTTCCACACAAGCTAGGACGATGAAAATTCGCAGGCGTATCAGGGACCCGACCAGATTAACTTACAAATAATCATTTCCCCAATCCGACTTTCCCCGGATCCGGGAGTCCGGAAACTAGGAACAACGGGAGCAAAAGGAAGCAAAAAGAGCGCTGCCCAAATGCGGTATCGATCCGCGGACCTCTGTGGCGTAGGTCCAGCGCTCTACCACGGCGCTACGACTTGATGTATTTAGAATCGAATGCGGGAAAAGATACGGTTTAAAGATTAAAGTAAGACTAAGTGGCCAGAACGAATGCTAAATGCCAACTAGAGCAAAATAACTAGAACTATTTTGCTCTGATGCTAACGAAACTTAAACTAAACAAATCTCGTGAAACACTTCCACATAAGCTATGACAATGAAACTTGGCAGGCATATCAGGGAACCGACCAGATTAACTTGGAAATAATCACTTTCCCGATCCGATCATAGTGGGGGAGTGGAGGGATTAGAAATCTGGAAACTATTAACATGCATAACTTTGGAGAGGGTAATCGGACATGCGTGAAACTTGTTCATGTGTCAAGAACAAGTGTTTCGGATATTCAGTTTCAAATCCGGACCAGATTCGATACCTGTGGGGGGGGGGCACCGGAAATTTCCTGAAACGCTTCCACATAAGCTAGTACAATAAAACTTGGAAGGCATATGAGGGAACCGACCAGGTTAACTTGGAAATAATCACTTCCCCGATCCAGCCATCGCGTGGGGGGGGGGGGGGGTGGAGGGATGGGGAATCCGGAAACTAGAATCATACATAACTTTTGAACGGGTAATCGGACATGCATGAAACCTGACAGGGGTGAAGAACAAATGTCTCAGATTTTCAATTTCAAATCTGGCCCGAATCCGATAACTGGGGGTGGGGGTAAAGGGGGACCGGAAATCTTTTGAAACGCTTAGGGTCGAGGGATCGAGATGGAACTTGAAGGGAAGAACGAGCATTAACCCTAGATACTTTATTGACAAAGTAGGACCGGACGTGTCGCAGTGGAGGGTTTCGGAGGGGGTTTCTTGGATTTCCGCGGTCATCACGAGTTAGGATACTTCCAGATGTACTACGACCATGAAATTTGGCAGACATATTAGGTATTCTCCTAGGTCGACTTGAAAATAGTTCCTTCCCCGATACGGTGATGTTGGGGGGAGTGGAGGGATGCGGAATCCAGCATCTAGTGACATGCATAACTTTAGAACCCGGTTGCTCCTTCTTTATTGGTTTTCTACTTTCATTTAAAGTTCAAACCATATGATATTTTTTTCATCTCCCTTTTTCTTAAAACTCAGTCAGTTGATTCTTTTTTTCTTTTTTGTTATTAATATTGGTTATTTCCCTGCCATAGCCAAGCAGTCCTTTTGTGCTTTCCTGGCAGGAATATTGTGTTAGTTGTGTCAGATGAAAGTGAAAAAAATTAAACTGAAAATTGGGTTTACGCAGCCGATTATTGTTATCGTAACATTTGTTATTGTGCCGTACATTTTGGTTTCTTTAGGGTATGGGAGGAACGATTCTACTATCGTCGGTGTGTGTTAAAGAGAGTGGTCGCCTCGGAACGCCGGTGAATGGACTAGCGGACGTCCACGGAGCTATGGTCGTCAGGTGAGCATCCCATTTGCAGGTGATCTACTATCCAAAGCGAAATAACATTAGGAAGTAGCGCCAAGACTTGACAAAATTGACAAAGACTCGAATAGCAGTGATACTAGCGGCACTAGCGATAGAGAACGTCCGTACTGAAACCAATTCAATCGTTCACCAGCGCTAGCTCTGATAGCAAAGATAGCAAAAAAATGATACAGCCTCCATTGTTTCCTTGATGTGTGCAGACCTCAGCTTTGCATTACTAGAAATATATATAAAACCGGAAGTTTGTCTCGCTTTAAATGCCGTACGCGTAGTGGGCGGCGCTACGAGTATGGTCCGTTTGCAAAGCATGAAAAGCCAGAGCGAAGTAACACTAGGGAGTAGTGCCAAGACTTGACAAAATTGACACAGACTCGAATAGCAGCGATACTTGCTCCACTAGCGATAGAGACGTCCCTACTGAAACTAATTCAATCGTTCACCAGCGCTTGATCTGATAACTTCATATCCTGGAGATAGCAAAAAAAATTAAACAGCCTCCATTCTTTCCTTGGAGTGTGCAGACCGGAGCTTTACTTTACGAGAAATATATAAAACCGGAAGTTTGTCTCGCTTTAAATGCCGCACGCGTAGTGGGCGTCGCTACGAGTATGGCCCGTTTGCAAAGCATGGAAAGCCAGAGCAAAATTGCACTAGGGAGCAGAGCAAAATAACACTAGAGAGTAGCGCCAAGACTTGAAAAAAGTGACACACTCTCGAATAACAGCGAAACTAGCACCACTAGCGATATTGAACATCCCTACTGAAACTCAATCGGTCGTGCACGAGCGCTGGCTCCAATAACTTCATAATCTGAACAAAGCAAAAAAAAAGATACAACCTCACATGTTTCCTCGATGTGTGCAGACGGCATCTTAGCTTTACTAGAAATTTCGAAATCCGGAAGTTCGTCTCGCTTTAAATGTCGCAAGCGTATTGGGCGGCGCTATGAGTATCGCCTGTTTGCGAAGCAAGGGAAGCATAGGTCTTGACGCTACTCCCTTGTATTATTTTGCTCTGCTAGGGAGTAGCGCCAAGACTTGACAAAATTGACACACACTCTAATAGCAGCGATACTAGCATCACTAGCGATAGAGAACTTCCCTACTTAAACTCATTCAGCCGTTCACTAGCGCTGACTCCGAAAACTTCATATTCTGAACATAGCAAAAAAATGATACAGCCTCCATTGTTTCCTTGGTGTGTGCAGACCACACCTTTGCTTTACTAGAAATGTCTATACCCGCAAGTCTGTCTCGCTTTAAATGCCGCAAGCGTAGTGGGCAGCGCTACGAATGTGACCCGTTTACAAAGCGTGGAAAGCATAGGTCTTGGCGCTATTCCCTATAGTGTTATTTTGCTCTGCTACTATACCCTAGATACTTTTTAAGCTTTCAAGCCAAGCTTTAGCGTTCGAAATGGAAGAACAAAAACAAGATAGATGGTTGCTGGAAGTGCAACCGAAAGTATATTTGTCTCTCGATTAATATCTTAGAAGGATAATTAGCTGATCAGTAGAACAACCAAAAATCTCGCTTTGTTCTCTCCTAGATGCTTTTCTACTGACATCTAGATAGTGACTGATAAAAAAAGCGTTATATATTTTTTAATTTTTCACCTTGAGTATTTGATGTGGGAATATGAAAGCTTGAATGAACTTAAGGTTATAAATAGTTCGAGGATATTTCGAGGGAATGAAGAATGGATGTTGTTGGGAATTACCCAAGTTTGTTGCAACATTCGGAAAATATTTGGTTTTTATGGCAGTTGCTCTTCGGCCAAGTGCCATATAGTGATCACAGTTTCTGTCCGTCTATCGGTCGGTCGGTCAGGGCTTTGCTGTTGGGCATTCCGTTGGTCTGACGGTCGGTCCGGGTCTTGCTAGTTCGGGCACTTCCACATAAGTTAGGACAATGGAACTTGGCAGGCGTATGAGGGACCCCAGATGATTGAGTTGGAAAAAGTCACTTCCCCAATCCAAGCATCGTGGGGAGAGTGGAGGGAAGGTGAATCCGGAATCTTGTGGTATTTATAACTTTCGAACGGGTGCCGGATCTTAATGAAACTTGATATCTGGAAAGACCTCGTGCCTCAGACAACCCACTTAAAATCCGGACCGGTTCCGGTGAGTTTGGGGGGGAGTTGGAGGGGGAACCGGAAATCTTGGGAAACACTTTGAGTGGAGGGATCGGGATGAAACTTGGCGGGAAGAGCAAACACAAGTCCTAGATACATCACTGACATAACCGGACTGGATTCGGGCACTAAGGGAGTTGTGGGGGGGGGGCGGAATTCTGGTGATTCCGTGAGTTCGGTACTTGCTGATGTACTAGGACGATGAAACTGGCGTATCGTAGACTCGAACAAACTGACATGAGAATGATCTGGCCATCGATGGGGGAGTGGAGGGATGAAGAATCGGGAATCTGCACAGACAACACAAGGGATGCGCAGACAGTTTTGTGGCTCGCATGGGGGTCAACTGAGTGGAGTGACTTGAATGAAACTTTGAAAGTAAAGAGACGACATACCTTAGATGACATATTTTAGGGTCCGGACCGGATCCGAGCACGGTGGGTGGGGGGAGGTTACCGGAGTTTCCCGAAAAATGCTCAGACTCGAGTGAAGCTTGATAGCCGGGAAGAGAGCTTTAAATGATCTGTTTATGTGTCTGAACCAGATTCCGCCGCGGTAGGGGGAGTTTGAGGGGGAGCAGTACTGGAAATACTGTGGCACTCCTAGGGATCAAACTAGTGGGATGAAACATTTGCCATAGATGATCCGAGGCTATGCCGGATATGCTCAGATTCGAGTGAAACTAGATATCCTATTTCTAGGTCCGATCCTAGGGGGTTGAGGAGGGTTTGTGGCGTACTCATCTGCTTTCTAGCACCACCTACTCGTAGCATGTGCCATATGAGCTCGTAGCTCTCGTTTTTTGTTTTTTTGTATTGATCTAAGCAGTGTGAGCAACATTTTGTTTGTTCATTCAGTTTATTCCTAAGCTCTAGGTCAAGTTTTTCTTTCTCTAAAGCACCCCTCTCGCCTGTCTTCTAGTATTTTAAAATAGTTGAATATTTAAAACTAGGTTCTGTTTACAACAAACAGCTTTGGCTGTTTCTAGCCTACGTCCATGCCTGTTGACTTCTAGCAAAAACAGGGGAAAATTTACATAACCGGTTTTTCTGATGACGGAGCCTCTCTCGAACAAGCGTCGGAGCATGATACCATCGAAAACAGCGAAACAGGGCATGTGAATATCAGTGCGTTTTCATTAAAGGGGTCATGTACCGCGTGAAGTTGAGATCACCAGGTTTAAGAACTGACGGAGTGATTACGGAAGTAGGTTGCATTGGCATTAGGTAGGTGGTGCTTCATGGCACATGAATGCGCGGGAATCGGTTGTACTGTTTTGTCAATGAGCTTCCCTCGCTCGATAGTGGTTCTGGAATCCCGCTAAAACACGTTTTGTACTAACATTAGCTCCTAAGAAAAGTATGTCAACTCTGTTTTAGTAAGTGTGTTCTTCTTCGAAGTCCTACTTGCTGGCAAACCAAATAGAAGTACCAAACAAAACTTTATTGTATATAGAAGTAATTTCGCACAAGAATTCGGGCCTATTACAGTAGCCAAGCTTAGTAGCGAGGCTTCATAGCCGTAGAAAAATAATGTTATTGTTCTATTTTGTAATGTGTACTATTGTTGTGTTATGTATATGGCCACTGGGCTTTTAAATACACTTATTATTATTATAGACGTAATATCGCGCAATAACTCAGGCCTATTACATGAGCAGTAGAAATATACCGACATTTTCTCGGCGTTTTTGTACTTTAGTCTAAGCTGGCATTACTATTTTTAAAACGAATTTTATCTATTTGCAGCGTCAGCTACAGAGATCCTGCTTTTTCCGTTGATTTCATCTTCAAAAGCATGAAGTTACCAAAGGCAAAGTAAGTATGGTCTCTTTTGTCCTCTTTTACTTGCCCTAGTTCATTTTTCATTTGCTCATTCAGTAGGCCATTGGCCTCTACAAATATCATAGGAAACACTGTTCATCACCTGCAAATTTGGATTTCTCTTAGAGCGTTTCCGTCCTACTTACCGTAGTTACTACGCATGGCATCAGGGATCTTAGCTTCTTGACGTCAAGGCTGGAACACAATTTAGTACAGTCAATCTAGCGTCAGATGTGACTTGACCGCAAACAAATTGCAACAGAAATGATTTTTACACCATTTTGTAGAGAAGAAAAAACTGTACAACATATCAAAAGCTGAGAAACCTAGCGGGGTGCAAAATTTGTGTTTCTTAGCGTTTTAAAAGGTATTTTTTATTTTTCAGCTGAAATTTTCTATTTTCTGAAGTCTTTGTGTCTTCGTGAGAAACACGTTTCTGATGTAGTTTTATGTGCTGAATTCGAATATCATCATCAGCTTTAAGATACTGTCAACGGGAAATGTTTCATATTCATCATCATACAAGAAATTCGTGATTCTATCATAGCACAGTCGTTTGACCGCAAACAAATCGCAACGTAAATGATTAAACCGTCTTGTAGAGAAAAGGAAACTGTTCGACGGGTCAAAAGTTGGAAACCTAGATCTCACGTTAAAGCTCGTGTTTTATAGCGTTTTCTGTTTTTTTTTGCTTTTCCAGCTGGTATTTTCGATTTTCTAGGAGCTTACCGTTTGCTTCATAGGATACATGCTTTTAAGGTAGTTTTCTGTGCTGAATCTGAATATCGCCTCAGATTCAAGATATCTTCAGCTTAAAAATGTTTCACATTCATCACCATACAAGAAGTTTCTGTGTATTATTTATCGATTGGACACTACCATGTCAAATAGAACTTTTCAGAATAATCCTGTTCATCATCTCTCAGTCATTAATTAAACTCGACTCACAGGTAGGAAAAATCACATTGGTAATAGGCTGAGAAAGTTAGCCTACCCCTTCTATTCCAGTGCAAGGATATGTACATTTTGTTCCACCACTTTACCTACATAGGCCTATCATCTAGAGTGCTATAAGAGGGTGTACGCAAGATTCCAGATTCACCTTCCGGTGAGCGAAGCGCGTCTCGAATACAGCGGGAAAGCGATTCCTATAATCACCGTCTACTTCCCGGTGGACTCATTGCAAAAACGCATGGAAAGCTGAAATCGCGGAAAATGTGAATTTTTGGAGGGGAAACGAAAATTTCCCGAAGAGCTTGTCACTAACTTTCTGGAATCGCTATCCTGGAATGCTGCTTCGGTTTCCAAGCAGCGTGAAAACCATTGGAAAGTGATTCTGACTTTGCTTTCCAGCCCGCGAAAACCCTCCTTATATTTCGAGAGTCCTCAACGCTCCAGGCAAATATTTTCGATTGAGCGGCTCAAACAATCCTAACCTTAGAATCCCTAGATGACAGGCAGGCAAGCAAAACCATCCGTTGTCTCGGACCATTCAAAATAAAACGATCACGAAGATGAGAAGATGAACAAGCGAAAAATCGGCAACACGAAGAAGCCAAGGAAAAAAGTTTTGCTGATGTGGCTATGAGGACAGCGACATACTACGGATCAAAGACCGAACAGCACCAGCAAGTACCACATTACCCTTCCCCTAAAAAAGGTCCTGACCCACCAACGAATGAAAACCGATGGCGCTGGAACCCTGCAGAACGCAACGACGGACCCCGAGGCCCTAACCAGTCAACCAGTCACAACGAGCTCCAAATGGCTAATCTCCGTAATGAATAAACTCCAGGACAATCCACGCCCTGTCCCCAAGAAGAACCTTAAGCCTTAAAACTATGAACGATATGAAAATAATATTTGAACTTAGTAAATATGAAAAAGCTCGTTAAGAGCGTAATAATCAGAAACACCACGTACATTCCTGTCATCTACGGGGACGAAGACACCCAGGACTTAGCCAGGACTTAGAGCTTGAAAGAACTAGAGGCCCTTTACTGCAGAATCGAAAGGGAAGCTGAGACTAACGTAGCTTCCATACAGCTTTCATACTACTTCTACAGCCATCTTAAAGTTCCCTTAGAAAGTGGTCTCAAAAGACGACCTTAGGTTTCTGAACCTACTTGCTAGAGGCAACCATCGGCTCAGTTGTCGCTAGAAGAGATTACGCAGGGTAACATGGCCGGACCAGAACATCAGCAAACACCGAACGAGGATGGTTTTAACGATTTTAAGAATTACCTATATGTAGGCTATATAATATATATACATATTACAGACTAATAATTGTATGAAATAGCGATTAATACTTGCTGCTACCCGTACAACTTGGTAATGAGTTATATCCTTGGGTAATTTCGATTACTGGGTAAGGCAGTCTTAGAACTGTTCAGGCTAAGCTTGACTGACCCCACATAGGGGTGAGTAGCCAATATAACACAGCACGTTTTGTTTTAGGGTCGAAAATTAAAATTTACCCCAAGCTATACACAAGTCAACCAGTCACCACGAGCTCCAAATGGCTAATTTTTTATTAGCCCCAGTAACTCATGGGCCTAAAAAAAAATAGTACGAGGGACATATTTGACATATTTGACTAAAAAAAAAATAGTACGAGGGACATATTTGACGGTGCAGAACGGATAAGTCAGCTACATTTTATTTGAGCTATATTTCGGCCCTTCTTGGCAAGGGTCCTCTTCAGGCTCAAGCCGCTCAAGCTGGAAAATAAACTTGTGGAGAAACAATTGAAGATTCTTCCTTAAATATCTGTTTTTTTAACTTCTTCTATGAAAATTGGTTGGAGTTAAAGCTGGTGCTGTGATTTCATTCTGGACTCGGCTACTGTTTTTGTTGTTCAGTTGGGTCGTCGAAAGGGTAGAGATTCTTCTGCATTTTGGTTTTAGAGTCACCTGTCTCTTCTTCTTCTTTCCAGCTAAGATGGATGGATACTTGTTGGCGGCATGTATGGACGATTAGTTCCGTACTTCGGTGATGGATGTTCCTTCAGCCCAAGCTGACTGCGAATCATATTTGACGGTGCAAAACGGATAAGTCAGCTACATTTTATTCGAGCTATATTTCGGCCCTTCTTGGCAAGGGTCCTCTTCAGGCTCAAGCCGCTCAAGCTGGAAAACAAACTTGTGGAAAAACAATTGAAGATTCTTCCTTAAATATCTGCTTTTTTGAACTTCTTCTATGAAAATTGGTTGGAGTTAAAGCTGGTGCTGTGATTTCATTCTGGACTCGGCTACTGTTTTTGTTGTTCAATTGGGTCGTCGAAAGGGTAGAGATTCTTCTGCATTTTGGTTTTAGAATCACCTGTCTCTTCTTCTTCTTTCCAGCTAAGATGGACACTTGTTGGCGGCATGTATGGTCGATTAGTTCCGTACTTCGGTGATAGATGTTCCTTCAGCCCAAGCTGACTGCGAATCATATTTGACGGTGCAAAACGGATAAGTCAGCTACATTTTATTCGCTTCAGGGCTTCAGCCCAAACACGCTCATGCCACTTGGTTTATGTATACCTTTAAATATCCTTCAATACTTTTAAACCACGATATTGGTTCAGTTCAATGAACTTAAGGCTACGTCAATACTTTAGAAGGGTAGGGGTCTTTCTCAAGACCTTGTGTGAATCTGAGTAAGTGTTCCTCACTGTATCTGCGTACTTCTTTGGGTATTTTCGAATCTCACTTTCAATCGTCAATCTATAACAGATAAACTTCCATTAACGCATTAAAGGACACCTGAACAATGAAACCATACTTGAACACACGATGGAGAATGCATTTACAGACATGGCCACGGACAGCATTCTTCTCCTGAGCGTGACGTTCTCAAAATAGGGATGTTCGTTTCTGGAGGTTTGCACATGCAGACTCCAAGACAAAAAGCGCAATTCATTCAAATCTTGTACAGCGCTGGCCGGATCGTATTGGAATTTCTCTACATATACGTTTGGGCTTAACTGGTTGAAAAATATTCCAGAAAAAGGGTTGATTGGAGACATTTGTTAGTTTCGAAAATTGTTCGGTACTGAAATAAGGACAAAAGAAAAATGGAGCAAAAATCATAGCTTGGAAACACTATTTCGTATTTGGATTGGGTTTTCTGCAGGCAATAATAACGGAAGTCATACAGATAGGGATGATACTTGGTACTCTTCATTCAGGTGTCCTTTAACTCATCTGTTTTCGTCGTAAAAATCCATATCTTCATGTCGTCATCAGCATGTTTAGAACTGGTACTCGTCTAAAAACCAACTCTAAAACCAAAAATGCAGAAGAATCTCTACCCTTTCGACGACCCAATTGAACAACAAAAACAGTAGCCGAGTCCAGAATGAAATCACAGCACCAGCTTTAACTCCAACCAATTTTCATAGAAGAAGTTCAAAAAAGCAGATATTTAAGGAAGAATCTTCAATTGTTTTTCCACAAGTTTATTTTCCAGCTTGAGCGGCTTGAGCCTGAAGAGGACCCTTGCCAAGAAGGGCCGAAATATAGCTCGAATAAAATGTAGCTGACTTATCCGTTCTGCACCGTCAAATATGTCCCTCGTACTATTTTTTTTTTTAGGCCCATGAGTTATTGGGGCTAAAAAAAAATTAGCCATTTGGAGCTAGTGGTGACTGGTTGACTTGTTGACTTGTGTATAACTTGGGGTAAATTTTAATATTCGACCTAAAACAAAATGTGCTGTGTTTTATTGGCTACTCACCCCTATGTGGGGTCAGTCAAGCTTAGCCTGAACAGGTCTAAGACTGCCTTACCCAGTAATTGAAATTACTCAAGGATATAACTCATTACCAAGTTGTACGGGTAGCAGCATCAAAATAACAGCAGAGTGTTATTGACCACAACTTTGTGAAATCCCTAATCGAAATTTAATGTTTTTAGCGTCCTTGGGATTCCTAGTCTTTTTTCGTCAGTGTGTAAGTAGTGTAAAATCCCTAAATAAACAGTTAATGTTTCCAGCAGCCTTGCTATTCAATTCCTGATCCTTTTTCCTTCAGTGCTGACGCGCGAAGTGCACTCATTTCAACCCGTCTGACACGGAGTTGAATCAGCCAATCAGCTGTCTTAGTTCCAGGAAAAAAAAACAAGCGTCCGAAATGACGCCTCGAGAACAGCACTTGTTGGGGACGGGAAATGAAACGGAGCAGTGGCATGATAATGCTCAATAATGTTTTTGATTAGCCTCAAACTGCAGGCGAAGACGACGACCTGTTCCTCTAGGATGCGAATTCTCGTTCTTGCGAGCGAATATATTGGCGCCGGTTAATACTCAATTCAATTCAGTTCAAAATTATTTTCAAAAATTCTCTCACGGACGGAGCCGAACGTTGAGTTTTTTCGTCATATATGTTCTAGTAATATAACTTAGCAATCTAAAACAACTATAACTAATGTTCTTCATTTGGTCAGTGTACATATCTGTCTCACAATAGGCTATTCGAACTAAAACCTTTCGTCAAACGTAACATGAATAACTAATTGAACTTAAACCTCTATAACTAAAAATCATAGTTTGGTCATAATAACACCAAAATAAAACTAGGTATAATCAACACTTAGAATAAAATTTACAATTAAAAAAAAAAATAAAAAAATAATAATATTATTTTATGGAGGTGTTCCGGAATGCCTGTTAAAAAGGTCAGTGGGCGATGGAACAAAACTTTTATTTAATATAGGTCATGGGAAAAGGGTACTGGCTGGCTGCAACCTTAAACAGGCTGGGCAGCAGCTGCTAGCGGTCTTGACCTAATAGGTAATATTCAGGGGGAAGAAAATGATAAAAATATTGGCGTTGCGACGTTCTCCTCCTTTGTCGAAATTATGTGTTCGTTGCCGAGCGAATAAGTTTCACGTTCTTCTAGCACTTAGGCTGCCTAAAAGCCGAAGTCGCAGTAATAACAGTTTCTATCCCAGTATTCTGATATACGTGACTCCTTTGAAACTCTGTTGGGTTCCGGCTGTTATTCAGCCTCGCTCGGCCCCCTTGTTTTTGATCAGAAACACGGAAAACTTGCACAACTAGTATTTCTGACCAATGAGCACAGCTTGAGCTTGATTTCGAAATATCCGAAACTCCGCGTAGTGCCGTTAGGGCAGAGATGGGTGGATCCGAATCCAGGATTCGTCCTTTTGACCGGATTCGAATATTCTGCTTGTCAGGCTGGATTCGGATTTGGACTCGCCTTCCAAACCTTGAATGTTACGAATCCGCTCCATACTATAACAAGCACACATGAAACCCTAGAAATATGGTTTACATACCGTCTCGTTTGCTTTAGGCATCAGTGCTTTTTTGTCACCTCTGATTTTTAAACTGTGACTTATGTAGATCTACATGATTTGGTTTTTGTTAAAGTCGGATTCGAATCCGTATTCGAATCCTCAGCGTGAAATGGTGGATTCGGAATCGGATTCGTACCTAGCCCTGGATTCGGATTCGAATCCTTTCATGATTCGATTCGCTCATCTCTGCGTTAGGGTACATCAGATCTTGGAATTAAGTATTAATACTTGCGTCATCATGGAAAATCAGCGTAGTGCCGTTAGTGTACATCAAATCTTGGAATGAGAACATATGGAACGGTTAGGAACATAAAGTAAAGTAGTAATATAGGTAAGGCGGGTCCTTTAATGCCCGATGAAAAGAAAGTAAAGAGACAAAGGAGATGCAGCCGTTTTACTGCTGGCAAACTCTTCCTCCAAATAACTCAACGTGTCCCAGTCCCCGAAACTGTGAACTTCGCGCAACGTCTGAAAAACCATAAGGAGTAAGACTATGCTTAACCAGCCATGCTTAAATTCCGTTTGTTTCTAGAACCCCCGCCCCCCAGCTGAAAAGCCATGATTTGGCTAAAGTTGGTCGGCCGTTCCGGGGAAGTCATAATATGGGACCGAGGACACATCAGGCATTCGTTGGAGGAGCCGGACACAGAATGGTTGGGTAAGTTTTGAATTTTTCTTGTTCTTCATTCTCTGTTACGTCTTTTCTTGATTTTTTTTCACTTTATTTCTCCAAAAAAATTTCGTAAAGAAAAATAGCATCGCAAATGTCGACAGCCTACAGATTACAGCGAGTACATAATATTTTTGTTAATTCACGTAATATTTTGTACGATTTGGATGCAGTTTTGGTTTCATAAAAACTTAGTGGAAACAAATAATTCTAACACATGCACTATATATAACACGATTTACTCGTGTTACAATTTCAATTTGGTCATGTGTAATTCAGTTCATGCAGATGACAGGACACCTACAGAAATTTGAAAACACTTGTCAGAAGGGGACGAGGACAAGAAGTATGCGCATCCTTGGGTTCGTTACTATAAAAGTTCTTGTCATCTTTTCGTGGAACTCAAAATTTTGTGATTTTTTTGTCCTACTAACTGTCCGACTTGAAATCCTTTTTAATCTTGACCTTTACGAAACGGAAGCATGGTCATAGCATATAACACATGTACATCCTATGTTAAAGTTTAACTGAAAAGCTAAGTTATTTTGTATCATTTAATCAAATACAGTGAACTATTTGGACTCTGCTAAGGGTTATTAATAACAATGCTTGTTTATTGAGGCAAAAGGCCATACAAGATTTAATACACTTCACAAATAAACTATTACACCTCTAGAAATACTATTTATTCCAACAGTGTTTACAACGGGTACGTCAGCTACGATTCTTCATCAGCGATATTTCGGCCCTTTTTGGCAAGGGTCCTCGTCAGGCTGTCAATCCTCTGGTTCAACTTCGGGGAAGGAAACAAACCTGTAATCTACATTACAGTTTTGTTTGTTTTTTTCTACATTACAGGATTTTTCTACATTACTAAAAGCCTACCTCCGGGCCAGATTGGCCAATGATAATAAATCACTATGAACATCCCATCAGTTTCTCTTGATAAAACGCTTACCAAACTTCGAACCGAGTCACCAAAACCATGTATCTTTTCGGAAAGTTGAAGAGCTATTAATGTAAAAAGCTTAATCTTTTTTCAGTTTTGCGATGCAGAGTCAAGAAAGGATGGACAACCGACAGCAGTATCCTCCTCCCCAGCAGAACAATTTGTGGTCCCGACCACCTTACCAACCACCCCAGGCAGCCTACGGAGGTATACGCCCTTTGCTCTTGTCAGGTTTAGTAGGTTTCATGCGAGTTTTAAATAGTTGTCGGGCGGGTTTCGTAAGTTGCGTTTTTGCTGATACCGTGGTATCTATTACCACGGTAATTGGATCTGCAATTAGTCGTTTTTGCAGTAACCGTGGTATCTGATACACGGTGCTCTGCAAAAACGACTATTGCCGAAATTGCACTTTTCGAAGTCGTCCCAAAAGAAAAACAGATATCCAGTTACATCACTAAGTGCTAAACTTCTTTCTCACCAATCTGATAAAATTTGATGAAAGTGAGATGACTTTTCAGATACCACGACCAGTTACCACGGTCGGACCTTAGTATCTGAATATCTGATACCACGATAACTGGCCAGATACCACGATAACTGCAAAAACGCCTGTTGATCGTGGTATCAGATACCACGAAAACTTCAAAAACGCAACTATAGTCTTTCTACAAACAAGGCCAGTTGGGATTGGCTGATGAGATATGAGTTGGCTCCTCCTTGGGGAGGAGTCAAGTGGTGACAAGTGATTGGCTCAGGTAAGTGGTTGGCCTAGGATTGGCTGCTGATATGAGTTAGCTCCTTCTTGGGGAGGAGTCAAGTGGTGACAAGTGCCCCCCCCCCCCCCCCTGTGCAGGGGCCAAGTTGATGAAAAAGTCCTGCTGTGCCAAGCACTTACCAACCACCTCAGGCAGCTTACGGAGGTATACGCCCTTTGCTCTTAGATTTAGTACATTCCATGTGAATTTTAAATGATAGATGTCATAGTGACAAGTCAGTTTTCTGCTTATCTGCTCTGGTACAACCTCTACCTGGAGGGAAAAGATATCTTGTCTTGTCAGTTCTCCATCTTTTTTGGACTTGGGTCCCTTTTTTACACGATCAGCTGACGTATCCATTTATCGCAGTCTATGGGTCTTGGGTATCGCAAACTATGGGTCTCGGTTTTAGGGTCCGGGCAGCATTACTGCAGTTGCCGATGGATTGAGAGTCGTCTAGAGCTTGTGAGAGTGAATCAAATAAATGGATTCTCTACCATCATCTCTTTCGCATTCTTTACTACGCACGAAAGATGACCTTTGGTTGCCAGATCTGGAGAAATTCATAGTTTGTTGTTGGGACATGTTCCTGAGAACCGAAAGATAGTTGGGGGTATTCATTCAGTGCCAGTGGGAGGGTTGACATGACTCAGAATCATTTATTTACACAAGCTATCATAGGCAAGATGAAAAAACTCAATTAAATGGCGCTTGGGCTTACAAACTAAAAAACGACGCAAATGGAAAACAAAAAACTTCAGCACTTGTTAAACACTGATGTGTAATACGAAACCCTCCGTAGCCTAATGGTCTTCGAAATGGGTTGGGAGGTTTCAGGTAGTCGGCAAGGAGAAGGAAGTCATCGGGAGAGGATTAGAGAGCTGAGATCCTCGTGGACTACCTCCGACACTTAGCCCTCTGGTTGGGTTAACCCCGAGAATAATATACTAATCTGACGCGCGGAAGCGGCAAGACCTTCTCTGTATCTCACCGATCAGAAGGTATCGAAGAAAAAGGTCTGTTGGGGGAGGACTGGTAAAACTGTTGGTGCAGTTTTTTGCTTTCCCATGTGGCAAAAGAAAGGTGTACATTCACTCGAAAGAAAATCGAGTATCCTTATACTGCCTTCGATTTGGCCGGTACGACCGACAGTAGCCTAGAATATAGCGGTTTATTTTTTTTTAGTTCTTGATAGTGTAACTGTTCTGTAAAATGACGTATGTATTTATCTATGTTGTGCCATAAACTTTTCTCCTTTTTTCCTCTCTTTCTTCCTTACTCCGTTTTGTTCTGAGTGACAAATACGGGTAGTAAATGCTTTACTTACTTATACTAAAGCCTTGCGGCCATGGTAAATCACAAAACAAGATTTGCATAGGGTACAATGAGACAATCTAAACCGGGCAAAACTATACAAAGGGCTTCCTGTGCGACATTCCCATACAGACAGAACTTCCAAGATTTTAAATTCCCATAAAAAAGATTTCCTTCCAACCTCTGTATCAACCATTCTTTCACACTGTATTTCACCTCCAAAACCTTCATCCTTAATCCTTAAAGTGCCTGTATTACGTATAATAATAACGCAACCTACTTCTATAATCACTCCATATATTTCTGAACCCGGAGACCCCAATTTCGTACGGTACATTCTAACCCCTCTAACAAAACCACGTTGATTTTTTCACTTGCCGTGTTTTGCTACCTTCGATGTGTATCACGCTGTCGACGGTTGTCTGCGAGAAATTTTTCCATCAGAAAAACGGTTATGTAAAGTATTTCCCTGTTTTCGCTGTAAGTCAACGGGTTTCGGAAAAGGCTTAAAGCAGCCAAAACCGTGGGTTATTTGTTGAAAGCACTGCTTAGTTTTAAAGTATTCAAATATTTTAAAGATACCGAAAGTTGAAGAGTAAATAGTGCGAGGGGCCCTTTAAGTTCTATATTGATCATAGGAGTGCTCATTGAATTTTACATAGTTTCACTCCAACATTTATTTCATGTCATATCTTGTAAGCCTATTAGTTAATTTGTTGTCGATTTTGTATATTTCGTATTCCTATTCCAGCTTAAAGCTATTTGGAAGTACATTTGATTGATTGAATTGTTTTGTTTCGTTTCAGGATACCAGCAGCAACAGCAGCGCTCCCATAGTAATTACGGCTATGAATCTATCAACGCTTACTCTGCACCTCCTCGCGCACCCATGCGTGATCAATATGGTGGTTACGGCTCGCAGCATCAGGATAGAAGACCGCAGTCTCAATCATGGGTACACAATATTTCTTTTTCCGTCTGCCTTGTAATGATTAAAAGCAATAGGGGTATGTTAATTAATCCTACTTTTACACCACCGAGGCTTCAGCGGTCTTGTTCAAGGCCCATGATCATTTGTGCCTCAAGGGTTCGGCATACAGATGAATTCCTTAAAGTGTTCATCTTAAACTGCACAATGCAACGCTGCTTCGTTGCTCCGGTTTTTGTAAGTTCACATGCCCTTTACAGGTCGAGATGTGACTTGGACTCCGTGGGGAAGTTAGAGTGGGGGGTGGGGGGCAGTCTTGTTTCACTCATAGGCTGTATATATCTTGACGGAAATTGACGGACAAGATCATCATGCTCTTCGGGGGAATTGGAGGAGTCCTGGGGAGATCCATAAGACCTTGACAGTGCGAGCTGTAGCTGAAATAGATGCTACGTACCCCTGCAAGTGCCAGATAAACTAACAGCTCTTTTTTCTTCTAGGATTCTGGAAATAGAGGAAGGAACGATAGCAGAGGACGTGGCAACGACCGAGGTTTCAGAGGAGGAAGGGGCCGTGGGGGTCAAGATTCCTACAGACGGTACTAGTTTCTGATCTCGAACCATAGAACGCGAGAGGCAAACAAAAGAGTATAACTTGTTTTTTCGGCCTTTTTCCCGTTTCTCGGAAATTTGTGTATATCCAAGTGGATCTTCCAGTTAAAAAATGTGTCCATTTTTAAGTAGGGAAGAAATAAAAAGGTTTTCAAAAAGTAAGTGTGTTCTGAGCAGAGATGGGTGAATCCAATCATGAAAGGATTCAAATCCGAATCCAGGGCTAGGCACGAATCCGATTCCGAACCCACCGTTTTGCTGAGGATTCGAATCCGGATTCGAATCCGACCTTACAAAAATCAGATCATATACATAGGTTATAGTTTAAAATTCAGAGGTGACAAAAAGAACTGATATCTGAGGTAGTCAGATAACGTGATAGAGTAGTATGTTGGTGGTGGAGATCAAAAAGCTGGATTGCCTAAGGCCCACTGTGTAAAAATGGGGAAACGGGAGCTGGAAGAATTTAGACTAGAAATTTGAGCGGATTCGGAAGATTCAGGGCTTGGAACCCGAGTCCGAATCCATCCTGACAAGCAGAAGATTCGAATCCGGTTAAAAGGACGAGTCCTATCTTCGAATCCGTGTATTCACTTGAATCTAGTAAATAAGAGATATGAAATTTCGGCTTCGTAGAATTAAGCGTGACTTAATAGCCCGCAAAGAGTGCGGCTGCGCTTCGTTTGACACAAATGACGCTGCGAAATTCGAAATATCGGTCGAAGCTTTATTGGTTTCAAACGAGCGCTTCCGCACTCTTTGCCGAGTCTCAAATCGTGCTCAATTCTACATAGGGAAGAGTCGTAACCATACTATAACGAAGCAAAATTTGTAAATTTCCCTTCGTTCTGTTATTTCAATCTTTAGATTTAAGCGGTTACCTATTACAACCTGTCAGGTGCCAAGACGTACTTTAAATAAGCTGTCCGGGCCATTCATTCACAAATCCTCAATTTTGGACATGGTGCTCCAAGGTCTGGTCTTGCCCCCAGGGGCGCCACGACTGGGAGGGGGGACGCCCGGCCAGTCGGTAAAAAATAACCGAGTCGGCACGAAGCGCCGAGATTTTTAGTCAAAACAGTTGATTTTTTCATGAAAACAGCCGTTTTTTATGGCACTTGCCCTTCGGCCAAGTGCCATATAGCGATCGCAATTTCTGTCCGTCTGTCGGTTGGCTTGTCCAGATTTTGCTAGTTCGGGCACTTCCCCATAAGCTAGGACGATGAAACTTGGCAGGTGTATCAGGGACCCCAAAAGATTAAGTTGGAAATAGTCACTTACCCGTTCCCAGCATCGTGGGGGGAGTGGAGGGAGGGGAAATCCGGAATCGAGAGGTATTTATAACTTTTGAACCGGTGATCGGATCTTAATGAAACTTGATATTTGGAAAGACCCCATGTCTCAGACGACCTGCTTAAAATCTGGACCGGATCCGACTACTTTGGGGGGAGCTGGAAATCTTGGGAAACGCTTAGAGTGGAGGGATGGGGATGAAACTTAGTGGGAAGAACAAGCACAAGTCCTAGACACATTGTTGACATAACCGGACCGGATCCGGGCACTGTGGGGGGTTGAGAGGGGGGGGGGGGTCAGGAATTCCGGTGACCCCGCTAGTTTGGTACTTCCGGATGTGCTAGTAGTATTTTGGAAGTCATTTTTGGGGCCCGAACAGACTGACTTGATAATAGTCATTTCCCCGACCTCACCACCATGGGGGGAGTGAAGGAATGGGGAGCCCGGAATCTGGTGGCACGCATAAACTTTTGAACGAGTGATCAGAATTGAATGAAACTTGGCAAGTGGAAAGAGCTATTGTCTCAGGTGTTCCATGTCGAATCCTGGTCGAACCCGATACATGGGGGGGGGGGGGGTTGAAGGGGGGCACCGGAAATCTTGTGAAACACTTAAAGTTGAGGGATTGGGATGGAACTTGGTGGGAAGAACAAGTATTAGCCCTAGATACGTAATTGACAGAACCAGATCGTATCGGGGCTCTGTGGGGGGGGGGGAGTTGGAGGGTGTTTCCCGGAATTCCGGTGATCGCCAGTTAGGATACTTTCAGCTATTCTAAGGACGATGAAAATTTGCAGGCGTATTAATGACTTAAGGACCCGACATAATGCCCTTGGAAAACTTGTGTTCCTGGATCCGATCATCTTCGGGGAGTTGAGGGAATGGGAATCCGGAAATCACTGGCTGCCGCAGGTTTGCGAACGGGTGGTACCATTCGGTGAAACTTTATGGGTGACGTAGACAAGCAAAACATTCGTCCGAACCACATGCGGCCACGGTTGGGAGAGTTGAATGAGGGGGGGGGGACAGGATGGGATGCAAGTTGGACAGCTACGAGTTAATGCGGCCTCGATTTGCTAGTTGGTGTCTGGATCGAATCTGGCGACGCCACGGTGGGAATGGGGGTGAAGTGGGGACTGGAAATTTGTGGACAGGCTATGCTCCGGTTCCAGTCGAACTTGATGGAAGGGAATAGGAGATGTAAGAGATGCGACGTTGACGTTTCCGAGTCGTATTCAGCCACATTGGGGGGAGTTAGAAGGGGATTCCCGGAAACATTTTTGCTCGCATAGGGGTCAAACAAGTGGAGCGAATGAAACTTAAAATGCAGAGAGATCACATGCTCTAGATGACATATTTTAGGGTCCGAGCTGGATCCAACCACGCTGGGGGAGACTTACCGGAAGTTCCCAAAAAACTCCCAGATTTGAGTGAAACTTGATAGGTGGTAAGAGAAAATGCTTCAGACGATCCATTTAGTAGTACGAACCAGATCCGGACTCGGTAGGGGAAGTTGGAGGGGGGGGGGGGGGCGGAAACCGTGTGGCATGTGGAGGGACCAAACGAGTGGATCTTTTGGGTTGAAACTTGGAAGGTAGAAAAGTCATTTGCCCTAGGTGATCCGAGGCGATGCCGGAAATACTCAGACTTGAGTGAAACTAGATATCGTATTTAATAGTCGGTTTTTCTGAAAATCAGTCGATTTTTTTTCTAAAACGTCGTTTTTTTGTTGAAAACAGCCGGTAAAAATTAACAGCCAGTCGGTAAATGCCTTGCCCCCCCCCCCCCCCCCCCTCCAAACGTTTTGGCTAGTAATGCCTCTGCTTGCCATGCCCTGGAGAAAGGGCGCAGCACCCACATAAAAGTCTTTTTAATTGAAATATATAATGGGAATTTGCTTTTCAAACAGATTTTTATGAGAGTACTGCGCCCTTTCTCCAGGGCACGGTGCCCCAACGTATGAGCACCCCAAAATCGAGGATCTGTGTATGATTGGTTCGAGCATCCCGTAAAATGACATCCATCCATTTTGATAACTTGTCAGCGGCCTAAGACCCCGTTCATGTTTTGGACAGACGATCAGTGTAAGATGCTCGCGGACTGGAATTCCTGCCCGGATTTTCGGCATCATCATCAGTTCCAGACGGAAAAATTGAGATTTTTCCGATTTGATGATGAAAGTAAAGCTAATCCGGCCTGGAAAGCCTGATTGTAACGTTAGACGGAACGTTTTTTTGAGCGCCGTCGGCTGCTATTTGACTTTCCCTTTCAAGTTTCAACACATCCAAAAGAAGTCTCAAACTATTGGTCGTTGAGGTAGTATAAAGCTGTTTCACCCCTCGTTTGAACCGGTCAAGGTTAGTTGCTTACGGCGCTTTCACGCGCTTGTGTATTGAATTGCCCACTTATAAGCCCTGGCAGTCGCCCCGGTGGCCGGCCGAAGGAAAAGCCACCTCGGCGACGAGGGGCTGCTCACTTCTGTCGCATGGTGTACACGGTCCCTGCCTCCGGACCTGCCTCCGTGCCTCCGGGCCTGCTCTGTGCCTCCGGGCTATCTGTATCGCAGATCATGACCGTGTTTCGCGGTTAAGAAAACATGCTGAATCCAGATCTGAACTTTGTTTTCTCACCGGACAAGTAGTTTGACCGGAATCCGGCGAAAACCGGAAACTTGGTTGATGTAAAAATGTATTCTGGAGTCGAAAAGTTTTTTTATCGAAGTGTTTGATTTTATGAAGTGTGAATTATCGAAGTGTCTGATGAATTTGCTCTAACTTGGTGCGAGTATCCATTTGGACCCCATAGCTCAAGCTAATGTCTCAGTCACTTAAGGATAAATAAATATACTGAATCCACAGCAGAACTTTCTTTTCTCACCGGAAAAGTAGTTCACCCGGAATCTAGCAAAACAAGACCAAAGGTTTCGATGAGATCTCAAAAGTTCAATATTCGATCCAGACGATTGGGTCTTGTCTTTGTCAGATCCAGTCTTCGCCAGACTCCTTGAACATTTTTACTATTAAAACTTAGAAATAGATTGAGGCCAAATAGCTAATCATATGAGAAAACCAAGTTTAGATGTGGATTCAGCATGTGTGTTTACCCCTATAAGTCATATTTATTTTGACTAAACAGATCGAAACTTCCTGCCTTAGTTCTGCCAATTTTCCGGTTGCGGCGGAATTCCGGAACTACTTGCCGGATGAAAAAATAAAGCTCAAATATGAATTCACCGTATCCCCTCACCGCCATATCCAACATCTAATCAACTTCAAATAAAAATTTTAACTTATAGCAAATTTTCCGGTTTCAGCCGGATTATGGGCGAACTGTGTGTCCAGGTAAAAATTCATTGTCATATACGGATTCAGCATTTCTTCTTACCCCTAAATCGGACATCTAATCAACTACAAAGACGACTTTTGCTTTTAACAAATTTTTCGGTTTTGGCCGGATTCCGGGCGAACTACTTGTCCGGGAGAAAATGATGTTCACATCAGTAATCAGCATGTCTGCTTACCCCTAAATCGAACATCTAACCAACTTCAAATAAAACCTTTACTTTTAACGAACTTTCCGGTTTTGGACGGATTCCGGGCGAACTACTTGTCCGGCGAGAAAATGGTTTTCATAATCGTGTTCAGTATGTCTTCTTGCACCTTAATCGACAATCTCATTAGCAGTTTAAAAATATTTTGTTTGCCCCTTAATTCGAACAGCCCCTAAATGTAGTGCAACAGAGCCCATCTACGAACTCGACCTTTCCCTTGACCCAAAGGATCCTCAAACCAAGTTTCATCAAATACCTCATTCCCTTCGAGAGTTATCATCAGACGGACAACTTGCGATGTCTTACTTACGTTTTGGGATCCCAGAAAGGGAAACGTGGTCGAAGTGAATTAGAGTGATTAGTGATTTGATTGTCGATATACTAGTAAGCATGCATGTGAATCCATATCCGAATATTATTGTCTCGCCGGATAACTAGTCCGGCCGTAATCCGGCAGAAACCGGAAATATGAATCATACATATAGGAGCAAGAATACATGCTGACTCCATATTAGAAACCTATTATTTTGCTGGATAAGCAGTTCATCCTGAGTCAGTTCGGTAGAAACCGGAAATTTCTTATAAATAAAAGCATTTCTCTCTGAAGTCGACTGGAAGATCTATATAGTGGTCTGGTCTTGACTTGGAATCAAACTGACCTGTAAATAGTAAACTTCCCGATCTGACCACCGTGGGGGGAGTGAAAGGAGGGGAAATCTGGAATATTGAGGAATGTATAACATTGGAACGGGTGATCGGATCTTAACGCAACTTGATATTTGGAAAGACCTCGTGTCTCGAATGACCCATTTTCCAGCTTGAGCGGCTTGAGCCTGAAAGAGGCCGAAATATAGCTCGAACAAAATGTAGCTGACTTATCCGTTTTGCCCCGTCAAATATGATTCGCAGTCAGCTTGGGCTGAAGGAACATCTGTCTAGACCGGACCCGATGAATGCGGGGGGGGGGGGGGGGCGGAAATCTTGTGACACGCTTAGAGTGGAGCGGTTGGGATGAAACTTGGTGGGAAGGATACGGACAAGAACCAGATACGTCAGTGATAGAATCGGATTGGATTTCTTCACTGTGGGGGTAGTTAGAGGAGGGGAGTCCGGCTATCGCGAGTTAAGGTATTTCCAGATGTGCTAGGACGATGAAACTTGGCTTGAGCATTAGAGACTGGATATTATTGGCTTAGAAATAGTCAGTTCTCCGATCCAGCCATCGTGGGGGAGTGGAGGGACGGGGAATCTGGAATCTTGAGGTATGTATAACTTTTGAAAGAGTGGTCGGATGTTAACGAAACTTGATATTTGGAAAGACCTCGTGTCTCAGATCTCCCGTTTTAAGTCCGGACCGGATCCGATGAATGTGGGGGGGGGGGCGGAAATCTTGTGACACGCTTAGAGTGGAGCGGTTGGGATGAAACTTGGTGGGAAGGACACGGACAAGAATTATATAAGTCAGTGGCAAAACCGGACCGGGTTCGGGCACTGTGAGGGGAGTTGGTGGGGGTAGGGGGGCGGAATCGGTGGTCGCGAATTAAGATACTTCCAGATGTGCTAGGGCGATGAAACTTGGCTTGAACATTAGAAACTTGATAAGTTTGGCTTAGAAATGTCACTTCTCAGATCCGACCATCCCTTAAAATACTAATCCTAACCTAAAAGTACTAATCCTAACCCTTAAAGTGCGTTTCTTAACCGAAAACCGAAAAGTAAAAAAAATACTTTAACCAAACGATATATATTCATGATCCCCAAAGGCCCATGATCATTTTTGCCTCAAGGGTTTTGCTTACAACTGAATTTCTTAAAATACAAACAATAATTTTGAGCAAAATATTATTATGCATTTTCATGATTTCAATGAGCTTGTCATCATTTGTTTGTGTTTCAAGAGTATTCATTACAGATGAATATCTAGCGCCCTTAAAGTGCGCACCATCACGACCAAATGCACAAATAAAGTAGTTTTTATGGCACTTGCCCTTCGGCCAAGTGCCATATAGCGATCTCAATTTCTGTCCGTCCGTCGGTCGGTCGGTCTGTCGGTCCTGGTTTTGCTAGTTCGGGTACTTCCACATAAGCTAGGACGATGAAACTTGGCATGCATATCAGGGACCCGAAATGATTAAGTTGGAAATAGTCACTTTCCCGATCCGAACATCGTGGGGGGAGCGGAGGGATGGGGAATCCGGAATATTTTGGAATTTATAATTTTCCAACGGGTGATCGGATCTTAATGAAACTTGATATTTGGAAAGAGCTCGTGCCCCAGACGGTCCGATTAAAATCTGAACCGGATCCGGTGACTCTGGGGGGAGGTGGAGGGGGGGCGGAAATCTTGGGAAACGCTTGGAGTGGAGGGATTGGGATGAAACTTGGTGGGAAGAATGAGCATGAGTCCTAGATAATCTCATTGACTTAACCGGACCGCATCCGGTCTCTATCTGGGATTTGGGGGGGGGGGGTCGGATTTCTTGTGATCCCCTGAGTTTTGTACTTCCTGATGTGCTAGGACGATGAAACTTGGCAGACGTGTCAGGGACCCAAACAGTATGACTTGAGAATAGTCGTTTCTCGATCCTATCATCTCGGAGGGGGGTGGAGGGAGGGGGAGTCCGGAAAAGTGAGATATTTTTAACTTACAAACGGGTGATCGGATTTTAATGAAACATATATAGAAAGATTTCGTGTCTCAGATTCCCCATTTTAAATCCGAACCGGATCCGGTGGCAGTGCGAGGAGTTGAAGGGGGGAACCGGAAATCTTGGGAAGGCTTATAGTCGAGTGTTCGAGATGGACCGGACCAGATTAATTTGTTAGAAATAGTCACTTCCCCGATACGACCATCTGGAGGGGGGAGTGGAGGGCGGGGGAATCCGAAAAAAAATAGGAAGTGAGGAATTTTTAACTTACGAACGGGTGATTGGATCTTGATGAGAAATACAATGACCTGTTGTCTCGCACGTTTCATTTTCAATTAAGACTGGATCCGGTCACACTGAGGTGAGTTACGTGAGTCCGGGAAAGTAGTCACTAGGCAAAAGGTAGCAATCCCGGTTTTGCTAGTTCGGGCACTTCCAGACAAGCTAGGACGATGAAACTTGGTATATTTTCAGTTTTTTATGGCACTTGCTTTATTTTTTATCCCTGAGGTATGGCAACAATGACGTAGTTTTGCAATTTAGTAAGTTGCATCTTTTAGAATATGGTCCTGAAACGTTTCGGATAGCTTTGTTATAATAAATAGTTCTGTAAGAAAATGTCTCAGGTCTTCATCAGTCCCGATGTCTACGATTGAAAAGGATAAGTTCTACTGTCTGTAAAGCGAATTTAGACCTTACTTCCGATATTCTGTTTTCCTTTAAAACCTGAGGTAGCCTATAGCCATCGATCTTGGAAAACTAATAACAAGGATAGCAAAAGAAAAGACATGTCTAACAGTGGTATCGAACTGGGGACCTCTTTGCTCTATGCGAGTCGCTAAGTCACTCGACAATGAAGACTTGTTTGTTGTTTCGCAGATGATGTAATATCCTAGGCGCCTTGCGACATTTCTGATCGTCTTGGAGGTTCGTAAGTGATACGTTGACTTGTCTTGGCTCGCTAAAATTGTTGTTGTGCAATTTTAGTCTTGGCCCTCCCATTGCTGAGTAAAGTGAAGTAAGCAGTGTTGACCACTCGTATGGAAATAATTTAGACGTTTTTAGCTGTTGACAGCTGTAAAACTAACAGAAGTATTATGGGACGCTTTCAACACGTGTAATATTTACAGCTGTCTATAAAACACCTGTGAGTTGCTGTATCCTACTGTAACAATTACTTTCGTTTATCCAACAGGTGTCGCCGAAACAGCTGTAAACATACAGAAGTATTATGGGACATTTTCAACAGCTGTCCCAAACGCAGGTGGATATAGCTATATGCAGTTGTAAACACACAAAAGTAGTATGGACGTTTTCAACAGGTGTCTCAAATATAGCTGTAACGAGCTGTTGCACAGATGATACCAGCTGTGTCGTTGCTGCTATGTTTCGTTGTATAGCTGCTTCCGGCGGTTGCTTCTCTCCTCTCCAACTTCAACTTATGCTTAACTTGCTGTGATTCAACTTAGCCAATTATATTAAGGAGAAATATTTGCATTCTGGTATATAGATGCAATTAAATTTTTTTTTTTAAATTATCGAATAAACGGCAGCACTCTAATCGAATTACCAGAAGACGCTTTAGCAGTATAGAGGGGGCTTCGACTGCGAAAGCTGCTTCTGAAATATTTTGCGCTTCAAAGAAAAGTGAAATTTGCAAAAACACGGATGACAGCTCCCAACTTCAAGCATTTCCACGGCTTTTAAAAAACAGTGTACATGTGAAATGCTGCTATGTCTCAAACACTGACAACTGTAAACGGCTGCTTACAACTAGAAACTGCTGTTCCCACGACCAGACAGGTGTATCCAGCAACATACCGCTGTGTCTCCAACGCGCATCCCGACTAGACGTAAGAACTACAGCTGTATACGCCACCAGGCAGGTGTATACAGTAACATACTGCTGTGTCTCCTACGCATATCCCGACTAGCCGTAAGAAGTACAGCTGGATACGGCTGTGCACAGCTACAAGCAGCTATAAACAGCTGTAACATCGACGGTAAGAAGCAGGTGTTTCCAACTGAAATCAGCTGAAAACAACTTAAAACAGGTCAGAACAGCTGGAAACGTCTAAATTATTTCCATACAGGTGAATACAGCTGTGCTGACTGTATGCGAAACAACCGTCAGACATACAGGTGTTAAGTTCCGTGTAATAGGAATTACCTACAGCTGGGTTCAGCTGTGCCGACCGTATCCAAAACAACCGTCAGACATACGGTTGTTAAGTTCGCGTGTAAGGACTATTTCGTGCAGCTGAATACAGATGTGCTAACTGGATGCGAAACAACCGTCAGACATACATGTATTAAGTGCGGTGTAATAATAATTACCTACAGCTGGGTTCAGGTGTGCCAACTGTATCTGAAACGACTGTCACACATACGGGTGTTTGAATCCGTATTTAATATATTGTATATATTCTGTATTTATTTCGTAAAGTTGATTTCAGCTGTGTTAAATTGACCGTATGCGAAACAACCTCAGACATGCAGGTGTTTCTAACCGCATAAACACTTTTTTTACAGTAGCTAGTATGTTGTAGAACGCACCTTAAACGATTGCTATATAGTACGATGCGTCGGTCTTTTCTATTTGAACCTGCGAGAAAATAACTCGACTCCAAACTGCTTCTGGACGAATATCTGTTTAGAAAGACTCGCTCCCGTTTACGATAAACTGGAATTTGGTTTAACATCTGATGATGCTGTTTATTCTTAAGAAGAATGCATTACTACTGAACATCATCTTTGATCTATTTTAGCACGGTTCACTTCCCACTTCTCTTGACACGGACTTCGTGGTGCAAAAATGTTACGGCTAAACACTCCTGTGTTCCAACCATCGAACAGCAATATACAGTGAAATGCTGCTATGTCTCAAACACTGACAACTGTAAACGGCTGCTTACAACTAGAAACTGCTGTTCCCATCATCAGACAGGTGTATACAGCAACATACCGCTGTGACTCCAACGCGTATCCCGACTAGACGTAAGAACTACAGCTGTATACGCCACCAGACAGGTGTATACAGTAACATACTGCTGTGTCTCCTACGCGTATCCGGACTAGACGTAAGAAGTACTGCTGGATACTACTCTTCACAGCTACAAGCAGCTATACACAGCTGTAACATCGACGTCTATCGCCAGTAGCTGTAAATTCAACAGTTGGAAGCAGGTGTTTCCAACTGATATCAGCTGAAAACAACTGAAAACAGCTGAAAACAGGTCAGAACAGCTGGAAACGTCTAAATTATTTCCATACGGGCATTAACGTTGTTGGAAGTAGAAAGTGAACAGTCTTTCATTTACATGTATGATAAAGACAGTGGAGATTCTTGAGATTTCTATATTGTATTGAGAGAAGTTTTGTATCGTAAAAGGTAAGGTTTGTGATTTATAATATCTTTTTACCAGGTGCAGTGAAGTTAAGGTATTTTTCTTGTTGTTAATACCGTAAGGAATGTTTCTCGAATAATAAAGATTGATTGAAAGATTGATTGATTGATTGATAATATGGAAATCTTTTGAAAACACTTAATGGACTCTTCGTTATAAATTTTGATAGACTTCTTGCAGTGCAATCACGTGACTCGGATCTAATCCTAGGGGGGTTGAAGGGGGGATTTTGTGACATTCTCATCTACTTTCCTGTACCACCTAATCGTAACAAGTGCCATATGAGCTCGTAGCTCTTGTTATGAACAGTACATTCTCTTGATTTCCTAGGACCCATGACCATTCTTATCTCAAGGGTTTTGCTTACAAATGATCACAAAAAACCACGAATTGACGGATTCAAACTCTGTTCCTCTGAGCCAGCCTTGCAAGTGCCATATGAGCTTCCAGCTCTTGTTAATATTTCCATTGATTTGAAAAAACTAGACATCGAAATCTTCACTTTGGAATGTTAAGGAGACATACAACAGTGGTAGTTACACCCAAACAAAATATGGTAGACCATTTGAAAACAACATATGAATCAGAATCTCAGTTCAAATTGTTTTGGAAATTTATGGGCTTCACTTTTTAATATAAGAAAGAAGAGAGATGTATCGACTTAAAGCCTTTCTGAATTTTTAGCATTTCTGTTCGAACTTCTCTATACCGGGAGCACTTATTTTGAATATATGAGAACAAACAATTTTTTCTTTTAAGTTGAAAATCTTTTCCTTGTAGAACTCGAACCTTCTTTCCACTGATATACAGTTAGGCTGGGTTTCGTCAATCCTAGCTCTTGAAAAACAAAATCTGAAATCGTAACAGGGAATTGGACTATAGTTTAAATTTAGTGTCGGTAGCCTGTATCTCAGAAACGTCTCAACGACCGAAATGTATCGTACGATATTCGTTTTCAGCTTCTTTTTCGGTTTTCTAAATTCCAAGACCTCAGTCACAGAAGACTTTGAAAATCATTTTCCTGAGTGAGATGCTGCTCACTTGTGTCACAAGGTGTGTACGAGTCCCTGCCTCCGAATCTGCCTCCGTGCCTCCGGGCCTGCCTCACTGCCTCTTGGTGTAAGCCAAAAATTTCAGTGAGCAGCCCCTCGCTCGGCGATACGGTTTGTCTCAGTTGCTGATTACAGTTTTTAGAAGTCGAAAAAGTATGTGCTTGTACTGAGTGACAATTTAGTTTCGAAGTAAGGTGTCGCGGTTTTTGTCACGTATCCCACGCCACGTTTTTTGCACCAAGTATTTGGTCAAATTAGCAGAAAGGACAGGAATTGGGGGGCCTGTGATCTCTTTTGGCAAAAAACGTGACTGTTTTTTTTTCTACATGGCAGTCGATTGCCAGTCTCATGAGGGTCCCTTGAGAGATTTGCCAGGTTTTCGTGGAGCAGAAAAAAAATATTCACGCTGCGAACATTCCTGGATCCAAAGCGGAGGAGACGTGAGCAGTCGTCGCGTGGCAACACTGGCGGATTTTTGCGATGAAAAAAACATCCTTCGTAATTGCTTTCTGGCATTTCTGCTGCTAAGTCCCACATGCCAGTGTTGATTGGACGGGACGTGCGAGTGACTGTTGATATTGCAGGGATGTGATCGGTGTTAGGAAGTACTTCAGGTACATGTACTTCAAGTACTACTTAAGTACAAAATCAAGGTACTTGATTTTTACCTAAGTACATTTTTCCTGAAGTACTTAATACTTAAGTAAAATCAATAGGTACTCGAAGCTCTCAAGTACCGATAGATTCTTAAGTACTTTCAAGTACTCCCCAAGTACATTCCGCTTCGATCGAATGATTTTTTTTTAACAGAAAAGGGTTTTTCAGAAAAGGGAATTTCAAGACTCATAAGTAGTTCGATTTCAGGATTGGCAAAAAATGCCAAAAGCAGATTCTCAGTACCAGCAGCATCTCCACCAGATGACAAATCATTAGTCTTAAGCAAGGCACACTTCTTTGAATGTTTCTTGGCCTAGAACAGTGCAGTTCGGACTAAATAGAAAAAGAAGAAAACATCCGCCGAGGAATTCCTAGAAGCCCGTAATTAGTTACTTTGGTAGACTGGTAGATGACTTTCGTCAAGTGCATACAAGTGACACTGCTCAAAACTAACTAACGTTCAAAGAAGCGTAGCTCTAATTTAAACTGCCAAATGCCTTTATTTATATGACTTTCTTTTATTTTCCATTATATGACTGAATATGACTGAGCTAGAAATAGTGCTAGTAGAGTTGTACTTAAGTAGTACTGTAAGTACTACTTAAGTACAAGTTTTGTACTTAAAACTCAAACACTACATAAGTACAATTGTGGTCTGGTACTAATACTTGATACTTAAGTACAAAATTTGGAAGTACTTAATACTTAAGTACAATTTGAAGTACTTGTTGCAACACTGGATGTGATTTTCGTTGGTTGACCATCAGCGAGCTCTCAGACTCACTGTACAGTTCCCGAAAGAGGCCGATTAGCTTTGCTGGCCTGGACGGCATGCAGTTTTCAAGGTCAGCCACCAAGAATGGCGATCAAATATTTTGACCGAACTTGCGAACCTTTTCTTCTGAGAACTGCGGAGCTTTGTCCCAGTGGTCGACCGTCTAGGCATGGGGACGTCTTCGAGCATGGAGGATGCTGGAGGCTTCCGCAGCAGTATCATGGCAAAAAGATTGCTGGGGACTGAGAACAATGTTATTTCGCGGTAATAACATTCGTGTTCCGCGGGGTTGCGTAGTCGCTCTTGTGCCCCTTACGGTTGTAACCTGGGAGGATTGGATTAGTCAATGCCTTTTTTCTAGCCAAGCTATGCTGAACAGGAATTAGCCAGAGGAGCATGGCAGAGCCGGCGGTCTTCAGTAGGTCTGCTCGGGTCTTCTTGATCTCGTCCTTGGTGAAAGGTTCTTGATTGCACGATGAACTGGTGGTGACATCAGCTCCCATGAACAGTTGAAGATCAGCTAAATCGGCGGACTGGCATTTTGAAAGGGTGCTCAGTTGATCTTCTCATCCTACGAGGTAGACTAGCTGGTCGATGATCGTTTTTCCGTCGGAGGTTTTAAGAGAGTAAAACCTCTCTGTGTTCTTCCCATCAAAATTAGGACCAGCGTCGGACACTGTGTGACGTTACGCTGCGGACACACGATCTGGTTTTCTTGGGATGATTTTCTTCTCCTTCATGAAGTAATGGAAAATCTCAACTTGTTCATAATAGAAGTGATGATGGTGCCAACAATCCTGGCAGGGATTGGCGATGGCGAAGACCCTGGCTGTCTGTCTGCAGCATAAATTTAAAAGCCTGGGAAGAGCGCACCTGGATGCGCGCACGATTTCGAGTTAAATAAAGGGGCATACATGTACGGAAAAAGGTGGTTAAAAAAATGGAAAATTTCACTAAAAGGGTTGTCCAAACTTTGGACCACGTTTTGACTTTGGACTCCAAAGTCATATTTTATTCATTGGCTTTTGAAAATGAGTGGTCCTACCTCAGTCTTCGCCCAATCTCGTTTGTACTTTAGGCTCCAATTTTTAAGGGGTCCTACTTCGAGGCACGATATCTCAATTTTTTTTTCTCTGTCCTCCGCTGTTATTTACTTGTACGTTCTTATACTAAGTTAGGGATTTTTCTCTTCTATGGGATTTCAAATTCGCTATTTGTCCACACCATGCCCGTTTGTTTACTTGTAGTCATCAGCATCATTAGCCGAAATGGATTTAGCTATGGCAAAATTCTGAATTTGTGTGTGATTTGTGATCGTTTGCGCCATGGAGGAAGCCCAGCACCTTCTCAATCAGAACAATCCCCAAATGGGGAAGTGTGAGGAACAGAGAAACATGCTTTCACAGTACACCATTCCCGGTATTCTGCATTTCGTTCAACATGAATGGGCTCGTTTTGAAATCGAAAGAGCACAGTGGGAAGTTGAGAAAGCTGAGTTTCAGGTAAGCCATAACATCCCTCAATTAAAAGGTAATCAGAACGTTCTCAGGATGTTTTAATAGAAGAGGCTATGGGTGTTGACTAGACCTAGCGGTTTATCTACGGTTGTGATGTCTCACGAAAAGTTTATATTTTCCATGGCTAACGGAACTGATTGTCCCTAGAATGGCTTATAAATATAATCTCATCCGGCATCTCGCTAGCCGCTTGACTCTATCTATATCTATAGATACAAATATATTCTGTAACATCAATCGAATTTTCCTATTTCTTTTATGATGTCATGAGAATGTCAGGGCCCGTAGATAATCGGCTAAAGTTTAGTCAGTACCAGGCTATGCTGGCTGTAAAATATGTAATTAAATGTTTAGACTATTTTTTTTGTCAAAACAGTCGTTTTTTCTGAAAATCCGGCGACTTTTTTTTAAGAACTGTCGTTTTTTCTTGAAAACATTTGTTTTTTCTGTAAAAACAGTTGGTATAAATTACCAGCCAGTCAGTAAATGCCTTGCTCCCCCCCCCCAAACATTTTGGCTAGCAACGCCTCTGGTAATAGTACAGAATACTATAATTCAGTGAAACTTGTAAACATTGTTTGAATAAACTTGTAGTAGTATCCAGTAGCATCCTGTGTTGCTGCAGTAGTATCTAGTCTTGCTAATAGTAGCATGTAGGGGTAACAGTTACTACTGTATACTATTTAAACTTACAACTCCATTTATCTAATCCTTGAAAAAATTTCATCAGGAACTGTTAAATCCTTAATAGTTTTGGTATTAAGAGGCATACCCTAGGCAGACAACATTTTGTACAGTTTCTGACCTTTTAATAGACAGCTGTATTTGTTATAAATGAGTAAAAACAGAGGCAATGCATTAGGAGCGAACTGATAGGATTATCATCTGGTAGCCAACATTTTGTTGTGTATGGTAGTATGGGTAGTGAAACTGATAGGCTCATCTTTCATCCGCACCGTGGGTACTTTGGTGACTAGTACACCAAAACCTCAAAATATGCAGTACAGCTTAAAGAATGTTTGCTGGCTTGTCAGTGTACACTGTGAGGTTAGGTAGATCTCCCTCAAAAACCAAGATCCTGTGTTGTTCACTTTGCCCCAGTTTGCCCTGTAAAGGTTGTCAATAATGGTTGTGGTTGTGTATGTCTTATTTAGCTGAAACTTGTTTTGAATTTGACCTTTGCAGGCAAGGATCGCTTTTCTACAAGGAGAAAGAAAGGGCCAAGAAAACCTCAAGAATGATCTGGTTAGAAGAATAAAGATGCTGGAGTATGCTCTGAAGCAAGAAAGGTCTGCATCTTACTTTCATTTCTTTCATGAACCTGGAAATGACAACATCATGATCAGGCTGGACTATTGTAGGCTAACTGCACTTTCTGTTGTTACTTTTTGAATTTTGTGTTTTGTACAAGCTAGATGTTTAGCCTAGGTGGGAAAAGGGCCTTTGCCAAGAAAGACCCAACTGATTTTTTCTAGCTTATGGTTCAAGAACACTAAATTTTTATTTTTTATTGTTTTGTTGTTCCAGTTCACAGCTCAACACACAAGGGGAAAATGCAGACTGAAGTATGTGTCAAAGTCTTTAAGCTCTACCGAATCAGCTGTTCGGATGTTCTTTCCCTGAATGTGTGTCATCAAAAAACAAATTGATACACAGGAACACCCCAGCTTGCAAAAGCACAGTATTTAGGATGCCAGGCAAATGTACAGGAACAGGAAAATTAAAATAATGTGTAGGCCTACACCTGCAGTTTTAAATCTTTAGCTTGTGCTACCGTCATGATAAACTGTGAGACGTGGGTCATTTCTGAACTTCGCACACTGCCATTTCCATGTAGGTTGCCTACTATGATAAAGCTATTGATATAGCTATTGGTGAGTCATTGTGTTGTGCGGGTCTCTTTGTCAAGTGCTAAAATAATATTGTAAACCAAAGTGAACTTTTCTTGAATCTTTACTCCCAGAACTCAACTGCACAAGTATGAGAAAGGCACAAATGCTCCCCGATATCGTTGAAGTTCAAATTCAGCAAAAAAAACTTTGTTGAAGATCGGTCATAAATCATCCCTTAAGTTGGGTTTAAGTTTGTACGTGACAACTTGCATTTCTGCCTTTTGAAATCGGAGTTTTAGCTTTTCAAGTCTGAACAACGTCCAGTCATAAATTAGTTTGTAAATGACAACTAGCCTTTCTTACTTTTGAAGGTATGGTTCTAGCTTTCCAAGTGTTAGAAACGTCTGGTTATAAAACTATTTTTATGTCAATGTAAAACCTAGTCCACTACCACCTTTTGTTACCCGCCGCCTTAAACGCATCAGCACACGCAATACTCAACCCTCCATTTTCATTTAGAACAATTGTAGTTCCTTGTGACTTCCAAAGAATGTCAATGAACTGGATCATACAATGTTTCCTAATGTCCTCTGCTTTATTAATTCATCATCAGATGATGAAATATGCCTCTTATTTTAGTTCTTATTATTCGAGTTCTTATTTGAGTGTTGCATTTGAATGCTAGGTAATATACTAATAAGACAAGTTTTAAGATAAGTTTTTTGCCAGGGCTAAATACCACAAGTTGAAGTATGGGACTGAGCCACCAATGCTGGATGTCAAGGGACCAGTGGAAGATGTTGTGGAAAACAATGAGTGTGATATTGCTGTTACAAATATGGGAGTAAACTGGCGGCAAGGGAGACAGCTTCTCAGGCAATATCTGCAAGAGATAGGCTACACAGATACCATCATAGATATCAGGTAAGGAGTACGAACATCCTCAAATATCACATCATATATTCACTTAAATAGGCTTGGAGACCCGATGAAAATATGTTACTTCGTTGCTCTACTATTCGTTAGAGTTTAACCGAAAAGAGCGTAAATAGGACGATCTAGTTACCCACCACTTATTCACTTAACGAGGCTTGAAGGTCCGATGAAAATGCGTTAGATCGTTGCTACGCTATTCTCGAATAATCGATTATCATATAGTCGGATTTGTGGTGTCTCTATGGCTTGTACCTGTGTTTTATGCTTGGCGAAATGATTATTGAAAAATAAGTGTTCACGCCGTGAGCTCACCTTCACCGAGTATAAGGTTTGAAGCCTAGCTGATCATTCATTGCAAAAGAAATAGAAAAATGTGATTTTCTTTTTGTTTTCTTGATCAGCAAATATAATTTCGGATATTTATCCCTCGCACATCATCTTAGAGGGATAACTAGCTGATCGAAATAAAACCCCGAACATCACTTTTTTCCGTTTCATTCGCTTCACAGAGCCTTTGGCCACTGAAAAGCCACGTTTGTGTTGAGATTCAAATTTTCCGCGTCGTAGTAGAGCTTGGCGGTGTTTGGACGGCCGTTAGATATTCCAAACTTCATAGAGAATATCGTTAAAAAAAATCCCTAACACAATCCAAGTAATTATTCATTGAATTCAGTTAAATGACACAAAAATAAGTTGGCTTTTCAGTTAAACTTTAAAAGAAAAGGCCAGCATGGACGAAGTTCGAAAGCTGTGCGCAGAAGAGGAAGAAGAAGGTAAATGAGAAGTAAACATCTGAAAAATTAGTTGCGTTTTTGGAGATACCATGGTATCTGTTACCACGGTAATTGGATCTGCAATTAGTCGTTTTTGCAGTAACCGTGGTATCTGATATACGATTGCTCTGCGCATTTCGAAGTCATCCCAAAAGAAAAACTGATCTTCAGTCACGTCACTGCCAAACTTCTTTCCCACCAATTTGACTAAAATTGATGAAAGTGAGATGATTTTTCAGGATACTACGACCAGTTACCATGGTCGGACTGTGGTATCTGAGTATCTGATACCACGACAACTGGCCAGATACCACGATAACCGCAAAAACCTGGCAAAAACACCTTTTGACCATGGTATCAGATACCACGATAACTGCAAAAACGACACCATGGTATCTGCAAAAACGCAACTATTATAAGCCTTCAGTTGCATGCCAAGTCAGAATTTCTTTTCATAGGTCCAACAGAGTCAAGAGTCTTCTTGGTTTGAACAATAATGAGAAAGAAGATGTTGCTCAGAATAACCTCACTAATGCTATCCTGTCTATCAATGCCACTCAGCTTCTGTCGAAAAAGGACCAGCAGCAACAAGACCAAAAGAAGAACCAGCAGCAAGGAAAGGTAAGTCCCAGCCGGATATTTTTTGTTCTTCTTCTGAATTACGTACAGCAAAAGTATGCTTATGGAACAGTCACTTTAATTTGAACAGTGCAGTTTTGGCGAAATGGTAGAAGGAAGATCAAGATACCTATTCAGGTGTTCTCAGGGCCCTTAATTAGCCACTTTGACCAACTGGGAGTTGACTTTTGTTACAGCAAATGCATGGAAATGGCACTGTTCAAAGTCAACAAACGTTCAAACAAATATACCTCTACTGTACATTGACATTTTTACTGGAGCAAAATGTGGTACATACATAAGAGCATCTGAGCGGAACTGTTTTAGTCTGGTTGATCAGTCCAAGCAAGCAGTTCTCAGTCTTCCAGGAATCCCATATTTTTGAATAGGCTATGTCAAACGTGGGATATATCAGCAGTTCGGAATTGCATACTTAAAACGCCGGTTACCCTGTGCCAAATCCTCATCCTACTCCCCCCGTGATCTTTTTTTTCAGTCTTCCAGGGATCCCAAAGCGTAATGGATCCCTATGATTTCGCAAAGTTGCCCGTCTGTTAGTATGAAAACTGTCTAGGGGTCGAGATATTTTATTCAAGCTTGGCATGAGGACTGTTTGGGTCAAAGTACAGGTCAAGTTCGAAGATGGGCTCTGTAGCCTGATATTTAGGGGTGGGGTGGTTTCAAATTAAGGAGCGAATCCTTTTTTTTAAACCTAGTGAGATAGTCTATTTAGGGGTAAGGAGACGTACTGAATCCTAATATGAAAATTATTTTCTCGCCGGACAAGCAGTTCACCCGGAATCCGGCAAAAACCGGAAAATTTATGAAAAGTAAAAGTTTAATCTGAAATTGATCAGAGGTGCGATGTAGGGTTAACGAGACATGCTGAACCCGAATATGAAATTTATTTTCTTGCCGGACAAGTAGTTGGCCCGGAGTCCGGCCATAACCGGAAATTTAGCATGAAGTTTTAAAACCCAATGATACAGTCGATATGGCGAGGTGACATGCTGTTGCAGCTTCCGAACATACTAAAATCGATTAGAGGTTCGGTATCGGGGTAAAGAGACATGCTGAATCCAGTTTTGAACTGTGTTTCCTTGACGGGTAAGCTTGCATAATTTGCCAAAACCCGGAAATTTGGATCGAAAGGTTCGCCTCTCAATGTCACCAGCTCTTTTGCTCTGCGTGCAGTTCGCCGAGAGTAGTCTACTGCTAAAAGGAGGAATTTGGTCAAGTGATCAAGTTGGTCTGAAGTTGATTAGATATGAGATGTTGGAGTACACTTGCATGCTGAATCGGTATCTGAACTTGGCTGTAGGTTATATCAAAATGTTAAAGCGGTTTGCCAAAGACCGGAAATGTGCAAGGTTCGCTTGTCGGGATCAAGTAGTCGAATAAATATTCAGTATTTAGGATCCCATCGAAACCTTTGGTCATGTTAAATAGGCTATGCCAAACGTTGGGTAAATCAACATCAACAGTTTGGAATTGCCTTCTTAAAGCGCCGGTTACTCTGTGCCAGATGCTCATCCTAACCTCCCCCCAAAAGTATTGATTATTTCAACTAATCAGAATTCTTTTGTAGTGGGCTATGTCAGGGTTTCGGCAAGGTTTGTGTGCCAGAATTTGGCATATGTACTCGCCTATGGCTCGATGTATACCCGAACGGTTTTGCTTTATTTCATTAAATTCTCGTGCTGCTTGATGAAGTAATTTGCAAGCTACAAGAATTTCAGCTTTTCGAACTTTAATAGGTTAGGGTTAGGGAAAATATGCTCTGCCAGTGCCAGTGTTGTTTGGACAATGTCTGTCTGAAAGTGCGTGGTCGGTTTTCCGTTGCCAGCCTTCTCCAGCCTCTCTTCGAACGTTCTCTCTGACCTGCCGACATCGCTTCTCGCAATCGCAGGATATTGAATAAATGCATCTTTGGTGATGGCTTATGTAGGATATTAGAGTGTTGGGTGCAACGGTTCGGATGTTGACCCCTTTCATTTCCTGTGGGACACAGCTATTGCTATTGGACATCTCGACATTCGACAATCACTTTCGACATCTGGCTAGGATTCATGTGTGGGATTGTCATGTACACGCCTTCTCCTTGGTAGGTTGGTCTTCGGGTATGCTACATAGAAAAAATACGAATAACACTAAGCCGGAATGTTGGAATTATGAGATGCTTGCGACACTCACTACCATATCACGCAATGAGAAGTATATATTTTTCCCTGGTACAATCATATCTGAACTACTGTACACTGTCGTTCATGAATACATTCAAGACACACTGGAATCCACTACAGATTCTGCAGAATAAAGCACTAAGGGTCCTAGTTAACTATCTGCCTTTACCTTCAGCCTACCCAAAGTCATCCCATACGAAGAGCATGTACAAATTCTTACAGATACTTCCAGTTTCACTTACTGTGCCCTATGCGTCTGTGCTTCTGTCAGCGAAGCACTTGAAGGGTTTGCTTCCATCGCTATTTTATATACTTGATCTTCTACCCCTATCATCCACCCATAATCATAACACCCGGCAAACAGATTTGGTTAGGCAGCCTTTGATCAGATGTGAGCGGTCGCGATTTTCATTGAGGAATAGTATGATAATCAGTTATAATAAATATAATAGTAAGATCCAGGTTGGTTCTTCTGTAGAATTAATAAAGAAGAAATTTAAAGAAATAATGATTATGAATTATTAAATTTATTTATGATAAAGAGTGGTTTTCTCCTCTTGAATGGTCCGGAAGGTTGCATTCCCTTGCAAAGGTCCACAGGATTGAAAAGTTGGAGGTGCAAGTCTGGTCTGGTGAATGTGGTATTTGTTATTTATGTTGTATTTATGGTATTGCGGATGATTACTCGTTACTTATTTTAAGTTAAACTGTTTTTTTCATTGTATGTTGTTCCCGAGCATTCGAGATGCCTCTCTGCCGGGAAAGAAGTGTTATTTATTTTATAAATTTTTTACGTAAATATATAAACCTGAACCTGAAACCTGAACCTGAACCTGCTACCTACGGTATGAAGGTATACCTCCATCGGCATATGCTCATACGGAAGCTGTTCCGACCTGAGGGTTACCCAACGTTCGGCATAGCCTATCCAAAAATCAGGGATTTATAGTAGATGGCAACTGGAGGGTTAGTGGTAACTAAACCTTGAAAATGGGTAGAGGTGAATGCCTGTTTACTGCGACTACCCATATCGCTTATTTACTCCGTTCCGACCTTTCCAGCTATCCTAGGTAGACCATCCTAGATATACCAAAGATGGGATCCAGTTATCAATGTTTAAAAAATAATGGTTGGTACTTATCTGTCTCATTTCTGGTCTGCTCGACTGTTTTCTAAAGTCAAGCCTTGGACTACTGATATGACCCAGAAGTATGGAATTGTTGAACTGATTCGGAAGCTCGATGAGCTACATAAACTATTTTGATGCAATCAGAGCGGCCACGACCAAAGATCGTATTAGTAGGAAAGATGGGCCACTCGCCGAAAAACGCGTCGTAGAAAATCGACTGTGCTGCATCCTAGCGGCCAGCTCGACATGAGAGTTTTGAATATTTTTTTTTCGACGCGAGATGGCACGCAGAATTAGCCTTATGATCTCGCTCTACAGAATTCGACTGAGATCAATTAGTCTTGATTCCTACCTGGAGCACAGGTTTTGGTGGTTGAGTCAAGACGAATCAAATGCACTTTTCGGTTCATCTTTGGTTCAATTTTGTTCTGTCAAAGACTATCATAAGATGAAGGAGAAAAAGGTAGAAATAAAGAAGTTTTTCTATGACGTGGTTTACGGGCTGATCTTCTCTTGGCGTATTAAAAAATGCTGCATCATCAGGCATATTCTCGCCGTTCCCCGAGGACTCCACCTGAGGAGTCCCCGCGTTTTTGTTTGTCCCGGGGACTCACTCCTCGTATTCTCGCGTGTCCTCACGGAAGGGAATGCTCCCATTATCATCACAGTAATAAAAAAGGACTCTCTTTCCGATTCGGAGGGGAATCAATTTTTCCTGGCGTTGGTGCAGTGTAAAATTAATTAAAAACAATCAGAATAAATAAAACCAAAAAATAAAGTGGATCCAGACTAATTTCGTCAACTGCATATTTTTTTCCCGAATTAAATCCATTTTGGAAGCATTCCCCATGTTCTCGCTGTTTCTATAAGCGGAGTCCGCGTGGAGTAACTCCCTCTATTCTCGCCGTTCCGTTCGATTCCACGAGGAGTCCTCGGGGAACGGCGAGAATACGCCTATTCCGTTTAGCGAGAGGACTAGTAGAGCCGTTGCTACAGGTTCTTTAGAAGCAGGTTTTACTCGCGATTTAAGCTCTTTTCTATACAGGACGGAATGGGATAGTGCCAATAATTTTAAATAGTACTATGGAGAACCTCCGAGTGTATCAACAGCAACGACACTAACGTCCCTTCAAAGTGAGATACGAGGCCTACAGGTCGCTAGTACAACCATTGGACAATGAGCGATACTTTCGGCTGCGACTTTAATTTGTGATCAATCTATCGAATAAAAGGCGCACGACACACAACTAACAAATCCCAGACTGTACACAGGTGTAGATAAAATAAACTTCCATCTTTGATGCAGTTGCTACCCTTCGGAGGTTCCAATAGGGTTTTGATCATCAAAGCCTTCGCCGAGCTCTCAAATTCGGGGACAGTTGGGTTGTTGTTATGTCCCCTACAGACTCTGACTGTTGCAAACCAGTTCTCAAGAGCATCTTGGGTGATATTCGCCATCCTTAGTACAGTGCCAGGTCCAGATGGAAGTTTATCCAGCCACTTTCGTATTGTGCGTTCATGGGGCAACTTCGGCAACAATTGTCTGAAAATTCTATAACCTGCTGCAGAAGCAAGCTTCATTGATAAGGCAGCCTCCTTTTCCTGGTTGTTGTACCGAAAGCCTTTGGACTTTTTTCTGTAACTTTCAATTTGGGTGGCCACTATCTCGCCAAGTATTCCCGGAACCACCTTACGTATCTGTTTTCCCAGATACTTCAGTGTTGTTTCAGCACCCTTGATATCTTTCACGTTTATCTTTTTTCGCAGTGACCGCATGGATCTCTTCAAGTTCTGTATAGTGCCTTTTAGCTGCTGTTTGCGCGGGGTAAGATTAAGTTGCGGCCTTTCCCTACGGCGCGGTGTCAGAAGTTTCTTCCCTGTTCCTGTTTTCTCACTATGATCAGCAAACAGGGAAGCTAGCTTTTGTCGCACTCTTGGTGTGCCGAGTGTACTTCTAATATGTGATCTGGAAGTCGAAGGGGTCAAAGGCTTGCCATCGGAGACTGGCGCAAACTGCTTACCGAACGACGAACCTTCATCACCATCTGGCGCCAGAACGGGGCTCTGGTGTTCGGTCGCAGCCTCAGCACTAACTGATCTTGTCAGCTGTCGTTTTCTCGTGGGTTCGGGGTATGTACGCGTGATAGCTGATTTACACGCAGTCTGTCTCTCTAACCTGGCATCTCCGGAGCAGACGAATCCAAATACAAAAACAATCCAAGTGTAACACATCAAGGATGAGGATGTACACTGGATGGTAGGAACTTCAGTCAAATCAGGGATCGGTGGGTCGTCTGCAACTGACCACTGAACGCGTTCGCGGCAAGGACTGACTGGCAGTGTCAGATCTAAGACTGGTACGTTTATAATTCCATCGCACGGCTGGGGACCCACGGCAGAAGACGGATTCCTGCACTTCACTGGTATACCTGCACCTGGATCAATAGTTGGGACACGGATGGTCTTAGCTTGCACATTTTTACCAGCGGTAGAACTGACGTGGCGAGGAGCTCGATCGAGGCTGACAACATTGATTACTGGTGTCCTTTTACTCCTTCTTATCGGAAGGGCATCACGGCGAAGTCGAGAAGTCTGGGATCCATAAATGCTTCACTTTCAAAAATGATCCGAACATATTCTGTCATTACTGCTAGAGAACTTATTCTTCACAGGAATTTCAAGAATCTCCAGCCAGCTCTTCAGTTTAGGCAGGTCGTTGAGAGGTAGGGTGAAAAAGCGGTTGTTTGCTCCATCTTTTACGTGCCGGTGGTTGCACCATGGAACTATGCAGTGCATAGGCATCCCTAGGAAAATAGCAATTGTCAGTAAAACTATAATCGACAACAGCTTAAGCAGGGCTGGGAGTGACTTGAACCTATAATGTAGGATATCAGGCTTTTCATCTATGCAGTGAAAAGGTAAGGGTAACCAGTCTCACTCAAGTCTGAGGATTTGCGAGATCGCCTCGCATAATCTAGGGCAAATGAAGGTTCTACCTTCCAATTCTAGATCCACTCGTTTGATCCCTACACATGCGACACTATTTTCGCCCCCCCCCCTCCCCCTCAATCTACCCTTGCCGTGGCAAATTCTGTTTCGTAAACAAAAATGGATCAAGCTCAGAACCTCATTAAAGCTATATCCATCCTCATTTAGAATATACTTCCATGCTCCAACTCCCGAACCATGGCTGTATGTGGTTCGGATACATTCTTTGCAGATGCAGGTCATCAGTTCATCCGCAAAGTTTCATTCGAATTGGACCACACGTTCCCAACCTACGAAAGTCAGTATTCCGGGTTCCCCTTCCATACATCCCTAAAAAAGGTCAGATCCAGGAACGGAAGTTTTCTTAGGGCATTGCGTCAGTTCCTTAAAGCACATCTCGCACTATCTACTGTTTGTTTACGGCCCTTTTCCCCTTAAGCCTTTTTCTAGACACACTGACTTCTAGCAAAAACTCATCAAAAATCAGATAACCGGTTTTACGCATCAATAGCATGATACGCGAACACTCGTTGGGAGCATAATGCCCACTGAAAATAGTGAGTGCTGACAAGTGTAAAGATTACTGAGGTGTTGCTAGCGGGTTCAGAATGTAACATATAAAATTTGGGTCTCTGAGTTTTACAATTAATGAATGCATTAACGACAGTAGGTTGCGTTGGCATAATAGGTACGACGGGTTCTTGGTTTTGGTATTTGATTCAGTCACTAATTTGCCTGCAAAGTTTGATGGTCCCTAACTCACGATCACCGGAATTCATGAACCATCGAAATCCGGACCCCCCTCAACTCCCCCACAGTGCCGGAACCCGGTCATGTTATATGAACCATGTATCTAGGACTCGTGCTTGTTCTTTCCATCGAGTCTCATCCCGATCCCTCCACTCTAAGCATTTTTCCAAGATTTCCACTTTGCCATCCAACTCCTCCAAAATCACCGAATCCGGTCCAGATCCGAATTGGGCAACAAGAGGTCTACCCAAATATCAAGTTCGATATGATTTAATCCCCCATTCGAAACAAGACCTCAATTTTTCGGATTCCCCCTCCCTCCGCTCCCCCTAGAGACTATTTCTAAGTTGATGTGGTGAGGTCACTGCTGCACTAGTTGTATGAATCCCAACGATGGTTGGATTGGTGAAATGACAATTTCCAAATCAGTTTTGGTAGGTCCCTAATATGCCTGCCAAATGAGCACAACTGGAAGTGCCGAAACTCAGATCACCAGAATTCGCCTTTGTACTTTGGCACTTTTTGTCTAGCTATCCTGTTTTACCAAATTAGTACTTCTATTTACGAAGTCTAGGTATCAACTAATATCCAAAGAGACAACCCCCCAACATGAATACTAATTAACTAAAAAACAATAATCGAACCAAATTTGAAAAAACACAACCCCAAACTAATTAACATTTTTAGTTGCTCCTTCAAACTTGATTTGAATTTACTTCTCTGATTAAACAGGAATGTACTAAAAACCTTGTTTACAAACTAAATATTCATCACTGGTTTGTTCATTACAAGACCGAAATCTCAGGGTTTTTTTTTCTGGACAGACAATTTCCAATTCAACAGAACTATAGTAGAGGTATGCTTATATGAAATTTGTCATTTCCATGCGCTTGCTGTGTCTAAAGCTTACTAAAGCAAAATTAGGTAATTAAGGGCATCTGAAAACACCTCAATAAGTATTGAATTCTACCATTTAGCCCCAAACTGCACTGTTCACATTAAAGTAACTGTTCACATAAACATACCTCTACTCCAATTCAACTTGCATCTGAGTGAGCTAAGTTCATCTCTCAGCTCAGTGCTATATTTTTGTTAGTAATAACGAAAAAATTAAAAGAACTTGAACTTGACAGATCAAAAAATCTTGCCAGAAAACAGGGTAATCTGGGGAAAAAATCTTGCTAGAATTCTGAAGAACTATAATGTGGCCAGACTTCTGTTTCCTGAGAACAACTGTTTGAACAGTCAGAACGCAGCTTGATCTTACTGATGGAAAAATCTGGTCAGAAAGCGCGGACACCTATGGAAAAAATCTGGCCAGAAGTCGATAGGCAATAATCTTCTGAGATTCCTGGTTGTTGAGAACAGCAATTTCAACAGTGAGAACTTAGCTTAGCCAGCTTAGGCTAATCCAAGATATTGAAAAATCTAGCCAGAAAAGACCAAATCTTGGGAATAAATCTTGCCAGAAGTCTAACAGCTTGAAGTTTTCTCCCACCAACCAGCTGCCCAAAAATGCCCACTACCAACAAATGGGGCATTGGGCAGTAAATCCAGCAGTTCTTGAAATGCCCAAGAGAAAAATGGACAAACACCCACTAAATTATCGCCCATGCACATAAGAATCGTCCTTAAGCTGGTTTGACACAAATGCAAGTTTCAATGCAAATAGTTGGATGAGCCGTGTCCTGCAAAAAGCTGGAAGAGTTATGTCTGGGCGTTGTTGCTTGAAAAGCCGAAGCAAAAAATGGAGAAACTCCTGCCAAATCACCGCCCGGGGTACAATTCACAAAAATTCAGATGGTAACTATGTCAGGACTTTGGCAGTAATGGTGGGAGTCTTTGAACCCACCAAGTAAAAACCAAGAGCTACCAAATCTTTGCCAAAATTAAAATGTATCAAACCATTCCAGAGATTTAAATTGATGTTTATTGTTTATAAGCTGATTATGATAATATTTATTATGAGCGTGTTCCATCCTACTTACCCTAATTACTACGCATGATGTCACAAATTCTGGCTTTTTGCAGTCAAGGCTGGAACGATTTTTTTTTTCCAGCACAATATCACCCGGGTGAATCCGACCAATCATGTGACAGAGATCTGTAGTTACTAGGCTTATACTCTCCCGAGATTGGTCAGCAAATAGTTAGTATTATTTACTATTTTGAGAAGGCTGGAACGGTCAGCATGGTAACTTTTGTGAGGTTGGAACTGATTTAGTAACTAATTGTTACTATTGGTATGAGGGTGGAACAGGTTATTTATTATTTATTACAGGTTATAGGTTTCTTTCTCAGTAATAAAAAATATCCCGGGCTAGGCTAGTTTCTTTTCAATTTTTTATACAAATTTGAGTACTGGCGATGATTTACTAATCATTTCTCTGTTTTCCACTTGGTCGGTTCAGGCAACGTCCAATGCCCAGACGGTTAACTCATCCACATTTTTGTGAATTTTAATGCTAGTGGTGGTTTGGTGGTCGTTTTAGACTAATTTTATACTGGATGTTTCAAGCACTGTCGCCCTTGCTACACAATGCCCAGACTTGACTTATCCAGCTTTATGCACTGAAAGTAGCATTGGGTCAACCCAGCCTAATTTCCTCTACTTGGCTCTTGGGCGTTTAAAGCCCAAGCCAATGCCATGGTATTGAGCATTTGTGGGTGGCTTACCAGTTGGCGAAAACTTCAAGCTGGTAGAATCAGGCAGAATTCTAGAGAAAAATCTGGCCAGATTTCTGGCTAGTGAGAATAGCAATCTGAGCAGTGGGAACGTAGCATAATTGAGTAAAAGAGTAACCTGGTTGACAAAAGAAACGTCTCTTTTACTCAAGCCTATTTATTATGTCCAGAAAAGATACTTACTCCATGAAAACAATCTTCACTTCATGTTTGTCTTAATTATTCTTCTGGTCTTTCTCTTCCAAAAGGCAAAATATAAGCAAAGTCTCAGGCAAAGGTCTCAAAAGGCCAGAACAAAGTCTCAGAAATCAAGAGTATATTTGTTCGTTAATGGAGCCGGAAAATTCTTCTTCTTCTTCTCTGTGAGAATTAAACAGTTAATTCACTGAAAGTGAAGAAATCAGCGAGAGAGTCAATCAGAGCAGCTTTTTTAACGGCAGAGCTGACCACCAGCCGGTGCCACTTTACACGACTCATGGGGCTTACGGGAGTGGCCTATCTTCCTGGTCTTATTATCTTTGGCCACGACTGGCAAGGGACTTGTCAGTGTGATTTTTAGTGGAGTTTTCCGTGGAACAATCTACTATTGAGAGCGTTGTGGCAGCTTTCGGTTTTCGGTTTCCGGTTTTCACCGTATTTTGTGGAGCTCATCGTGAACCAGTACAAGTATCAAGCTCAAAGTTGGTACACTTGTGGGTATTGGGGTCTAGTTTTGCCTTTTGGGGGTCCCAACCCCCACTCTGTTCAGGGGCAAATGGGCCGAGATTACCCAGGAGTAAAGTTCGTTACCCGTGCCAGGAATCGACAGGTATCAAGTTGAAACTTGGTAGGTTTGTGAGCATTGGGGTCTCTTTTTCCTTTTGGCGGGTCTCAACCCCACCCCCACTTGGCTCAGTGGCAATTGGGCCCAGATTGCCCAGTTTTGAATGTTTTAAACTTGTTTTTAACTTAACTGGAGATAAGGCGATAAAATTCCTTTATGCTTTTGGATCATAGCGGTTGGGGATGTATATGTGGAGTTGAACCACCCCCCACCCTCCCCGTTCATGGGCAAGTGGGCAGAGCTTGCTCATGAGAAGTTTTTGAGCCGTGACCGGAGTCAAACTCTAAGCTCGTATAGTCGAGGATATTTAGGTCTAGATAGGCAATTTGATGGTTCCTGACCCCCCCCCCCCCTCCCGTTCATGGGTAACTGGGCCCAGTTTTCCAATGAGCTTTATCGAACAGGGGTATGCGCCGGTTGTATGTTCTCGCGTAGATTTATAAGTTGTTGATATTTTCAGATGTCGAATCTCGTGGAAAAGATCTTGTTGGATACCGAAAATTCGGTCATGTCGTCATTCGATTTCCTGCAGAATGAGAACGTCAATGTCGATGATGATGACGACGATGACGATGACGACTTCGAAGAATCCAGTCGACCGAGTATAAAAACCGGAACTATCCTCTCAAGTAAGTGTTTCGACTGAGGAGTTGCATCTCGTCCCTTTTAAATAGGGCTTAGCCCATCTGCCACTTGATTCGTCTTACAAATGCGACTTTTCACCCACCCGTCAGTTGGGCTACTGTAGTTTAGTCAGTTGGTTCAGTGGTCAGATGCGCAAGTTTAGACTCACACTATCAGAAGTTTCATAGCAGATACACAAGGATGCGTGGTCTCAACAGATATGTTTGTCAAAGGTTTTTCAAACGTTATGCGTACAAGAAGAGCCGAAACACCGACGAAAAAATATCTTCTGACTTTAAAAAATTTTCGTCATTGTTTCGGAAAAGTCAGTAGATGCCTTTTCGGCTGTTTTTTGGACGTTTAATGCATAGCGTTTGCAAGATTTTAACAGATAACATCCCAAGTGTTATCTGTTGAAACTTCGCATCCTTGTGTCATCTGTTATGAAACTTCTGAAAGCTAGTCCAGCACAGAGCAAAATAAGACTAGGAAGTAGCGCCTACTTCTTTCATAAGACCATTAATGGAGTACGCATGCGCATTGTGGCATTTTGGTCTAACTGCAGATCAAAACTCACGTATTGAAAGAATCCAAAAACGCGCTCTCCATATTAACCATAAAGGCCAAAAAGTACCCTACTCCCTTCTTCTAAGCACATACAAAATTGATACACTGGAGAAACGGAGACTGAACCTATGCCTCGAGATCGGTAAAAAGCTTCTTTCGCACCCAATCTACAATGAGTTTCTCCCTCCCCCATACAACAATGTAAGGGAAAGGCAAGAGCGAGCAGTCTCTACGAAGGTCCCAATATTCCAACCAATAGCGGCCAAACACAGCCGTTACCTAAATAGTTTTATACCAAAGATTGTTGAAATTTTAAATAGCCTTTGACCATTTGTACGTGCTTTTAAATGTTTATGTTATGACAGTACTGACCAATTTTGGTTTTGTAACCGTGAAAGTGTGAGTGAATAAATTACTATTCTATTCTATTCTACGCTTGCGGCATTTAAAGCGAGACAAACTTGCGGGTTTAGAAATTACTATAGTAAAGCAAAAGTGTGGTATGCCACACCAAGGAAACAATGGAGGCTGTTCATTTTTTTGCTATGTTCAGAATATGATGTTATCGGAGCAAGCGCTGGTAAACGGCTGAATGAGTTTCAGTAGGGACGTTCTCTATCGCTATTGGTACTAGTATCGCTGCTATACGAGTGTGTGTCGATTTGGTCAAGGCTTGACACTATTCGCTAGTCAGAGCAAAATAACACTAGGTATTAGCGCCAAGACTTAAAAAAAAGTGACACACACTCGAATAGCAGCGACACTAGCACCACCAGCGAAAGTGAACGTCCTTACTGAAACTCAAATCAGTCCAATAACTTGGTATTCTTAACACAGCAAAAAAAGATACAACCACCCCTGTTTTCTCGATGTGCGTAGATCGCACGTTAACTTTACTAGAAGTTTCTGAATCCGCAAGTTTGTCTCGCTTAAAATGCCACAAGCGTAGAGGCCGGAGCTACGAGTATGGCCCGTTTGCGAAGCAAGGAAAGCATGGGTCTTGACGCTACTCCCTAGTTTTATTTTGCTCTGTCGCTAGTGTTATTTGCTCTGGTGTAGCACTGCGTCTGGCGTCTTCAGATCTTCTGTCTTGAACAGCTCATTATGCCCATCGTTTGATTCGTTCATCTCAGATTTGACGGTGCGAAAAAAAACAACAACAAAAAAACGGATAAGTCAGCTACATTTATCAGCTACATTTTATTCATCTGAGAAACTTGACATTGCAGAAAGCCGTCAGTTAGCCCACGAGCTATGTCATTTGTATGTCCGAACCGCGTCCGTTGACTGTGGGGGAGCTGAAATTATTGTGGTGTCCTAGTAAACTTTTTGATTTGGTTAGGTGGAAACCTTGGAGAAGACATCGACAATGAAACCGAAGAAGTCATGAATGAGTTCAGCTTTCTAAGCGGTGAAGAGGAGGCTAACGATGGCTCGAAAGATACCAACGAATGGGGTGAGTAAATGATGGTCCTTTCGTGAGAAGAGGGGGAAGGGTTTAAAGCTCGCACGTGTGCCCTCAAGGTACATACTGAAGGTGCCATCGGTCCCGATCTCGTTTTTTCTTCGCTGCAAAAATTCAGTCACCGTGTGAGTGGTCATTCGACTCGCGTTAATTTTCGCCAGGCGAATTTGGTTGCGCCCTGTCAGAATTAGCTTTGTCCCAAGAGATCAGTGGAGGCTGTATTCAGTTAGTGAAGTAGCTAAAGCCATGGCTTGGTTTAAGCATTTTTGACTGCAAGATAGAATGCATTGTTATTTTTATTTTGCTCACTGGCTTTAGGCTTTGCCAAAGTGTGTATGCGGGTGGGTGGAGGTAGGAATAGTTAGTATCTGTTCTGCCAGTTGACCGTATGCTCTGCATTGCCTAGGATTTGTCTGCCGTAGTTGAATTTAAAAAACAAAAACAAAAAACAAATCAGTCTCCAAAATAAAGTAGCTCACACAGCAGAAGAGAAAATGATTTCAAGTTCCACAGAAACAACGGTTGGGGCTCATCGAGTATGCTGATGTGTAGTACATTGTAGTTTTATCCGGTGCCTAATTAGTACAATCGTAAATCAGATGAACAGAAATGATAAGAAAAATGCGAATATGATTAGAAAAATACCAATTGTTTTGGGTTTATTTATTAAAATTTTAGCTGTTTGGAACCTCGGTTTCGTGGTTTGAAACTATTTTATGTTTGCTTTTTTTTTTCTTTGGCAAGTTTCTTAGACAAATTTAAATGATGAATAACTGTGGCTCAGTTTACCTTAGTCATTTTCCAGTGCTCGATTCGTCTCAGAGTTTCTCAAAAGTGCTCCTAGCAAATGATGGAGTTTTTGAATCCACGCGCGAATTATGCTCGTTGAGCTTATAGATGTCGATCACTAGAAACTAACTAATTTCCCGAACCCGCATGCATTATAGTTATAATACGAGCTAAAGCTTGTTTGTTTGTTTGTACGTTTCGCTTCGATTTTGCTATTTTCTACCAAGCACTTATAATCCTGAGAACTGTCGTCGCTGATCCACAAACCGTGCGGCGGCAGGAATTTAAGATCAAGTGATTAGCCGCGTTCGTTTTCGTCGGTTCTTTTCGCCGTTCCAACCGTCGTTTTACTTTAAGCGTTTTCTTTATAACGCTGTTCATATACGGCGTTCAGTAGCCAAAAATAAGGTGTTTTCTTTGGTCGCTTGAACTGCCGTTTCACTCCTCGTTCCTGAAACGACGAACTGAGGCGGAAAGTCAGTTTCAACAGGCGTGTTCCCGCTCTTCCCCGAGGACTCCACTTGAGGAGTCCCCGCGTTTTTGTTTGTCCCAGGGACTCACTCCCCGTATTCTCGTGAGTCCCCACGGGCGGGGAATGCTTCGATATCATCACCATCATCCAAAAGGACTCCCTTTCAGATTCAAAAATAAACTGTCAATAACGCAAATAGTCTTATTTTCCAAGCGGTTTTCTGATTTCATTTGGACACAATCACACGCGAGAGATGGAATGAAAAGAATCTCTAGCACTTCTTGGCAAACAGACTGGACGAAATGACAGCACAAAAGTGGGGAATTGTACTCAGACTTTACCGAGGTTCAATCTATAAGTTAAGCTCAACTGATAGTGACTAGAGTCAAACAATAAAGGATACTCCCTCGTCTGACTACAGGGAAAATGAATGTCTTGTTCGGACAAGGAGTAGCAAACTCATCCCCTTCAAATAAACCCATAAACTAGGAACAAACAAGACCAAAGGACAGGTCCCGTTTTGAAGCTACTGATCCCTGCTCAATCCCTTAGCTAGATCCATCAGGTAATTCCTTTCTGTCTCTAATTTCCCATGAAGCCAAATCGAAAGCTAGTGGAAAACTGGTAATATTCTGTAAAGGGAATCAATTTTTGCTGGTGTTGAATGTAAAATTATTTAAAAACAATCAGAATAAACAAAACCAAAAATAAAGTGGATCCAGACTAATTTCGTCAACTGCATATTGTTTATCGAACAAAACCCATTTTGGAAGCATTCCCCATGTTCTCGCTGTTTCTGTACGCGGAGTCTGCGTGGAATGACTCCCTCTATTCTCGCTTCAGTTATTAGGCGCGAATTTTCAAAATTGGCGAAAAACCAATTAAACTTGTGAATGAAGGTTAAAAACAGTAGGCCTGTTATACTAAAATCCATTTTCGTACTTGTGCCTGCTGTTGCAAATAAGTTAGTTCGACTTTTAACGTTTTCGTATCTACTTCGCTCGGGAAACAACGTTTTACAACGTGCCACAGAAATCGCTAAAATGAAAAAATTAAAACGATGCTTTTCGTATAGGAACGCGTCAAATAAGCATTCAGACAACTTTCAAACATTTTTATCCTTGCACTAGTCGCGGTCACAGGGTTGGTTTTTGCCGGACAAGTAGTTCTCCCGGAATCCATCCGAAACCGGAAATTTCGCAGGAAGGTTTTTGTTACCTTCGTTAAATTAGATATGAGGTGTAGGGATAAGCATGGCGAGGGCGAACGACGAATAGGGACGCGACTATTTTTGATAACCTTGAGCGGATCATGCTGACCCGAAACCGGTCTATCACATAAGTACAAATAAATATTCTTTGAGCCCAAGCTGACTTTGAAACATTTATTTTTTTTATTTATTTTTTAACATTTATTTCATAAATATCGCTGATGAAGAATCGTAGCTGACGTACCCGTTGTAAACATTGTTTGAATTAGTACAAATAGCTCAAGGTTGGCGTAGTTTGCGGTTGGCGTTAATGGTGTCGAACGCACGTTAAAGTGCAGGAGTTCCTATTTCAGCATTGACGCTTAGAAAAGTCGGGCGTGGTGCGGTGTGAGCTGAGGAGGACCAAGGTCACTAAATATTTCATGTAAGCGGCTGGAAGTGGCGGGGGGGGGGGTGAATTTGTATTGTCTTTCAATGGGAAATCACTTTTTTATATATTCGTTGTAAATAAATCAATCAAATCAGATCGTTTATTGACAAACCAACTTCATAGCTTTCTTCGTCAGAAGATGCTAAATTACGCTGGTCATACAGTAATTAAATAAATAAAATACACAGATTGTTCACTTTGTTAAAAATCACACACAAACGAGTTCATGAACATTGAAGTTCGTCCTCTGACAGGTGCTAGTTTGTTTTGCTGTCTTGTCCTACTACTTTTCGGAGCATCAAAAAGAGGCGAAAACAGATTGGTGGTGAAAACCGGAGGTGAAAACAGAGTGGTATACCAGAGATACTGGAACTGCGACACAATCCAAATATCAAGACATTAGGTGGTAGCTATTGGTAGCATTTGGTAACTAACGCCGAGACACAAATAAGAAGTATCTGACAGACAGAGGCATAGGAAGCGGCGTGAGGAAAGCAGTGATGAGACTGCAAATATTGAGACAGAAAATGCTGGAGGTCTAGGAGGAAACTAAAGTCCATAGGCGTTGCTGGAAGCGGGATTAGGGAGGGGGCACCAAGAGCGTGCTCCACCCTTCTAACAATAGTAACTATTAGATAATATTTTCGTTCCAACCTCGTAATAAGTTACTACGCTGACCGTTCCAACCTTCTCGAAATAGTAACTACCGGTAACTAATGGCTTACCATGCTCGGGAGCGTAGTAAGCGTGGTAACTACGCATCTCTGTAACGTGATTGGTCGGATTCGCCCGTGGCATGATGTTTTGCCGGAAAATAGAAAGATCGTTCCAGCCTTGACGGCAAAAAGCCAGAATTCGTGACGTCATGCGTAGTAACTACGGTAAGTAGGATGGAACACGCTCCAAGCTAGAGTGGACCGTGTCAGTATCCGAACGGAAAGCACGGCAGTTCTCGCGCAGGATTATTGGCTTCTTGTTTCTATTTAGTTGCATGAGTTTGTGCTTTGTAGAGTTGTACAAGCCTGCGAAAGAGAACTCGGAAACCGACTGGTCTGTTGATGTAGAACATATTACTCAACTCAAGGAGGAATACAGAAGGGAGAGGGTGAAACGTGAGTAAAAACTACACCATTTGGCACTGGTGACGGAGGCGTTGCATCCTATTGAAGAGACGCGCAGGGGTTACTAACGGGGGCGGGCGTTGAAAGAAGCGAACAGATAAAGTAAATCTAACTTTATCAACAGCAATAACGTAGTAGAAGTATGTTACTTCGGACGTCGCCTAACCTTGAGCGTAACTAAAGGATCCAGGAAGTTTGAATCTAATAAATATTTATGCACACTGCCAGAATTTTCATAACAGATACACAATGATGCGCAGTTTTCAAGAGACAACACTTGGGGCGTAATCTGCTGTGATTTTGAAAACGTTATGCATTAAATGTTATGCATAATAAGTTTTACCAGGAACAGCCGAAAAACCGCCGCAAAAGCATCTGCCGACTTGTCCGATATCATGACGACAAGCAAAAAAAAAAATCAGCAGATGCTTTTTCGGTGTTTTTTCGGGTCTTCTGGCAGTGCTTGTTATGTGTAATGTTTTCAAAAATAGCAACAGATTGCGTCCCAAGTGTTGCCTGTTGAAACTGAGCATCCTTATATTATCTGTTATTAAACTTCTGACAGTGCAGTAATAACCAATAAGCGCAAACAATAATTATACAATAATAATTTAAATTTATGAATGAGCTATTCCGCCAGAAGCCCATAGGGCCATGGCTGAAAAACAAAATGAATGAATGAATTTATCCCCCCAAAAGCCCTTGGCCATGGCCGGAAAACAAAATAAAATAAAAACAACATTCAGAAACCCGATTTAAACACCAAAAAAGAAAACCCTTACCTCCCAAAAATTCTGCCGATCCTCCATAGCCTGCTTGAGGAACCTCCTGAGTCATAATTGACAGTTTTAAACGGATACGCCAGCTGAATTTTATAAGAGCGATGTTTCGGCCTTTCTTGGCAAGGGTCCTCTTCTTGCTCAAGCCGCCGAAGCTCAAGTTAGAAAATGAACTTGTTCTTGGTCAAGTTCATCTTTCAGCTTGAGCGGCTTGAGCCTGAAGAGGACCCTTGCCAAGAAGGGCCGAAAGACCGCTATAATATAATTCAGCCGACGTATCCGTTTGGGGCTGTCAAGTATGATTCGCAGTCAGCTTGGGCTGAAAGGATATTCTATTCATGAAGTACGGAACTCCTGAGCCGATGAAGCCAGAGTAAAGCCAAATTTCTTTAATTTCTTTTTGCTTGCTTTGGCACCCTCTAACGGCAAAAGTTCGGTATCCGAAATCTTGCAGTTTTGCATTACTTTCACGATCGTCCGAAGTGCCCCAACAGAAAGTTCTTGACTTGATTCTATTTACGGCTTATGATTAGGAGACTCGCGGTATTGCGATTTCCCGGGTTTCCGGATAGTTGTCTCACAGTCTCGGTAACACAAATTCTCGTAGACCCGGTGCTGTCTATTGGCTTAGATTTTTGGGAGCCCAAAACGTAAGTGGAGGGATACCTATGACATCGTAAAAGTTGTCCGTCTGTCCGTCTGTTAGCACGATAACTCTCGAAGAGAATGAGATATTTCGATGAAACTTGGTGTAAGGACTCTTTGGGTCAAGGGTAAGGTCAAGTTCGTGGATGAGCTCTGTAGCCGTACATTTAGGGTGGGGGAGGGGGTTCAAATTAAGGGGCAAACACAAAATTTTTAAACAGCTAATGTGATAGTCGATTATGGGGTAAGAACACATGTTGAACACGAATATGCAAAACATTTTCTCGTCCGACAAGTAGTTCGCACGGAATCCGGCCAAAACCGGAAAGTTGGTTAAAAGTAAATGTTTCTTTTGAAGTTCATTAAATGTTCAGTTTGGGGGTAAGAAGTCATGCTGAACACGATAGTGAAAACCATTTTCTCGCCGGAGGAGTAGTTTGTCCGGAATCCGGCAAAAACCGGAAAAGTTGGTTAAAAGTAAAAGTTTGATTTGAAGTTGCTTAAATGTTCGATTAAGGGGTAAGTAGAAATGCTGAACACTTATTAGAAAAGCATTTTCTACCCGGACAACTAGTTCGCCCGTAATCCGGCCAAAACCGGAAAATTTGTTAAAAGTAATAAGTTTTATTTGAAGTTGATTAGAAGACAGATTTAGGGGTAGAAGAGACGTCGAGTCTGTATATGACAATCGTTTTTTAACCGGACATATAATTCGTCCGGAATCCGGTTGTAACCGTTTTTTTTTTTTAGAAGCTAAAGTTTTATTTGAAATTGATTGGATGTTCTTTATAGGGATAAGAAGATACCGATTCTGAATTTTCTTTTTTTGCTGGACACGTAGTTCGCTCGGAATTCGTCCGAAACCGGAAATTTGGCAGAAGTAAAGCAGGAAGTTTCGGTCAGTATCGTCAAGATAGATATGGCTTATAGAGATATATCTGAAATTGGTTTACTGTAATGATTAGCCTGGCGAAGACTGGATCTGGCGAAGACAAGACCCAGTTGTCTGGATCAAATATTAGATTTTTGGGATCCCATCGAAACCTTAGGTCTTGTTGAAAATGAAAGACGAAGCTCAAGCTTCTGACATAATAAGGTGATTTTACAGTTGTTTTGACCTCTGATACCTTTATTTTCTGTTCAGATCGAACAAAATAAACCCATTTTATTCGTCACCCGTAAAAAAAAAATTGAAAAAAAAAAATAATAAATAGCCTAAATCGAAACATTTATGGAGTTTGGATTTTGGTGTAGGCAGATCTAATGTGAACATAGAGGGATCAACTATATTAAACTTGTTAGTGAGGTATTCGTGTCATGTCCGGGAGGTGGTGTTGGGAAACCGAGAGAAAATGGAACAAAATACAGTAAGAAAAGGCATAACACCTAGGAGAAGTTGCTGTAGGGTGATGGGTATGGTGGTGGTTGGCTTTTGAATTCGCTTTCTTGTAACTCTTAGCTTGATATATAATTTACCTACTTGCTGTTAGGCTTTTGGTCGCCAGGCTATGCTAGCTGGGTGTTGAGATTCTATTTACCCATCCATAAAACCCCTCGCCTGAGATGTAGCTTGAGTGGTCTGGCTTCTGACCGTATAGAGATACTTGTTCGTTTCAAGACCACATTTGCGTTTTTGGAGATATCATGGTATCTGATACTACGGCTGCTTTGCGGAAACGAGAATTACCCGTCAAACGCCCTGACAAGGAACACTGCCAAACAAGGGACATAAAACGTAGAAAAGTTATACAAATTTCTGCATAAAATAAAGTAGATGACCTGAATCTATATTCATTACAGTTTTGGATAGCCGGTAAAAAGCTGAATCCAAAGATGTAATCACCTTTCTGATAACTCTCATACCTTTCCTTGAGGATTTTTTTCGCTGAAGTGCTGAAAAGCAGTTTTTTTTTCACAGATAAAAATCATAAATATTCTTTTAGCCCAAGCTGACTTTGAAACATTTATTCAAACAATGTTTACAACGGGTACGTCAGCTACGATTCTTCATCAGCTATATTTCGGCCCTTTTTGGCAAGGGTCCTCGTCAGGCTGTCAATCTTCTGGTTCAACTTCGGGGAAGGAAACAAACCTGTAATAATGATTACAGGTTTGTTTCCTTGTAAACATTGTACCCGTTGTAAACATTGTTTGAATAAAAGATAAAAATCCTGATCTGGCTTCAGGAACCTACGGCTCCCACAAGCAAGAATAATATCTTAGTCTGAGGCCTGTTATGTGTCAGTGTTGACACCAATTTTCAGCTCAGTATCTTCATTATTTTTTTTTTACGATTTTTTTTCAAATTTTAGATCTTTTCATGTCTTGGAGTGCCCTAACTAGGATCAGTCAAGAAAATGTACAAAAAAAGGAAATAAGTTGATAGAGGAAAGCCGGCCGATGCCCTTGAAGCGGTGAATGATATTTTGTACCATGAGACAGTTTGGAATTATAAAAACTGCAGTATTTTGACACAGAAAAGGTCACTAACAAAACTACGAAGTTTGAAAGATTGGGTGGCACCCAATCATTGATGAAGTAGATGAACTTGACCTTGTTCAAAGGATTATATTGTGTGGTGAAGTGGGTTACCCCATGACATCATTTGACCTGCTATGCTTCATTAAATATCATCTAGACAGGATAGGTCTTTCTTTGACCAGATTCATAGACAATACCCCGGGAACAGATTGGGCGAAACATTTCCTAAAACGTCGTAAAGATGAGCTTTCTGTTAGAACAGCATATTGTTATGGTCTATTAGTCAAGTCTTATGACATGAATAATCTGGTAATTTATCTGAAGTTCATTGTCTGAAAGTGCCTTTTATTACAAGTTCTAAGTGATTTATTACCTCTTGAAGCTGGAGAAACATTGATATTTGTGCCATTGTAATCATTTTTTAAGAACTTTGTTCACCAGTAGGCAAATAAAGCAATTTTTAAAACATTAGTGCTGTCACTTGATCGATTTAGGCTTCCAAACAGGGATCAAAAGTGCATTGAATTCCATCGTTCCTAGATAGGACCCCGCTTCCAAACAAGGGACACCCTCTAAAAAATATATTAAGAAAACGAACACTAAAAAAAAATCTGAAACTTGGTAAACTTTGTCAACTAGCTAAGATCCCCGTTTGGGCCAAATTTGGAGTTTCTGCTACTTTCAGAGCTGAAGTTATTCACAAAAAAACATAAAGAGGTGTCGCTAATTGGGGCGTTTTACACCCAGTTTGCATTTTCAATCGTCACCCCAGAAGAAATACTTAAAGGCACTCACACCCCGATTGCCAAACGTCTTTCCCACCAATTTGATAAAAACCTAAGCTCTTGTGTTGGTGATGAGGAATGTGAGACGACTTTTTCAGATACCACGGTCAGTAATTACGGTCGGGACCGTGGTATCTGATTATCATATGCCACGATAATTGACCAGATACTCAGTACTGAGTATCTGGCCACAGTAACTGCAAAAACAACTTGAGACCGTGTTATAACACCCTGATATCTGCAAAAACGCAACTCAAAACGCATGGGTGTCCCGACGGTTTGTCAGTTCCTAGATAAGTGTACACCATGGGTGTGAGCCCTCTACTAATCCTGAGTTTGATATACTCGACGCTTGTGCAAGTTGGTTTGGAGTTCCGACAAAGTGCACACCGCGAATCCCAAAGTTGACAACCCTTCGGATTTTCTCCAAGTTTCTAACAGCACGTTCTGGTTAGGCCACCTATGGATGGCCATCCAGCAGACTCTTTGAGCGTGTTCCACCCTCGTACCAATAGTAACTATTAGTTACTATTTCCGTTCCAACCTCACGGAAAGTTACTACGCTGACCGTTCCAATCTTCTTGAAATAGTAACTAATAGTAACTATTTGCTTACCACGCTCGGGAGCGTAGTAAGCGTAGTAACTACGGATCTTTGCCACGTGATTGGTCGATTCGCCCGCGGCATGATATCCTGCTGGAAAATAGAAAAATCGTTCCAGCCTTTACGACAGAAAGGCAGAATTTGTGACGTCATGCGTAGTAACTACGGTAAGTAGGATGGAACACGCTCTTTATCACTCAAGCCTAGCGCTCTGGTAGGCTTTTCTGATGATTCCTGGGAATAGAGGGTGACACTAGATGAGGTTATGTTTGACTCCATACTACCAGCCCCCCGAGGGTGTGAATATGGGAAATACATGTGGCCGTGTCTTTATTTCTGTACGAATATCTTACTACCGCTTTGAAAGGGCTTGGGTCGTAAACACTATATGTTATGACAGTATCAAATGATTATAGTAGCTTTTGTCTAGCGATGTCACATTTTTCTCAGCAGTTTCTGAGAAGACAACTAAGAGGGAATCAGTCTTTTCCGTGCAAGCGATAGTATTCAAATATCTCAGCTCAGCTGAGAATAAGTATTCCTTCAGGTAAAGTTGACTGCGAACCATATTTGATTACCCGTAAAGCATAATTCTGTTCCAGCGATATTTCGGCCCTTGGCAAGGGTCCTGTTCCATCTGTAGCTGAGAAAACAAAACTTGCATAGCCTGAAGAGGACCCATGCCAAGAAGGACCGAAATATAACTGGACAAGTCTTAGCTGCCTGATCTGTTAAGTGCAACCGAATAAGATGTTTGAATCTGTTTAAAATGACGTTAGACTTTAATGTGACTTCTGCCTGTAGGTGAATCCCACGCTTTTGATGTTTTATTTTTCACTTATTTTGTTTTTTTCTTTGCACGCTCTGTAGGGCCGAAAAGAAGCACGCTGCAAGATATGCTTAGCACTTTAAATGATGATCCTTATCCAGATAGAAGTTCCGAGAACGATCAGGAATCTGAGCAGGATCAGACAGGTTTGTCAGGCTTCATTCTATCCGGTACTGGTGTTCTTACTTCAGTTGAGGGATGGTTGCTAAGTGATCCCTGCATGTCTGTGGATATCCCGATTTTAGCGTAGATTTGGATCATTGTTCGCAGGACCCTTTGTAGATCGTTTGTGAAGCACTAGCCTAGAAAGCCAGAAGCCCTGGATTCAAATCTCGGGTGAGGAGCACTTTAGTATTTCAGTTCACTAGTTATAACTGTTTCTATCTCAATGGCGTCTTTCCCGTTAAATTTGAGTCATTAGTTTTATTTAGTTTTTACCACGAGGCCCCGCCATTTGGGTCCTGGTTTGTCGACGAGGTTCCGAAATAGACTTCTAAATTTTATTCAGAAATTCCTCTCTGGTTTCTTTGTCAAGATACAAGTCCCTTCTAACATATTCATCTAGTTAATATCTGTGTAATCCCGTGACATTGGGATGTGAACTGTTTAGATTAATTTGGTCCAGGAGGTAGCACTCCTTCTCGTTCCTGTAGCCGGCGTCTATGAGTCTATACTAGTGGTTTGCGATCCATGTTCACAAGCCCCTTTGCAGCTCATTGGTATAACACTGGCCTAGAAAGCCAAAGGTCCTGGGTTCAAATCCCGACTGAGGATCGCTTTTCTCTTTTCAGTTTTCGACTTTTTAAAGAACAAAATTCTCCGATAAAATTTACAAGGTGTAAATGTATATAGACAAAAAAATGGGTTGGTTCTGAGTATTATTCCGGTCGTAGTCTGACCAAATTCTTGGTAATCTTACCTGGGGACAAATAATATGTTTACGGGATCTGGCGAAGACCAGAAATCAACAGGAACCGATCGTCTGGATGAAGCGCCCAGTAAATATTCACATTTGTGATTCCATGGGAAACCACACTGTTAGAAGTTTCATAATTTAATAGATAACTCAAAGATTCGCAGTCTCAACAGATATTACTTGTGATGCTACACTGTCAGAAGTTTCATAACAGATTGCGCATAACACTTTCAAGAATAACACCTTTTCACTTAGAAATAAATTGCTATGACCAATTAAGTTTACACTATTTCGTGCCTAGATCTCAAACAACACCTTCAATTGGTAAAAATACTAAAGGAACGAAAGAAACATAACATATAACATCCCAAAGTGTTATCTGTTGAAACCGCGCATCCTGCTGTTGTCGTTATGTAACTTCTGACAGTGTAGTATTTTTACCTATTGAAGGTGTTGTTAGAGATCTGGGCACGAAATAGTATAAACTTAATTGGTCATAACACTTTTTTCTAAGTGAAAAGGTGTTATTCTTGAAAGTGTTATGCGCAATCTGTTATGAAACTTATGACAGTGTATCTGTTGCGATTTGGCAAACGTTATGCATTAAACGTTCTTCATGACAAACATTGCCAGGAAGCGCCGAAGAACTGCCGAAAAAGTATCTGCTGACTTTTCCGATATCAAGTGACGACAAACAAAAAAAGTCAACAGATCTTGTTTTTCGGCTCTTGGTGTATGCGTAACGGTTCCATCCATAACGTCTGAGAAACCAACACCATAAGTGATTCCTGCTATGAAACTTTTGAGAGTTCATTTTGTCTTGTCTTTAACCGGTCTGGTTAACTGAGAGACCTAAATGTAGCAATGACCACGTCTGAGAATGATTTCAGTTTTTTTGCTAGAGAATGGAATCCGAATTTTAGGTAAGAATGCTTGCGAACCCGACATGCTCGGTCGAGCTTGCGCCGATATGGCAAGAGACGAAGCCCCGTGACGATCTTTACCTAAGCTCGCAGAAGAATGCCTCATAGCATTTATATCTTTCTAGTTGTTAGCTTCCAAAACTCCGGAGCAAGATCGCGCCCACTGGTCAGTGGCAGCGGCATGGCCCCACCCCCACCAGCCCCATTGGACGCCGGAGAAGCTGCGGCCCTCGGATTGGCTCCACATGTGGATGCCATTGACGGAAGTCTAGGTTTGGGCGAGCTTGCACAGTTAACGGTCAATAATGAAGCTGAAGGCGGGTTTGATGTAAGTTCATACTTTATCTTTAAAGCAGACTTCGCACTATTTACTGTTTATGCTCCAGTATTCAAAATTCGAATACTTTAAAACTAAGCTCTGCTTTTCTAACAAGTTATCCACGGCTTTGGTTGTTTTAAGCCTTTTTCCAGGTCCATTGACTTCTAGCAAAACAAAATTCAGATAACCGGTTTTACGCATCAATAGCATGGTACGCGAACACTTATCGGGAGCATGATACGCATGGAAAATAGTGAAACGCGACAAGTGTGAAAATGATTTAAGTGTCGTTAGCGACTTTAGAATGTAACATGTAATACTAGAGTCTCCGGGTTGAAGAATTAATGGAGCAATTACAGAAGTAGGTTGCATTGGCATTAAAGTTGCGACGGGTCCTTTAAAGCACAACTCTTACTAGAAACGTTTTCGAAAATACCATTACTTTCCAACTGAATTTAGCGATTGTCTTGTTAGCGCTTGTCGACTATATCCAGCCTTCCTGATCTCCGACTCGGCGGCTCGGCGCAAAATATTTGAAAACTGAACGCACCGTGAGTAAAAGGTGGGAAAACTAAGCAAATAAAAGAAGTAATAATCGGAAGATTGCACATCCTTATGTGTGAAAGAGTTGTCAACGGACGTTGAAGATTCCGGCGGACAAAACTCAGCAAGGCCGAAAAAGCGCTAAAATTCGTAGGCACAAAACGAAACAGTGGGGAAAGTTGGGGATTTTAGAACCTTAAGGGAGCTAGGTAAATTATAAAGGCAGTGTAAGCAAGAGGGGTCCTTTAAGAGACTCCAGTGACGGCAGTGACGGATACTTATGAGGGAGCCTCGGATGAGGCGTCGTAGGTTTGTAAAGATTTCTACAAGGCTTGGGCACTGGAGCTACGGATTTCTAAATTCAGAGTTTGTGCTGGTTTATTTGTCACGGGTAAAGTCCCTGACTAACATTCCAACTTAGCGTTACAAAAGAAAATGTCTCTGTTAAATCGATTTGTGCCGAAAGTGGGATGAAATCCACGCCGGATTTTTGTGAAAGAAGGATTGAGATTCATCGTCATCCTACAGTAGTAAATCTAACCAAGACATCTGAACCAAGTTCGTTTTTCCTTTCAGAATAATTTCTCAGTGGAACAGACTTTTTATCGGATGTGTATTTGTGCTCTTCGAAATGCCAAAAAATTAAAGGGCAAACCACACATGTCCCCTTTTTTACAAGAGCAATAGTTTAGCCAGTATCCGGTTAATCGTAGTCGTTTTCTTTCCTTTCTTTTTTTCTTTAGTATTTGTTTTAGTGATTAGAAATGTATTGTTAGTAGTAGTATTTATTTTTCACTAGTAGTAGTATTTATTTTTCATTGTTAAATAGATGTGAATTTTGTTTTTCTCCTGTTATTTAAAAAGTACCCTGGGACTTTCCCTGCAGGTGATGCAGATTATGTGATATGTATTTATTTGTAATAAACGTAATCTAATCTGATCAGTCAAGCGTTAATTCGTTGCCGGACGCAGCCTTTAATTGTTTTTTCGTCGTTAAAGGATCTATCTTACCTATAGTACTGATGCAACCTACTTCCTTAATCACTGCATATATTTCTAAACCCGGAGACCCCAATTTCGAACGGTATTCTAACCCCTCGAACAAAAGCACGCTGGTTTTCTCACTTGCCGTGTTTTGCTACGTTCGATGTGTATCACGCTGTTGACGGTTGTCTGCGAGAAGTTTTTCCATCAGAAAAATCGGTTGTGTAAATTGTTTCCCTGTTTTTGCTACAAGTCAACGGGGCTCGGAAAAGGCTTAAAACAGCCAAAACCGTGGGTTATTTGTTGAAAGCACAGCCTAGTTTTAAAGTATTCAAATATTTTAAAATACTGTAAGTTGAAGAGTAAATAGTGCGAGAGGTCCTTTAAGAGGAATAAATATAAAAACAAACCATAAATATGTAGGCTATATTGTAGTTTTTATCGCAATCGTCATAGTAGCCTGCGAAACCTGCGTACAATAATATAAAACTGACAACTTTATGTGTAGGTAAGGTTCAGACAATAAATTAATACTAATTAAACATTGTTGTAAATTACGAAAATTAAACATAAGTCCGGCGAATGTCCGGTATCGACAGTTCTAAAAATTTTACCGCAAGGCTTTCCGATGAAAGAGCACACCGTCCTTTGGTGATTCTTCCAATATATAAATTTCATTTGTAACCCGCCAAATACACAAGGTGGTAGCGGAGTAAAGAGAACAACGAAATCATCATAAGATAAATAACAGAATAAACACATACAGTTTAGACATAATTTCTGGGCCTGAAAAATTCATGAAAAACATCATGTACTCGATGACCAGGATGACGAGATGTACATAGTAGTGACGCTGACGTTTTTTCTAGTGAACGAATGACATCTTGGACGCCGAACTTCTGAACTAATTTGTGGTTGCGGCAGGAACGAGGAAGGTACATGAAAAATTTACAATGATATCCAATCAATGTTACCAATCAAGCACCTCGATTTTCTTTCAGCTGGCACCAGGCTCGGAAAACTGCCGGAAACAATGGAGCGCCAAATATACACTCAGGTCGCACTTCGATGCCATTCGCTCTCTGGTTTTCCACCCAACTGAGCCTATGCTAATCACTGCGTCGGAGGACTTCACGTTGAAGCTGTGGAATCTACAGAAAACAATCCCTGCTAAGAAGTAAGCATCTCTGAAAACTGACTGCCAACGGATATTAAAGGTTAACTTCAGACATCGAGGTTGATATCGGAAAATAACAACGAGACGCGGCGAGGCAGGTTATGAAAAATATCAGCCGAGCGCAGCGAGGTTGATATTTTTAAATGGCCGTCGAGATTGTTCTTCCGATGTCAACTGAGATGGAGGTATGTTAAACTATTATAACTTTTTCGAACAATTATCGACAGTTACAATCTGCTTTATAATTTTGCTTTATAACAGAAATTCTCTATTTTAACTGATGCAGTACTCCCTAAGAGCTTGGTCAAACTACACTAGGCTTTTTTCTTCGGATAATTCGGCAACGAAGTATCTGTCGACCACTAGATCCAAGGAAAAAGAGTTTTTCGGGGTTGCTAAAAAAATCAAGAAAATTCATCAGATTCTGAATATTTTTGTTTCAAATCCTCACGGGTGACAGCACAACATTTCACGAATCTCCGCAAAACAGTTGTCTCTAATAATATAGATGGCGCTTTAGACAAGGGACTTCTACCGTGACCAATACCATAAACAATTTTTCGAATATAATTTAGAAGTCTAGGACTCCCTTGTCGGAGCCACGTAGACAAACCAAGACCCACAAGACGGAGTCTCACGGTGAAAACCAAATAAAACCAAATATGTAATTTTAACGGGGAAGTCGCCCTTGAGATGGAAACATTTATAAGTAGCGAACTGATAGACAAAAATGCTCCTCAGCCGGGATTTGAACCCAGGACCCTCTGCTTACAAGGCAGTCACTCTACCACTGAGCTACCTCGGTAGCTGTAGCTCAGTGGTAGAGTTACTGCCTTGTAAGCAGAGGGTCCTGGGTTCAAATCCCGGCTGAGGAGCATTTTTGTCTATCAGTTCACTACTTATAAAAGTTGACTCTGTTCCTCAAATCTGTGCCGTTTTTGAGCCTAGTGTGACCAGGGTGTAAATACATTCCGACTGTGCTTTTAGTATGTTCATACGCGTTTAGTGTATTTGATAGCGACAGCTTTGCAGACGATTAGATTGCTTCGCTCAATAAATTTGAATCAGGTGAAAACGTGCTTTTTACGATGATAGTGTTGCCAGTGGTTGCAGAATTCTGATATTTGTCAAATATTCTGGACTTCCTTGAAAAGTGAGCCCGGGTTCTGCGACGGGTTCCTTACATCTTGACAGTTAATCGAGAAATGAAGCTTAGGCATATAATTATAAAGATGACAAAGCAAGATTGCTAGCTAATAATTGGTACATAAGGCACAATTTCGTAGGCGCCGCAATGTAACAAGATTTTGCAGCCAAAAGTCACAGGTTCCTTCAGAAAAAGGTGGCAACATTGGGTATCACGTCGTCTGTGAAAATTATAATATATCTTTCCTAACTCAAAACCAGTTTTAAGTGCTCATTAACTACCTTTTTCGAAAGTAGGATGTTGTTTCTGTTGACAAGCTGTATTTTCAGTGGAAATTTGATTGTGACAAGGCATGACCTAGGTCATAGGCAAGTGGCCTAAGAGAGTAAGATGTTCTGTCATTTTTCAACATATATTTTACTTCTTATTTTATTTTTTGTATTTAAGTATTGTTTTCTGTGTTTTTTTACTGAAAGTATTGTTCTTAATTTATTTTGTGGAGGTCAGCTTCTGCTTTTCACTATTTTGGGAAAAGTGCTCAATGAATCCAGTATTTGAGGAAAAGTGCTCGATGAACTTCTGCGGAGGCTGTCACGGCTTCGTATCAGCCTCTCTGGAGGATGATACGATGTCGTAACATCCTCCACAAAAGAAATTGTCATAAAATAACTTCCTGTGGGATATAGGATGTTATGCATTGCAAGTCTGTTCGAGAAAAGTTATACCGCTTTTATCGATTCATCAGTGCCTCTACTTAGGTGTGGTTGTGGCCGTATCCACTCGAGCTTCTGTCCCTTTCCTGGTCATCCGTTAGTCCGGGCGCCACTCAAACGTACCTCGCTTATTTCTGAGTTGAGGTGATCAGAAAAACACAGTGAGTTTGACAATAGTTTCCGACTATATCGACCACGCTGAATCTGAATATGGGTGGTGGCAAAGCTATAGATGACGGCTTGACCTTAAAAAAGCGAAAAAACACCCTTTTCAGGCCTATAAAATGTGTCCAGACTGTTTACTATTTTTCTAAGCTTGTGCTAGCCCAGTTTAGTTGCAGGACATCTCATTTCATTCCTAACAATGCCGTCTCTTAGAATAAGTTCATTTTTTTCCGATATCTCGTATATATATCTCGTATATGTTGTCTGTGAGACTGCCGTCCTGTTTAGGATATCCCGTTTTTCCAAAGTCCAAATGTCTGATAGTTATTCGTCAAACAAGTGTCATTGTGAAAGAGTCTTCTTCTTCGTCAGTGAATTTAACATCGTTAAGAAGCAAACGATCTCCGATCGTCAAAAATTCTGGAAATGACCAAGAAGAAGTGCGCTAGGAGATGGGCCCTGCCCCGCGTCTCCAAAGGAAGGAATAGGGAGCTAGAACAGGGGTCCTCACGTTCGTCATTTTTTCCCGCGCCCTGCGTTGCACCACCTAGGCTTTTGAGAAAAGGATTGCTCTGGTTTGCCGTTTGAACGTGATTTGAGGAAGCAGAACCGGGCGTTCATGATTGTCGAATATTGAATAACAAGAGCTGGAAGCTCATATGGCACTTGCAAGGCTGGGTCAGATGGAAGTGATGGTCAGAAGTATTGTTCTCACTTTTCGGTTAAGATGCGCCAAACTTGCAAGGCTGGCTCAGAGGATGGAAGTGATGGTCAAATTTTTTTTTCTTCAGGTTTTGGTTAAGATGCGCACTTTAAGGGTGCTGAAAATTAATTTCGAAGAAAAACCCTTGAGGCAAAAAGGATCATGTACTCATGGCGATCGTGAAAAAGTAAATTTTGCTTAAAAGTAATTTTTTGTATTTTGCGGTTAAGATGAGCTCTTTAAGGAATGGTCGGATCGGAAAAGTGACGATGTCTAACCCAATGATGTCAAGTTTCTAATGCTCCAGCAAAGTTTTATCGCCCTAGGACATCTGGAAGTACCTTAACTCACGATCACCGGAATTCCGGATACCCCCCTACACCCCCACCCCCCCCCCCTCGGTACCCGAATCTGGTCCGGTTCTGTCACTGATGCACCTAGGACTTGTGCCTGTACTTCCCACCAAGTTTCATCCTGATCGCTCCACTCTATGGGTGTCACAAGATTTACGGTTCTCCCCTCCGACCCCCCCCCCCCCCCCCAGTTCATCGGTTCCGGTCCGGACTTGAAATGGGACATCTGAGACATGAGATCTTTTAAGATATCAAGTTTAATTAAGATCCGATAACCCGTTCGAAAGTTATGCATGCCACTAATTTCCTGATTCCGCCGTCTCCCCCTCCCCCCACGATGGTCGGATAGGGCGAGTGACTGTTTCCAAGTTAATCTGGTCGGGTCCCTGATATGCCTGCCAAGTTTTATCGTTTTTAACTCCCCCCACAGTTTCCGAATCCGATCCAGTTCTGTCAGTTATGTATCTAGAGCTTGTGCTTGTTCTTCCCACCAAGTTTCATCCCGATCGCTCCACTCTGAGAGTTTCACACGATTTCCGGTTCCTCCCTACGACTCCCCCCCCCCCCCCCCAGTTTCATCGGATCCGGTCCGGACTTGAATTGAGACATCTGAGACACGAGGTCTTTCCAGATATCAAGTTTCATTAAGATTCGATCACCCATTCGAAAGTTATGCATGCCCATATTTCCGGGTTCCGCCAACTCCCCCTCCCCCCACGATGGTCGGATCGGGCAAGTGACTATTTCCAAATTAGTTTGGTCGGGTCCCTAATATGCCTGTCAAGTTTCATCGTCCTAGCCCTTCTGGAAGTACCCTAACTCGGGAACAGTGGACCGACAGACCGACCGAAAAGTGATCGGTATATGGCACTTGAGCGGAGCTGCAAGTGCCATAAAAATTAGTCCAATCTCGTCTTTTCACTTGCGACCCACAGGGGAAAACGGGAACTGGCCTTTGCGAATAGTGAACGTTGGCGCAAATACAAAATCGGCGAGAGGAAGCATTCTATAAAAAACGATAAATTATGCATTCAGCTCTACTTTAAGCTAGTTCTCACCGGAGGCGGTTTCCACTTCACCTGACAGAAAGAATTGGATGTTAATTCCAGATGAAATTGCCGAGCGGGTCAGATCCAGTGAGCTAAATTGAAACTTCGGAAGTGAATCTGACTGTTGTACAAAGGCTCGATCTGCGTGAGTAACTGCACGCGCGTAGTCAGGAATTAGCTGGATGTATTGAAACCGCGCAGTCCACATCAGTGGGCAAGTCGCCGAGTCCAAAACCCCGTTTGGCATTTGCAAAATCGCACGGGGTATTGCGACATTTTAAGCAATACGACAAGTGTCTATCTAGTGGACTCAGTTTTCGGAGAAAGAAATTCTCCTTCCAACCTGCGACATAATTAAAACAGCAAAAGTTCCAACCCCCTAAAAATAGATTTCAACACACTGTCAGGAGTTTCATAACAGATAACACAAGGATGCGAAGTTTCAAGAGACAACACTTGGGATGTGATCTGTTGTGATTTTGAAAACGTTATGGGTATTTTATGCATAACAGACATTGCCAAGAAGAGCCGCAGAACCGCCGAAGAAGAATCTTGTTGTTTATCATCATGGTGTCGGAAAGTCAGCAGATTCGGTTTCAGCCGTTTTTCGGCACTTCCTGGCAGTGCTTGCTATGCTTAACATTTAATGTATCTCTAACCTGATTAGTAAGGACAACTCAAAAATCCAGTCCCACCCGTGGAGCAAAATTCTCAGAGTTTAAGTGTATATGTATGTAATCGTGTTCAGTTTTAGTCAGTCAGAGAGTCTCAGTTTGTAATTGTCGTTTTTTTTGTGTGTTTCCTATGAAAGTGTTACATTCTGCTTTTGTTTTGTCTTTCTTTTCGTTTTTGTACTTCGTCCTTTTTCTGTTTGAAATGACGGGTGAGTAAATAATAAAAAACAAAAAAATTATGCATCCTTGCGTTAATGATATGAAACTTCTGACAAAAAGCTTCTAAAATCATTCAGATTTAAAAAGCAAAAAGTTGAGGGAACTTAAAAACCGTTCTTTACTAAATGTTTCATCAAAAGTACCGACTTTTGGCGCCTGGACTGTTTAAGGAATAACTTTAGGCTTGACTCTTGACTGACCACCTTGGAGATTTTACGCCCCCCCCCCCTCCATTGTATGTTCATTTGTTACAGGTCTGCCTACTTAGACGTAGAGCCCATCTACACGTTCAGAGGTCACAAAGCTGCAGTTCTCAGCCTAGTCATGTCAGCCGATGGTGCAGTGTGTTACAGTTCAGACCTCAATGGGCATATTCAAGGCTGGAACGTGCCGAGCCCAAATATAGACCCATATGAGATGTATGGTAAGTTTCGACCAAGCGAGTGGGATGGATCGATAGAAATCTAATCTAGAGCGTATTCGGCATTAAGTACCGTAGTTACTACGCATGACGTCACAGTTCCTGGCTTTTTGGCGTCAAGGCTGGAACGCATTTTTCTAATGTGTGGCAAAATATAGTGAAGACTCCAGTCATGTCACAGAGATCGTAGTTACCACGCTAACTACGCTCCCGAGCATGGTAAGCAAATAGTTACTATTAGTCACTATTTTAAGAAGGTTGGAACGGTCGGCGTAGTAACTTTTCACGAGGTTGGAATTTCCACCCTCGTAATCTAATTTATTCCGCTAAAAATTGCATACACACACACACACACAAAACAAACAACAAACAAACAAAAAGAAAACACAGCGGTGAGCTGTCAAAAGTAACCTTGTTTGACTCAGCCCAACTTGGAATAGAGATCTGTAGCCAGACTGAGCAGAGGGACACCAGTACCGTATTTTGAGACGCAACCAACCCCCTCCTCAGTGATTGTCTCCCTTTGGCTTGGCTGGCTGGAGTAAGTTGGGAACGAGTTCAGCTTCGTAGATATACTATGGCTGTCTTCGGTTCAGCCATGGTACCCGATGAAAAATTTATCTCAAAATAGTAGTACGAAGTTGTACGAAAAAGTAGCATGCAGTACTAACAATTGAATTGAAATAAAAGCTCGCCTAAAAGAACTGTCCAGGTGCCTTCAGTTGACAGGAAGGTTAGACAGGTTTTAAGGTGAAAACGCGATACAAAGTGTAGAATGAGTGACGTTTTCATCAATTTCATAAGGCGTATTCTCGCCGTCCTCGGGGAATCAAGGGGAACGGCGAGAATAGAGGGAGTCACACCACGCGGGCTCCGCGTCCGGAAAAACGGAGAATGCTTCCAAAATGGATTTTGTTCGAAAAGAAATGTGCAGTTGACGAATTTTATTTTAATTTTATACTTTATTTTTGCTTTTGTTTATTCCGATTGTTTTTAATTAATTTCACACTGTACCGACACCAGCAAAAAATCGATTCCCCTCCGAATCTGAAAGGGAGTCCTTTTTGATGATAGTGATGACAATCGGAGCATTCCCCGTTCGTGGGGACTTTTTCTGTTCCCAGAACAATGCCAAAGTACCTGGAGGCCGAGGGAGAAGCTTGTTCGTTTTGGCTCGGTCCTGTTTATAGGTAGGCCTGTAGAAGCCACACTACATAGCTTTCATGTCATGAAGTCAAACGGTCTAATCAGTGTGTCGCGCAACAGGTTCAGTGTGATCGCGCAACAGGTTCGTGTTTTTTTTTAACTCATGTTAATTTTCTAAATTATCTTTTTTGCTTTCAGACCCAACAGTTATGGGACCATCTTTCGACGGTCATACCGACGCGGTGTGGGGTCTATCTCTGCATACATCGAGACCTCTGCTTGCGTCGTGCTCAAGTGACGGATCCGTTAAAATCTGGAACATTCAGACAAAGTCATGCACACAGACGATAACGTCGGAAGAAGGTATGTGAACATTTAGAAGGCCTTCCAGTCCTTTGCCGCTTCCAGAGACTTTATTATAAAACGTCTTTCATAACATTGGACTATTGAACGTGTTGTTTTGTCGGGTACATCATAAAAAGGCAATAGTTAGGAAATGGCCCGTCAAGATGAAACATTAATATTTATATCTATCATTTGTTCAAAACTAAATTGTCATTTATTCAAGACTTCAGTGGACGCTGTCAAAATGCTCTTTCTGCACCGCTCGGGTCTTGTTTTTTTTAAAGCTTAAGAAAAATCTGTAATTTTTACGGAAAACGACTGTCTTTATGGCACTTGCAGCCTCTGGCTCAATGGCTCTTGCAGCCTCTGGCTCAAGTGCCATATACCGATCACAATTCCGTCTGTCGGTCCGTCGGTCTGTCGGTCGGTCCGAATTTTTTGTCACACTTTTTCGAGTTAGGGTACTTCCAGATGTGCTAGGTCAATGAAACTTAGCAGGCATATCAGGGACCCGACCAAACTAACCTGGAAATAATCAGTTTCCCGATCCGACAATATGCGGGGGAATGGAGGGCGGTGGAAACTTGAAAATTGAAGGCAGTTTGTCACACTTTTTCGAGTTAGGGTACTTCCAGATGTGCTAGGACCATGAAACTTGGCAGGCATATCAGAGACCCGACCAAACAATCTTAGAAATAATCAGTTTTCCGATCCGACCATCTCGGGGAGGGGGAGCGGAGGCCGTGGGAATCCGGGAAATTGAGTAGTTTGTAACTTTCGAACGGGTGATCGGCTTGGAATGAAACTTAATAACTGAATAGATTATATATCTTTGATAAACCGTTTAAAGTCTTGACCGGATTCGGTAGCCAGGGGGGAGTTGGGGGGGGGGGGGGAGGGGAGGCGGGAAATTTCAAGAAACGGTTAGAATGGAGGGATCGGACTGAAACTTGCTGGGAAGAACAAGCATCTGCTCTAGATAAATCCTTTAGACAATTGTGCTGGATCCGGACACTTAGGGGGGTGGAGGTGGAGGGGGTTTCCCGGAATTTTGGTGATGGCAGTTTTGGGGATTTTCACGACGAAACTTGGCAGGCATATCAGGGACCCGATCAAACTGACTTGAAAACACAAATTTTGTCGATCTGACAATCGTGGGGGGAGTTGAGGGACGGGAATCCGGAATACTGAGTCATGCATAACTTTGGAACGGATGATCGGATTCGAGTGAAATTTAAAAACTGAACAGATGACATTTCTCCGGCGATCTTTTTCGTATCCGGACCGGATCCGACAACTATTGGGGGGGGGGATACGTGACCCGCTTAGAATGGAGAGATTGAGATGGAACTTGTGGGAAGAACAAACAGATGGTCTGGGTAAATCATTTACTGAACCGGATTGGCTCCGGGCACTGTGGGGGGAATTGGGGGGGAGGGGAACCGGAAATCTTTAGAAACGGTTAGAATGGAGGGATCGGAGTGAAACTTGGTGGGAAGAACAAATTCCGGTGATCGCGAGTTATGGTACTTCCGGATGTGCTAGGACGATGAAACTTCGCTGGAATATTAGAGATTCAACAAGATTTGCTTAGAAATCGCTACTTCCCAAATTCGATTATTCCTTAAAGTACCAATCATGACCGCATAGTAAGAAAAATACTTTTAAGCAATATATGCATTTTCATGATGCCCATCAGCCCATTATCATTTTAGCCTCAAGGGTTTTGCAAATGATGGTCTAGCTTCCTTAGAGAGCGCATCTCAACCGCAAAGTCGAAACTTACTTTTGATCAAACAATACATCTTAACCCATGCAAGTGCCATATGAGCTTACAGCTCTCGTTAAGAAAAATTGCCTGTTTCCAAGAAAAAAAAATCTATTGTTTTTATGGAAAATCGCGGCGCTTCGCACCGACTCGGTTATTAAATATTCCTTCAGCCCAAGCTGACTGCGAATCATATTTGATGGTGGAAAACGGATACGTCAGCTGAATTTTATTGGAGCTATATTTCGGCCCTTCTTGGCAAGGGTCCTCTTCAGGCTCAAAACCGCTCAAGTTGGAAAGACGAACTTGTGGGAAACACAAGTTCTTGTACACAAGACTTGTGTTTCGACACAAGACCTGTACACAAGACTTGTGTTTCCAACACAAGTTCTTGTGTTTTCAACACAAGACAAGACAACACAAGAACTTGTGTTTCCCACAAGTTCGTCTTTCCAACTTGAGCGGTTTTGAGCCTGAAGAGGACCCTTGCCAAGAAGGGCCGAAATATAGCTCCAATAAAATTCAGCTGACGTATCCGTTTTCCACCATCAAATATGACTCGGTTATTTTTACCGACTGGCCGACAACATTGGGGGGGGGGGAGGGGGCGCCCCCCCCCCCCATACGTGACGCCCCTGCCTGTAACCTTTCCCCTTCCACAAAAATATCCTGAACATAGACAAACCTGCGCATACGTTCGCTTCCTTCTGGTTGCTGCTTGCAGGTTTCTAACCCCATTGCGTACTACCTGGATGCAGTTCGGTAACGCCAGGATTTTTAAATTCTTTCCATGCACATAGTGGGTCATCGGTGAATAATTGGCCATGAATAATTAGCAATTGTCTGTTTCAGATGGAATCCCGTCGTCAGTTGATTTCGTTCGCTCCGAGCCAAGCCAGGTGGTTATTTCCTACGTATCCGGTGCTTGCGCCATCTTTGATGCCGAATCCGGAAAATTAATCACAAGAATGATAATTGAAGAAGCTAGCCGGATCAACCGAGTTGTCAGCCACCCGACCCTGCCCATTACCGTTACAGCACACGAGGATCGGCAAATCCGGTTTTGGGAGAATGGCACAGGTCGGTTGAGCCATGCCATGGTGGCACATTTGGACGCCGTCACCTGTTTAGCTGTGGATAGTTCTGGCATCTACTTATTGTCTGGAAGTAAGCTACATTTTCTTTAATGCTCTGTGAAATTTCAACCACATATCTCAGTATCTAGTCCGGAATGTTTCTGATCTTCTACAGTAGAGGTATTAAAGGTTAACTTCCGACGTCGAGGTAGAAAATAACATTGAGACGGCCATTGAAAATAACCTATCCGAGCCGAAGGCTAGGTTGATTTTTCTAATGGCCGTCGAGGTTGTTCGTCTGATATGAAGCGAGATCGAGTTATGTTAAAGGACCTGTCTTACCTATAATACTAATGCCACCTACTTCCATAATCACTCCGTATATTTCTAAACCCGGAGACCCCAATTTCGTACGGTTCATTCTAACCTCTCTAACAAAGCCACGCTGATTTTCTCACTTGCCGTGTTTTGCTACCTTCGATGTGTATCACGCTGTCGACGGTTGTTTGCGAGAAGTTTTTCCATCAGGAAAACCGGCTATGTTAATTGTTTCCGTGTTTTCGCTACAAGTCAACGGGTCTCGTTAAAGGCTTAAAACAGAAAAAAACGTGGGTTATTTGTTGAAAGCGCAGCATAGTTTTAAAGTATTTAAATATTTTAAAATGTTGTAAGTTGAAGAGTAAATAGTGCGAAGGGTCCTTTAACTATTATAACTTTTTTGAACAGAATATTTTTTATTGGTAGGACTTATTCTTCTTTTGTTGTACTTTTTGTGATACTCTTAACTCGATGATAGTAAGTAAGTAAGTAATTTAGTTATGACCCGCCATTTTCAGAAAGCGGAGTAAATGAGTAAGTTAGAGGTTCCGTCAGAGAAAAGTGACAACACCTAACAATAACAAAACTTATATTGCATTTCAACCTTTCGTCAAATGGTTCGAATGCTTCCAAAGCTTCTATCTCTCTTGGATAGTTGTAGTTCATCGTCAAATCGAGAGACTCTCTACGATGGCTTGGCATAACATTCAAATCTTCATTGTCGAAATTTTGCTCTTCGGTTGTTCAAGAAGTTTGTAAATCTATCTGTACCCTTATGGGCGCATCGTCCCCAACCGCGGGCGCTATAATCGTAAAGCTTTGCGAAATTTGTACAGCACCTGATGCGCTCCTTCTGTACTATTTAGGTCTATCTAGGTCTAGGACGATGAAACTTGATAGGCGTATCAGGGAATCGACCATATTCACAGGAAAGTCGTTTCCCCGATCCGGCCGTCGTGAGGGGGAGTGGTGGGAGGAGAAATCCGAAATCTTGAAATGTGTCGTAACTTTCGAACGGTGATAGGATCTTGATGAAACTTGATTTTTGGAAAGAACTCGTGTTTCAGAAGTCTCATTCAAGTCGGAATCGGATCCGGTAACTTTGGGGGGGGGGGAGGGAGGAACCGGAAACCTTATGACACAGTAACTGACGTGATTTTTCTAGGCGATGACTGCAGTTTACGGTTGTGGAACTTGGACACAAAAACCTGTGTGCAGGAGATCACTGCACATAGAAAGAAGTTCGATGAGTCTCTTCTAGATGTCGCTTTTCATCCTGGGAAGCCCTACATTGCTTCTGTTGGAGCGGATGGCCTAGCCAAAGTGTTTATATGAGCGATAACCTAGGTGAGGCTCCAATTTTTCTTGGTTTTGTGTTTTCTTTTATTATTCTGTGAGGTATGCCAGATACTCTGGCCGAAAATCAGGCCGCAAGTGTCTTATTGTCTCAATCCCCTCAGTTCGACACTAAACACAGTTGATGAAAGCACCAGCCATCGTATCACTTGTTATCGCGTTTTTCCTGATTTGAAAGTTGCTCAGTCTTCGTGTCAGAGCAGGAGCCTGTACAGTTCGTTCAGGCAAGCCTTTCTAAAACAGCATCCAGGTCAACAGTCAAATGGTTCAAGTCATTCTTTGTCCAGGCTGGGCAGTCTTAAATTCCATTTTTCTTGATTTGGTTCGTGCACTTGGTTGAGCGGCCAGTGGTGCGAGGCTACCAATGTTGGTTGATGTTTTTCTTGGATGATGTCAGCCTTATCTGACAGCCTTCGTCAAAGCCCAGTTCTTAATCGTTTCAAATACCAAAAATAAATAAAAATATCGTGAGCGTCACTTTGGTCTTCGACTCGGATACCGCTGGGCTTGAGAGCAACTCTGCTAAACGCTTACTTTTCAGGACATTACTGTGACGAGGCCAGCGATCAAAGCTCGTCTGTCTACCAGGGCTACGGCCGGAGCTTACCCCTATGAAGCCAGTGTTGTTCCCAAACATTAGGGAACGAACAACCTCAGTGGTACCTCCGATTTCAGGCGTGTCGATACCGCCAAAACATATACGTGTCTGATAGTGAATGTTGTTAGTTGCATTTTTGTGTATCCGCCCAATTTAAATGTTGGTATCAAGTGATTCTGACGAGCGCTCTTCAGGAATCAGCCCTGTAAGAACTAAGTTTGCGATTTCAGTATGAGATGTCACTGTATTGACGTTGCAGAGCTGGGATTGAGACAACCTAGCTTATCTGATGCATAACGTTCATAGAATGATTGAGTGATTGCTCGGTCTGTCGAATTCTGTATGATTGTCGCTATATGGACGAATCAGTGTGCAAAAATTCGAGATCAGACTAACCGTGTCGATGAGTTGGTTGATAGTCACATGTCAGTAAGAGGACTTTGTATGTGTAGTAAGACGTACTGTATAAAGCCTGCACGTGACATAGAGTGTAACCCGTAATAACGACATTTCGTGAAAAGGCGATTAACAGTAAGGAATACTCTAATTTGGAACCGCCGTTAGGGCCGCACAGTCGAAAAGAGTAATCATGAGATAGTACACTATTTGGTATAGAAGTGCCTCTAGGAATCGATAGTTAAACTTCCAGAGAATGCGCAGCGCCGTTAACCTTCTGATGAATAACTCTCCTTGCCGATGCAAAATCGCCGTGTACCTAGCGGAAGAGCCGAAAGCGGCACCACAACTGTCCCCAGCGATCGCCGTGATGGGTTGACATAGGATTTGGGTTATTGTGTTTGAGGCGTTAGGGCGCGGTTTCTCGTCCTTCCTGAGGATCACTGGCGTGTTTTCGGCTTAGTAGTCAGTCATATGGAGTATTCGGCACGGTTTAAGGAGGACATGTAGTATATGAGTTGGGAATGCAGAGAGCTTGCAGACAATTTTCAGGATTTTACGTGCAGTTACACTTATGAAAAAAGATAATCGCTTTATGGTTACTTATCTTTATTGATGCCTCTAAGCAAAAGTTGTGTGTTTGAACCGGACAAACCAGTAAGGATAGAAGCGCGTCACTGCCCCACGCTAAGATAGTGGAGCCGGTCAGATAAGTGAAATCTCCCGCTAGCAGTATTATACAAGATCAAGTAGCTAACATCTCAAGTGGCAGCAACTCCAAGAGGCACTTCTGCCAAGTAGTTCAATATTCTGGACATCGATAGCGTTTTTCCGAATGATGATAGTCGACGTTTTTTAGATTTTATAGGACCAAAGAAAAACTGTTCACCTTCTGGCCACGAAGAGCGTGTTCCGTCCTACTTACCGTAGTTACTATGCACGACTTCCGAATTTTGGCTTCTTGGAGTCAAGGCTGGAACGCATTTTTCTATTTTCGTCAAAATATCTCTCCACGGGGTAATCTAGCCAATCACGTTACAGAGATCCGTAGTTACCACGCTTTTCCGAGCATGGTAAGCAAATAGTTAATCTTGGTTACTATATCGAGAAGGTTGGAACGGTCCGCGTAGTAACTTTTCGTGAGGATGGAACGGAAATAGTAACTAATAGTTACTATTGTTAGAAGGGTGGAACACGCTCGAAATCGCGCTTTTTTCGCCTATGAAAATGCTGCATCTCCGTTGCGGTTGCTTCGATTTGGCTGATACTTCTACTAGACATGCAGGATACAAAGTTGGATAGTGCACTAATACATTATCAGAAGTTTGATAACAGATAATACAAGGATGCGCAGTTTGAACAGACAACACGTGAGATGCTATCTGTTCTGATTTCGTAAACTTTATCCACAACAAGCAGCGCCAGGAAGAGCCGAAAAACCGTCGCAATAGCATCTGCGGATTTTTCCAATATCATGATGACAAACAAAATCAGCAGATGTTTTTTGGCGGTGTTTCGGATCTTCTTGTATACGTTTAATGCCTAACATTTGAAAAACTTAACAGACAAAATCCGAAGTTTTAACTTTTGAAACTGCTCATCATTGTGTTACCTCTTATGAAACTTTTGACAGTGTAGTAACAGAATTTTCAGAAAATGTCGCTTATCACCTTATGTCGCTTATGTAGGCTAGCTTAACTTACCTTATCAGCTTTTGGAAAACACCGTCGACATGGCTGCTCTAATATCCTGGGCTTTTGTTTCGAGCACGGCAATGAAGGTGCATTGAGCCTATTAATTGAGAAGGAAAGTCTTAATAAAGTGCATGAAATGTTCAAGGATTTCGGTTGTGGCATTTTGTTAGGAATTTCCGATACCCACATGATAGTAGTGGCGTTTTTGCTTGGCGTTTTGTGCTGTGACATCATTTAATTTTATGCTTGTCCTTCCTCTAATTTAACGTTTGGTTTCGTTCAGTAGGTCCAACGTGCTTCCGTTACACGGTTGGCTTTGTCTGACCGCTACCCATAGCTTGAAGGGACATAAGACGCCAGGAACTGTTCAGTAGCAAATAGGAAAAATGACGAAAAAGGCCAAGGAGCGGCTGTCAAACCGCAACTAGTTTATCGATTCCTCGGTTAGCTGCCAGCACTGTCGGAAGTTGGGTCACATTTAACGTACTCTAGGGCATCTTGGTTCTAAATATTATCGCGAATGCCCAGTTTATTGCTGTTTTGACCTTTGAAGTGTTTAATTATTTGAAATAGCAATGAAAAAACCAGAAGGGGCGTAAAACGGTTTGGAGTCGCTTCATGATTCGGAAGAGACGACAGAATTATCTGTCGAGAGATTCTGCACTCTCTCTAGTGGAAGAAAGAAGATCGAATTTGGATACCGTTTAACACAGTAATTCACAGTGCTATCAAACTTCTGACAGGGTGGTTGTTCATCTTTAGCAGACCAGGGGAGGGCTGATACATACATGTTGTTCCCGTGAAAGTCTTTGTCTGTGACATTTATTTCACCCTCAACCCTATGCGAGGAGCCATGTGCTGGCATGTAAAATCGCTGGTGAATCGTGGAAACCAGTTATGTGAAAATCTTTGACCAGATAAGAAAATATGAAGAAGTTTAAATACCCTTCTCGATCATCTCCCCCGCCCCAAGAACAAACCCTGCTGATAATGGAGGTGTTTAACCTAAGGCACTCAAGTAAATGAAGCCCACCACACACAAAACATTATACATGTTGGCTAGGTGGCACTGTCTAGGGAACCGGGAGCCGTACTTTCTGTTCTACGGGCTACGGAACCGGTAGTGCTCACGGAAACCAAACCATATGAGCTACGATTCCTGGATCTGACGTCATTGACTACCGGAAACTTGTATGTGCTGGCTCCCGTTCCGGTAGTAAGTGGAAATAGCTCACGGAAACTTCATCGCACCAGCTTCTCGTCCTGTAGTCTCACGGAATTGTGTACTCAGAAGCTAGGGAGCCGGTAGTTGACACCGGAAATTGTATAATTGGAGCTTGTGTTCCGGTAGTGTCTACGTGGAATATAGAACTCACGGAATAGTTTGGATGAGAGCTAGGATGCCGGGATTTTCACTGACTTAGAGAAAATAACATGGTAAGAAATTCACTACCGGAACCCATATATTGAGAGCTAAGGTACCGTTAGCAATAACTATCTGATTGAAAATGACCAGCTCACGGTCACAGATGGCTATGGGCTAGGGTTCCGGTAGTGACAAAAACAAAAAAAATGTAAATCACGGACCCATGTCACTTCCGGTTTCCTAGTCTGCACTGACATGAGTCCGTGAGTTGATTTTTTTTTTGCACTACTTGAACCCTAGCCCATAGCCATTAGTGTCCGTGAGCTGGTCATTTTCAATCAAATAGTTGTTGCTAACGGTACTATAGCTCTCAATATATGGGTTCCGGTAGTGAATTTCTTACCATGTTATTTTCTCTAAGTCAGTGAAAATCCTGGCATCCTAGCTCTCATCCAAACTATTCCGTGAGTTCTATATTCCACGTAGGCACTACCGGAACACAAGCTCCAATTAGACAGTTTCCGGTATCAACTACCGGCTCCCTAGCTTCTGAGTACACAATTCCGTGAGACTAACGGACGAGAAGCTGGTGCGATGAAGTTTCCGGTAGTCAATGACGTCAGATCCAGGAATCGTAGCTCATATGGTTTGGTTTCCGTGAGAACTACCGGTTCAGCAGCCCATGGGACATACAGTACGGCTCCCGGTTCCCTAGACAGTGCCTGGCTAGGTACCCTTTGAAGTGAGACTGATCGATATTTCTCTTTTTCTGTTATTTTAGGAAGATAACTGTTTCTCGTTGTTAGTCAATGTAGCATTTTCTTTTGTTCAAATTGATCGTTTTATTGTGTCGTTAGGCTGTAGGGTAGGAACGCAAGTGAAGTATTATCATGTCTCATGTTTGCATACTGTCATAAGCTTGATAACGTTTATCACAAGAGGACGCTGTTTCAACAAAAATCACGTCGGATAACATCTGTTTAAGGACACCTGAACAATAGAACCATACTTCAGCACACCATGGAGAATGCATTTACAGACATGGCCACGGAGAGAATTCTTCTCCTGGACGTGACGTTTTCAAAATAGGGATGTTCGTTTCTGGAGGTTTGTATATGCAGACTCCAAGACAAAAAGCGCAATTCATTCAAATCTTGTACAGCGCTGGCCGGATCGTATTGGAATTTCTTCTAGATATACGTTTGGGCTTAACTGGTTAAAAATATTCCAAAAGAAGGGTTGATTGGAGACGTTTGTTCATTTCTAAAATTGTCCCTTACCGTACTGAAATAAGTACAGATACAAAATGGAGCAAAAATCATAGGTTGGAAACACTATTTGGATTGGGTTTTCTGCAGGCACTGTTAACGGAAGTCATACAGATATGGATGATACTTGGTACTCTTCATTCAGGTGTTCTTTAAAGAAGCACTGAAACCTGGTACTATTCCTTTATTTTCCTTCTCAGCAACAAGCGTCATCACCTTCGGTTTCTAGCTTTCCTTTCGCAGTGCTTTTGCTCTCGAGACAAATCTAATCTTCTCGTGGAAGTGTATTTTCACAATTAAGCCCCGCCTCTCGCGTCATTTGGGATTGGTTCGGTAGGAGGTGCAGACTGTACAAATGACTCAGATACATTTTTTTTTATATATATATATTATTAAAAAAAAAAACAAGAAATCACATTTCGTATCTTTATGGCTACTCCTCCATCCCTCAGTGATGTTAATTTTAATCTGTTGTTACCCACTTTTAACTATTCACGTCACTTAACTTCTAGAAATTAACCCATATTCAGTTTACTGTTCTCATATTCGAACAATACATAAAACGGATACTTCAGCTACGATGCTTTGGCAGCAATATTTCGGACGTTCTTGGCAAGGGTCCTCGTTGGTGAACGACGGAACCTGCAGTAAATTTATTACCCGTCGGTAATAATTACCCATCGTTCCTATAAAACGCTGTGTCCCTATAGTTCCATTCATTCTCAATTAATAAGTCACAACGGGGATATACAGTAATACCTGCAGGTTTCGTAAAGGGTTAGGCTTTTTTTTTAATATTGGAAGTGTTTTCTGTTGAAGCTGCGCATCCTTGTGCTGAAGCACGTATCGGAGCTGAATGGTTGCATGTCTTCACTTGAATCTGTAAATTAAAATAAAATAATCTAACAATGAAAAACTTGTAGTATGACACAAATGACGCTGCGAACGCGCTCGAATGTTGGTAGTGATACATCGTATCTCTTACACCGAAGCAATTTTTTGTTTCTCTTCATCAGATTATTTTTCATTGCTAGATTTGAATTGGAGATGCAATCTGTCAGGTGTCGATACGTGTTGGTAAACTTCTGACAGTGCAATCCTTCGCGTGTGTCACGCATACTTTCGGCAAATATTTATGGAGTACTAATTTAGGTGTTGTATTGAAAATAATGATATTTTATAGCCAGTCACTGTTAGTTAGTTTCCGTTAACCCAGAATATTTCCGCTGTAAACTGAACGGTGGGGTTGAGATAACGGCAAGGTTTAAGATAGCTTGAGAACGAGAGATTTGGTGTTTTCGAAGAGTGAATCTATCCCTGGCGGGGTGGGGAGGTCAGAAAGTCTTGGTGAAATGCTGGAAACCTTGCAGCTTTCCACGGGGGAACTATGCAGTTTTACTTCGTCTGCTTTTTCTCTAGACAATTTTGCTCAGTTATTCATGTAGAAGAGTGAGATTATTTTGGTTCTTAAAAGTTGTTGAGTTTGGTTTTATGTTGATGTTAGTACAGTGTGACGTCGAAGTGTTCACATACTTGAATGTACTTGGTTTAAATAGCAGTATTACCAATAGCCAGTATCTTCCGAAACCCAAAATTGTGTAAAAGCCAGGCTTCACCTTCCAGATTACCACCTGTCTGGTCTTCCGTACAGTCAAATGACTTCCGGATACTATGGCGATGATGGTAGCTAATTTCGCTATTCTTCGAAGTTTCGTAGATGACCCTCTCGTTCGTCTCCTGCCTCCCAATACTCTACATGACTAAGTCCAAAACACACCAGGGATCCTCAGGAAAAACAAGAAGTCGAGAGAACGTGTCACTAACGACTCAAACTCAACAACACAAATCCTGTTTCAAACAATCACGGAGATCTTCGGGAGCAGCTGCGATACCCGAGGTGACACCGCTTCTGGGTCTTCCGCTAGGTACCCGCGATTGTGCGTCGGCAAGGAGAGTTAGTCATCAAGAGTATACTCTTCTTGACTAACTCTTCGTACTGACGAAGAATCGCCGGGTGGCTAGGGAAGAACAAGAAACGTCACCACAACAAAAGTTACTGATTGGTTTATGTAGCATTCGAGTCAATTTTGAGGATTCGCTTGGGTGAAGTTTCTCGTTCTCGGACCAATGGCGTGTATATAGAGTATCACGACTAGCCATCACTCCTTTTCCCCTACCCCATTCATTTGCATATTTGTTATGACTTAACTTGTTACACCCTTCCAATTCCAAAATCGGGGGTGTCCAGTGCCCGGGCTTGCAGACGTTTTCGGTCTGGCTTCATCTACCGGGTCCTCCACGAAAATGGATACGGAACCGGAAGAAAACCGGGAAGGTGAGGCATGGCTTTAACCTCTGTTCAGACAGGCTGTGTCCAATGTGTTACGTTTTGCTGCAGACGACAATAATAACACATAATAACAAATAATAAGGCCGAGACGCAGAGCGTGTTCCACCCTTGTACCAATAGTATCTATTAGTTACTAAACCCGTTCCAGCCTCACGAAAAGTTACTACGCTGACCGTTCCAGCCTTGTCGAAATAGTAACCAAAGCAACTATTTGCTTACCACGCTCAGCGTGGTAAGTGTAGTAACCACGAATCTCTGTCACGTGATTGGTCGGATTCACCCGTGGTATGATATTTCGCTGGAAAATACAACAATCGTTCCAACCTTGACGACAAAAAGGCAGAATTTGTGACGTCATGCGTGGTAACTACGGTAAGTAGGATGGAACACGCTCGCAGTGTTGGCTTCTGGGTTCCGAAACACTGTGTTCTAACGTAGAAGCGCAGTCTTTGTGGACCAGGGATAGCGACGCTAGCCAAAGATCTGTAGAAGCCCAAGTGTAGGCGAGTCACATTCTGATTTTAATTTGAGACGAAAGTTTAGTGGATCTTATGTAGCCATTTTGTTCAGAGTCTAGAATGGTTGATATGCCAATTTGGCTGCGCACCTGCGTGTCTAAACGAAGTCTTCGGTGCACCACAATCTGGCCAACGACTGAATTTATCAGGCACTTGCGCGAAAATAGTAGCAAAAGCAAACTTTCTCATGCAAACCATTGAAGGTTCACGTAGCTCAGATCCTTTGTTTCACTGCCCTGGACCGAGAGTGTGGATGCGCAGTTGGTGGCAAACCATACGACGATTCCCGTTGTCTACCCTAGGTATCTCCAGGTTTCCCTTGCTCGGCTGCGGCGAGTCTTGCCGAACGCACCACTGGTCCCGTCGGCTTCAGAGCGCCTCTGCAAGGATTCGACCTCGAAGCACATGTCGTAGTTCGAAGTCCAGCGCCTTAAACACACGGTTGTCGGTGACTTTCGAAAATGGTGCGGAACACAAAATAATAATTTCAACAAGATTTGGATGGCGGTTGTTAAAGGACCCTTCGTGTCTAGACCGGAGCACTTTTCATTCGTTACGTTCTACGCCCGCTAATGATACTTCACCGATTTACACTTTCCACGATTCACTGTTTTCTATGCGCATTATCCTCCCGATAAGTGTTCGCGTAACGTGCTACTGATGTGTAAAACCGGTTATCTGAATTCTGCATTGTTTTTGCTAAGAAGTCGGTGGACCTGGGAAAAGGCTTAAAACAGCCGAAGCTGTGGATAATTTGTTAAAAGAAGAGCCTAGTTTTACAGTATTCAATTAGTTTCGAACACCGGAACAACATCAAATAGTGCGAGGTGTATTTTAAAGGCTCGCCTGCAATTAGCATATCGTCCATTGTTCTGTCAGCATCACGATCCTGCTCTTCTCCGTTTGTTCGTTCAAAAAGATACCGCTTGGGCCTTTTCTTCTTCCAGAAGAAGGCACATAGCATTTATTAGTAACTGGTTACTAATAAATGCTATCGATGAAAGTCCTTCGACTTCGGATTCAGAACTCCGTGCCCGTGTCAGCCAATCACACCCATTTCCATCAGAACCCTAGCCTCTGAGGCAGTGTAGCCGCGATGAAAGGAACAGGGTTGCCACAAATAGTGATTTTGTTCGTCAGTATTACCAGTTTTCTCAGCTGGTGATTTTTATATTTAAAGTGCGACAAAAATCACCAAATTTAAAGAGCGAATCACCAAATTTTTCAAAAATTCGTGCGATTTTTGAAGAGTTTTGGTGATATACTATTTTTGTCTAGCTTCGCAAACGTGGAGTGAGCCAGTTCATGAAAGCTTCTTTCAAGTTGTCTGTATTAAACTCTGAATGATCTGTTGCATGGATGTGCAGGATCATCCCCCCCCCCTCCTCTTATGTCTGATCTTGTCAGTTGGAGTGTTCGATCAGTGGTCTTCGTCAGTGTATCAACAAATGGTGTGAGTAAGATGTATGCACTAAGATGATGTTTCTTCTTTCTAAGAGCTATTCATATAGTGTATAATGAGTACTGTTCTATCGGTCCTAAATATACTGCGTTTAATTTAAATAGACTTGTTTTCATCATCATTTTTGTTGTGTCACAGTTAAGGGTGATTCTGGTTTAAGTTCTTTAATTTAAAATTTCTTTAATTTCTGGGATCGCTTTCCGGAAAGCAAAACGAACAAGAGCTGTAAGCTCAGATGGCACTTGCATGGGTTAAGATGATTTGATTGATCAAAGTAAGTTTCGACTTTGCGGTTGAGATGCGCACTCTAAGAGAGCTGGAACTTCATTTGTAAGCAAAACCCTTGAGGCAAAAATGTTAATGGGCTGATGGGCATCATGAAAATGCATATATTGCTTAAAAGTATTTTTTTTACATTGCGGTCAAGATTGGTACTTTAAGGAACAATCGGATTTGGGAAGTAGCAATTTCTAAGCAAATTTTGTTGAGTCTCCAATAGTCCAGCGAAGTTACATCGTCCTAGCACATCTGGAAGTACCTTAACGCGCGATCACCAGAATCCCAGACCCCCCCCCCCCCCTCCTCCAACTCCACCCACAATACAGGGAAAATCCGGTTTTGTAAATGATTTATCCAGAGCATCTGTTTGTCATTCCCACGAAGTTCGATCCAGATCACACCAGTCTAATCGGGTCAAGTATTTTCCGCCCTCCCCCCAATAATTGCTGGATTCGGTCCGGAAATGAAAAAGATCACCAGAGAAAAATGTCCTCTGTTTAATTATTAAATTTCACTCGAATCCGATCACCCGTTCCAAAGTTACGCATGACTCAATATTCCGGATTCCCCTCCCTCATCCCCCCCCCCTAAGATTATCAGATCGAGATTTTTTTTTTATTCCAAGTTTGACCGGGTCCCTGATATGCCTTCCAAGTTTCGTCGTGAAAATCCCCCAAAAAACGGAATTCCGGGAAACCCCCTACCCCCCCCCTCAAGTGTCCGGATCCAGTCAAATTTTGTAAAAGATTTACATGGATCAGATGTTTGTTCTTCCCAGCAAGTTTTACTCCAATACCATCATTCTAACCGTTTCTTTAGATTTCCGGTCCACCCCCCCCCCCCAGCTCCCCACGGTGGCCGTAGCCAATCCGATTCAGTAAATGACTTACCTAGAGCATCTGTTTGTTCTTCCCACAAAGTTCCATCCCGATCCCTCCATTCTAAACGGGTCACGTATTTTCCGCCCCCCCCCCAATAGTTGCCGGATCCGGTCCGGATATGAAAAAGATCATCGGAGAAATGTCCTCTGTTCAGTTCTTAAATTTCACTCGAATCCGATCACCCATTCCAAAATTTCGCATGACTGAAAATTTCGGATTCCCCTCCCTCCACCATTATCAGATCGATAAAAAGTTGTATTTTGAAGTCAGTTTGATCGGGTCCCTGATATGCCTGCCAAGTTTCATCGTGAAAATCCCCAAAACCACCATCACTGGAATTCCGGGAAACCCCCTCCCCCCCCTCCATAAGTGTCCGGGTCCAGTACAACGGTCTAAAGGACTTATCTAGAGCAGATGCTTGTTCTTCCCAGCAAGTTTTCACTCCGATCCCTCCATTCTAACCGTTTCTTGAAATTTCCGGTCTCCCCCCCCCAACTCCCCCCTGGCTACCGAATCCGGTCAAGACTTTAAACGGGACATTACAGATATATATTCTATTCACTTATGACGTTTCATTACAATCCGATCTCCCGTTCGAAAGTTACACACTTCTCATTTTCCCGGATTCCCCTGCCCTCCACTCCCCCCCAAAATGGTCGGATCGGAAAACTGATTATTTCTAAGTTTGTTTGGTCGGGTCTCTGATATGCCTGCCAAGTTTCATGGTCCTAGCACAACTGGAAGTACCCCAACTCGAAAAAGTGTGACAAAATGCCCTAAATTTTCAAGTTTCCAGCGCCCCCGCCCCCCCCCCCCCCCCGCATATGGTCGGATCGGAAAACTGATTATTTCCAGGTTAGTTTGGTCGGGTCCCTGATATTCCTGCCAAGTTTCATTGTCCTAGCTCATCTGGAAGTACCCTAACTCGAAAAAGTGTGACAAAAAACTCGGACCGACAGACGGAATTGTGATCGGTATATGGCACTTGAGCCAGAGGCTGCAAGTGCCATAAAAACCACTACGCTACTAATGGAAAGCGTTTCCGGCTGTACAAATTTCCACCCTGTTATGGATTCGCTTTCGAGAAAAATTGTTTAAGCCGAACGGTTTTCGTGGCGTATTTCGGATACGTGGCAAATTTTCGCTTTGTTTTTTGGAAAGCGAAAACATGAGAACGGCAGAATCGCCCTCTAACAGTACACGATACCAGTACTTGTCTGGGAACGATTGACTCCACAACACCACTGAGCCAAATACCCGGATTTGCTCAGAAATGGAAGACCGAATCCGGACAATCGTCGGCTCATAGGCTACCTCAGAAATCACATTTTCATCCTTGAAGTGCATGTCGTAGAAGACAGAGCTTGTATTCCAGTATTCTAACATGTAAACGGTGTAAAAACTGGTTTAAAACATTTGGAAACAGATATTTACACATTTCTCACAATCACTTATGAGTACAAGGATGGCAGCAAAAGGACGGTAGATTCCGATATTTACAAAAACTCGTCACACCAATCTGACAGACACTGGGCACAATCACCTCCTTGTTTGGAATTCGCACCAATGGCGTCCTTCATCCATGAAACGAAGAGCTCTTTGTCTTTCTTGAGGATCAAATACTGACCCAAGACAATATAGGCCTGAAAAAACAAATCATGTTTCATGCCCAAAATATCAAACAACGTCTCAAATAACTACTGCGCAAAGCACAAATCTACGGTAGTGTTCCGTAATATTGAGCGCGTGCTTTTCCGAATAACTTAAAGTCAGGCTTCACCTTCCATATTCCCCGATATTTCCGCACCCTCAAGCCAACCCTTTCGGATTTTCGTGACAACGGTGACAGCTAAATTTTGCTCTTCCTAGCCTTCGCTTACCCCAATCACTCTTCCTTTTTGGAATCCTATAACGTGTGTGGAGGGGCTGTTTAGAGGTTCGATAAAGGGGTAAGGAGACCTGCTGAATTGATATATGCATATTATTTTCTCCCAGAACATACATTTCATCTGAAATCCGTCCGAAACCGGAGATTTCTTTAAAGTATAGGTTGTATCTAAAGTAGATTGGCGGTTCAATGTAGGGTAAAGAGACATCCTGAATCCCTGTATAAAACTTATTTTATCGCCGGAGTTTTCTTAAAAACAAAGCAGAACCAAAAAGGTTTCTCATAGAGTAATTAATTGTAATTAGAATGCAATTTAAGAAAATCAAAGCCAAACAAAAAAAATCCAAGCAACTGCACCAATTATGCTCGACATCTTTCATTGTAGGCTGGACCCACACAGCAAAACTGTCATTAGAGAAGAAAGTGGGCCCATTTTTATGGCTTACATTTACAGGTATAGTAAGGTCTTACCTTATCATAGCCTTTAGCTTCCAGTTTCTTGCCAAGTACCTCACCAATGCCAGCAAGGTCAGTTACTGGTTTTTCACCCATAGGTTCTGCAACAAAATTTCTATGCTTCTGAGATGTGGACGACATCGTTTTGTGATAGTATCAAAGTCACCTGAAACAGAAATGGGTGAGTAAACCTCATCTTTTCAGAGGAATTAATGTCCAAATAAATGGATAGGTGCTAACCTAAAATGGTGAGACTCTACTTGGCAATACTTCCTCAATTACGAAACGAGACCAAAGGTTTCGAAGCAATCCAAAAAATTTAATATTTGATTCAGACAATTTGGTATTGTAGATATCTGGTCTTTGCTAGATTCCTTGAACATTTCTCTTATTAAAATTTAGAAACAGATTAAGGCCAATGGCTAATTATCTGAGAAAATCAAGTCCAGACCTGGATTCAGCATGTGTGTTCATCCATACACGTCATAACTGCTTTGACGAAACTGATCAAAACTTCCTGCCTTACTTCCGCCAAAATTCTGGTTTCAGCCAGATTCCAGGCAAACTTCAGGAGGGGTACCTGACCTTGTTTTTCACTACCTCGATTTTTACAGCAAAAATGTTAAAATGAAATGTGCATGCTGTCCTGACAGTCCTGAGGAAAAATATGACTTTTTTCAAAGACATGTGTCCAAAAATATTCAAAATTCTGTGCCTTTTCTTTGTTTTGAAGCTGCTTTGAAAAGTGATTTTCTGGCTACTGACTTTGCTAACTCTACCTTTTTCATCATTTTGTAGTGTTGGGCGATATTAAGATTTTTCGATATATCGATATATCGATATTTTCACTTTCGATATTCAATATCGATATTTTGGTACCATGTTTCGCTATAGTATAGGTCTCGTTTCAAAAAAATGTAAGAGCAAAACTGTCATAAAAAGCATCTTGCATCAACTCAGACTTCGACTGAATAAAAACTTAATTACGAAGAACACATTGCACCAATTTCCGACATATAAATGTAACTTATGTTGAATTACTGACAATAATTACAAAATGAAAAAATATTGTTTTCGATATCGATATTTACGTTTCGATATTTGATATCGATATTTGGTCCGATATATTGATATATCGTTATCGATATTGAATATCGCCCAACACTATCATTTTGTAACTCAATTGAGGTAATGTTAGAATGAAGCAATATTTATTTAGCCACAATGTAAACCATTCAATTAGCTTTTCAATAGTATGTTTGTCATGTTTGTTGCTTCCTTTCTAAGTCAGATAGATTATTCTGAAGGAAAGACTTCTCTAGAAATTTGAAATGTTGTATAAAGTTAGATACCCCTCCTGTACTTGTCTGGCAGAAAATAATGCTCAAAAACAAATGCAGCATATCTCTTTACCCCTATACTGAAACTCTAACCAACTTCAGACAAAACTACTACCGGTACTTTCCTGCTTCCGCCTGATTCAAGGCGAGCTATAGAACAAATATTTCTTTGTGTGGTCAAGTTTTAGAAATTGACAGACAATCATACTGAAATAGTGTGTAGCTGGAATGATTTTCTTCGATAAGAAAGACTAATTGTTTAAAAAGACTATAGCCAGAATGTGTTATTTCCACTGAAAACGTGTAATTGGGTCAACTTTCTGAATGAATGTGCCATCGTGTCATGTAACATTGAAATTATATTCATATACTGTAACACTGTATACAACGGATTTGTCAGCTACGATGCTTCATTAGCGATCTTTCAGCCCTCCTTGACAAGGGTCCTGGTCAAGCTGTCAATCTTCAGGCTCAACATCGGGAAGGAAACAAACTTTTAATCCTGTATTACAGATTTGTTTCCTTCCCCGATGTTGACCCTGAAGCAGCCGTGAAGATTGACAGCCTGACGAAGACCCTTGCCAAAAAGGGCAGAAAGTCAGCTTGGGCTCAAGGAATATATAACATTAAAATGTATCATTTTGACACAGAATGTGTCAATTTGGTAGCGCTGGAGAAGACCAACATGCGAATTAAAGCACACGCCACTACGTAAAAGACAATAACACTATTCTAGTTAAGCTCTTGTGGTAGAATTAGACAAGAAAAAGAGAAAGATCAGCTTACCTTTTAAAATTCAAAGTTACCGCCAAAAGGATACTTCACAATTTGTTCTGTTTCTTCTGTTACTTTCTAAAGTTACTTCTATCTCTATGGCTCATATCGCCACATCAATTGCGGAAACGAAAAGAAGAAATTAAAGGAAGGGGGTTTTGTGACTCATCTGTAAAACATACGCAACAGTTTATGCTCCCACCTTCATTCTGAATTGAAAATATGAATCCTGAATAGTAAGTATACTGTAGAGGTATGCTTCTTTGAACATCGTCTAAGACTGAACAGTCAGTGTAGAAAATACAGTTAGCCATAGCCTAACTTCAACTGTCTAATAGTCTACTTGCCAAAACATTGATTTCACAGGAAACACAATCCTCTCCTTAACTTCCATAATATACCCCTATCACCAGCAGTACCAGTTCAAATATACTTGTGTTAGTTTTGGTACTTTCTCGGTTTTTTTCCGGTTGTATTTCTGGGAGGGTCATCTGCGGGTAGAAAAAGATCATCGAGTCTCCTTTCCTCAAATGTTGTGAGCTTGAACTTTTTTAGCAGATACTAATAGGGGAGCTATCCTTTCTGTCCTATAACTTGCAGAGTTTTTGGATAAAATCCATCCGGTCTGAAAAATCTTTAAAGGCCTTTTTCCGTGACATAGTTCTGGACCACACACTTCTGAGTGTTTGTTGCGGAAACACATGTGAGTGCCACACAGTCGAGCCAGTAGGCTAGTTGAAACCTTCGGAAACGCCGTTTTCTCTACTTTTTTACGGTAATTTCAAATATAAATATTCTTCAAGCTCAAGCTGACTTTGAAACATTTATTCAAACAATGTTTACAACGGATGAGTCAGTTATGATTCTTCATCAGCTATATGTTGGCACTTCTTGGCAAGGGTCCTCGTCAGGCTGTCAATCCTCTGGGTCAACGTTGGTGAAGGAAACAAACCTGTAATCCTTCATTATTACATGATCAATTATTCATGATACAGGTTTGTTTCCTTCACCAACATTGACCCAGAGGATTGACAGCCTGACGAGGACCCTTGCCAAGAAGGGCCAAAATATTGCTGATGAAGAATCAGAGCTGACATATCCGTTGTAAACATTGTTTGAATAAATTTCAAATATTTAAAAATAAAAAGAAAATTCATGTAAAATCTCAATAATTAGAACTCCAGGCTTATTTCCTTACCATTCTGTACAAAAAGCATTCTCAGTTTCAAGTCTACATGCTTGAAAAAGTGGTTAGCTTTATAGTTTAGACACTATTTTGCTGCTTAATTTGAATTTCCTGCGAGAATCAACACACAAAATCGACAATCACCTCGCCAGTTGTTTGTCAAATTTGAGCCGCAAAGCGAGCCACGAAGATCTTGTGGTCCGCACGAAACACAGCGGAAACACTCTTTTTGAGCCACAGTCGACCCACAAACTGTTTGTGGGAGCACGGAAAAACGCCTTAAGGCTTTAGTAAGTCCAAAAAGTGCCATTCCGGACAAGCGTATTTCAAAATTGAGCATATAACAAAGTGTAAAAATGGAGCAAATCTGAATGGGGGATGAAAATTCAACCATGTGCACATGTGCTTACAAGCATATAAACAAAGTTTAAAAATGGAGCAAATCTGAATGGGGGATGAAAATTTAACCATGTGCTTTAGGAGAGATAGTGACGGGAAAGACTGTTTAGAATAGTTTCCACATTCACACAATCACATTTAATGTTGCTAGAGAGAGTAACACCCAACAGCTTTACCACCGAAACTGAAAGTTCTACTTCTTGGGGGATGGTTTGGGAGAACTCTGGAGCAGATTTTAGAAAGCTGGTTGCCATAATATTTGACTTCTCTGCATTAACTGTCATTGTCGATTCTGCTGCTTCCTGTGTGATGTCTCCGAGCATCTCCATTGCTTAGCTTTTAATGTTTCTTTTGTAAACTTCTAGAGCTGAAAGGTGGTTGACAAACTTTCATCTCTCTGGTGATTCGGAGGCAAGGGAGTTGATCATGACTAGGAAAAGGAGGGGACCCCGGAAACGTACCTTGCAGTACTCCACAGGTGGTTGGAAGGGGATCAGAATAAACATTATCATATTTTCCAGTCCAGTTTCCTTCCTTCAAATTTATCAGCATCAACTTGGGATTTTGAAGTTTGTGCTCTTAATTTCTAAGTAAGTAGTGTATAATTTCATCAACAAGATTGCTTTCAAGCTATGTAGCGTTTCCAAATAAAAAGAAGCATGTTGAAAGGCAAACTGAAATTTGACACATTTGGCATTTGTTTAAATTATTATTTCTGCAGGGTACATTAGTGTGTGTTCTTAAATTTTAGTGATTCACTCTAGTTTGTTCATGTCTTGCCTAGCCTGAAAAGAAAAAAATTCAAGTACTATCCCAGTATTATCCTACTACTACTGAGTTGTATGGAATAGCTTGCAAAATTTCTAAGATTATAAATAGAAGTGAATTTGAAATGGCACTTGGATGATTAAAGCAACTATTTTTTTCTATTTCTCAATGCAGAAAACAGTGTAAACCTATAACTTGAAAATATCATGTAATACCATTACCGTAGTGCTACCCCAGTTTGGGAGTCCACATTCTGCAGGTGATGATTTCACTGAGGATTGCATGACGAATGAGGGCCTGGTTTTGGGCCGAACCTGGGATTCTTCCAGTTTCTAGGGAAAGAATAGTTTCAGACAAAATAAAAGATCTGTTATCTGTCCTACCTGGAAACGGTACCATGACCATTTTTTTTGCAAACATCCAAAAGCACCTTTTTTTTGTATCAAATGGGTTTTATTTTGATGGCTAAAAATAACTAGTACAGATTTCGAAAGTTAAGAGAAAATATCAAACTTACAAATCAAAACATCTGTGCCTTCAGACTTTTTCAAAAGATAGCTCTCCTATAAAATTAAAATGACGACTTGGGCCCTTCTCCCGTACAGTATGTGCCAGAAGAAAGTAAAACAGTTAGTTTTTAGCGACATCAGATTGGTTAGTTTTTCTTTTCGGTTTGACTGTTTTATAAGCAAGAAACAAAACTACTGCCTCTACTGTAGTAGGCTTGGTGAATCATAAATATTTGAAAATAAAGAGAAATTGGAGACTTCTTTCTTGAGCTGGATTATTCAGATGGGAAAATGTGTCTGGGCTTAATGTTTTTAGGCTCCTACAGCAAATGAAATTAAATTATTTCCCTGTAAGATGTTACACATTTTATTAAGTTTAACCGATTACGGCTGAGATATGACAATCTAGTTATGCATCAGTTATTCACTTCAATAAGCTTAAAGACACAATGATAAATTGTGGCTCTGACATTTATATAATTGATGTTCATGTAATGAATTTTTTTCTTTAAGTGCATGGTACCTCTAGGCTATGTTTGAAATATTCAGCAACTTCAATGGTAAACGATTTGGGTCTTTTTGGGGTATACACAAGAGCAGGCTTTCTAGCTTTTACCTCTGACTTGCAAAATTATCCATTCAAGAAGGAATCCTAGCAGAAAATGAAGTAAGAAGAAAGCAAGAACAAGAAAAAAATGGATAGAAATCTTTGGTTAAGCTATTAGTCATGCATGACTATCACACAAACTTTCCTAGGCTTAGGATGTTCCTAAAATAAAATTAGTTCAAATATTCCAGAAATTTTTGTCTATCTACAGTTGTCTCTTCCCATAAATTTGCCTAGGTGACTGATCTTTTTTCACCTGACTATGCTCATTAGACTACTTGCATAAAACTTCCCCCCCCCCCCCTCACACCTCAATTGTGGCCCTTAGATCCTGAGTGGAGTAGTAGCAGCAGAAAGGAGTTGTGGTATTCATGTGGTTTGATTCTGTTGTACATTTTTGTGTCCCAAGTTGAGATGATATGTCTGTCAACATAACGTGGAAAAGTATTTATTTTTTTATTATTTTCAGAAAACGATGAGCTAAAAGCTTGTCGCTATTGAATCAGGTAGATACAAAAATGGCAAACTGAAGGATTGTATTACTGGAGACTTTTTGTTAAGGAAACTCCCAAGACACAAGGGGAGTGACGGCCAGAAACTTGGAATGCACCTACTAAGCTGTTAGTCTTTTCATTTGCAGCTTTAATGGAAAGGCATGTTAACAAAAAGCAGTACCTGATAATTTTTTTCTCTTTTCAGTGATTACCTGTTTAAGTTGCTATTGATTGGTGATTCTGGTGTTGGAAAATCATGTTTGCTCCTGCGATTTGCTGTAAGTAACTCTTGTATTAATATCCCGCTACCATCTCATCCCCTGCCTCCTAGAGTTTTTTCATAATCGGGATATGGGGCTGCAGCAACTGATCCTGATTTGCATTTGGTTGTTATGACCTGGTTTAGTGTAATTTTTATTTATGGCGCTAAACCGATAGTCAGCGAACATTTCCTGTAGCGATGTTTTGGCCTTTCTTGTCAAAGGGCCTCGTCAACCGCTAGAAGAAACGAATCTGCAATCAAATCGCTGCGGCCTCTCTCAGTTCTGGTACGGCTTCGGATCAGGGTTGTCCATTTCTCCTCTTCGCGGCTGGGTAGCGTTGCCTAAGTCACTTAGATTGACTCAAGCAGATCCGCTGTCCTCAGAAAGTTGATGATTGTCTGGATGATGGATGCTTCAGCAGCAGGGGGGAGAGAAGGGTGCACGAGGGATCCAGTCGATAGGTTGAGATGGTGCTTCTTGAACAATGACACCACCTGAGTTCTATATTTGTTCAAGTGGATTTGGCGATGGGTGCATTGGAATAGGATGTGGTCCAGGGTCTCGTTCAGGGTTCTGCAGAATCGGCAGAGAGGGGAGGCCGGGGGTTGGCCGTCAGGTGTCGGGATCTTATACGAGTGTGCTGGGTGGTTCAGTCCTGTTGCCCCTGCACGTATCCGGTGATAGACTCTGCTTTCGACTCTTCCCCGGAATGGGGAGAACTTAGGGTGGGGTTTGGCAGGCAGAAGGCTCTGGGAGCGGATGCGGGAAATGTCTCGAAGTGGGATTGGCCTGTTGGTTGTTTGGCGGGCTGACGTCGCTTCCTTAGCCGCTTTGTCGGCATTGTCATTCCCCCGTATCCCCATGTGGCTGGGGATGTACTGGAGGTATATGGAGCATCCTTTTTTGGAGAGCGCGTTGATCAGTTGGACTGTCATGTGGAGGTCGATGTCTTCATTTTCGCACGTTGGGGCCGCTAACGACTCGAGAGCTGACATCGAGTCGGAGTAGATCATCACCTTCACGGGAGTTGTTGGGAGTCGTAGTAGGGTCTCAAGTGCCAGGTTTATTGCACAGATTTCTGCTGACATGATGCAGAGGGGGGGGGAGGTAGTTTTTCCAGAGTGACGATGTTCAGGTCAGCCAGAAATGCGCTGCAGCCCGTCGAAGAGTCTGTTTTCAATCCGTCAACGAAAACTGGGAAGTAGTTTTTGTGAGCCGTCTGCCGTAATTGGGCAAACCTGATTTTGACATACTGAAGCGATAGCTCGGACTTCTTCGTGTCGGAAAAACGGAGGGATATCGTAGGCTTGACGATCGTCCACGGTGGCAAAGTGCTGATTTTCGGCTTGACTACATATGGCAAAATAGGGTGGTACGCTTGGAGGCGCTTGATTTCGGGCGGGAGACAAGGGGAGGGCTGCTGATGTAGAAGCCTGCTGTTCAGTATGTGGTGGGGTGTACCTTCAATCTTGGTGATGTACCTGGCTAGCAGGAGTTCCCGCCGAGCAGAGACGGGTTCGATTCCTGCTTCGTCCAGAAGGAATTGGGTTTTGGTAGATCTGCGGAGCCCAAAAGCAATCCCAAGGGCCGTATTTTGGACTGTTTCGAGCTGGTTTAGGGTCGTTTTGGCGCAAAATCCATAGACAATCAGTCCATAGTCTATATGAGGTCTGATGTATTGCTTGTAGAGTGCTAGGAGAATCCTTTCGGAGCATCCAAATGGAGTAGCCGCCAACCTGAGCATGAGGCGGGTTTTGCGGAGGCATCGGGTAGATAGGTCCTTGACTTGGGGCTGAAAAGTCAGCTTTCTGTCCAGGATTATTCCAAGATATTTCGTCTGATGTGTCTCAGGGATGACTTGTCCGTTGAGAGTAATGTTACAGGGTATAGAGGATCTTTTTCTGTGGAACTGGATGACTATCGATTTCGACGGAGCGAGTGGGAGTTCTGATCTTACAGAGAACTGCTCCACGGTAAGCAATGCTGATTGAAGTTTCTGTTCAGCCTCGGAGTGCGATGCACCAACAGCCCATGAGCCCAAGTCGTCGGCAAATTCTCCGTGTTCGTGCGGAGGTCTGAGGTCCCAAAGGAAAAGGGCAAAGAGCAGGCAGCTGAGGACAGCTCCTTGCGGCAGGCCAATTTCTGTTTTCCTCGTTGCGTATATTTTGGAGTTGACCTTAACTGCTAGCATTCTGTCGCTAAGAAAGCTATCTATGAAGGAGACCACCTGATCCGGGATTCCCATTAGGAGTAATTTTGGGATTAATCTGCGCTTACGGACATTGTCATAGGCTCCCTCGAAGTCAAGGAACGCTGCTATCAAGATCAGGCCAAGATCAAGGCATTTCCTTATTGCTGTTGATAGGCGGAGGATCGTGTCCATGGCCGAATGGGACTTTCTGAAGCCAGTTTGAGTCTTGGGAATCAGCTCATTGGCCTCGCAGAACCACTGGAGCCGGTTGTAGACCATTCGTTCAAGAATTTTGCTGAGTGCTGGGAGGACCGATATTGGACGAAAGGACGACGGGCTGTCCTTTGGTTTGCCCTTTTTGAGGACTGGGACAACGATAGATGTTTTCCAAGCTCTGGGGAATGTTGACTTTTCCCAGCATAGGTTTAATGTGTGCAGGAGGGCTTGTTTAAAAGTGGGAGGGAGGTGTTGTAGCCATGATGGATGGACTTCGTCGATGCCAGGGGCAGCAGACGGGTTAGATTCTTCAAGGGCACGAGTTAGCTCATCCATGGTGAATGGGGATGTAAGGGGTTCACTCCCTCGGAGGTTTGGAGGTGGAGAGTGGTGTGCCTGAGAGGGGTTGTCGGGTCCTGGATTGGGCTGAATGTTATCCGAGAGTTTGTCGGAAAAGAAGTCGGCGAGGTATTCCGCTTTCTCTTCATTCGTTTCCAGTGGAACTTGGTTGAAAGTAACGAGATTCTTCAATGGGTCGGGTTCATAACAGTTGCCACTTATTCTATTCAGGAAGTGATGGATAGACTGCTCAGGTGTTTCTCTCGACAGGGTGTTAGCAAATTTATCCCAGGATTGCCTTTGGGCTGAGCGTGAAGCTCTCTTCATTCGGGCTTCTGCTTTCTGTTTCAGGATGAAATTTTCTACAGACGGGGATCTGTTGAAGATTTTGATTGCTGCAGCTTTGGATGTCCAAGCAGCGTGGCAGGTGTCGTTCCAACACGGCTTCGGCGGTCTCTTCTTGTTTTTCCGTGGAAGGAGGCAATTCCTCGACTTCGGGTTGGCTTGGTTTGCAGCTTGCAGGAGGGTGTTTGTAAGAAGAGTAGTTAGTTCATCAGGGGAGGTAGTTTCCAGGATTTTGGAGTAGTCTAAGAAGGGTCGAAATATCGTTGAAGCAAATCTTAGCTGACGTCTCTGTTTAGCGCCATCGAATGTGCCGAAGGAGCACCCACGATCTATTGGTACGTTTTCGCGTGGATGGCTCTGGTCCCGTCGATCTTGACGGACATTTCCGCGTGGATACTGTCAATCTTTTTATCGTTTTCGCGTGTATCGATGAACAGGTGAACGTGCCATCCAGTTCGATGGACGCCTTCCGTTCAGCACCGCTCCGAGGGCAGCGTTGAGCTGAATGTGGATAGAAAAAATGTCTGCACAGATTGAAGACAGAAAAAATGTGGACCTTCCCACTCACAGGTTCCCATCCAGCTGAATGGGCATTTTCGCGCGGACGGAACCCATCTTCCTCAGCCGTTCAGCGCCCGATCAATTTCTCATTTTCGCATGGATGGGGTCACCCGTTCAGCTCTACAGCCATCAACGCGAAAACGTCCCCTATTTTCGTTTAACTTTATAGTATTTAAATTAGCAGGTGCTTCTATGAGATGAGAGGCAGCTTGTACAAAGTGCGGTGATTCCAGAAAAAGCTGTTCTAAACTACAAGCAAAACCCTCTGTTTTCCTTCTTTTTCAAACCTCTTTTTGAAACCACCGTTTCGGCTTCAGTCAGCTTCATGCCTTCCATGTATCCTGTTGTATGACATTGTAACAGCGGTACGATGCACTCCTCATGGTATGAACAGAGCCTCGTTTTGTTTCACGCTGCAGTTCCGCTTCTCGGCCGCTTCTGGGCTGATTCTTTCTACATTCGTTTTTGCACTGCAATGCTTCCGAGGAAGACGGCTGCGCTTCTTGAAGATCGCGGACTTGTTTACCGACCAAGTCCGTGCTTCTATGCAGGGTGCTGCTTCAACCAAGAAGGAATCGTGCAGGCAGTGAATCCAAAAACGCATCTTGTGCAGAACCAAAGAAGTGCTGCCGCAGTGATGCGGCAGCACTATTGAAACAAAAATGAGGCTCAGGACTGGTAATTACCTTTGATGTCACTTGCAAGCACTAAGGAGTTAGAATACCGATGATTAGTGCGTTGGCGATGATGGTTACTTTCGGATTGCCGACTGGACAGCGTGCCAATCACCCCTCCAGGGCTGTGATGTCCGGTCCTTGCCCTGCAGCTTCTTGAAGGATTAAGATGGTTCGCTGGTGACATTTTCTTCTCACAAAGCATTCCACAAGTGAATTACTCTGTTAGAGAAAAAAGTTCTGTAACCACAGGTGGACGACATGGATGAGGTAAAAACAAAATGGCTTAGACAAGTTGAAGAGTAATGCAATAAGAATATGGAAGGCTATTAAGCTGAAGGTTGAACAAAGCAATTCCTGGCAGTCTTATTTGCTAAAACTGCTTTATTTTTTTCAGGATGATACTTACACAGAAAGCTATATTAGTACAATTGGTGTTGACTTCAAAATTAGGACAATTGAGTTGGACGGCAAGACAATAAAGCTTCAAATTGTAAGTATTCTTACTTTACTTTTACATCTCCCTGCTACTGACCTTATAAAGTGCTTCAGCACGAAACCATCCTTGTAGCCTCCTTCAAAGCCCTAGAACCATCATAAGTAGTGAAGTTAAGGACAAAAATGCTCCTCAGGCGGGATTTGAACCCACGACTTTCAGCTTACACGGCCACTGAGCTATGGAGGTGGTTGAACATGTGAAACTCATCCCTGTTCGTATATTTTATAACTATTTTTTTTTCAAGATATAGTGCCTGCCATCTAAGAAGGGATTGACAAATACCTTTTTTGTGCAGCTGCCAAGTGTAGTTTATCGTCACACGGTGCTCGAATACAAGATTAGATTTTACAAGCTTGTTATTGGTCTTGTCTGTAATTTGTTTTTTCATTCTGCTGTACACATTCGGAGAGGACAAAATTTCGTTTGCGAACTAATGAAGCAGTAGTATGTAACCAAACCCAAGCACTGTAGCACACTGTATCCAAGCACTCACTTCAGTTTAGAACGACATAACGAATGTAGATTTTGTAGAATTCGTCTTAGTTTGGTAGGTACAAATTCAGGGATATTAGACACAGTTCAAACTTGTAACTACGGAATCGCAAGACGAACTTTTGAATATATCCCTCCAACATGTTTCTTATTTTGCAGATTGCAACCTGTCAGGTGCAAAGACGCACGTTAACCGTCCTTCGCTAGACAGCGACTATAGCTTACCTCACCGGAAGGTTTTTTTTTCTTTGCGTTGCAACCCGCCCCTCTTACTGGGGACATACGATCAGGGTTGGGGGGTCGGGGACTGGAATTCCTGCCAGGATTTTTGGCATCATCGGCGATTCCGCACTGAAAACGTATTTTCAGATTCGTGATGATATGATATGATATGTATTTATAAAAAGGCTGAGGGCCATGCCAACAAAAAATATACAACAAAACCTAAGACAAATGGTACACCACCATTACATTGATCGTTAATCAAAATCTTCCTATGCCTCAACTCATCCAGCTCCCTACATGGGCTACATGTATGAATCAGATGTACCCCATCTTGATTAATGTCTGAACATAGCAGAAGTAAGGACAAGCTCACCCATTTAAGGTACAATTTTATTGACAAATATAAAGAAACCTCGTGTTGCTTAAAAGCGTCAGACATGCCCGTGACATAAAAAACGACGCTTCACTAATTCTGATTTGTTTGCAAAATTTATTAATAAAATCCTAGCCTAAGGCATTTGTTCTTTCTATATACCTCCTCCTGCTACCCAAAGGTAGGCAATTGGCTCGTATCTAGATTGTAGTTCAGTGTTTCTCGGTCCAGCAGTCTGTACAGTGCCTTATTGAAAATACCCCATCTTTACTCTGACTTTGGTGTTCACTGACATTATTCGTCGTCACACGAATACACACAAAAGATTTGAAGCGTTGATTTACGCTATAACAGCAACCTCCCATATATAAATAACTAGCAACCGTCTTAACTGACTATCCCGAACTATCAAGAAGTGCGGTTGCACTTGGTAAATTTTTTCACTGGTATTTCGGGAATAAGTGTCTAATCGCCCTCATAGGAATTTCTACCTCTAAATTTTTTCGTCATTTCAGTAAGGGCCTGTAGCGTGTTGTTCGTAGTTTAGAACCAATATTTAACCCTTTGTTTGAACGACCCTTTTCCTTTTAGTGGGATACTGCCGGACAGGAGCGATTCCGAACTATCACTTCCTCCTACTACAGAGGGGCTCACGGCATCATCGTCGTCTACGATTGCACAGATCAGGAAACCTTCAACAACGTGCGGCAGTGGCTTCAGGAAATTGACCGTTATGCCTGCGAGTCCGTCAACAAACTTCTTGTTGGAAATAAATGTGATCTAACGGCGAAGAAAGTGGTCGACTACCAGGTGGCTAAGGTGAGGTTGGCGTTGCTAAAAGCCCCTTTCCGGGGCTTACCAAGCCTTGTTGCTGCCCAGAGATTTAAACGTGTTGCCGAGGGATACAACGATACTTGCTTTGAGTCCTCGCTTCGCGTAATTCAAGTTTTCTGAATAGGGCTAAGATACGAAAGTCTGGTTACCATAATTTATTCACCTTAATAGGCGGGGAGACCCGGTGGAAATGCGTTACTTCGTTGCTCCACTATTAATACAATCTGTTTTCGTCGAATGAATTTTTCTTTCGGATTTGGGGTTCCGCTATGTGCTCGAACCTCTATGCTTAAAAATTCAGCAACCACAACGCTAATTGACTGCCAAAAAATATATCGTTTTGGGGCCATGCGTTGTAGCTGGCTGTCTTCATAAGTTACCCTATAGTCTGTAATTAAACATCTCCTGAGCTTCGCTTCATTAGCCATTGAGATGCACGCTTTGTTTGATATTCAGATTCGCCGCAAGGGGTGAAATTTGTCTTGTCGGGCCAGCAGTGTGTTCGGACTTCAGACGCGCAGTTACCAGCAAAATACAAAAATCGACCCAAAAAAAAAATTGAGTACTCGAGCCAGAGCGGTCGTAGTCTAGGTCGCGTTTGCGCAAGTCGCATACTGGCTCAGATGGTTAATATTTTCTTTTTGGCATTTATTCCATTGTAAGTAAATGTGTTTTTTTGTTCCTCCTTGTTCTTACTTCTTTTTCTTTATTTGTACTCCGCTTTATTACATACAAGTAAAATATATATATGTTTTAGGAATACGCGGATCAGCTTGGCATTCCCTTTCTCGAGACTTCCGCTAAAAATGCTACTAACGTCGAGCAAGCTTTCATGACCATGGCTGCCGAGATCAAGAACCGAATGGGACCGCCCTCCGGACCCGCTGATGCAAACCGCGGTGTTCAAATTGGCGACAAAACCCGCAGCGTTGAACCGCCGCGGTCAGGTTGCTGCTAGGAATTTAGTTAAAAGGTCGCGTTTCACCCTCCGTTATCCGTGGTGGGTTTTAATAAGTCGGCTTTTCTCGGTTATTGCAAAGCGTATCTAGGTTTGTTCCCGGGAAACGCAGGGTGAAATGCATTGGCTAGCGACGGCGTCGACCATAGAAACCATAGAAGTAATAACATGAAAAAGAATGTAAAAATCTATCTTTTTCTGTGGTCGAATGAATTCCCAATACTTGGTTATATGTAGGTAATCGTAATATGAGTTAGTTGGATGGATACACAGTAAAAAGTTTTTCCGTAAAAAGATTAAAGTTAACTGCAGTATTTACTACTCGGATTACCCTTATCTCTTCGGAGATAAGATTCATACCAAATAGAGATAAGATGAATCCGAGTAGCAAATACTGCAGTTAACTTTAATCTTTATACGGAGGAACTTTTTACAGTGTAGATAGCCTCCGGTATATAGCTCCACAGCCATGTGCTCTATCCTGCTAGCTCATTGGTCGGTTTCTTTTTGAGTCAAGTATTGTGTAAGCATTTTGGGAAATAGTGATCCAACTACTTGTTGTTTTCTGTGAATATTTTTTTTTTTGCGGAGGTTTTTTTTTGGGTGATTTGGACTTCCCGCCTTTTCGGAGTCAGGTTGAAGTTTGAACTCGCCTGTGAGCTCCACATAGTCTACGCACTTGTATATAGGCTATGGTTTCCATTTACAAGACTCGTGATTACTGTGGCCAATCAGTTTGGTTTGGTACAGTAGAGGTATGCTTCTTTTCGAGGTTAGTTAACCTTTAAGCTGCTATTTCACCCAGCTGTTGCGATGAAAGTTTCCCATCAGCGAGTCACTGCAGCTCCTTAAGGTCTCCTTTCCGTGTGCATGCTCGGATTTGTGTTTTGCCAGTTAAGTTTCCTTCTGTTAAAAGCTCTTACGTACTTCCTTGACACCGATACCCTTAACGGCTGTTAAGTTGATGTAAAACACTTGCGTAGTTCTCCGTAATGTAGGTATTTTGAGTAAATCCTTGTAAAAAAAAGTTAAGGTCAGTTCAAAAAAATTAGACAACGTAAGAAGAGGAAGAAGTCGAGCAAGATGGATTTGCTGGATTAGAAGATTTACCAGTTTTTCAGTAACAAAAAAAAAAAAATTACATTCGGCATTTTTACTCCCTAACTGTAGCTCATGAGTCGACGTGGCGTACGTCGGTACGCGTCAGTCTGAAGGGACCTGTAGTCAAAACCGGCAGTTACCGAAGTTAAACAACCTCGCGAAGTGACATATCTCTACTGTGTAGTTTCGAAACTTCATTCATTGGCCTACCTACTATAGACAAAGCTAGTGAATTTCACAACGTGAATATATCCAGCTTAAACGAAAGTGTCCAAAGGATTCGTCGTAACCAGATTGGTACATCTCTAGTAATCAAGGCCTTCTGTATAGATTTGGTGGAGTGGTTGTTAGCACGATTATAGTTTTTAAGTTGGAGAAGTCAATAATAGTTTTGTCATTCCACAGTATATGAATATTTTTCCCCTTTAAGTTTCTCTCCCTTATTCTATGAACTGTCGAACTTCGAGTTCTTCATCCCCTTTTTATGCTATGTGAAAGTGCTATTTGGAGCTGCTTGTGCGTGTCTCAAATCATAATAAAATTTGATAACTGATGTTTCAAATTCTTGTTTATTCGCTTCTCCATGGCAGCTCGTCACCAGATAACTTGCCACGCCGAAATACTTTTGATGACTATCTCTCCCTGCCGATGCAGAATCTCCGGGTACCTGTGGAAGAAAGCAAGAAGTGGTGCCACAGCTGCTCCCAAAGATCGCCGTGATTGTTTGACACAGGATTTGAGTCGTTACGGACACGTTTACTCCTTCCTGAGGATCACTGGCGTGTTTTGGACTTAGTAATATAACTCTTGATGACTAATTCTTCGTGTCGATCAAGAATCGGCGTGTGCCCAGCAAGGAGGCAGAAATGTCACGGCAACAAACGTTGTTGGTTCATTTACACAGGATTTGAATCAATTTTGAGGACTCGTTTGGGTGACGTTTCTTGTTCTTCCCAAGGCTCACTGGCGTGTTTCTGACTTAGTCATGTAGAGTGTGGCTCACAAGTTTGTCACGGAAATAAAAGTGTGTGCCACACATTTGACCTGAGGCGCATTCTCGCCTTTCCCCGAGGACTCCTCGGGGAATTAAGGGGACCGGCGAGAACAGAGGAATTAACTCCACGCGGACTCCGCGTACGGAAAACAACGAGAACGGGGAATGCCCCCAAAAAGGATTTTGTTAGAAAAAAATATATGCAGTTGACGGAATTAGTCTGGATCCAATTTATTTTTGGTTTTGTTTATTCTGATTGTTTTTAATTAGTTTTACATTGTTAATACTTACAAAAAAAGCCTTTTTCTCAAAATCAGTTTTAAACCATAGCTAGACTCAATATTAATCTAAGATATTCTTATTGACCATCTCTAATATCTGGTTTTTAGAAAACAAGAACACCAGCAACTCCCAAAATTGATTCCCCTCCGAATCTGAAAGGGAGTCCTTTTTGATGATGGTGATGGTAATTGGAGCTTTCCCCGTCCATTGGGACTGGCGAGAAGACGGGGAGTGAGTCCCTGCGACAAACATAAACGCGGGGACTCCTCAAAATGAGTCCTCGGGGAACGGCGAGAATAGAGGGAGTCAATCCACGAGGATGTCAGCGGACGGAAAACAACGATAACATGGGAAATGCTTCCAAAATGGATTTTGTTCGAAACTAAAATTTTGTGGTGACGGAATTCGACTGGATTCGCTTTATTTATTTTTCTGATATTTTTACTGAATTTTACAATTGATTTTACTTACAAAAACAAAATCGCAAACACAGTGAAATATATAGCTTTTTCTCAGAATCAGTTTTAAACCATAATCAAACTCAATCTCAGAGAATTTTATTAACCATCTTTAACCTGTCAGACTGAGGAGGACCTTACCGATTGGTTGCCATTGAGCCATATGTGCGACAGGAATTCATCCTCTCCCCTTTACTATTCGTTGTCTTTATAGACTTTGTGATGCGTTCGTGTCACTTCTGAGGTGGAGTGAAGTTGAGTGATGGCCGTCAACTATACGATGTTGAGTTTGCCGATGATGTTGCCATGCTTTGCCATACAAAAGAAGAAATTCAACACAATGTCACTAAGCTTGCGGTGACAGCGGAATGAATACGACTAAGAAATAATGTAAAGAAAACTAAGTTGATCAACAACTCCGTCAACACACTACAGACGTCCAACATATCTATTGGAAATGATACGGTGGAGCAAGTGAACCACTTTAAATACCTTGGAAGCATTATCTGTGAAGCTGGTAGTACAGAGGTGGAAATCCGCACTCGGATAGGCATTGCTGGATCCGCCTTCAATAAACTCTCCAGGATTTGGAAGAGCACCGGGCTGAGGCTGAAACTACGCATCTTCAACAGTAATGTTATTCTATATTACTTTATGGATCAGAAACTTGGAACCTCACATCAGCACTAGCACTTTAACAACACCTAAGGTTTTGATTGGATTCCAAAAATCTAATATTTGTCTTCGCCAGATCCGGTCTTCGCCAGGCTAATCATCTGAGAAAACCAAGTTCAGATATACCTCTATAAGCCTCTATTTTGACGATACTGACCAAAACTTCCTGCTTTACTTCTGCCAAATTTCCGGTTTCGGCCGAATTCCGAGCGAATTACTTGTCGAGCAAAAAAAAAGAACAATTCAGAAACGAATTCAGCGTGTCTTCTTATCCATATAAAGTTCATCTAATCAACTTAAAATAAAACTTTCGCTTTTAACAAATTTTCCGGGTTTTGCCGGATTCCGGACGAACTACTTGTCTGGCGAGAAAACAGTTTTCATCGTCGTATTCAGCATGTCTTCTTACCCCATAATCGACAATTACTATATACCTCTATAAGCCGTATCAATTTGACGATACTGACCAAATTTCTGGTTTCGGTCGAATTCTGAGCGAACTAATTGTCAGCGTATATCCTTATCTCTATAAAGAACATCTAATCAACTTCAAATAAAACTTTAACTTATATTAAAAAATTCCGGTTACAACCGGATTCCGGACGAATTTTATGTCCGGGTAAAAAATCATTGTCATATACAGACTCAGCGTCTCTTCTTACCCTTCAATCTGTCACCTAATCAACTTCAAATAAAACTTTTGCTTTTAAAAAAATTTCCGGTTTTGGCCGGATTCCGGGCGAACTAGTTGTCAGGGTAGAAAATGATTTTTACATAAGTGTTCAGCATGTCTTCTTACCACTAAATCGAACATTTAATCAACTTCAAATGAAGCTTTTACTTTCAACCAACTTACCGGTTTTTGCCGGATTAGTTCACTACCTTGTTCAGCATGTTTTTTCCCCCATAATCGGCTATCACATTAGCTGTTTAAAAATATTTTGCTTGCCCCTTAATTTGAACCCCCTCCCCGCCTCTAAATGTAGGGCTACAGAGCCCATCTAAGAACTTGACCTTACCCTTGACCCAAAGAATCCTCACACCAAGTTTCATCAAAATATCTCATCCCCTTCGAGAGTTATCGTGTTGACAGACAGACGGACAACTTTTGCAATGTCATAGGTACCCCTCCACTTACGTTTCGGGATCTCAGAAACGAATCTTGGGCTTAGAGAACGTCTGTCTCAGGCGTATCCTCAAGATCCATTGGTCCGATAAAGTAACCAATGTTGAGGTTCGTGCTATAACTGAGCAACGCTTGGTGACAGATGTCCTGATGGAGGTACTGGGGACACATGGTGTGGATGGCTGAGGGCAGACTTCCCAACGACGTTTTGGGACTGGAAACTTTCTGGCCTGCGTGCAAAGGGTAGGCAGCGCCTCACACTTGGCAGAAACCTCGAGAAGGAAGCCAAGTCAGGTCGGACCACGATGACCGAACTGTGGAATGCTGCCCAAGATAGAGTCACCTGGACGTCAGAAGTTGTCGCCTTATGCGCCACCAGGCGCGGGAAGACCTAAGTCTAACCTTTCTCTAACATCTGTTCGTTGTTGTTTTTTTTTGGATAAGAAGGGTAGAAACTCTCAAAATCGATTCTCCTCCGAATCTGAAAGGTAGTCCTTATGATGGTGATGATAATCCGAGCACTCCCCGTCCGTGGGGACGAGAATACGGGGAGTGAGTCCCCTGGGACAACCATAAACGCGGGGACTCCTCAAGAGGAGTCCTCGGGGAGCGACGAGAATACGCCTCTATAAGTTGAAACTCGCGGAAACGCCGTTTTCTCCATCTCGGTTCATATCAGAATAACAACCTCGTCTGCCATTTAAATATATCAACCTCGCCTTCGGCTCGGTAGATATTTTCATAACCTGTGTCGCCTTCGGTTCGGATAGGTATTTTCAATGGCCGTCTCATTGTTATTTCCGATATCAGCTATGAAGGGGCATTTCGGTTCAGTATATCGACTGACAAACCATATGTTAACTTCGCCAGACCAAATGTTCGATTCCTAAACCAAATGTTACCTTTACAAAACAAATATTTATTTCCCAGAACAAATATTATTTTCCAAACCATCCGTTCGTTTGCCAGATTATATATTCGTTTCCCAAACCTTCTGTTCCTCTTGCAAACCGTGTATCTATTTCTCACATTCGCTGTTCGTTTCCCACGTAGTGTTAACCACGCAGATTTTGTACGCGCAGCACCAGGAGCTCTAAGTTTTCGCTCCTAACAATAGTTGCGTTATTGAAGATACCATAGCATCTGTTACCAAGGTAACTGGATCTGCAATTAGTCATTTTTGCAGTTACAGTGGTATCTGATATACCGTCGTTTTTGCAAAACGACAATTGCCGAAATTGCGCTTTTCGAAGTCATCCTAAAAGAAAAATTGATATTCAGTCACATCACTAAGTGCCAAACTTTTTTCCCACAGTATGACAAAAACTGATGAAAGTGAGATGACTTTTTCAGATACTACCATCAGTTATCTGAATATCACATACCACGATAACTGGCCAGATACCACAATAACTGCAAAAACGCCTTTTGACCGTATCAGATATTTTTTTTTCTTTTATGGGTTAAAAATCCGGGTTAAAAATGATTGTCGTACACGGATTCAGCGTCTCTTCTTACCCCTAAATCGAACATCTAATCAACTTCAAACCAAATTTTTGTTCTTAACCAATTTTCCGGTTTTATCCGGAGTTCGGGCGAACTACTTATCCGGGTACATCTAATCAGCTTCAAATAAGACTTTTCCCTTTTAACAAATTTTCTGGTTTTGGCCGGATTCCGGACGAACTACTTGTCCGGCGAAAAAACGGTTTTCATCATTGTGTTCAGTATGTCTTCTTAACCCTTCATCGACTATCTCATCAGCTGATTAAAAATATGTTGCTTGCTACTTAATTTGAACCCCCTCCCCCACCCCTAAATGTAGGGCTACAGAGCACGTCTATGAACTCGACCTTTCCGTTGACGCAAAGAATCGTCACTGATATTTCATCAAAATATCTCATTCCCTTCGATAGTTATCGTGCTGACAGACGGACAACTTTTGCGATGTCATAAGGTATCCACTTACGTTTTGGGATCCCAAAAAGTGACACTAACATCGGGTTTGCAACGATTGTAAGAGTGCAACTGCGGGAGTTTTTGACAGAAGTGTAACAGCTCTGAAAAACAATTTCGCGTAATCCCTTAGTCACCTTGTGGAGTGGAGATAGCGAAAAACGGAGTTCCCTGCAGGACTATCTGTTCTTGCTCTCATGTTCCTTCAGCGTCTATGGACAATCCAGCTAGCTAGTGACTGGATAAAAGATATTTCCAGTCTGAAAACAATTTAGTAAGAATTTGCGCTTCATGCATGCAGCTAGATAGCAGTGTGTTTCATTCAAAGGGTAAACTGGGTAAACCATTTTCCGGTGCGTGTGCTCTGGCCTCTGTATAATCCTCCTCGGTCGTTAATTTTACGACTGAAGAGCTTCACAATTGGATGGACAGTGAAGTAGGTACTTTTAAAACACATGTTAACGCTTCTTGTTACGTGGACGAATCATGACAATGCAAGACGGATACGTCAGCTACATTTTATCAGAGCTATATTTCGGCCCTTCTTGATCTTCTTCAGGCCCAAGCCGCTCAAGGTGGATGCTGAACTTGGGAAAAAAAATTGAAGATTCTTCCTTAAATGTCTGATTTTCTGAATATTTTCCTTGAAAATCGCTTGGAGTTAAAGCTGGTCCTGCGATTTCATTTTGGACGCGGTTGCTGTTTTCACGGTCCTTCTTTCCAGCTAAGATGGATACTTGTCGGCGGCATGTCTGGGCGATTTGAAGTTCCGTGTTTCGATGGTAGATCTTCCTTTAGCCCAAGCTGACTGCGAATCATGTTCTACAATACAAAACGGATACGTCAGCTACATTTTATTAGAGGTATATTACGGCTCTTCTTGGCCCTTCTCCTCCTCTTTATAATTATTTTTGGCATGACGGTCTGTTATGAAATTGCTATCTTATTTCTTGTATTTTCATTCCGCGTTTGTTTCGTCACTTATACCTAAAAGCCAGAGGCGTTCAGGGGAGCTGACGCTCGGAGAGAGAATGGAATGAATCCAGTTGGCCCTCAGCAGTTGAAGAGTGAGTTGGTGATGTCATTGTGGTGGATTTTCGTATACGTTTTGCATGCTGCTGGTGGTGAGTTGAATTTGATAACCTGTCTTTGAAGTAGCAACGTCCACTGGAGATCGAGCGTGATATATTATCGTCGTTCGAAGGTCCAGATTATTTTATTCTTTGCAATACTTACACAGAAATAATCATATACTAGCGGCAGAGAGCAGAGCATGGATGGCAAGAGAGTGAAACGAATGGTGAAAAGTGTAGAAAGTGTGGAAAGTGACCAGCGTTATGAACAACCCACAGTGAGATCCTTCCTCTTACCTATTATATATATTTGTATAAAGAAATCGTCAGGAAGGCGGCTTCTGCCTTACCTGAACTCGAACACCCGCGAGTTTTTCAAGACCGGTACGAGAAAAGCTCCATCATTTCGTAAGACGTTACAACACTGGTAGTCGTGTATTTATATTATAAATAAACATTTTCATTTCATTTGAATTTTCGTAACGTAAAAAGTTAGTATTAGTGTAGTGTTGGAAATTAAGTTGTACAAAATGCTAATTATTGAGTTTTAGTTACAAATTAATGGACGTAGGTTACGCTACACTAAAATTCCGAGGCGTCACATCGCGAAATCCAAGGGGAGGCAATGGCGTAATTTTTCGGATCATTAGCTCGGTCTGATAAAGTCAAAAGTTTGGTGAATGACGTTACTAAAATCCACCTTACACAACTGCCTATCATTAGTTGCGTTTTTGCTGATACCATGGTATCTGTTACCACGGTAACTGGATCTGCAATAAGTCGTTTTTGCAGTTATCGTTGTATCTGATACACGGTGCTCTGCAAAAACGACTATTGCCGAAATTGCACTTTTCGAAGTCATCCCAAAAGAAAACAGATATCCAGTTACATCACTAAGTGCTAAACTTCTTTCTCACCAATCTGACAAAATTTGATGAAAGTAAGAAGACTTTTCAGATACCACGACCAGTTACCACGGTCGGACCGTAGTATCTGAATATCTGATACCACGATAACTGGCCAGATACCACTATAACTGCAAAAACGCCTTTTGACCGTGGTATCAGATACCACGATAACTGCAAAAACGACTTTAGACCGTGGTATCAGATACAATGGTATCTGCGAAAACGCAACTATTGTAAAATGTCAATCACATTTTGGGATCCCAAAACGCCAGTGACGGGATGACACGGGATGCCTATGACATCGTAAAGTTTGTCCAACATCTCTCGAAGGGATTGGGATATTTTGCTCCAGCCTGGTCTGAGGATCCTTTGGGTCAAAGCACAGGTCAAGTTCGTAGACGAGCTCCGTTGGGGGAGGGGTTTTAATTGAAGAGGTGAGGTTTTTGTTAAAGCTAATGTGATAGTCGATTTTGGGGTAAGGAGACATGCTGAATCCGAATAGGAAAAATATTTTCTCGCCAGACAAGTAGTTCACCTGGAATCCGTCCAGAACCGGAGAATTTGTTAACGGTAACGTTTTGTCTGAAGTTGATTAGAGGTTCAATTTAGTAGTAAGGAGACATGCTGAATTCGTCTTTGAACTTTATGTTCTTGTCGGACAAGTAGTTCACCCGGAATTCGGCCGAAACCGGAAATTTAGCAGGAAGTTCTAAAGCCCATTGTCTATATAGGGTAAGGAGACATGCTGAATCTATATATGAAACTAATCTTCTCGCCGTAAAAGAAGTTGACCCGGAATTCTGCCAAACCGGAAATTAGGTAAAATTAAAGTTCGTTTTAATTCGGTGAGAGGTTTGCATCGTATTGGGTAAGAACAGTCGCTGAATTCATTTCTGAACTTTATTTTCTGGTCAGACAAGTTATTCTGCCAAAGTTTGCCAAAAAATGGAAATTTGATAGACTCGAAAAGTGAAACTTTTAAGTCGGCTCTTGTAATTTTGTTTTTGTCAGCAAGTCCCAACTTAACACAGAGAAAGTTAGCTCAACTGTTAGAGCGTCAGACTTTAGATTGAAAGGTTCTTGGTTTGCCTCTTTATGTCACCAGCTCTTTAACAACTTGCCGGCGCCTGGAATACAGCTAAAACGAGGAGCTTGGTCAAAGTAAAATACCCGATTGTTTGGATCAAGAAGTCAGATAAATATAACATTTTTGGATCCCATCGAAACCTCTGGTCTTGTTTCTTAAATATCTGATGTATGTGGCTTTTTTTGGATCGACGAAATCAGTCATATGATGATGATGATGAAATTTTATTTACGCACTTAAGAAGAGGAAAATAGCGCAGTACGGACAAAGAAAAGTAAAAAACACACTGAGCTTTCAATAATGTAGTAAATGCACAAGATCGAAAAACAAATATTAAAAAAAAGAAAAGGGACTAATCGAGTCTAAAAAATCTTCTTCCTATCTATAGATGGAATGCGGAGAAATGGCCAAGGGCAGAAACGTGAAGGTCTTGGGCAAATGAAGAGAACTTTGCACAAGTTAGTTTTCTTAGAATAAATAATTTATGGAGTTTTTAGGAACTTCGGAATGAGAATGGATGGAACGATTAAGGACCTAGAGTCAATCAGTAATACAGGCACGAAGGGTTCTTTAAGAACGTACTTTAAGGAGCTCCCTCTCCCAGGGGGTAGATAGTCATTGTCAGAGGCGTTACTAGCCAAAATGTTTGGGGGGGGGGGGGTGCAGGGTATTTACCGACTGACTGGTCATTTTTACCGACTGACTGGTCATTTTTTACCGACTTGTTTTTGCAGATAAAAACGACTATTATTGAGAAAAAACGACCGTGTTGACGAAAAATCGGCTGATTTTAAGAAAATCTACTATTTTTAAGAAAAAATCGACTATTTTGACAAGAAAACCGATTGTTTTTAAGAAAAAAATCGACTGTTTCCAAGAACAAATCGACTGTTCTTACGAAAAATCGCGGCGCTTCGCCCCGACTCGGCTATTCTTTACCGACTGGCCGACAACATTCGGGGGGCACCCCCCCTCCCCCCTAGTCGTGACGCCCCTGCTCATTGTTCACCTGGAGTGAAGATTTTCACATTTATCTCTTTTGACAGGATTAGCAGCAGGAGTGGATTTCTCTTCGCTTACAGACGTCCGACAAGACGTTAATGGAGCCCTGTTGGATCCTTGGAATGTCATTAATGCTGTAAAGCAAGAAGGCCTGAACCAACAGGTAAGTCTTTGGTCAAACCTGGGCTTTTATGTTTTTAAGCAGTGAAATGAAAGACAAAAGTGTTACTCATCTGGAGTTTAAGCCCAGGACCTTTGGTTTCTAGGCCAGTGCTCTTCCCAGGGGCGTCACGACTGGGGGGGGGGGGGGGGGGGGGGGGACGCCCCCCCCCCCCAATGCTGTCGGCCAGTCGGTAAAAAACAACCGAGTCGGTGCGAAGCGCCGCGATTTTTCGTCAAAACAGTTGATTTTTGTCATGAAAACAGTCGTTTTTTCTGAAAATTGGTCAATTTTCCGTCTAAATAGTCGGTTTTTCTGAAAATCAAAGGATTTTTCTGAAAATCAGCCGATTTTTTTCAAAAATGTTATTTTTGTTGTTGAAAACAGCCGTTTTTTTTGCAAAAAAAGTCGGTAAAAAATTACCAGCCAGTCGGTAAATGCCTCGTCCCCCCCCCCCAAACATTTTGGCTAGTAACGCCTCTGGCTCTACCACTAAGCTACGTAGGGGCTTGTGAACATGGATCGCAAACCACTACAGTAGCGAAATAGAAGCCAGCCATAGGAACAGTGATCCTGCTTGAAGGATAATTGCCAAAACAGGGCTATTCCTTTCATTGTCAACCAAAACAGGGCTCCTGCCTTTAAATCAGAACAGGGCTCTTGTCTTAATGAAGAACAGATAGATAGATAAAGATAGTTTAATCTTTTTATTCACCAAAAACTTATCATGGCTCACGCCAAATTTATTTGGTATAGTCATGGATACAACTTATTTGCAGACACACAAATCATAATATGTATATAGGGCTACAACGGTCATAAATAACATTATAAATTTGAACTAGCAGCTCAGCTTATGCTTCGTTATATGGTCAAAAGGAAAGCCAGAACAACAGGGGTCCTGCTTTTGAGCGTGTTCCACCCTTCTACAAATAGTAACTATTAGTTACTATTTCCGTTCCAACCTCACCAAAAGTTACTACGCTGACCTTTCCAACCTTCTTGAAATAGTAACTAATAGTAACTATTTGCTTACCACGCTCGGTAGCGTAGTAAGCGTAGTAACTACGGATCGTAGTAACTAACGTGATTGGTCGAATTCGCCCGTGGCATGATATTCTGCTGGAAAATAGAAAAAATCGTTCCAGCCTTGACGGCAAAAAGCCAGAAGTCGTGACGTCATGCGTAGTAACTATGAGAAGTATGATGGAACATGCTCTTTATCCTCGTTTTTCGCTACCTGTGCTTTTCTAAAAAACAAGAGCTAGAAGCAAATATGGCCCTTCCAAGGCTGGGTCGGAGGATGAAAGTAGGAATTAGCCAATTTGTGGGTTTGTCGTGATCATTTGTAAGCAAAACCCGATAAGGTAAGAATGACAATGGGCCCATGGAAATGACGAGAATGCGTTTTGTAAACAGTATTTTATTTTTGCACTTGGCTGTGATGATGCGGACGCTAGAAATCCATCTGTGAGCAAAACCCTTGAGAAAAAAGTGATGATAGGCTCATCGGGATCATGAAAACGTATATTTTGCTGAATAGTATTTTTTGTACTTTAAGGAATTCGCTTGTAAGCAAAACCTTTCGATTAAGATGCGCACTTTAAGGGTACTAGAAATTAACTTTAAGCAAAACCCTTGTGGCACAAACATCATGGGCCCTCGTGGATCATGAAATGTATCGTACGGTCAAAGGAATTTTTTTTTACTGTGCGGTTAAGATGCGTACTTTGAGGGAGCTACAAATTAAATTTCTAAGCGAAACCCTTTAGGCAAAAACCATAACGGGCTCATGGCGATCACAAAATTTAAATTTTGATTACAGTTTTTTAATACTTTCCGGTTAAGATAAGTACTTTGAGAGATGGCCGGATGTGAGAAGTGACAATCTCTAAGCCAATCCTGTCAAGTCTGTAATGTTTATGCCAAGTTTCATCGTCCTAGCATATCTGGAAGTACCTTAGCTCCGATTACCGAAGCTCCGGCCACCCCTCCAAATCCCCCGGCCTGTGCCCGAATCGTGTCCAGTTCTATCACTGATGTATCTAATGCTTGTTCTTCCCACCAAATTTCATCCCGATCGCCCCACTCTGAGCATGTCACATGATTTCCGGTTCTCCCCCTCCACCCCACCCCCCACACATTCATCGGATCCGGTCTTGACTGGATATGGGACATCTGAGACATGAGGTCTTTTCAAATATCAAGTTTCATTAAGATCCGATCACCGGTTCAAAAGTTATATATACTTCAAGATCCAGGATTCCCCCTCCCTCCACTCCCCCCACGATGTTCGGATCGCGGAACTGACTATTTTGAAGTCAATCTGGTTGGGTCCCTGATGTGCCTGACAAATTTCATCGTCCTAGCCCACCTGGCAGTACCTTAACTCCATATCACCGGAATTCCAGACCCCCCCCCCCCCACAGTGCTCAAATCCGGTGCAGATCTGTTGGTGATATACCTAGGTTTTGTGCTTGTTCCTCCCACCAAGTTTCATCCCGATCGCTCCACTCTAAGCGTGTCACATGATTTCCCCCCACCCCTCCGACTCCCCCCTCGAAATGGGACATCGGAGACACGAGATCTTTCCAGATATCTAGTTTCATTAAGATCCGAAAAGCCACTCGAAAGTTATGCATGCCACTAAATTCCGGATTCTGGGTCCTCCTCCCTCCCCTCACGATGGTCAGACGGACAAGTAAATATTTCCAAGTTAGTTTGGCTGGGTCCTTAATATGCCTGCCAAGTTTCATCGTCCTAGCACATCTGGGAGTACCCTAACTCGCAAACACCAGACTGACCGACCGACAGACCGACGGAAAAGTGATCGGTATTTGGCACTTGGCCGGAAGGCAAGTGCCATAAAAAGGGATCCATGTTAAAGGAGGTGGTTGGTATGGCAAAAAGTGGGACAGATCCCGTCGTCAATAGTCACATGCACCATAAACTGAATCAACCGTTCAACGGAGTTGGATTTGTCCATCCCGCCCGCTCATAAATTATTAGGTGGGTCCCAGTCACACACAAATTCTCATTTTTTGGTTGGTGTCCCAACGTCTGGCCATGCCCTGACGCATGGGCATGGAATTTAGCCTTTCAAGCAGATTTTTATGATGGCATGCACCATGCCCTTGCTACAGGGCATGGTGCCCCGACGTACGAGGGCACCCAGACGTTGGGGCACCATGCCCAAAAAATGAAGATTTGTCTACGGCTGGCGTGTCCGGTATTATTCATTTTAGTCTCCGGTATTATTCGCTTAATGAATACACCTATTCTTCTTATTGTCCGATTTTTAAGCACACATTATATGAAAACCTAGATAATTGTCGTTTACTATTTTTTTGGGATCCCAAAACGTAAGTGGAGGGATACCTATGACATAGCAAAAGTTGTCCGTTCCTGACAGTCTGTCCGTCTGTGATTCTTTGTGTCAAGGGAATGGTCGAGTTCGTAGATGGGCTCTGCAGCTCTACATTCAGGGGTGGGGTTCATATTATTGACAGAATATTTGTAAACAGCTAATGAGTTAGTCGATTAAGGGATTGTTTTGTTGACTTTACTTTTTGTTTTACGTCTTTTGCCGTTTTTTTTATCCTCCTTCAAGTTTATACTCCACTACTAATCTTTTTGATGTAAGTGGGTAATAAATAAATATTATTATTATTATTATTGTTCGAACACATGCTGAACACGGATATGAAAACCATTTTTTTTCGCCGGACAAGTAGTTCTCCCGGAATCTGGCCAAAACCGGAAAGTTTTTTAAAACAAAAGTTTTATTTGTAGTTGAGTAGATGTTCGATTTAGCGGTAAGCAGAGATGCTGAATCCGTGTATGACAATCGTTATTTTTACCCGGACGTATAGTTCGCACGGAATCCGGCTGAAATCGGAAAATTCGTTTGAAGTTTTATTTGAAGTTGATTAGATGTTAAATATAGGGATATTTATATATGTTTAATATAGGTTTAATACAGTTTAATATACTGTTTAATATAGGAGATACGCTGAATTCGATTTTTAGCTGTATTTTTGGCCGGACTATTAGTTCTGGAATTCGCCGAAACCAGAAATTTGGCAGACGAACCCGATGAAAATTGTTTCGCCTGCATAGTTGTATTATAGTTGAACGAACAAGTTGCATGTATTGATATGTAACAGTTAAGAATACTATCATTTAATATGCCTCAGACTGGTCCAGTCTTAAGTAGTAGTATCCAGTAGCATTCTGACTTTCTGTAGTAGCATCCAGTCTTGCTAATAGTAGCATGCAGTAGAATGCAGTAACACGGTAGCCTTGACATAGAAGCATGTAGTAGCGTCACTTCGTACTGCATGCTACTTTTTCATACAACTTCATACTACTATTTTGAGATAAATTTTTCATCGGGTAAGGCAGGAAGTTTCGATCCGTTTCGCCAAAATAGTAATGACTTATAGGGGTAAACACACATGCTGAATCCAAATCTTACTTGGTTTTCTAGATGATTAGCTATTTGGCCTTAATCTGTTTCTAAATTTTAATAGTAAAAATGTCTGGCGAAAACTGGATCTGGCGAAGTCAAGGCCCAATTGTCTGGATCAAATATTACATTTTTGGGATCCCATCGAAACCTTGGGTCTTGTTGGAATTAGCGACTTGAATTTTGATTATAGACGCTGGAAATGCAATATTGTGCTTCTGCATTGACTCTTTAAATTTATGTATTCCGTTAGCCTCGAACAATATTTAGTGGCGACAAACTGATATTGTCAGCTGAGATTTACTATAGTGACGTATCGGCCCCTCTTTTTTATTTTCAATCGATCAACAATTTTAATACCAAATAGATATTAGCTAGAAGAGGTAATTATCCGAATATTTTCAAAATATATTTAAAGTTTAACCAAAAAGGGCTGGGATAGGACAATCTAGTTACTCATCACTTATTCACTAAAATTGGCTGGAAGACCTGCTGAAAATGCCTTACTTCGTTGTTCCGCTTTTCACGAATAATCGCTTTCAAATAATGGAATTTCCGTGTGATGTGTGGTATCTGAATGCGCTTGTATTTTTGTTGTATGCCTTACGAGAAAGATTATGATTTTTTTTTCAGGCACGAAGCAATCTTCGCCAATCTCACCACTGCCCACTGAAAAGCCGCGTTTGTGTTGGGATTAAAATTTCCCGCGTCATAGTAGAATTTTCGTTGTGGGGACGGCCGCAGATATTATGAACGTCATAATTAGAGTAGATAGTGGGAAAATAAAAAATCTCTTTGCAGAATCCAAATAATTCAGTGTATCCAGTTAAATGACACATAAATAAGTTTGCTTTACTTCAAACGACAACAGAGACACTGTACGGGAATTCTGTCTAAAAATTGGACTGACGAATTGCCAGTATACGGCAAAAACCTACTGCTAGTTTTCCTCTCGGACCGACGCACGGACGACGGGAGGGGGGGGGGGGGGGGAATAGACAGCTCAGAATAGACTTGTTCAAAATTTTGGAAGGGGTAGTTCTGCGGTCAGTTAAGCTTAAATGCGACCCTATTCATGGGAAATGTTGTTCTGGAAGAGGACCCTTGCCAATAAGGACCGAACTAATTGGTCTGATGCAGGTTTTAAAAGAGCTTACTTTGGGCATCGCCAGTTGTTCTTCGAATAACGTCTTCTTTTTGGAACGGCACATTGACCAGCCAACTTATTGATTCCGTCGAACCTTCGTCTTCGGTCCCATGCACCGACTATGGATACCTCGACAAAATTTAGTAGACCAACCGCTACTTCGACTTGACGCCCGTCTACTTCCCTCTTGTGTAAGGGTCGGTCGTATTGCCCCGCCTCTGACGATCAGAGAGAAGGACGCTCCCCGATCTCAGTGCGTCATATTTGACGTCGCAATGGTATACACCCAGCAGTCTATTTACTCTCGACTTTTCTTCTCCGGGGCTCTATCGCGATGAGCTGTTGTAGAGGTAACAAGCTATGATGCTCCGCGTAGCTATTCATACATAAGCACGTTAGTATTGGGAATCTATTCGACTCCGCATAGTTGAAGTACAGAGCTCCGGAGTCTCTACTTATTATTTGCTGTTGCAACTCCATTCCGTGTTAGCAGGGACCCATAAATTTCCTGTAATGACTTGCCATTCAGGGGGCTTGTCATTTCCTATGCTTCTGTGTTGCTATGTTGCCTGAGCCTCACCTAGTTTCCAAAAATTCCGCTTGGTCGAATCGGCGTTCTTGCTCAGATAGACAAAGTTTGTTGGGACTATTCAGCATGCCACCAGGTACCTAAGCTAGGACAAAAGATCCAGGATACTTTTCCATTACAGAGAAATATTCCTAGTTCAGCACAACAGCTGCGAAAATTTTGTCTATGTGGATAGTCGCGTATTTTATCCCCGTGGGTATTTCTCGAACTATCTGACGCTCGGTCAAGAGCGCATCAGAAATCTCTTATTGACAAGCCCCTGAATGGCGAGTCATTACAGGAAATTTATGGGTCCCTGGTGTTAGCGAGATTAATTGTGTCTTATAATTCAGATTTTCGTCAGGGTACGTGTACTAAGGTCAGTATTTTCTCTTCCAGTCTGCCTCTGAATTTGGACCTCCGCCCCAACCAGAACAGTCCGATCTTGAAGCCGTCACTGACTCAGTTGTTCACTCATCTGGCGCCGCCGCGATCGCTCAGTCACCGCCATCTACAGTTCAGTATCCAGAATTGTCCCCAGATGACGCTACCTCTAATGAAAATGCTGGGGGAGCTGGGGAAGGTATGTCTGTAGCTGAGGTAGTCCGAGAGCGGGAGTTGAAGGAGGTTCCAGAGACAAGCTTGCAATATGACCATGATGATCAGCTGAAAGAAGCAGCCGAGGTTCTAAACTACCTGGAAGAAGAAGGCTTCAGTAACCACGCTCTTTTAAGCAAGGCGAAACCTCAGCCAGAGTACCAACAAGATGCGAATGATGATTATGATTATCCACAAGATGAAGAAGAAGATCCAGAAGCAACTGTGGAAGAGCAAGAAAATTATGGTACGTATGGTTCAAATTCCGATTCCTTTCGGGAGTTTCCATCTTGGAATACCATTTAAGCGGGTCACAGATTTAGAGACTTCACACACAGTCTCCGTCCTCTTCCCTGATCTGTCTCTAATTGAGGCCTCCTCTACAAGTCGCACACCGGTATTCAACTCGCGTAGAATACAAATAAACGCACCTTCTTTTAAGATCCCACCAAGGCCTTTGCTATTGTTTAGTTTAATTTACTATAGCCGATTTATCATATTTTAGTAAGCGCATTTATATATATTTTTTTAGCGAATTTATAATAACAATTGACTATGATCATACTTTCATAAACTACAGTATTTCGGCCTAAATTACAGTCTTTCGGTCCTTCTGTGCAAGGGTCCTTTTCCGTCTCAAGCCGCTAAGGCTGGGAAGTGAACTTGAACAACAGTTCAAGTTGTGACAAGTTCACTTCTCAGCTTGAGCGGCTTGAGGCGGAAGAAGACCCTCGCCAAGAATGGCCGAAGTATCGCTCTAATAAAGTTCAGCTGACGTGTCCGTTTGTCATAATCAACTAATTCGCAGTCAGCTTGGTCTGAAAGAATATTGACTGTAGTATTTCCTAAGCTCCATCTAATACTTATCCGTCAGTAGATCGATCCATTGAATTTGGTGACTGAAACTAAACAACGGGAGTGGAGAGAAATAATAGTTGCGTTTTTGATCCGAATTCTCCTTGCGATTCTCCTCGCAATTCTCCTGTTTCGCGTTTTTCGTCTTCATCTTTTCAGTTGGGCCACTACTGCAGATAAATCTAACACAGGTAAAGTACCAATATAATGACATAGTGAACTGGACGAGAACAAAAAACCAGCTTTTATAATACTCTCAAGCCATACCCCGAACATCATGAGCCCGGACTCCAATCGCTTCCGGGCGGGCAGCCATTATTACTGACCGAATCCAGGAGGAAATCGTACTAGAGGCGATTTCTTTATTTCCGTTTTCCTCGGTTGGGACAAACAAACGCCCCCTACCTTTTCTAATTCTCTCAACATTTTGTAAATATGTCCTCAAATTTTCAACCGGGCATAATTTCAGGTCAGTCTCTAACTTCGGGATATGAATAACTGGGTGAAGAGATCCTGGTTTCTGGTTCTTAGCTTTAAAATTCTGAGCGACACGTAAACTAACTCCAAAATCTGAGAACTGGACTCCGGCTACTACCAAAGCAGGTAACTCGCTTCTTCTCCGCCCAGAAGCCAACGCCAAAAGAAAAGTTAATTTCTTCGACAAATTCAAAACACTGGCATTCTCGTTAAACTGGCAACCTTTAAACATTTTGAGTACTTGTCCCAAGTCCCAAGCGAAGGAGCGTTGCGGTCGGACGGGCTGATTCGCCTTCGGACTCTCTAACAGAACTGTCACAGCCCGGGACTCCATAGAGGTATTATTAGCATATGCCAATATTGTTGTCAAAGCCGCCCTATACCCATCGACTGTCGATGGACAATAGGCACGGTCCGCTGACAGATAAAAGAAAAAACTCGTGAGGTCCTGCACCGAAATAGTTAGTGGATCGCATCCGTGCTCCCCACACCACGCCGTGAAAATTCGCCATCTACTGGCATAAACCGATAACGTACTAGGCCTCTGTTTATAAACAATGGCACCGATTGCACCAGGAGAAAAACCTTGGGACTCCAGTAGAGCTCTCAAAGTAGAAAGGCGTGTAGATCCGGATTCGCGAGGTTGGGGTGGAGATGCCGCCCTTTCTTTATCAGATCCGGTAACTGTTCGAGCCGCAAGGGAGGTACCTTCACTAAACTCAAAAGAATCGGAAACCATATCATTGACGGCCACCGCGGGTCGATCAATATTGCACTCACCCGTTCCTCCCTCAGTTTTAGAACTACCCTGGTCAGTGGTCTAAATTGAAAAGGGCGGGAACGCGTATACCATCAACCCGCTCCATGGAATCGAGAACGCATCCGTTGCTACTTCCCCCTGACCCTGTTCCAACGAACAAAACATGGGTAAAACTGCGTTTCTGCGATCCGCGAACAGATCCACCATCGGGGTTTCCCACATAGCGAATAACTTGCTCAGAATCGATGAATTCAGGCTCCAGTCGAGTCGGGAAAATCGGATTTTCCTTAACAGGGGAACCTTGCCCCGGGACAAATCGTCCGCCCTGGTATTCACCTTGCCCTTCATGTATCCTGTCCGAATTTGAACCCCCTTTTGTTTTGCAACTCTGTGTAACTCCTGGGTAGCCCGCAACATTCTTAGAGATTTGGTTCCGCCTTATCGGTTCACATAACTTACTGTTGTCGTGTTGTCGATCATGGGACCCAGACGGTAGACTCAGGCGTTTTAAAACCCGACAGGCTGCGATTAATTACAAGCAATTTATATGCATTGTTTTCTCCGATTGCGTCCAAAGACCGGAGATATCTTGACCGTTCCCGTGTCCTCCCCAGCCAATCAGACTTGATGTGTCCGAGAAAACCTGCAGGTCCGGATGAAAAGCCCCAGTGGAACCCCGTGCGACAACCAACTCTGGTCGGTCCATCTTTTTAATGCCGATCGTTATGGGGGGAGGACAGGAGCCTTTGTCTTCGAAGGCAAGCTCTGATACCTGGCGGGAATCCACGCTGTCAAGTAAATCTGTAAGGGGCGTATGTACAATCTGCCCAAATACACCTGGTCTGCAACTGAATTCAGTCTTCCTAAAACGCTTAAATACATCTTTAAAAAAACAAGAGCTGTAAGCTCATATGGCACTTGCATGTGTCAAGATGATTTGATTGATCAAAAGTAAGTTTCGACTTTGCGGTTGAGATGCGCGCTATAAGGGAGCTGGAACTTCATTTGTAAGCAAAACCCTTGAGGCAAAACTGCTAATGGGCTGATGGGCATCACGAAAATGCATATATTGCTTAAAAGTATTTTTTTTTACTTTGCGGTCAAGATTGGTACTTTAAGGAATAATCGGATTTGGGAAGTAGCAATTTCTAAGCAAATGTTGTTGAGTCTCCAATATTCCAGCGAAGTTTCATCGTCCTAGCACATCTGGAAGTACCTTAACGCGCGATCACCGGAATCCCAGACCCCCCTCCCCCTCCTCCAACTCCACCCACAATAACCGGAGCCAATCCTGTTCTGTAAATGATTAATCCAGAGCATCTGTTTGTCATTCCCACGAAGTTCGATCCAGATCACACCAGTCTAAGCGGGTCAAGTATTTTCCGCCCTCCCCCCGATAATTGCCGGATTCGGTCCGGAAATGAAAAAAGGTCACAAGAGAAAAATGTCCTCTGTTTAATTATTAAATTTCACTCGAATCCGATTACCCGTTCCAAAGTTACGCATGACTCAATATTCCGGATTCCCCTCCCTCAACTCCCCCCCCCCAAGATTATCATATCGAGGATTTTTTTCAGTTTGACCGGGTCCCTGATATGCCTTCCAAGTTTCGTCGTGAAAATCTCCCAAAAAACGGAATTCCGGGATACCCCTCCTCCCCCCCCCCCTCAAGTGTCCGGATCCAGTCAAATTATGTAAAAGATTTACATGGACCAGATGTTTGTTCTTCCCAGCAAGTTTCACTCCGATACCATCATTCTAACCGTTTCTCGAGATTTCCGGTCCACCCCCCCCCCCCACCCCACCCAGCTCCCCCGCGGTGCACGTAGCCAATCCGATTCAGCAAATGACTTACCTAGAGCATCTGTTTCAAATGACTTACCTAGAGCATCTGTTTGTTCTTCCCACAAAGTTCCATCCCGATCCCTCCATTCTAAACGGGGCACGTATTTTCCGCCCCCCCCCCCCAATAGTTGCCGGATCCGGTCCGGATATGAAAAAAATCATCGGAGAAATGTCCTCTGTTGAATTCTTAAATTTCACTCGAATCCGATCACCCATTCCAAAATTACGCATGACTGAAAATTTCGGATTCCCCTCCCTCCACTCCCCCCACCATTATCTGATCGACAAAATTTTTATTTTGAAGTCAGTTTGATTGGGTCCCTGATATGCCTGCCAAGTTTCATCGTGGAAATCCCCAAAACCACCATCACCGGAATTCCGGGACCCCCCCCCCCCCCCATAAGTGTCCGGATCAAGTACAATGGTCTAAAGGACTTATCTAGAGCAGATGCTTGTTCTTCCCAGCAAGTTTCACTCCGATCCCTCCATTCTAACCGTTTCTTGAAATATCCGGTCTCCCCCCCCCAACTCCCCCCTGGCTACCGAATCCGGTCATGACTTTAAACGGGACATTACAGATATATGTTCTGTTCAGTTATGAAGTTTCATTACAATCCGATCATCCGTTCGAAAGTTACACACTTCTCAATTTCCCGGATTCCCCTGCGGATTCCCCTCCCTCCACTCCCCCACCATTATCTGATCGACAATATTTTTATTTTGAAGTCAGTTTGATTGGGTCCCTGATATGCCTGCCAAGTTTCATCGTAAAAATCCAAAAAACCACCATCACCGGAATTCCGGGACCCCCCCCCCCCCCATAAGTGTCCGGATCCAGTACAATGGTCTAAAGGACTTATCTAGAGCAGATGCTTGTTCTTCCCAGCAAGTTTCACTCCGATCCCTCCATTCTAACCGTTTCTTGAAATTTCTGGTCTCCCCCCCCCCAACTCCCCCCTGGCTACCGAATCCGGTCAAGACTTTAAACGCGACATTACAGATATATATTCTCTTCAGTTATGAAGTTTCATTACAATCCGATCATCCGTTCGAAAGTTACACACTTCTCAGTTTCCCGGATTCCCCTGCCCTCCACCCCCCCCCCAAAATGGTCGGATCAGAAAACTGATTATTCCTAATTTTGTTTGGTCGGGTCTCTGATATGCCTGCCAAGTTTCATGGTCCTAGCACAACTGGAAGTACCCTAACTCGAAAAAGTGTGACAAAATGCCCTAAATTTTCAAGTTTCCAGCGCCCCGCACTCCCCCCCATATGGTCGGATCGGGAAACTGATTATTTCCAGGTTAGTTTGGTCGGGTCCGTGATATTCCTGCCAAGTTTCATTGTCCTAGCTCATCTGGAAGTACCCTCACTCGAAAAAGTGTGACAAAATGCCCTAAATTTTCAAGTTTCGAGCGCCCCCACTCCCCCGCATATGGTCGGATCGGGAAACTGATTATTTCCAGGTTCGTTTGGTCAGGTCCCTGATATTCCTGCCAAGTTTCATTGTCCTAGCTCATCTAGAAGTACCCTAACTCAGAAAAAAAGTGACAAAATGCCCTAAATTTGCAAGTTTCCAGCGCCCCGCACTCCCCCCTATATGGTCGGATCGGGAAACTGATTATTTCCAGGTTAGTTTGGTCGGGTCCCTGATATGCCTGCCAAGTTTCATTGTCCTAGCACATCTGGAAGTACCCTAACTCGGATATGTGGGACAAAAAACTCGGACCGACCGACAGACCGACAGACCGACAGACGGAATTGTGATCGGTATATGGCACTTGAGCCAGAGGCTGCAAGTGCCATAAAAACGTTTCAACTTCATGACACCTTTTTCCAGACCGATAATTTCCGGAATCGCGGATGGTTTCTGGGTAAAATTGACGCCCCGGCTGTTACGAGAATGTCACTTTGGTCAGAGAGCTGGTTAAGAAGGCCCGCAAGGCGCACCGTTCACTATATTTAGTAGCGGTGGACCTAGCGAAAGCCTTCGATAGTGTGCAGCAGAGCAGTATTGAGAGGGCACTGAGGCGATTTGGCGCTCCACAGAAGTTCATCGATCTTGTCGGGGACCTGTACAGGGGAGTGGGGACTCGCCTGTATGTGGGCCCGGACGAGATCGGACACCTGGCTGTCAAGGTGGGAGTGAAGCAGGGGGATCCACTGAGTCCTCTTTTGTTCAACATGGTTGTCGATGAATATTTGGCCAACAGTAAAATCGATGTTGGTTTTGATCTGGATGGCCTCAAACTCCGTGCGATTGCTTACGCGGACGACATAATTCTGATTGCGGAGTCCCAGCCCGGGGCTCAGTTATTGATAAACGAGTTGACAGATTTTTGCGGAGAAAGGTTTCTAAAAGTCAACCCGGGAAAGTGTCAAGCGCTCCAGCTGGTGTATCGAGGAAAGTTCAAGTGTATGGCGGTCGGAAAAGACCCGATTCGCTCAGGTGATAGTACCATCAGCATGATAGGCGCTGACGGTGAGTTGGCGTATCTGGGCGTTTCCATACGTCCGGATGGGAAGACGGTTGTTCGCGAGGAAGAAGTCCGGGCATCACTGAGGAAAATCCTTACATGCCCTCTCAAGGGAGCACAGAAGGTGCAGTTAAAAAGCAGTCCAAAAAGATTGGGACGGGACAAGCGTTTTCTTCGTCGATATCTGTAGACCCAGAGCACTGAGTGTCTGCTTGACAAACGCTACATGGTTCGTACACTGGTCTCTGGAATCCGCTATCAGGAGCCAATCGTCCAAATATTGGAAAATCAAGATTTTCCTGTGATGGAGATATTTTGCTACCTCTCGCATTAAAACTGAGAAAACCCACGGAGCTGTAGTGAGACCGAAGGGTAGAGTAACGTGCTCGTACACCACGTTCCCAACCTGTACTCTCAAATATTTCTGAGAACGGCGATACACGGGTAGGTGAAGATATGCATCTTCTAAATCCAGGACTACACCCCAATGTCCCCAAGCACCTCTGTTCATTACTTGAGTAATCTGTCGCGTTGTTGTAAATTTGAACTTGCGCTTCTCGACAAAACTGTTCAACACTTTTAGATTCGTTATCAGCCGATGGGGGGCTATTGTCTGACACTACTCTGACAGCCTTCTTTGCTAGTAAGATTGACATTTCTTCGGCTATCGTCGGGCACTGACGCGTGAGTAAAGTTCTCCGACATAACTTGGGCGGGTTCATAAAAAATCGTATCTTGTACCCATACTTGATCACCCTCAAACAAAACGGGTTCGAATTGTCACTCCCTCCCACGCTGCTAGATAACGACGCAAACGCCCCCCAATTAGTTCCTTCTGAGGGGCATCTTGCAACATAGGCGTGGGGGGTGCACTTCCCTAGTGACGAAAGCGAGGCGGGAAGGCTGACCTTGAACAACCTCTGCCCCAAAAACTTAGAGGCCCATCACTACGGGGGCGAAAATTCCCCTGCCCGGATATGCATAAACACGTATACCTGGTTGTGGACGAGCTGCCAAATTAGTATTTTTGTCAAACGCGAGAATGGAGAAGCCAGAGGAGCAAAAACGGTAGTTTGTATGAGAATCGAGAATTCAGAAGCGAGAACGGAGAACTGAGAATTCAGATCAAAAACGTAACTAATGACTGGTATAGTCACTGACACGATGCTTTAAGTACTTCGAGTCACAAAGGCACCTCTACGTTTTGTCGTTGCTGCGCATCATCTTTGTGGACACCAAAGAAACTTAAACCAAGATTCTTACTAGAAATGATCTTTTCAGGAGAAAATGGCTCAGAAACATTGTTTTCATAAATAACATTACTTTCCATGAGAAATTAGCGATTTTCTTGTTAGCGCTTGTCCACTCCATCCAGCCTTCCTCTCTCCGACGCGGTGGCTGGACGCAAAATATTTGAAAACAGAACACGCCTTGGTTCAACAGTGGGAAAAATAAGCCAAAAAAAAAACAAGTCCAAAACACAAGGTAGACCCGATGGTCTACCATGCCTTCCAGAATAAAAAAATTATACTTTGGCTTCTCATGTCCTGATCTGTGAAAGAGTCGTTGACCGACCTTGAAGCTTTCGTCGTAGTTTGCGTTGCGTGACTGTCAAAACTCGGCTAGGCCGAATAAGCGCTAAAAAGTAGTAGGTTCAAAACCAAACAATTGCGAAACGTGGAGATTTATAATCCCATAAGGGAGCTAAGGATAATATGAAAGGCAGAATAAGCAAGACGGGTCCTTTAATAGTGTGGAAAAAATCGTCCATGAATAAAACATCATATGCCCAGCAGGGGCGTCACGACCAGGGGGGGAGGGGGGGGCGCCCCACGCCCGATGTTGTCGGCCAGTCGGTAAACAATAACCGAGTCGGCCAAAGTCGACCGAGTCGCCAAAACAGTTTTTTTTTCGTTAAAACAGTCGATTTTTCGTCAAAACAGTCGTTTTTGTCTGAAAATCAGTCTTTTTTTTCGAAACTGTCGTCTTTTTTCTTGATAACAGTTGTTTTTTCTGCAAAAACAGTCGGTAAAAATTACCAGCCAGTCGGTAAATTCTTTGCCCCCCTCCCCACAAACATTTTGGCTAGTAACTCCTCCATGATGCCCTTAGTCAATCAACTTTTCTGTTTTAGTTGTACTAGAACACGATTATTCTTTAAAAAAATATATACAATTGTTTCGTTCATTTGGTCATCCATATCCATAATAAATTCATAATAAACAAATAAAAATAAAATTGATTCAACATATACTAGCCCAGAAACACGTAATCACTACACGTTAAGCGGTTTAGCGTGTACTTGGCCAAATGCTTGGAGGCCCGTGATAAACCTTGCTTTTATATTGCTCATAGATTATGTAGATTTAAAAAAAAAACGCTAAATAATTCGGATATGTTTTTCTTTACTTAAGAACTGTATTTAAGTCTGCGTTTCTTTTCTATAAATCTCGATCTCATAAAGTTATGTGGCCAGCCTTCATCCAGTGGGGGCTTCACTGGACCTTATATAGTTAGTCATGGTCCAACCGTTTAGTTTACCGGTTCTTTTTTATGGTATTTCAGGGTGTTCCAACTTCCAAGCCTCTAGACAATGGTGCTTATTTGACCTGTTATTTGACGGAGGAAAATAACACTAGGGGCTGAGTACCGCCAGGACTTGAAAAACGTGACACACACTCCAAGCAGCGACAATAGCGATAGAGCACGTCCCTACTGAAACGCATTCAGTCGTTCATCAGCGCTGGCTCCAGTGCTTCCACTATGTCGGATTTTTCCGACATTGTCGGATTTTTGGCCCTCTCGTCGGAAAAAAAATAATAGTGTCGGACTTCGGAGTTTTGTCGGATTTTCAATAAGGAACGGATATTTTTCCGATTCTGACTGGTTCTGGATTTTCTTTTACTGGAGAAGGATTTTCAAACTAGCAACATTCGTGGGCTGTTCTGTTAGTGATTTGGCCCATGGCCAAAGGCTGCCATAATTGTTTACATTCTTAATGTGATTTTTGATACCAATAAATGAATACTCATGAGTAGCGGGCCAATGAATTTGTAGAAAATGAGAAACTTCTTTCTTGAAGTCGGAATTTTGTCAGATTTTTCGGTTTGAGTCGGACATTTGTTGGATTTCGGACCAGTATGGTGTCGGAAAAATAGTCGGATTTTCTGTGGTCGGGTGTCGGAATTTTCAAGATTTTTAAACAGACCGAACGGAAATCTGGTAGGAACAAAGTGGAAGCACTGGCTGGCTCCGATAACTACATATTCTGAACACAGCAAAAAAAAAAGATACAACCTCACCTGTTTCCTCGATGTTTGCAGACCGCATCTTAGCTTTACAAGAAATTTCTAAACCCGCAAGTTAGTCTCGCTTTAAATGCCCCAAGCGTGGCGGGCTGTGCTACAAGTATGGCCCGTCTGCGAAGCACGGAAAGCATAAGTCTTGTGCCTAGTATTATTTTGTACTGACTAGGGAGTTTTATAAGTAGTGAACTGAAAGACAAAAATGCTCCTCAGCCGGGATTTGCACCCAGGACTCTCTGCTTACGAGACAGGCGCTCTTACCATTTGAGCTACCGAGGGCTTGTGAACAGAGTTTGCAAACCACTACAACAGTCTGGTAGAAGCCGGCCATAGGAACAGCGATCCCGCACGAAGGCAAATTCATCTAACCAGTTCACATCCCCGTGTCACGGAAATTAATAATAATACAGGAGTATCGTCAAAACGTGAAAACAGGGACACACACGCAAATAGACGCGACACTAGCAACAGTGGCGATAGATAACGTCCGTACTGAAACTCGATCAGTCGTTCACCCGGGCTGGCTCCGATAACGCCTTGTTCCGAACACGGCAAAAAAAGATGTAACCACCCCTGTTTCCTGGATGTGAGCACACCGCATCTTTGCTGTCCTGGAATTTTCTCGTTGTGTCCCGCTTTAATGCCGGGAGCGTAGTGGGCGGCGCTACGAGTAAGGCCCCTTTCCGGTGCGTGGAAAGCATAGGTCTTGGTGCCACTCCTTGGTGTTATTTGCTCTGTTATTCGATTTACAGTGTTGGATCACTAGATAGGCAAATTTATAAATAGGCTATCCGCTTAAAAAAAAAAAAAGTGGGTCAGAAAAAAGTGACTTACTTACAAACATCCATACGTTAGATTGCTTCTGCAATACTCTGTAAAAACCTAAGAGAACTTGCTCTTTCAGAACTTGACTGGGAGAAGGTCGATCCCTCAGGCATCGAGGAGTCTTTCAACATTACCTTCCGGAAGCCATCAACCCCTCCCCCAGAATACGCAACGGAATTTGTACCAGAGTCCGTAGACGATTCGAATATGTATCACATTGAGGCCGAACATGCACTTAGTGAAGGCAACCGAAAAATCTCAACAGAAGAAAAGCAGTCACCGTTGTTGGAACAAGAGTCAAAGAGATCGGGGCCAGTGGAGCCTCTAAGACTATCAAGTGCTAGCGAAGAAACGCCATCTATTGAGCTGGTTAAAAGGAAGACGCAAGAAGTGGGCCCGATAGGGAACTCTGTTTTCGAAGGTGAAACAGATGGCGCTAAAAGTGATCCGGTCGAAGAAGTACATTTAGTGTCGGAAGTGAAAGACAAAACAAGTGCATCTCAGTCGATTGAACCTAATGTTGAATCCTCAAAAGTGGACCTCTTCGAGAATATGGAACTCTTCTCGGTCTCGATGAAAACGGAAGATACAAATGACATCCACAGAAGGCTCGGCTCTAAGAGCCTTTTGGTAAGCCCATTAGTGCCTGAAATGATGTCAATGAAGAATGGAACATACAATGACATCAGAACACAAACGGACGCTTCAAATGACATCGGAAAAATAACGGAAATCAGTGGTACACATCCATCGTCTGCTCACTCAGGGGATACTTCCATTCATACTCCGGTCCTTCCTACTTCAGTCGCATCGGACCGCATCCGTTCCGGGCACCAATCAGCACTTGATCGCCTCCTTGATCCGTTTTTCGATGATAGTATGAATAGTGATCTAGCGGTCAAAAGCTCAACCCAAGTCGTCACATCTACGATTGACTCGTTAGATGGCGTTGCGAATGATGTGATTGAGCAAGATATTTCAAAAGAATCTGCTGAGAACTACACATTTAAGAGAAATAAGGATGTTGGTGACGCTGGTGGAGGAAGTGGGCAGAAGATAGCAATAACGACGGAGGCCAACAAGGAAGGTATGTCGTTTCTTTGATTGGACCGAAGCTAACTGTTGGCAAAAGGCAAAATTAGTCCGGACGAATCGGGAATCTCGGTCGCCAATGGGCTACTTATTGCGTTGGCCTATATTCGGAATTGTTCTGCACATGAATACAAACAAAAACGCTTTTATGTAGGGAGAGGAGGGTTGTAAACCCCAACTAGCTAAGTTATAAATTTGACAATCTTGACCACTTTGTGGCACACGTTATTTTTTTTCTGGGGGGGGGGGGGGGGGGGGCAAACTGATGAGTTTTTATCGTTATAATATTATTCTGATTAATTTAAATTTTTTAATTTACTCCATGACCTCCGCTGACTGGGGAACATTTTTTGTTTTTTACAGCCCGACGAGGACCGTCGTCGGAAGGCGCTTGAAAACAAACTTTTATTTTATATATTTTTATACAGTATGTGTAATATGTATAACTTATCTTTGGATGTGTCAATGTCTCGGCTCATAATAAAAGCATTCTATTACGTCGAAACATCAGACTGGTCAGAATTATATAAGCTTACAGATTGTACTCCCCGATACGTAGTTTAGGCCTTCAGTTCCACGTCAAAGTATCTGTACTCGCTTCTGTTTTTTTCAGGCAAAAGTCTATTTTCAAAGGCATTTTTTCCATATCTGCACTCCTGGAGTTCGAACTCCTGTGGCCTTCACAAATTGCCTCTCTGAAATTTATAATTTCCATTTACTCAAATGCCCTCGAATTACTTTAAAGCACAAGTAGCTAAGAATAGTAATACAGCATTATTTATGACCCATTATACGCCCAAAAAGACGGAGTGTATGTTTACACGGAAAAGCATACTAACGTAATATACAATAAGCTATATTCCATTCACTGTCAGAAGTTTCATAACAGGGTGCGCGGTTTCAACAGATAATGCGTAACAGATAACACTTCGGATGTTATCTGTTGTGTTTGAAAAGGTTATGCATGGAATGTTATGCATAACAACCCGATGAAAAATTTATCTCAAAATAGTACTATGAAGTAGTACGAAAAAGTTGCATGCAGTACTAAAGATGCTACTACATGCTTCTACTTCGAGGCTACCGTGTTACTGCATACTACTATATGGTACTATTAGCAAGACTGGATGTTACTATGGCAAGACAGGATGCTACTGGATACTACTACATAAGACTGGACCAGTCTGAGGCACATTAAATGATAGTATGCTATGCTACTGTGCTACTATGAAGTAGTACGAAAAAGTTGCATGCAGTACTAAAGATGCTACTACATGCTTCTACTTCGAGGCTACCGTGTTACTGCATACTACTATATGGTACTATTAGCAAGACTGGATGTTACTATGGCAAGACAGGATGCTACTGGATGCTACTACATAATACTGGACCAGTCTGAAGCACATTTAATGATAGTATTCTTTGCTATTTTTATGATTACATGCAACGTTTTCGTACAACTACCATACTACTACGCAGGCAACAAATTTTTCATCGGGAAGCTTTGTTAGAACGAGCCAAAAAAGCATCTACTGACTGTATTCCCTATCGCAATGATGTCGGAAAACTCAGCAGATACTTTTGGGCGGTTGTTCGGTTCTTCCTCATGGTAAGCTTGTTATGCAGAACATTTTGAAACACAACAGATAACATCCGAAGTGTTATCTGTTACGCATTATCTGTTCCCGATGACAAATTTGTAGCCTGCGTAGTTGTATGGTAGTTGTACGAAAAAGATGCATGTAATACTATGTAATAGCAAAGAATACTATCATTTAATGTGCCTCAGACTAGTCCAATCTTATGTAGTAGTATCCAGTAGCTTCCTGTCTTGCCATTGTATCACCCAGTCTTGCTAATAGTAGCATGCTGTAGTATGCAGTAACACGGTAGCCTTGAAGCAGAAGCATACTAATGTTTTGGGATAAACTTTTCATCGGGTTGAAACCGCACATCCTCGTGTTATCTGTTATGAAACTTCTGACAGTGTTTAAACGGCTAAAAACGGAAAGTCAGCTGCGATGATTGTCAGTGATATTTCGGTCCTTCTTGGCAAGGGTCCTCGTCAGGCTCTTTCTGGACTGGAAGAAACAAGCCTGCAATAAATAAATGTACACTTGCCAAGAAGGGCCAAAAACCGCTGACAAACATTGTAGCTGAGGTTCCGTTTTAAGCCATTGTTTAATTTGTGTTTCCCAGTCAGCGGGTGAGCTTGGGCTCAGGGAGCATTTAGCTATAAGAGTTAAGATAAGATTTATTTTCGTAAAAGCACAAGTGCCATGGAAACAACAAAACAACACCAAAACGAAACCATAACCTCAACAACTATTTACAAAAAACTTTCCCTGAATCATGGCCACCTTTGGGAATCTTCTCAAATTTCTAATATCTCTAAAACTTCTACTTTTCAGAATTTGTTTAAAGCTTTCCTCCCCCCAAATCATTTCCCCAAATATTTCCTTCCTCAGGTCTTTTAACTCCTGACACTCACCCATTAAATGGAAAATACATTCATTCGTTTCACCGCACATCGGACAGAAGTAAGGACCACGAAGCACTCAATTGGTATTCCAACCGATTAACTAATTAATGGACTAAGCAACAAAAGTACCCCCCCCCCCCCCCCCCACACACACACACATAAAGAAAAGAGAACAAACAGGACAAGGCACCAGAACAAAAAACCCTCCTGTGTTGGTTTGAAGGTTTTTCCGCGAACTTGAACAAAATTCATCTGCAGCATCTATAGAGGATGTCGCAAATCTTGTATCTCGCCAAGCTTCCCATTTCTTGTCCAAGGGGGACACGGTTGAGGAACTTCTCGTACTTGAAATATTCCCTTCTAATTTCTATTTTATCCGATTGAGTAAATAATTCCCAGAGCGGAACCAGGTAGAGAGAGAAATAGCATTATAGACTATCGCGAGGTGGCGTTTTCCAAGATTAAGCTGTGAGCTACCTGCACCAGCACACGCACGACGGATCTTACACTCAGTACGAGCGATGTTACTATTTATCCATTTGTTTCCCTCAGAACTGGGGAGTAACATTGAAAAGAGCAGTTAAGGTTATCCTAGGCCCAGCGTACCTTAATCATGAATATAGTCTTTCAAGTCTCGGCTTCCCTTCTCTTTGAACGTAGACACGATTTAACAACAAGTTTTGACCATGAATGTCTGAGCTCTGAACTTCACAGACCAATGTTGCCTGGGTAAGTTGAGCAAGACAAAAACAGGCCGAACACTTGTATTCAAACCCATTCAAACAAAGTTAAGTTAACTAATTATCCAGTAGATACAACTGAATTATATTAAAACTCGTTTGTGTAGTTCTTGGTCGTGTTTATCTGGTGTTATTTGTCAGTGATCACTTTTTGGTTTTTTATTTTGTTGAAAGTTTTAGGTTGACCCACCTTTGCTAGCGACCTTTGCGATTTTGCCCAATGAACGATATGTGCAAATGTATACATATATGATAAATAAACAAGACTATCCCTAAATAAAGTGATCCATTCGGTGACACTGTAAATAGTACGGAAAAAAATACACAAGGTTTAAAAAACTGAATTAGGGTTATTATCCTCGTACGTTATTGCATTAAGGAGTATCTTAGGAGTCAAGAGAGGTACCAATAGGTAGTCCTAAGCTAGGCGTTACTAGCCAAAATGTTTGGGGGGGGGGGGGGGGTAAGGTATTTACCGACTGGTTGGTCATTTTTACCGACAATTTTTGCAGAAAAAAACGACTATTATTGAGAAAAAACGACTGTTGAAGAAAAAATCGACTGGTTTTAAAAAAGCTACTATTATCAAGGAAAAATCGACTATTTCTACGAGAAACTGACTGTTTAAAAAAAAAAAATCATCTGTTTCTAAGAAAGAAAATCGAATGCTTTTTTCGAAAAATCGCGCCGCTTCCCGCCGACTCGGCTATTTCTTACCGACTGGCGTCCCCCCCCCCCCCCTAAATCTCCTGCGATGGTATGACGTGAGAGTCACCCAAGATTCCTCTGTTTGACGTTTCAGATCGGGGAAAAATAAACAGCGCAACTTGTGACGGAACCATTCATTAGCAAGCCTCTGAGCAAAAAATCACCTCTGATCATCTCTATCATCAAATCACCTCTTAGTATATTGTACATACAGTTTACTGAAGTATTTTGGATTCTAGCATTTTTATCTTGCATCGGATTATAACCCTCTGAATTCGGATTTTAATGCTCGAATTAGGAACAAAAATGTCCGAAATCGGTGACGCACAACTACTAAAGTCCGATAAAGGAGAGACTTTTTACAGTGTTCCTATTATACATCATCCGCGTAAACCAAAACAGAAACAACATCACCATTCTAAGTGCAACAGCCCTGGGTTATTGGGGCTGTTGTAAACAGTAGGCGATTATAATCCAGTATTCTAAATATAATCCAAAAATATAGGTAAAATATCCTAAATATAATACAGTATTCTAACAGACGTAACCCTTTTCTAACTGCATGGCTTCCCAAACAGAACAAACTCGCCCCGTCCCGGCTCGCTAGGCCTCCTTGGTTTTGATGAGAAACACGGAAAAATTACATAGCACGTGACCAATGTGCTCCTCTAAACTATACGTGGGAGCCGGACACGCCTCGGTACGATCCAAACATGTTTTTAACATTTTAAGAGCTAATGAGATAGTCGGTTTAGGGTTAAGGAGACATGCTGAATTCAAATAAGAAATTCATTTTCTCGCCGGACAAGTAGTTCATCCGGAATCCGGCCACAGCCGGAAAAACTTGTTAAAAATATGTTTTACCCGAGGTTGATTAGAGGTTCGATGTAGGGGCAATGAGGCATGCTGAATTCTTTTTTGAACTTTATTTGAGATGGCAGATATAGGGGAGCGGGCATGCTTAATCCAGTTCTAAAACTGATTTTGGCAAAAACAAAGGCAAAAAAAAACTAATTTTCTCGCCCGACAAGAAGTTTACCCGGAACACGGCCAAACCGGAAATTTGGTAAAAAGAAAACTTAACTCTTAATTCGATTAGAGGTTCGTATCGCGGGTAAGAACACTAGATGAATCCGCGTTTGAGCTCTGTTTTCTCGCCAGACAAGCAATTCTGCCAAAATTTGCAAAAACCCGGAGGTTTGGATCGAATGGTTCTTGGTTCACCTTTCAGTGGCACCAGCTGTTTTGCTCTCCATGCAGTTCGTTCGGAAACGAGGAATTTGGTCTAAGACTTTTCTATAGTCGATTAGTGACGAGGTATACGGGTAAACATGCATGCTGAATCCGTATCTGAAAGTGTTTGGCCGTAATTTTTCAAAAAAGACCAAACAGTGTCCTTTGGCTTACATTCCTAGTTGGTAAATGTTTCAAGCGTATAAGTACATAGGGGCACTACAAATCCGAAAGAATAATTATGAAATCGATTATCCCTGGATAACGGAGAAACGAAGTAACGCATTTTTAACGGGTTTTTGGGAAAATTTAAGTGAATAAGTGATATGTTACTAGATTGTTGGATCTCAGCCCTATTCGGTTAATCGTTAAGATTGTCACTTAAAACTAAAAACTCTTCGACCTTCAACCCACCCTACACATTTATTCGTCGCGTTTTTAGCGTTTTCCGTTTGTTCACAACACATCCAATTTCACATTCGTCAACTAGATTGATGCGAGTAGTAGCAGACGCTGGCTGGTCAGCCATTGTTGGACGCAAAGCGGCAATAACCATCAAAGTCTTTCCCCTTTTGCGGAAGTAACAGGGATTGCCTTATAGCGAGCTTGAACGCTGTCCATACTAGTGCTAAGACATCTTTCAGTTCACGAAAGCCTTCGAATGTATCTTCAGACTTTTTGTTTGTTTCGAGGCTCTCCTGGCGACTTTCGAGATCGTGTCGGAACAAGGCTAACTCGTTTTGAACTCTTCTCTGCTTATCACCGGAAAAGAGTCGAGAAAGCTGTCAAAATTGGAGTAGACGGTACCGTGATATTATTCCTGGAACAGTATTTGTAGTTGGACATTATGGAAATTTCATTAGGTTGCCTAATTCTTGAAAGCTAAAACTTGGGAGATTACCAGAATCACCCGATGAATGTACCGGTACGCTGTGTCGTCTGTCTGCAAGAATCACTCTGGTAAAGTTGTGTGCCGGGGTCATTCTGGTAAGCTGTGAGTCTGTACTTATCCGGTAAGCAGTAAAATTCCGGTAGATTCCCTGGGACAAATGCAGGAAGATTCTGTGGAGCTAAGTCCAATAGATTCCCTGGTCCAGCTTCCAGTAAAGTTCCGGTAGATTCCTTGGGCAAGATTTCGGTAGATTCCCTGAAAATTCCGGTAGTTTCCAAAATTCTAGTAGATTCCATGGGGCAAAGTCCGGTAGATCCCCTGATCCATCCTCCAGTAAATTACCTGAGACAAGTTGCGGTAGATTCCTTGAGCAAGATTTCGGTTGATCCCCTGAGCAAAATTCCGGTAGGTTCCCTGAGCAATAATCCGGTAGATTCTCTAAACATCACCAAGTTCAGGGGAATTTGACAAATTTTAACTGGCAATGCTTCGCCGCACCAGTCAAAATTTGCCGGAAACTGATGACCTAGATATGCAAACATGCATAAGGATGTGCAAACGGCCACTGTAAGGGGGGGGGGGATTGAGTGGAAACCGGAAATATGGATATGATCTGATTGTAGTCAAACATAATGGACGGGAAGCAAGGGCGTCACTAGCCTTTTACCTTTGGGGGGGGGGTCCGGTTTGTGCCGACGGACTAAAAAATTTGCCGACACCCCCCCCCCCCCCTCGGGACGCCCGTGCGTGGAGCTAAATGATTTGAGAACAGAGACGTTTGGGCGAGAAACGATGGAAGAGGAAGACCCGGTTCATATCACCGGGAAGAAACATTTTGCTGACCTTGGTCAGCATCGGGAGCACTTTCTGTAGTAATGATTTGCCCGTTGGAATTGATTTTTTTTAAAGTTTGTATTTTATTTACTTTTCTCACCATGGTGAATGATGAATGGATGAATTCATTTATTCATAGACCGTCCAGGGCCCTCGCGTAGAACTGCTTTCTGTTTTATTTGTCACGGTAAAAGTCCCTTGTATAGGTTCCACCATCACATAAATATCTACCAATAATATGGTAGTCTAAGAACAAATAAGTAAACAGAACCTCCGTCTTTGGTCCCATGCACCGACCATGGATACCCCGAGATACTGGGCAGAGCTAGAGCTGCTTGCTGAGCTTATGGATGTCCGTCTACTTCTCTCTTCGCCGCTGCGCATATCAGAGGAAAAGACTGTAGCAGGCGTGCATGACTCGCTCTGTAGTACGTCAGATGTGACGTCACAATGGTAGACCTCCAATCGGCTGTTACTCTCTAAGTTTCTTGTCGGGGCCTCTACTGCGGATAAAGATTAAAGTTAACTGCAGTATTTGCCACTCGGATTATTCTTATCTCTACGCAGATAAGATTAATACCAAATAGAAATAAGATGAATCTGAGTAGCAAATACTGCAGTTAACTTTAATCTTTATACGGAGAAACTTTCTTACAGTGTAGCTCCTACCCTCCACGCGTTTGCATCGGGCAGGGTATCGGGATTCTATTCGACTCCGCATGGTCGTATTATTGAGAAAGGGAGACAGAGGTTCTTGTGCTTATTTGTTCTTGGTTAGTCGGATGGATAGAAGATGACATTTCCTCATATAATGGGGATTTCAAAAAGCACCTAGCTCGTGTTTCAAATACATAGCTTCGTGCTTAATTTAATTTGCCCGGTTTTGTGGTCGACTAAAAATTAATAACGTTTGCATGACTGAACTTGATGACCGCACATAAAAAATTAAGTTTCGTTTGAAATACTTCATTAGCCACAAGGACAGTATTTCCGCCATGTGACTGTCTAGCCCGAATATTGAAGTCAGTATATTGCGTGATGAAGAAGGTTTTCGGTGTACATATCTAGACGAAATTGGGACTATTTCTAGATGAAATAGTCGCACTTTTAATAGTTGAAAATATTATCAATGAGACACACGAAGCTCGTGAACCTTCCTCATTCTCCCTTTTCGATTGTCTCTAGCTTCCCTTTAGAACTTTAAGCTCCAGAGGTACACGCCCTTCGCCATTCTTTCGATTTCCACCTACGACTTTATAGCGCCTTATCGGCAGAGTTTGTCAGTCGAGGGGACGAACTTTGCCGAAAACTTCAAGGTCCGCAGGTATAATACTGTAGTTCCTACGCATGACGTCACGATTTTGGCTTCTTGGCGTCAAGGCTGGAACGCATTTTTCATTTTTCCGCAAAATATCACTCCACGTGGTAATCCAGCCAATCACGTTACAGAGATCTGTAGTTACCACGCTTACTACGCTCCCGAGCATGGTAAGCAAATAGTTACTATTAGTTACTATTTCGAGAAGGTTGGAACGGTCAGCGTAGTAACTTTTGGTGAGGTTTGAACGGAAATAGTAACTAATAGTTACTATTGTTAGAAGGGTGGAACAGGCTCATTATCTTTCCCAAATAATTGCTTAAGAAGCATCAAAATGTGTGTTTTCTTTTTTAGAAGATTTGGTAGGTCGACAAGTCTATCTTAAAGCACAGCTGTTTGCCTGTTACTAGAAATGATCTTTTCACGATAAGCTCGTTGAGAAACATCTTTTTCAGAAAATACCAATACTTGCAGCGTGAAATTAGCGATTTTCTTTTTGGTGTTTGTCGAATCTATCCAGACAATTTACTCGCCGACGCGGCGGCTAGCCGCAAAATATTTGAAAAATGTGTGGGCCGTGGTGAAAAACTGGGAAAACTAAGCAAAAGAAAATGGAGTCCGAAACGCAAAGTAGATGTGTCGGCCTACCAAGTCTCCTAAAAACGAAAAAAAAAAACATATTTTGAAGATTCTCATTCACTTATTCTTAGGAGATTTATTGGCGGACTTCGACGCTTTCGATGATGCTTGAGCTCCGTGACTGACAAATTCGGATGAGCCGAAAAAGCGCTATAAAGTCGTAGATGCAAAACTAAACAATGGATTTCTGAAGCTTCTAATTCCACGGGTAAGCTAGAGGTAATCGAAAAGGCAGAGTAAGTAAGATGGATCCTTTAAGTTTTGGACTCGTTTGGTTTGCCCACTTTCTAAACTCGGCGCTCACTTTTTTCAGATATTTTGCGTCCACGCCGCGCGAGGGGGAAGTCTGGACTGAGTCGACAAGCGCGAATATGAATATCGCTAAAGTCACGGGAAACGTAGCCTACTGGTAATTTTGGGAAACGGTATTTCTTAAAGACCTAATCCAAACATTCGGTTTACCTTCTCTTAGTGATCGCATGCCACGGGTTTGTTTAGATTTGAACTCGATTGCCGAGTTGCTGTTTTCGCTCGAGAAAAAACCCACGCACAACGTCTTCTTTTCTAGATGGCGGAATTTTCCAGGATTGATTAGCAAAGAATTATAAGGCCCAACTGATAATTTTTGTATGTCTTTCGAGGTACCACACTGGTCTTGGTTTTAGAATGTCTTTATATTTGTAATAAACAGTTGGAGCATTAGATGGAAATTATTATTTTGACCCTTGGCTCCCTACGTGCCATAACAGCTGTCCGGGATAATCGGCTGAGATTTAGTCTAGACAGAGTTATTTCAAACCTAGGAAATTTGGTGGGGTTTTTTAATTTGCTCACTGTTTTACGGTGTTTTTAGTGGTTTTGAACATTCAAAGTGACAGTAGTGATGGTTAGCATTGTGTGTGTGGTAGAAAGACCATTTTTTGTGGCCCGCTTTAACCAGTTTATCGTGAGAAGATAATTCCTAGGAAGAGTTTTGCTTTAAAGCTACGTGCACAGACCGCTCGATAAGACTTCGCATGCGAAATTACGCATGCGAAACTCGCGTCACTGTGAGAAAACCGAGGAAACTTGCATGCTGTGCGTCAAATTTCGCAGTGAATTGGGAAATTCAGATGCAACTGTGAAAACTACACTGAATGAGCATGTACGTTAAAAGTGCGCCCACAGTCATGACGGTTGACCCTTATGACGAATCTTGATGCTGAAGTTCATCTAAGGCTCGGGTGGATCATCCGAGTTAGGTAACGAAATCCTGGTAATTAATTAAGCAACTAATTAGTAAGGTAATTAAGTTCAGAATGTCTTGTCGCTCAGTTCAGAGCTGTCGGGATTATTATTGATCAGGTCGCGTGTCTCAGTTAGGTGGTGTCGTTGTTGCTGTCCAAGATCCATTATTTCCATTCGTTCGAATGGCCTCAAAAAACTTTCAATCCCATGAATTTGAAAACGCCAATTCGCTATGTGGGAATGCAAAAAGCACTGCGATCATGTCTAGAATACAGCACTCCCTACTTTAATTAATGTATCGCTTTGGTGGTCTTCTAGAGAGTGATAACGTTGCATGACTACATAAATCACCCGTTTCTAAAACTCCATTTGTACACGTCTTGTTGAATAAATAAACGAACATAAAAAGAGACACTGAAAACATTCGAAAGGCTGAACTTATTACATGACGAAATGTAGAATTTACAGATATTACATTGCTAATTATTCAGTGATGGTTCATTCTGCTCATGACCTGGCGCCCCACTGTACAAAATTCCTCAGAGTAAGGATTAAAGTTGACTGCAGTATTGGCTACTGGGATTAATCTTATCTCTACTGAGATAAGATCAATCCGAATTAGAGATAAGATTATCTTTTTATGGACAAGATTAATCCCAGTAGCGAATACTGCAAGATTTGTTTTACAGTGCGCCGAGTCGCATCCAAGTGGTGAGCAAACTGGTTTGCTTCCTTGCGAGTAGCAGCCTGAAGGAAGGGAATGTATGTGCGGTTTTTCAGTGTTTATGGCACTCTCGTTGACGGAAAAGGTTTTTGATGAATGAATGATGTTATGCACAAAAAGACCGTGGGGCCATGGCAGAAAACAAAATAACACTCAAAAACTCAATATATATATAGACCAAAAGGAGGGAACCCATACGCCAAAAAACGCTCCGGATGTTCCATAGCCTGCTTGAGGAACCTCCCAAGCCGACGAAGGTCTACAAAATTTTTCTTCCCAAAATCTTAAAATCTTAACCAAATCTTCTTCCTCCATCCTATCATGCCCAAAAATCTCTGTTCGCAAATCTCTTACCTCAACGCATTTACCCAACAAATGCAAAATATCCTCCCCTAGCGAACCACACATAGGGCAAAAGTAAGGTTCAGTACAGTTTCAAACGGGAATTGGACTAGCCGAATATTCGTTTAATCGTCAATATAATATGTTATCATCAAAGTTTAACTGGAAAGGAAGCTTGTTTTGGGATCCCAAAACGTAAGTGGAGATACCTATAACATCGCAAAAGTTGTCCGTCTGTCCGTCTGTAACCACGATAACTCTCGAAGGGAACGAGATATTTTGATGAAACTTGCTGTGAGGACTCTTTCGGTAAAGCGAAAGGTCGAGTTCGTAGATGGGCTCTGTAGCTCAACATTTAGGGGTGGGGAGGGGTTTGAAATTAAGGGGCGAACAATTTTTTTTTAACAGCTAATGAGATAGTCGATTTAGGGATAAGAAGACATGCTGGACAGGAATATCAAAACCACTTTCTCGCAGAACAAGTAGTTCGCCTGGAATCCGGCCAAAACCGGAAAGTTATTAAAAGTAAAAGTTTTATCTGAAGTTGATTAGATGTTCGATTTACGAGTAAGAAAACATTCTGAATCTGTGCTGAATCCGCTTTTGACAATCATCTTCTACCTGGACGTATAGTTCGTCCGGAATCCGGCTGAAACCGGAAAATTTATTAAAAGTTAAAATCTTATCTGAAGTTGATTAGATGTTCGATATAGGGACAAGGTGATATGCTGAATTCGATTTTAAGCTTAGTTTTTGCCGGACAAGTAGTTCGCCGGAATCTGGTCGAAACCAGAGATTCGGCAAGGAAGTAAGGCAGGAAGATTTGATGAGTTTCGTCAAAATAGATATGACATATAGCCTAGGGGTCAATACACACTTGGTGAATCCATATCTGAACTTGGTTTTCTCAGATGATTAGTCACTGCGGACCGTCTTCTGTTTTTAAATCTTCTTAGTAAAAATGTTCAAGGAGTCCGGCGAAGACCGGATATGTACAAGACCAAATTGTCTGGATCAAATATTAATTTTTGGGATCCCATCGAAACCTTTGGTCTTGTTATACCTGATATTTGATGACACTGAAGTATTTTGACCCATCTAAGGGACTTGTATTTTGGACTTGTAAGAATGTGCGCTGCTTCGACGACAACCCAAAATTCATCCGGACGCGTAGAATTTGAGTTTAAAAAAAAACCTGGATTTCCAGGCTTAACGGCACGCCCGGAAATGTAACGGCTGAAGGAATTATGTTTAGATTTGTTCTTGCAAGCCATTTTTAGTTTATTTTTCGGAATGGCTTACCCTTGGGATTTGGTAAATATTTCAAGCATAGAGGGACATGTGCGTAGAAGTACACACTGTCAGAAGTTTTATAACAGATAACACGAGGATGCGCAGTTTCAACAAATAATGCATAACAGATAACTCTTCGGATGTTATCTATTGTGTATGAAAACGTTATGCATGAAATGTTATGCAAAGCAAGTATTGTTAAGAAGAGCCAAAAAAGCATCTACTGACTTTAATCCTTACGGTCATGATGTCGGAAAACTCAGCAGATACTTTTTGGCGGTATTTCGGTCCTTCCTGATGGAACGCTTATTATGCATAACATTTTGAAACACAACAGATAACATCCACAGTGTTATCTGTTACGCATTGTAAATAGAAACCGCGCATCCTCGTGTTATCTGTTATGAAACTTCTGACAGTGACCATAAATCCGAGAGAATAAGTTCATTCGATGAAATCGATTACCTGTCGATAGCTGCCAAACAGAGTAACGCTTTTTTATCGGGTTGTCAGGCCGATTTAAATGAACATGTGATGCGTAACTGGAAAGTCGGATCTCAGCCTTGTTCAGTCTCAATACGTTAATATATATTTCGATATACAATTCGACTGTCAACATTTCGAAAATTATTTTCAAACTAAACTAATCATTAAATTTAATTCAACAGCAAATAGAGGTAACTTCAGGTACAATTACAATTCAAAAACTGACTAATCTAGTAAATAACAATATAAACTCGAAATCTACATACCTTAAATGTACCTTAAATCGCGCTTCCAGCGAGGTAAGGTGGGGTGTCCTCCCGTAGAATCTTCGCTAGTTTGTAGCTTGGTTGGTAATATGTTGTTGCTACATCGGCCCACTGGTATCCCATTACAGCCGACGTGCAGCATGTTTCCAGTCTTCGTCCACGCCTTTTTGAAGCCATGCAGGGTAGAAGCGTGGGTCGACTAAAACCAGGAAGGGAAGGGAACGCGAGAAAAGCAGGAAGGCATACCAAAACCAGGAAGGGCATACTAAAACGAGGAAGGGCATACTAAAACGAGGAAGGAATTTAAGGCTGCGAAAAAATGGAACGCTGCACCGTTCCCTTCCTCAGTTTAGTACGACCCCTTCGAGGGGTCGGCAACTTTTTAAACTTAAAGTTCACCATCCCTTCCCCGTTTTCGTATCCTGACATGGGTAGGCATTAAGTTCAGTGAGGGGTCAGCAACTATCAAATTTGTAATTCACCTTTTCATTTCCAGTTCAGACGGGTACTAAAACGGCGGATACTATAGGATATTAAAACGGGGAAGGGATGGTGAACTTTGAATTTGGAAAGTTGCCGACCCCTCAAAGAATACTAAAAGAGGAAGGGAACGGCGCGGCTTTCCAGTTTTGAATTCTGGCGACAGCCTTCCTTGTTTTAGTATGCCCTTCCTGGTTTTAGTATGCCTTCCTGCTTTTCTCTCGTTCCCTTCCCTTCCTGGTTTTAGTCGATCCCTAAAAGCGTTGATCGTTAGTAACTTAACTTACCAACATAAACAACTAACTGAGGTTTCCTCCAGTCAGTCGACAGTAAAAAGCTGGCTAACAAGGGAGCAAAGCTTTTCAGAAACCGGCGTCAGCCCACTTGGCTAGGCCGAAGACCGAGTTACAGCTTCTGCAACTTTCCTTGCGGTACTTTCTCGGTGTGGCTTGAAATCAGGGGAGGATATTTGATAGTGTGCTATATTTCGGCCCTTCTTGCTAAGGGTCCTCTTCAGGCTCGAGGCCGCTCAAGTTGGAAATACAAACTTGTTGGAAAACCACTTTGCGCTATCAAACATGATTCGCAGTCAGCTTGGGCTGACGGAATATTTATCAGGGGAGGGGGGGGGGGTGTGCACTGATGGGATGTACTATTCAGCAACCCTGTACCAAAAGGAAGCGACAGTTTTTATCTCAAAGTAATTGCTAAAAACGGAAGTCAGCTACGATGTTTGACAGCGACATGTTGGCCCTTCTTGGCAAGGGTCCTCGTCAGGCTTTTGCTGGACTGGAATAAACCAACCCGCAAACAGACTCCGCCTGTCGAACATCGTAGTTGAATTTCCACTTGGATCCATTGTCTTAATGCATATTTCCCAGTCAGCTTGGGCTCAAGTAATATTTATGCACGAAGTTTTTGTCTACTGCTAACAAGGGAAGATAAAACTACTCAAAGTGTATATGGGACTTTGGGCGCTTTCGACGTCACCAACAATGCCCGAAACTCTACTACTCTCTCAATCGCATCCGACTGTTCTTGCGTCAATCCATGATGCCAAACGGGGAACAGTAATTCTAAGCAAGACCGCAGAAAGGAACTGTGAAGGTGATTGAAGGGGTTCCATCTCGAGACAGCAGCTTCAGGGAGCTAATATCTGCATTAGCTCTCCGAAGCATCATTTAAGTACCTATACAAGTTTCAAGCAGACAAAACGCATTTTGATCTAAACAAAATAATCTACACAATATCTAAAGGGATGATGCTCAAGGGTCTGTATATGCATTCCCGGATGTATATTTTATTTGTAACCCGCCAAATACACGAGATGGTAGTGGATTAAAATAACCACAAAAACAACACGATAAATAACAGTATAAACACAAAAAAATTAGACATAATTTCTAACAGGGCCTGATTTGTTATGATTTGTTGATCTAATTTGTTTGGTAAGATGTTCCTGTCCAACTCGAAATTCCAACTCCATTAACTCGAATTCCCCTGAGAAACTTTTAATCCCTCGAAGTAGAAAAGGAAAGTCCGCTACATTTGATTGCAAAAAGAATCGCGCTCATGTTTGAAATACATAACGTCGTGCTTTAATAGGCTATAATCCTCCCTCTTTAATGGCCCGCTAGAAAGTGATAACTTTCGCATAACGAAGGATGATGATCCCAAAAATTCAATATTTGATCCAGACAATTGGGTCTTGTCTTCGCCAAATTCAGTCTTTGCCAGACTCCTTGAACATTTTTACTATTTAAATTCAGAAACAGATTAAGGCCAAGTAGCTAATCATCTGAGAAAACCAAGTTCAGATATGGATTCAGCATATTTGTTTACCCCTATAAGTCATGTCTGTTTTGACGAAAACTTCCTGCCACTTCTGCCAATTTCCCGGTTTCGACCAAATTCCGAACTACTTGTCCGGCGAAAAAAGAAAGCTAAAAAACGAGCTAAGCGTATATTCTTTCCCCAATATTGAACATCTACTGAACTTCAAGTAAAAATCTAACTTATAACAAATTCTCCGGCTCCAGCCTGATTCCGGTCGAACTGTATGTCCGGGTGAAAAATGATTGTCATACACTGATTCAGCATCTCTTCTTACCCCTAAATCGGATATAATCAACTACAAATAAAACTTTAACTTTTAACAATTTTCCGGTTTTGACCGGATTTCGGGCAAACTACTTGTCCGGGTAGAAATTTTTTTCAAATAAGTGTTCAGCATGTCTTCTTACCTCTAAATTGAACATCTAATCAACTACAAATAAAACTTACAAATTTAACAAACTTTCCGGTTTTGGCCGGTTTCCGGGCGAACTACTTGTCCGGCGAGAAAATGATTTTCACCATCATGTTCAGCATGTCTCCCTACCCCTAAATTAAACATCCAATCAACTTCAAATAAAACTTTTACTTTTAACAGACTTTCCGGTTTTGGCCGGATTCCGGGCTAATTACTTGTCCGGCGAAAAATTGGTTTTCACCATCGTGTTCAGCATGTTTTCTTACTCCTAATTTGAACATCTAATCAACTTCAAATAAAACTTTTACTTTTTAACAAACTTTCCGGTTTTGGCCGGATTGGCGGATTCGGTCGGATCTACCTGTCCGATGACAAAATGGTTTTCACCATCGTGCTCAGCATGTCTTCTTACCCCATAATCGACTATAACATTATCTGTTTAAAAATATTTCATTTGCCCCTTAATTTGAACCCCCACCCCTAAATGTAGGGCTACAGAGCCCATCTACGAACTCGACCTTACTCTTGACCCAAAGAATCCTCACACCAAGTTTCGTAATATCTCATTCCCTTCGAGAGTTATAGTGCGCACAGACGGACAGACGGACATACGGGCGGACGGACGGACAGACGGAAAACTTTTGCGATGTCATAGGTATCCCGCCACTTACGTTTTGGGATCCCAAAAATCGTTCAAACCAAGTAGAGTCATGCTTATTTCAACGTCAATTTCAACACTGAACGGTCATCAAATAAAATACTTGCCAGAAACGTATTACTCATATCCGGTTTTCCGGAAATGTTAATCCGGTTTTATAACATCTGCCATTGTTATCTACAGTCTCTTCTGCCAGGGTTCCATTACGGCACCTACTCTTGCGAATTGAAAAACGCTTTTGTTAACATGTGATACCACGGAGGAACTTTTTCGGATTATTGTTTCAAACCAACTGACTGTTCTATCCGAATTCGTTTAACTCGCTGTTAGATCGGTCATACTGACGATTGGAAGACAATTTAAAAAAACTGAGGAATTTATTTGAAAGTAAATTTTTCAGTTTACAATGTTGCCAAAAAGATTAATGAAATAGTTAGCTCTTTACTAAAATCAAGTTTGTTATTTTTCCTCCTTTCCATTTTCATAAGCTAGAAATAGAGCCAAGGTATGGAAAAATTGAGAGAGGTCTTCAGATAAGCATAGCCTACCTGTACTTAACCACAGTAGCCACAAACAGGGGCGTCCCGACATCTTCCTAACAGGGGTGGGGGGTGGGGGGGGGGGTGCCGCCTTAGAATTTTAACGTTATTTTTCAAAGTGTTACCGAATTTTTGTCGAGGCTTTACCGGAAATTCTCCGTAGTGCCATCTCTGCAGAAACTCTAGAATACTGTTGTGTTGACTTCGATTATGTGTTACAAACAACACAAAAATAGTCTCGTTAAAGTTTAAGTGAAAAGGCAGCTTTTATTAAATTTGAATACACTGAAATAATTGGACACATCTGAGGGATTTTGGATTTTTCCACTCGCGGCTCTAGTAATAACGTTCAGAGTGAGGGCTGCTTGCACGACAAGTCTATCTCCATCAGATGCTGAGAATTTGAATTTAAAGAAAATCCTGCATTTTCAGGGCTAAAATGCGACATCGGAGAAGTTACGCCCGTAGGAAAATGATTTTAGGATATGTCTTGCAGTGAATCTGATATTTTTATTTTATGTTTCGGCAATGGCTTACATTTCTAGTTTCGTGCGTAAACACTTCAAGCGTAGAGGGACAAGTACATAAAGTAACGTACCACAAATCCGAAGAAACTCTAAGAATAAGTTTATTCTATGAAATCGATTTTCCGTTGCTGACGGACAAACGAAGTAACGCATTTTATCGGGTTTTCAAGAATATTTAAGTGAATAAGTTATATGTTATTAGACTGTTAGATCTCAGCCCTGTTCGGATTAAGACTGTCAGTTAAAACTAAAAAGTCTTTGACCTTCTACCCATCCAACTCATTTATTCGTCGCGTTTTAAGCGATTTCTATTTGTCCACAACACATCCAATTTCACATTCGTCAACTAGATCGGTTTTACGTGCGATTAGTGATAGACTTTCAAGACGCTGTTCAGCCATTGTTGAACCCAAAGTGGTCCAAGCGGAATTCACACTGAGGGAGTCTAAAAATCGCCAGGAAAAAAACGCTTCTCGACGTCTAGGCGAAACCGCAGGCTGTGTCAGACCTAGAGCGAATACGCCCAAATTTTATTTCCAGAAATATGAACAGAAAAAAAATAGAGAGGTGTATGGAGCCTCAAGGAGTAGCTTGCTCTACTACAACACAGCCCAAATCCATACAGCCTGCGTACAGCTGGCATCTGGGCACGACCTAAAAATGAAGGACAAGAGCTTCCTGCTTGCTGACTATACTGCTGTGCTGTCCTACATGTCTCTACTAAACCTTCTTCTCCGATTCCTTGGCTAATTTCTTCCAGGCATTTCCCCTAATTCCGTTGTCTCTACTCCTTGATACCAGTATCGTAGATTACTGGATAACTCTGAACTAGGCCAATTAGCTTTTCCACATCCATCGCAAATTATTTGCCAGGCGTTGCGATTTTTTTCGGCTTGGAGCCAAAGCCCGACGAAGCGTTTTTTTTTACCTGACGATGTATTTTTTTAACGTCTGGCGTGACGGATATCGCCAGGCGTGGCGAAATTCACTCTCTGTGTGAATGGGGTTTCAAACAGCTTCAGCTTGCTAAAAAGTCTTTCCCCTTTTGCTGAGGTAACAGGGACTGTCTTAGCTAGCTTGAACGCTTGTGGTAAGACATCTTTCAATTCACGAAAGACTTCGAATATATCTTTCAACTTTTTATTTGTTTCGAAGCTCTCCTAGCGACTTTCGAGAGCATGTCGGAACAAAGCTAGCTCGTTTTTTAACTCTTCTCGTCGTAAAGCTGTCGAAACTGGAGTAGACGGTACCGTGATATTATTCCGGGAAGAGTATTTGTAGTTGGAAATGATGGAAATGTTAGTAGGTTACCTAATTCTTGAAATCTACAGAAACTTGGGAGATTACCGGAATCACCCAGTGAATGTTCCGGTACGCTGTGTTGTCTCTCTGCACGAATCACTCTGGTAAGTTGTGTGCCGAGGTTATCCCGATAAGCTGTTAGTCTATATTCTTCCGGTAAGCAGCAATGCTGGTAGATTCCATTCTGGGCGAGCCATTCTGGTAGATTCCGTGGAAAAAAATCCGGTAGATCCCCTGATCCAGCCTCCAGTAAATTCACTGAGACAAGTTCCGATAGACTCCTTGAGCCAGATTTCGGTATATTACCTGAGCAAAATTCCGGTTGGTTCCCTGAGCAATAATCCGGTAGATTCCTTAAAAATCATCAAATTCAGGGGAATTTGACAAATTGTAACTGGCGCGGCTTCGCCGCACCGGTCAAAATTTACCATTTATTTTTCCACAAGCCTTCTGGTGAGGGGGGGGGGGCTGGCCACAAACATAGTGCTCTGCAATGCTGGCTGCCTAACCTCTAATCTTTTTCCAATATTCTTTGACGTCAATAGGTTCCATGGTGAAAAAGACTTTCGCCTCTTCATACCGCGAAGAAATTTATATATTCGTACGGAGGGTAGTTGAAAATATTATCTGTCATGCACTTGAAGCCAGTCATCGATTCGGTATTTCCAGCGGCTAACAACTCTGTTTCCAAGACTCGTTTTGTAGCATATCCTACACGTGCATATTTGAAAATGATACAAAAGGTAAAAATTAGCTAGGATATTTCGAAAATGACTCAAGGCGGAAAAATAAGCTAGGTTTATTATTTTAGATAGATAGCTAGATCAGTGTATTTCAAAAGCCCAAGGGCCATATACACAAAAAAACAAAAACAAAAATATGACTTAAACAATCAGACCGTCTTAATTCGAAACATTTATCTATATACACGCCCACTCGAGTAATAACGGTAGGGTTAATATACGAATCGCCGTTGACTCGCCTAACGTATCTATAAGTTTTATAAAGTTTATGTAGTGTTTCGTTTTGTTTGTGTGTAATTCATTTTTCTTTCTCTATATTACTCCGCTCTTTCATTTGTTGTATAGCGGGCCTCAATAAATTATTATTATTATTATTACTCAAAATTTCGGGAAGCGACAAAATTATACCATCTAGATAAATATTTCTTAAATCAGAAAGCTTCGGGCATCTACGGAGAAAATGGTCCAGATTTTCTTCCTCCTCCTTACAGAGTGGGAAAGCATACCTCCAATCAGGAACCACACTCCCTCACTGATCCCCAATTCATGATTCCCAAGTCAACTTGGGCCGAAGGAGTATTTTGACACGTGCTTGTGGAGACGGGATTTAACAAACTTTAAAAAGCGGGATTTAACAACGTCGATAGTGACCCCCATAAGGAAGGCTGGTGCCCACAGGGCTAGATTTAGACATTCCTACACCCTAAGCCAAATCACTTAACTTGTGCGGAAAAATATCGTAAGGAAAAGAAGTGGTTCGCTTTCGCCCCGGGTCGACTGACTTCGGTTATGTGTTGCAGACAACACAAAAATAGGCTCGTTAAAGTTCAACTGAAAAGGCAGCTTATTTTTAAATCTGATATTTGAATACACTGAAATGTTTTGACACATCTGGGGGATTCGAAGCCAGTCATCGATTCGGTAATTTTAGCGGTTAACAACTCTGTTCCCAAGACTCCATTTGTAGCTTGGCCTACACGTGCATTTATGAAAGTAAAAGGGAAAACTTAGCTAGGATATATCGAAAATGATTCAAGGCGGAAAAATCTCAAGTATTTCGTCTTCACCGTCCTGTTAATAAACTGGAATGTGTTCGTAACCGTTTTTACCAAAAAAGGGCCAGGAATCTAACAATATTATTTTGCCTTTTCGAAGTTTCTTGAAAAACTTATAAATACTTGGTTGCTATTTCTTCTGTAGGCTAATTACGCCGCCCTGACTGCCGCGCTCTAGGCCATGGCCTAGGTAGACATTAATATTTCAAGGGCCAGAATCTTGTCGGGAAGCTAAGTAAGAATTCACCGGGAGATGGTGAGACCATAAAAACTCTTTGTGAAAGGGAAAAGTAAAATAAAAAGATACTACACTGTCAGAAGTTTCATAACAGATAGCGTATAACACTTTCAAGAATAACACCTTTTCACTTAGAAATAAAGTGTTATCACCAACTAAGTTTACACTATTTCGTGCCTAGATCTCCAACAACACCTTCAATTGGTAAAAATACTAACGGGAAAGAAACAAACATAACATATAACATCCGAAAGTGTTATCTGTTGAAACCGCGCATCCTTCTGTTGTCGTTATGTAACTTCTGACAGTGTAGTATTTTTACCTATTGAAGGTGTTTGAGATCTAGGCACGAAATAGTATCAACTTAATTGGTCATAACACTTTATTTCTAAGTGAAAAGGTGTTATTCTTGAAAGTGTTATGCGCAATCTGTTATGAAACTTCTGACAGTGTAGGACTGCCTCGAACGCGACTACAGTATATTTAAATATTCCTTCAGCCCAAGATGACTGCGATATCATGTTTGGCCATGAGGCCTCACCATTTGAGTCCTTGTTTGTCTACGAGGTTCCAACACAGGAGTTCTCGACCTTCAGTTCAAAACTTTTCAAAATTATCATTTTAGTCCCTTTAATGACGTTCCATCTACTTAATATCTATTTCTGTTCTTGCTCACAACTGATTTGACAAAACCTTTCCACCATGCACTATATCGAAGTCAAAGAATATTGGAAAGTACAAGTAAGTCAGCCAAGAACGCGGAGCATCATCGTTGTGATTAGTTGAGCACTTTAAATGAAACTTCACTTTTATGTATGAGCATCAAGTTTAGTCATGCATCCGTTATCACTTTCTAGCCGACCACTAAAGGGGATAAATTGAACTGACAAAATAAAATTCGAAGCAAGAGCGCGGTAGGCTACTTTTTTTGCGATCATGATATTAGCTGTTGATCAGGTCATGGCCCGTGATGACTCTTTGCATCTTAGAAAATGGTCTGCGCGTGATTCAGAGCAGTTTTGAACTTTATATCGCAGTTGACAGGGATGAAGCGACAGACGATATACATACTATTCGTTGTAATTTCTACAGAAAACGAAGCGGAAAAACAGAAGCTCATGTGGCACTTGCAAAGTTGGGTTAGAGGATGACTGTAGGAATTTGGATTTGACAGTGCAAAACGGATACGTCAGCTGAAGTTTCTTAGAGCTATATTTCGGCCCTTCCTGGCTAGGGTCCTCTTCAGCCTCAATCCGGTCAAACTGGCAAATTAACTTGTAAAAAAGACCTTGACCTTGTTGTTCCGGAGCGGGGAAGCTTGACGGGCATCAATCCGTACTTGTACTATACCGTTATTATGGACTGCCTGAGCCCGAGATGGAGTAAACCTTTACACAGCTTATAAATTGAAAGAATGAACTTAATTATCCATCATAACAACTAACAACCCGAACCCGACGAGAGGAAAAAGAGAGAAAGGAAGATGCAGCATTTCTTATTACCTTACCTTCGAAACAGAATGGTTTTCCACGGCATTCCGAAAATAAGCATTCCAAAATTTTTCACAATCCTCCCAATCCCTTTAGAAGAGACTCTGCGTTCAGTTAAGCGTGCTGGAAAACTGGAAAAGACGGCGGAAGATTCGAAGCAACGTTTTATTTATGGTTCCTAAAGTGTATCGCTTTTCGTAAAGCTTTAAAGCCGGACTTTTCGAAGATATCAGAACTTACGGCTGACATCCTGGGAGGAAAATAGGAAAAAGGTAATACTGGATCGCGAGAAGCGAAGGGACTATAGTGTCAATTTGGCAAGACGATCAGACGTCTGTTGCACGGTTGGCACGGATGGTGATTTATCACCAAATTCGAGTTTTTTTGTAGGCTCCAAATCACTATTTTTTGTACATGACATGTGACACAAAAATCACTGGATTTTCAGAAGAATCTCCAAATTTCCTACAAAATTTAATATTTAAATAAAGATTGTGTATTCTTTTTTACCAATTAATGTGTTTTAGTAATAAAACACAAAATTTCCTCAAAATCAAAATATATCAAATTTCCACAAAAACCAAAACATTTTGCTATTCTTTTTGTATCACCAAATTAAATCTATTTTGGTACACAAAATGCCACAGAAATAAGAAATTCCTAAAAATTTAAAACACCAAAAACCACCAAGAAGTCCAACACCAAAAACCAAAATTTTAGCGGGGATATGCCGCGATAACTTCTTTTGGGGATTTAGGTGATTTCTTTTTAAGGATGGGTGATTTATTTTTCTCTAGCGCGGCAAACCTTTCTGCTGGAAGCAGAATTGTGCATGTACCAAAACGGATTACCATTAGGACATGTTTTATGACGGACATCGCAAATCTTTCCTTTCGATCCGGCAAGGGTACCTGATTTTGACAGCCCGATCCTTCTGTTGCTCTCGGGGCTTTTTAGTGAAGTGTTCCTTGGAACAATCCACTGTTGCGAGCGCTGTAGCAGCTTTCGGTTTTCGGTTTCCGGTTTTCACCGTTTTTTTGTAGAGCTCACAACTCGTGAACCAGTGCATGTATCAAGTTCAGACTTGGCACACTTGTGGATATTGTGGTCTAGTTGTGCCTTTTGAGGCTCCCAACTCCCCCACTCACCCGGCTCAGGGGCAATTGGGCAAAGATTGCTCGTTGAGTTGAGATCATAACCAGTGAACAATGACAGATGTCAAGTTGAAAGCTGGTACAACTGTTCGCACTGGAGTCTACTTGTACATAGTAGGTGTCGCATCCCCACCCCCCACATCCACCAGATCCAGGGGCAAATGCACTGTCAGAAGTTTCATAACAGATTGCGCATAACACTTTCAAGAATAACACCTTTTCACTGAGAAAAAAAAGTGTTATGACCAATTAAGTTTATACTATTTCGTGCCCAGATCTCCAACAACACCTTCGATAGGTAAAAATACTACACTGTCAGAAGTTACATAACGACAACAGCAGGATGCGCGGTTTCAACAGATAACACTTTGGGATGTTATATGTTATGTTTCTTTCGTTCCCGTTAGTATTTTTACCAATTGAAGGTGTTGTTGGAGATCTAGGCACGAAATAGTGTAAACTTAATTGGTCATAACACTTTTTTTCTAAGTGAAAAGGTGTTATTCTTGAAAGTGTATGCGCAATCTGTTATAAAACTTCTGACAGTGTGGACCAGATTGCCCATTGAGCGGAAGATCATAACCAGTGAACAATGACAGAGATCAAGTTGAAACTTGGTCCAAGTGTTCGCGCTGGGGTCTGGTTGTGCTTTTTAGGGGTCCCATCTCCCCCCCCACCCACCTTGTTCAGGGGCAATTGGGCCCATATTGCCCGATAGTGGAGTTCATTGCTTGAGAACCACGAAAGGCATCAATTTGAAGCTTGGCATTATTGTTGGGACTGGGATCTAGTTGCATTGTTTGTGGTCCCAAATCCCCACACTCACCCAGTTCTGGGGCAATTGGGCCCAAATTGCCCCGTGGCTAAGATCATAACTTTTACCACGGCTGAAGCTAGAATGACGAACTTTCCTGTACCTATATCCTCTGGCTACTATGAAAATCTTGAGACTGCCCCTCCCCCGCCCTCCCCGTTCATGGGCAACTGGGCCCGCATTGCCAATCATTTGAGATTTTGTGAACCGTTACATGTATCAAATTTAAAATTGGTGTACTTTATGCTATAGTTTAAAGTTATTCCCCCGCCCACACACACACAGCTTCACCATTCCTCGGTTTCAGGGGTAACTGTGCCCCGTGATAGCTTGCAAACCGGTCTCAAGTAGAAACTCGGAACAATTGTTGTCATTGGTTCTAGATGTGTGCGGGTTTTTTTTAGGAGGAGGGGGGGGGGGGGGGTCCTGCCTCAAACATCTTGGCGTTTCAGACGCTACTAGGCGCAGATTCCCCAGTGACTAATTTGCGTATAGACCACAGTTAGAGATACGACAATGAAATTCCTTTTCCTTACGGTTTCTAGGCTCTTGAATATACTTTTGGAGTTTCATCTCCCCTCCCTTCCCGTGTTTACAACGGAGACCAGATTGAACGATTGAACGATGACACTCCTCAAATTAAAATCTCGTATACTTGTACACAGTACTTTTCGTAAGTTGTGCATTGCGTTAGTTTGGTTTCACGTTTCGCAAAGGGTTTGAGCTATGTCAGTCACAATATGTTAGTGTGTTTGAACAAGGTATGAGAAACGAAATACCTTTAAAGATTGATGAACGTAAAGCCAGTAGTGTTCTACGGGGCTGATACGTAGCAAAACTGGAAAGACAAAGATGGAGACTACTGTGATTGGAGACCGAATTATGATTTACGCGAACGGATTGCGTTTCTAAGTGAACTAACATGTGTTCTCGCGTGGAAGGTGTCAGATGAGACGCACTTTGAAAATTTATGACTTTGACATTAGGGTGTTCGAGCAAAGTAGTAAACGAAGTATATTGGAACAAACTTGCAGTGCTCATAGCGAGCATAACTAATTGTATGAGAGATGGCCTGAGCCGTATTTGGAGATTCTTTGAGAACTCACTTGTTGGTTTCACGGATAATTATGCAATACGAGCATTAAACTTTACGGGAAGGGAGAAATCTAGGTCAATTCGATTCATTCTTTTACACTCCACGTCTGAGCGCTTGCGCACTTGTTCTTCATCTGTCTGCCGTGGTTGCGGACCTAAACGGGTGAGATTTACACTCAACAGGTGTAAAGCTAAAACAAGTTATAGTGTCTGTTGATGATTTCTTATTGTTGTTGTCGTTATCTCTTTTCTCTTACTATGTTTGAATGGGTGGCCCTAGTTCAGTAAAGCTCAGCTGCGATTTTTTTTCAGCAATATTTGGCGTACTTGGCAAGGCTCCACTGCTGGTCGTAGTGGCGTAGCTATGAGACTGCTGTAAAATTTGTGACGTTCCAAGCAGTTATAAATATCTGTTTTTAGGAGTTAAATTTTCGAAATGGTTAGGGGTGAAAACTATGGCCTGAAGAGCAGGGGCGTCACTAGCCTTTTACCTTTGGGGGGGGGGGGGGGACGTCCGGTTTGTGCCGACGGAGTAAAAAATGTGCCGACAAAAGACTCCATTGCCGCTTCGCGGCAACGGCGTACATTTCCCGCCAGCACAGAATAGAACCGGGTTAAAACCGTAATTTCGTATATTAAAGTTCACAGATTTGGCTTTTCATTTTAACGAAGCTTCCAACGACTGTACCAAGAACAAGTTCAACTAAGCGCCGCAGGCGAAATTTTTTAAATCTGCCTGTTTTCGGTAAAAATTTAGCTATACCTACCATACAAGTTTTAGCTTTTAACATGTTTCAGACCCCTACGAATTTCAGTTCTAAAACGCCAACTAAATGATACACCGTTCTTTCAAATTAACTGTAATGCATCAGTTGAGATTATTCCTTTGTTTTAGTTTCGCATATTAAAGTTCACACATTCGGCTTTTCGTTTTAAGTTTCGCTAAAAAGCGAAGTTTCCAACGACTTTACCAAGAACAAGTTAAAGTAAGCGCCGCAGGGGAAATATTTTTAATCTGCCTTTTTACCTGAGAAAACTTAGCTATACCTACCAAAACTAAATGATACACCGTTCTTCCAGATAGAGAATACTAAAAAATGTGCCGCAGGCGAAATTTTGTGTAAAACTAACTGTAATGCATCAGTTCCTGGATGTAAATTCATAAATTTAAATTCACATATTCGGCTTTTCGTTTCACTTTGGCTAAAAAGCGAAGCTTCCAACGACTGTACCCAGAACAAGTTGAACTAAGCAACGCTGGTGAAAATTTTTAAATCTGTATTTTTCCGGAAAAATTTGCGCCCGACAAATGCTTGCAGAATTTAATTTTTTAAGTATAAAAATACCCATGTGCCGACAAAAATACCGAAGCCCGACGAAAGCATTCAGAATTCGACTTCTTCAGTATTTTGTCCGACAAGACTGTAAAGAACTTTATTTTTTACGTGTAGAAAAAAAACAATGTGCCGACGAGAATTCCGACACCTGACAAAACTATCGAGCATTTGATTTTGTCTGTGTTTTGCTCGACTAGACTGTACAGAACTTGATTTCTTACGTGTAAAAATAACCCCTTGTGCCGATGAGAATTGAACTTCCCAGGTGCACCCGACGAAGCTTGCAGAATTTGATTTCTTACTTATAAGTAGAACCCGATGTGCCGACGAGTCGACCGAAGCCCGACAAAAGCATACACAATTTATTTCTTCTGGATTACTTATGTATAAAAAAAAACCGATGTGCCGACGAGAATACCGAGGCACGACATAAGCATGCACAATGCGGTTTCTTCAGTGTTTTGCCCGACAAGTGTTTGCAGGATTTCATTTCTTGCGTATAAAAAGAACCCGATGGGCTGACGAGTCGACCGACTCCCTACAAAAGCATAAGAAAATCATTTCTTCTGGATTCCTTATGTATAAAAAGAAACCGATGTACCGACGAGAATACAGAGGAACGACAAAAGCATGCAGAACTCGATTTCTTCAGTGTTTTGCCCGACAAATGTGTTGCAGGATTTCATTTCTTACGTATAAAAAGAACCTGATGTGCCGACGAGTCGACGAACGCCTGACAAAAGCATACAAAATTTTATTTCATCTGTGTTTGCCGGCGCTTTGCGCCGACAAACAAGTTTCTCCAGACCTTTGGGGGGGGGGGAGTCCCCCCCCCCCATAGTGACGCCCCTGCTGAAGAGTGCTCTCTTCAGGCTATTTCTGTTAAAGGAACCCTCTTGCCTATTCTTCCTTTTATAATATACTTAGCTCCCACATAGAATTATAAGCTTCTTAAATCCCCACCTTTCTCCATTGTTTCGTTTCGTAACTATGAATTCTTAGCGCTTGTTTGGCCTTGCCGAGTTTTCCTGTCACCCAACGAAAAGTTTGCCGGAATCTTCAATGTCAGCTGACAACTCTTTCACACATAAGGATGTGAAAATCTTCTATTTATTACTTCTTTTATTTGCTTAGTTTCCCCACTTTTTAACCAAGTCACGATCAGTTTTTAAATGTTTTGCGCCCAGCCGCCGCATCGGAGAGCAGGAAGGCTGGACACAGCCGACAAGCGCTAACAAGAGAATCGCTAGTTTCAGGTGGAAAGTAATGGTATTTTCGGAAACGTTTTTTTTCTGATCGCTTTCGTAGGGAAAAGATCATTTCTAGTAATAGTTGTGCTCTATTTAATGTTTGTGTTCCAGTATTCAAAAATATTTGAATACTGTAAAGCTATGCTCTGCTTTTAACAATTTATATGCGGCTTTAGCTGTTTTAAGCCTTTTCCCAGGCCCACTGACTTCTAGCAAAAACTCGGCAGAATTAAGATAACCGGTTTACCGCATCGATAGGGTCGATGGTACACAGAGGTCAGAGATACCCAGCGTTTGACACAGGGTATGCCAAACCAAAAAATAAAATTCAGATATTCCAGCAACTATGGTTTTGCAGCGACATTTCGGCCCTTCTTGCCAAGGGTCCTCGTCAGGTTGTCGAACGTCAAGGACAACGCTGAGGAAGGAACGGACCTGTCCCTGATGTCTCGGACGTTCGACAGCCTGACGGGGACCCTTGCCAAGAAGGGCCGAAATATCGCTGCAAAAGCATCGTAGCTGACATATCAGTTTTGTGCATTGATTGAAGATATGTTTCCTAGCCAACTTGGGCTCAAGGATTATCTGTAGGTATAGCTAAATTTCAAAGTAGTCAACTCTCTCAGAACATCTTAGCAGAAACACTGTGTAGTGCGAGCTGTCCTTTAATGAAGAAGAGGAAGAAAATTAGAACAGTGGGCCTGCCCCTACTTTCTTGACTATTTTCCTTTCAAAAATCTCCCGCTTTCCTTATTTGCACTCGCTTCAACATTCTAGAAGCAAATGCGGAAATGGACCGGAATGAAATGTCACTGTGGCGACACCGCTCCATGACATTGCTAACTTTATCTTGTCATGCAATTCGTGCATTTTCATGTGAATAGAAACGGTGTAACAGCCATACAAATGGACTTTGAGCAACTTAATCGACTTAAATCCTCGCGACGTTTTCTATTTTCCTGCAACAGGAAAAAGCAAACTTTCGCAAAAACGAAAGGTTTTGATGGGGCTTGATAGGGCGTATTTACATTGATTAGTTTGTTTGTGAAGAACAAAATAATTTCTACATTTACTTGTTAAAATGGAAGTTAAGGATTTAAGCGGATTGTTTTTGTAATTTTTTTTATTCCTTCTTTGTTTCGCCATCTATTTGAGGACTCCTGAACCGGTTTCTGGTGTTAATCTAAAAGATTCTCCTTGTATTGAATTCTTTACTATTACTTATCAGTTCATGCAACTTTTTCGTACAACTATCATACAACTACGCAGGCTACAAATTTTTCGTCGGGATGTTTCATTCAAATCCGATCACCCGTTCAAAAGTTATGCATGTCACTAGATTCCGGATTCCCCATCCATCCATTCCCTCCACGATGGTCGGGTCGGGGAAACGACTATTCTCAAGTCAATCTGTTCGGATCCCTTACATACCTGCCAAGTTTTATCGTCCTAGCACATCAGGAAGTATACCGAACTCGCGGGATCGCTAGAAATCCGAACCCCCGCCCCCCCCTCCCCCCAACTCCCCCACAGTGCCCGGATCCGGTCCGGTTATGTCAGTGATATATCTAGGACTTGTGATCCACCCCACCCTTCCCACCAAGTTTCAGCTCGATCCCTCCACTCTAAGCGTTTCTCAAGATTTCGGGTTACCTCCTCCAGCTCTCCCCAGTGTCATCGGATCCGGTTCGGATTTAAAGGGGAAACGCGGAATCATCCTAAATACCAAGTTTCATCGAGATCCGATCACCCGTTCGCAAGTTAAAAATACCTCAATTTTTCGGCGTCCCCCTCCCTCCACTCCCCTCAGATGGCCGGATTGGGGAAGTAACTATTTCCTTTTTGATCTGGTCGGGTCCATGATATGCCTGCCAAGTTTCATAGTCCTAGCTTATGTGGAAGTGCCCAAACTAGCTAAACCAGGACCGACAGACCGACTGACGGACAGAAGTTGCGATCGGCATATGGCACTTGGCCGAAAGGCAAGTGCCATAAAAACCTGAGCTCATAGGGTAAAATGAAAAACTGTTTGAAAACAAAAATCCATTTTTGTATGAAGTACAAGGGTTACAATAAATGAAGTACAGTGTCTATTGCGATTCTTCATATATTTTCTAGTCGTTTGCTTTCTATCGGTTAGGCTATCATATTTTATTTTGTAAAGACGAGCTTAGCTTACAGTTTTGGGAAATAATAAATAAAAGAAGTTGTGAGGCGGTGGAAAAACTAGCCGCATCACGGTTTCTCAAGCACTGGGCAAAGATCCGCTAAGCAATTCCTATGAAGCAGGGACGTCACGACCGGGGAGAGGGGGGGACGCTACCCCCCCCCCCCCAATGTTATCGGCCAGTCGGTAAAAATAACCGAGCCGGCGCGAAGCGCCGCGATTTTTCGCCAAAACAGTTGATTTTTCTCATTAAAACAGTCGATTTTTCGTCTAAACAGTCGTTTTTTTTCTGAAAATCAGTCGATTTTTCCGAAATTGTCTTTTTTTTCTTGAAAACAGTCGTTTTTTCTCCAAAACAGTCGGTAAAAATTACCATCCAGTCGGTAAATTCCTTGCCCCCCCCAAAAAAAAACATTTTGGCTAGTAACGCCTATGCTCTGAAGTGCTGTTGTTTTGCCGCTGGAAGCTCAAAGTCTTCAGTTGTCAAAAGAAATTACACCGTCTAATTCGGACACTTTCGCAACGTTCATTGCACAGTTCTGCGTGAAATTTACCAAACAATATATATTCAATATAATTATATATTCAACATGAATATATCAATATATTCATGATCTCCAGAGGCTCACGATCATTTTTGCCTCAAGGGCTTTTGCTGACAAGTAAACAATTTTGATCAAAAAATGCATTTCATGGTCTTGATGAGCCTATCATCATTTTTGCTTCAAGGGTTTTAATTACAGATGTATTTCTAGTGCCTTTAAAGCGCGCATCATTGCAGGCAAGTGCAAAAATAATTACTTTTTACAAACAATACATTCTTATTGTTTCCAAGGGCACGTGACATTCTTATCTCAAGGGTTTGCTTGGAAATAATCACAACAAACCCTCGAATTGGAAAATTCCTACTTTCATCCTTTGACTCAGCCTTGCAAGCGCATATGAGCTTCTAGCTCTTGTTCTTGTTAAGGGACATCTTCCGGCTCAAGGTAGAAAATCGAATCAATCAAATATGATTCGTAGTCAGCTTGGGCTGAAGGAATAGGCGACCTGATCGTTGATCTACTTTTTTTACGTGGTTTCGGAGAATACACTTAGTAATGGTGTGACAGGTTGTAAGATTTTTTGCAAAATATAAAATGGGGTTCGGGTAAACAAGTTAGCTCAATCTTATACATGCTTTTATTAATCCGACTTGTTGCTTAAACATAGTGGAAATAATAGACAGGGCAAAAAGTCATCTAAAAGTAGTGAAGTGAAAGATAAAAATACTCCTCAGTCAGGATTTGAACCCACGACCGCCGCTCTCTGGGCAAGTGCACTACCGCTGAGTTCCGGGGGGGGGGGGGGGGGGGCTTGTGATTATAGTTCGCAAACCACCACTATAGTCAGATGGCGGCCATAGGACCAGTGATCCCGCCTGAAGGCTAATTCATCTAAGCAGTTCACGTCCCCATGTCACGGGGTTAGACTTCTGGTTTATTTGTCACTGTACAAGTCCCTTGTACAACGTTCCATCAGGTTCCATCTAGGTATGGCAACGAGTCCTGGAGGCTAAAGTAACCCTTCTTTCTCACTCCTTCGAAAACTTGAAAATGTACTGCTAAATGTCACAACCGAACAGGAACATTATTTTTTTTCTTCCTGTCGTTTTGTCACTCCTTAAATCTCTATCAAAACCTGTCACTCAGCCCCTTCTCTGTGAATTGGAGCCTACTACCTCTGCGGCTCGCACCCTCCCTCTCGATGTTCGATGTTCGTGACATGGCCCGTGACCTAAGAAAGGGGCGAAGTCTTCAAACTACTTTTTCGTGGAATTTAGACTTAACGAGGGAGGGAGAAGTTGTGGAAAAGTTGGGTAAATCAATGATGTAATTTTTCTTTGGTAAAGTTTGCGACTAGCTACCGCTTTTGTGGTTTCCATTTCGTGCATGAAATCTCACTTTCTTGTAAGCAGGGTTGCCACGCCAGACGAATAAAACACCCGTTCATAAGAAAAATCACTAAAAGAAGAAACCGCGGAGAATTCTCACGGAAGTTTTTGAAAATTCTGAGATTTTTTTTTTAAATTTTGTGATTATGAGTCGTTTCTTATGTGGAAAATCACCAAAAGTGAGTAAATATATTTATAATTAACACAAAAAATAAAATTTGATGATAAATTAACACCCGTGGCAACCCTGCTTCCACCCAGTTCTCCCCGCCATCAGCAGCTATGGACAAGTCTTGCCATGCCTATAAGCCTTTTGTGTAGGCTTTGATGGTTGATGCCAGGAGGGGCACCAGTTCCGTCCAGAGCTTCGTTGGTGGCTACCGTAGTTTGACTGAAAATCGCGAAAAAACAAATTCGATCCCACAAGTAAAACTATTTGGTTCTTAATATTCCACATGAAAACACTAATTTGGCCTTTTTTGAATGTTTGTGAGAGTTGGCCCTTCGTTATACAAAAAAATAAAATTAATTAGTAACTAGTTTTATTTGTTACCCATCAGAAAACGCAAGGCATACATGGAGTAAAAGAAAAGAAAGAAGAGGAGAAGAAAACACTGTAAAAAGAAGGAAAAGAAAGGCGACTTCGGCAATGTTTCCTCTCTACAAAACTAGCTTACTATAAAAGAGCCCCATCCGTCACTAAACTTATTGTTCAATCCTTGCAGAAGCTGCCCAACTGCTGCAAACGGTTCAGCGATTTTGTAAGGCACTTTCACGTTGACGCGTCGATGTGATGCGTTGCGTTTGCGCCGCGTATTCGTTTCTATTGCGTTGCGTAGAATATCTTTCACACATGCACGCCAAGGCTTCGCACTGGAAGTGTTTATAACGTTTTCCTTTCTTGCTTTCTTCTGTTGAATTTCCGTTTGTTTCATTTTAGCGAAATTTTCAAAGTTGGTAAATTAGACCAGGATAGCTCTGACTAAACTTTTTGGAATCTTCAGTTATTGCTCTAATAAATAAGAAAGGGCATTTTTCAAATCAGTATTTTGGCATGCGCGAGTTCAGTCTGTCAATGGACGGCGTCAGTTGCCGCTATTTTTTTCCCATTTGGGCTCCAGGTCGGGATGTGGGGCAGGTATTTAATTGAACAAAAATAAATTGAACTATTTTTTTTTTTCTGTGCTAGTCAACATTCGCCAGAGATTTGCGATGGATTAAATGGAAAAATAATCACTCAAATGAATATCACGCATCTTAGCAATCGATATGGACTGTGGAATCCGTAGTTAAAGAAGCCAATCTTGGATGCTTCTCCTTTAATCCTTTCAGAACATCCGTATCCACAACAACTGTAAACCTCTTATTTACAAACCCAGACAGGTTCTTGTGGATCGGCTTAACAAGCTTGACCTGGTTTAGTTGGGCCTGTTCCACCCGGGCTACCAAAGGAAGCGGACGTGTCGATTATTTGTACTTCTTATTGGTCTTTCGTTTATATTTATGTATAGGTGGCTGTAGCCTACACTGTAAAAAGTCTCTCCTATAACGGATTGTGACTCACCGAATCCGGATATTTTTATTCCGAGTTCGGACAGTTAAAATCCGATCGAGGACTAAAACGCTAGAATGTAAAATACTGCAGATAAAGTTAAACTGAAAGCGAAGAGTCTTTTTTCTGTGAGTTTGCTTAGCGTCTGGCACGAAGAACCTAAATAAACATTCGATGCGAACCTTCAGTTGAAGTGAATTGGCCTTCCCTATAGAATAATAATGTGGCAATCCACCTTATTCCAGTTTACCGCTCCAAGTGGACCAGTTTCTGTTAATCCCATTTCTCGTAATCAGCAATTGTGATTGATATACTAAAAAGCTGGATCTTTCACTTTCTGGTACTTAGATATATGAAAAACCTCTATTATTTGGGAAGCAGATTGCAGATTTTCTACTCACCAGCCTCTGGGTCTATTTTACTATGTCTGTCACAAGTGTTGACAGTGAGGCATTCGGAGATTAACAGAAACTAGTCCGCTTGGAAGCGTTGACCTGGAATGTGGCGAACCGCACAACTATGCAGCACTTCAAACTGGCGAATGGAAATCCGGCATTCCTTGGTATTCGAGAATTCATGGTTTCCCGTTTTGGTTTTGCCGAGTCGTGCTTTTTGTCTGTCGCGGTATTTGGGATCGACTAAAACCAGGAAGGGAAGGGAACGCGAGAAAAGCAGGAACGAATACTAAAACCAGGAAGGGCATACTAAAACGAAGAAGGGCATACTAAAACGAGGAAGGCTGTCGCCAGAGTTCGCCGCGCCGTTCCCTTCCTCTGTTTAGTATCCTTCGAAGGGTTGGCAAATTTTCAAACCCGAAGTACACCATCCCTTCCTCGTTTTAGTATCCTGACAGGTATAGGCTAGGCATTAAGATCAGTGAGGGGTTGGCAACTATCAAAATTGTAATTCACCTTTTCATTTCTAGTTCTGACGGTATGCGACTAATCCCCGGAGTCCAGAAAGGGGTTGGCAACTAAGATATGTCAAGTCCACCATTCCCTTCCTCCTTTTGTACGTTGAAAGTACTAAAAGCAGGAAAGAAATTACTCTTCTCTGAGGGGTCGGCAACTTAAATTCTCGGAGACCAGCGACCTGTCGGAAATTAAGATATTTCAAGTCCACCATTTCCTTCCTCCTTTTAGTACCTTGAAAGTACTAAAACAAGGAAGGGATGGTGTACTTTGGGTTTGAAAAGTTGCCAACCCCTCGAAGAATACTAAACAGAGGAAGGGAACGGCGCGGCGAATTCTGGCGACAGCCTTCCTCGTTTTAGTATGCCCTCCCTGGTTTTAGTATGCCTTCCTGCTTTTCTCGCGTTCCCTTCCTGGTTTTAGTCGATCCCGCGGTATTTGCCTTTCGTGGTATCGGCCGTGGCGGTTGTAGCTGCCGTGGTTTTAATTTCGAGGCATCGATCCGATATCAAATTGCCAATCCATACAGCCAAACGTTAATAAAACGTGGTTTTTTATCCTCATCAGTTCTAACATTTAGTTTTCGGACAGTTTTCGTACAGTTTTCCCAGCTCCGTCTCCGTTAGAACCAAAATTAAACATCTGGACCCTCGAGTTCACTGGTGCCATTCCACTCAAATCGATTGACACGCCATTTGCTGGTTTTTTGCATGGGTTTAGCTCCATTGGTGGCCCAAATGTAGTCAAGAATGTCGGAAATATTGCCTACCTGTAATTTATTCGAACAATGTTTACAACGGATATGTCAGCTACGATTTTTCATCAGCGATATTTCGGCCCTTCTTGGCAAGGATCCTCGTCAGGCTGTCAATCCTCTGGGTCAGCGTCGGGGAAGGAAACAATAAACGTTGAAGAAATAAAAATGCCGAGAAATAAAAATGTCGCCCAAAAAATTATCAATTTGGTTTCCGTGATAGTCAAAAATATACCCGAGAATCCCAGATGTGTCGCCCAATAATTGCAAGAAATGTCACCGAGATACATCAAATGCAGCAGAGGTTACGCGACATGTATCCGAAATTAGAAAAAATACATTAGACAAAGAAGAATTCATTGCCGAGAAATCAGCAAATGTAGCAGAGATTGCAAGTAATGCTATGTACCCGGTTAAATTAAGAAAATAGAATAGTATGAAGAAGAGAAAATAAACAAACTTCGCCATACATAATACTTATGACTTTCAGGTTAGCATAGATCTCGCGCGATATAGTAGTCATAGAAAGCAAATGACTTGGTGAAATTCGAAACAGCGAATATCAGAGAACACGGTATCCGACAAGATGCTCAGTAACTGCAAACTTTTAATCTGTGACCGTGGTATCAGATACCGCTTGTGACAGCAAAAACGACTTTAGACCGTGTAGTTACCGTGGTATCTGCAAAGACGCAACTAATGTAACTGTTTTCTTGATTCAAGTGAGTTCATGCAACCTGTCAGATGCCGATACGTGCTTTAAGAGTAAACAAATGTATTTTTTGAGAATAGGAATCAGTTCAAAAACAGATCCATGTTTCCCTCTGTGAAGCGGACGATTTCGATTGGATTTCTTGAGCTTTTTCGCCTGAATGGGCCTTGCATTTTCTAGCATTTTAGCATCGGAATGAGGGAAATATTGTCGGTTCCATGGATTTAGACGAGGGAAGTTATCGAGTCTTGGAAGAATTCCTAGTGTTCTAATGATATCGATTTGTCCGTTGAAGTTTGCCATGAAAAACACTTTTCAGGAATTTACGAATTATTAGGTTCAGCGTCCGTGTCTGCACAAAACGGTTTGGAGAACTCACAGGACGGGGAAGAACATTATAGAGGTCGTAAAATTAATATTATTCACAAAGGGCACTTTGGACGTCGCGACCGAAATAAACCGGATTGAATTTCATTGAGTTGCTTGCACGACAAATCGAAATTCATACGGACGCGGAGAGTCTGAATTTGAACAAAGGCCTGCATTTCCAGGGCTAAAGATGCGACGTCGGAAAAATTAAGCTTCAGAAAAGTAGGAAAATGATTTTACGATATGCCTTGCAATGGATCTGATCTTTTATTTAACCGGCAATGGCTGGCATTTCTAGTTGGTAAATATCAAGCGTAAAGGGAAAAGCACATTGATTATCCCTGGATAACTGACAAACGATTTAACGCTTTTTTATCGGGTTTTCAGGAACATTTAACTAAATGATGTTTTGCTAGACTGTTGGATCTCAGCCGTTTATTCTACATATTTTCAGCATATTAACTGGTCGCGGTTTAAGCGTTTTCCATTCATCCACGACACATCCAAGTTTCAGCTTGGTCTTTCAGCAGTCACCTTGGGCTGAAGAAATATTTACATCCAACTTCACATTCGTCAACTAGATCAGTTTCACATGCGATTAGTCACAGACCTTCAAGAACCAGAGGTGTTACTAGCCAAAATGTTGGGGGGGGGGGGGGCAAGTCATTTACTGACTGGCTGGTAATTTTTACCGACTGTTTTTGCAGAAAAAACGACTGTTTTCAAGAAAAACTGACAGTTTTGAAAAAAGCTAGCGAAACCGACTGTTTTGACAAAAAATCAACTGATTTTCATATGGCACTCGTACCGAATAGGTAATGCAAGAAATTAGATGAGAGTGTCACAAAATACCAATTTCAGCCCCCCTAGGTTCGAACCTAGAAATAGGATATCCAGTTTCACTCGAGTCTGAGTATTTCCGGTACTGCGTCGGATTACCTAGGGCATATTCTTTTTCTACCTTTTAAGTTTAGATCCACTCTTTTGATTCCAAAACGTGCCATGCCATTTCCGGTACCCCCCCCCCTCCAAATCCCCTTAGCTCCCTCAAAAACGGTCGGATCCAGGAACGCAAGTTTTCTTAGGGCATCGTGACGGGTTCTTAAGTCTATTTGGTCGGGTCAGTAATATGCCCGCCAAGTTTCATCGTCCTTGGCACATCTGGAAGTGTCATAACTCGCCATCACTGGAATTCCAGGAAACCTCCTCCAACTCCCCCAAAGAGCCCCGGTAAGATCTGGTTCTGTCGAGAACGTGTCTACAGGGCTTATACTTGTTTTTCCTACCAAATTCTATCCCGATCCCTCGACTGTAAGCGTTTCACAAGATTTCAGGTGGCCCCCTCCAACTCCCCCCACAAGAATCGGATCCGATCCGGACTTAACGTGGAACATCTGAGAAGATAGCTCTTTCCACTTGCCGAGTTTCATTCAAATCCGTTCACCCGTTCAAAAGTTATGCTTGCCACTAGATTCCGGATTCCCCATCCCTCCATGCCCCCCATGATGGTCGGATATGGGAAACAACTAATCTCAGGGCAGTCTGTTCGGATCCCTGACATACCTACCAAATTTCATCGTCCTAGTCCGAACTTGCGAGATCACCGAATCCCCCCCCCCCTTATGTCAACGATGTATCTAGGACTTTAGAAAGTTCTTCCCATCAAGTTTCGTCCCAATCCCTCCACTCTAAGTATTTCCCAAGATTTCCGGTTTCCCCCTCCAGCTCCCCCCAAACCCGATGAAAAATTTGTAGCCTGCGTAGTAGTATGGTAGTAGTACGAAAACGTTGCATGTAATACTATGTAATAGCAAAGAATACTATCATTTAATGTGCCTCAGACTGGTCCAATCTTATGTAGTAGTATCCAGTAGCATCCTGTCTTGCCATAGTAACATCCAGTCTTGCTAATAGTACCATATAGTAGTACGCTGTAACACGGTAGCCTTGAAGTAGAAGCATGTAGTAGCCTGGTTAGTGCAACTTTTTCGTACTACTTCAAAGTACTATTTTGAGATAAATTTTTCATCGGGAAGTCACCGGATCCGGTCCGGATTTTAAGTGGGTCGTCTGAGGCAGGAGGTCTCTCCAAATATTCAATTTCATTTTTATCCGATCACCCGTTCGAAGGTTATAAATACCTCAAAATCCCAGATTCCCCATCCCTCCACTCCCCCCCCCCCCCCACGATGCTCGGATCGGGGAAGTGACTCAATCACTTAAGGTCCCTGATATGCCTGCCAAGTTTCATTGTCCCAGCACATCCAGAAGTACGAACTAGCGTGATCACCGGAATTCCGCCCCCCCTCAACCCCCCACAGTGCCCGAATCCATCCCGGACATGTCAACGATGTATCTAGGACTTGTGCTTGTTCTTCCCACCAAGTTTCATCCCGATCCCTCCACTCTAAGGCTTTTCCAAGATTTCCGGTTCCCCCCCGTCCAGCTCCCCCCAAAGTTGCCGGATCCGGTCCGGATTTTAAGCGGGTCGTCAGAAACACGGGGTCTTTCTAAATATCAAGTTTCATTAAGATCCGATCACCGTTCAAAAGTTGGAAAATCCCTCTAGATTCCGGATTCTCCCTCCCTCCACTCCCCCCACGATGCTCAGATCGGTGAAGTGACTATTTCCAACTTAATCTTTTGGGTTCCCTGTTATGCCTGCCAAGTTTCATCGTCCTAGCTTATGTGGAAGTGCCCGAACTAGCAAAGCCTGGACAGACCGACGGACGGACAGAAATTGCGATCGCTATATGGCACTTGGCCGAAGGGCAAGTGCCATAAAAACCGACTGTTTTCGTGAGAAAATCAACTGTTTTGACGAAAAATCGCGGCGCTTCGCGTCGACTTGGTTATTTTTTACCGAATGGCCGACAAGACTGGGTGGGAGGGGCGCTATATGGGTGGGAGGGGCGTATATATACTATATACGCCCCCCCCCCCAGTCGTGACGCCCCTGTGAAGAACATGGTCAGCCATTGGTGAACATAAGGTGGTCTTAACCAACTCCATCTTGCTAAAAATTCTGCCCCTTTTGCTTAGGTAACAGGCATCGTCTTAGCCAGCTTTAACGCTTTGCATACTAGTGATAAGACAATGGCAAGACATGTGGTAGATAATGTGGTAAGACATCTTATATGTATATCTTCAAATATATATATATATTTTCAAACTTTTTGTTTGTTTTGAGGCTCTCCTGGCGACTTTCGAGATCATGTCGAAACATGTCTAACTCGTTTTTATGGCACTTGCCCTTCGGCCAAGTGCCATATAGCGATCGCGATTTCTGTCCATCCGTCGGTCTGTCGCTCTGTCGGTCGGTCTGTCCAGGTTTTGCTAGTTCGGGCACTTCCACATAAGCTAGGACGATGAAACTTGGCAGGCATATCAGGGACCCCAAAAGATTAAGTTGGAAACAGTCACTTCACCGATCTGAGCATCGTGGGGGCAGTGGAGGGAGGGAGAATCCGGAATCTAGAGGGATTATTAACTTTTGAACGGGTGATTGGATCTTAATGAAACTTGATATTTAGAAAGACCCCGTGTTTCTGACGACCCGCTTAAAATCCGGACCGGATCCGTGAAGTGCCTTAGAAAGAAAAGCCTTAGAGTGGAGGGATCGGGATGAAACTTGGTGGGAAGAACAAGCACTAGTCCTAGATACATCGTTGACGTGTCTGGAATGGATTCGGGCACTTTGGGGGGTTGAGGGGGGGGGGGGGGGCGGAATTCCGGTGGTCGCGCTAGTTCGTACTTCTGGATGTGCTGGGACAATGAAACTTGGCAGGCATATTAGAGACCTTAAGTGATTAAGCTGGAAATAGTCTCCTCCCCGATCCGAGCAACGTGGGGGGATTGGAGGGATGGGGAATCCGGGACTTTGATGTATTTATAACCTTCGAACGGGTGATCGGAGAACAATGAAATTGACTATTTGGAGAGACGTCGTGCCTAAGACGACCCACTTAAAATCCGGACCGGATCCGGTGACTTTGGGGGGAGCTCGAGGGGGAAACCGGAAATCTTGGGAAATGCTTAGAGTGGAGGGATTGGGAAGAAACTTGGTGGGAAGAACTTTCTACAGTCCTAGATATCATTGACATGACCGGACCAGATTCGGACACAGTGGGGACACACTAGGACGATGAAATTTGGTAGGCAAATCAGGGATCCGAACAGACTGCCTTGAGATTAGTTGTTTCCCATATCCGACCATCATGGGGGGCGTGGAGGGATGGGGAATCCGGAATCTAGTGGCATGCATAACTTTTGAACGGGTGAACGGATTTGAATGAAACTCGGCAAGTGGAAAGAGCTATCTTCTCTGATGTTCCACGTTAGGTCCGGATCGGATCCGATTCTTGTAGGGGGAGCTGGAGGGGGCCACCGGAAATCTTGTGAAACGCTTAGAGTCGAGGGATCGGGATAGAATTTGGTAGGAAAAACAAGCATAAGCCATGTAGACACGTTCTCGACAGAACCAGATCTTACCGGGGCTCTTTGGGGGAGTTGGAGGAGGTTTCCCGCAATTCCAGTGATGGCGAGTTATGGCACTTCCAGATGTGCCAAGGACGATAAAACTTGGCGGGCATATTACTGACCCGACCAAATAGACTAAAGAACCCGTCACGATGCCCTAAGAAAACTTGCGTTCCTGGATCCGACCATTTTTGACGGAGCTAAGGGGATTTGGAGGGGGGGGGTACCGGAAATGGCGTGGCACGTTTAGGAATCAAAGGAGTGGATCTAAACTTCAAAGGTAGAAAAGTAATATGCCCTAGGTAATCCGACGCAGTACCGGAAATATTCAGACTCGAGTGAAACTTGATATCCTATGTCTAGGTTTGAACCTAGGGGGGTTGAAAGTGGTATTTTGTGACACTCTCATCTACTTTCTTGCATCACCTACTCGTTACAAGTGCCATATGAGCTCGTAGCTCCTGTTGAACTCTTCTCTGCTTTTTCACCGGAAAGGAGTCGAAGGCTGTCGAAACTGGAGTAGCACGGTACCATGGTATTATTGCTGGAACAGTATTCGTAGTTGGAAATGATGTAAATTTCATTATGTTACCTAATTTTTTGAAAACTACAGAAATTTAGGAGATTACCGGAATCACCTGGTAAACGTACCGGTACGCTGTGTTCTCTGTCTCCACGAATCACTCTGGCAAGTTTTGTGTCAGGGTCATCCCGGTAAGCTGTGAGTAAGCTTAAGCTTAAGGCAAGCTTCGGTAAGCAGCAACATTCCGGTAGATTCCCTGAGCCGAATTCGGATAGATTTCGCGGGGCGAATTCCAGTAGATCCCCTAATCCACCTCCAGTAAATTCCTTGAGACAACTTCCGGTAGATTCCCTAAGTCAAGTTCCGGTAGATTCCTTGAGCAAGATTGACTTATTCGGTAAGTAGGAAAATTCCGGTAGATTCTCTGAGCAGAATTCGGATCGATTTCGAGGGCAAATTCCGATATATCCCCTAATCCAACCTCTAGTAAATTCCTTGAAACAAGTTCCGATTGATTCCCTGAGTCAAGTTCCGGTAGATTCCTTGAGCAAGATTACGGTAGATTCCCTGAGCAAAATTCAGGTAGGTTCACCGAGTACTAATCCGCAAGATTCCCAGAAAATTATCAAGTTCAGGTGAATTTGACAAATTTACCCCTACCCCTCAATTCACGTTACGAGTGGTTTTTGGGGTGGCCCATAGAAAGTTTTCCATTGTATGGACTAAAATCAAAATAAGGTTTTCCAGATGTTATTTCGCTCATCTCGTTTTAGCGAAGTTAGATTTCTTTTATCGTAACATGTCCATTGATTATTGATAACTGATTCCAGCCGCCTAGACCACCGAATAGGCCATATCACTGAAATACGCTTGAAACCCCGATGAAAATGCGCCAGTATACTGCTCCGCTATTTCCGAAGAACGATGTTTTACTGGCGTGACAGATCTTTCCAACTCGTGGTCGCTCTGTGTAATTTCAAATATGTAAGGTCGACAACAGCACAAAATTTGCTGCTGTTAATAAACAAACTTTTCCAAACTTATTTGCATCCAAACGCATAGCTTAGCCGCGTCTTTGATTTTCTATCATTATCGATTTTTTCTTTATTTCTGTCATTCCTCGAAAAATATTTAAATTGCGCGGTCAAACATTGACTTTGGTCTTATCGGGACGAAATCCATATTGCTAACGTCACTACGAGACCTAATGTAACATTACCAAAGGTTTCGATGGGATCCCAAAAATTTCAAATTTGATCCAGACAATTGGGTCTCGTAGATATCCGGTCTTCGCCAGACTTCTTGAACATTTTTACTATCAAATTAGAAACAGATTGAAAAATCCGGTTTCAGCCTGATTCCGGCCGAACTACTTGTACGACAAAAATTAAAGCTCAAAACGAATTCAGCACATCTCCTTACCCCAATATTGAACCTATAACCAACTTCAGATAAAACTTTTACTTTTACAAATTTTCCGGTTTTGGCCGGATTCCGGGTGAACTATTTGTCTGGCGAGAAAATGATTCTCATATGCGAATTCAGCATGTCTCCTTACTAACTAACTCGAACCTCTAATCAACTTCAGATAAAACTTTTACTTTTGACAAATTTTCCGGTTTTGGCCGGATTCCGGATGAACTATTTGTCGGGTGAGAAAATGATTTTCATATGTGAATTCAGCATTTTTCCTTACCACTAAATTGAACCTCTAATCGCAACTTCAGATAAAACTTCTTCTTTTAACAAACTTTCCGGTTTCAGCCGGAATCCGGGCGAATTATATGTCCGGTTTGATACTTCCACTTTTAACAAATTTTGCCGGATTCCGGGCGAATTACATGTCCGGATAGAGAATGATTGTCATACACGGATTCAGCATGTCTTCTTACCCCTAAATCGAACATTGAATCAACTTCAAATAAAACTTTTACTTTAACAAATTTTTCGGTTTGGGCCGTATTTCGGACTAACTACTTGTCCGGCGAGAAAATCATTCCCATGTTCGTGTTCAGTATGTCTTCTTACCCCTAAATCCACTATCTCATTTGCTGTTGAAAAATATTTTGTTTGCCCCTTAATTTCAACCCCCACCCCTAAATGTAAGGCTATCCACGTCCATGCACGAACTCCACCTGTCCCTTGACCCAAAGAATCCTCACACCAAGTTTCATAAAAATATCTCATTCCCTTCGAGAGTTATCGTGCTCACAGATGGACGGACAGACGGACAACTTTTACGAAGTCATAGGTATCCCTCCACTTACGTTTTGGGATCCCTAAATAAAAGCCCTGAACAGAGTCAAAATACTTCAGCGTATTCAAATACAAGAAAGAAAAATAAGCCAGCTTCTCAGTTTAACTTATAGAGGCGTCAGCGTGCGCTCTTTGTGCTTAAAACCACCTCCTCTCTTTATGTCGCTAGACTTTCACTGCCACAAAAGGCTTATCATATCTCCTCCACCTGTGTTGCAACTTTCTTGCGCTGTGACAAATTTTTCACAGCTGTGGATCTGTGAAGAAGTTGAAAACCTGTGGGAAATCGCAGAGTTCTGCCATTAATGGCAACACTGGCCTCCACTTCTGCTCGAAAGCAAAAACTTTCACTGTAAAGCAAATCTTTTCGAATTTCAATGCGTCAGCCTTCACTCGTGCTTTTCAGCACATAGGCTACTTTCACTGTGAAAAAAAGTAACAAGCCTTCGCTTGTTTCCAAGCACAGAATTTTAGAGTCATAGAAGGCTGATCTGGTTTCTAAATGTAAGCCTTCGCAACTGCTTTAAAGCAAGATTTTTCAGTTCGAAGTAAATCATATCCAGTTTGCTTTCAAGCACATACTTTCACGGTGACAAAGAGGTTTTCTCTATGAGCATTCAGTTGTGCTTTGCAGCACTGATTGTCAATAGAACAAAGGCTTTTGTGGTTTTTAAGCTTTTTTAGTGCCACCAAAGTCTTCTCTGTTGTCTAATCGTAAGATTTCACTTATGCTTTAAACCACAAACTTTCCCCCCAAAGTAAAAGCTTTTCACATGACTACATGGGGCATAATGCTACTTTATGTGTGGCATCTGCTGCATTGGAGCCAGGGGGCAAAACATCGTCTCCTTCTCCTTGTAAATGAATTCAAACTAAGACTTTGCCTGTAGGAAAAAGGAAAAAGCATTGTAGCTTTCTGGTGGCGGTATTAAGTTAAATTTTAAACGGACCGCTTCCTTTTTTCTCTTTTACATGTACAAGGTATTGCAAGAGCATCTTCAGAGCATCTCAGTTTTGGCAGAACATCGAGCGATATCGTTTTACTTCCTGGAGTGCAATGGCCTTGTTTTTTCCAGCCCTCTTCACACCGCGTACCCCTAATCAAGGTTCAAAAAGGCTGCGTTGCCTCTTTTGACGAATCATTGTTTCTTATTTTTTTTTTAACCGCGATCAAAACTATGGGGACGTTTTCGCGTGGATGGCTGTAGAGCTGGATGGGTGGTCCCATCCACGCGAAAATGGAAAAATTGATCGAGCGTTGAAAGGCTGAGGAAGATGGGTTAAGTCCACGCGAAAATGCCCATTCAGCTCGATGGGAGCATATGAATTGGAAGGTCCACACAATATCCCCGATCAGCTCAACATTGACCTTGGAGCGGTTTTTGAACGGGATGCGGTCCATCGAGCTGGATTCAGTTCACCTGTTCATCCGTAGCCTACACGCGAAAATGAAAAAAAGATCGACGGCAACCACACGAAATGTCCGTCGAGCTCGACGGGAGGTCGACGAGACCAAAGCCATCCACGCGAAAATGTCCCCTATATTTTTGGTCATCAATGACAAGGCATAAATGTTTATTTGAAATTTCGGACGATGAGTATCTGGTCTAGAGCACGAAACTGAGCCAGAAAACTCAAAAACGATTGAGGCCACCTACAGACTTGATTTTGATTTTCACAACTTGATTTTTAGACCTTCGCGTACCTCTCGCGAGGGTCTCTCTTACTCCTTTGGATATGCGTACCGCCAGTTGGGAACCACTGCCCTGGATCACGTTTTGGATTTCATGATAAATAGTCTCTTAATTAAAGAATTATTCTTTTTTAACTTCAGGCAGACGAAAACTGAGATGCAAAAATAAAGTTTATTACGGTTCGCAAAAATGAACGTTGAAAGAACCCAGAGGAACCACACTAGGCTTATTCTTGCCGTTCCCAGGGGTCTCCTTCTAGGGAGTCCCCGCGTTTTTGTTTGTCCAAGGGATTCACTCACCGTATTCTCGCGAGTCCCCACGGTCGGGGAGTGCTCCGATTATGGCAAGCGTTACAATTATTATTAGTGGTGCTTGTGTGTAGAGCGACCAGTACGGCCTCAGCTTCTTCCAATTTTAGTAGACCCCACAGTAACAATGATAATATCCTGGTGCCTATTCCAAACACCTACAATACACCTTAAAAATCATGATCTGACTGAAATTTACGAAATTCCCTGCATCAGTTTCCTTCTGGCTTTACTTAAAGGTTGACTGTAGACATAATGCTTACCGATTCGTTTAATTCCATATAATCTTTAATTCCATATAATCTAACAAAAATAGTGGTAGGTAGTTATACATGGTCATATAGACATATACTGTAGGGCAGAATCTTGCAGCCCCTTAGGGATTCCTAACAGACAGTGTAGAGAAAGAATTTGAAACGAATTTGAGTCATCTTTCTTCCATGAATGTCAAATGAGGAAAATCCAATACTTCCCCGTTTCTTTTATTCCGCAATTTGTCGGAATCCTTTCGGCGGATATGAGCTCATAAAATGTCTAAGTCGTTTCCGTGTTCAAGGGTTAGAGACTGTCGAATATATGTACCAGGCGACAACGAAATTGAATCGTTTGCAGTTTAATTCACGCGCGGATTCCCTGCTTTAAAGAGGGACTCTGTCTGATTAAAAAAGGTTTCTTTGTAAATCGTGATATCAGCAACCGTTCCTTCAATCAATCAATCTTTATTATTCGAAAAACATTCCTTAACGGTATTAACAAAAAACCGAATATTTGTTCTCTCGTCAAACATAACTATATACAATTGCGCTTTTACATAGTAAAATATTCAGTAATTACACAAGAACAAGAATTGCAACAAAGTGTCCTCGAAAGTGTCATAAACGCCAAATACACCACACGCAGACACTTTCTTTCTTCAGATTGCTGGTTCAACATTGGCTAATCCCTTTGCTCACGACCTGAATGCGTCTCCTGACGACATGATTTTCAGGTTCCTTCGATTAACATAATGAATCATCACTGAATGATCAGAAATGAAATTTAAAGATTCGTGGGTGTTAGCATATAACAAGATTATCTTTGTGAATATTTCCAGTGTTTTCTTTCAGTTTTATTTCTGTTCTTGCTCAAAATTGGTTACAAGTTAGGAAACAAGAACTGCAAGCTCATATGGCACTTGCAAGGCTTCGTAAAAGGATGAAAGTAGGAATTTTCCAATTCGTGCGTTTGTTGTGATCATTTGTAAGCAAAACCCTTCTGACAAAAATGACAATGGACCCTTGGGAATCACGAGAATGTCGCGTTTGGTAAAAAAAAGTTTTTATTGCACTTGCTCGTGATGATGCGCACTTTAAGGGCGCTAGAAATTCATCTGTATTCAAAAAGATTGAGGCAAAAACGGCCCTGGGCCATTTAGTATCATGAATATATATGGTTTGGTCAAAAGTATTTTTTTTACTTTTCGGTTAAGATGCATACTTTGAGGGTGCTAGAAAAGCCTTGAGGCAAACATGATCATGCGCTTATGGGGATCATGAAAATGCAGATTTTGCTTAAAAGTATTTTTTGTACTTTAAGGGATGGTCGGATCTGGGAAGTGACGATTGATAAGCCAATCTTGTCAAGTCTCTAATGTTAGGCTACGCTTGTTCTTCCTATACCAAGTGCCATCCCGCTACAATCTAAGCGTGTCACAAGATTACCGATCCCCCCCCCCCCGACTCCCCCACATTGATCGGATCCTGTTCGCACTTGAAATGCGACATCTGAGACTCCCCGAATATCAAGTTTCATTAAGATCCGATCACCCGTTCAAAAGTTGGACATTTCTCAAGATTCCGGATTACCCCTCCCTCCACTCCCCCCACGAAAGTCAAGTCGGAGAAACGAATGTTTGAAATTGTCGATTCCCTGATGCGCCTGCCAAGTTTCATCGTCCTAGCACATGTGTAAGCATCTTAGCTCGGGATCACAGGAATTCCGGAACCCTCCCCCCTCTGACTCCTCCCACCGTGCTCGGATGGACGGTCTCGTCAACTATGTATTTAGGGCTTGTGCTTGTTCTTCTCACCCAGTTTCCTCCCGATCCGTCCACTCTCAACAAGTCACACGATTTCCGGTTCTCCCCTCCAACTCCTCCCATAGTTACCGGATCCATTCCGGACTTGAAGTGTGACATCTGAGACACGAGGTCTTTCCAAATATCAAGTTTCATTAACATCCGATTCCCCGCGCAAGAGCTATAAATAATTCAATATTACGGATTCCCCCTCCCTCCACTCCCCCTACGGTGGTAGGATGGGAGAAGTGACTATTTTCAAGTTATTTTGGTCGGGTCCCTGATATGCCTGCCAAGTTTCATCGTCCTAGCACATGTGTAAGCATCTTAACTCGAGATCACCGGAATTCCGGAACCCTCACTCGAAATCCCCCCACAGTGCTCGGATCCGTTCCGGTCTTTCAACTCGTATCTAGGGCTTGTGCTTGTTCTTCCCACCAAGTTTCATCTCGATCCGTCCATTTTGAACATGTCACCTGATTTCCGGTTCCCCCCTCCAAAGTAACCGGATCCATTCCGGACTTGAACTGTGACATCTGAGACAGGAGGTCTTTCCAAATATCAAGTTTCATTAAGATCCGATTCCCCGGTCAAAAGTTAAACATACGTCAATATTCCGGATTCCCCCTCCCTCCACTCCCCTCACGGTGGTCGGATCAAGGAGACGATAATTTACAAGTCAGTTTGTGGGGTCCCTAATATTCCTACCAAGTTTCATCCTCCTAGCACATCTGGAAGTGCCCTAACTCGAGATGAGGTACCGACCGATCGACCGACCGACCGAAAAGTGATCGGTATATTGCACTTGAGCGGAGCTGCAAGTGCCATCAAAACTGTTTCATTCCTGGAGTTTTTGCTGGTGTTGATGATGAACCACGAGAGAGTTTAGTTTGTTTCAAGCAGAAACTGATGATTGGATTGGGTCTAGCACACTGTCGGAACTTTCATAGCAGATAACACAAGGATGCACAGTTTCAACAGACAACACTTGATATGTAATCTGTTCTGATTGTGAAAACGTTATGCTTTAAACGTTATGCATTACAAGCATTGCAAGAAGAGCCGTAAAATCACCGAAAAAGATCAGATTTGCTGACATTTTTGTTTGTCGTCATGATATCGGAAAAGTCAGCAGATGCTTTTTCGGCGGTTTTTCGGTGTTGTCCGTTGAAACTGCGCATCCATGTGTTATCTGCTATGAAACTTCAGACAGTGTACATACAGGTTTCGATATGAACTTAAGTGAAGTTAACTGATATGACCGAAATGTCGGGTAAACCATTACCAGTCGTTGAGACAGATTAGTTCGAATTTGAGTGTGCTTTTTCTGCAAAATCCCCGTAAGAAAAGTTAAACTCCCTTTTGGGATCCCATCGAAACCTTCTGTCTTGTTCTATCATATTATGATGGTTTCGTCGCAGTAATTTGGTAAGGTTGTTTAGCAATGTTCTAAGGGTTGCCAGTGTGTCCCTTCATTCTAAAAATGGTTACTCTTTCTTTCGTGCCCTTCAGTCTTGTAACTGACTTTCAGTCTGGAACAAATAAATCTGCACATTCCACGAACAAGTCTTCTCCTGGACATTCTTTGACAAAAAGCTGTCACATGGTTGACATAAAGAATAGCTTGAACTGGATATTCCTTTCAGATCGAAGAAGTTCAGCGTTCATCTTCTTCTACGAACATACTCCAGAGATTTCTCTATCACTCGTTGGTGTCACATTGCTCATGATTGGCGTTTATATTGCCACACTTCGGAAGAAGAGGGAGAAAGCGAAGGACAACTTTTTCGTAGTAGTCGAATCAAGGTAAATCTAAACATATTTGTTTTCTAATTTCAGTTATGCCGTGCATAAACCTCGAGTTCGAATCCCCTCCAATCCGCTTAATTTACTGATGCAATCACTCTATTTTTAGTGCTCCTTCAGCCCAGAGCAAAATAACACTAGGGAGTAGCGCCAAGGCTTGAAAGAAGTGAGAGACAATCGAATAGCAGCAAGACTAGCAACACTAGCTGCAGTGAACGTTCCTTAGCGCTAACTCTAATGATTTCATATTTTGAACACAGCAAAAAAAAGATACAACCTCCTCGGTTTCCTCGATGTGTGCAGGTCACATCTTAGATTTACTAGAAATTTTTAAGCCCGCAAGTTGGATTTCGCTTTAAATGCCGCAAGCGTAGTGGGTGGCGCTATTAGTATGGCCCATTTCCGAAGCAAGGAAAGCATAGCTCTTAACGTTACTACTCTCTAGTGTTATTTTGCTCTGCTTCAGCCGAAGCTGAGGAAAATTATATTAGATGGTGCTAAAAACTGTCTGAAAGAAGACATAATCTTCTCATGCGTTTTGGCCTCCAAATTTTGAATTCTCAGCACCACAGGACCATCCTTCCGGACTTCGTTACACCCTCTCATGGACACAACACGCGAAGCAAGGACGACCCAAAACCCAAGCTTGTTCCCCCACCTACAAAATCTTCAGAAAGATACCTAAATTCATTCGTTCCGTATTTTACTAAACATTTTAACTGTTCATGATTCATGTTCGTTTCTTCTTTATTTATTGTTTGTTAGTTTGTATTTTATTTGTATTGTTAGCGAGTGTTTATTTTTCCGATTCCCGCCTGTGTTCGCCTAGTGCTATTAGGGTTGAAAATAAAATTGATTGATTGATTGATTGCTAAGCCGTTAAGTCAGCTGAGATATATACTAGCGATACTTCGGCCCCTCATTTCTCAGCTATAAAAATGCGAAAAAAAAACTTTACGCGACAACTACCGAATCGAGCAGCAAAACAGCAATTTTGTCCTGACTGAAATCTCAGCTCTAGCTTTCACTTACAGCAACTCCTTGTTGGGAATCGTCCGATTCCGTTTCTCACCCTATTTGAATACTTCGTACATTTTCGATTTGAACGCAATCTAGTAGTGTTGGGTAAAGTTAACAGTAACGCATCTTGATAGGGGACGTTTTCGCGTGGATGGCTGTAGAGCTGAATGGGTGATCCCGTCCACGCAAAAATAAGAAAATTGATCGGCGTTGAACGGCTGAGGAAGCCACGCCCATTCAGCTGGATGGGAGCATATGAGTGGGAAGGTCCGCATAGTATCCCCGTTCAGCTCAACGCTGCCCATCGAGCTGGATGGCCCGTTCACCTGTTCATCCGTTCAGGCGAAAATGACAAAAAGATCGACGGCATCCACGCGAAAATGTCCGTCGAGCTCGACGGGACCAGAGTCATCCACGCGAAAACGTCCCCATAGCAGCGGCACCAGTTCAGTTGGTAGCACGTTAGTAGACAGCCTTCAACCAGATTAATGGCTTAAAACATTTAAAGTGGATTTGCTGTAGTTTTAAAGGTTCCTGACTACACTTATGCCTGACTTGTACATCCGTAAATAGTCTTTGTCGTTACAATAAACGTTATTCAACATTGGATTGAAGGAATTGGCGTGTCAAATATTGTCTTCCCAGTACTCCTAAACTGGAATTCCCAAAGAGGCCTTGCAAGTAAGGGCCGAGATATTGCTAGAATAAATATCAACTAACGTATCTGCTTCACTGTAAAAAGTGTTTCCGTAAAAAGGTTAAAGTTAACTGCAGTATTTGCTACTCGGATTACTCTTATATCGACGCAGTTAAGATTAATACCAAATAGAGATAAGATGAATCTGATTAGCAAATATTGCAGTTAACTTTAATCTTTATACGGAGGGACGTTTTACAGTGTTGGCCTGCCTGTGAACGGCTATTTAGGAAAAAAAACACATGGGAACTGCAACCTGGGTTGCAACGATTTGTGATTTATCACCAAATTAGGTGAAGTCTCTGCCTGTATCACCAAACTACTCATTTTGTTGATTTCCCCCTAAATCAAAACATTTAAAACAAAAGCTGGAAGCTCATATGGCACTTGCAAGGCTAGGTCAGAGGATGAAAGTAGTCAATTCGTGGTTTTGTTGTGATCATTTGTAAGAAAAATCCTTGAGATAAGAATGATCATGGGTCGGATCCTTGGAAATCACGAGAAATTATGGTTAGGTAATTCATTTGGCTGTGATGATGCGCACTTTAAAGGCACCAGAAATTCATCTGTAATCAAACTCTTGAAGCAAAAATGATGATGAGCTCATCGGGAGCACGAAAATGTACATTTGACTCAAAAGCATTGTTTGTACTTTAAGGAATTCAGTTGTAAGCAAAACCTTTGAGGCCAAAATGATCATGGGCTCATAGAAATCACGAAAATGTGTATTTTGCTTAAAAGTATTTTTTGTGCGTTGCGGTTAGCATTAGTACTTTAAGGATGGTCGGATCTGGGAACTGACACTTTCGAAGTCAATCTTGTCAAGTGCCTAATTTTTCAAGCCAAGTGTCATCGTCCTAGCAAAAGGTGCCTTAAGTCGCGATCACCAGAATTCCGCCCCCCCCCCTCTAACTCCCCCACAGTGCCCGAACCCGGTCCGGTTCTGTCACTGATGTATCTAGGGCCTGAACTTGTTCTTCCAACCAAGTTTCATCGCAATCGCTCCACTCTAAGCGCGTCACAAGATTTCCGGTTCTCCCCTTCATCCCCCCCACCCCCCAACATTCATCGGATTACATCGGGACTTCAAATAGGACATTTTAGACACGAGGTCTTTCCAAATATCAAGTTTCATTAAGATCCGATCACCCGTTCAAAATTTATACATACATCAAGATTCAGGATTCCCCCTCCCTCCAATCCCCCACCAAAATGGACGGATCAGGGAACTGACCATTTCTAAGCCAATCATGTCAAGTCTCTAATGTTCAAGCGAAGTTTCATCGTCCTAGCACGTCTGGAAGTACCTTAACTTACGATCACCAGAATTCCGAACCCCCCCTCTAGCTCACCCACAGTGCCCGAATCCGGTTCGGTTCTGTCTCTGATACATAGGGCTTGTGCTTGTTCTTCCCATCAAGTTTCCTTCCGATCGCTCAACTTCAAACGTGTGACAAGGTTTTCGGTTCCAACTGCCGACCCCCCCCCCCCCCCCCCCACACACACACACATATTCATCGAATCCGGTCCGGACTTGAAACTGGATATCCCAAATATCAAGTTTCATTAAGATCCGATCACCCGTTCGGAAATTATACATACCTCAAGATTCCGGATTCTCTCTCCCTCCACTCCCCCCCCCCCTCACGATGGTCGGATCGGGAAGTTGACTAATTCTAGGTTAATCCGGTCGGGTCCCTGATTTTCCGAACAAGTTTCATTGTCCTAACCCACCTGGAATTAACTTAACTCCGGATGACCTGAATTCCGGAACCCCCTCCAACTCCCCCCCACAGTCCACGAATCCAGTCTAATTCTGTCAACGATGTACCTAGGGCTTGTGCTTGTTCTTCCCACGAAGTTTCATCTCGATCGCTCAATTCTAAGCGTGACACAAGATTTCAATCAAGTTTCATTAAGATCCGATCACCTGTTCGAAAGTTATGCATGTCCCTAAATTCCGGATTCCGCCGTCTCCCCCTCCCCCCCCCCCCACGATGGTCGGATCGGGCAGATGACTATTTCCAAGCTAGTTTGGTCGGGTCCTTGATATGCTGCCAAGTTTCATAGTACTAGCACTTCTGGAAGTGCCCTAACTCGAGAACAGTGGACCGACCGACCGAAAAGTGATCGGTGTATGGCACTTGAGCGAAGCTGCAAGTGCCATAAAAAGAGAGGTTGTTTCTCATTCATGGCAACCAAGACGTCAAAAAAAAAAATAAAAAAAATAACGTCTGAAAAATTGGTGGGTATGTAATCTGGTCAGGAGTGCGGCCATGTTCTTGACTGAAAGGGAAGTGGCTTAGAAATTCTCTGAATTGTATGATTGTGTACTGGAAAAGTAGCCCATATGCCAAATGAGAAAATATTATCTGTTCTTACCTTGTATGGATAATCCAGTCAATAATTGTCCGATAATTTATTCGGTGAGAAGAATCATGTACTGCGTCTAGTCAAGGGGTCGATTAGGATGATAAAAATATGTGTTCTCCGTACCTGGCAACCATATTTGTCCACAAGAATCCGCACAAGTATTCTTGGACACCTCCACGCACACGGAATCTTATTGATCACTTTCTGATCATTAAAAGGTGGCATACATCCCTACAAGATTTTCGGGCTTTCAGAGGAGTACACGTTTTCTCGGATCAGAACCTCATGATAGCAAAGGTGGTAGTCAAGCTAAAAGCCCCGTCACGGAAACAGCCGAATGTTAAACCATCTTACGACTGCGAGAAACTACACAACCCTGAAACACGACGAATCTCCACTATGACAAAAGACTACTTACACCTGGCGGTGTATGTGGGTGTACATATTCCTGGGCTATGACCGTTTCTAATAGATTTGACCCATCCAGAACCTAGATGACAGCGGCGACCAGGAGGTCTTGTGAGAGTCATCAAAGAAATATACAAAGAAGATGCCGAAGAGACACTCGGCTGCAGGAAAATACCGAAAGACTAATTGATCTCCGATGGGTCATGGAAGCTCATTAACGAGAGGCAACAAATAAGGCAGCATCTGCTGCCTTGGCACTAGGCGAAAGCTTAATTTCGTGACCAAGAATACAAGGAACGGAACAAACTCGTGAAGAAAAGCGCCCGTAGGGACAAGACTTCATTTTCTACAGATGAAGGCCCAGATGGCAGAAGAGGCATAAAAAAGAGGGGACTCAAGAGCTGCCTACAAATCATTAACGAGATCATCTGAAAGCGGACCTGTAAGAGACCCATGCGGCCGACTAATCACTGACCCCGAAAAGATTGGCCAAAATTGGAGCCACACACTTTGAAAGCCTGCCGTATCAACGGGCACCAACGAAACAGCCGGACATACCAGACGAGCCTTTCATTCCCAGGCTAGCAGTAAGCTCTGACCCACCCTCGACAGCCGAAAACACTAGTGCCCTAAAGAAGCTAAAAAAAGGGCATTTCGCAGAAGACCGTATCGCGTATGACATGCTGAAGTGGCCGGTAACCGTCTGACCAACAGTTTGGATGACGCTCTTTAGGAGAGTCGCCTTTGTATCACTGTATCCGAAAATTCTTTGTTCTCGTGTCTCTGCAACGTTCAGTACGCGAGCTCTGTCAAAACGCAAAACAGATGTTAAACAGATCTTCGGTATATACACCCGTCAAGTGTTTACGGAACTCGATCTTGGATTGCTGCTAGGCACAGGGTCTAGAGGCGCATATTCCTGTCATTATCAGTTCTTTGCTTTCTCCAGTTCCCATATTCCCAATTCGGGAAAGTCACTCAGAGTTCTACTTGTAACTTCTCTATTCTGCTCGACACCCTCAGAGGAAAAGCAGTACAATGGCTGATAAGAGAGGAAATACCTTCCTCTGTCGTTCTTCATTGAGGCGAGGCGGAAGGACTCCCAGGGACAAATTTCCCGCGGGAAGCTTTCATCAGGAGCTGAGGACTTGGGAAGGGGATATCTCGTCATGCCCAGTAGCTAAAGTAATTCAGGAATTTCTTGTTTTCCGTCTGCCTACTTGGATTTCCGGGCCAAGATTCAGGGTAGCTACACAACCTCGGACAGTGGTCTTCACACGATGTGGTCTTCACACGATGTGAATGATGTGAAATTTGAACTGACGATCACTTTGGAAGCGAATATGTTGTCATGTCCGGTTGAATTTCTTGTTTTCCGTCTAACTAATATATGTGTTTTAGTCCGCCTAAAGGTTTTTCTTCTACCCTTAAAGTCACAAACAGCCTTCTGCAACCATAAAACTGAATCAAGTGGTTGGGAATTTCAGTTTCAACAACCCTCAGAAAAATGTGCGAAGCAGCTGTTCTGTCAACTGCAAATGCGACGAGGATGGGTGATGAGAAAATCGCTCCAAACAGAGCCAGGTACAACCGACGAGGTCTAGCAAAAATCTACACAAGCTTTTGCTCCTCCTCAGTGCCTTTTTTCGCTGGTTTGTACCCCCGATTCTCAGGAAAAAGACACCAGTCGAATGCGGTCATGTTTTTTTCAAATATCTCCGTTTTCTTCTGTACCTTCCTCGTCGCATGCGCAATCACCGAATCATGGAGACGTGTTTTGTCTTGGACACAACTGACAAGCTAAAAGAAATAAGTGGACACCATCCAACCGCCTTCCTGCCCATTGCCCAATGCACCTGCTATTGCAGTAAATTTATTGTTCTTTTCGTGTTTCGTTGTGTGTTTCTTGTTTTGCGTTCGTTTATCTTTTGTTTGAGTACCCTCAGATCTGTATTTCTTGTCAAGCGTTCATTTTCCTTTTTTTCGTGTGTACTCTGCAAATGCCTTATTACTAGGCTGCATGTAATAAATTCATTCTTTCATTCATTCTGCTTCGTTCCGCACTGCTTGAGTACCCACGCAGCCGGACTCTGCACTGTCAGAAGTTTCATAGCAGATTGCGCATAACACTTTCAAGAATAACACCTTTTCCCTTAGAAATAAAGTGTTATGACCAATTAAGTTTATACTATTTCGTGCCTAGATCTCCAACAACACCTTCAATCGGTAAAAATACTACATTGTCAGAAGTTACATAACGACAACAGAAGGATGCGCGGTTTCAACAGATAGCACTTTGGGATGTTATCTGTTATGTTTCTTTCATTCGCGTTAGTATTTTTACCAATGGAAGGTGTTGTTGGAGATCTAGGCACGAAATAGTGTAAACTTAATTGGTCATAACACTTTATTTCTAAGCGAAAATGTGTTATTCTTGAAAGTGTTATGCGCAATCTGTTATGAAACTTCTGACAGTGTGGGTAGCTACGCAACCTAGGAGGGTGGTTTTCAGACGAATGATGTGAAATTCGAGCTGACGACTTTGGAAGGGTATATATTGTCATGCCCAGTGGCGAAATTAAATCAAGAATTTCATGTTTTCCGTCTGCTACTTGCATCTCCAGGATTTCTTCTTTATTTGTTTTGGCAAGCAGAAGTTGCCAAATTCAGGGTAGCTACACAACCTCGGAGGGTCATGATGTCAGATTTGAGCTGACGACTTCGGAAGGGGATATGTCGTCCTGCCCAGTGGCGAACGTAAATCTGGAATTGACTGTTTTCCGTCTGCCTACTTTGATTTCCGAAATTTTAGGTTTATTCTTTTGGACTAGTGAGAAGCCAAGAAGCCAGATCCAGGGTAGCTACCTGGGGGGGGGGGGGGGTTCTACAGGTGAATGTGGTGAAATTCCTGACCGAGGGAGCTATATAAAACTATATCCGAAAATTCTTCGTACTTCTGTCTCTGCAACGTTCTATAGACTAGTTCTGTCAGGGGTGGCCCGAAGGGGGGTTGGGTGAGGGGGGTTGACTCACCCCCCCTGCCTTTTGTTAAGTAGTATGAGTCGTTATTTTGGCCTTTTGCTAAGTCGTATCAGTCGTTTATTTTGGCCTCGCCGAGGTCCCGGGTATTCATTTTAATAAAAAACAATCCGAGTCGTTTAAAAAAAAAATTGTTAATTTTGTCTCTGCACAGCTTCAGTCGTAAGCCAGTCTCTCAAGACAAGTCGAGTCGTTTAAACCAGGTTATGTAACCCCGATAGGTCGGAGACATGATTCATGGGGGCAGCAATTAATGCGGCTACCTGACTGCGAATCATAGCACTATCAAATATGGGAGGAGCGAGGTATTACCGACTGGCTGGTAATTTTTACCGGCTTTTTTTGCGGAAAAAACGACTGTTTTGACGAAAAATCGACTGATTTAAAGACAAGAGTTGAAAGCTCATATGGCACTTGTAAGAACAAATAGCATGTTTGTCAGATACGGTTTGCAGTTGTCAAGGCTGCATCTCTCTCACGATATTCATTTCATCGGAAAATCGGCTTGATCTACTAAATCTGAAATGGTTCTTCCACTCACTGATAACTGTTTCTCCCACAACGATGATCGGATCGGGTCCCTAACATGCCTGCCAAGTTTCATGGTCACAGCACAGACTGCCAAGTTTCATGGTCATAGCACATTTGGAAGTACCCCAGCTCCTGATGACCAGAATTGTGGAAAACCCTCCCAAGCTCCCCGAACTGTGACAAGATCCTGTCCTCTTTTGTCAGTATTGTCTCGTACTGTCTCGGCGGCTTATGCCTGTTCTTTCCTCCAGGTCCCATCCCGATCTCTCGACTCTCAGCGTTTCACGAGATTTCTTGCACCCCCTCCAGCCCCCCCCCCCCCAGTTATTGGATTCGTTCCGAACTTGAAATCGATCATCTGAGACAATTGTTCTTGACACTTGTCAAGTCTCATTCACGTCCGATCACCCGTTCTAAAGTTATGCATGTCAGTAGATGCTGGATTCCCCATCCTTCCACTCCTCCCAACATCACCGTATCGGGGAAGGAACTATTTTCAAGTCGACCTAGGAGAGTACCTAATATGTCTGCCAAATTTCATGGCCATAGTACATCTGAAAGTATCCTAACTCGTGATCACCGGGGAAATCCAAGAAACCCCTCCGACACCCTCCACTGCGACACGATCCAGTCCTATTTTGTCAATAAAGTATCTAGGGTTAATGCTCGTTCTTCCCTTCAAGTTCCATCCCGATCCCTCGACCCTAAGCTTTTCAAAAGATTTCCGGTCCCCCCTCTACCCCCACCCCCAGTTATCGGATTCGGGCCAGATTTGAAATTGAAAATCTAAGACACTTGTTCCTCACACTTTGCAAGTTTCATGCATGTCCGATTAGCCGTTCCAAAGTTATGTATGATTCTAGTTTCCGGATTCCCCATCCCTCCACTCCCCCCGCGATGGCTGGATCGGGGAAGTGATTATTTCCAAGTTAACCTGGTCGGTTCCCTCATATGCCTTCCAAGTTTTAGTGTCCTAGCTTATGCGGAAGCGTTTCAGAAAATTTCCGGTGAACCCCTCAAGCCCCCCCCCCCACAGGTATCGAATCTGGTCCGGATTTGAAACTGAATATCCGAAACACATGTTCTTGACACATGTAAAGTTTCACGCATGTCCGATTACCCTCTCCAAAGTTATGCGTTAATAGTTTCCGGATTTCCAATCCCTCCATTTCCCCCACTATGATCGGATCTGGAAAGTGATTATTTCCAAGTTAATATGGTCGGTTCCCTGATATGCCTGCCAAGTTTCATTGTCCTAGCTTTTGTGGAAGGGTTTCACGAGATTTGTTTAGTTTAAGTTTAGTTAGCATCAGAGCAAAATAGCTCTAGATATTTTGCTCTGGTTAACATTTAGCATGGGGTCAGACCACTTAGTCTGACTTTAATTTTTAAACTGTATCTCTTCCCGCATTCGCTTCTAAATACATCAAAACCGCATTTGGGCATTGCTCTTTTTGCCTGCTCCCCTTTTGCTACCGTTGTTCCTACCTAGTTTCCGGACTCCCGGATCCGGGGAAAGACGGATTGGGGAAGTGATTTTTTGTAAGTTAATCTGGTCGGGTCCCTGATGCCTGCGAAGTTTCATCGTCCTAGCTTGTGTGGAAGTCCTTCATCTATATCAACCCCTACAGCATATTATACCAACCCCTTGGACCTTCGATTGCTCTAGCTCTATCCGAACGAATTGCTATACTAGTAAATAATGACTCATCCACGCGCAGAGCTATACTAGTTTGAAGAAAGAGGTAGGGGTTTGACAAAAACTAGAAAAAGTGTTTCAAGAGATTTCGGGTGTCCCCCTCCAGCCCCCCCCCCCTCCCAGTTATCGGATCCGATACGAATTTGACAATGAACATCCAAGACACTTGTTCTTGACGCCTGTCAAGTTTAATGCACGTCCGATTGTTCTTTCCAAAGTTATGAATGTTACTAATTTCCGGATTCCCCATCTTGCCACTCCCCCATTGATGGTCGGATCGGGGAAGTGATTATTTCCAAGTTAATCCGGTTGGATCCCTGATATGCGTGCCATGTTTTATTGTCCTGGGTCGTGTGGAAGTGCCCAAACTAGCAAAATGCGGAAAGACCGACAGACAGACAGACATTACGATCGCTGTTTGGCACTTGAGTAAGGTCAAGTGCCATAAAAAACCGACTGTTTTGACGAAAAATCGACTGATTTAAAGAAAAACCGACTGTTTTGACGAAAAATTGCGGCGCTTCGCGCCGATTCAGCTATATTTTACCGGCTGGCCGACAACATCGGGGAAGGGCTGCATCCACCCCCACCCACCCATACGTGACGCCCCTGTATGCTAGTGTTAAAGCACATATGAAAAGACCTCGTAAAAATCAGGACACTCATACAACTCGAAAATGATTTTATGTTTAAGTTATTCTAAAAGCGAACTTCTCGTCTTCATTTGCTGTGTATAGCATGTTCTGTCGCGTAGAAGTTGCAATTCTTCAGATGTAGCTCACTGTAGCTTTACCTGCTTTAAGTTTCGACATGAAAGTACAGTGTGTCGAATGACACGGTACTTTCATAATGAAACAAAAGTAGGCCTACATCAAATCACCCGGAAAAAAACGCAATTCAGGTCTTGTCGGCGAACCGGCGTCTTTTTCTATCTGTAAACTCCTGTCAGGCCAAGACCAAAAGTTCGTTACGTCCGTAAATCCGGATTTTTTTTTAATGAATTGGCAAACCTGTTTTCCTCGTTTCGTTTCTGAGGGAGTGTGTTTTGAACGTGAAAATTACTTTTTTTGCTATTAGTTCGGAGCAAATCTACTTTCTTTTCTATGGGCACTATTTTGTCACTTTTTTCGATGGACAGAGTCGTGATTTCTTAGCTATTCTTAACTAGATGTTCTTACGGCCCAAGCTGACTGCGAATCATATTTGACTATTCTTAACTGTTCACTGGGTTCGCAAAAAGACGCTGTGCTCTTTGGCGTTTACGTCCATAAATCTGTTTTTTGTTTCCTTTTAATGCACTGGCAAACTTCCTCGTTTTGTTTCTGAATAAGCGTGTCGTTAACGTGAAAATTACTATTTTTGCTTTAATTCGGAACAAATCTACTTTTTGTCTATTTTGTTTTCTATGGCCACTATTTTTTCACTTTTTTCGACGGTCAGATTTGTGATTTCAAAGCTATTATTTCCTTTTCAATGGGATCGCAAAAAGACGGTCTGCTCCTCGGCGTTTCAGAAAATTTCGCCTGTGGCGCATTTCATTGTATTCTCAGTTTATAGAAACGGTGTGTTATTTACTTGGCGATCAGGCTTGGAACTTTTTAGATTTGAAACACATTAAAGGCTGTCTAGAATCTTTCTAGACAAAGGCAGATTAAAAAAAAAATTTGCCTGCGTCGCTTGCTTCAATTTGTCCCGGGTACAGGCAGCTTTCCTATTTAGCGAAAGTTGAAATGTAAAGCTGAGGCTATGAACGTATGTATACACAAATTTTGATTGCAAGAATAATTTCAGCTGATGCATTGCAGCTAGTTTAACACCGGCTCTATTATTTGTTGGTGGGGAATGTGCACCATTGCCGCGTAGTCGCAACAGTTCATTTTTGTTGGTACGTGCGAGTCGTACATTACGATCCAGGAGTCGTTGCGATGAGGGGTCTCACCCCCTCCCCCTGGCCTGAGTGCTTCGGGCCACCCCTGAGTTCTGTGGCGCAGTGCAAAACAGGTGTTATAAATGATATTTAATTTACATTAAAGTTATATATAGATATCATACCATATCATAAAAGACCTTGGGTATAAGCCCCCGCCCAGACATTCAGGATCTGACATTCAAGTTTCTTTCCAATAAACTACTACAGCGAATATGCGGTTAGAGGATGACTCACCCCCCCCCCCCCCCCCATGCTTCAGATAATCATTCGCTCAGTACTCTCAGCCGTATGTTTTGAGCTTGTCTGTATTACAGTTTATGTTTTGAGCTTGCAAGAATGACGTAACTGCCGATACCGAGAATGTTTCTGTTCCAGGATCACTTGGTATTTCCATCATGTTTTCAATCTAGTAAGAACAATCTCAAACTTTGAATGTCCCTGTGATACTTCACAGTTGTCCACAAAATGATAGAAATATCTTGAAAGAAAGATCTACTTTTTTTCCTTTTTCCCAATATTTTTACTTCTGACCTATCTTGATGGTATTCCCAGCTTAGTAAAAATACAATAACAACTCCAATACTTGAGCTGGACATATTTCCGTCATGGCAGATCTTCTTACTGAAAACTCTGATTTCTTGCTCAAAATCCTCTTATCCCATTGGCTACTTAAAAGTGTTGAACGTGATTGGCTGGTTTTCATTTTTTTTTATACCTCAACAGCAACATTTTCAGCATCATCATCAGCGCAATGTGCTTTCACATTACGTACGGCACATTTACGGAATTAAAAATAGACGTAAAAAGAGTGTGATCCTGGATGACCATTTGAGCTGTTACGGTCATAACGGTCATAACAAACGGTCATAACAGGAACATAGCCTACACTACGAAGTTTGACACAGTGATGCTTGTTCATGTGATTTATGTTATCGCCTTTACGATAGTGTAGGGGACTAAGCATAAAAGTCTACCCTAAGTGGCAACGTCGTTCTTCTGGAGTGCTATGGTGTTAAACTCGCTGTGAGCTCCCAGATAAGAGCTCCAACGGAAAGAAGCCCATCTTTTTTTCAGGAAATTAAACCTCAAAGCCACGACCACAAAGGGTGTCTCCCGAGACTGTGATGATGGATTAGCTAGGAGGAACTCATTCTCTTAATTTGCTTATTATTCGCGGAGAGGAAATTGCCTTGTGTTAATTTTGCTCTGCTGAACTTCGGCCCTTTGAAAAAAAGATAGAAGGGTGACATAGGATACTCAGGATCTTGAGAAATTCTTAAACGATATTCTTCGGATATATGTCAGTTGGGCCGGACGCTGTCTGGCAGGATTCTGGTCAGTCCAACGAAAGCAATAAGACCAAAGGTTTCGATGGAAGCCCTAAGCGGGGTATTTTTTGATTTTTCAGATGAAGCAGATCGGGTATTGCAGAGGTTCTGTCTTTGCCAAACCCGTAAACATTTGGATTATCATACTAACACAACACTTTACCAAAAGCATTAGGTCAAGTATATTGCAGATCAGACTATCAGGTCCGTTCGTAACCATCCGGTGTTTACTAGACTCCGACGCCAATCATACTACTGATCCACTGATAAAACTATATACGAACAGACACGGGCTCAGCATTTATGTTTGTTATTTTTTGTGTCAAAGCGCACATCGACTTAGTAATTAACTATCCTTTCGGCCGGATTTGTAGCTTTTGCCGTGTTTCGATCGGACCACTTGCCCAGCGGAAAAAGAAAGTTCAGATACGGATCCAATAATTTAAAAGCCCAGGGGCCATATACATAACAAAAACAATAAGACATATTACAAAAGAAAACAACAAAAATATTTTCCTACGGCCAGTAGCCTTTCCAGTAGCCTCACTACTAAGCTTAGTCGCTCTTAGCTTCAGCGCTCCTTCGATATATTTGCACACCTTTCTTATAACCCTTTCCGAAGTGCTCTTCAGGATATCCGGAAGAAGCAAAACAATCCACTTAAAGAAAGATCCCCTTAACTCCGAAAGCTCCTGGCATCGATTGAGAAAGTGGTCCATGTTTTCCTCTTCCCCAGCGTTGCAAAGTTGGCAATTATACCTGACATCTGGACCTGTCCTATCCCTATCAAAAACTCTAAATCTACCAAACAGGGGGAGGGAATTAGCTCTAGCCTGGATCCATAACTTCAAAAACTTATGAGGTAGATTTGTTTTAAAATAAAACTCAGGCCCAAACACCTCCTTAATCTCACGGTAAAACTCCAAAGTTTCTGACCGGCTTACTAAAGCTCTCCATTTTTGTATCTCTTGGTCATCCAAAATCCTAGTAACTCTACGCAATATATTATCGTCACCTACAGGGCCAAGGCCACTATTCCAAACATAAGACCTCTGTATCGACTCCCCGATTAACTTCAAAGTGAACTTTTAATTCTATCAGATTTCCGTGTTTACCAAATTCCGGGTGAACTACATTTGTGGGGAGAAAATCAAGATTCAGCATGTCTCCTTACCCCTCGCTAATTATAGGGCTACGGTGCCCAACTACAGATTAACCTGTGCGGTAACCACAAGGATCCTCCCGCCAGATTTGAATATATAGTTGCGTTTTTTATCGAAGTTTTGTTCGCCGTTGGCTTGGCCGGTTTCTTAATTTCCGTTTTCAAACGCTGAACGAAGTTCACCGTTTGCTTAATTAGTGTTTTTACGTCTGCGGCGATCCTTGCCCGGTTGCCGTTTCTTCGACGTTTCAAGCAAACTTCGAACTTGCTAGCGCACGAAGTTCGACGGTCACAGTCTGAAAGACAAAGAAACTGTGACCGGCCACCATAAACGGTATTTAAACAGAGACTTTTGAGTTTGAAGGTAACTTCAAACTTCGATAAAAAAAACGCATATAATATCAAACCCCTTTAAGAGTTATCACGAGCCAGACAGAGAGACATGTGTGGTCGAGCTGACAGATTTTCGTGCCTTTGGGGAAACTGACGTGTGACTGGTCTGACAATGACTCCTTTTGTCTGCTTGACTAAATTGTCCTGTGAAGAGCCTTCTCCGTGTTGTATGGTTCCGTGGGACGAATTAAGCGTGTGACTGACTGTCTGCTGGACAATTTTTGTGTTATGAACTGTCCGTGGAGGAACTCCATTGACTGTGGGACAAACCATGGGAGAACTTTGTTTGTAAAATAAATAATACTATTGATTAAAAATTAAATACTGGCTACCAACACTACCAAACGGACAAACTATCATGCGCCGATCTTCTCCAAAAATCTGAGAGTTTTCGTTCACCCTACATCTTAATTCAACCGCAGTCTCGTGACAACTTTTACCTTTTCTCCCCCATTTTCCACACATGGACACAAACAACAGTCATACCAAAACATAAATAGTTCTTTCTCTGTTGGACCACTAGTTTTACAGTTGTAGAACCGTTTACTTTTCTTCCATAATTTCAATTTCAGCACACTTTCTTATATTAAGAAATACTTTCAACATAGCTCGTTATTTTGCATTTGCACCACTAGTTTCTCAGGTTTTAGAGCCATTTACCATCACTACCACACTCTCACAAAGCTGACAAAGCGGATTTGCACTTCTCAAGAAACCACTTACACAGTTTCTAAACGGTAAAATTGCAAGGATTAACATATGAACATGGTTTCTTTTTATCCTTCTAGCATTTCAGCTCTGAAAAGCTTCTTCATAATTGACAAAAACGGTTCATTTGCTTGGATATCAATCTCAGTCTCTTTTTGTGTTAAAAGTGATTCCAGCAATTTCTTACTTTCCTAGGTATCACTGTCATCCTAAGACATTCCCGAACTCTTCAGGTTCGTCGAAGCGGGTTTCTTGGTGTTCCTTTTGTATCCTTTAAAGGACCACTCGCACTATTTACTCTTCAACTTACAGTATTTTAAAATATTTTAATACTTTAAAACTAGGCTGTGCTTTCAACAAATAACCCACGATTTTGACTGTTTTAAGCCTTTTCCAAGACCCGTTGACTTACAGCGAAAACAGGGAAACAATTTACGTAACCGGTTTTTCTGATGAAAAAACTCCTCGCAGACAACCGTCAACAGCGTGGTACACATCATAGGTAGCAAAACACCGCAAGTGAGGAAATCAGCGTGGTTTTGTTAGGGGGGTTAGAATGTACCGTACGAAATTGGGGTCTCCGGGTTTAGAAATATATGGATCGATTATGAAAGTAGCTTGTGTTGGTATTATAGGTAAGACAGGTCCTTTAAGTTTGTCTTTTATCCATTTATCCAGGTAATTCAGGATCTTGGACCAATCGTCTTTGCCTTTTCAATTGTCTTATCCCTCTACATGTCAAGGCCAAGTCCCCATGTAACTGGAGATTCTTCAGACTGCTTCACTCGTAGAATTTGAGGTCTGGTAGCCCATTAAATGTCCCATCCAGGGATTTATGTGTCCGGCCTGATACCCCCTTGTGATGGGAACCGTCTTCTGTAATCCAACCGGAGTATCATGTGTTTCGGAAGTATGTATATAATTGAGTGTTCCTTTGTCCAGCAGTCTGTACAGTGCCTTATTTAACATACTCTGACTTGACTCTGACTTGACATTATTCGTCGTCAACGAATACAACACAAAAATCTGTAGCATTGGTTTAGGGTACAACTAGAACCTATCATGTATAAATAACTAGCAACCATCTTTAAATGCAAATGTTCGCGTTCTTTCTTGTGCAGTACTCCGTTTATCTCTGCCTATCTGGCTGCAGCTATACGAACCTGAAGCTGGTTAAATGTTTGTTTGTTAAATGTTTAAGTTTGTATCGTAAAGTGTAGATTATGGTCTTTGGCCGGAATAAAGTTATTACGAATTACGAATTACTTAACTGACCATCTGACTATCAAGAAATACGGTTGCAGTTCGCCTCATCTTCATTTACTCTAGCCTTTATTAAGGAGAAATGCGACCGTAAAGGCAAGCAAAAAGGCGATAGTCGACGGTCATCTAAAATCAACTTTACATTTTTGTTTCAGGATGGATAACTTTACTCCAATCAAGTCATACGGCATGCCACCAATTAAGGAAGAGGATGAGATTCTAAGGCGAAGAACCCCAAGTAGCGGCGTTTGAAAGTCGGTTCATTGCTCTGATCTTTGTTGTTGTTAAGTTGAAATAATCATCAAACTAAACAAAACGATTAAATGAACCCTATAGCAGTCCCCTGGCCGTCAGTCGCAGGAGCTCTTAAGACAGCTAATATCCGCTTCAGAACTAGAACTTGAAACAGTCTACAATGCACTGTCAGAAGTTTCATAACAGATTGCGCATAACACTTTCAAGAATAACACCTTTTCACTTAGAAAAAATGTGTTATGACCAATTAAGTTTGTACTATTTCGTGCCCAGATCTCCAACAACACCTTCAGTAGGTAAAAATACTACACTGTCAGAAGTTACATAACGCCAACAGCAGGATGCGCGGTTTCAACAGATAATACCTTGGGATGTTATACGTTATGTTTCTTTCGTTCCCGTTAGTATTTTTACCAATTGAAGGTGCTGTTGGAGATCTAGGCACGAAATAGTGTAAACTTAATTGGTCATAACACTTTATTTCTAAGTGAAAAGGTGTTATTCTTGTGTTATGCGCAATCTGTTATGAAACTTCTGACAGTGTAAATCTTGGATTTTTGGAAGAGTTGCGTGGGCAAGGTTAATCCAGGGTTATAATGACATCTACACATATCTGAGGCCCGCTTCACGACTATTCCTAACCAACCTACATAAACCTTGTTTTTGTGCTAAAGCTTGTCACAGAGCTGGATTGTGACAGTAAAAAACTTTCTTAGGCAAACGATTGATGGTCTGCGTCGTGCAGACGTGCCGATCTCCTGGAGCTCTGCCCTCGGTCAGCAGTGCGATGCATGGGGGCCGTCACTTCCCGTGGTTTTCCCTAGATTTTCCAGGCACCCATCTAAAGCTGGGTGGAATTTTGACTTGTCTTATAGTGCGAACACACGATAAGGATTTCACACGATATTAGAATTCACAATTTCTTTGCTCGTTTTAGTACTCTAAAGTTTTACCCGTGAAAAGATACTAAACGAGGAAAGAAATGGTGAACCTTAAATTTTGATAGTTGCCGAACCTTCAAGAATTTGGAATTCACAATTTCTTTTCCTCGTTTTAGTATTCTAAGGTACTACCCGTGACAAGCTATTAAAACGATGAAAGAAATGGTGGACCTTAAATTTTGATAGTTGCCGACCCCTCAAAGACTAATAATTTAGAATCCACCATTTCTTTCCTCGTTTTGGTACTTTAATGTACTACCCGTGACAAGCTACTAAAACGATGAATGAAAAGGTTAATTACAATTTTGATAGTTGCCGACCCCTCACTGGACTTAAATGCCTACCCATGTCGGGATACTAAAACGAGGAAAGAATGGTGAACTTTGAATTTGAAAAGTTGCCGACCCCTCACTGGACTTAAATGCCTACCCATGTCGGGATACTAAAACGAGGAAAGAATGGTGAACTTTGAATTTGAAAAGTTGCCGACCCCTCAAAGAATACTAAACAGAGGAAGGGAACGGCGCAGCTTTCCAGTTTTTCGCAGCCTTGAATTTTAGTATGCCCTTCCTGGTTTTAGTATGCCTGCCTGCTTTTCTTGTGCACCATGCCCTTCCCTTCCCTTCCTGGTTTTAGTCGATCCCGATCCTGATCTTGTATTCGCACTATTACAGGGAAACGGCACTAACCCTTTTCACAAACCAAACGGTAGCGCATCCTTGTGTTAGATGTTACGAGAATGTATATGACACTTTTAAAGTTTAACTGAAAGGCAGCTTATTTTTGCATCTGAAATTTGGAGACACTGAAACATTATTTTTCCCCGGAGACGAGAGGGGAAAGTGTTCACACGGTAACCGGGTATTTTTCAAGGGAGGGCACTGTCATGTGGCAATAAATTCAAAGGTTGTAAGGCTCATGGTATCTCTCTACAGTGGACACTAACATGTGTCCATTTGGACCACTTCTTATATGGACATTATCAAAATTACTGCTCGAAATCCGATTTTGTTTTTGCTGACGTCGAAGAATACCCTTCGACAAACAAATACCCGGGTAAAAAGTTCGCGAAATTGAAGTCCAAAATACCCGGGGATTTGTTGCTGTTGCGGGGAAAAATACCCTCGGAGTACGGGTAAATACCCTCCGTGTAAACGTAGCTTAAGGGATTTGCAGTTTTTCATCCGAGGCTCTAGTGGTGACGTTATCAATGTGCGCTGCTTGCACGACAACCCGAAATTCATCATGACGCGGAGATTTTGAATTTGCAAACAAGCCTGCATTTGCAGGATTAAAGCCGATTAGTGCATGTCGGCTTATTTTTCGGCAATGGCTTACTTTTGTAGTTGGTTACCTTCTCTGTTTCCGAATAATCGATTTTTATCAAATGAACTTATTCTTACGGACTTATCGTACCTCTACATCGTTGTACCTCTATGCTCAAACTATTTTACTTTCAGTCCCCAGACGGCCTTTCAGTCCCACAGCTGGATGAATTTTGACTTGTCGCGCAAGCAGCACAGATTCTGAACGTCACTACTAGAGCCCGAGATGAAAAATAAAATCCCTTAGAAGAGTCAAAATAATTCAGAATGATCGAATTCATGATAAAAAGCAAGTTGGCTTTTCAGTTAAAATTTAAGTTTTTTCCTTCTTTCTAATCAACTTCAAAGAAGCGCACGCCTTCTAACCGGACACTGTGCTCCAACTTCCATTACCTTAAATCACACATGCTAGCGGCAAAGCTCTTTTGCCTGTCGGTATCGCCAGAGCTTACGGTCTGGAAGATGACAAGGGACCCCTGCGGCTAATTTTCCCAAGTCACGTCTCTTCTCTCACGGTCTACTCCTCTCCTGAAAGCAGCTGTAGTTTCTGTCGTAACTGTCTCCTCGCTACAGTAGTGCCACCAGGAGACGACGCGGTTTGAAAAGTTGTTATACCTACCGTACCCGCTATTTGCGAAAGAATTCCTTGGCATTCGGTTCACTTTATTGCGGTACTTAAGGCATGAAGCTCAATGGCAAATTCTAAGCATCCCAAATCGTAGTGAGGACTGAGTGAGGGGATACCTGTGACTTTATAGAAGTTGTCCGTCTCGCTTACCGACGTAACGTCCCCGTGACAAAACTTCCCCTGGCGAAACGTCAGCGGCGAAAGGTCCCCGTGACAAAACGTCCCCGCGACAAAACGTCCCCGTGTCAAAACGTCCCCGTGTCAAAACGTCCCCGTGGCGAAACGTCCCCAAGCATAGATTTTTAAGTTCGCCTGCTCTTCAGGTGCATGACCGAGGCAAAACAACTTCAGAGAGTGCATTACAGGTGTGGGAACATTCCTTATAAGCAGGAAAGATCGGACATAGGACTGGTTGCTTCATAAATGTATTGTTTTCAGTTAAAATATGTCGTGTAATGTGCCTTGCAAGTCGCAATTGATATGCTCATCAGAGAAAGCGGAAGCCCGCTGTGGCTTAAAGAGAGTAAAACAAGGAAAATGCAAAAATAAGCGTAGTGCCGTTATGCTGGATAAAAATGACATGGGAAGCGAGGAAACGAAAGCGCTTGGAACGATTAGTTAGGTAGAGGGACATCGTAAATATAAATATAGTAAATCTAGTTTAGACGGGTTTGATCCTTTAATAAAATATTTTAATATTAAGTATCGCCAAATTAAATATCGAACAAAAGCGAGATCAATGAGCTATATCGCAGCGTAAACTAACACAACCAATTAAATAAAAGATAAAACGAAAACTGACAAACTACTAAATCTTTGCGCTTTCCTTAAGAATGGTTGTAGCCGGGAGCAACACTTTGGTTTGTTTCTTGAGTATCGGTTAAATGCTGAAGCAGTCAACCGATCGTGGTTTTCAAAAGTATATATTCCAAAAACATTTTTTGTCTGAACTGATGACGCAATCAGTAGCCTTATAGGCCTAGCTAGCCCTCAGCGATGAAAAAAAAATTCTATAGCCGGGGACGTTTTGCCAGTGGATGTTTTGACCGGAGACGTTTAACCACGGGGACGTTTTGTCGTGGTGACGTTTCGTCATGGGGACGTTTTGTCACGGGGACATTTCGTCAGGGGACGTTTCGAATGGGGACGTTTTCTTCGACAACCCGTCCGTCTTTCCATCTGCGAGGACCAACTTTCGAAGGGGCTTAGTTATTTTGTCCAAACTTGGTGTGAGAATTCCTTGGGTCAAAATACAGGTCTGTAGCCCTATAACTAGGGTGGTGGAGAGAGTTTCAAATTATCGAGCATAAACACTATGTTTTGGAAGCTATTGAAAGTTAATTATAGGTTGAAAATCCATTCTGAATCAATATATGAACTCTTATGCCGGACAAGTCTTCGCTTGGAATTCGGCCAGAATCTGAAACTTGTTAAAAGTTAAAAGTTCAAATGTGGATTCAACATGTCTCCTTTCCCCCTAAACCAACTATTTCATTAGTTTAAACAAAAATTTGGCCCATTCATTTGAAACCTTCTCTCCCACCCCTAAATATAGGGTAACGGGGCCCATTTACGAATTTGACCTCAAGGATCTTTCTACCAAGTTTGAACAAAATATCTCAATCCGTCCAAGAAGTAGTAGTGCTAGCAGACAGACAGACGGGTGGACGGGTAAGCTTTACGAAGTCATAGGTATCATGGAACTAACGTTTTGGGATCACAAAAAAGACAATGAGTTTAAATAGTAGATCAGGCCTTAAGAATTTGCGAAACGCATCGTGAGTTCCAAACGCTGGATGGTGGAGCTTCCTTAGAGAGAAGCTGACGTTGTCGCACAAGAGCCGATGACGTCTGTAAGTACTGCATTACAAGCAGTACTTTATAAGTAGTGAACTGAAAGACAAAAATGCTCCTCAGCCGGGATTTGGACCCAGGACCCTCTGCTTACAAGGTACAAATCCCTTGGTGTAAAGTGCCATCTGTGTCTTATTATTAAGCAGTACTTTTTTGCCCTTTGATGCGGAGTAATGTAAGTACCGCATAATAATTTATTAAAGCCAACAAAGAGCCATACATCAGCATTCATTATCGCACTTAACTAACAAAATTGACCTTCAATATTACATACAATAAAATTATTCCTTTTTACCCTTCCACTATTAACCAAATTAACTCCAATCTAAGCTTCCAGAATACACTTAAAATATTCACATACAGACCGAATTACCTGATGATTCGCCGACTCCATATTACCAGGAAATAGTATGGGTGCCCCACCAAAAAATCTGTCTCTAATTTCCTTCATCCCCCCCCCCCCCGACAATCCGTCAGCAGATGGCATATGTTACGATGTTAAGATAGGCTACTTATTGCAAAATCGGATAAACAAAGAGAACAACAAATCGTGTAGCCAAAAAACATGCGTATTATATACATATATACTCTTCTCCATGGTTTACTGCTACCATAATAAGCCTCGCTGGATTTTCTACTCCTCCGAAATATTTATCCTCGTTTAACTTAGTAAGTTCATCTACATAATTCCGCCCTTGGCCCATCCCAGCCCATCAAAGTCACACATACAAAAGAATAAATTTTCAGAGAGAGCATTTATTTATCTATGAAATTGTGCCGAGGCTTGTCTGTCTTTCTCCTTTTTATTTTCTTTAGAGGCCTATTCCATCATTAACATTTCATGTAGAGACGGGTCAGAAACACGTTTATTCATTCAAATATAAGGCTATTTCTTCTCCACGGACAATCTGCAACAAACTCGTGCCTACCTTCATCCATGCTAGCCGACTTTCAGCCAGAGATTCCGATTTGGATCCCATTCCCTGAACATAGATTCGGGTAATTCCATTTCTGACCTTGTCCCAGAATGCCTGAAGGAAAGAGACCGAGATGACTCGGTCTTTTCATGTTTCAACTTTTTCTTTCTTAATGGACAGAAATCTCTTTCAGAAAACGTTGCCACTGGCATGTACACGCCAGACGAGATGTCATCGTGAGTCGACTTTTTTCCCCCTTATTCTGGATAGAAGCAAGAAAAGAAATTTCACGGCGGAATCTCTACAGGAGGGGTACTTAGCTCTCTGTGATACACGCCGTGGGTTGAATAGAAAAGCAACGACTCGAGGGAAATTGCATGTACGTTTTCGTTGACACGTTCGACGTGACGTTGAAAGGAAATGCTTTCATTTTGCTGCCGGATAGGCTACTTCTCATCTATTTTTTTTTAGCCTGTGTAACATCTCTCCTAAATATTTTTCCAATTTCTTACGTTTCGGGGCTACGACTTCTCTCCCGCTCGGTTTAAATTGCTTTTTCCTTCTCCGTTTAATTTCCTTAGGAAAGAGTTGAATCAGAAAGCGACGATTCAAGGGAACCAGCATCTTCATTTCCGTCATCACGTTCTGCAAAAGGGAATACTTTACGTATATAAGGAAGCAGGACTAGCTGCTGTTTCTTTTTACATGCTGAATGTACTTTTCCTCAATTTTCTTACTTTTTTTTTTAAACCCGCGCATCATCGTCTCACAATTTGTTTCGCATTTATTACGTGTTGGGGCTACGACTCCTCCTCCGCTCGGTTACGTTGTTTTTTGCCGTTTTACAGTTGTGGTTCACCTGCTATTACGATCGTAGTGTCAAATCTTCGCAGCGCTCGAGGCGATGCGACAAATACAGCCACCAAGAGGGGAGAAAAGCGGAAGAAATTAGTACTGTGCTGACGGCGCTGAGCCGCTGACTCCTGACTACCATACAGATCATAGTAATGATTGTTTTGGTTAGGCCAGCGTTGTGTTAAGTGAAACCTCCAACATTTTACTCTTTAGAAAAGAATAACCTACTTTAAGTACCATTTTATTTCTATTAAGGTTTTGAACTATAAATCTCGTCTTCTGTAATCCTTCTCTGACATAAAAAAGAACACACTTGCTTGTACTTGGGTCAAAACACAATCTGTTCAGCTCTCCCAGGCGATAAGAGGAAGGTTTATTTGCTTCAAGAACAATAAAAGAAAAAAATAATATAAGAAATAAGGCACTAAATATTCCCCCAAGCTGACTTTGAAACATATATTCAAATAATGCATAAAACGGATGTGTCAGCTACGATGCTTTCGCAGCGATATTTCGGCCCTTCTTGGCAAGGGTCCTCGTCGGGCTGTCAAAATATAAGGCACTTTATAGGCACCTGTCTCTATGGTCTTGGGCTACCCTAAGGAACCTGGCCAACTGCTCAGTATTAGTGAAACAGTTCTGCCTCAAAACGCGACACATCCACTCTTCGATAAGCAACCCGTTCCATTCCCTCCAACTATCTATAATCCAAGCTTCTTCATGTTTTCATATCCACACCCCAATCGTTTAGGTTTTCATTCACACTACCGGATGCTACATCGGACATGAGCTAGGACCGAACCGACCCTTAGCCCTCCGGTATACCGCCCTCTGCTGGAATCTGGCAGACGACTTGATGGTATCAAAAATGATATTCGCATGATGGTATCAGACTCTGATCGTCTGTTCGCAATGTTAGCCATGAATCCCAGTCTTTTGTCAACTGCTTTGAAATGTGAAGCCAAGGTGAATCCCACCTCCTCTCATGGAGCTGGAAACCTCCCATAGGATGTATGTCCTATACATTATTATCTGTTACAATTATAAGTATCTTATAAATCATGTCATATCATGAAAAAAAAAAAAATAACATCATGTCGCGACATCTGAACAAGCGTTTGGGAAAGCTTCCTAACGGCACTTTAAATTTGGCTAGGCCATTACCTCTTGTCAACACAAGTATGCTTTCCTAGACGCTTCTTCAAAAGTTTATACTAGATTGGAACGACGCCTGGGAACCAACCTTTTTCAGAAAACAATACGGCCGAATGGGACCGAGGCGGGGGGGGGGGGGTGCATTCCAATGGTTGCTGATATTTCCCAAATGGTTGCCGCCTAAACCAGGGTCAATGAGTTGTCAGAGGATGGCATCCCAGATGGTTCTGTCTTACGCCAGCTTTTAAACGAAATCCAACCTGCGGCTGCCCTACCTTCGGCCGAAACGGCAAAAGCCCCCTACAGGCTTAACGTCTGTCTTTTACGGTCGCCATCAGTTCTTGGGCTGCCCACTGGGTTCTGCTTGAAGAACTTGCTTAACCAAGTGGTGAAACATGAGCGAACAAGCTTAGGCCGTATCGAGTAAAAGAAGACATGAAAGTACAGCAAGACGTACTAAAAGAAGGCATGCTAAAATTAGGATGCACGCGTCTATACCTTTCTTTAGGGTGCGGAGTTTTCGGATATCGGGGAGGCACGCGTCTATACCTTTCTTTGGGGTCCGGAGTTTTCGGTTACACAGTTCTTACAGTTGAGTCTGCTATACAGTAGTCTTCTGCGTCTCCCATTCCGAACTTGGATGCCGATTATCAGTATATTTTCTTCATTTACTCCGCCTTTTCAAAATGGCGGGTCATAAATTAATTACTTACTTACTTACTTATAGATAATAATAACATAATAATAATAATAGGTTATTGCACAAAAGCCTGAGGCCATGGCAAAAATGGTAACAAAAAGAAAACAGTTAAACGAAATAATGAAACTAAACTAAAGGAAATTCTCTCTGTGGGCTAAATCTACCTTTAGGAACCTTACCAGCCTCTTCAAATCTTGAAGACACTTTCTTCCGATAATGTTCCTCATCGACACTTCATCATTTATTGTAATTAAATTCCCAACAAGACCAAATGTATCGATGGGATCCCAAAAACTTAATATTTGATTCAGACAATAGGGTCTTGTAGATATTCGGTCTTTGACGGACTTCTTAAAACCTTTTTTAAACTTATTAAAATTTAGAAACCGGACAATGGTAGTCATCTGAGAAGACCAAGTTCAGACATGGATTCAGCATGTCTATTTACCCTATAGCCTACGTCGTACCTACTTTGACGAAACTGATCAAAACTTCCTTCGTTACTTCTGCCAAATTTCCGCTTCTGGCCGGATTCCGGACAGTCTACTTGTCTGGCAAAAACTAAAGCTCAAAAACAAATTCAGCATGTCTCCTTACCCCTACATCGAACCTCTAATCAACTAGTTGTCCGGCGAGAGAATAGTTTTCATGTTCGGCCTAAATACGTCTCCTTACCTTTAAATCAATCCTCTAATCAACTTCAGATTAAACTTTTACTTTCGACAAACTTTCCGGTTTTTGCCGGATTCCGGGTGAACTACTTGTCCGCCGAGAAAATAATTTTCATATTCGGATTAAGCATGTCTCCTTATTCCCAAATCGACTATTTCATTAGCTTTAAAAACAAAAAATTGTTTTCCTTAATTCCATACCCCTACCCCACCCCTAAATATAGGGCTAGAGAGCTCATCTTCGAACTTGTCCTGTACTTTGACCCAAACAGTCCTCATGCCAAGCTTGATCAAAATATCTCAACCCCTTCGAGAGTTATCGTGCTAACAGACGGACAACTTTTACGAAGTCATCTATCCCTCCACTTATGTTTCGGGATCCCAAAAATCTCAACCCGCAGGTTATCTAGCTCACGGCATTCACACATCAGATGTAACACGCTCTCATTCTCACTACCACTATCTTCGGGCCCCGGGCGATTGATCCTCAAGGATCAATTCCTCCCTCGTGAGGAAGTCTTATTTCAATCCGTAACTTCTGGTCGTTCCTCAGGAGAAGAAAAAGAGTGGGCTAATTTGGGAAATCGTTTGATGTTCTTTGTCGAGGGCCATATAAGATTTGATCTCGTCGTTTCCCCTGTTCTAGTTCGTTCCAGCGCTGGGCTTCATTAAGGAAGTGGGCAATCTCTACGATCTGTGAGTGGCGGAAGTCCTTTCCGTCATATGTATGTATATTAAAAACAGATCCGTGCAGAGTTTTCGGTAAACATTGATGAACCTAACGGGAAGTAAACCATATGATAAAGATCAAATAAGCACCAAAACCTCCGACACACTGTCTTTGTAAAATGAGTGGTGCATTTGCACACTGCGTAAAATTCGACCGTATTTGAAATCCGAGCGTATTTTACGCACGTATTTTGGCTTGAAAAGATCTCTACCAGTACGGATGTATTTGAGAAATCGGTCCGTTTTGTGTCTAAATACGTTCATATTGCTAGAACTCTTTTCAAGCTCAAATACGTGCATAAAATACGCTCGGATTTTACGCATTGTGTAAACCCACCATATCTGAGTCGAATAAACCCCTGTACTCTGCCCAATGCAAACGAGCTGAGGGTAGGAGTTACGCGGAACATCAAAATTCGTTACCTCTACAAAAGGCTAGGCCGGAAGCCCCAAAGAAGAAATTCCCAAAGTAAAAGACGATTGGTTGTCTGGGCGCACTGCAGAGCGGGTCAGCGCGCCCCCTGCACTAATCCATCTGGAATCCACAGAGGCGAAGAGCCATCCATCCTACTTACCGTAGTTAATACGCATGACGTCACAGATTCTGCCTTTCTGTCGTCAAGGCTGGAACGATTTTTCTATTTTCCAGCAGAATATCATGCCGCGGGAGAATTCGACCAATCACGTGACAGAGATCCGTAGTTACTACGCTTACGACGCTCCCGAGCGTGGTAAGCAAAGAGTTACTATTAGTTACTATTTCGAGAAGGCTGGTACGGTCAGCGTAGTAACTTTTCGTGAGGTTGGAACGGAAATAGTAACTAATAGTTACTATTGGTAGAGGGTGGAACACGCTCAAAGACGAAAGTAGACGGGCAGCAACTCGAAGCCCAGCAAATACATTTAGCTTGGATCAGTTCTGTCTTGGTAGCCATAGTCGCTACATGGCGACCAAAGACGGAGGTTCTTTTGGCTTATTTGTTCTTGATATATGGCTCTAGACTGGAATATGAAGAATTGTCAGCTCGCTAAACGATTGGTGGGTGACCATGGTGCCACCTTATTTTCTTTTTAACCATTTATTCAGTAGATTAAAACTTGGAAGTGACGTGATTCAATCACTAGTTGCTTATTGTAGACCGACTTGTGGTCCGGAACGCCTAAGCCGCCTTGGTAGTTATATAGAAATGCTGGTTGATGTATTGTGTTAGGAGACGCCGGTACCTGTTACCAGGGGCGTCCCGATACCTTCCTGATCGGGGGGGTGCAGCTTCAGAATTTTACCGGAACTTTTCGAGGTTTTACCGGAATTTTTCGAGGTTTTACCGGAAATTCTCCGTAGTGACAATCTCTGCTGAAAGTCTAGAATACTCTTCTGTCACACGTCTTTCACTTGACGAGAGACCTCGAATATATCTTCAAACTTGTTGTTTGTTTCAAGGCTCTCCCGGCGACTTTCTACATCATGTCGAAACAAGGCTAATCCGTTTTTATGGCACTTGCAGCCTCTGGCTCAAGTGCCATATACCGATCGCAATTCCGTCTGTCGGTCGGTCCGGTTTATTTGTCACACTTTTTCGAGTTAAGGTACTTCCAGATGTGCTAGGACAATTAAACTTGGCAGGCGTATCAGGGACCAGAGCAAACTAACCTGGAACTAATCAGTTTCCCGATCCGACCGTCTACGGGGAGTGGAGGGCGGGGGAATCTGGGAAATTTAGGGCAGTTTGTCACACTTTTTCGAGTTAGGGTACTTCCAGATGTGCTAGGATGATGAAACTTGGCAGGCATACCAGGGACCCGACCAAACTAACTTAAAATAATCAGTTTCCTGATCCGATTATCTGGGGGGGGGGGAGTGAAGGTGGGGGAATCTGGAAAATTGAGTAGTGTGTAACTTTTGAACGGGTGATCGGATTGGAATGAAACTTGATAACTGAAGAAAGGACATATCTCTCATGTCCCATTTGAAGTCCGGACCGGATTCGGTAGCTATGGGGAAGTCGGGGGGGGGGGAGACCGGAAATCTCGAGAAACGGTTAGAATGGAGGGATCGGAGTGAAACTTGCTGGGAAGAACTAGCATCTGACCCAGATAAATCGTTTACACAATTGAACTGGATCCGCACCCTTGGGAAAGGAGTCAAGAAAGCTGTCGGCGCTTTTTGGATTCAGATTCAGCCGAATTCCGGTAGATTCTTTGGGGTAAATTCCGGTAGATTCCCTGAGACAAGTTCCGGTAGATTCCTCGTAAAAGATATCGCACAAATTCCGGTAGATTCCCTGAGCCGAATTCTGGTAGATTATGTGGGGTAAATTCCGGTAGATTCCTTGTGAAAGATTCAAAATCCGGTAGATTCCCTGAGCCGAATTTCGTAGATTCCGATGGGTACATTCCGATAGATTCCCTGAGACAAGTTCCGGTAGATTCCTTGTGAAAGATTTCGCACAAAATTCCGGTAGATTCCCTGAGCCGAATATCGTAGATTCCGAAGGGGGAAAATTCCGGTTGATTCCCTAAGACAAGTTCCGGTAGATTCCTTGTGAAAGATGTAGCGTAGATTCCTTGAGCAAAATCCGTTAGGTTCCCTGAGCAATAATCCGGTAGATTCCCTAAAAATCACCAAGTTCAGGTGAATTTGACAAATTTTAACTGGCGCGGCTTCGCCGCACCACTCAAAATTTACCGGAATTTTTTCCCACAGGCTTTCTAGGGGGGGTCTAACAGGCAGGGGCGTCTCGAGACTCCCCTGCCTGTTACCAACGTTCTTATTGCGTCGTGAGTTTTTTATCCCGCAGCATCTTCTCTAATTTAAGTTACTTTTACGTTATTAAAAAAAAAAAAAAAATCATATTTCGTACTTTTTGTGGCCCTCAGTGCCGTTAATTTTAAGGTACTTTAACCCACTTTTAAACTATTTAAACTACCCTGTTCTTGAATTGATCTTATGTGGGTGCTGAGAAAGAATGCACGAGGATTTATTAGTAAGTTTCTGTCGTTAGATCTATCTTCCTCCGACGCCCTCGCCAAACTCGGCTCAGCTCAACTCACCTTCTATAATAGGCACTCTACCTATGAATGCATTCTACAATACTGAGCATGCTACCTCCTTCTGAGTCGCCACCTATCTATTATCTAACTCATATTTTTTACTACTTGATACCTTTATAATAACCATGTAGTTACGACTTGAGAGTTTACAGTTTAAGACTTAGAAAGCGGGTAGATTGTTCATCGCATCGGATAGGAAAGCAAGAACTGAATATACGCCTTGCCGAACGCCATCGTCTACGCTACCTAAGTAACCCCTCAATCCGGCTGCTCCTAGCCAAGCCGCCAAAGTAAGGTCGCTTTCACGTTTAAACATCTAGTGCCATGCAGTCGGTCGAACCCATACACGCGTGCCTGACTCTAAAAGGGGTTGCCAAAGAAGTAAGCTATCGAAGGGAAGCCTTAAAAATGCCTTGTTACATACTTTGGTTGTGGAGCATCGGCTTACCGACGAAACGTCCCCATAACAAAACGTTCCCGGCGTAACGTCCCCGGTGAAACGTCCCCGTGAAAAAAAAGTCCGCGTGACAAATCGTCCCCGTGTCAAAACGTCCCCGTGACAAAAACGTCCCCGTGGCGAAACGTCCCTAAGCATTGATTTCTAAGTTCGCCTCGATCTTCAGGTGCATGATCGAGGTAAAACAACTTCAGAGTGTGCATTACAGATGTGGGAACATTCCTTATAAGCAGGAAAGATCGGAAATACGACCGATTGCTTCATGAATGGATTGTTTTCAGTTAAAATATGTCGTGTAATATGCCTTGCAAGTTGCAATTGACTCGCAACTGATCGGTTGTTGGTCGTTTGAAGCAATATGCTCAATCTGAGGAGCACCAATATGCTCCTCAGAGAAAGGGGAAGCCCGCTGTTGCTCAAAGAGAGTCAAACAAGGAAGATGCAAAAATAAGCGTAGTGCCGTTATGCTCGTTAAAAATAACATGGGAAGGGAGGAAACGAAAGTGGATGGAATGATTAGTTAGGTAGAGAGACATAAATCTAGGTTAGACGGTTTTGATCTTTTAATAAAATTTTTTAATAATAAGTATCACCAAATTACATATCGAACTAAAGCGAGATCAATGAGCTACATCGCAGCGTAAACTAACACCCAAAATAAACCAATTAAATAAAAATAAAACGAAAACTGACCAAATACTAAATCTTTGCGCTTTCCTTAAGAAATGGCTATAGCCGGGAGCAACACTTTGGTTTGTTTCTTTAGTATTGGTTAAATGTTAGTCAACCCACCGTGGTTTTCAAAAGTTTATATTCCAATTTTTTTTTTGTCTGAACTGATGACGAAATCAGTAGTCTCATAGGCCTAGCCATCCCTCAGCGACGGAAAAAGATTCTATAGCCGGGGACGTTTCGCCGTGGGACGTTTTGATCGGGGACGTTTCGTCGTGGGGACGTTTTGTCATGGGGACGTTTTGTCACGGGGACGTTTCAAATGAAGAAGTTTTGTCGACAACCCGGATCATCGGGTGGCTTACAGTCTATTAGTTCGTTTAAAACCCATTATAGTACAAATTTTTGGCTAGACTCAGCAACGCCCGGAAAATCCCTCATATTCTAGCCCTATCCCCCTTTTGGAATCTGTTTAGCATGACTGATTTAATACAATCAGTAAATCGCTGTATAATTATGCAAAATATCTAAGATCTCCCTCCATGGGCTGATATAGTTACGCAACAGTATGGTCTTATTGATCCATTTGCGGCTGTGGACGAACGTCGTGCAGAGATTTTTTTTCTCTAGACCGGAACCACCCATATTACATGCTTATCTAGTTGTTTCTCTAGTTAAATATATCACATGTTTATCTAGTTATGTTCATCTAGTTACATATTTTAATCTTGTCATTTTCTTACTTCTTCTTATGTTGTTTTTCAAATGCTTCATATGGACACTCCTTGTGCCATTTCTTATATTTATTTATTTATTATTTAAAAAAAGGTAAGCTAAAAGCTTGTCGCTATGGGTTAATAGTTTGATTGATTGGTGGAACAAGTTGCGAAACTGCGGAATGACCAGTGAGGACATCCTTCGCACTTGTCGTGCTCTCACCCTCAAACAGTTTTGTTCTCTCATTCCGCAGTAAATTGCCGAACTAACTGCTTTTCCCCCGCGCGAGAATATAATTTCCTTCCTGGAAACAAATCACGAAAATTAAGTTACAGGGAAAGTTGTGTGATCCGGGAACGTGACCTATCCCTGGAAAATTATTACTTAGCTGTTCATTTTGTCTCTGATGCAGATAACCACGAAGCTTAGTCTTCCTCCCTTATTGAGTTCGGAAGCGTGGAAAAAGCACGTATTGGAGAACTTCTCTCGGTATCTTAATACTCCTGCCTCGTCTCGAGAATTGAATAACCCTTAAGAAAATGTTTAGCTGAAGTCAGTGGCAACTTGACCCCGACGTGGGCAGTGTCAAAGATCTTAACAGTAGGAAAGACAGGAAACTCCGCTGAAATGGTGTTGAGCAGAATCGAGCTCACTGCCAACTAGCGTTTGGTCTTTTTCCAAAATTAAGCGATGGAGGTGAGAGTATCAAACAAAAATTGTAACAAAACCAAGAGGATTTGCAAACGACAATAGTTGTCACGTGCAGCGTGACGACGATTTGGAAGAATGATCGGTCAAAATGTTAACAGAATGGTAGTTTGTGCAGGAAGGCTTGCGGTTTGAATTTATTTTCAAATGACGCCATTCCACGTTTCTAATATTGAGTGCCAGTGCTAGCGATGCTAGTTATGTTTGAACCTCCTGATCCATCAAGGTCATCACATCAAGGAAAGATCACAAGCCCTTCAGGTGAGCTTTAAGGAGATCTTCACTGGAGATTTTGGTCATTTTGGTCAAGAAGTGCCCAAGTCGGCAGGATGATTTTCGCTACGAAACGGAGCGAATCCAACCAATCACGTCACAGAGATTCGTCGTTACCACGCTTACTACGTCCCTGAGCGTGGTAAGCAAATAGTTACTATTAGTAACTATTTGGAGAAGGTTGGAACGGTCAGCGTAGACGAAAATACTAACTAATAATTACTATAGTTAGAGGGATGGAACACGTTCTGAAACTCTGTAGCGTACTTGGTCATTCTAAAACGGACAAGTCTTCAGTTGAACTTTAAGGAGCTAAGTCCTTCAGTTGAACTTTCAGGAGACAACCCTTCATTGGAGCTTTAAAGGACACCTGAATGAAGAGTACCAAGTATCATACCTATCTGTCCGACTTCCGTTAATGTTGCCTGCAGAAAACCCAATCCAAATACGAAATAGTTTTTCCAAGCTATGATTTTTGCTCCATTTTAACTAAGCAGGCTATTTAGCATCAGGAGCACTTCTCTAGTAAGGATTTGCCCCTTTTCGGGATCACAAAACTAAAAGTGGAGGGATACCTATGACTTCGTTGTTGTCCGTCTGTCAGTCTGTCCGTCTGTTAACAAGGTAACTCTCGAATGGATGAGATATTTTGATCAAACTTGGCACGAGGACTGGTTGGGTCAAAGTACAGGTCCAGTTCGAAGATGGACTCTGTAGCCCTATTTTTAGGGAAGGGGGGGGGGGGGGAATATTTTCATAAGCTAATAAATAGTCGATTTACGCTTAAGATATGCTGAATCCTAACATGATTTTTTTTTCTCGTCGAACGAGTAGTTCAACCGGAATCCGGCAAAAAAACAGAAAACTACTGAAAAGTAAAAGTTGAATCTGAAGTTGATTAGAGGTTCGATTCAGGGGTAAGAAGAAGTGCTGAGTCCAAACAATAAAATTCTTTTCTCGCCAGATAAGTAGTTCGGTTGGAATTTGGCCAAATCCGGAAAATTTGTTAAATGTAAAAGTTTTATTTGTATATTTGATAATATGGTCGATTTGCGCGTAAAAAGACATGCTGAATTCGTATATGAAAATGAGGGGCGTCAGAAGTGCATTTTTGGTGGTGGTGGTGGTGGGGGGGGGGTGCAGAGCCAAAATTCTAACGAACCTTTCAAAAATTTTACCGAATCCTAGAACTAAAAATTCGAGCTTTAAATTATGGAACAGAAACGATTCCGTAGGAAGAGTAACAATAAAGGGCAGCATGAAAGACGATAAGCCAACCATTAGGCGGTGTCTTGGCGAAGCCCACATGGAGAATATACTGCCGGGCAAGATTGCAGTAAGAGCTTCTATCTATTATAGCCAATTGAAAATTGAATCGAGCGCCGCAGACGAAATAATTCGAAATCCATATTTTTTTCTGTAGGCTAAAATTTAACTGCTTCTCCTACAAATTCGGATCATTTACCGTTGATTAAATACCGAGACTCTAAGAATTTCCAGAAACCGGATGGAGCGACGTTTCGGCAGCAGCAGCAACAACTGTAATCTAGTCAATATACTACCCATAATCACATAAAGTGAGCGCCGCAGGTTAATTTTTTTTTGCTTTTTCCTGCCAAATTTAATTTCCATCGAAATTCTAGCCTTTAATGTTTCGAAACTTCAATCCTAAAACTGGCTTAAAACCCCCGTCAAATGACGCGCCCTTTCACAAAATAGAGAATATTACGAAAAGTGCTGCAGGCGGAATTTTCGAAATATTTATGATTATATACTCTTTTTGGGATCCAAAATAAAAGTAAGGACTATCGATGATATCATAGATCATCCCTTTTGTCTGCGACAAATTCTTCACTCGACCTCTTCTGAGTTTCGAAGTTCGTGGTAACTTCCGAATCCTGGCAATTATAACGAATAAATTACCGAATCCCAGTTATTATACCAAATAAGTTTAGACCGATAGCATGCTCGCGATTCTGTGTAACTACCGTATCTCGTTATTATACCGAATTGTTTTGGTATCGCAAGAGTACCGAACAATATTTATATTCGGTATACTTTCGTCGGAACTGGAACAAAGTCAGGATTCGTGGTTAACTTCCTAATCCTGGAAATTATACTGAAGAAATTACCGAAACCCAATCATGATATCGAATAATATTGAACCAATAGCTTATTCGGGATTCTGTGTAACTGCGGAATCTCCGTAAAGATACCGAATAGTTCCGGCATCGAAAAATTACCAAATGATTTCAGTAAATTCTCTCACCAAAATCGTGATAACTACCGAATACTGGCAATTATACCGAATCCCGATCAATATACCGAAGAGATTTGTACAGAGAGTTATTTATGACTCTGTAACTACCGAATCCCTGTAAATATATCGAACAGTTCTGCTATCGAAAAAATACCGAACAATTTATGCGACGCCCCTGATGAAAATCATCATCTCACCGGACATATGGTTCACTCGGAATCCGGCTAAACCCGGAAAATTTGTTCAAAGAAAAAGTTCTATCTAGTTGATTAGAGGTTCGATGTAGGGTTCTATGTTGAATTTGTTTTGAGCTTTATAGTTGTTTGCCAGACAAGAAGTTTGTCTGGAATCCGGCTGAAATCGGAAATTTGGCAGGAGTAAGGTAGGAAGTTTTGATCAATTTCATCAAAGTAGATACGACGTAGGCTATAGGGTAAACACACATACTAAATCCATATTTGAGCTTGGTCTTCTAAGATGATTGCCAGTGGCCTTACTCTGTTGCATTCGGACGTGTGGCCGAGCATTCCAAATGGATCGTGCGATTGGTATGAAATATGAAAGATAAAGCTGATATGCCCTAGATTATCCATTCGGGTCTCATATTCTTCAGTATTTGCTTTTGAGTCAACAGGTCACATCAGCTAGGAAGATGAAACTTGACATGCACATAATACTGATCACCGTTGGCGATGGAGGACGAAAGACTCTTTACTTTAGGAGGGTTTTCGCGGGATCTCGGAATCACTTTCCGGGGAGCGAAGCGCATCGCGAAAACTGTAGGAAAGCCCGTGCTTACGGTGTATGTATTGCGGATGAAGTTCGGATTGCTCGTGTGGGCGAGAATTCCAAATGGATAGAGTGATTGGTATGAAATATAAAGCTCATATGCCCTAGATTATCCATTTCGTAATCCTGGCAAAGTCTCATATCCTGATCTTCTGTATTTGCATTTGAGTCAACAGGTCGAATCAGCCAGGAGGATGAAAGGATATGCACATAAGATCACACATGTCGGTGGAGGACGAAAGACTCTTACTTTGTCTTTCGGACTCTCTACTTTTATCTTGTCTTTGCCTTTCCATCCACCGTTCATTTCGTTGTTCTTATCGTGTCACACCATCATTGTTGTCGTTTCTTTCACCGTTCCTCCGTGCTGGCTTAATTTCTTCGTTCCTACTCTGTTTGAAAATTCACTCTCCTTCCAAGAAGAAAAGGTGTATCCACTGAACTCAATCAAACCCACTGAATACTTAGAGGACACCACGCACTGCATCGTTTTTTCTGCTAAGATATTCTTAGACAATTGACTACTTTCCCGATGAAAAATTTGTAGCCTACGTAGTTGTATGGTAGTTGTACCAAAAAGTTGAATGTAATACCATGTAGTAGCAAAGAATACTATCATTTAATGTGCCTCAGACTAGTCCAATCTTATGTAGTAGTATCCAGTAGCATCCTGTTTTGCCATAGTAGCATCCAGTCTTGCAAATAGTAGCATGCAGTAGTATGCAGTAACAAAGTAGCCTTGAAGTCGAAACATGTAGTAGCATCAGTTAGTATTGCATGCTACTTTTTCGTAAAACTTCGTACAACTATTTTGAGATAAATTTTTCATCGGGTTAAAAACTTAGCTATACTGTTCTTGACTATACTTATTTGTGAATCCCACGAATCAATTCTAGTATCTAAAATACTCTCTATATAAGCCGCCCTGAGGAACCTTACTCTCGGCAGCATCAAAATCTTTTCCCAAAAACCTGTCATAGCCACCCATCTATGTCTACGCATACTTGCTTAACCTAAATCCCCCTTAACTACTAACGAATTCATTTTTTCACTAGCCTCTATTGTTCTTTTGAAATAACTGAACTGTAACTGTTCTAACTTTTCCCCCTTACCAAAAGCCCATGTTTCAGATCCATAGTGGATCGCAGGTATAACTTTAGACTTAAATAGATGCTTATGTAATTTTAAATCACCGATTTCCCTAAGGCTATTCCGTAACATTATATTAATACAACACTTTCCCTTAGCAAGACTATTCTCAAAGTGCTTTCCAAACTTTCCGTTCCACGTAAGCCTACATCCTAGGTAATTAAATTCTTCTTTATAACTAATCGGCTCTCCTCTAAACTTTGACAACGGCTCCTGGTCTATTTTGCCTCCTTTCCTAACAAGAGCTGTAAGCTCATATGGTACTTGCATGTGTCAAGATGATTTGATTGATCAAAAGTAAGTTTCGACTTTGCGGTTGAGATGCGCGCTATAAGGGAGCTGGAACTTCATTTGTAAGCAAAACCCTTGAGGCAAAACTGCTAATGGGCTGATGGGCATCACGAAAATGCATATATTGCTTAAAAGTATTTTTTTTAATTTGCGGTCAAGATTAGTACTTTAAGGAATAATCGGATTTGGGAAGTAGCAATTTCTTAGCAAATGTTGTTGAGTCTCCAATATTCCAGCGAAGTTTCATCGTCCTAGCACATCTGGAAGTCCCTTAACGCGCGATCACCGGAATCCCAGACCCCCCTCCCCCTCCTCCAACTCCACCCACAATAACCGGAGCCAATCCGGTTCTGTAACTGATTAATCCAGAGCATCTGTTTGTCATTCCCACGAAGTTCGATCCAGATCACACCAGTCTAAGCGGGTCAAGTATTTTCCGCCCTCCCCCCGATAATTGCCGGATTTGGTCCGGAAATGAAAAAGGTCACAAGAGAAAAATGTCCTCTGTTTAATTATTAAATTTCACTCGAATCCGATCACCCGTTCCAAAGTTACGCATGACTCAATATTCCGGATTACCCTCCCTCAACTCCCCCCACCCCAAGATTATCATATCGAGGATTTTTTTTTATTCCAAGTCAGTTTGACCGGGTCCCTGATATGCCTTCCAAGTTTCGTCGTGAAAATCCCCCAAAAAACGAAATTCCGGGATACCCCTCCTCCCCCCCCTCAAGTGTCCGGATCCAGTCAAATTATGTAAAAGATTTACATGGACCAGATATTTGTTCTTCCCAGCAAGTTTCACTCCGATACCATCATTCTAACCGTTTCTCGAGATTTCCGGTCCACCCCCCCCCCACCCCACCCAGCTCCCCCGCGGTGCACGTAGCCAATCCGATTCAGCAAATGACTTACCTAGAGCATCTGTTTGTTCTTCCCACAAAGTTCCATCCCGATCCCTCCATTCTAAACGGGGCACGTATTTCCCCCCCCCCCAATAGTTGCCGGATCCGGTCCGGATATGAAAAAAATCATCGGAGAAATGTCCTCTGTTGAATTCTTAAATTTCACTCGAATCCGACCACCCATTCCAAAATTACGCATGACTGAAAATTTCGGATTCCCCTCCCTCCACTCCCCCCACCATTATCTGATCGACAAAATTTTTATTTTGAAGTCAGTTTGATTGGGTCCCTGATATGCCTGCCAAGTTTCATCGTGAAAATCCAAAAAACCACCATCACCGGAATTCCGGGACCCCCCCCCCCCATAAGTGTCCGGATCCAGTACAATGGTCTAAAGGACTTATCTAGAGCAGATGCTTGTTCTTCCCAGCAAGTTTCACTCCGATCCCTCCATTCTAACCGTTTCTTGAAATTTCCGGTCTCCCCCCTCCCAACTCCCCCCTGGCTACCGAATCCGGCCAAGACTTTAAACGGGACATTACAGATATATATTCTCTTCAGTTATGAAGTTTCATTACAATCCGATCATCCGTTCGAAAGTTACACACTTCTCAGTTTCCCGGATTCCCCTGCCCTCCACCCCCCCCCCCAAAATAGTCGGATCAGAAAAATGATTATTCCTAATTTTGTTTGGTCGGGTCTCTGATATGCCTGCCAAGTTTCATGGTCCTAGCACAACTGGAAGTACCCTAACTCGAAAAAGTGTGACAAAATGCCCTAAATTTTCAAGTTTCCAGCGCCCCCACTTCCCCGCACATGGTCGGATCGGGAAACTGATTATTTCCAGGTTAGTTTGGTCGGGTCCCTGATATTCCTGCCAAGTTTCATTGTCCTAGCTCATCTGGAAGTACCCTAACTCGAAAAAGTGTGACAAAATGCCCTAAATTTTCAAGTTTCCAGCGCCCCGCACTCCCCCCCATATGGTCGGATCGGGAAACTGATTATTTCCAGGTTAGTTTGGTCGGGTCCCTGATATGCCTGCCAAGTTTCATTGTCCTAGCACATCTGGAAGTACCCTAGCTCGGATATGTGGGACAAAAAACTCGGACCGACCGACAGACCGACAGACCGACAGACGGAATTGTGATCGATATATGGCACTTGAGCCAGAGGCTGCCAGAGGCTGCATATACCGATCACAATTCCGTCTGTCGGTCTGTCGGTCTGTCGGTCGGTCCGAGTTTTTTGTCCCACATATCCGAGTTAGGGTACTTCCAGATGTGCTAGGACAATGAAACTTGGCAGGCATATCAGGGACCCGACCAAACTAACCTGGAAATAATCAGTTTCCCGATCCGACCATATGGGGGGGGAGTGCGGGGCGCTGGAAACTTGAAAATTCAGGGCATTTTGTCACTTTTTTTCTGAGTTAGGGTACTTATAGATGAGCTAGGACAATGAAACTTGGCAGGAATATCAGGGACCCGACCAAACGAACCTGGAAATAATCAGTTTCCTGATCCGAGCATATGCGGGGGAGTGGGGGCGCTCGAAACTTGAAAATTTAGGGCATTTTGTCACACTTTTTCGAGTTAGGGTACTTCCAGATGAGCTAGGACAATGAAACTTGGCAAGAATATCAGGGACCTGACCAAAGTAACCTGGAAATAATAAGTTTCCCGATCCGACCATATGCGGGGGAGTTGGGGCGCTGGAAACTTGAAAATTTAGGGCATTTTGTCACACTTTTTCGAGTGAGGGTACTTCCAGATGAGCTAGGACAATGAAACTTGGCAGGAATATCACGGACCCGACCAAACTAACCTGGAAATAATCAGTTTCCCGATCCGACCATATGGGGGGGAGTGCGGGGCGCTGCAAACTTGAAAATTTAGGGCATTTTGTCAAACTTTTTCGAGTTAGGGTACTTCCAGTTGTGCTAGGACCATGAAACTTGGCAGGCATATCAGAGACCCGACCAAACAAAATTAGGACTAATCAGTTTTCTGATCCGACCATTTTGGGGGGGGGGGGGTGGAGGGCAGGGGAATCCGGGAAACTTAGAAGTGTGTAACTTTCGAACGGATGATCGGATTGTAATGAAACTTCATAACTGAAGAGAATATATATCCGTAATGTCCCGTTTAAAGTCTTGGCCGGATTCGGTAGCCAGGGGGGAGTTGGGGGGGGAGAGACCGGAAATTTCAAGAAACGGTTAGAATGGAGGGATCGGAGTGAAACTTGCTGGGAAGAACAAGCATCTGCTCTAGATAAGTCCTTTAGACCATTGTACTTGATCCGGACACTTATGGGGGGGGGGGGGGGTCCCGGAATTCCGCTGATGGTGGTTTTGGGGATTTTCACGATGAAACTTGGCAGGCATATCAGGGACCCAATCAAACTGACTTCAAAATAAAAATATTGTCGATCAGATAATGGTGGGGGAGTGGAGGGAGGGGAATCCGGGAAATTGAGAAGTGTGTAACTTTCGAACGGATGATCGGATTGTAATGAAACTTCATAACTGAACAGAATATATATCTGTAATGTCCCGTTTAAAGTCTTGACCGGATTCGGTAACCAGGGGGGAGTTGGGGGGGGGGAGACCGGAAATTTCAAGAAACGGTTAGAATGGAGGGATCGGAGTGAAACTTGCTGGGAAGAACAAGCATCTGCTCTAGATAAGTCCTTTAGACCATTGTACTTGATCCGGACACTTATGGGGGGGGGGGTCCCGGAATTCCGCTGATGGTGGTTTTGGGGATTTTCACGATGAAACTTGGCAGGCATATCAGGGACCCAATCAAACTGACTTCAAAATAAAAATTTTGTCGATCAGATAATGGTGGGGGGAGTGGAGGGAGGGGAATCCGAAATTTTCAGTCATGCGTAATTTTGGAATGGGTGGTCGGATTCGAGTGAAATTTAAGAATTCAACAGAGGACATTTCTCCGATGATTTTTTTCATATCCGGACCGGATCCGGCAACTATTGGGGGGGGGGGCGGAAAATACGTGCCCCGTTTAGAATGGAGGGATCGGGATGGAACTTTGTGGGAAGAACAAACAGATGCTCTAGGTAAGTCATTTGCTGAATCGGATTGGCTACGTGCACCGCGGGGGAGCTGGGTGGGGGGGGGGGGGGGGGTGGACCGGAAATCTCGAGAAACGGTTAGAATGATGGTATCGGAGTGAAACTTGCTGGGAAGAACAAACATCTGGTCCATGTAAATCTTTTACATAATTTGACTGGATCCGGACACTTGAGGGGGGGGGGGAGGGGGGGTATCCCGGAATTCCGTTTTTTGGGGGATTTTCACGACGAAACTTGGAAGGCATATCAGGGACCCGGTCAAACTGACTTGGAATAAAAAAAAAATCCTCGATATGATAATCTTGGGGGGGGGGGAGTTGAGGGAGGGGAATCCGGAATATTGAGTCATGCGTAACTTTGGAACGGGTGATCGGATTCGAGTGAAATTTAATAATTAAACAGAGGACATTTTTCTCTTGTGACCTTTTTCATTTCCGGACCGAATCCGCCAATCATTGGGGGGAGGGCGGAAAATACTTGACCCGCTTAGACTGGTGTGATCTGGATCGAACTTGGTGGGAATGACAAACAGATGCTCTGGATTAATCATTTACAGAACCGGATTGGCTCCGGTTATTGTGGGTGGAGTTTGAGGAGGGGGAGGGGGGTCTGGGATTCCGGTGATCGCGCGTTAAGGTACTTCCAGATGTGCTAGGACGATGAAACTTCGCTGGAATATTGGAGACTCAACAACATTTGCTTAGAAATTGCTACTTCCCAAATCCGATTATTCCTTAAAGTACCAATCTTGACCGCAAAGTAAAAAAAAATACTTTTAAGCAATATATGCATTTTCGTGATGCCCATCAGCCCATTAGCAGTTTTGCCTAAAAGGTTTTGCTTACAAATGAAGTTCCAGCTCCCTTAGAGCGCGCATCTCAACCGCAAAGTCGAAACTTACTTTTGATCAATCAAATCATCTTGACACATGCAAGTGCCATATGAGCTTACAGCTCTTGTTTCTATATTTATCTCTAACTCCTTTACTGCGAGATATTCATCCAAAATATCCAGCAGGTTCTGAAGATTATTCCTTGATTCTGCTATCAATGCAATATCATCCGCGAATAACAACAAACAAATTGTTACTATGTCGATATTTACTGTTGGTGCATTTTTTTCAATCATAAATTGTTCCAAATCGTTAATATAAATAGATAACAACTTCGGGGATAGAGTACACCCTTGTTTAACTCCCTTTAACGACTTAACCCTCCGTAACACATTTTTAAAAACTCTAACTACGATGTGTATTTTAGCATGGAAAACGCAAACTGTGGTTGCGTTCCAGAAACTTAACAATTGTTAACAATCGTCAATTTTATCTGTGCGGAGCTAACTTCAGCTTTACACGATCGTTAACTTTTCCCAAATTCTACAACTGTTCACTTTTCCCAGCGATGTTCACCAACCATCGTTACAAAAATAGTGAACAATCGTTAAGCTGTAGAACGGAAATCTTAGGTATAAGGCGGAGCTTAATTTTCGAAATCAGAAACCTGGAACGTAAAAAGTTAACAATTGTTAACAATTTATTAACAATTGTTAAGTTCTGGAACGCAACCTGTATCTACTGCGTTTTGTTATCCAAGTTAGAAAAATACAATTTTTCAGAAATGGGACTATTGTTTTAAACATGTTTCTCCATAATTTAAGAACTTGTTTCTTCCCCTTCTTGTCTGTGGCTTGTATTCATCCGTAAACAAGCCACGAAAACAACCCCATTTCCTAAATGAATGTCGTTTGAGTGTTTTGGAGTTCGGGGAATAAACTGAAGAGATCATTTCTGTCAGCAGCCGGCACGAATATAAATCATTACTACAGCAGTTGGTTTCTTCTGGAAAACTCTGATTCGTGGAGAGTTTCATGTCTAGAGCACTTTGGGAGTAATCTAGAGTTCAGCAAGGTTCTGCCCCCTATTTGATACGAAGGGCTTTTCTGAAAAATGAATACGAAAAATACGTGGGAAAAAAAGATTCTAGTCCAAATTAGGCGCCGGGTTCGTGAGGGACTTTGGACTTGGTCAAATTTTCACCAACCAACCCGGCTCCGACTCCGACTGGCAGTCTTGAGGCCGTTGTAACCGATCTCGTCCAGACCCGGAGTGATCTAATTTGCTGAATGTACCAGTCACTGAAAATGGTCGTCACAACACGTAACATTGGCTTCCGACAGCTTACGATTTACAGTGGAGACGATAATAAAGGCGTACGTTCTTACGGTTGGAGCCGAAACTTTCCGAGACGCAGGCGCTCATTTTCGCGCCATCATTTCTCTGCCACCAAATTGATCGCCTTCATTTGTGTGGCATCCACTTGCGTGCCAACCAATTCCGATACTTCATCCATTTGAGCGCTGTATTCATTTGCGCGCCAGCTAATTTTGCTCCGTTGTTTGTTCGCCTTTCACTTGCTCCCGAACCACTTCCGCGACTGCATCCATTTGCTTGCAGTTTTTATTTACGCTCCATTATGCGCCGTAACTTGTAATTTTAAAGAGTCACTTGGGGAGCATTCTCACGTTTGCTGAGTCTAGATCCCCCGCTTTCAAGACACTAGTTCGAACCAGGACCCGATACTACTGTGGGATGATACAGCGGCAGGACTGGGAACTTCTATGACCGCGAGCTCTCAAGAAGCTTCCAGCAGAAATGTCGAAGTGGGATAAAGAAGAAAATATTACTATCTAATTAATTTGGACTGTTTTATGTCTTTCAGTAAATTGTCTTGCTGTTGTTTTATAATTTCCGCTTGAAATCCGCCATCTTTTCAATAAGAAAATATGTGTCCTCTAGGGTCAATGAGTACTGTCAAGCCTAATGAATCAATGCATGATTTACTTGCACATTAAAACCATCACGCCATGATGCACCAAAAAAAGGTAGAAACAAACTAACACACTGTCAACATCACTTTATCTACAGTATATAAACAAGATCTCTATCAAAAGAAATCTTTCCTGTGTTTAAAAGCTAACTTGAGAAGTTCCCAGCATTTATTATTTCTTTAATATCTTTGCTTCCCATAATTTTAACAATCCATTACGAATTCCCATTACCCCACAAATCTCCTCCCTTAATCACTGTAACTCTCTGCAGTGAAACAAAAAGTGGCAAACAACCTCAAGGATTATATCAAAGGCATTTCGCTAAAAACCTGAGCGGGGGGGGGGAGGGCAAGCAGCGTTGTCCCGGGCCCCCGCCTGGGCCCTGTAACGCAGGGGCTGTTTGAAAGGGGTCGGGGGTGAATTCCGCAAAATATTTTGTCGGAAATCCACCACGGCTGAGACAGTAGACAAGAAACATACTGAACCGCATCCGGAAAACTAAAACGAATTTCAAGAAACCAGTTGGTGAAAGGTTAAACACCATGCCTAATAACAAGAATTCCCTGGAGAGCGAAGTCACAAAATGCAAATGAGCGCCGCAGGCGAAATTTGTTTAAATCTACTTGTTTTGCAACAAAACTAGCTACTTTCCGAAAAAATTTTAGGTTTTAAAACGGTACTTCCCCGAAACGGTGAGCCCAAACCTCAAAGAAATGACACACTCTTCCTACTACTAAAGGCGCTGCAGGCGAAAATCAGGAATTCACTAGAGAGCGAAGCATTGTTTACTATACTATTTCCAAATATTAGGGGGGAAGAATAGTAAATAAAATATGGGTTTATTTTCAAAAGTTAGGTGACGTGAATAGTCAAAAGTGGGTAAAAATAGATTGAAATTAACGTAACTGAGGGATGGAGGAGTAGCCACAAAAAGTACGAAATCTGATTTCTTAGTTTTTCAAACGATATAAAAAGAAGAAAATAAAAAAGATGCTACGGGAATTAAAAAAAAAAAAAAAAGGCATCGCAGGCGAAAATCAGGAATTCACTGGCGAGCGAAGCAACTGCAGCAGCTTCTAACGACCGTGTAGCAACAGAATGTCAATGCGCACCGCAGGCGAAATTTGTTCAAATCTACTTGTTTTGGAACAAAACTAGCTACTTTCCGAACAAATTTTAGGTTTTAAAACGGCACTTCGCCAAAACTATGGGCCCAAACCTCAAACAATTGACACACTCTTCCAGTAAACAGAGGGTACTACTAAAGGCGCCGCAGGCGAAAATTGAAATTCCTGATGATCAGGGTGCCTTTTTGGACCACAAATGAAAGTAAGGGCCACCTATCATAGATCAACTCATAGTGTTTGGTCACGATACATTCCAGACAGTTTGAGACATTCGAAACAAAACTGAAACAGAGTAGCCTTTGCTGCAACCCACGTAAAGATAGATTTACAACTTTCCTTACCTTTTAAACAAAACAAGCTGGGGTTAAGTGAAAAAGGCACTGAAACCGAACACCAAACAGACAGTGTTTGCTGAGCCTCTTCCTTCCTTCACTTTTATTTTGTGCTCCCTCGAGGTGGTGCCCCAACTTAAATTTTCAAGAGGACCCTCAGCTATCCAGGAAAAAATCATGAAGTGAGGCTCGACGCCATATTATAAAGAAAGTAAACATGAAGTCTCTTTTCATGTTCAGACTCACACCTTATCCAGGCTCAAACGCGCCTTGAGGACATCCTCGAACAATGATGCATTATCTCGGCTGAAAAGGTCCAGTTTTCATGAGTGACCTTGGTCAACTGAAATGGAGCAACATATGTCACAATTCTGATGGTAAACTGATTAGTTCTGACTATCTTTCTGTATTTCCTGGATAGATCTGGGCTACCCAGAGCTATCTCCCCACCCCCCAAATGAAGCCTCTGGATTATACATAATTAAAGATCCAGCGATAAAGAGGGGCGAGTTGATAGGCTATGAATGACTGAAATTGGTTTCTGTTTTTTTTTTTTGAGGTATGGTGTCTGGTGTAAGGATTTTGAACGAAAACTGTGTTAGTATAGGCTAATCAGTTCTGTCGACTGGTGAATTTGGTCTTCCCTATGTAGTTACTTTAGGGGTGATAGAGCTAGGCGCGCTTTAAGTATCCCCTCAACTCAAGCTGGAATCGTATTTGATGGCGTAAAACAGAAATCGCAGGTTCAACTCTAGAAAGAGCCTGAAGAAGACCCTTGCCAGAAAGGGTCGAACCATTTATAAAAGAAAGAAAAAATTGCTCCTCAGCCGTGATTTAAACCCAGGACCTTCAGCGCCCTCGGCCAGTGCTCTACCACCGAGCTTCAGGGAGGCTTTTGAATATCGTTCGTAAACCACTACAGTAGTCAGAAATTGCCTGTCATAAGAGCAATGATCGCGCCTGAAGGCTTATTTAAAGCAATTCACATCCCCGTGTCACCGGATTATATATATATTACGGAGATTTGTATAATATCTAAGGGCTGAAGTATCGTCAGAATAAATCTCAACCGACTTATTCGAAGATTCCGTTAGCACTATCAAGTATATTCCCGTTTGTGATCCAGCTGAAACTCTTCTTCTTATTAGGGTCGGAAGCATGTGGCAATCTTTCTCGGGAAGAGACTAGACTCGTCCAGTTCCCTTTGAAACTTGGTTATCTCAGCTCGTGTATTCAGGGCGTATTTTCGTCGCTTCACTTAGAGCCTGGTACCACTTGGGAGCTGATTTGTTCGTTCGCCTCCGGACTTGCTCAGCAAAAAGCTTCTGGCGATTGTTCCCGCCGGATTTGCAATTAGCAAGGTACGACGTCTTTGACCTCAAGGGCGAAAATGCCATTAAAATGTTGCCTTGCAAGGTGAAAATTTTGTTACTGTGGAGTTGGGTTCAGTTCGAAATATCCAATCCATGAGTACAACCCATGCACGGTCGGAGGGAAGTTTTGTTCCAAACTTTGTGCGTTGATCAACACGAATTAAAAATTCTTTTTACTCGTATTTTGCAATATTTTGGTTTATATTTGTCTATTTTAGTACAAAATCTATTTTTCTTTAAATTTCTGTTTTGCTCGAATATTGGTTGCTGTAGTAAGATAAGATTTAACTGCTCAAAAAGAAACAAGATCAAAGGTTTCGATGGGATCCCAAAATTTAATGTTTATCAGACTTCTTGATCCGGACAATCGGATCTTGTACATTTCCGATCTTATTTAAAACCATTTCTACTACCCCCTACCCTACCCTAAAACCATTTCTAACCATTCCTACGCCAAGAATCAGACCAAAACCGGAAAACTTATTAAAAGCAAAAGCTGTAACTGTAGTTGATTAAATGTCCAATTTAGAGGTAAGAAGAGATACTAAATCCGTATTAAACAATCATTTTTTACCCGTACATATAGTTCACCCGGAATCCGGCTGAAACCGGAAAATATGTTCTAAGTTAAATTTTTATTTGAAGTTGATTAGATGTTGGGTATAGGGGTAAGGAGATATGTTTAATTCGTTTTCGAGCTTTATTTCTCTTCAGACAAGTAGTTCTGGAATTCCGCCGCACCGGAAAATTGGCAGAAGTAAGGCAGAAAGTTTCGCGGTTTCGTGAAAATATATACGACTTAACACACATGCTGAATCCATATCTGAACTTGGTTTTCTCAGATAATTAGCTATTTGGCCGTAATCCGTTTCGAAATTTAAATAGTAAAAATGTTCAAGGAGTCTGGTGCAGACCGGATCTGACGAAGACACGACCCAATTGTATGGATTGGGATTTTTGGGATCCCATCGAAACCTTTGCTCTTGTTTATGATGAGGAGGCTGACGACTTCGATGACGTTTTACGAGACGATATAACGTCCGATATATGTGCGCATTGTTCTAAGTAATTGCACTGGCATGTTACCGAGCATCAAATGCACAAAACCTGATAGAGCGTAGCCAAATAGTAACACCTTATAAAACAAAACATATTATTGTCCCACACGAAGCCGAAGAATTGCCTGGACTCATTTGACAATGTGACGTGATCGTATGCAGATTTCTCCTCCAATAAGCCCAACCAGTCTCCAATTCGCACAACCTTCCGAACCTCTCTCAACCCCTCATGGGCAAACTTTCTTTCTATAGTCCACAAATGCAAATATCGCACGTCCATGACTAAACGAGGCCTCTTGGGTTTCGAGCCAAAGGGCAAATCCACCCTTGGCGATCCTACCTCCCACGCTATCCCACAATATTAACCGTTCACAATTTGCTCAATAAGGGTTTCTCTAACAAAGTCCACGTGATTTTTCCATGAACCATGATTTAAGAAAACTTGCCGGAGTGTGATACTACAATCCTACGAAACACCCTTAAAAGATCCCTTGAAATTCTTAAAATGTTAATGTGAACTGAAACCATTCTTGACCCGAACGAGGATTTCATCCAAGCCATCATTATCAGTCAACTTTCCTCTCAAAGCTTCCCAACCTCCCCGCTACGAAATATTCTGAAGAGTTCTCTGGCAATAAAGAATCAAAGGAATCTTGGTCCTTAAAACATTCGGCTGTCAAATATGTGTCATGGCACACTGCTTCATGACACAATTCTCGAAGTCCATCCACCCACCAAGCGAATTCTAATCACTAATTAGTGAAAGTTTGAACTGTTTTCCCCCTCGCTCAGGCCAATGAACCTCAAAACAAACAAACAAAGCATACCCTGTGTGAAGCCAGCTGCAGCCTCCTTTACACCCTAATCGTCCAAATGAACTCGAACAAACAAACAAACTATACCCTTTCTGGGAAGCCCGATGCGGTCCGAAAAGAAAGTGAAACCCAAAGGAGCATTTCTACCTTGGTTCCTTGACACTAATCAACTCGGTTCGCTGGGCGACCCAAGTCAAGATTTTTTCTAACACCAGATAGCATTTATCTGTCAACTATTGCACAAAATGGTTTCACATTTTAGTCTCTAGGTCCAGCCGTCGGGCCTTAACCGACAGTTTCCCCGAATACTCGTACAGTGGCCGAGCAAAATGCACTGCTTCACAGTAACAGAAACGCGCAAGAGACCCTGTCTGCCGGTACGGCAAAATTTGCCAAAATAAGTTGGCGTGCCACCCTCTGACCGCTTCCTACACCTTTCTAACGATTTCACATCTTCTTATCCGCCGCACTTCCGTACAAACCGATGACCAGAGATGGGGGCCGGATCGGACCGCTTCCGCAAAATCGAAGAATTTTGCTGCATATTCACCGCCTGCCTCCTCTGAGCCAACCATCTGAGCCAAGTCAGAAGAATTTTGTATGGCCTTGATTCGTCCCTTGGTTTCTTGCCCTCCGCAATCAGGTACGCCTTTATTTCCGTAGATCCTGCTGGCGGCAAGAATGGTCTCCAATCTTGCGATTCGTTACATCATCTTAAAAGATTCGCGTCAAAAGCGATCTTCAGACCCAAGCAATGTCGCTTAAAGCGAATCGGGTTGCCCTCCATTTCCTCTAACGAATCGGGTTCCGGCATCCTCCGGCCCATTCGCTCCAACGAATCGGGTTTTCTGGCAACCTCCAGCCTATTCACTCAAACAAATCGGTTTTCGGCAACCTCACGCCTCCAGAAATTTTGATGCCTAGGTATATATCATTTTTATTTTATTTCAACAAAACGAAAACGTGTGAAGGAAACCTTTAATTATTTTTTCAAAGTACAATTATTTATTGTAATTTTTTATTTATTTATATATAGGCTATCTATATTTTTTTTTTCAAACAAATTTCTAGTGAGAAACTACATGTTCTCAATAACGACCCTGCGGTTTCTTATTTTCCGCAATGATCAATGGCATGCATTTATTTTATCGATTAATTTATTATAAAAAAAAATTTCAAAGCCCGAAACTTCCTTATGGTCAATTACACGAAACGTCCAACAAATGACATACTGCCATACCTGGCCCACGATTCAAATTGTCGCCATCATCCCCCCACTCACGGATCAATTCACGATCCCTCTTCAGCCGTATGAATTCATGTTTACATGACCAAACTCGGTAGCCTGGCTCGAGCCCGACGCCCTCTATTCTCTTAAGACTGACCTGCTGCCGACTGAGCTGGCTAAAGTACTAGGGGAGACACCCTAGCCCCCCCCCCCTTACAAGCATCGCCAAATCAGCTTCCGATGCACCAACCTTGGATGTTAAAAAATTCGAAAGGTGACTTATCGTGACGCCGACCACTAAGATTCCATGAACTTCCGAACTCAGTTCACATCATCTTATGACATCTTAACAACAATCCTTCATAAATCCATTTTTGTCATCCACAAATTCACACGAGTCCTTATTCGGGGGCGTTCAACCAATGACTAAAGAAAAGTTATACCCCCAGGCCCCGACGCCCGCCCACTCCCCTGCGGATCCGACCTAGGGTTCGTTCCAGCACGGCCTGAAAGTTACTAAATAGTTACTTTTCAGTCACTTTCACCGTTCCAGCTCGCCAAAAAGTTACAGGGAGCACAAGGAAGATCGTTACTTCGAATTAACTTTTTGTAAAGATAGTACCCGACCGTCTTTAGCACTTTCACTTTCCAAGAGCCCGTCTTGAGAAGTGAACTCGGGGCAGCAAAATGAGACAAGGGTAGCGTTCCAGCAACTTATTATTAGTTACGATCGTTACTATTCTTGTTATTATTGCCGTTCCAGAGCGCGCCGTAATAAGTAAATTGGCTCCTCCCACTTATTATTTTCGTTCCACAACTGTTACGATCGTTACAATTTACTTATGATGGTCGCGAGCATCATAAGTGATAATAACTATCGGTTCTGCAGGAACTCCCGTAAGAGTGATGACGTATGTCCGCGTTGTTATTATTTTCGTTCCAGAGAGCGTGGTTAACCACGCAATACGGCGCTCGCCCCTCCTCTTATCATCGTAACTTGTAATAACTTCACTGGAACGCTACCTATTTTCGTTCCACAACTGTTACGATCGTTACAATTTACCTATGATGGTCGCGAGCATCATAAGTGATAATAACTATCGGTTCTGCAGGAACTCCCGTAAGAGTGATGACGTACGTCCACGTTGTTATTATTTTCGTTCCAGAGAGCGTGGTAACCACGACAATACGGCGCTCGCCCCTCCTCTTATCATCGTAACTTGTAATAACTTCACTGGAACGCTACCAAGGTGTAATTGCTCAAATAAACATGACATTACTGTGTGATCTTCAGCTGTACTTGGCCTTTAGCTTCTCTTCAAATATGTTTCGCTGATTAACCCAAAAAGTAATTTTTTGTAAACCTCGTTGACGGTTTACCGGTCGGTCTGGTGACTTGATTGGGACTGTGGCAGGAATGAATTTCAACCGCCTGTAACTCAGATGGCTATTTTTGCACTATATAATATTTATTTCAAATTAAACTTAAATAATATTATCCCTTACATTTTTTCAGAGTTATTTAGAGGCGAAAGCCTTTTCTGTTGCTTTGTATTTTTAGTGTTGTCATTCTTCTCTATATTGTAGGAGAAGAAGATAATTGACTTATGAACCTTGTTAACCACCTTTGAAATCATTGGCTTCTAGATAGTAGAATCTTGGGCGTTCCATTCGTGATAAAGACTAAACATTGTGCTAAAAAATTTGCACGGGAATAAGAACTGTTGCGATTCTGGCTAGGAAACAATTATAAAAGGTATAAAAAGGATTTGGCGACCAAAAAGACACAACCGGAATAGAGACAGAGAATTAATGGGCACATAGTAAATGTCACTGCTCCATTAACGAGCCTGAAGCATTAGCTCCTCTTCTCCTTCACTTGAAGAATCTGTTTGAAAATAATGATCAAGCCGTTCTTTTGCAGCAAAAACAAACAATTTTGTTCTGTTCATCGTTCCCCATACAGTCCCCATCTCTTCTTGCATTCAAGAAACACGCGTGCTCGTCCCGTAGTAACTTCGTCCGTTCCAGGTAGTAGGTAAGTTCTGACGTCACATGTAGTTACTCCGAAGTAAGTACGAAGAGGAGCTGGAACGAACCCCTAGTGTTTCCAGTCAGTGTTGCCACTTTCTTATGACGGAACCTGTGAGATTTAGCCGCAAAAATCTGTGACATTCTGGCGCCTACGAAATTCGGTTCTTTTTACAGTTTCAACTGAAAAACTTCGATTCTAAGGATTCAGTTTCCTCTTAGAAATCAAAATCGTAGAAAAAAATCCTTTTTTTCCGAAAAGAGTTGCCATAAACTACCTGCTACAAAAACTACCTGTACTACCTGAAAAAAAGCAAGAAAAATGACTTTTTTTCCTTACTCCTAACTTACTTTTTTCCTGCATCGACCTTTTTTGGGATACCTGACATCGCAAAAATGTCCGTCTGTCTGTGAGCACGATAACTCTCGAAGGGAATGACATATTTTGATAAGACTTGGTGTGAGATTCATTGAGTCAAGGGTAAGTCAAGTTCGTAGATGGGCTATGTAGCTCTATATTTAGGGGTGGGGGTTCAGATTAAGGGACAAACAAAATATTTTTAAACAGCTAATGTGATAGTCGATTATTGGGTAAGAAGGCATGATGAGCACGATAATGAAAACCATTTTCTCGTCGGACAAGTAGTTCGTCCGGAATCCGGCCAAAACCGGAAAGTCTGTTGAAAGTAAAAGTTTTATTTGAAGTTGATTAAATGGTCGATTTAGGGGTAAGAAGACATGATGAACACGACGGTGAAAAACATTTTTTCGCCGAAAAAGTAGTTCGTCCGGAATCCGGCCAAAACCTGAAAGTCTGTTAAAAGTAAAAGTTTAATCTGAAATTGGTTAGATACTCGATTTAGGGGTAGGAAGACATGCTGAACACGATGGTGAGCACCATTTTCTCGCCGGACAAGTAGTTCGTCCGGAATCTGGCAAAAAAGTTTCATTTGAAGTTGATTAAATGTTCGATTTAGGGGTAAGAAGACATGCTGAACACTTATGTGAAAAGCATTTTCTATCCGGACAACTTGTTCGCCCGGAACCCGGCTAAAACCGGAAAATTTGTTAAAAGCAAAAGTTCTGTTTAAAGTTGACTAGGTGACAGATTTAGGGGTAAGAAGATACGCTGAGTCTGTATATGACAATCATTTTTCACCTGGACATATTATTCGTCCGGAATCTGGTTGTAACCGGATTTTTTTTTTATAAGTTAAAGTTTTACTTGAAGTTGATGAGATGTTCCTTATACGGATAAGGAGATACGCTGAATTCGCTTCTGAACTTTTTTTTTTTCTGGACAAGTAGCCTATGGTAGTTCGTTCGGAATTCGGCCGAAACCGGAAATTTGGCAGAAGTAAAGCAGGTAGTTTTGATCAGTATCGTCAAAATAGATATGGCTTATAGAGGTATATCTGAACTTGAATTTTGTACAAAACCGGGTCGGCACAAAGATCGTAACTGTCTGCATCAAATATTCAATGTTTGGGATCCCATCGGAACCTTTGGTATTGTTTAAGAAAGAAACTTCAGTTGTTAAATTACATGAGACAGATTCGTCGTAGCTCGGGAACTTTCCATTTTCCGTCCTCAGGTCTTTCTTACAATAACTTATAGTCCTGGAAGTTCTTCCAGATGCTTTCTTATTCACTCACTGTCGTTTTAGATATTGGAGAGTGAAAATTGTCGCATGAGAAAAACTTTGTAAGAAGCTGGATCATTTAAAAGCAGTCGGTAAAAAGAGTTGAATCAGAGTGCTGGCAGATTTTAGTAAAAAACAATAAAAAAATAGATTCATGTCGCAAATCAGTCAAACCAATGCAAGTCAAGTCAAACATTTCATTTGCATAGGCCTCGGTGGGATCTGGTAGGTCACTCGTTCCTAGAGCTACACTGTAAAAAGTTTCTCCGAGCAAGGATTAAAGTTAATTTGCTAAAGTATTTGCTACTAGGATTAATTTTATCTCTACTGAGATAAGATTATCCGAATTACAAATAAGATTATCTTTTCAGAGACAAGATTAATCCCAGTAGCAAATACTGCAAGATTTTTTTTTACAGTGTATACAAGATTGGGACCATATTACAACGGTTAACACTCGTGATGCCCACCATCACAATGCCCACTGTTTAGAATGCCACGATTAAAGTAGTTGAGTTAGTCCGTAGTAAACTGGAATTAGGGGTGATTGAGTAACGGAAGGAATAGACCGAGGACCAGAACGGCGATAATCGCATGTTAAACTGGTATAATCTCAATTATAATACAGTACTCTGAAAAAAAAAAACTGAATCCCAAACAGCGATCTTAAAACTTTTATTTTGGATTAAGGAGCAACTCTTACCTTTTCTGTGTTGGAACAATATTATATGACATTTCTTCTGTACCTTCCGGAAACAATTCTGAACTTTTTCATGGTTATCCTGTCTCTTACAAACTCCTTGTCCGTTGTCCCAGTATCATTCTTGTCTCCCCTGTGGGCAGTTTGACCCGTCGGCACTTTGAACTAGGACGATTTTAGTCTCCCCCTTGGCCATTTTGGACTGTCGACTTTTTGAGACGTCGGCATTTTGGACGACTTTGGTTTCATGCTCTTCTACCTCACTTTTGGGCATTTTGAGTCGTGGGCATTTTGATCGTGAGCATTTTGATCGTGGGCATTCTGAGCCTGGGCATTGTGAGAGTGGTCAAAAAGATCGTGGTGATTTTGGGAACCATCCTTTTACAAAACCGCAGATATTTTCAGCGCACTTGAGGAATGTTGCCCTAGAGAACTCGATAACACGCAATGGCACTTCTTATTTGTTCTGGCTGCAGTGTTTTTATGGCACTTGCCCTTCGGCCAAGTACCATATAGCGATCGCAATATCTGCCCGTCCGTCGGTCGGTCTGTCCAGGTTTTGCTAGTTCGGGTTTTTCCACATAAGCTAGGACGATGAAACTTCGCAGGCATATCAAGGGCCGCAAATGATCAAGTTGGATGAAGTCACTTACCCGATCCGAGCACCTGGGGGGAGTGGAGGGAGGGGGAATCCGGAAAAATTAGGTATTGTTTACTTACGACCTGGTGATCAGATGTTCATGAAACTTGATATTTTAAATATGGAGCGGATCCGGTGACATTGGGGGGAGTCGGAGGGGGAACCGGAAATCTTGGGAAACACTTAGAGTACCTCGTGTCTCAGACGTCTCATTTTAAATCCGGACAGGATCCGGTGACACTGGGGGGAGTTGGAGGCGGGGAACCGGAAATCTTGGAAAACGCTGAGAGTACTGTGGAGAGATTGGGATGAAACTTGGTGGAAAGAACAAGCACGAGTCCTAGATACGTGATTGACATAACCGGACCGGATCCACTCACTGTGGGGGAGTAGGAGGGGGGGGGGGAATCCGAATTTCTAGTGATCCGCGAGTTCGGTACTTCCGGCTGTGCTAGGACGATGAAACTTGGCAGGCGTGTCAGCGACCCGAACAGATTGACTTGAGAATAGTCCTTTCCCGGATCCGACCATCTGGGGGGGTGTGGAGGAAGGGGGAACCGGAAACTTGATATATAGAAAGGCCTCGTGTTTCAGACGCCCCATTTTAAATATGGAGCAGATCCGGTTATATTGGGGGGAGTTGGAGGGGGAACCGGAAATCTTGGGAAACACTTAGAGTAGAGGGTTCGGGATGAAACTTGGCGTGAAGAACAAGCACAAGTCCTAGATACGCGAATGACATTAACGGACCGGATCCGGTCACTGTGGGGGAGCTGGGGGGAGGAAAACTTTGTGACACGCACAAAAACCAAACGGATGTGCCGAATGTGATGCAAGTTGGACAGTACCAAGTCTATGCGGCCTAGATTTGTCATTTGGCATCCGAACCGGATCCGACCAAAGTAGGGGGAGGATGAAGCGGGAACCGGAAATTTGAAGATATGCTCCGGTTCGAGTTAAACCTGATGGGCGGGAAGAGGAGATGTTAGAGATACGAAGCTTATGTGTCCGAGTCGTATTCGGCCACAGATGGGGGAGTTGGAGGAGGAGTCCCGAAAATGTTGTGGCTCGTATAGGGGTTAAACGAGTGGAGTGCTTTGAATGAAACTTGGAAAGTAGAGAGATCGTATGCGTTAGATGGCATATTTTAGGGTCCAGACCGGATCCGAGCACAGTGGGGAGGGGTACCGGAATTTCCGGAAAAATTATCAGATTTATTTTCGCGCTTCTCACACTACCTGCTCGTAACAAGTTCCATATGAGCTCGTAGCTCTAGTTTTACTTTATACCTGATGCTACTAAACCATTTTGACTCAAATGAGGATTTGTTTTTGTCACAATCGGTTTTTGATACTGACATTGAGAAAAATGAACGACGTTCCGACAGACCAAAATCACACTTAGACGGTGCAGTAGGAATTTCACCGAGGACGTGGTATTGCAACATGTAAACAAGCAAACAATAGTAAATCAAAGACGCTACTGCCTGGCTTTGAAGTTAGTTCAGAGGAGCTACCACTTGAAATATTCTCAAATTTTAGAGGTACCAGAAGTTCGAAAGTTTTTTTCACGCATTTTAAACATTTATCTGTTATTAGCGGAATAAGATAGCATCGCATTATTTCGCACTTCTTTCTTTTTCGTTTTAAATGTCCGAAACCAACAAAATTGAATGGTTAATTTACGCGTTTATAAGAAAATTTCGAACTTTTGAGGTCTTCGACATCATTGACTTCCAGGTTCTCAAATATCGAGCGTTTGATTCATGATCAAGAAAAGATATTTTATTAACACAAGATTTCATCATAATAAAGACTGAGTCGATTCCCGGTTTTATTTGCTTGTGGAGAGCGAGAGAACTAAAAAAAAAAAAAATCGAGATTAGTTCACGCTTTCATGTGTCGTCGGACAAGACCTATTTTGCTGTCTGACTATCTTGTTTTGTTGTTGTATTTATTCACTTTACGTTTTACGTCATTTTATCCTGATACAGTAATTTTTGTTGACAAAGAAACGAAGATACGGCTAGTCCATGAACGGTTTGAAAATAAACTGAATTGAAACTGAACTGAACAAGCTGTTGTTAAGAGCACTCAGTACGTTGTGGTCCAAGTTGGAGGTAGAGATTCTGGATTGAAATCATGGAATAAGACCGCCCTACAGTTTTTAGTTCGATGTCGTTTCTGTAGACAGATTCGCATTTTTTCGGGGCTCAGGTTTGGACTCGGGGATAGAGTAACAAGACCAAAGGTATCGATGGGATCCCAAAAACCTAATATTTGATCCAGACAATTGGGTCTTGTCTTCGCCAGATCCAGTCTTCGCCAGGCTAATCATCAGAAACAACCAAGGTCAGATATACCTCTATAAGCCATATCTATTTTGACAATACTGACCGAAACTTCCTGCTTTACTTCTGCCAAATTTCCGGTTTCACCCGAATTCCGAGCGAACTACTAGTCCAGCAAAAAAAGAAAATTCAGAAACGAATCCAGCGGATCTTTTTATCCCTATACAGAACATCTAATCAACTTTAAATAAAACTTTGACTTACAAAAAAATGCCGGTTACAACCGGATTCCGGACTAATTATATGTCCGGGTAAAAACTGATTGGCATAATACAGACCCAGCATCTATTCTTACCCCTAAATCTGTCATCTAATCAACTTCAGATAAGATTTCGCTTTTAACAAACTTTCAGCATGTCTTCTTACCCTTAATTTGAACATTTAATCAACTTCAAATGAAACTTTTACTTTTAACCAACTTTCCGGTTTCGCTGGATTCCGGACGAACTACTTGTCCGGCAAGAAAATGGTTTTCACCATCGTGCTCAGCATGTCTTCTTACCTCATAATCGACTATCACATTAGCTGTTTAAAAATATTTTGTTTGTCCCTGAATCTGAACCCCCTCCCCCGCCCTCAAATATAGGGATGCAGAACCCATCTTCGAACTTGATTTGTAATTTGACCCAAAGAATCCTCCCACCAAGTTTCATCAAAATATCTCAATTCCCTCGAGAGTTATCGTGCGGAGAGACGGACAACTTTTGCGATGTCATAAGTATCCCTCCACTTACGTTTTGGGATCCCAAAAACTGTGAAGATGGAGGTCAAAAAAGGTCACCCGTTCTGATTCAACTCCTTTAAAGCAAAATTCGTACCTAGACTGATCCCTATACCATAAAGTGTTTCAAAAAAATCATCGATAGAAAATACCGATGCTTGCTCCGAGAAACTAGCATTATTCTTATTGGCGCTTGTCAACTTCATCCAGACTTTAAAATCTCCAAAGTTTATTTCTGAAAGAGTTGTCGGCCCTTGAAACTTCCGACGTAGTTGGCTGTGATAGATGGGCCAACTATGCTCAAAACGAAACTAAAACGATGGGTGGGGATTCTACGCTTATAATTCCATACGGGAGCTACGGATAACGTAAACAAGAGCTACGAGCCCACATGGCAGTTGTCACGAGTAGGTGATGTGAGAAACGAGAAAGTAAATCTGAGCATTTTCCCGGAAATTCCGGTACCCCTCCCCACCTTGCTCGGATCCGGTGCGGACCCAAAAATATGTCATCTAAGGCATACACTCTCTTTACTTTCCAAGCTTCATTCTTAACGCCTTTGCGAGCCACCACATTTCCGGGACTTCCCCTCCAACTCCCCCCACCAAATCAAATGAAATGACAAATCTAGGCCGCATAAACTTGTTACTGTCCAGCTTGCATCCCATTCGGCCCATCCGTTTGGTTTTTGTGCACGTCATAATGTTTCCGACACCCCCCCCCCCTAATTCCACCAACCATGACCGCATGGTGTTCGGACACATACTTTGCATCTAGGTCATCAGTTCTTATCACCTAGAAAGTTTCACTTGAATCCAACCATTTGTTCGCAACCCATGGAAGTCAGTAATTTCCGGATTCCCCGTCCCTCAACACCCCGAAAAATGGTCGGATCTAGGAACGGGAATTGTGTCGGGTCCTTAAGTCGCTAATCCGCCCGCCGAGTTTTATCCTCGTTAGCACATCTGAAAGTATCCGAACGCGCGATCACCGGATAATTTTTTCCTTGAGCAAATATGCTGCAAAATTGAGTCAATATGCCCAATCTAAAAATCCATCGATTCATCCACCCGTCGATTCGCCCACCCGCTGATTCACCCACCCGTCAATTCATCCACCCGTCGATTCGCCCAACGTCGATTCACCCACCGTCCTGTTGCTTGAGCGTTGATTCGCCCAATTCTATGATCCGTCGATTCGCCCACCCGTCATAAGACCAAAAAAATCCGTCACAACTCCCACTTTTTCCGACAGTTCTTCTACCCGTCACAAGACCCAAAAAATCCGTCGATTCGCCCAAAAAATCCGTCACAACCCCCACTTTTTCCGAAAGTTCACCTACCCGTCACAAGATCCAAAATATCCGTGGATTCGCCAAATTTTCAAAACCGACCTTTGATCCAGAGCGGCTCTTTTCATTGAACGCGGTAGAAGAAAGCGACTGAGTCACAGGGGAGTAATTAAGAAGGATACGATACCGTCCGATGTAAATAAGGGTGAAAACCAGTCAATACAGCTTGAGCCAGAATGGTGAGAAGCATGATATAAGACCTCGGTGCTGATAATGAAAGAGGAAATGGAAGATGAATGCAAGAGTAAAATATCAATGAGCTACCATATTTTTAGGTAAAACATGTACCGAAAGCGATAGGCTACATATTGCGATATTTGATCAGTTAAAGGAAACTATAATGCCACACGATCATTCAGTTCTCAACATAGTAAAATTTGATTGGTGCTCCCCAATATCTTTGGTCGGCAGACATGGCCCAATGTCGGCTAAACCTTTGGTCGGCAGGAATACCAAAGGTTCCGACGGGAACCTAGAGGAGAATATTTATGAAACGTTTCAGCTGAAATACTGAAGCTCAAGGGATATTCTGATCCGTTTTATGCTTCCTTATACATGGCCCTTGTCGGATGAATCGAAAAACGATTGTACTAATTAGTAGGTAACTTTACAAGCTTCTACAGAACAGCTGGCCGACGACAATTATAAGTCATTTTTTTTTCACTCAAGTTTTTACCGGATTTCTTTCACGATTCAAAATGCCTACGACCCATAACACCAACGCTTCAGAATGGTGAAGATTGTACAGTTTGAGGTTTTCAGGCCGTAGTAAATTGGAGCTAGTGATGAATGTGAAACGAAAGGAGCGGACCGAGTATCAGGATGCCGATAATCGTGCATTGAAACTGTTCAATTACAATGTAATTTGGAATTCTGAAAATAAAAATGAAACACCAACAGCGAACTCAAAACTGTTTTTTTTAACAATTCTTACTTTCAGGATGCAAGGTTTAGATCGCCATTTCTCCGTACTTTCGCGCAAATCATTCTAGTTTGATGAAGTACAAAATAATCGTTTCACAATTTTCCGTAGTAATCGTGTCCCTTTTAATCTCGATGTTCGTTGTCGCAGATCATTTTGACCTCTCCTACGGACAATTAGTCGTCGGCACTTTGAACGAGGCGATTTTAGCCCTCCTTGAGAGCATTTTAAACTATCGGAATTTCGGACCGTTGACATTTTTGACGATTTTGATTTCAGGTCTACACCCTGAATTATGGCATTTTGAGTCGTGGGCATTGTGAGAGTGGGCAAAAAGATCTTGGTGATATTGGGAACCACCCGACAGATGTCCATGATATCCCAATTTTTGTTTGTTTAGGGTTTTCGTGCCCCTATCTCGGCACTCTAATAGATTCTGATCAAACTTTAGAAGACATTACTTACCGTTTTTCAATGGTAGGAAAATAAGTGTGTTAATAATTCAGCCTGATACTTGACCTTAGAACAAAGCTCTAATCAAGTAAAAGAAAAACTGGAGTATCCAGTTTCACAGAAGTGCGAAAAGTATCACAAGTAGATCGCCAGATTGCGTGTGGAACTGATGCAAAATTCATTTGCCGTACAGTCGGGAAGACATTTCCGGAAAATGCTTGGCTCTAATGAGACTTGGCGGATCGTGAGAGCTGATGAGCTAATTGGCCCATTTCTAGGTCCGAACCATAACTGCCTGTGGTTAGAATGTTGAAAGGGCATACTGTGGCCATCCCCCCCCTCCTCCAGCTTCCCCTCATGTCGTCTTAAAGCCAGGCTTCACCTTCCAGATTCCCAGACCAAACGTCCGGGGCTTCCGCATAGTCAAGCCAACCCTTCCAGATATTCATGATAATGATGACAGCTAAATTTGTTGTTCTTCAACATTTCCTAGATGTCCCTTTTACATTTCAAATATCTCTTGTATCTCAATCATACCTGTCAATCACTTTCCCTTTTCCTCCTTCATTTGCATACTTGTTGTGTCAACGGGTTGACTCTATGGCAACTTCCAGAGTCCGGAATCAGGGATGTTCAACACCCCGGACTTCCAGACGCTTTTGGCCTGGCTTCACCTTCCAGATCCGTCTCGATGAAAACGGCTGTCTGGAATCCGGAAGAAAAATCTGGAAGGTGAAGCCTCACCTTTACTAACAAAAATTACATATCTATGACGTCATTTAGTCCAATTAACACTTCGCTACACTTGTGATATTTTCTGTTATGATTTTGCAAACGTTGGGTATATACTGAATATTATACGTAGTAATTCAAGCATTATTATGCATGTGTTCTGCATTGTTTTTCACGATATGAGTTGAGAAGGAATTGAGCTCGTTTACAGGGGAAATTTGGGGAAGACATCCGTAGGAAATGTTTACACTCTACTGAGACTTGATTGATCTTTTGGCATCATAATTTTCTTTGACGGACCACATTATCGCAATATGTAGCCACCTCGTTCACCAAACTTGTACCTAAATAAGAGCTGGAAGCTCATATGGCACTTGCAAGGCTTGGTAAAAGGATGAAAGTAGGAAATCTCTTAAGTTAAAATTGTAAAGTCACTGATATGCTTGCCCAGTCCGGTTTTTTTTAACTATGTATGAATGCTTATCTTTTTAGGCTCTTTAACAGCCCTATTTTCGGGTTTAGCTGCTATTTGTGAATATGATATAAAACGAATTATCGCAATTTCCACCCTCAGTCAATTAGCTGTCATAATATTACTTGTGCTTTTTCTTCCCACCAAGTTTCATCCCGATCTGAACACTCTGAAGATGTCACACGATTTCCGGTTCCCCCCTCCAACTCCCCCCAAAGTCATCGGATCCGTTTCGGTCTTGAAGTATGATATCTGAGACACAAGGTCTTTCCAAAGATCAAGTTTCATTAAGATCCGAATCCCCGTTCGAAAGTTATAAACACGTCAATAATCCGGATTCCCCCTCCCTCCACTCCCCCCACGGTGGTTGGATCGGGGAAGTGACCATTTCCAAGTTAGTTTGGTCGGGTCCATAATATGCCTGCCAAGTTTCATCGTCCTAGTACATGTGTCAGCATCTTAAGTCAGGATCACCGGAATTCCGGAACCCGCCCTCCAACTCCCCACAGTGCTCTGATCCGGTCCAATCTTGTCAGCTATGTATCTAGGGCTTGTGCTTGTTCTTCCCCCCAGGTTTTATCCCGATCCGTCCACTCTGAACAAGTCACACGATTTCCCAAAGTCACCGGATCCATTCCGGGCTTGAAGTGTGACATCTGAGACAAGAGGTCTTTCTAAATATTAGGTTCCATTAAGATCCGATCACCTGTTCGAAAGTTGTGCATGCTGCTAAACTCCGGATTCCGCGGTCTCCCCCCCCCCACGATAGTCGGATCGGGCAAATGACTATTCTCAAGTTAGTTTGGCCGGGTCCCTGATACGCCTGCCAAGTTTCATCGTCCTATCACGGCTGGAAGTACCCTAACTCGAGGACAGTGGCCTGATAGACAGATTCGATCCGACAACCGACTAACCAACAGACCGAAAAGTGATCGGTATATGGCACTTGAGCGGAGCTGCAACTGCCATAAGGACGGTAGCTCTTTTTTCTGATATTTTACTCTTGCGTTCATCCTCTTTTTGATGCTTCTGATCAATCTGGTTCAAGCTATATGACTAGTTTTCACCCTTATTTACATGGGACGGTATCGTAACCTTCTTAATTACTCCCCTGAGACTCACTCGCTTTCTTATACCGCCTCAATGATAAATGCCGCGCTAGATCAAAGGTTCATTTTGAGAATTTGGTGAATCAACGGATTTTTTGGGTCTTGTGACGGGTAAGCGAGCAGTCGTAAAAAGTGGGGGTTTTGACGTTTTTGGGGGTCTTATGACGGGTGGGCGAATTGACGTTTGGGCGAATCGACATTTGGGCGAATCGACGGATTTTAGAACTGGGTGAATCGACGCTTCATGAAAACGAGGTTGGGCGGATCGACGGTAGGCGAATCGACGGGTAGCTGAATCCACGGGTGGCTGAATCAGCGGTTGGGCGTATCAGTGGTTGGACGAATCAGCGGGTGGGCGAATCGACGGAATTTTGGATCTTGTGACGGTTAGGCGAACTGTCGGAAAAAGTCGGTTGGACGAATCGACGGGTAGACGAATAGACGGGTCCCCTCAAATAATCGTAGCTGACGTATCCGTTATATGCATTATTTGAATATAGATCACCAGCATTCCGGGACACCCCCTCTAACTGCCCCTAAAAAGCCCCGATATGATTTGGCTCTGTCAAGAACGTATCTGTTGCTTGTGCTTGTTCTTCCCGCCAAATTCCAACCCGATCCCTCGACGCTTGGCGTTTCAAAGAAATCTGGTGCCCCCCCCCCTAGTATCGGATCCGGTCCGGACTTGACATGGAACATCTGAGACAAAAGCTCTTTCCACTTGCCAATTTTCATTCAAATGGACAGAAACTGCGATCGCTATATGACACTTGGCCGGACGGCAAGTGCCATAAAAAGACGAGTACGAGGGATTCTTTAATTTGTGATCCGTAACATCTTTAGCTTGAAAGATATGCATACAGAAGGGTGTTTTGCAGATCGAATGGTTCTTAGAAATCCGGTCTCTCCCGACCGGATACGAGGAAAGGCATCATTAGTAAAAGAAAATTCAAACCCAAGGCATACAGAAAGGTTAATCAGAATGCGGAAAACACCCTCCCATGTCAACGACCTAATCAGACAGCAGCTGTGCATGTTAACGATCTAGTCGAGCACCATCCGTGCAAAAAATGAAATCTCGTCAATCATTTTCCCCTACAGCAATTTCGAAGAATTAATCCCCAATTTATATTACTTTAGTTGCTGGATGCTTCAGTTCTTAATTGCATGTTTGTTTCTCCAGGTAAAGCCTGAAGAGGTACTTTGCCAAGAATCGCCGAAATATTGCTGAACAACATCCTTGCTGACTCATCCGTTTTGAGTAATTTTTTCTGTAATTTCAAGTCATCCTTGAGGGAGTATTTACTTCCTTTTCAGAAAACATTTACTTTAAAATTGACACTTTAACAAACTTCACTTATGAAACAAAATACAAACTTGATCAAGCTCAAGTTTCCTACGTTCGTTGGCAGAATACTCTAGTTGGGTATTAAACAATAACCCAAAACGCATACAAAAGAAGGTAACACATGGGGGGTATGGACATTAAGTTAGATCGAGGACCGATATACTGTCGAACAATGGACGCCTCCTCTTATAAGTTATAACCATGGTGGTATTGTAGCTGTTCTATCGTACACGTCCCTACACTACCCCTGCGCTGAGGGTTTGCTACGCAGGCGTACAAGCTGGTTTGGGTCAGCATATTGGCATTTCTTAAGGGCAGAAGACGTATGTACGTTATCCTTGCTTTATTGTCAAATGCTTTATCAACAGTTCAAGTTTGGGTGAGCTCTATCCGGTTTTCGGATTTCAGCTTTCTTTCTATCAGTGAAATATGATAGGTATCAAGTTGAAATCGGCTAGAATTGTTTGCATTGGGGTCTAGACATGCCTTTTGAGAGTGTCGAGTGTCACCCCCACATCAGTCTGGTTTAGGGACAATAACTGGTCCAAGATTCCCCAGTAACTAAAGTTCCTAAACTGGTTACGGTTAGTGATAGGGCGATGACTTGTGTAAGATCATGAAAGTTGACTGCCACTCCAGGTTCAGGGAAAACGGGGCATGCATTGGCCAGCAACTTAAGTTTGACAACAGTTTCGGTTAGAGCGACACAACTTGTTGTGCTGAGCTGATTGATACTGATCGACTGGGTCCATAAGCTCCCCTCCACAACAATTCTGAATACTGTTTGGCAATTAATTCCGTCACGCGGTATCCTTGCTTTTTTCTGGTTCTGGCTCTTGGTTTTTCCTCAGGTATTTCCCAGATTCCAGTAGCTTTTCCACCCTTAGGGAATTTCAACAGGTTTCCATTAAACAAAAAAGAGAGGTAAGGCACATGAATAAACTTCTTTCTCTGCCTAAAATCGATGTATTCTTTGTTCCAAGTCCTCATTTGGTTGTCTCGAACGAAAGTTATGCTGCTGGTGTATCGGGGCTCCGCTGGCTGGCATATGCTCTGGAAAAGTAAAACTGTTTGGTCCAATAGAACTACAATTATGCTTATTTAAATACTTCTACCAATGTGCCACTTCCTTGGTTCTGTTTCTTGATTACAAAAACTATACTGGAAAGCAAAAATAAGAGACACGATTTATTTGTAATTTTTATTTTTATCCCATGTCAAAATTATGTTATAATAATAATAATAATAATAATTCATTTCTTACCCACAAATTCCAGAGGAAAAACAAGTGGAGTACAATAAAGATAAAGAAAGGAAGAAAATACTTGAATAACTATACATACAAAAACACTAACACATAAACAGGGGGGTAAGGGGGTGGTGTGGTGAAAACCGAGAGTAAGCTGAGCCCGACAGCTTCATGTGTAGCATTAGTATTTTCTCCGAAACATCTGGAACACCGTACATACGAATAATTACTCTATCCGATGCCAAGGGGGGAGGTAAAAAAGGAATTTACGTTAAGGAAAATAACTTTTTCGGAGAGAAAGAAGGTCTTTCTTTTTAAGAAGTGGATAAAGTCCAGAAACACAGAATATAGAATGGTCGCAAAAGTTGAATACAGCCGACCAAGAGCACGTCTATTATACCGCCCTCGGTTAGCGACAATTTTCGAATAACCAAGTTGAATTTTTTCCTTTACATCAAGGACAGTTTGTTGTAGAGACGGTAGAGAATTAGTGATAGTGATGCCCAGCCACCTGAAAGAAGTAGCAAGGGGGATAGTAAAATGTTTACACACAAGGGACAACTGAGAAGAAGAACGATCGTTAAAAACCATTAATTCAGATTTTTCCACATTGAGAGACAGTCCAACATCTGAGAAAAGACTAGAAACTTTTGAAACTATCGAAGAAAGGCTTGTACGACTATTGCTAATCAGAAGCAAGTCGTCTGCATAAGCAAGATGAGAAACGTCAGAACGGCCAATAGAATATGTTGAGTGAATTTTTGATAAAATATTCGACATACAGATCTTGAAAATACAAGGAGAAAGAACCCCCCCCCTTGTCGAACTCCCCGCCAAATCCGAACAGACGGTGAGTTACTGGGTTTGATTCGAAGGAAAGAGCTCTCATACCAAGAACGCAAAAGAAAAATTACAGAAATGTTAACACCGTGGGATAGCAAAGAGTAGAGAGCTTGACTGTGTACAACGCTGCCAAACGCTTCTGAAAGCTCAAGAGCGCAAAGGTAAAGGGACGAGCCTTCTGCTGTAGCTTGTTTAATAGCCGCCGCCAAAACCCTGTGGGCATGTTGACAACTATTACCCGACTGGAACCCAAATTGATTATCCCCAAAATTAGAATTGTAACTTAAATAAGGTAATAATATATACTCGAGGACTTTACTGATGTTACAAGCAGTGGTAATTGGTCGATAAGAAGAACAAATAGAAGGGGATTCGCCACGTTTGAGAATAGAAGCTACAGAACCACACAAATAGCTGTCGGGAACCACAGAAATTGTTAAACACATCTGAAACATTAACTGTAAATGGCACAAAAGACTAGTACAATCCAAATTAAGATGGTGAGAATTGATCTCGTCAATATCAGAAGATGACGACTTCATCCGCCTGATAGCCTGGGCGACATCATTAATTGAAATCGGAATTACATGTTTCTGTGAAATTATAACGGGCAACTTACTACAGAGAAGCCACATGAAGCATAATTTACAACAAAAAATAGACGAATAATACTCATACCAAGTCGAACCAACAATCTGAGCACTTGAAGGTGCACCACTTTCTAACTTCTCCGAATTAATAATTTTCGACCAATCTTTTCTAGAAACCGGAAACTCCATGCCCTTATATCGGACAGCTTTTAAATATTTCTTATATTCACTTTTTGTTTTCATTTTTATATTCTGAACCCAACCGGAAGAAGGACGTCCACATTCAACCCAAATACGTAGCCAAAATTTTGCTTTATTCTTGACACTCTTTAACTGTTCATCAGAAGACTAAATGGGCTTACGGGTCCCAACCCGAATACGCTCCTCGGGAACTGCAGTTTTCTCGGCCTGTTTCATCCACCTAATAATATTCTTATAATATTTATTAAGATCATCTTTATTCCCCTTAGTTTTTAGCTGTAATAGATGATAAGGCACTCTAGTAGTACTGAGCATTGCAGTTAACGTACAAATATATAACGGAATATTAGCTCGTTTCCAGTTACTTCTTACAAACCACTTGTGCTTTTTATCAGATAGTGGCGGCTGATCAGGACTATATTTACCATTGACATTAAACGAAAGAGCAAGATGGTCAATTTCGCAAGCGACGTGTACGATAGAAGTCAATAAATGACACCTCTGGAATACAATAAGGAACGAAAACATAATGGCTAAGTTTTAAGCTCTTCTAGCAATAGTCTGATGAGGACCTTTGCAAGGAAGACCCAAAATATCACTGATGAATATGGCAGCTGACTTAGGCTGCATGAAATACATAGGCTACTTCATAAAATCAAAAACCAAATCTGAATAGACGAACCTACGGATGATGGGGCGAAACTCAAGAGAACGCTGATTCAGCTAACTGTCTAAAGTTGTAGCTTTCTTCTGGCATGAACCATATGACTGTCTACTTTTAAATATACGCTTGAGGGATGCTTTTTCGGTTCAACACCATCTATCTCATGAATTTCGGTGCCGACAAGGAAAAGATGCAGAAATTTAAAAAAGAAATAGAAGGACATTTAAGAGCAAACGTTCCAAATAAAGTGGGCCTCCACCAGCAATCGTAAGTCTCGGCGGGCTGTCATAGGCTGAAACCAACAAAATGGTCGCTTACGACACGCCAGTACGATTGCCAGTAGAGGACCGAATTAAGGCTTACGTATGACATACACACCAGAAGGGGCGTCGCAAGTGTATTTTCGTTGGGCGAATGGGGGGTGCAGCGCAAATTTTTTATTTACCAAGTCTTTCAAAAATTCAACCGAATCCTAAAAACTGAGAATTCGAGATTTAAGTTGTTTTAAATTATTAAATATAAAAGATTAAGTCAATGAGTAACACTGAAGGACAGCATGAAAGATGGTTATAAGACAGCTATTATATAGGCGTCGTTTTTGCGAAGCCCAGTTGTACAGTACATTTCCGGGCACGATTTCAGCAGCAGCTTCTATTTACTATACGCAAGAAAAATTAAATCGAGCGCCGCCGGAAAAAGTTTTCTATATTCAGGTCGTTTTTCCTGCAAAGTTTAACCGCTTTCCACATATATTTTATCTTTTACCGTGGATTAAACACAGGAAAATCTCAAGTATTTTCAGAAACATCCGAACTGGTCGGAGCGATGTCCGGCAGCAGCTACCTATAGGCTACACAATACTACACATGACCTAATTTAAGTATTTTCCTGCCAAATTTAAGTATTTCCGTGCAGATTCTAGCTTTTAATGTTTCTTAAATTCCAAGCCTAAAACCAAAGCCGTTACTAGCCAAAATGTTATTTTGACTTCCAAAAAATGCAGAAAATCAAAAACAACTAAAATGCAGAAAAATCTTAATCCTTTCGACGACCCAATCGAGCAGCAAAAGAGAAGCCATGTCCAAAATGAAATCACAAGGCCAACTTTAACTCTAAACAGTTTTCAGGAAAGAAGTTCACAAAATAAGATATTTATGGAAGAATCTTAAATTGCTTATCTACAAATTCATTTTCCAGCTTGAGCCTGAAGAGGGCCCTTGCCAAGAAGGGCCGAAATATAGCTCTAATACAATGTAGCTGACGTATCTGTTTTGCATTGTCAAATGTGATATAGCTTTTTTATTGCTTTGTATGGCGTAGAGCATAGAGCAGAGCAAGAGCAAAATCTCACTAGGGAGTCGACAAGACTTTAAAAAATTGACATACATCCCAATAGCAGCTACACTAGCACCAGTGATAGTGAACGTCCCTACTGAAACTCAATCAGCCAACCAGTGCTGGCTCCAATGACTTCTTGGCCCTCGGGCTTTTTTCAATACAATTGTTATTATTATTATTATTCTGAACACAGCAAAAAAAGATACAACCACCCCTGTTTTCTCGATGTGTGTGGATCGCACCTTAGCTTCACTAGAAATTTTTTAATCAGCAAGTTTGTATCGCTTTAAATGCCACACGCGCAGTGGCCGGCGCTATGAGTATGGCCTGTTTGTGAAGCAAGGAAAGCATGGGTATTGACGACGCTACTTCCTGTTATTTGCTCTGAACCAGAGCGAAGAGCTGTTATTTGGCAAATGAGGCGGTATTCGTAGCATCAATCCTTTCACTTACCAGGTTGTTGCGAGGTAGTTTCGTCCAGTGAACTGTTACTAAAGAGGGTCTTTCGCAGGATAGTTATGATCACTATGATAAGAAGTAGGAAAACCCCACCGCCGAGAGCCATCATTAGGAGAGACTGCGAGTTCAAGACAAGGGAGTCAAGTCCGTCTGCAAGGAAATAAAAAGTAAAGTTTCGCTTAAGGCAAAGCTTCACCATATTTTTCTTCCGGATTCCAGACAGCCGTTTTTGTTGAGACTGATCTGGAAGGTAAAGCCAGGGTAAAACGTCTGGACGTCCGGGGGTTGGACACCCCATATTTCGGACGTCTGGAACGCCTGCTGCTGACCATCTGATCTATTCATTCCTCGCAACATATTCATTCCTCATATCTGAAAGCGATAAAATCTCAAAAGACCGTGGTTATAAGAAAAAATCCTAAAGTCTCAATGGGATCTTAAAAGGAAATATTTTCTTGGAAAGACAATCGGGTCTTGCAGATGTCAGGTCTTTGCCACGTCCCGTAAAAACGTAACATCGTCCAAAAAGATTCTTACAGGAACCCTCGACTAATTCTTCTTTTATAGTGTCCCTAGTTCCGTACGAAATTGTAAGGTTCAGAAATCCCTGCCTCCTAGGCACGTGATCAAACTTGACTTGCACTTTGACCCTAAAGTTTCTGAGACGAAATTTTAACACAGTGAGCATATTCCACCCTACTTACCGCAGTTACTACTCATGACGTCACGAATTCTGGCTTTTTGCCGTCAAGGCTGAAACGATTTTTCTATTTTCCAGCAGAATATCATGCCACGGGCGAATCCGACCAATCACGTTACAGAGATGCGTAGTTACCAAGCTTACTACTCTCCCGAGCATGGTAGGCAAATAGTTCTTATTAGTTACTATTTCGAGAAGGTTGGAACGGTCAGCGTAACAAATTTTTACGAGGCTAGAACGAAAATAGTAACTAATAGCTACTATTGTTAGAAGGGTGGAACACGCTCAGTTTCTTAACAGCTTCGAGAGTTATCGTTCCAACGGACAAAACTTACGAAGCCATAGGTATCGGTCACGAACGTTTCGGGATTCCAAGCACCTACTACTGAAAGTTTCTTCATAATGATTTAAAAATTTGCTGCTGAGACTGATTAGCCAAGCATCGCATCATTACCCATCGATTTATTCAACAAAGCCTTCGTTAATTCCGAGTTCTTGGCAAGTTAGAGCGAACTGAACCACACTCCCATCTGAAGTTCCGCAGATAGGACAAGAATTGGCCGTTTGGAACAACATCATTCCTAAATACTCACTTCTTATCACTGACAACAAAAGATTTCCGTTCACATATTCTAACACTGGCTACAAAATGGATGCGTTTGCTACGAAGCTTTGGCAGCGGTTGTTCAAATTCAGGGACAACGTCAAGGACTGAAAGGAACAAGCGTGGAATCTTCTTCCAGTCCCCCACGTTGTCCCTGACATTGTTTCCCAGTCAGCTTAAGGATTTCCGTTCAATTTGAAATTGATGAAACTGATGCAACTGTGCTAGTCATCGATCCTGCTTCGGGTTTGCCTTGTGAGGTTGGCACAGGAAATAATACAGGCCTCAGGTTTGGCGTCAGCTTATGGCTTTGCCTCAGTGAGTGACGCCTCATTAATCGTGACGCCGATGATTAAAAGTGACGCCTCATTAATCGTAATCGTTCGTTTCTTTTCATGCCCACCCTACTGCACGCGAAACCGCTTTTCGATACGTTTGGCACATCCAGTATTGGCATTCAAAAACCAGTCCCCGAATCTGTCTCCCCTGATACTCTATATGACGAAGTCCAAAACACGCCAGTGATTTTCAAGAAGAAGGAGTAAACGTGTCCGTAGCGACTCAAACTCAATGAATCAAATCCTGAGTCAGCGCAGCTGTGACACCGTTTCTTCCTTTCTTCCGCAGGTACCCGGAGATTCTGCATCGGCAGGGAGTGACAGTCATCAAGAGTATTGTCCACTAGTGGACACTAACTCGCCATTTCGGAAATTGCAAGTTAGTTAAAGTCTTCGTTAGTGAAAGCGAACGCTTTCAGTAAACATCATAAATTTTCCTCACTTAGGCGCTTAGGCCGTGCATTCGTTCATTCAGTGGCGACATTCTAATAGAACATTCTAAGGCAGTGTCGGGACCACTTCCCGATTAGTTTTGATATGACTTGCCGGATGTCTACCATCCCTACTGCGGTTACGTTGCCTCTTTCTACTCCGGCGGCTGTATCCCCGTGTGGCTGGGAATGCGGCTGGAAAGGCGCAGCTTGCGTCGTATACAGCTGATGTTGAGCGGAGAATTGTGGTTTGGATATCCCGTCAATCTTCTCTTGTAAATTCCATGCTCGTAGTAGTCTTGAAAAATTGTTTTTTATTGTTTTGTCAATACTAATACTGGCTGCGTGTGAAAGCCTCCCGTTTATCCCTCCTGCGCGTAGTCGAGTTCAGGATTACGGCGCCCTTCCAGGATGGAATCGGTTTGTGCGGCCCCTTTATGAAGCTGCGAAGAGAGCTTTTATATCGTGGGTCGGGAATGGTAGAATTCCTGGTTATCAATTTGATACACTTAGAAAGTCATGGAAAAGCTCCACAGCCTCTTCGGTACGATCTGGGAAAAGGAGGTATTCCCCCAAGATTAGAAAGACTCCATCGTCATTCCGATCTTCAAGAAAGGAGACAGAACATCTTGCAAGAACTACCGCAGTATCTCCGACTCCGGACACATTCCGGTTCCACAACCGATTCCGGGCACAGAGGAGCGCGAGAACTAGGCCCAACCAGGCAGGCTTCCGGCCAGGGATGGGCTGTGCTGATCAACTCTTCACCCTTCGACAAATCCTGGAACATTGAGCCAAGCACCAGCAAATCTCTGTGGCGTTTTTTATCGACTTCATCACCGCCTTCGAATCAGTGGTGCGGGATGGAATCTGGAGAGCTATGACTGATGACGGCATACCAGACAAAATCGTCCGTCTCATCCAAGCATACTACCAGCATACCAGGGCCCGAATCCAGATTGGTGGAGAACTGTCATCACTTTTTTATATCGACTACGGCGTACGCCAGGGCTGCGTACTATCGCCCACGCTCTTCAACTTCATAATCGACTGGATTATCAGAAGGGCTATGCAGAACCATGCGGGCATCGAAGTCAGCCCCGAGTTCTCCGTGACTGACCTCGATTACGCTGATGACATCGGCCTGCTCTCAGACTCAGCAGCCCAGGCCCAAAGGATGCTGGATGATGTATCAAAGGAGGAGGAACCATTGGGGCTCAGAATCAGCTCTGAAAAAACAAACTACATCTCCAACGAACCGTCGGATTTGGGCATCAAGCTGACCCAGTGTCCCATAGAGAAGGTTGACAGGTTCAAATACCTTGGTACACTCATCAGCGTGGCAGGAAGCAGCAGCGAGGAAATTCTGGCCCGAACATTAGCTGCTAACGGCGTTTTCGCTCAGCTAAAAAAGGGTATGTGGAATCTTAGAGACATCAGTCGAAACACAAAGGTTAGAGTTTACGAAGCCATGGTCAGATCCACCCTTCTTTACGGGTCGGAAACATGGCTAATAAAAGCTGCCGAGGCCCAATCCCTTAATGTGTTCGACCATGGATGCCTCAGTAACAACGAAATAAGGAGACGGTCCTCCGAAAAATACGATACAGCCTCTTTAGCGAAGAAACGCAGATTGTCCTGGTTCGGCCACGTGAGCAGAAGAGAAGACTCCACCCTGGCGAAGAAAGCTCTACTCGCCACCCCCGTGCCCGGCTGGAAGAAACTCCGGGGAAGTCAGCGTAAAACGTGGCTGAGCACCCTCAAGGAAGACCTCGAGCCCATCGGAGGCTTCCGCCGGCATGGGAGGAGATGCGATCCCTACTGGCTTCGAATCTCGATGCCATTCACAGAAGACCCGAGATTCATGGCATGCCTTGGTCCGTCAGCTGCTGTCGCCAGGGAGAGCTGCACAGCTTGCGTCCTGACACAAGTACAAGTATAAGTAAAGTCGTTAAATAGTAAATACCGAAATGCGCTTCAGTGGTGTAAGAAAAATACGGACATGTTGTAGTCGACTGCGATTGCCGAAAACTCGGATCGTCAAAGTTTAGGTTGTTTTGGAGACTTGTTTCGAAGTCCCAAAGTGCACCAAAAGCGACGGACCGAGTGGGTTGTGCTACTGGGCCAGTTGCTATTGCTGAACTCTGGCGTGGTCATTTTGGTGATGTATATTCCTCTGTTAAATTTGATGTTGGTAGTGATAGTGTGGAGGCATTTTCCCAGTCCCTTCAGACTCCCGGAGAGCAGCTGATATCGCTTGACTACGTGAGTCGTGCGATATCTGGGCTTTCTGGTAGTAACTCTGGAGGTTTAGACGGAATTACGGCAAATCATCTCAAGTTTGGAGGAGCATCCCTGACCTGTATCCTGTCGGTAGTCTTTAATGGTTTTCTTAACCATCATTTTGTACCGCAGGCTCTGGTTGAAGTATGTCTTGTACCTGTGCCGAAGTCTAGTTCTGGGAGATGACGTCACTCAGTAACTATCGACCCATCGCTCTAGCTGCTACAGTATCAAAAGTTTTTGAGCGATGTATGCATGTGGCACTGCAGCAGCAACTGGATTCATCGTACTTCCAATTTGGCTTTAAAGAGAAATCGTCGACTGAATTTTGTGTTTGGTGCATTTGACACCCAAAGGTTTCAAATTAGATTGAGCGGTATTCTTAGTCATTTCCTGTTTGTAATGGTGTTAGGCAAGGTGGTGTTCTCTCTTCATTATTATATAATCTAATGTTGATGAGTTGAATGAGCGGTTGGCTAGCCTTGGAGTGGGTTGTTTCATACAAGGTGTGTGTTTCAACAGCTTAAGTTACGCTGATTGCCTAGCCATCCTAGCCCACACAGTATTCGCGCTCAATAAGCTTTTTCAAGTGTGTGAGGAATTTGCGATGGCAAATGGTATTCTTTCCAACACGAAAAAGACGGTTTGTATGACGTTTATTCCAAAAAGTCTTCAACTACGTTACAGCCCCGATGTTATTTTGTCTGGCGAGGTACTAGTTTTCGTGCTATAAAAGTGGGCTTTACTTTTGTACCTTCTATGTCCGATGAGCCTCACGTTGCTACGCTCTCCAGATCGCTATCTGTGAGGGCTAATATATTATTTCGGAAGTTTGGTAGATGCGAGGCTTCTGTTAAGACTTTTCTTTTCAGAGCTTACTGTACTCCGCTGTACTCGATGCCACTGGTGTGAAACACGAGAGTTAAGTATCTAGACACATTTCGGGTCCTATATGCGCTACACGGACTTGCATGGAACTGTAGTGCGTCTGGCATGTTTGTGGGTGAGGGCCTTCCTTCTTTCGGGGAACTTCGGCATCGGGCTATCTTTTCTCTCTAGACCCTAATTCTTTGCTGTCGAAACCCCATGCTCGTGATTCTTTCGAGTCCCCATTTGAGACTGACGTTGCCTGTGTTGTTAGTTTGGAACCGCGAACTTTACGCGTGCGGCGTAGAAGGTTCGCAATCTTAAAATGTATTTTGTTGTTGTTTTCAAGTGTTGTATGTTTAATGACCTCTAGCCGTAGTCAAAGTTAAAGAAATAAAAATGAATAAGGCCTTTTTTCTTGACATATCTGTGTGCCATATGTTTCTGAGCGTTCATTTCTTTGCCGCACAGTCGACCCACAAGCTGAAACTAGCGGAAACACCGTTTTATCTGTGTGTCAATTTGCAGTTATATCAATCACCTAAAAACACAAATAAAATCTACAATCTACTAGCTACAAAATATAAAATCACCTTGAGAGTTGTCGCGGAAACAGAATTCTGGGCCAGACAAATTATCACCGAAACACTCTTTTCAAGCTGCAGGCAAAACGCTGGCGGGAAAAAGCCTTTAGGCAATTCATTGTTGGTACAGGATCACAGTTTTGATGTCTCTCCAGAATTGAAAGCTTTTTCCACTAATCTGGTCATTAGATCATCTTTCCGACACCGGTCTCCGTATCCTGTCGCCTGAAATCGCCTTGTCCGAAGTAGGCAACGAGCTGACTTAGCAATGTGATTATTCCGTGAGATTAGTAAGGTGTGCAGTTCCAAACCAGGGCGGCAGACGAAAAAAAAAGCACAGGTCACCAATATTTTGGAACATTCTTTCCAGAATGTTTTCAAGGGTCAGTCGGGTTTCCGCAAGCTCGTTATTGTTTAGATTCCAAACTCCTGGAATGCTCACATTTGTCGGCCATGTTATATCACAAAAGAAAGCAAAACCTACAGAAGTACAAATATAAGAAATGGAAAAAAATCTTGTGAAAATATAAAAAATTTATGAATTCTCAAACAAATGAACCTTCCAAGATTTGTTAGACCCAGGCCCGGAAACAGAGACCCAGGGCCCCTGGTCATAATCCCCTATTTGGTAATTTAGCAAAAATAAACTTTTCTTTCTTTTTTTTCATTTTATACGGAGACGTTTTTCACTTTAGGAAATAGACAAGCAGACTCAGAAATGAAATAGACAAATACCATCTATACCTTTTTAAACATTATAATTACCACGTCGGCCCCTGTCTGGTTCGGGCCGCACAGGCAGCTGCCTAGTTTGTCTAGGCAGAAGTTCGCTCCTGTCTAGACCCACAATAGATTTTTCTCCCTAGCCTCCCTACCAGCCAGTCTTGCCTTTGTGTTACGTATGAGTGAGATTCGTCCCACTTGGAGATTCGTGCCACTGGCTTGTTTTCCTGCTAGTTTTGTAGAAACTTAGCATAGTCTCACAGGATCCGCTTCCAACCCAAGCCATACTAGCATTTTTATTCACAACAAGCTTGCGTCATTAAACGCCAGATGTTTGTTTTGTACATATTCAAACTAGAGTCAAAGGTTGTAATAGGTAAATATTTTAGTCTCTAATTTTTGTATTTGAGTGTATTTCATTTTTGAATTTTACTTGCATTTATAGTTTTCATGGTGACATTCTTTTGCTTTCCTTTTGTTTATCTTCCCTTTTTGGGAAGGGGGGATTTTTGGAATTTTCTGGGATACCTATAATTTCGTAATAGTTGTACGATGTTCAATGCTCAAGGTTTATTCTTACTATAACTTATACATAAACATTAATAATACGATACTCCGCACTTACAATTATTTCAGGGTTTGAACCGGAGAGAAGAAAAACATCGAATGGTTCAAACCCTTGAAAGCACGATAACTCCCGGAAGGGTTGAAATATTTCGTAGATGAGCCCTGTAGCCCCATATTTAGGGGCTTGGGAGGGGTTTCAAATTAAGGGACGAAAATAAATGTTTTAAAAAAACAATAAGACAGTCGACCTAGGGGTAAGGAGACATGCTGAATCCATATCTGAAACTCATTTTATCGCCGGATAATTAGTTTGTCCGTAATTCTGCCCAAACCGGAAAATTTGTTAAAAGTAAAAGTTCTATTTGAAGTTGATTAAATGTTCGATGTAAGGGTAAGAAGACATGCTGGATCCATATATGACAATCATTTTCTACCCGGACTTATAGTTCGCCCGGTATCCAACCGAACCCGGAAAATCTTAAAAAGTTTTATCTGAAGATGATTAGAGATTCGATGTAGTGGTAAGGAGGCATGCTGAATCTATAGATGAAAACTATTTCTCGCCGGACAAATGGTTCGCCCGTAATCCGGCCAAAACCTGAAAACTAGTTAGAAGTTGCAGTGTATTTTAAGTTAATTAGAGGTTCGATATAGGGGTAAGGAGATATGCTATATTCGTTTTGAGCTTTCGTTTTTTGCCGGGCAAGTATCTGTCTATCCATATAGTCATTAATCTGTTTTTAAATTTTAATAGTAAAAATGTTAATAGGTAAAAGTAAAAGAATTAAATTTCCCGGATAGGCATATCTACAAGGCGCAATTGTCTGAATCAAATATTAAATTTCCGGGATCATATCGAAACCATTGGTCTTGTTATGTCTGGTAAAGTTGCTTTTCATTCGAGTAACCTATGTGTGATTGTGATGATTTGCGGATTAGAGGACCCGGACGTAAGATGTTTGCAAGTAAAAATGATCAGAAACAAATAAGATCAAATAACTGCATATGCCTTGTTCAGAATTGAAAGTTGAAAACTAGCCTAGATTTATTACAGACTGCATGGAACAAGGAGAGCTGCGGAAATCCCTAATTGTTCCATCCAGTCTCATTTTCGCGACTCAAACATCCTCTGTCCTAATTATCCACCCCAATTTCCTTCTTATGCTTTTTGCGTTGTTTTCTTCGAGGAGCATCAAGCCTCACTTATTGCCTCCGAGGAGACTATTAGTCAGATATACCATATCATTTGTGAATTTTTTTTCCTTGTTTCTCGTCAAAACGAATGTGACAAAATGAACGTGGACGGGTGTGGAATAATCTAAAAACCCCAAATAAAAATAATCTAAAATATAGTTTCTAAAGTCATACCGCATCTACTGAGACTTGCTAGGAGACTTAAAGTTCTGAAACGTTAATTTTTGAAAGTTTTGAAAACGATAATTCTGATCTCAGAGATTCAACTCACTGAACCGACTCCAAACCATATCTAAAAGGAGTCAGTTTTTGGTGATGGTGATGATAATCAGAGCTTTCCCCATCCGTGCGACTCGTGAGAATTTCTATAAGTCACACCGCGTCTACTGAGACTTGTGCTACTAGGAGTTTAAAGTTTTGAAACGAAAATGATTCTTACCATTATTTATACCATAAAGCATCCGTGACATCATTTTTTATTATGCAGCTAAGTCGGATTGGTCCTTTCTACTGCCCCCAATGTGCGGGGATATGAATGAGAATGTGGTAGACCAGATGTCTGAATGTAAACACATGGATGGGTTGGGGGAAGAAGTGTTTGTCAAAGGGCTGCATGATGAGGAGTAGATGGTTAAATTGATGAAAGATGAATGCTTTACGGGAGTTCGCCGTTTGGAAAATTCCTTATTTATTTATTTAATCTATCAAAACGGCCAACTTGGGCCATACTAAACAACTAACAATAAATATTAACAACTAACAATGGGGGTGGGCAGAACTATAAAAACAATAATCTACCCAACATCAAATGCTGAATACAGCTCACGGTTCCATGCCATCCACACAGGTAACGATAGCCGCATGTTTGGGCCCGAGAGAATTACAAGGAGTGGATTGCTAGACCGAAGGATTCGGGTCTGAAGAGAGAAGATAGACCGACGCCTGAGTTCCCAAAAAGAAGGAAGACCCTCACCAACAAACATCCCGGAAGCACTACAGTTCCAAGGTAGACCATGTAGCCACCGGAATGAATTGTTATAAAGAACCCGAAAGGTATTCTCGCATTTCACAGATGTAAAGTGGTAAGATGTAAGTGGTTAAGCTTACGATGTAGCACCACTTTTTTTTATTTTTTTTTTGACTGTATTGCTATGGCTCTAACTATATCATATCATATCATATCATATCATCACATCACACCATATACTTGCCGTTTGGGCTGGCTGAACACATAATACCTCTTGTTCATACAAACAACTGAAATCCCAACAAATCACGCTGCTGACTAGCCTACGATCTGAAAACTGTGTGCCTGTTCTGTGGCGGATGCGGATCAGAGAAAAATAACACTAGGGAATAAGACCAAGACGCATGCTTTCCATGTACTGGAAACGGGCCTTAATCGTAGCGCCGCCCCACTTCGCTCAGGACATTCAAAGCTAGACAAACTTGCTAAGATGCGGCCTGCATACATCGAGGAAACAGGGGAGGTGTATATTCTTTTTGCTGTGTTCGGGATATGGAATTATCAGGAGCCAGCTCTGGTGCACAACTAATTAGGTTTCAGTAGGGACTTTGTGTATCGCATTCTAGTGTCTCTTCGAGTGTGTCAGTTTCTTCAAGCCTTGTTGCTACTCCGTAGTGCTATTTTGCTCTTATGCGGATACCTCAGGTAAAGTTTGCACGGCCTGTGTGCTAAATCCGGCGACTTGATAGCTCAGATTTCTTTTGCACACTCATTTTTGAGATCCCAAAACTTAAGTGGAGGGATAACTATAGTACATCGCAAAAGTTGTCCGTCTGGCTGTCTGTGTGTGAGCACCATAACTCTCGAAGGGAATGAGATATTTTGATGGAACTTGGTGTAAGGGTTCTTTGGGTCAAGAGTAAGGTCAAGGTCATAGATGGGCTTTGTAGCCCTACATCAGTGTTGGGAAGTACTTCAAGTACTTGTACTTAAAGTACTACTTCAGTACAAAATCAAGGTACTTGAATTTTACTTAAGTACATTTTTCCTGGAGTACTTAATACTTAAGTAAAATAAATAGGTACTTGAAGCTCTCAAGTACCGATACATTCTTAAGTACTTTCAAATACTCTCCCAAGTACATTCCGCTTCGATCGAATGATTTTTTTTAACAGAAAAGGATTTTTCAGAAAAGTGCAGGCACACTTCTTTGAATGTTTCTTGACCTAGAACAGTGCAGTTAGGACTAAATTGAAAAAGAAGAAAACACCCGGCGAGAAATTCCTATAAGCCCGTAATTAGTTACTTTGGTAGACTGGTCAACTGCATACAAGTGGCACTGTTCAAAACTAACTAACGTTCAAAGAAGCGTAGCTCTATTGTCTTTCGTGGTATTTAATTATTTGTTTAAACTGCCAAATGCCTTTATTTATATATGCTATATGCTATATGTGCTAGTAGAGTTGTACTAAAGAAGGAAGTTTCGGTCAGTGTCGAAAAATACATATGGCTTATAGAGGTATATCTGAACTTGGTCTTGTCTGATGATTAGCCTGGCGAAGACTGGATCTGTCGAAGTCAAGACCCAATAGTCTGGATCAAATATTAGATTTTTGGGATCCCATTGAAACCTTTGGTCTTGTTTAAACTGACCTTGCCAAAGCAATCATCAGCCTTTATCGAGAAACAGCGTGGTTCTTTTGACTCGACTCGCACGCTATTGAAAAGACTAATTGCGATTCCAGTTAGAAAAGGAATTCTCGGAAAATGGGAATTTAGTGACTGAAATGGGAGAAGAAAACTAATGAATGGGCGTAGCTAGAAGCACGGATGCTTGAAAAGATTTAAGCACCGTCATTGCTATTATACAGTCCCCCTCAGTCTACTAGAAATCCCTAATTGTTGGATACCCTATGCCAAACGCTGGGTATATCTAGCATTTGGCATAGCCTATACCTAACGCTGGATACCCTATGCCAAACGCTGCACTGTCAGAAGTTTCATAACAGATTGCGCATAACACTTTCAAGAATAACACCTATTCACTTGTTATATTTCTTTCGTTCCCGTTAGTATTTTTACCAATTGAAGGTGTTGCTGGAGATCTAGGCACGAAATAGTGTAAACTTAATTGGTCATAACACTTTATTTCTAAGTGAAAAGGTGTTATTATTGAAAGTGTTATGCACAATCTGTTATGAAACTTCTGACAGTGTGGATACCTGTTGGTAACCTAACCCTGATCTACCTCAATACAAAGGAGTTTTGATTGATTGGTTTTTTAGCTTCACTCAATTCATCAATATATTACTGGGTTGCAGTATACAGCACCTGGCACAGTGTATCCAGCGTTTGGCATTGGGTATCCAAAAGTCAGGGGTTTGTGGTTGACTAGTCCGGCCCCCTTTCCTCCGTATTCGCCAAATTTGTTCCCAAAGTTTGGCAACTAATTTGTTTTGCTCCATCTTGTTAATAAATTAAAACGAGAAAAAATTTACCTGCTCTGCTTCCGACAGCTCTTTCCACAGCACTCTCTAGGATCACCGGATCCGACTTTCCTCGGCTATTAACGGCGGAGATGACTGGAAATTAAGAGTCTTTATGACCAGTTTCCCCATTGGACAAGAAAATATACGAAGCCACAGCACAAGAAGGTGGACGAAAGAAAGAAGGTAGATGATGAACATATTATGAGGAAATACGCTTGCACTACACTGTCAGAAGTTTCATAATAGACAACACGAGGATGCGCGGTTTCAACAGATAACGCGTAACAGATATAACACTTATGATGTTATCTGTTGTGTTTCAAAATGTTATGCATAATAAGCGTTACCATCAGGAAGAACAGAACAAGAGCTGTAAGCTCATATGGCACTTGCATGGGTCAAGATGATTTGATTGATCAAAAGTAAGTTTCGACTTTGCGGTTGAGATGCGCACTCTAAGGGAGCTGGAACTTCATTTGTAAGCAAAACCCTTGAGGCAAAACTGCTAATGGGCTGATGGGCATCATGAAAATGCATATATTGCTTAAAAGTATTTTTTTTACTTTGCGGTCAAGATTGGTACTTTCAGGAATAATAGGATTTGGGAAGTAGAAATTTCTAAGCAAATGTTTTTGAGTCTCCAATATCCCAGCGAAGTTTAATCGTCCTAGCACATCTGGAAGTACCTTAACGCGCGATCACCGGAATCCCAGACCCCCCCCCCCTCCTCCAGCTCCACCCACAATAACCGGAGCCAATCCGGTTCTGTAATTGATTAATCCAGAGCATCTGTTTGTCATTCCCACGAAGTTCGATCCAGATCACACCAGTCTAAGCGGGTCAAGTATTTTCCGCCCTCCCCCCAATAATTACCGGATTCGGTCCGGAAATGAAAAAGGTTACCAGAGAAAAATGTCCTCTGTTTAATCATTAAATTTCACTCGAATCCGATCACCCGTTCCAAAGTTACGCATGACTCAATATTCCGGATTCCCCTCCCTCAACTCCCCCCCCCCCCCAAGATTATCATATCGAGGATTTTTTTTTATTCCAAGTCAGTTCGACCGAGTCCCTGATATGCCTTCCAAATTTCGTCGTGAAAATCCCCCAAAAAACGGAATTCCGGGAAACCCCCTCCTCCCCCCCCCCCTCAAGTGTCCGGATCCAGTCAAATTATGTAAAAGATTTACATGGACCAGATGTTTGTTCTTCCCAGCAAGTTTCACTCCGATACCATCATTCTAACCGTTTTTCGAGATTTCCGGTCCACCCCCCCAGCTCCCCCGCGGTGCCCGGAGCCAATCCGATTCAGCAAATGACTTACCTAGAGCATCTGTTTGTTCTTCCCACAAAGTTCCATCCCGATCCCTCCATTCTAAACGGGTCACGTATTCCCCCCCCCCCCACCCCGCAATAGTTGCCGGATCCGTCCGGATATGAAAAACATCATCGGAGAAATGTCCTCTGTTCAATTCTTAAATTTCACTCGAATCCAATCACCCATTCCAAAATTACGCATGACTGAAAATTTCGGATTCCCCTCCCTCCACTCCCCCTACCATTATCTGATCGATAAATTTTTTATTTTGAAGTCAGTTTGATTGGGTCCCTGATATGCCTGCCAAGTTTCATCGTGAAAATCCCCAAAACCACCATCAGCGGAATTCCGGGACCCCCCCCCCCCATAAGTGTCCGGATCCAGTACAATGGTCTAAAGGACTTATCTAGAGCAGATGCTTGTTCTTCCCAGCAAGTTTCACTCCGATCCCTCCATTCTAACCGTTTCTTGAAATTTCCGGTCTCCCCCCCCCCCCAACTACCCCCTGGCTACCGAATCCGGTCAAGACTTTAAACGGGAAATTACAGATATATATTCTATTCAGTTATGAAGTTTCATTACAATCCGATCATCCGTTCGAAAGTTACACACTTCTCACCTTCCAAAATTCTCCTGCCCTCCACTCCCCCCCCCCCCCAAAATGGTCGGATCAGAAAACTGATTATTTCTAAGTTTGTTTGGTCGGGTCTCTGATATGCCTGCCAAGTTTCATGGTCCTAGCACAACTGGAAGTACCCTAACTCGAAAAAGTGTGACAAAATGCCCTAAATTTTCAAGTTTCCAGCGCCCCGCACTCCCCCCCATATGGTCAGATCGGGAAACTGATTATTTCCAGGTTAGTTTGGTCGGGTCCCTGATATTCCTGCCAAGTTTCATTGTCCTAGCTCATCTGAAAGTACCCTAACTCGAAAAAGTGTCACAAAATGCCCTAAATTTTCAAGTTTTCAGCGCCCCAACTCCCCCGCATATGGTCGGATCGGGAAACTCATTATTTTCAGGTTACTTTGGTCAGGTCCCTGATATTCCTGCCAAGTTTCATTGTCCTAGCTCATCTGGAAGTACCCTAACTCGAAAAAGTGTGACAAAATGCCCTAAATTTTCAAGTTTCGAGCGCCCCCACTCCCCCGCATATGGTCGGATCGGGAAACTGATTATTTCCAGGTTCGTTTGGTCGGATCCCTGATATTCCTGCCAAGTTTCACTGTCCTAGCTCATCTAGAAGTACCCTAACTCGGAAAAAAGTGACGAAATGCCGTAAATTTTCAAGTTTCCAGCGCCCCGCACTCCCCCGCATATGGTCGGATCGGGAAACTGATTATTTCCTGGTTAGTTTCGTCGGGTCCCTGATATGCCTGCCAAGTTTCATTGTCCTAGCACATCTGGAAGTACCCTAACTCGGATAGGTGTGACAAAAAACTCGGACCGACCGACCGACGGAATTGTGATCGGTATATGGCACTTGAGCCAGAGGCTGCAAGTGCCATAACAAGAGCTGTAAGCTCATATGGCACTTGCATGTGTCAAGATGATTTGATTGACCAAGAGTAAGTTTCGACTTTGCGGTTGAGATGCGCGCTATAAGGGAGCTGGAACTTCATTTGTAAGCAAAACCCTTGAGGCAAAACTGCTAATGGGCTGATGGGCAGCACGAAAATGCATATATTGCTTAAAAGTATTTTTTTTACTTTGCGGTCAAGATTGGTACTTTAAGGAATAATCGGATTTGGGAAGTAGCAATTTCTAAGCAAATGTTGTTGAGTCTCCAATATTCCAGCGAAGTTTCATCGTCCTAGCACATCTGGAAGTACCTTAACGCGCGATCACCGGAATCCCAGACCCCCCTCCCCCTCCTCCAACTCCACCCACAATAACCGGAGCCAATCCTGTTCTGTAAATGATTAATCCAGAGCATCTGTTTGTCATTCCCACAAAGTTCGATCCAGATCACACCAGTCTAAGCGGGTCAAGTATTTTCCGCCCTCCCCCCCCTAATTGCCGGATTCGGTCCGGAAATGAAAAAGGTCACAAGAGAAAAATGTCCTCTGTTTAATTATTAAATTTCACTCGAATCCGATCACCCGTTCCGAAGTTACGCATGACTCAATATTCCGGATTCCCCTCCCTCAACTCCCCCCCCCCAAGATTATCATATCGAGGATTTTTTTTTTATTCCAAGTCAGTTTGACCGGGTCCCTGATATGCCTTCCAAGTTTCGTCGTGAAAATCCCCCAAAAACGGAATTCCGGGATACCCCTCCTCCCCCCCCCCCTCAAGTGTCCGATCAAGTCAAATTATGTAAAAGATGTATATGGACCAGATGTTTGTTCTTCCCAGCAAGTTTCACTCCGATACCATCATTCTAACCGTTTCTCGAGATTTCCGGTCCCCCCCCCCACCCCACCCAGCTCCCCCGCGGTGCACGTAGCCAATCCGATTCAGCAAATGACTTACCTAGAGCATCTGTTTGTTCTTCCCACAAAGTTCCATCCCGATCCCTCCATTCTAAACGGGGCACGTATTCCCCCCCCCCCCCAATAGTTGCCGGATCCGGTCCGGATATGAAAAAAATCATCGGAGAAATGTCCTCTGTTGAATTCTTAAATTTCACTCGAACTGATCAACCATTCTAAAATTACGCATGACTGAAAATTTCGGATTACCCTCCCTCCACTCCCCCCACCATTATCTGATCGACAAAATTTTTATTTTGAAGTCAGTTTGATTGGGTCCCTGATATGCCTGCCAAGTTTCATCGTGAAAGTCCCCAAAACCACCATCACCGGAATTCCGGGACCCCCCCCCCCCATAAGTGTCCGGATCAAGTACAATGGCCTAAAGGACTTATCTAGAGCAGATGCTTGTTCTTCCCAGCAAGTTTCACTCCGATCCCTCCATTCTAACCGTTTCTTGAAATTTCCGGTCTCCCCCCCCCCCAACTCCCCCCTGGCTACCGAATCCGGTCAAGACTTTAAACGGGACATTACAGATATATATTCTCTTCAGTTATGAAGTTTCATTACAATCCGATCATCCGTTCGAAAGTTACACACTTCTCAGTTTCCCGGATTCCCCTGCCCTCCACCCCCCCCAAAAAAATGGTCGGATCAGAAAACTGATTATTCCTAATTTTGTTTGGTCGGGTCTCGTATATGCCTGCCAAGTTTCATGGTCCTAGCACAACTGGAAGTACCCTAACTCGAAAAAGTGTGACAAAATGCCCTAAATTTTCAAGTTTCCAGCGCCCCGCACTCCCCCCCCCATATGGTCGGATCGGGAAACTGATTATTTCCAGGTTAGTTTGGTCAGGTCCGTGATATTCCTGCCAAGTTTCATTGTCCTAGCTCATCTGGAAGTACCCTCACTCGAAAAAGTGTGACAAAATGCCCTAAATTTTCAAGTTTCCAGCGCCCCAACTCCCCCGCATATGGTCGGATCGGGAAACTTATTATTTCCAGGTTTTTTGGTCAGGTCCCTGATATTCCTGCCAAGTTTCATTGTCCTAGCTCATCTAGAAGTACCCTAACTCAGAAAAAAGTGACAAAATGCCCTAAATTTGCAAGTTTCCAGCGCCCCGCACTCCCCCCCATATGGTCGGATCGGGAAACTGATTATTTCCAGGTTAGTTTGGTCGGGTCCGTGATATTCCTGCCAAGTTTCATTGTCCTAGCTCATCTGGAAGTACCCTCACTCGAAAAAGTGTGACAAAATGCCCTAAATTTTCAAGTTTCGAGCGCCCCCACTCCCCCGCATATGGTCGGATCGGGAAACTGATTATTTCCAGGTTCGTTTGGTCGGGTCCCTGATATTCCTGCCAAGTTTCATTGTCCTAGCTCATCTAGAAGTACCCTAACTCAGAAAAAAGTGACAAAATGCCCTAAATTTGCAAGTTTCCAGCGCCCCGCACTCCCCCCCATATGGTCGGATCGGGAAACTGATTATTTCCAGGTTAGTTTGGTCGGGTCCCTGATATGCCTGCCAAGTTTCATTGTCCTAGCACATCTGGAAGTACCCTAACTCGGATATGTGGGACAAAAAAACTCGGACCGACCGACAGACCGACAGACGGAATTGTGATCGGTATATGGCACTTGAGCCAGAGGCTGCAAGTGCCATAAAAACCGTCAAAATCTGCTGAGTTTTCCGAGATCACGACGATAAGGACTAAAGTCAGTAGATGTTTTTTGGCTCTTCCTAACAAAGCTTGTTATGCATAATATTTCATGCGTAACGTTTTCAAACATAACAGATAACATCCGAAGTGTTATCTGTTACGCATTATCTGTTGAAACCGCGCATCCTCGTGTTATCTGTTATGAAACTTCTGACAGTGTAGAAATGCGATTCAGAAGCCGGGCCTCGGAATATAAGTGGAAAAGACTTCTAGGTCATTTTAATAAGCAAATATATACATAAGATTCAGAATATCATACGAGCGTAATCACTGCCTCCGCGTCTTAACAACTCTTAGGAAAAGTGGAACACATACTATGAGAAGTTTCATAACAGATAACACTTCGGATAATATCTGCTGTGTTTGAAAATGTTACGCATGAAATGTTATGCATAACAAGCTTTGTTAGGAAGAGCCAAAAAAGCATCTACTGACTTTATTCCTTATCGTCATGATGTCAGAAAACTGAGCATCTACTTTTTTGTGGTTTTTCGGTTCTTTCTGATGGTAACGCTTAATATGCATAACGTTTTGAAACACAACAGATAACATCCTAAGTGTTATCTGTTACGCACTATCTGTTGAAACCGCGCTTCCTCGTGTTATCTGTTATGAAAATTCTGACAGTGCAGTTGTCCGAGTTCTGAGGTCCTGGTTCTAAGGCCAGGTCCAGTTTCATAACATTTAACACAAGGATGCGCAATTTCAACAGATAACACTTCGAGTACAATTGAATTCGTAACCCTTGAGAGTATGCACCCGCAGACTGCAAAATTTTGTTTAGCCAAACAACACATTCTCGTGAATGGTTTTTCGCACTCTGTCAAGGACAGTTATTGCTTTTCACGCTTTTCATACCCCCAGTCGACGACGGCGTCACCTCGCTCCTAAAATCTTCCTCTTTACAAAATCTTCAAGACTCACTGTAATCGAATTTTTAGCTTTTGAGAGCCAGCCGAGTTTGTGCCACGGTTGCCGGTCGAGTCGCGAGCGAACAGACGTTGCCAAGCCAAAATGTCATGTGGAAGAAGAAGAAGAAACCTAAAGCTCGTGTTCTCAATTTTCTTTTAGTTAAAATTCTGAATATGTCAAGTTCCGAAGCCGGTTCCGACTATACGGAGAGTAGTGAAGAGGATGATGCTGCTGGTTATTCCAGTATTTCCATGTCATTATAGTGTGGAAAAAACCATTTCTATAGTAAGACCTTTGCTTTAAGTGTCCATCTTCTCCTGCACATTTAAAAAAAAAGCTTTTGGCCAAATGATACGATCCCTGTTTTCCAAGGGACAACGATCGTTTATGCCTCTAGGCTTTTACCCACAAATGCAGGACTCATGTTCTTATAAGAAGGACTTTCCGGAAATTTCACTTTCCAGCGAGCAAACCACATTGCGAAAACCCTGAGAATAAGATTTCTGGAATTGCTTTCATCTCCAGCTGGATTTATCGCGAAAATAGATGGGAAGTTGAAACCGCCGAGAAAATTTTGGATTCACCATTACTTCGAATAAATAAATCGAGATATGGCTCATCGGTCCATTCCTTCCATTCTTAAATGTGTCCAAAAACTCTTCTTGCCTTATTTTTCCACACTTTAAATATTTTTGCAAAATCATTCAGCTTCTGTCTTTCCGAAATCACTTTCCGAGAAAGCAGTGTCGGTTTCCAAAGCAAGAAAACCCTTACGGAAAGTTCGGCATCCGGCCGACGAAGCGCGAAAACAACTTGAAAGCTATGCTATCTTGGCTTTCTAGCTCGCAAAAACTCTCATATAGTCTCCGGCGGGAGGGCCGTTCCATCTTGTAGGGTCTCGTCAGGTATCATGTTTTAAGGTGTTCATTTACAGGTCCGGATCGGAGTCGGCCAATAGTGTAGGGCGATATCTGGATTTTTCGATATATCGATATTTTCACTTTCGATATTCGATATTACTTTACCATGTTTCGCTATATGATATATCCCGTTTCGCCAAAAATTTAAGAAGAAAATTGTCGTTAAATAACATTTTGCCTCATCTCAAAAACCGAATAAATAAGAACTGAATTACGGAAAACATCTTGCTCCAATTTCGGATATATAAATGTAGGTTATGTTGGATTGTTTATAATAACTATGAATGAAGAAATATCGTTTTCGATATCGATATTTACGTTTCGACATTCGATATCAATATTTGGTCCGATATATCGACATATAATTTCGATATCGAATATCGCCCAACACTATCGGCAACTGTTATAGAAGGGGTTCTCGGAATTCCTGTGACACACTTAAAGAGACTTGACGGCCAGGACTATAGCTTTGGGGGAGCTGGACGAGGGTGTGGGAAGAGCCCTAAGACATTGCGATACAGCCTAACTGCCTTTGTGAGTTCCATTTGAGCTCACAGCTCGGGATCGACCAAAAAAAAAGGCACGGCACGGCACGACATACTGTAGGAGGCACGAGTACGAAAAAGAGGAACGGCGCGGCACGACATAGTGAAGGAGGCGCGAGTACTAAAAAGAGGAACGGCACGGCACGATATAATATAGGAGGCAAGAGTACTAAAAAGAGGATCGGCACGGCACGACATAGTGTAGGAGGCAAGAGTACTAAAAAAAGGCACGGCACGGCACGACATAGTGTAGGAGGCACGAGTACTAAAAAGAGGAACGGCACGGCACGTCATAGTGTAGGAAGCAAGAGTACTAAAAAAAAGTCACGGCACGGCACGACATAGCGTAGGAGGCACGAGTACTAAAAAGAGGCACAAAAACTAAAAGGGCCCTTTTAGGCTTCAGAATGAGAGGAATGGACAATGTTCGAACGTGCCTTGTTTTATCTGGACTTACTAACTCTCACTTGCTTCTCTACTTCTGCTACTTGCTGATCTATTTTATTACTCGTGCCTCCTGCACCATGCCGTGCTGTGCCTCCTTTTAGTCGATCCCTTACAGCTCTTGTTAGAATTTAGAGCTTCGAACAGGTTACGAAGATACGCGTTCCGCAAGAGGATAAGATCTGAGGGTAGGACAAAGTACAAGAAAAAATCCTGATTTTCGTCTGGACACGGATAAATCGTAGTAAGTCCAGTGCTTCGAGGGAAGACTGGATTTAACAATTAGTGTATCAGCATACCCAGCCTAAGGCGTATTCTCGCCGTTCCCCGAGGACTCCTCGGGGAATCGAAGGGAACGGCGAGAATAGAGGGAGACACTCCACTCCAAACAATGAGAACACGGGGAATGCTTCTAAAATGGATTTTGTTAAAAAAAAATGCAGTTGACGAAATTAGTCTGGATGCACTTTATTTTTGGTTTTGTTAATTCTGATTCTTTTTAATTACTTTTACATTGCACCAACACCAGCAAAGATTCATTCCCCTCCGAATCTGAAAGGGAGTCCTTTTCATGATGGTGATGATGATCGGAGCATTCCCCGTCCGTGGGGACTCGCGAGAATACGGGAAGTGAGTCCCTGGGACAAACGAAAACGCGGGGACTCCTCAAGTGGATTCCACGGCGAGAATCCGCCTCTAATTATGAAAGAAAGCCAGTCAGAGAAAAATCTGATAAGCAATTAGGACGAAATATTCTGTAAAGATGGATGTTCCACCTTTCTGCAAAGTTTAGCATATCACGCGTCATGGGGATGTGAACTGTTTTGACAAATTTACCTTCGGCGGGATGACGGTTTCTACAGCCCGCTTCTATCTGACTAATGTAAGGATTTGAAAATTATGTTAAAAACCCCTATTATGCTCAATGGTAGATAGATGGCTGTGTAACTGAAGCTCATGGGTTCAAATACCGCCTGAGGAGTACCTTTGTGTTTCAGTTCACTTTATAAAACATTAGGCCTTTTTATTGTCCATTGTTGATTCTCACCTGCTGAAACTCTGTTCTCTGGTCCGATGCCAGGAACGACAAAGTAAGGAAGATAGTTGGTCTTGTTGTAGAGAAGTCTCATGGAGTCCAACTCGAAGATTTCAAGGTGGTACGTCGTGTTTGCCGGTAAATCCTCCGCGCCACAGTGAACCTAAAAGATTTTTTTTCCGAGATTTGGTGGGTTCTTTTTTAATTTCGAAGCTTGGCAGATTAGTGGCTACGAATGGGCAAGAGTTGAAAAGGTTGAACAAAATGGCCACGAGTGGCAATGTGTTGCTTTCAGATACTTGTATGTGTTCGCTTGAATATGGAAATTCTTCAAGTTCTTATCTTTCAACTGCGAATTCTGCGTTTTTTAATTATTTTTTATTTACTTGTGGTAATTATACTCCCGTCAGTTATTCTTGTATTCTATGATAGGTGACAAATAAACATTACATTATATTCAGTAGGTATTAGTTTTATCAACAATCAAGGTTCAAAATAGCATACGACAGAGCCCAAATAAAAGAAAGAAAAGCCGCCGAAGTTACGACCAGAAGAAAAATAAAGGAATTGAAGTTACACTTCGAATATCTTCTCTAGGGTTTTCTTCCAAGTACAGCCTGAAGACGACCCTTGTGTAGAGGGTAAACAAAAATCGATGAAGAATATCCTAGCTGACTGATGAAATTGAGCTCGTAAACCAAATTCATAATAACGACTGATATAGCAACAGGATGTTTCCAATGCAAGGTGTTTGAAGGGCATACACAGTATCGGGTCCAGGACCTTGAGCCGCCAGGGCCAGGGTCCAGTAAACCTGAGCTTCGTGAGAAACAGTAAGAATGTAACACAAAAACTGACCTTAAGAATACTTCTGTTTGAGCTGAGTAGAACACACTTCGAGGGTGGCATAGGAACTCCTGTAACGATTACTGAATTTTATAAGGTTCTCTTTTTGGCCATTCTTCGTGGACGAATCAGTTTCAGACTGAACCCAGTGGATAGCTAGATTTCGGGGAAGCATAACCGGGAAAAGTTCCAAACAATAGTAGGAAGGATGAACAGTTCTCCCTAGGTCTTGTATCCGTTCCATTTAGATTATTAGTTACTACATACACTACACACATTTAAGGTACTAGAAGTCCCAGGAGAGATCAACTTCAACTCAGCTTCAAGAATTAACTTTAAGAATTACTTCTACTACTTGTTTACGCGGGAAATGTCGCACATACCTGTTTAGATAAACCTGAACCTTAACCAGAAAAATTCAGTTGTAGATCTTATACAATACTCCGCATTGTATATTTGGATGGAAGCGACTACCTTTTCCAGTCAACTCTTACTTTTCTACTCTTTAATCTCACTACTTTACCCTTAAACGCGTCCAGTGAAATATCATCTGGAAACATTTCCCTTCTTCTTCGCGATTTTTTTTGTTTGCGCTGAGAAAAGTAACTTGCAACTCTTTTATACGGGTGAGTCAGTCACTTTTTATGTCAAGTCCATGTTCATGTTTTTAAGGGTGCAACTGAAGCTGGAGTACCAGTGTTATCTTGGAGGGGGATCAGAAGGCCGGAGAAAAACTTGACACCTTGAGATTTCATTCTTAAAATATAAACAAGTAGACGAGTTCCTTCTGCACAGAAGATTGCAAGTTGCAACTCTTTTCTACGGCTGTTCTTTGGTCGCTTTTGATGTAAATACCCAATTTTTGGGATCCCAAAACAAAAGTGGAGGGATACCTATGCCTTCGTAAAAGTTGTCCGTCTTTCCGTGAGTCCGTCTGTCAAATATACGGTTATAAGGTTTGAAGCCAAGCTGACCATTCATTACGAAAGAAATAGAAAACCGTGATTTTCGGGTTTTTCTTGATCAGCTGGTTATCCCTCTAAGATGATATGCTAGGGATAAATATAATTTCGGATATTTCGGTTTCCCTTCCGGCAAACCATCCTCGGCGCAAAAACAAAACTAAATCATAAGATCCAACACAATATCAACAGAAAAACGATGCGGAACCAACAAACCATAAAACGACATGTAACTAAAAACCGTGTCAAAAACCGTAAAAATGTGTCAGCACGATAACTCTTGAAGAGGTTGAGATATTTTCTTCAAATTTTGTATGAGGATCTATTGGGCCAAAGTACAGGTCAAGTTCGTAGATGAGCCCTGTAGCCCCATATTTAGGGGTGGAGGAGGGAGCGGTTTAGATTAAAGGACGTTTTTTTTTAAAGCAGATGAGACAGTCGATCTATGGTTAAGGAGACATGCTGAATCCAAATCTTAAACTTATTTTCTCGCCGGACAATTAGTTCGTCTGGAATAGGGCCAAACCGGAAAATTTGTTATAAATAAAAACTTTATTTGAAGTTGATTAAATATTAGATTTAGGAGTAAGAAGACATGCTGAATCCGTACATGACAATTATTTTCTACCCAGACAAGTAAACAAGACCGGAAAATTTGTCAAAAGTGAATGTGATATTTGAAGTTGATCAAATGTTTGATTTAGGGTTCAGTTCAGTTCAGTTTAGTTCTTACGACCAAAATACATTTAACTATGATGCCAGTACCCGCCCCAAGAAAGGTACAAGAAAGCACTTGCAATTAGGCGGGTACATAAAACTCATTTCCAAACTAATAATTAACTAAAAACAAAACATAACAGAAAAGAGCACTAAAATAAGAAATAATAACCAATCTCTCATCAACTCATTTGATAGTAATAATGAGAAAAAAGACAATAATAAGAAAAATAGAATAAAAAAACTATGAAGCTTGGCCTAACAAATACTTTTTCAATTTATTTTTAAATAGCCCCAGGTGCTCAGCCGCCCGAATGCTCTCCGGAACAGAGTTCCACACATTAGGCCCTGAAAATCTAGTAGGGAAGCCAGGGTAAGAAACCATGCTGAATCCATATATGATAATCATTTTCTTCCCGGACATATAGTTTGCCGGAATCCGGCCGAAACCGGAGAATTTTAAAACCGGAGAAAAGTTCAAGTTTATCTGAAGTTGATTAGAGAATTAGAGGTTCGATCCCTATGCCAAACCGAAAACCCAAGCTCAAACAAATATTTTGCTGGACAAGTAGTTCACCCGGAACTTGACAGAACTACACTGTCAGAAGTTTCATAACAGGCAACACAAGGATCAACGGATGCTCGCCCTTATGGATGCTCGCCCAACAAGGAGTATTTCAAGGGCAGCTAAGAAAGCTCAGCTAATGCACCCGTCCGCTCATAGCACTGAACGCTATTTTAACTCATTTGTGCCTTTTTTTATCCGCAATTTTAATGTGAATTAACCAATCCCGTGCATTTTGTTTTATCAGAATTTTGGGAATAAATGAATTGTATTTGTAACAGAGAACACGCAACATACAACGCTTGGGATGTTATCTGTTTTAGCGACAAAAGTTATGCACAACAAGCATTGCCAGGAAGAGCCGGAAAACCACAAAAAAATCATCTGCTGAACTTTTCGGAATCATGACGACAAACATAAGAGTCAGCAGGTGCTTTTTTGGCGCTTCCTGGCAATACATTTTATCCATAACGTCTGCTTCAGTCTGAACTATTAATTGAGGCAAGAAGTAATAGCATGCATTAATTAATCATATCCTTTTGGGGGACATTCAGTCAGTCTTACTGGAGAGGTTGTCGGTCCCTCATACAAATTCTAAAGCCACCGTGCAACCCCTAAGCAACTTGACCTTACTCTTGATGCGTAAAGCACTTTCCCTAGCTTTCAGTAACACACATCAACCTGTTCGGAATGGAACCCACACATCAGTTGCAACAAATCATTAAAGGACCTGTCTTACCTATAATTCTAACGCAGTCTACTTCCATAATCACTTCATATATTTCTAAACCCGGAAACCCCAATTTCATACGGTGCATTCTAACCACTCTAACAAAACCACGCTGATTTTCTCATTTGCCGTGTTTTTTGCTACCTTCAATGTGTATCACGCTGTCAACGGTTGTCTGCGAGAAGTTTTTCCATTACAACAACCGGTTATGTAAATTGTTCCCTGTTTTCGCTACAAGTCAAGGGGGCTCGGGAAAGGCTTAAAACAGCAAAAACCGTGGGTTGTTTGTTGAAAGCACAGCCTAGTTTTAAAGTATTCAAATATACTAAAATAATGTAAGTTGAAGAGTAAATAATGCGAGGGGTCCTTTAACTACTTCTACTTTTTCTGGCAGTTCACCCACATGTCAGTTTGCTTCAGTCGGATTTTCGGTGTGGGTAAACGGACGTCTGCGCGTATTGACGGCGACCCGTTCAAAATTTCTCATGACTATGGAAATCAGAGCAAAGAGTAAATATAATTATTTTAACTTTAGAAAGCAAATATTTTATCTCTGTTAAGTGTATGGGGTGCATTATTTTAGTGCGGGAGAGACCACCTACTCCTTAAATTTCCTAATTGTCTTAAATTCTACATCCCACAGGTTTATAGTTGCTTCTGGAAATATGATCCCAAGAGTGACTAAGCTAGCAGAAAGTTAGTCATATCCGTAAGTGGAAGAAAGTAAGTTATGAATCGGAGCATTTTTGTGGTTAATGTTATCAGTATATATGACTTTCTTAAATGCAGACAAAAATATACCTCTATGAAGTATCTTTATTTCTTATGAATAAATAAGAATAGTTAAAAAAATGGCAAAGAGTTTAAGACATGGGGAGCAGTTACTCAGGATAATGTTTATACTACTGCTAAGAAAAGAATTAACGTTGTATATTAATGCGCATCTATTTTCCTTTGTTCTTTTTATAATGTACCGTTATGTTGGAAACTCCCTTCAGACGAGAAGTTGAAATTGTCACGAACTAACGATAGGAAGTTTGTGATCAAAAAGTTAACTCGTCTACCTAATCAATCTGAAGTTTATTTTTCGTTAGCGTGAGATAAAGGTGTCGACTATACCTCAGCCTATAATGCGTCACACGAGAAGTCGATATTTTCCATTTGCTAACGGAATTGATTGTCCCTAAAACGGTTTATAAATGTAAACGCGTAAAATTTAATGGAATTTCCCTATTTCTTTCATGAGGTCACACAAACGACACGGGCCGCGCATAATAGGCTGAGGTAAAGTAACCCCAGATGAAGGAAATAGTGAGCCGCTGGAATGGAGGGGAAGAAATTAATGGACGAGACATCTGTCGGAGTTATGTAGGGACCTTCCACAACAATTCTATGAACGGAGGCTCGCTTATAAACTGGAAGGAGGAGTAAGCGCACTGGTTTGCTTGTTGCTTACACTAAAAGAAAATCTTGCAGTATTTACTACTGGGATCAATCTTGTCTCTAATGAGATAAGATTGTCTCTAGATTGGATTAAACTTATCCCAGCACAGATAAGATTAATTCCAGTAGCAAATACTGCAGTTAACTTTAATCCTTACTCGGAGAAACTTTTTACAGTGTAGTCCATCCAGGAAAAAGTGCTTCTAGGAAAGAAATTAATTCTAGGAAGAAATAATAGACGAGACATCCGTCCGAGCTATGTTTGACAACAATTTTGTCTATAAACTGGAAGGAGTGAGAGCAATATTTTGCTTGTTGCTTAGTCCATCTATTAAAAAAAGTTTCTAGGAAAGAAATGAATTCTAGGAAGAAATTAATAGACGAGACATCCGTCGGAGTTATGTAGAGACCTTCGACAACAATTGTACCAACCGAGGCTCGCTTATAAACTGGAAGGAGTTAGCGCACTGTTTTGCTTGTTGCTTACTCCATCTAGGAAAAAGTGTTTCTAGGAAAGAAATTAATTCTAGGAAAAAGTTGATAGAAGTACATCCGTCCGAGTTATGTTTGACAGCAATTTTGTCAACGGAGGTTCGACTATAAACTGGAAGGAGGAGTAAGCGTACTGGTTTGCTTGTTGCTTAGTCCATCTAGGAAAAATTGTTTCTAGGAAAGAAATTAATTCTAGGAAGAAACTGATAGACGAGACATCCGTCGGAGTTATGAGAGACCTTCGACAACAATTTTATCAACGGAGGCTCGCTTATAAACTGGAAGGAGGAGTAAGCGCACTGTTTTACTGTTGCTTAGTCCATCTAGGAAAAAGTGTTTCTAGGAAAGAAATTAATTCTAGGAAGAAGTTAATAGACGGCAATTTTGTCAATTGAGGTTCGCCTACAAATTGGAAGGAGGAGTAAGCCAACTGGTTTGCTTGTTGCTTAGTCCATCTAGGAGAAATTGTTTCTAGGAAGAAATTAATTGACGAGACATCCGTCCGAGTTATGAGAGACCTTCGACAACAATTCTATCAACGGAGGCTCGCTTATAAACTGGAAGGAGGAGTAGGCACACTGGTTTGCTTGTTGCTTAGTCCATCTAGGAAGAAGTGTCAGTTAGTCTGCTAACCTTCTGAACAAAAAGATTTCTACGTTGAAACAAAGCGTCTTTGCATTTTGCGTCAAAACCGTAACCCCCGGTCAACACTGCTGCGAGTTCTTGCAGCATTTTGCGTTATGCGGGTAAACTAACCCGATTTGCCAACGATATAATATTGCCTGAATGAAAATTCCTAAGTCATGGATTGCTCTGAGAGTCTTCAGAGGTCATTGGTTTTCGTTGTCTCCTGCCGAAGATCTGACAAAGTTTTCAGCTTCCCATTGTGTCTGTGTTCAGGTGTGGATATCCGGCCATTCAGTCCTTCATCGGAAAGTCAAAGAAAAATCACCTCACTATTAAAACACAGTATTGCGTACCGGAGGTTCACAGTCGGGCGAAACAGAGGAGTGCAATTCTTCGCATCCAAGCGCAGTTCCACCATGCGGTTTGTCCAACATTGCGTCATCACCATCATCAGCGTTTAATTAATATTCGATAAACTTTTAATTATATTCCGTCATCAAACAAGAGCTGTAAGCTCATATGGCACTTGCATGTGTCAAGATGATTTGATTGATCAAGAGTAAGTTTCGACTTTGCGGTTGAGATGCGCGCTATAAGGGAGCTGGAACTTCATTTGTAAGCAAAACCCTTGAGGCAAAACTGCTAATGGGCTGATGGGCATCACGAAAATGCATATATTGCTTAAAAGTATTTTTTTTACTTTGCGGTCAAGATTGGTACGAATAATCGGATTTGGGAAGTAGCAATTTCTAAGCAAATGTTGTTGAGTCTCCAATATTCCAGCGAAGTTTCATCGTCCTAGCACATCTGGAAGTACCTTAACGCGCGATCACCGGAATCCCAGACCCCCCTCCCCCTCCTCCAACTCCACCCACAATAACCGGAGCCAATCCTGTTCTGTAAATGATTAATCCAGAGCATCTGTTTGTCATTCCCACGAAGTTCGATCCAGATCACACCAGTCTAAGCGGGTCAAGTATTTTCCGCCCTCCCCCCGATAATTGCCGGATTCGGTCCGGAAATGAAAAAGGTCACAAGAGAAAAATGTCCTCTGTTTAATTATTAAATTTCACTCGAATCCGATCACCCGTTCCAAAGTTACGCATGACTCAATATTCCGGATTCCCCTCCCTCAACTCCCCCCCCCCCAAGATTTTCATATCGAGGATTTTTTTTTTATTCCAAGTCAGTTTGACCGGGTCCCTGATATGCCTTCCAAGTTTCGTCGTGAAAATCCCCCAAAAACGGAATTCCGGGATACCCCTCCTCCCCCCCCCCCTCAAGTGTCCGGATCCAGTCAAATTATGTAAAAGATTTATATGGACCAGATGTTTGTTCTTCCCAGCAAGTTTCACTCCGATACCATCATTCTAACCGTTTCTCGAGGTTTCCGGTCCACCCCCCCCCCCCACCCCACCCAGCTCCCCCGCGGTGCACGTAGCCAATCCGATTCAGCAAATGACTTACCTAGAGCATCTGTTTGTTCTTCCCACAAAGTTCCATCCCGATCCCTCCATTCTAAACGGGGCACGTATTTCCCCCCCCCCCCCCCAATAGTTGCCGGATCCGGTCCGGATATGAAAAAAATCATCGGAGAAATGTCCTCTGTTGAATTCTTAAATTTCACTCGAATCCGATCAACCATTCTAAAATTACGCATGACTGAAAATTTCGGATTCCCCTCCCTCCACTCCCCCCACCATTATCTGATCGACAAAATTTTTATTTTGAAGTCAGTTTGATTGGGTCCCTGATATGCCTGCCAAGTTTCATCGTGAAAGTCCCCAAAACCACCATCACCGGAATTCCGGGACCCCCCCCCCCCCCCATAAGTGTCCGGATCAAGTACAATGGCCTAAAGGACTTATCTAGAGCAGATGCTTGTTCTTCCCAGCAAGTTTCACTCCGATCCCTCCATTCTAACCGTTTCTTGAAATTTCCGGTCTCCCCCCCAACTCCCCCCTGGCTACCGAATCCGGTCAAGACTTTAAACGGGACATTACAGATATATATTCTGTTCAGTTATGAAGTTTCATTACAATCCGATCATCCGTTCGAAAGTTACACACTTCTCAATTTCCCGGATTCCCCTGCGGATTCCCCTCCCTCCACTCCCCCACCATTATCTGATCAACAATATTTTTATTTTGAAGTCAGTTTGATTGGGTCCCTGATATGCCTGCCAAGTTTCATCGTGAAAATCCAAAAAACCACCATCACCGGAATTCCGGCCCCCCCCCCATAAGTGTCCGGATCCAGTACAATGGTCTAAAGGACTTATCTAGAGCAGATGCTTGTTCTTCCCAGCAAGTTTCACTCCGATCCCTCCATTCTAACCGTTTCTTGAAATTTCCGGTCTCCCCCCCCCCCCAACTCCCCCCTGGCTACCGAATCCGGTCAAGACTTTAAACGGGACATTACAGATATATATTCTCTTCAGTTATGAAGTTTCATTACAATCCGATCATCCGTTCGAAAGTTACACACTTCTCAGTTTCCCGGATTCCCCTGCCCTCCACCCCCCCCCCCAAAATGGTCGGATCAGAAAACTGATTATTCCTAATTTTGTTTGGTCGGGTCTCTGATATGCCTGCCAAGTTTCATGGTCCTAGCACAACTGGAAGTACCCTAGCTCGAAAAAGTATGACAAAATGCCCTAAATTTTCAAGTTTCCAGCGCCCCGCACTCCCCCCCCCATATGGTCGGATCGGTCAACTGATTATTTCCAGGTTAGTTTGGTCGGGTCCGTGATATTCCTGCCAAGTTTCATTGTCCTAGCTCATCTGGAAGTACCCTCACTCGAAAAAGTGTGACAAAATGCCCTAAATTTTCAAGTTTCCAGCGCCCCAACTCCCCCGCATATGGTCGGATCGGGAAACTTACTATTTCCAGGTTACTTTGGTCAGGTCCCTGATATTCCTGCCAAGTTTCATTGTCCTAGCTCATCTGGAAGTACCCTAACTCGAAAAAGTGTGACAAAATGCCCTAAATTTTCAAGTTTCGAGCGCCCCCACTCCCCCGCATATGGTCGGATCGGGAAACTGATTATTTCCAGGTTCGTTTGGTCGGGTCCCTGATATTCCTGCCAAGTTTCATTGTCCTAGCTCATCTAGAAGTACCCTAACTCAGAAAAAAGTGACAAAATGCCCTAAATTTGCAAGTTTCCAGCGCCCCGCACTCCCCCCCATATGGTCGGATCGGGAAACTGATTATTTCCAGGTTAGTTTGGTCGGGTCCCTGATAATGATGATAATGATAATGATGATATATATTTACACAAAAAGCCCGAGGGCCATGGCAATACAAAACAAAATAAAAATAAATTTTCACTAAATTACTAATAAACCTAAATGAATCTTTCACGATGCTTCATCGAAAGCTTAAGGAATCTTCCCAACTGGCGAACTCCCGAAAAAAATTCATCCTTCATTACTTTAACCAACCATTCCTCATCGTACACTCTTTTTCCAAACACTTCATCCCTCAACCCATCCAATTCACTACATTCACACATCAGGTGCAACACATTCTCATTCATCTCCCCACACATAGGGCAGTAGTAAGGACCAATCCGACTTAAACCCCTTCCCACATACCTCCTCCTATCCCCTAGCGGTAAACAATCACCCCTCATACTTATCACCCACGCTAACTCCTCCCTATTCAACCCTGCTTTAAAATAAATACTTTCCCCCCATGTCTCTTTAGCATCTCTGTAAAACCTCAACGAGCTAGACTTACCGACATCACACTGCCACAGCTGTATTTCCTGATCCATCAACACCTTTTTAACCACACCTGCAACATCTCCTACTTCATGACCTTGCCCCTCCCCGTTATTCCAAAGCGAGCTAACCCCACACTGGTCCAAAATTTTCAACATTTCAACATTCAACATTCTTCCCAGCAAGTTTCACTCCGATACCATCATTCTAACCGTTTCTCGAGGTTTCCGGTCCACCCCCCCCCCCACCCCACCCAGCTCCCCCGCGGTGCACGTAGCCAATCCGATTCAGCAAATGACTTACCTAGAGCATCTGTTTGTTCTTCCCACAAAGTTCCATCCCGATCCCTCCATTCTAAACGGGGCACGTATTTCCCCCCCCCCCCCAATAGTTGCCGGATCCGGTCCGGATATGAAAAAAATCATCGGAGAAATGTCCTCTGTTGAATTCTTAAATTTCACTCGAATCCGATCAACCATTCTAAAATTACGCATGACTGAAAATTTCGGATTCCCCTCCCTCCACTCCCCCCACCATTATCTGATCGACAAAATTTTTATTTTGAAGTCAGTTTGATTGGGTCCCTGATATGCCTGCCAAGTTTCATCGTGAAAGTCCCCAAAACCACCATCACCGGAATTCCGGGACCCCCCCCCCCCCCATAAGTGTCCGGATCAAGTACAATGGCCTAAAGGACTTATCTAGAGCAGATGCTTGTTCTTCCCAGCAAGTTTCACTCCGATCCCTCCATTCTAACCGTTTCTTGAAATTTCCGGTCTCCCCCCCAACTCCCCCCTGGCTACCGAATCCGGTCAAGACTTTAAACGGGACATTACAGATATATATTCTGTTCAGTTATGAAGTTTCATTACAATCCGATCATCCGTTCGAAAGTTACACACTTCTCAATTTCCCGGATTCCCCTGCGGATTCCCCTCCCTCCACTCCCCCACCATTATCTGATCAACAATATTTTTATTTTGAAGTCAGTTTGATTGGGTCCCTGATATGCCTGCCAAGTTTCATCGTGAAAATCCAAAAAACCACCATCACCGGAATTCCGGCCCCCCCCCCATAAGTGTCCGGATCCAGTACAATGGTCTAAAGGACTTATCTAGAGCAGATGCTTGTTCTTCCCAGCAAGTTTCACTCCGATCCCTCCATTCTAACCGTTTCTTGAAATTTCCGGTCTCCCCCCCCCCCAACTCCCCCCTGGCTACCGAATCCGGTCAAGACTTTAAACGGGACATTACAGATATATATTCTCTTCAGTTATGAAGTTTCATTACAATCCGATCATCCGTTCGAAAGTTACACACTTCTCAGTTTCCCGGATTCCCCTGCCCTCCACCCCCCCCCCAAAATGGTCGGATCAGAAAACTGATTATTCCTAATTTTGTTTGGTCGGGTCTCTGATATGCCTGCCAAGTTTCATGGTCCTAGCACAACTGGAAGTACCCTAGCTCGAAAAAGTATGACAAAATGCCCTAAATTTTCAAGTTTCCAGCGCCCCGCACTCCCCCCCCCATATGGTCGGATCGGTCAACTGATTATTTCCAGGTTAGTTTGGTCGGGTCCGTGATATTCCTGCCAAGTTTCATTGTCCTAGCTCATCTGGAAGTACCCTCACTCGAAAAAGTGTGACAAAATGCCCTAAATTTTCAAGTTTCCAGCGCCCCAACTCCCCCGCATATGGTCGGATCGGGAAACTTACTATTTCCAGGTTACTTTGGTCAGGTCCCTGATATTCCTGCCAAGTTTCATTGTCCTAGCTCATCTGGAAGTACCCTAACTCGAAAAAGTGTGACAAAATGCCCTAAATTTTCAAGTTTCGAGCGCCCCCACTCCCCCGCATATGGTCGGATCGGGAAACTGATTATTTCCAGGTTCGTTTGGTCGGGTCCCTGATATTCCTGCCAAGTTTCATTGTCCTAGCTCATCTAGAAGTACCCTAACTCAGAAAAAAGTGACAAAATGCCCTAAATTTGCAAGTTTCCAGCGCCCCGCACTCCCCCCCATATGGTCGGATCGGGAAACTGATTATTTCCAGGTTAGTTTGGTCGGGTCCCTGATAATGATGATAATGATAATGATGATATATATTTACACAAAAAGCCCGAGGGCCATGGCAATACAAAACAAAATAAAAATAAATTTTCACTAAATTACTAATAAACCTAAATGAATCTTTCACGATGCTTCATCGAAAGCTTAAGGAATCTTCCCAACTGGCGAACTCCCGAAAAAAATTCATCCTTCATTACTTTAACCAACCATTCCTCATCGTACACTCTTTTTCCAAACACTTCATCCCTCAACCCATCCAATTCACTACATTCACACATCAGGTGCAACACATTCTCATTCATCTCCCCACACATAGGGCAGTAGTAAGGACCAATCCGACTTAAACCCCTTCCCACATACCTCCTCCTATCCCCTAGCGGTAAACAATCACCCCTCATACTTATCACCCACGCTAACTCCTCCCTATTCAACCCTGCTTTAAAATAAATACTTTCCCCCCATGTCTCTTTAGCATCTCTGTAAAACCTCAACGAGCTAGACTTACCGACATCACACTGCCACAGCTGTATTTCCTGATCCATCAACACCTTTTTAACCACACCTGCAACATCTCCTACTTCATGACCTTGCCCCTCCCCGTTATTCCAAAGCGAGCTAACCCCACACTGGTCCAAAATTTGTTTTATTTGGGACGCCCAAGAATCACTCGACTCATCCCGTAATGATTCCATATATGCTGCTTTAAGCACCCGTACTCGCGGCATATTAATAATTCTTTCCCAAAAACTCACCATATTAACCAACCTTCTATTTCTTAACGAAACTAGACCTAGATCTCCTCTCACCACTAATCCATTAATCCTATTGCTTAACCCTAGTAACCTCTTAAAATAACCTAGTTGTACTTGTTCTATTTTTTCTGCCTTACTAAATCCTGCCACTACTACGTATGCCTGTGCCTTACTATATGCCTGCCAAGTTTCATTGTCCTAGCACATCTGGAAGTACCCTAACTCGGATATGTGGGACAAAAAAACTCGGACCGACCGACAGACCGACAGACGGAATTGTGATCGGTATATGGCACTTGAGCCAGAGGCTGCAAGTGCCATAAAAAGGTTTGAATCTCCAGGACGATTAGAGCTTTGCGCAAAGTTTGAAAGTGAAATCTTTTCTGTTTATTAACTGATGTTATGTTATATGTTGATGTTATGTGATGAAAACGCACAAACAAACGCACTCCATAGGCGTTTTTAGCAATTGTGGCTTAGTCGTGGCTCGAAAAGAGCCTTTTCCCGTCTGTTTGGCCTACAAGTTTGTTTCACAAGGTTTATGTGGCTCGAATTTGACAAACAACTGTCGAGGTGACTTTCGATTTTGAGACTAGAATTCGGCAGGAAATCGAAATTTAATTGTAAATTAATATCAAAGATATAGATGTGTCCTTCTAGTAAAGAATGGTAAGGTATATAAGCCTGAAGTTCTATTTGCAGGATTTGATCTGGGTTTTCGTTAAATTTTCAAACCTTTAAAATTACTGCCAAAAACAGACAAAACGGAAACGCGTTCCACCCTTCTAACAATATTAACTAATAATTACTATTTCCGTTCCAACCTCACCGAAAGTTAATACACTGACCATTCCAACCTTCTCGAAACAGTAGCTAATAGTAACTATTTGCTTACCATGCTCGGGAGCGTAGTAAGCGTACAACTACGGATCTCTGTAGCGTCATTGGCTGGATTACCCCGTGGATTGATATTTTTGCGGAAAAAATGCGTTTCAGCCTTGACGCCATTCAAGAAGACAAAATTCGTGACGTCATGCGTAGTAACTACGATAAGTAGGATAGAACACGCCCGCGTGTTTCAACTTGTGAGTCGAAGTTGTGGCACACACTTCTATTTCCGCGAAAATATGTGTCATGCACATAATCCTCTTCATGACTACCACTTCTTGCCGACGCATCGCCCTGTACCTAGCGGAAGAGCCGAAAGCGGTGTCACAGCTGCTCCCAAACATCGCCATGATTGGTTAACACTGGATTGCGTTTGAGTCGTTAGTGCTACGTTTTCTCGTTCTTCCCGAGGATCACTGGCGTGTTTTGGACGTAGTCATATCGATTATTATGCAGCGGAAAACCGTTAGCCAAGGATAGATTACCTGCTTTGGTGACGTTGAATACACAAGGTTTCTTCATCATTCCAATTGCGTTTCCAGCAGAGCAAAAAACTAGTCCATAGTCTGCCAGCGGATCTATTGGAGTATAATCGAGGTAACTATAAGTACCATTAGTTCTTACAATAGCACCAGGAACTGCTGTTCGTCCGGTTCTTGAATCTTGGCCGAGCGAACTCATTGACCACCGGAAAGATATTTCCGGAGGGTCGGATGAGACAGAACACCTCAGTGAAGCTTGCTCACCTTCAGTGACTGAAGCAAGCAAAGGACTGTCTTGTGCGCAGAATGGCGTATCTGAAAGGTTCAGGCTTTTTAGCTACTTTTAAACAACAATATAAATCGAAATCCGGAAAGTGACGGCAAATTCGCAATCCGCGAGATGTAAAAAAAAGCTTCTTTCAGTATACTTAAAAGGACCTGTCTTACAAAATGATACAATAGTCTGTAAATAATAACGCCCTACTTCCATAATCACTCCATAAACTCGGAGACCCCAATTTCGTATGGTACATTCTAACCCCTCTAACAGAACCACGCTGATAAATATTCTTTCAGCCCAAGCTGACTGCGAATCATATTTGATAGTGCAAAACGGATACGTCAGCTGAATTTTATTTGAGCTATATTTTGGCCCTTCTTGGCAAGGGTCCTCTTCAAGCTCAAAACCGCTCAAGTTTGGAAATACGAACTTGTGGTAAAACAAGTTCGCTGATTTTCTCACTTGCTGTGGTTTGCTACCTTCGATATGTATCACTCTGTCGACGGTTGTTCACGAGAAGTTTATCCATTAGAAAAACGGTTATGTAAATTGTTTCCCAGTTTTGGCTATAAGTCAACCGGTCTTGGAAATGGCTTAAAAACAGCCAAAACCGTGGATTTTTTGTTGAAAGCACAGCCTAGTTTTAAAGTATTTGAACATTTTCAAATACTCTAAGCTGAAGCGTAAATAGTGCGAGGCGTCCTTTAACAATGAGAACACACAAGTAATTCAGACTGATTGAAAGAATACAGTTCTCCCGTCGGCACCCGGTCCGTTACACCAAAATTTCCCGTCCAGCAAATCTGCCAGTAAAAACATTTATAAGATAACGAGAGCCGAGGAAAGGTGATCAGTCCTAGGAAAGATCCCGGACCGGATAATCTCAGTTCTCCAGGTCTAGTATCTTCATATACCAGATTGAAGCCGCTGCTGAGCAAATGGTTGTTAACATGGAAAAATCAGTGGTTCTAACAATGTCCTTTTTAAAAAGTAACCCTGTTTTTTCCCCTCCAATTCCTCACTCTCAGCATGTTAAGGAACTTAAACTCTTGGGAGTTCACATAACGGCGGATCTGAAGTGGGATAGACAGGTCGAAGTTATGCTAAGGAGAGGTAACATGTCCGTCCGTTCCCTCAAAAAAAGGACTCCCGTTATGGAGTCCCACCAAAGCATCTCCTCAGAGTTTATCTTTCTTTCATACGCCCACTTCTGGAATACTGTTGCCCTGTGTGGCACTTTGGAATTACTCGTGAACAGTCTAATTCGCTTGACAGGATACAGTTTAGAGCCCTCCTTGTAGTTTCCAAGTCCCGTAAAGTACCGTATAAAGTACCTCCTGAATACTTATAATTTAGAAACCCTGTTGAATCGCCGTGAACAACTTTCGTTAGTGTTTGGAACTAAAATCTTGAATACGCCAACATTTCGTGATATCCTCCCCCCAGATTTTTCAGCGGCAAGAGTAAGGCCTGAGAGACTGGTAGCCAAGCCAATACCCAAATTGCAGCCAATCAAACACACAACGACTCGTTACCTAAGAAGTTTTGTTCCCGCTTTCGTCAAACTTTTTAACTCGCATCATTAATTATATATAGATTTAAATATTGTTTATTATGTTTGACAAATCTTGGTTATATCCAAGCTAGTGTAGAATTATCTTTTGTATATAATTAGTGTTAATATGGACGAGAACCACCAAATCGGCTTGACCGTTGTATCGGTTTCTAAAATAAATTAAATTCAATTGAATTGAATTGCTGGTGACGAGCTCAACCTTCAGAGAGCCAGGAGCATGAACTTACAACTACCTCTATAAAAGCTTAGAAATTATCGATCAAGGCAGTTTAGAGGGTAGAGGTACTGCAGGAACAGAGAACGAAGCTCTGCAACAGCCTCGTTTCAATTGTTAATCCCATGTTTAGATGTAACAAGACCATTTGGACATGACAGCGTCAGCCAAAGAAGGAATAAAGTCTATCTATAAAACGTGCATTTAATACAGGATGCATGGAAAAGTTTCAAGAACGATGCTAGAGATAGGGCATGCGGCAATTCAGCCTTTTGTCGCAGGTTGTTTCGAGTTGCCAGTTTAACAAATGAAGGTAGTTTGACCTCACAGGAAAATGTGACAAGTTCAGTCCAATCAATCCAAGAGTCCTTGATTAAGCTTTTTCACACACCCCAGCTAGTCCGGGATCCAGGCACCGTTGTCGTCCCGGGGGGGGGGGGGGAGGGGAGTAGCTTGAGAGCTGCAGAAGGTTTCAAGAACTCTTGAGAACGAACAACTCCGAGAATATCGTACCTACCGATGTACATATCCGTTTCCCAGCAGGACGAATTCAACAAACTAGACATATTCCGAGTCCTCTTTTTTTTCGGAATATGTGCAGTTTGTTGGATTTTGTCCCTCTACTACTTTTTTGTATAAAGTTGTCCTTATCTTAAGAGGTGAGTGGTGCAGCCTATGATTTTTGTCTCAGTACAAAAGTTGGTAATAAAAAAGCTCTTCAAACCTAGTGAGCTTCTCCGCCCCTCTTGTTTTTAACGATATTGCTTTTTTATGGCACTTGCAGCCTCTGGTTCAAGTGCCATATACCGATCACAATTCGGTCTGTCGGTCGGTCCGAGTTTTTTGTCCCACATATCCGAGTTAGGGTACTTCCAGATGTGCTATGACAATGAAACTTGGCAGGAATATCAGGGACCCGACCAAACGAACCTGGAAATAATCAGTTTCCCGATCCGACCATATGCGGGGAAGTGGGGGCGCTGGAAACTTGAAAATTTAGGGCATTTTGTAACACTTTTTCGAGTTAGGGTACTTCCAGTTGTGCTAGGACCATGAAACTTGGCAGGCATATCAGAGACCCGACCAAACAAAATTAGGAATAATCAGTTTTCTGATCCGACCATTTGGGGGGGGTGGAGGGCAGGGGAATCCGGGAAACTGAGAAGTGTGTAACTTTCGAACGGATGATCGAATTGTAATGAAACTTCATAACTGAAGAGAATATATATCTGTAATATCCCGTTTAAAGTCTTGACCGGATTCGGTAGCCAGGGGGGAGTTGGGGGGGGGGGGAGACCGGAAATTTCAAGAAATGGTTAGAATGGAGGGATCGGAGTGAAACTTGCTGGGAAGAACAAGCATCTGCTCTAGATAAGTCCTTTAGACCACTGTACTGGATCCGGACACTTATGGGGGGGGGGGGGGTCCCGGAATTCCGGTGATGGTGGTTTTTTGGATTTTCACGATGAAACTTGGCAGGCATATCAGGGACCCAATCAAACTGACTTCAAAATAAAAATATTGTCGATCAGATAATGGTGGGGGAGTGGAGGGAGGGGAATCCGCAGGGGAATCCGGGAAATTGAGAAGTGTGTAACTTTCGAACGGATGATCGGATTGTAATGAAACTTCATAACTGAACAGAATATATATCTGTAATGTCCCGTTTAAAGTCTTGACCGGATTCGGTAGCCAGGGGGGAGTTGGGAAGGGGGAGACCGGAAATTTCAAGAAACGGTTAGAATGGAGGGATCGGAGTGAAACTTGCTGGGAAGAACAAGCATCTGCTCTAGATAAGTCCTTTAGACCATTGTACTGGATCCAGACACTTATGGGGGAGGGGGGGTCCCGGAATTCCGGTGATGGTGGTTGTGGGGATTTTCACGATGAAACTTGGTAGGCATATCAGGGACCCAATCAAACTGACTTCAAAATAAAAATTTTGTCGATCAGATAATGGTGGGGGGGAGTGGAGGGAGGGGAATCCGAAATTTTCAGTCATGCGTAATTTTGGAATGGGTGATCGGATTCGAGTGAAATTTAATAATTCAACAGAGGACATTTCTCCGATAATTTTTTGCATATCCGGACCGGATCCGGCAACTATTGGGGGGGGCGGAAAATACGTGACCCGTTTAGAATGGAGGGATCGGGATGGAACTTTGTGGGAAGAACAAACAGATGCTCTAGGTAAGTCATTTGCTGACTCGGATTGGCTACGTGCACCGCGGGGGAACTGGGGGGGCGGGGGGGGGGGGGGGGGGGGGTGGACCGGAAATCTCGAGAAACGGTTAGAATGATGGTATCGGAGTGAAACTTGCTGGGAAGAATAAACATCTGGTCCATGTAAATCTTTTACATAATTTGACTGGATCCGGACACTTGAGGGGGGGGGGAGGAGGGGGTATCCCGGAATTCCTTTTTTTGGGGGACCCGGTCAAACTGACTTGGAATAAAAAAAAATCCTCGATATGATAATCTTGGGGGGGGGGGAGTTGAGGGAGGGGAATCCGGAATATTGAGTCATGCGTAACTTTGGAACGGGTGATCGGATTCGAGTGAAATTTAATAATTAAACAGAGGTCATTTTTCTCTTGTGACCTTTTTCATTTCCGGACCGAATCCGGCAATTATTGGGGGGAGGGCGGAAAATACTTGACCCGCTTAGACTGGTGTGATCTGGATCGAACTTCGTGGGAATGACAAACAGATGCTCTGGATTAATCATTTACATAACCGGGTTGGCTCCGGTTATTGTGGGTGGAGTTGGAGGAGGGGGAGGGGGGTCTGGGATTCCGGTGATCGCGCGTTAAGGTACTTCCAGATGTGCTAGGACGATGAAACTTCGCTGGAATATTGGAGACTCAACATCATTTGCTTAGAAATTGCTACTTCCCAAATCCGATTATTCCTTAAAGTACCAATCTTGACCGCAAATTAAAAAAAATACTTTTAAGCAATATATGCATTTTCGTGATGCCCATCAGCCCATTAGCAGTTTTGCCTCAAGGGTTTTGCTTACAAATGAAGTTCCAGCTCCCTTATAGCGCGCATCTCAACCGCAAAGTCGAAACTTACTTTTGATCAATCAAATCATCTTGACACATGCAAGTGCCATATGAGCTTACAGCTCTTGTTTTATTTATTTATTTATTTATTAGTGACCCGCTTTTTGTTTAATAATGGAGTATGAGTAAAATACACAAAATAAATACCAAATTAAAACACTAAATAAAACAATGTACATAAACATGACTACGTTATTTTCATATAGTTTAAAAAACACACTAAATAGACTTGAAAAATTTTACACATTGACAAGCACATTAAACGGCTTAAACCGAGACTATTAAACTGAAGTTTCTTGTAATATACATAGAACATTCCAATCACAGAAGTACCTGGCCCAACACTTCCAGGCGACTGCTCTCACGCTATGAAATTTATTCAAAGCCTGTCCTGGATTAATAGTGCGAACACAGGATCAGCATCGGGAGCTCCTGGACCGGAATTCCTGCCCAGATTTTCGGCTCCATCATCCCTTTTATATGGAAAATTTGAACTTTTTTAACTTGATAAAAGTGCAGGAAACCAGGCCGGGAAATCCTGATCGTGTATTCGCACTTTAACGAAGGAAGAAGTTAATTAAAGTTAGGGAAAAAGACCGTGACGTAAGATATGACGCCCAAATGTTGATGATGGTGCGAAAAGTACGAAAAGATGAAGAACTAAGCTAACAATAAAGTAGATGTAAGCTTTTTATTATTTGTGTTTATTTTCTTTCGAAATACACTAGAGGAATTCAACATTCAATTCTATTGTCCCTGTTGGCTTTATAAGCCACAGCCATTTCCACTTTTTTCCGGAAGCTTTATCATGGTTTGGTCGCAAATTTAATAACTGGAGGGATTTACGTATAAAGACTAAGTAAACTTTCGACTGGAATACCTCCGCAGTTGGTTTGGTGTCTTGCTCTTAGTGACTAACTAGATTTACTGCATGTGAATTCAAACGTTTTGGAAATCCTTCTCTTAAGGCGTACTCTTCGCTGTTCCCGGGGACTCTTTGGGGAGTCGGAGGGAATCAAGAGCATAGAAGAAGTCACTTTTAGGGGATCCCCTGTAATTAAAAGAACGAAAACAAGGGGGAATGCGGCCACACGTGAAATATTACCACATTATCGATGCTTCCGCGAAGTGCGAAACCATTGAGCGTGGCTCGCCTAACGTATCTATAAGTTTTATAAAATTTATATAGTGTTTCGTTTTCTTTGTGTGTAGTTCATTTTTCTTCTTTTCTATTACTCCGCTCTTTCATTTGTTGTATAGCGGGCCTCAATAAATTATTATTATTATTATTATTCTAGATACAAAAATACTGTTTAGGTCACACAATCAGTCTGTAAAGTATCTGTTTTCATTTGTTTACTAGAAATAATACAACAATGTACAACTTAGACAGTCCTTGAGACCAAGCTGACTGTGAATCAAATTTGATGGTGCAAAACGGATAAGTCAGCTAAATTTTTTAGAGCTATATTTCGGCCCTTCTTCGCAAGGGTCCTCTTCAGGCTCAAGCCGCTCAAGCTGGAAAATGAACTTGGAAAAACAGTTACAGATTAGCAAAGATAATATTTATTCAACTATTTAATCTCTTAATCCTAGCTAGGGAGAGAGAGAGAAGAATCGAAACCTGTAAGCTTTATGCGTCTAGGGGGAGTGTGTGGCTCCCCCTCCCTCAAAGCGGCTTGAGCCTGAAGAGGACCCTTGCCAAGAAGGGCCGAAATATAGCTCTAATAAAATTTAGCTGACTTATCCGTTTTGCACCATCAAATTTAATGTACAACTTGCTTTATTGGCCTAGAAGGAGAGAAACCTTGTATAGGCAGTGAAAACAAGGTCAACTCCTTGTTTTCACTTCTGCTTTGCTGATTAGTTTTGAATTTGCATTGTTTACAGAAAAAAATCAAAGCCTATATATTTGATGGTGAAAAAAGGATAAGTCAGCTACATTTTATAGAGCTATATTTCGGCCCTTCTTGGCAAGGGTCCTCTTCAGACTCAAGCCGCTCAAGCTGGAAATTTAACTTGACAAGTTAAGTTTCCAGCTTGAGCGGCTTGAGCCTGAAGAGGACCCTTGCCAAGAAGGGCCGAAATATAGCTCTAATAAAATGTAGCCGACTTATCCGTTTTGCACCATCAAATATGATTCGCAGTCAGCTTGGGCTGAAGGACTATCTAAAATCAAAGCCTTGTTAAATAGGTACCTTTTTCTTAACATCAGTCTTATGCTATAATAAAACCCAATTTTGATCTCAGAAATTCAACTCACCAAACCGACATCCAAACAACCGCGCCGCGATTTTACGGAAAAAAATATGATTTTTTTTCATTAAAACAGTCGATTTTTCGTCAAAACAGTCGTTTTTTTCTGAAAATCAGTCGATTTTTTCGAATCGGAGTCAGTCATGTCTGAAAAGGAGTCAGTTTTTGATGATGGTGACGATAACGAGAGCTTTCCCCGTCCGTGTGACTCGTGAGAAGACGAAGAGGGAGTCCATGCGAAAACAAAAATGCCTGGACACAAAGACAAGAACACGCCTTCAGACTTCTCCCCACAGTTGCAGTTAGTTTCGAGCTGAACTATCGGCGTACCGGTGTGTGGGGTACTTACATACCGTTACTTATGTAATTTCCAAGGGTTATCTGAACTTCGGCTGTCTACGGCAGTGGTTCCCAACCTTTTCCGTATCGCGTACCACTAATTAAGGTTAAAAAAGGTTGCGTACCCCTTTTTTAAGAATTATTGTTCTACCATTCTACCAGGATCTGCCAAGATCAGAATGCCAAAAAGACGTCATCTATTGTCATAAATGGTAAGGGATTAATGTGTAAAATATATACAAATAAATAGGATACTTGAGGCTGCAAGGTTGTCAATTTCATACTCGTCCGTAAACTGGTCAAGCATCAGAAAGACAATGGCGCTGTTTCTTTGAAACTTCGTAAGCCGAAACTTTAATTTCTTGACGAAAGCAGACAATTTCGAATTCAGAGATTTGGGACCTTCGCGTAACCCTTACGAGGGTCTCGCGTACCCCTTTCGGTACGCGTACCCCCGGTTGGGAACCCTTGGTCTACGGGGACTCCAGGGATTTTAATACACTACTCTCACAGTATTTTTTTTGTTTTTAACTAGAGCTATCTAATTTCTAAACAAACAAGCAAGGAAAATTACTACTCACACTGAACTCTAACGTATACGCTGTTACTCGTCCCTTCCCCTTCGAGGTTTACTGCCGAACATTTGTACTCCCCGGAATGAGCTTTGGAAATGTTGCGTATTACCAAGCTTTGGTTCGACATGATCATTCCTGCTGACAGGTTTTGACTGAGCAGCTTTTCCTGCAAAAACATGGGGACATGAAATCGAACATTTCTTACCCTTTCTGACCCCCCCCCCCCCTCCGTGGCCTACATCGAGGGTGGTGAAAGAATACTCTCCTTCGACTCCGACGGTGGCAACAATGTCCTTTGCAACCTCTGTATCTGCGCTTCCAAAACTTAGATGGAATTTAACGCAAGGATGCGCAGTTTCAGCTGATAAAACTGAATGTTTAATCTACCAGTGATAAAAAATATTTCCGCCATAAGCGTTTGAGTGTTATTCTTTTGTTAAAACTAAAAGTGCAAACCATATTAAGTGTTGTATTCAACACAAACCTAATTCTTAAAGGCTTGTAACAAATTTTTTTTTAATCACTAATACATGTTACGTTGTCTGTTAGCAGTTGCAATGGCGTATCCTTATCTGTCACAAAATTTCTGACAGTTCGTTGGTCGCTGGTCGTCCTTTCAGAGTTTTACTCTACTCTTACTCTACTCTTATAACAAGACCAAAGGCTTCGATGGGATCCGGAAAATTTAATATTTATTGGACTTCTCGATCCAGACAGTCAGATTTGGAAGTCTTCGCCAGACCCCTTTAACATTTTACTGTTTATCCATAACCCACCGCTTAAATATGTACAAAAAATAATGTTACCGTTTTGGAGCTTTTGTTAACTTACTGCCAAATAAACAAGTTCGGATACGGATTCAGCAAGGATGTTTATTGCAATATCTCATCCTAACCGACTTCAGAATGGTCCTTTACCTTGACAAAATTCTTCGTATTTTAGCTGCAATCCCGGTGAACTGCATGCAGAGCAAAAGAGCTAGTGACATTGAGAGAACCTTTCAATCCAAATTTCCTTGTTTTGGCAAATTTCGCCAGCTTATCTGTCGTAGAAATAAAGTTAAAAATTCAATTCAGCATGTCTCCTTACCCTGATACCGAATGTCTAATCGACTTCACAAACAACTTGAGCTTCAACCAAATTTCCAAGTTCGGCCGAATTTGGGGTCCGGCAAGAACACTACGTTCAGATATGGATTCAGATATGGATTCTCCTTACCCCTTAAACGACTCATTGGCTTATAAAACATACTTTTTTTTACCCTTAATTCGAAACCCCCTCTTCTGCCTCCAACTATAGGGCTTAAGACCCATCTACGGACTTGGCCTGTACTTTGCCAGTGAATCCTCGTACGAAGTTTGAAGAACATAATCTCAACCATTCAACCCCCCGACACAACACGACAGACTTCCACGTGTCTGCCGCCATGACTAATGGTCCATTTACACACTGCGTAAAATCCGAGCGTATTTTGAAATCCGAGCGTATTTTACGCACGTTTTAAGCTTGAAAAGATTTCTAGCAACACGGACAAAACGGACCGATTTCTCAAATACGTCCGTATAGCTAGAAATCTTTTCAAGCTCAAAACTTGCGTAAAATACGCTCGGATTTCAAAATGCGCTCGGATTTTACGCAGTGTGTAAACCCGCCATAAACCCAAAGACTACCTACGCTAGGTGTAAAATGCATCTTCATCGACATAGAGATTTCGCTTGTATGGATAGAGGGGTACGTTAGGGACCAGTGTTTTCCGAGAACTGGTCGACGAATTTTCGTTGAGTTGCTCATCAGACAGTTGTAGGGTGCATTCTGCCTTTTTGACCCAGTAAATACCGGTTGGGACTTTGAAGATAACTAAACTGATCGCATACACTTTTTGTTTATCTTTAGTATGTTCGAAAGTTGCAACAGCATGTCTCCTCACTCTTTATCGACTATATCATTGGTTTTAAAATTTCATGCTAAACTTTGGCAGTCCGAGCGAACTACTTGTCCGACCGAAAAATTATTTTCATATTCGGATTCAGCATGTCCTCTTACTCTAGAGTCGAACATCTAATCAACGTTTACCTTTCACAAATTTTCCGTTTTTGCCTGATTCCGGGTGAACTAATTGTCCGGCGAGAAAATAAATTTCATATTCGATCATGTCTCCTTACCCCTAAATCGACTATCTTATTAATTTATTTCGCTCCTTAATTTTAAACCCCTCCCCCTCCCCTAAATATACAGCTATGGAGAAAATCTACAAACTCGACCTTACCCTCGACCGAAAGAATCCCCACACCAAGTTTCATCAAAATATCCCATTACAGACGGACGGACGGACAACTTTTACGAAGTCATAGGTATCCCTCCACTTACGTTTTGGGATCCCAAAAAGGAAGAGCTAAGAAAGAGCTTTCTGTGAGCTTTGAGTTGATACCCGTCTACTTCCCTCTTTGCCGCTGTGCATACAAGATGAAAATCTGTAGGAGGCCTTCAGGCGTGGAGAGCACGCTCTACAGCGCTTCAAATGTGACGTCACAGATGTAGACAACCAATCAGCTGTAAAGGACGACTCAGAGGGCGTTCGTAATGAAATTTCTTCTGCGGGGCTCTCCTACGATATAGCTGTTTGTAGAGGTAACGAATTATGATGGTCAGCGTACCTCCTACCCACCGCGTTTTCATCGAACAGGATATCGAGAACATATTAGAGTATGATGTGCGCGTATTTGACGAAGAGTGGCTAAACGAATTTTTAAGGATGAGTGTCTTGCTGGTATAAAGAAAATGGGGCGATTTCTGAGGCTAGCGATGGAACACATAAGTAGGTCTTTGGAATAAGTCAAACAAATCAAATGGAAATGAGTATTATTATATGTTAGTGAAAATGGGGCGATTTCTAAGGCTAGCGATGGAACACAGAAGTAGGTCTTTGGAATAAGTCAAACAAATCAAATGGAAATGAGTATTATTATATGTTAGTGAAAATGGGGCGATTTCTGAGGCTAGCGATGGAACACAGAAGTAGGTCTTTGGAATAAGTCAAACAAATCAAATGGAAATGAGTATTATTATATTTTAGTGTTTTTTTTGGTACAGTAGAGATATGCTTCCTTCATCATTACTTAACTTCTGGCAGTGCCTCTTTCATCCACTTGCTGTGAAAAAAATAAAATTACCAGTCAGCCATAGTAGCTAACTAAGAGTCCCCCAGAACACCTGAAAGGATGTTGCGGTCTCCTTCATGGGTTGTCGACAAAAAGGCCCAATTCGAAACGTCCCCGACGAAATGTCCCCGTGACAAAACGTCCCCACGACAAAACGTCCCCATGGCGAAACGTCCCCGATCGAAACGTCCCCCGGCGAAACTTCCCCATGGCGAAACGTCCCCGGATACAGATTTTTTTTTCGCTGAGGGATAGCTCGGCCTATGAGATAACTGATTACGTCATCAGTTCAGACAAAAAATGTTCTTGGAATATAAACTTTTGAAAACCACGATGGGTTGACTACTTCCGCATTTAACCGATAGTCAAGAAACACACCAAAGTGTTGCTCCCGCTACAGCCATTTCTTAAAGAAAGCGCAAAGATGTAGTAGTTTGTAAATTTTCGTTTTATCTTTTCTTTAATTTGCTTATTTGTGTGTTAGTTTACGCTGCGATATAACTCATTGATCTCGCTTTTGTTCGATATTTAATTTGGTGATATTCATTATCTAAGGATTTTATTAAAGGAACAAACCCGTCTAACCTACTAGATTTACTATGTCTCTCTATCTTACTAATCGTTCCACCCGCTTTCGTTTCCTCGCTTCCTGTGTCATTTTTATCTAGCATGACGGCACTACGCTTATTTTTATATTTTCCTTGCTTGGCTCTCTTTGAGCCACTGCGGGCTTCCCCTTTCTCTGAGGAGCTTGTTGGTGCTCTTCAGACTGTGCATGTTGCTTCAAACAACCTAGAACTGATCAGTTACGAGTCAATTGCAAGGCATATTACACTACATATTTAACTGAAAACAATACATTTATGAAGCAACCGGTCGATGTCGTTCTTTCCTGCTTATAAGGAATGTTCCCAGATCTTTAATGCACACTCTGAAGTTGTTTTACCCCGATCATGCACCTTAAGATCGAGGCGAACTTAAAATCTATGCTTGGGGACGTTTTGCCATGGGGACGTTTTGACATGGGGACGTTTTGTCACGGGGACGTTTTGACACGGGGACGTTTTGTCACGGGGACGTTTCGCCGGGGACGTTTCGCCAGGGGACGTTTTGTCAGAGGGACGTTTCGTCGGTAAGCCCTCCTTCATACCTCTACTGTAGTTTAATGTAATATAAATATTTTACGTAAATTCAGAGCTGAAATTTGTTCAACTTCAGAAACGTAACGTGAACCAACAAGAGAAGAAACTAAACAAAGTGGATTTCCTTGATTAGACTAGCCATTTTGTCAAAGATGGACCTTGGAGTTGAACAAAAAACAAGAGCTGTAAGCTCATATGGCACTTGCAAGCATATGTAGCCTAGTAAGTAATACCAGCAAGAAAAAATGAAGGGGGCTGAAAATTCAACCTATGGTTTCACGTTAAATATCAAAATAGGAGACAGAAAGCAAAAGGAAACAAGTAGGAAAACAAAAACTGGCAAGGCCGGGTCAGAGGATGGAAGTAATGGTCAAAAGTTTTTTTTTTACTTTTCGGTTAAGATGCGCACTTTAAGGGTGCTAAAAATTAATTTCTAAGCAAAATCCTTGAGGCAAAAAGGCTCATGCACTCATGGCGATCTTGAAAAAGTAAATTTTGCTTCAAAGTATTTTTTGTATTTTGCGGTTAAGATGAGTTCTTTAAGGAATGGTCGGATCGGAGAAGTGACGATGTCTAACCCACTGATTTCTACCCGATGAAAAATTTGTAGCCTGCGTAGTAGTATGGCAGTAGTACAAAAACGTTGCATGTAATACTATGTAATAGCAAAGAATACTATCATTTAATGTGCCTCAGACTGGTCCAATCTTATGTAGTAGTATCCAGTAGCATCCTGTCTTGCCATAGAAGCATCCAGTCTTGCTAACAGTAGCATATAGTAGTATGCAGTAACACGGTAGACTTGAAGTAGAAGCATGTAGTAGCATCGTTAGTACTGCATGCAACTTTTTTGTACTACTTCATAGTACTATTTTGAGATAAATTTTTCATCGGGTAATGCTCCAGCAAAGTTTGATCATCCCTAGCACATCTGGGAGTACCTTATCTCACGATCATTGGAATTCTTGACACCCCCTACAGCCACCCCCCCCTCCGTACCCGAATCCGGTCCGATTCTGTCACTAATGCACCGAGGACTTGTGCCTGTACTTCCCACCAAGTTTCATCCTGACCGCTCCACTCTATGCGTATCACAAGATTTCCGGTTCTTCCCCCCCCCCCCGCGCTAGTTCATCGGATCCGGTCCGGACTTGAAATGGGACACATGAGACATGAGTTTTTTTCAAGATATCAAGTTCAACCCATTCGAAAGTTATGCATGCCACTAATTTCCGGATACCGCCGTCTCCCCCTTCCCCCACGACGGTCGGATCGGGCAGGTGACTGTTTCCAAGTTAATCTGGTCGGGTCTCTGATATGCCTGCCAAGTTTTATCTTGCTAGCCCACCGAGAAGTACATCAACTACGGATCGCCGGAATTCCGGAACCCCCCTCCAACTCCCACCATAGTATCCGAATCCGGTCCAGTTCTGTCAGTTATTTATGTAGAGCTTGTCCTTGTTCTTCCCACTAAGTTTCATCCCGATCGCTCCACTCCGAGAGTTTCACACGATTTCCGGCTCCCCCTCCGACTCCCCCTCAGATTCATCGGATCCGGTCCGGACTTGAGACAAGACATCCGAGACCCGAGGTCTTCCCAGGTATCAAGTTTCATTAAGATCCGATCACCCATTCGAAAGTTATGCATGCCCCTATTTTCTGGATTCCGCAACCTCCCCCTCCCCCCACGATGGTCGTATCGGGCATGTGATTATTTCCAAGTTAGTTTGGTCGGGTACCTAATATGCCTACCAAGTTTCATCGTCCTAGCGTATCTGGAAGTACCCTAACTCGCAAACACCGGACTGACCGACCGACTGACCGACGGAAAAGTGATCGGTATATGGCACTTGGCCGGAAGGCAAGTGCCATAAAAACAGTAAGGGAGTAAGAACAGCGCAGATTTCATTGCGGATTCCCTGCAAAAACAAATTTACTTAAGTGGAAAGCTTTTTGGAAACAGAGCCACTTAAAGTCAGTGTGAAAGCATGTCTATCCGGGGGGGGGGGGGGGGGGGGGGCTTTCCGTTGATTGGCTCAATGGGATTGGATGAAGAATGAAAACACAATAGTGTGATGATAGAGTACAAAGAAAAAACTGATATAAAGAAAAAAGAAAAAAAGAGTCCATCACCTAATGGACGAATGGGTACCTACATTCAGTGTCCACTGTAGCTTGTAAATTCGAGGATTGGCATGAATGAAGCAGTCGAGAAATATATCATCCGTCTCCTTTATGTTCTCAGAGTTAAAAGTTGGTCCAAGGGCAAGCGAAACTGTGGGTTTGACTGAAAAAAAAAATGAATGGATGAAAACCTACGCATTATTTAAATATATTTTATTTATAACCCGCCAAACACACAATCCGAGAGAACAACGAAAAACAAAACAAGATAAATAACAGTATAAACTCACAAAATTTAGACATAGTTCAAATATAAAAAACATCATGTACTCGATGACCAGGAAATTCCCTTTAGTATCCCACTAATCTCCTTTTGAGAAGTCTTTCAAATCACTCAAAGCCTCGCTTGAATTCGAGAAATTGCATTTCACTAGAATGGTAATTAGCCGATGCTAGGGACTATGACTGGACCCCATCATCAAACGGCTCTCCCCTTCGTCAAATAAACAGAGAAATTGGTGTCATAGGGTGCCAATTGCTGTTGCCAATGACCAGGGGTCGAGGTAAGCCAAAGGGAATATGGTGTTGTAGGTTTCTGACGTTCAAGATACTTTGCTCCACTGCTCTACTAAGTTTCCAAGTCTCTCGACAATAAACTCATCTGAGGGCGGTTTCTCCACTGATTCTTAGTTGACGATAGAGAATGGGGCCGTAGACAGCTACAGATAGTTAAACATATAACAATGGCTCAAAACAGAAACATTCCTTTACGAAGTTCGTCAGCGACATTTAGCCCGTCTTGGCAATGGTTCTCGTCAGGCTGAATTGAACAACAACAACAATAAACTCTTGCAACATGCACGGCACTGGACTTCATCAAACTATTCGAGAAGCCGTTGAGGCAAATAACAACGAGCAGGCATAAACCGAGATACAGGCGAGTATTACCTACCGGAAAAGTAGAAAAGTATTATTAATGACTACTCACAATAAAACTAAAGTTAATCAAAATGCAAAAAAAAATTCTCTAATCGTCACCCTAATCGAGCAACAAAAACAGCAGCGGTGGCTGTAATGAAATCTCAGCACTTTTTTCCCAGTAGCAAGTTCTAAAAACTAACTCTCCAAAATGGGACACATAGGAGTTGCTGAAAATTTTACTTATTTAAAAAGTTATTTTCTTCCAGCCATACCAGCAAACAGCCTGAGTGGGACCAACAGAGCAAATAGTAAAATAACACTAGGGAGTAGCGTCAATACTTGGAAAAAGCAGAGCAAAATAACACTAGGGAGTAGCGTCAAGACTTGAAAAAAGTGTCGCACACTCGAATAGCAGCGACACAAGCCCACCAGCGTTAGTGAACGTCTCTACTGAAACTCTCTCAATCGTTCACCAGCGCTGGCTCTGATAACTTCATATTCTGAAGATAGGAAAAAAATGATCAGCCTCCATTATTTCCTTGGTGTAGGCTATGCAGTCCGCACCTTGGCTTTACTAGAGATTTCTAAACCCGGGAGTTTGTCTCGTTTTAAATGCCGCAAGTGTGGTGGGTGGCGGTACGAGTATGGTCCGTTTGCAAAGCATGGAAAGCATAGGTCTTGGCGCTACTCTCTAGTGTTATTTTGATGTGGGATAAAGTGACATACACTCGAATAGCAGTAACCTTAGCTCTACTAGAAACAGCCTACGATTTTTTTTTTTAAATCTGCATTCATTTCCCCGTACCACAACCTCATCAATACCCGCCTGTGGTAAAAGTCGTCTCAAGTATTCTAGCCAGAGCATCATGTACGCAATTATTTAGTTCAGTCTTCCAGCAATCTGCACAGTGCCTTACTGAGTACACTTATCTTTATTTTGACTTTCTAATTTACTGACATTATCACACGAATACACAAAAGACCTGAAGCACAGGAACATATTATAAATAACTTGCAACCGTCTTGGCTGATTATCCAGAAAGATCAAGAAGTGCCGTTGCCAGGATTTGCAAGAAAAAGCTGATCAGCAGTTTGTGGGACGGATAAATTTGTGTCGTGTGACAGCGATGCTCCATGATCTCAACAATGATTTTATTCAGACATTCATAATTTTATTCCGTTTATATTCTTATAAACTGCTAGGCTGCATTTTTCAAACAACGCTGCCATATAGATAGAAGATGTTTTCTAGTTTATTTGTGCTTACGTTATTTAGAAGGAAACATGAACAGCGAATTCAGTCGAACCAGATACAGAAAATCTTTTTTCCCGGATAATGGAGTTTCTTCATGTCAAGATACGCACGGCTGTGGATCGACAAATCCAGAAGTTTGTAGAAGTAAGAAAACTTTCGTATGCGGTCGCCAGGATCTGCAAGACGGAGCTGGTCAGCAGTTTGTCCGACTCATAAATTTGTGTGTTGTGACAGCGATGCTACATTACCTCAAACAATGATTTCAAAAACTGCTTGGCTGCACTGGTCAAATTATGCTGTCATATAGATAGAAGATGTTCTCTAGTTTATTTGTGCTTTATACGTTATTTCGAGAAGATGTTCTCTAGTTTATTTGTGCTTTATACGTTATTTTGAAAGAAACATGAACAACGATAAAAACAATTAAGTGGAACCAGATACAGAAGATGTTTTTTCCCGGATAATGGAGTTGCTTCATGTCACGATACGCACGGCTGTGGATCGACACATTCAGAAGTTTGTAGAAGTAAGAAAACTTTCGTATGCGGTCGCCAGGATCTGCAAGACGGAGCTGGTCAGCAGTTTGTCCGACTCATAAATTTGTGTGTTGTGACAGCGATGCTCCATTACCTCAAACAATGATTTCAAAAACTGCTTGGCTGCACTGGTCAAATTATGCTGTCATATAGATAGAAGATGTTCTCTAGTTTATTTGTGTTTTATATTACTACGTTATTTCGAAGGAAACATGAACAACGATAAAAACAATAAGCGGAACCAGATACAGAAGATGCTTTTTCCCGGATAATGGAGTTGCTTCATGTCAAGATACGCACGGCTGTGGATCGACACATTCAGAAGTTTGTAGAAGTAAGAAAACTTTCGTATGCGGTCGCCAGGATCTGCAAGACGGAGCTGGTCAGCAGTATGTCCGACTCATAAATTTGTGTATTGTGACAGCGATGCTTCGTTACCTCAACAACGATTTTAAAAACTGCTTGGCTGCACTGGTCAAATTATGCTGTCATATAGATAGAAGATGTTGTCTAGTTTATTTGTGCTTTATATTCTTACGTTATTTCGAAGGAAACATGAACAACGATAAAAACAATTAAGTGGAACCAGATACAGAAGATGTTTTTTCCCGGATACTGGAGTTGCTTCATGTCACGATACGCACGGCTGTGGATCGACACATTCAGAAGTTTGTAGAAGTAAGCAGTTTGCTCCATTACCTCAACAATGATTTTAAAAACTGCTTGGCTGCATTTGTCAAATCATGCTGCCTTATAGATAGAAGATGCTCTCTAGTTTATTTGTGTTTTATATTCTTACTTTATTTCGAAGGCAACATGAAACAACAATGAAAACAATAAAAAACTGGAACCACATACAAGAGACGGTATTTCCCGAGATAATAGAGCTTCATGTCAAGATACGAGAATTCTTTTAGCACTGCTGCTTACACGACGTAAGCAAAGTTTCGCATGCAAAAAATTACAATACCCCATCTCAGCTTCCACATCGGGGCCTGTCTCATTTGTTTTGTCAGTTTTATTACTGATTTACCGTGTCTTTTAGCGTAAATAAACTTACTTTGTTAGCAACTTACTGAGATAGCAACTTCTTCTTACTTACTATAGACAAACAACAATATGTTGGATCAGCAGCATTGATATACCGATCGTAACCTGGTCCAGAATGGACATCAGAGAACTAACTATATACCTGATGGATCTGATGTAGGAGTTCATTGTGGATAAACAACATGTTTGCGGGACCTGGCGAAGACTGGAAATCTTCATGACCTGATTGTCTGGTTGAGGAAATCCACGAGGGGTTGCCTTCTCCTCGGCACCTGATGTACACACTGTCCCGGCACCAGCCAGCACTGACCGAAATCATCTATAGATTAGGCGATTCCTCCTTTAAACGCTTATAAACATGCTTACTTTAATGTTCTAATACGTGGCAACCATTGCGGGCTGGTATCAACCGGCACCCGGAATTTGCTGTCCTTAAAAATTGAGAGTGCAACCCGTCGGAAATCCAATGAACATTCCCCTTTTGAATCCCACAGAAACAGTCGGTCTTGCTTGTCTCCCTTATCAGGATGCACCATCAGTAGACTTTGTTGCAGACGCTCTGATTCAAATGGACTCGAGAAAAGCACTGTAATGCTGTGCGCAGACGATCGGGATTTCCCGACCGTATTCCCTTCACTTTCATCATAAAGTTGAAAAAATCGCAACTTTTCCGTATGCAACTGAGAAAGAAAATTTTGTCAGGAATTCCAGTCCGTAAGCACCCGACCGTGATGACCTGCCCAAGGCATCAACGAAAACCGTCTAGTTTTATGCTGCGCACGATCAAGTTTTACCGGCAGGATTTTCTTTACTTTCATCATCATCAGTTTCATGATCAGTTCATCAGTTGTATAATCTCAACTTTACCGGCTTTAGAGATGCTGCAGAACATCATGGCAGGAATTTCAATCTCAGAGCAACGTTGCGAGAATCGACCTGATTATTTGTCAAAGGCTGCGACAGTAAATCGGGATCTGTGAACTAATTGTCTTCCCCTTTTAAGTGTCTCGGTCCCGTTAATACCCAAGTATGTGGAGATTCTTCAAACTACCCGACTCGTAGATTTTGAGATCTGGTAGCACACTGTGGCGGGACGTGTTTCGGAGTTATGTAGTTCGGTGTAGTTTCGTCCGGAGTGCCTTTACTGAGTGAACTCCACATTTTTACTCTGACTTTGTTGTTCACTGACTATCTAATCAAGAAGTGTGGTTGCAATGATCTGCAAACCATGGCTCATTAGTTCGTCCGATGTTGAGTTGCGACAGCGATGCTCCATAATTTCCTTACTTAATGCTTGTCTGTTTCTAACCCAGGATAAACCTTGGTTGTTTCCCCAAAACAGATTCCTGAATTCCAATGATGAAGTTTTGGTGGTTTACTTGAAACTGAAGTTTCAACTGTTACAGTTTCGACCGGCTCATTTAAAAACCAGGTGTCATTATATCTATGAATTATGAATATGTATTTCAATTCAACTCAATTCAAATATTTTACTGACCTCCAAGATCGGAGAGTATAAAGTGAAATAAATACATACAAATTGGCCCAACATGTAATACTACAAACAAACAATCTGGTCAAATGAATAATGAATAATGTTCATGAAATATAGCAAAAAACAAAACGGAATGGATGACGAGCGTCGTAATTGGTTATCATGTACAACTGTTCTAAAGTTCTACCCACTTCAGAAATAACAAGAAAATAAACAGAGCGGAGTTTCCGCTTTTGAAATTTCTGCCAACAGAATATGGGAGTTGCATAATTAAGCACATTCTTGTCCACAAAGTTCTAGCAAGAGGGGGTTTCACAGAACAAACGTGGACCAGAGTATGTTACACGAGAAATCGGACCAAAGCGAATGATGCGAATTAGCGAAATTGTATTCAATTCGATTTTAATTCAATTAAATTTATTTTCAAACCATTCAAGAACTAGCCGAATTTTCGTTTTTTTGTCATAACAAGAGCTGAAAGCTCATATGGCACTTGGAAGAACAGTTAGCATGTTTGTCAGATACGGTTTGCAGATGTCAAGGCCGCATCTCTCTCCCGATATTTATTTCATCAGAAAATCGACTTGATCTACTAAATCTGAAATAAACTCCACTCACTGATAACTGTTTCTCCCACAACGATGATCGGATCGGGGGAGGGACTATTTTTAAGCCAATCTGACAGGGTCCCTAACATGCCTGCCAAGTTCCATGGTCATAGCACAGCCTGTCAAGTTTTATGGACATGGCAGATTTGGAAGTACCCCAGCTCGTGATGACCAGAATTGTGGAAAACTCTCTCAAACTCCCCCAACTGTGACAACATCCGGTCCTGTTCTGACAGTATTGTCTCTACGGCTTATGTACGTTCTTTCCTTAAAGTCCCATCCCGGTCTCTCGACTCTAAGCGTTTCATGAGATTTCTTGCACCCCCCCTCCACCCCCCCCCCCCCCCAGTTATTGGATTCGTTCCGAACTTGAAAATGATCCTCTGAGGCACTTGTTCCTGACACTCCTCAAGTTTCATTCACGTCCCATCACCCGTTCTAAAGTTATGCATGTCACTAGATGCTGGATTCCCCATCCCTCCACTCCCCCAACATCACCGTATCGGTGAAGGAACTATTTCCAAGTTGACCTAGGAAAGTACCTAATATTTCAACCAAATTTCATGGTTATGGTACATCTGGAAGTACCCTAACTGATGATCACCGCAGAAATCCAAGAAACCCCCTCCGACACATTCCACTGCGACACGATCCGGTCCTATTTTGTCAATAAAGTATCTAGGGTTAATGCTCGATCTTAGCTTCAAGTTCCATCCCGATCCCTCAACCCTAAGCTTTTCAAAAGATTTCCGGCCCCCCCTCTACCCCCACCCCCAGTTATCGGATTCGGGCCAGATTTGAAATTTAAAATCTGAGACACTTGTTCTTCACACTTGTCAAGTTTCATGCATGTCCGATTACCCGCTCCAAAGTTACGTATGATTCTAGTTTCCGGATTCTCCATCCCTCCACTCCCCCCGCGATGGCTGGATCGGGGAAGTGATTATTTCCAAGTTATCCTGGTCGGTTCCCTCATATGCCTTCCAAGTTCTATTGTCCTAGCTTATGTGGAAGCGTCTCAGGAGATTTCCTGTGCCCCCCTCCAGCCCCCCCCCACAGGTATCGAATCTGGTCCGGATTTGAAAGTGAATATCCGAAACACTTGTCCTTGACACATGTCAAGTTTCACGCATGTCCGATTACCCTTTCCAAAGTTATGCATGTTAATAGTTTCCGGATTTTCCATCCCTCCCCCCCCCACTATGATCGGATCTGGAAAGTGATTATATCCAAGTTAATCTGGTCGGTTCCCTGATATTCCTGCCAAGTTTCATTGTCCTAGCTTATGTGGAAGCGTTTCCCGAGATTTGTTTCGTTTTCCACTTTTGTTTGGACCACATGATCTTACCTTATCTTTGAACCATATACAGTCCCGCATTCGCTCCCGAATACATCTAAGTGTTGGCGCAGCGGTAGAACACTGGCATAGCGAATCAGACGTCCGTGGTTTGATCTGCATTTGGGCAGCACTCTTTTTGCTACGTTTTGCTCCGCTTTTGCTTTATTGTTTCCGGACTCCCGGATCCGGGGAAAGTCGAATTGGGGAAGTGATTATTTGTATGTTGATCTGGTTGGGTCCCCGATATGCCTGTGAAGTTTCATCGTCCTAGCTTGTGTGGAAGTGCCTAAACTAGCAAAACCTGGACAGACCGACAGAACGACAGAATGACAGACCGACAGAAATTACGATCGCTATATGGCACTTGAGTATGCTCAAGTGCCAAAAAATAGCTGTATCATGGTAAAATAACGTCAAATGAAAAGTGAATAAATGCAACAACAACAATGATGACGTCAAACATAAAGTAAATAAATACAACAACAACAGTGAAACAAGATTCTCAGACAGTATGATTGATACTCGAGGGGCTGCCCACTCTCGTTCAGTGTCCTGCAAGTGCCCGGTGCCGTGGTGCCCGGCCGGTGCCGGCACCAGATGACACCAGTCAGCACCGGCCACCACGTGTTAGAACATCAAAATCAGCATGTTCAGAAGTGTTTGAAAGATGCATCGCCTAATTTCAGACCGGCATCGGTGCCGACACTGCTTCATTGTTTCGGCCGGTGCCAGCTGGTGCCGGGAAAGGGTGTACAGCAGGTGACCGGGAGTTGTTAACCCCTCGTTGATACTGAAAACTTCGCGTTACAAAGACGATGAAGTATGTTAAGTACTGTAGGATTTAGCTTATTTTAATGTCAGTTGTAATAATTACAACTGACCATTTAACGCTTCTAATTGCGTGACCAAGCTATAATTTCGTGGCCAAGCTGACTGACTGAGTTTGTTGTCAACTATATTCTACATAAAAAAAACGCGGAATATGAATCAGATGTTGAATAGAAAATTTCAAAATAGCACAAGCGAGACCATAAGACAAATAATAGGCAACAAAAATAGTAAGAAGAACGAAAATACAAACTAAGATAGATATTCATAAATAGTCAGGCCGTTTTAAGCAAGCAGGTCCTTACTTTTGCCCTATGTTGCTCTTTCGCCCCGATTTACAAGGAGAGAATATTTTTCATTTGGTAGTTCTTTCCGAAGGGTTGCAAGATTTCAGAAGGGAGACATTTGCAAGAGAAATGATGGTTGAGTTGAGGAGGATTTGGTTAGGAATTCGGGAAAGAAAAAACTCCGGGACCTCCCGATGAAAAATTTATTTCAAAATAGTATGAAGGTGTACGAAAAAGTCGCAAGCAGTACTAACTGATGCTACTACATGCTTCTACTTCAAGGTTACCGTGCTACTGCATTCTACTGCATGTTAGTATTAGCAAGACTAGACGCTACTATAGCAAGACAGGATGCTACTGGATACTACTGCTTAAGATTGGCCCAGTCTGAGGCACATTGAATGATAGTATTCTTTACTATACATATCAATATATGCAACTTTTTCGTACAACTATCATACAACTACGCAAGCTAAACATTTTGAGTCGGGTCCGTAATTTCTGGAGGTTTCGAAAGCAGGAGTGGTGTTTATAATATCATATTTCGAATTAGTGAGTCTATTTTTTTTTTATAATTTCGTTTTTCCTGACCCCTCGGACTTTTTGGGAAAACAAATTCATTTATTCTCTAGGCCCTAGAACGCGAAGCAAGAATGACCAAAACCCAAACTTCCTCCCAACAGAATCGTCAGAATCGTTGGTTATTCGTCTCATATTTCATTAAGCATTTCAACTCTTCTTAACATTTTGTGCACTCTTTACATACTTCAGATTCCATATAGTAAGCGTCAATACCCGTTTTGCTTTGATACAGAGGAATTGAACCATTTTTTTGTTAGAATGCGAGCAACTCTCAGTTCCAAGGGAACATTTTCTTAATGGGTATAACATTAAGTTCTTTTAGAAATACAGAGCAAAAGCAAAGATTTTCCAGTCCTTAAAAGTGCCTTAGCTAGATAAAGGGATGTCTTGAGTTATGATTAATTGATATTTATAATTTGTAAGAAACTGAATTTAGTTATGCTATGATAGTTTCTAAATATACCGATCTCTCTCTCTCTCTCTTGTCTCGGCTGAATGATCCGTTTCCAAAGTAGTTTATTTTAATATTTCATAGGGTCATAAGTTTGTTTAGTTTTTAATCGCACTGAATACGGTTCTTCCGTCACGATTTCTAGTATTTCTCAGTTCCGCTCTACAACCAAAGTTATACTTACAGTTGATGGTAAGTCTCATGGATTCCTCAATGACCGCATCAGTCATATGACTGTTCACCGCCCGGCACGTGAGAGTCCTTCCATTGTCGGAACAGCTGGGAATGTAGAAGAGGGTTGACACCGTCACCTTCTCTGTGGTTGACACCTATCGGGAAAAAACGAATCATTTTGCACACTTGAAGAACCTCCGTCCGTCCTCATTATCACCGATTTGCAAGACACCGCAAACCTTACTTACAAACAAGACATTCGAGATCACATGTTTCGTCCCAAAAACCAAATTATATAACTTTTTTATTTATTTTATTTCTATCCGCCGAAATTCGCGAGTCCGTTGCTAACAGTAAAGCACAAGAACATACATGTAAATTCAACAATAGGCTACATACGAATATTTTTAAAGGACCTCTCGCACTATTTACTTACATTATTTTAAAATATATTAATACTTTAAAACTAGGCTGTGCTTTCAACAAATAACCCACAGTTTTGGCTGTTTAAGCCTTTTCGAAGACCCGTTGACTTACAGCGAAAACAGGGAAACAATTTACAGAACCGGTTTTTCGGTTATAAATACACTAGAGTAGCATAAAAAGAAAATAAGTAAATTGACAACCACAAAACGCAGCAAAACAATTAGTTTACATGGCAGCTTGGAAGATCGAATATAGAGTTTTCTTAAGTAGGTATTATTTAGCATTAGAAGCTACTTTTGACGTAATTGAAGAGATAACTAATAACCCACAAATAACCCACGGTTTCGGCTGTTTTAAGCCTTTTCGAGACCCGTTGACTTGCAGCGAAAACAGGGAAACAATTTACATAACCGGTTTTTCTGACGGAAAAAACTCTCACAGACAACCGTCGACAGCGTGATAAACATCGAAGGTAGCAAAACACGGCAAGTGAGAAAGTCGGCGTGGTTTATCTAGTGGGTTAGATTGTACCGTACGAAATCTGCATCTCCGGATTTAGAAATATATGGAGTGAACATGGAAGTAGGTTGCGTTAGTATTATAGGTAAGACAGGTCCTTTAAGAAATTTTGATACATGAGTTCTCACAAATAGCCTACCGAGAAGATGATTCTGTCTAAGTCTTTGTTTTCTTGATCTGCAGAAGTACCGATCCTCCTTATAACAATAACCAGCCCAGCTCAGCTAACATAGTTTTTAGTAAATAAAATAAATAAATAAATGAGTGAATATTTTTATTTATCCACTTCTATAAAAATTAAATATTGCAGTACATAGAGAAGAGAAAGAGAAAAGAAAGGACACAACTTAAATTATAGTAAAAATTTACACTTCAAATAAACGGACAGAACCTTGTTGCCGAGATACAGCTGCAACTGACAGCTTTTTTGCAGCTCGTGAAGTTTACGGTTATATTTGTACTGCAAATTTATTGATTATTTTCTTTTTTTTTGTGCCAAGAAGAAGAGGAATTTACGGTATCAGAAATATGAAACTGAATAGCAGCTACACCGTTTATTCTGCAGGGTGTAAAGTCCAGAAAGGTAAGAGTAGGTGGCGTAGAGCTTGGCGTGACCTCGGTGGTTTTGTTTTTTTTCGGTTGGCAACAGTTTTAGCATATCCAGCCTGAATTTTGTTTTTGTGAAGTGACGTACCGGGCCAACGGATTTTTGACAAACAGGGGATAGAAAAAATAAATCAGTTCAGGAATTCAAAAATAGTTTACATTCACTGAAGAGTTAACCACATTTGTCAACAGTTAGAGAAAGACCAATTTAAAGGAAAGGCAATGAAACTTTTGAAATCATGCGAGAAAGAGTGACTTTAGATCTTGAGACAAGTGAAAAATGGACAACATATGCAATGAAGAAATATCGGGAAAAAACAATCAAACAAGTTTAAGTTATATATGAAAGAATATGGGAAATATGAATTATCAAATACCCGGAGATAGTACACCCCCCTGCAGGAGGCAATACCCATATGCAAGAATCCTTCATTTTTGCGCATTGGTTTAAAAGCAGACGCCTAACCAGGATGCAAGTTTCTGGACAACATCCCTCTTCAGTTTCCCCATACATCACTGTCTCTAATTTGTTGTGCGTTTCGGTAATTTGTTTTTATGGCACTTGCCGGGAAAGTGCCACTTAGCGATCGCACTCCCTGTCCGTCGTCGTCGGGCGGTCCGGGATTTACTAGTTGGAGGGGGAGGGGGGGGGATCCGGAAAACTGAGATTCGTATAACTTTCGAACACGTGATGGGATCTTAACGAAACTTGATAGTTGGAAAGACCTCATGTCTCGGACGACCCACTTCAAATCCGGTAGGGATCCGGTGACTCGGGGGAGCTGAAGGGGGGGGGGGGGCGGAAAGCTTAGGAAACGCTTAGAGTAGAAGGATCGGATTGAATTTGGTGGGGAGAGCAAGCATAAGCCCTAGATACGTTCTTGACTGAAACAGATCGTGTCGGAGCTCTTTGGGGGTGTTGGAGGGGTTTTCGCGGGAAGACAGGTGACCGCTAGTTAGGATACTTCCAGATATGTGCTAAGGACGTTGAAACAGGGCAGGAATATTCGTGACCCGATGTTACAGACTTAACGACACAACGCCCTAGAAAAAATTCCGTTCCTGGATCCGACCATTTTTTCATGGAGTTAATAAGGGAAGGGGAATCCGGAAATTACTGACTTCCGTGGATGCAAACGGGAAGTCCGATTCGAATGAAACTTGACGCGTGATAAGAACCGATTACCTAGGTATGCAAAGCATGTGTCTGAGCCACATGAAGCCATGGTAGGGGGAGTTGGGGGAGGGGGGGGGGGGGGGGGTCCGGAAGCTTTGTGACATGGACAAAAATCAAACGATTGGGCCGAACGGGATGCATGTTGGATTGGATGCATCGGATGCAGAGTAACGAGCTTTTGCGCCCTAAATTTTTATAGTGAGTCCGGACCGGATCCGGCAACGGTAGGAGGAGGACGAAGCGGGAGCCTGAACTTAGCAGATATGCTCCGATTCGATTCAAACTTGATGGACGGCCCTGGAAGAGGAGATGTCAGAGACTCGAACATTTTTTTTCGAGTCGTATTCGGCCACAGTGGGGGAAGTTCCGGGAATTTTGTGGCTCGCATAGTCGTAAAACGAGTCGAGCGATCTGAATGAAACTTGGTAAGTAGATGTGTGATATGACTTAGATAATTATTTTAGGGTCCAAACCGCATCCGAGGAACGGAATTTCCTGAAAAAGTGATCGATTCGAGTGATGTGGTAAGAGAAGAAACTCTGAATGATCCATATTTGTGTACGAACCAGATTCGGCCGTGTGGCCCGTCTAGAGATCAAATGAGTGAATCTAAACTTGAAAGGTAGAAAGTCATTTTTTTTTTAGATGATTCGAGGAGATGCCAGACATGCTCAGATTCGAGCGAAACTAGATATCCGAACCTAGGGCGGTTAAAGGGGGTATTTTGTAACGTTCTCATCTGCTTTCTTGCACCACCTACTCTTAACAAGTGCCAGATGAACTCGTGGCTCTTGTTCGTCTCAGGGGTGGCCCGAAGCACTCGGGCCCGGGGGGGGGGGTGAGGCCCCTCATTTCAACGACTTCTGGATCGTAATATACGACTCGCACGTACCAACAAAAATGAACTGTTGCGACTACGCGGCAATGGCGCACATTCCCCACCAACAAATAACAGAGCCGGTGTAAAACTAGCTGCAATGCATCAACTGAAATTAGTCTTGTAATAAATTTTTTTTTTTACTTATGTTCATAGCCTCAGCTTTACATTTTAACTTTCACTAAAGAGGAAAGCTTTCAACGCCTGTACCCGGGACAAATTAAAGCAAGCGCCGCAGGCAATTTTTTTTTAATCTGCCTCTGTCTAGAAAAATTCTAGCCAGCCTTTAATGTGTTTCAAATCTAAAAAGTTCCAAGCCTAATCGCCAAGTAAATGACACACCGTTCCTCTAAATAGAGGATCCTACGAAATGCGCCACAGGCGAAATTTTGTGAAAGGCTGAGGAGCAGACCGTCTTTTTGCGAACCCATTGAAAAGAAAAGAAAAACTTTGAAATCACAAATCTGACCGTCGAAAAAAGCGACAAAATAGTCGCCATAGAAAACAAAATAGACACAAATTAGATTTGTTCCGAAAAGTTTGCCAGTGCATTGAAAGAAAGAAAAAAAATCCGGATTTATGGACGCCGAGGAGCAGAGCATCTTTTTGCGATCCCAATTTAAAGTTAAGAATAGCTATGAAATCACGACTCTGTCAATCGAAAAAGTGACAAAATAGTGCCCATAGAAATGGAAGTACATTTGCTCCGAACTAATAGCAAAAAAAGTAATTTTCACGTTAAAACACACTTCCTCAGAAACGAAAAGTTTGCCAGTGCAAAAAAAATCCGGATTTACGGACGTAACGAACTTTTGGTCTTGGCCTGACAGGAGTTTAAAGATGGAAGAAGACGCTGGTTCGCCGACGAGACTTCAGTTGCGTTTTTTTCAGGGTGATTTGATGTACTTTTGTTTCATTATAAAAGTACCGTGTACCGTTTTATTTGTTGTTCGACACACTGTACTTTCATGTCGAAAACTAAAGCAGGTAAAGCTACAGTGAGCTTCATCTGAAGAATTGCAACTTAAAACTGGTTTGCGAAATTTGATTCTACGTGACAGAAGATGCTATACACAGGAAATGAAGACGAGAAGTTCGGTTTTAGAATAACTTAAACATAGAAGAGATCATTTTCGAGTTGTATGAGTGTCCTGAATTTTACGAAGTCTTTTCAGATGTGCTTTGACACTAGCATACAGGGGCGCCACGTATGGGAGGGGGATGCACCCCCCCCCCCTCCTCCGATGCTGTCGGCCAGCCGGTAAAAAATAGCTGAATCGGCGCGAAGCGCCGCAATTTTTCGTAAAAACAGTCGATTTTTTTTGGAAACAGTCGATTTTTCTTCAAAACCGCCAATTTTTCGCAAGTCAATTTTTCTTAAAACGGTCGGTCTTTCTTTAAATCAGTCGATTTTTCGTCAAAACAGTCGTTTTTTTCGCAAAAAAGCCGGTAAAAATTACCAGCCAGTCGGTAAATACCTTGCTCCTCCCATATTTGATAGTGCTATGATTCGCAGTCAGCTTGGGCTGAAGGATTTTTTGCTCCTCCTCCCCCCCCCAAACATTGCTAGCATAGAGGCCAAAAATTTACCTCCCGACTAGAATGAGCTATTCCAGCGTCTGCAGAACCCCTACTGTCCTGGGAAACGAATTTCGGGTGTCTATGAAAATCTTCCTTGTACTTTTCAAGCATTGTACCCACCTCAACCTCTCTTTGTAATCAACATTTTTCCTTCTGTTCTGGGCATACTTGTTTCGCGGGTCTCCTGTCATTTGATTTCTGATGGCTTTTCCATTCTGTTTAGAAATTCCATTCCTTCTTTTTTCACTTATAGCCAAAGATGACCAACAATCAATGCACATAACCTTGTCTCTGGCTTTTGGTCTGTAAGGTACATCAATGTTACCCAGTCAGACTTCACTTTAACAACTAACCTATTGTAATTTTGACAGGCTAAAATCTGAAAGACCCAAGTGAGGCAGATTCAAATCCCATGGGAGTATAACAGGTAGCCGCAATGCTGCCCCCATGAATCATGTCTCTGACCTGTCGGGGTTACAAAACCTGGTTTAAACGACTCGACAACTTGTCTTTATGGACTGGCTTACGACTGAAGCTGTGCAGAGACAAAATTAACAATTTTTTTTAAACGACTCGGATTGTTTTTGGTTAAAATGAATGCGAGTCGTACTTTTGCTAAGTCGTATCAGTCGTTTATTTTGGCGAGGCCAACGACTTAACAGAAGGCAGGGGGGGGGGGGTGAATCACCCCCCCTTCGGGCCACCCTTCGTCTTTGAAATTCTCATTTTGTTCTTCGTGGCGGGTTGGAAAAATAAATTAAAAACAAAACGTCACTAGTTTATTTTCATGTTACTATTGGCTTTTAAATTAAACAAAATATCCCTTTCCAATACAGCCCATATGTTGCAACCTATCAAAACATTATACATTGAATCTCAGTTTTGTATCCCATAGATGGTTGGAAAAACAAATAATTAATAAACGAAACGTCACTAATACATGTTCATACTATTATTTGCTTTTACATGAAACAAAATATCGGTATACATCGGATTTCTGTTTTGTTTCTCATGGCGGGTTGGAAAAATAGGTAATAAAAACAAAACATCACCAATTCATTTTCATGCAATTATTGGCTTTTACTTAAAACGGAATATCCCTTTCCAAGACGTGTTGGCCGTGTTTCCAAGACCACGGTATCTGCTACCGCGGTAACTGGATCTGCAATTAGTCGTTTTTGCAGTAACCGTGGTATCTGATATATGGTTGCTCTGCAAAAACAACAATTGCCAAAATTGCGCTTTTCGAAGTCATCCCAAAAGAAAAACTGATATTCAGTCACGTCACTAAGTGCCAAACTTGTTTCCCACCAATTTGACTAAAACTGATGAAAGTGAGATGACTTTTTCAGATACCACGACCAGTTACCACGGTCGGACCGTGGTACTGATATTCAGATATCAGATATTCGATAACTGGCCAGATACCACGATAACTGCAAAAACGCCTTTTGACCGTGGCATCAGATACCATGATAACTGCAAACACGACTTTAGACCGTGGTATCAGATACCATGGTATCTGCAAAAACGCAACTATTATTTGTTGGATTTCTGTTCTGTTCCTCATAGCGGGCTGGAAAAAAAAAATGATAATAAAAAACAAAGCGTCATTAATACATTTTCATGCTATTGTTGGCTTTTAAATAAAACAAACATCCCTTTCCAGTATATGTGACAAACTATCAAAACATGATATGTTAGATTTCTGGTTTATACCTCATGCCGGCGAGTTGAAAGACAAGAGCTGTAAGCTCATATGGCACTTGTAAGAATAGTAGTAGTTAAGGGTAACAGCTAAGATTTGGGCTGTGTTGAGGGCACATGATTATGGACCTTTCGAATTCACGAAAATGAATGGTTTAGTAAAAATATGCCATGCACTTTGCGGTTACAATGCGCAATGTAAAGGGGCTAGGAATCCGTTTCGTAAGCAAATGCACTGGTACACAAATGAACATGGGCCCTTGGGTCATGAAAGTATATCATTCGCTCGAAAGTACTATTTTTTTTTGCATTTTGCGGCTAAGATGCGCACTTTAAGGGGATCAAACTGAATTTGGAAGCAAAATACTTGGGGCACACATGGTCATGGGCCCTTGGGGATCTTAAAAATGTTTAGTTTCTAAAAAATGTATAGTTTCTTAAAAATATTTTTTCCACTTTGTGGTAACATTGATGCTGGAAAATCATTTGAAAGAAAAACCCTTGAGGCATAAACTATCACTGGCCCTTGGGTATCACGAAAATGGATCTTTTGGGAAAAAATTTTGTTTCACTTGGCAGTTAGATACGCACTTTAAGGGGGCTGAAAAGTCATTTCATATACTTTAGGTACAAATGATCATGGGCCCTTGGGAGATTACGAATGTGTTCATGAGATCAGAAACACATCCTTTAGCCAGCTGTCAAGTTTCCTTCGGGTCCGACCAACCGTTCAAAAGTTATACAAATTCAGGTAGTCCGGATTCCAGTTTCCTCCACTCCCCCGAAGATAGTCGGATCGGGGAAATTACTGATTCCAAGTCAATCTGATCGGGTCCCGGATACACCTGCCGAATTTCACCGTCCAAGTGCGTCTGTAAGTACCTTAATTCGCGATCCTCGGAGTTCCAGAAAACCCCTACCAGGACCCCCGATGTGCGCCGATCCGGTCCATTTCTGTCAAACATGTCTTTACATCTTGTCCTTGTTCTTCTCACCAAGCTTCATCCCGGTCCCTCCACTCTAAGCTTGTTCCAAGATTTCCGATCCCTCTCTACCCCCCCCCCCCCCCCAGAGTTATCGGACCCGGTCTGGACACGAAATGGTAATCCGCGAGCCCTTTCCAACTGTAAGTTTTGTTTGTGTCCGATCGGACACAAACTTACCCCAAGATCCCATATTTCCCCTCCCTCCCCTCCCCCCGATGGTCGGATCGGGGAAATGACTGTTCTTAAGTCAATCTGGTCGGGTCCCTGATAAGTCTGCAAAGTTTCATCGTCCTAGCACATCTGGAAGTATCTTAACCCGTGATAACCGGAAAGCCGGGACCCAGCCTCCCCCCCCCCCCCACAGTGCCCGGATCTGATCTGGTTATGTCAACAATGTATCAAGGATATGTGCTTGTTCTTCCCACCAAGTTTCATCCCGATCCCTCAACTCTAAACGTGTCACGATGTTTTCTGTACCCTCCCCTCACCACAACTCCCCCAGCAGTTGGCGGATCCGGTCCTGACATAAAATGGGACATATATGAGGCATATGTTCTTTACACATATCAAGTTTCATTCAGATCTGATCACCCGTTCGAAAGTTACGCATGCCTCAATATTCCGGATTCCCCCTCCCCCCCCCCCCCCACGATGGTCGAATTGGGGAAGTGACTATTTCCAAGTCAGTTTGGTCTGGCCCCTGGGTCAAGTTTCATCATCCTAACACATCTGGAAGTACCTTAACCCGTGATAAGCCTCTCCCCCTCACCCCCCCCCCCACAGTGCCCGGATCCGATCAGGTTATGTCAACGATGTATCAAGGATATGTGCTTGCTATTCCCACCAAGTTTCATCCTGATCCCTCACTCTAAGCGTGTCACGATATTTCAGGTACCCCCCCCTCCAACTCCCCCCACAGTTGTCGGGTCCGGTTCGGACGCAAAATGGGACATTTGAGGCATGTGTTGTTTCCACATTTCAAGTTTCATTCAGATCCGATCACCCGTTCGAAAGTTAGGATTGCCTCAATATTCCGGATTCCCCCTCCCTCCACTCCCCCACGGTGTTCGGATCGGGAAAGTGAATATTTCCAAGTTAGTTTGGTCGGGTCTCTAATATGCCTGCCAAGTTTCATCGTCCTAGCACATCTGGAAGTACTCTAACTCGAGAAGAGTGGGCCGACCGACCGAAAAGTGTTCGGTATATGGCACTTGAGCGAAGTTGCAAGTGCCATAAAAATGAAGAATAAAAACAATACTTCACTTATACATTTTTATTCTATTATTCACTTTCAAATTAACTACAATATCTCTTTCCATTAGATGTCAAAAGCCACCTCTCAAAACATCATATTGGATTTATTGGAATCATAACAACAAACAATACGATGGAGTATACGAGGAAAGAAGTAGAAAAAATATGATATCTAATTTCTTTGTTCCTGGGGGGTTTCGCTAATATTTTCGAAAGTTTGTCCGTATATTACAAGAAAACAAAAAAAAACTGGACAGAACTTCTCTTTGTAGGCTATTTGTTACAACTGGGCGTCGAGTATTGGATTTTTTGGAAGAAAAATTAAAAATCTGAGCTCAAACTTCGTGCTTCTCATTTGGGTTGGCTGTTGTTTATGAAAAGGTTTTCCAAGAAAGGAAAATGAATGGGACAGAATATACACTTTTCAATACATATTGCAGCCAATGAATCAAAATATTATATATTTGGTCGCCTGGTGAACAAGAACGAAAGTTTCGACTGAATCCCAATGAGGAATATTTATTGATTTTTTTTTTGGTTGTTTTTATCTTACCGTATATTTTCATGTCCAGCTGAATTATTTGTCTTAGCTTGCTATTTTGTGCACCTTTATGACCGAAAATTTTATCAGACTATTATGTTCATGCGTAAAATTCCGGTTTGAACGAATTCCGCCGGATTATCCATCCAAGGCTAGAAAAGACATTATTTGTTGATTCGCCATACCGGTACATCAATCTTCCAGCCATTTTCATAGGAGAACTTCTTATGCCCCTAAATTTGAAAGCGCATACACCTCCACTAAATTTCAGGTAAAAATCACCCTTCATACGTTGTTTTTTCCATACCTACATTACCCAGAAACATGGTATTGACCCGATCTGAAAGCTCGACGAGCTATTTCAACGAATATTGTGCAGTTAGAGCGGTCATGAGTGACTAGGAATTGTTCTTTGTTCTTTGTTTGAATTATCAGGGTTTTTTCTGTATCTCTTTACTTTACTTTTCTTAAACCCGATCATTTTCTCTTTCCTGTCCGATGGATGAAAATTAAACATAATATTATATATTTGCTGTCTAAAACCAAGAACAAATAATCAGATAGAACCTCCGTCGTTTGTCCCATGCAGCGACAATGAATACCCCGAAAAACTGAGCGGACCTAGAGGTATTTGCTATAGCTTCGACCTGATGTTGATGCCTGTTTGCTCTACTTCCGTCTTAGCCGTTGCTCATCGCAGAGCAAAAAGCGCAGGAGGTGCGCTGACCCGCTCTGGAGCGCGTCCAGAGAACCTATCGGCTTTGACTTCTACTCTTCCTTTATATTCGTGGCTTCACAGCGACATAGCTATTTGTACAGATAACGAAACGTTATGTGCCGCGAAGCTACTAACCTCCGCTCGTTTGCAGCGGGCAGGGTATGGGGACATTTTTGACTCCGCATTGTCATATTACAGAGACAGGGAGATGGAGGTTCTATTTCATCATTTGTTCTTGCTGTAACTAAATACTACCCTCATTTCCACATCTCACTCAACCTATAGTGAGACCGAGGAACCTTTTTTATAACTCAAGTCAACCGTTCCGGCCAATAAGCCTAAGCCTGGCAACTTTAGATCTCCACTAAATACAAATCAAGCAAAAGTAGCAAGACCAAAGAGTTCGGTTGAATTCGAAAGGAGGATATTTTATTGGAAATCGTCATTCAGATAATCGGGTCTCGTGAAATTCTGGTTTTCACCAGATCGCGCTAACATGTTATTTATCCCTTATTAAACAAGTTTCAAGGAATAAACCAAACGAATTTAATTTTCTCCATGAGGGCCCACAATGTTGGCCCTGTATTGTCTGCGACTGGCTCTGACACTGGACTTCCAAGTTCAAAACAGACTTACGGTTTATTTTTCACGGTGAAAATTCCTTGCATAAGTACCATCTTCACATACACTTAGTTACACAAACTATTATTAAAAAAAATACGACTGTTTCCCTCAACTATATTTTTAAATACGACTGTTTCCCTTAACTATATTTTTAATATTTTCCTATATGAGAAAATGTACTTTTTCCAGAGTGTTAACATCGAAGACATTTTTTCAGTATAAGTAGTAGATTTTGCTTCCAAACTTTATTTTTTATTTTTTTTTTAACTCAGGTTCTTTTTCCTGTAATACGCACACAAAAGAAAGAGAGACTCCCATTCCGTATATTTACACACGCCATACGAAACTCTCCACACGAAAAAAATAAAACAACAACACCAGGTTGTGGCCTAAGCTGAAGGAACGCTAACTTGTTACTGAAACAAAATCAATAATTAAAGGGTTGGGGGTTTACCGGGACAACATAAAGAGGAATGTATTAAATTTTAATATCAGTATTCTGCCAATGGATTATTTTTTATTTTCTTTTTCAAAGTGAACACTGATCGGTGCTTTTCAAAAAGGTTTTTATACTTGTTCCAAACTCGAATAACTCTGTTCCTTATCGAAAACCGAAATCTCTCAGTGGTGATTAGAGGCTGGCGTATTTTCGAAGCCGATCGGGTTTAGAAGCAGGCAGTACCACATCATCCGGGAATAAAATTAATGGAGGTGAAATAACTAGGTAATGCACCCTGGCGATACCTGACCATTAACAAAATGCATGAAATGTAGCAAAATGTTCTAATGGCAAAATGTTTCAAAATAAATACAAGCTTTTAGTTGTGAATTTACAGGGACAATATAAAGGGGGTGGTAGCATACTTTTCAAAATCCGAGGTGCTTTATTCTGTTGCCTCGGTAGCAGTGATAAACTGTAAAAAAAAATCTTGCAGTATTTGCTACTGGGATTTCTCTTGTCTTTATTTAGATAAGATTATCCCAAATTCCGAATTATTTTATCCCAATAGAGATAAGATTAGTCCCAGTAGCAAATACTGCATCCATATTCGGAGAAACTTTTTACAGTGCAAAATGTGAACTTTAAAAGTGTCTGAGAAAATCAGAGGAGTAGTTTAGGTAAGAATGGACAAGTGAATAATAACTGTTTTCAGCGCATCTAATGGAAGAAGAAATTTTAGATAATGCCTAATCCCCCCATTTCTTCCCAGTTTAAGTCTCAGTGTATTGGTGTGAAGTTTCCACGACAAATTCGAATCAACGAGTATCCCCAGATAACGGATACAATCCACACGTGCTAGGTACTCCTTCCGAGCCATGGATAGCTAGAGCTAGAAGGCTCGAGCATGCCCTTGACACACGCGAATATACCATAAACTTGGTTTTGTCGAAGTTAATGCTTAGCCTATTTACACTGAACCAATTTACTAGGTTCTTAAAAGCGCATGAAAGGTTTTTCCTCAATACTTGCTCGTCGGATCCGAACACACTGCAACCCGACTAGTAATCCTGACTAGTAACAAGAATAAATAAGGGAAGAATTGAGAACTCACATAACCCCGATGTCAGCATCCTAGATCTCTTTTCGTCCGATCTAATTTACCGGGGGTGGAGCCTGGGTGGAGCTTCGCGTGTTTCCTCTTGCAGTGTTAAGTGTTACCTCCAGAGCAAAAGTGATGAAGCAGTCAGAAAAGGCGGGAAGTTCAAACAGTGCAGATTCTGAGGATTATATAATGGAAACTCCTTTTCAATCTCGGGTCAGATTTGCAATATGAAGCTTATGTTGTCACGACCCTTCACAAAGACGGTGAAGCCCAAGGGAATGCGGCATCTGATGACTCAGGGGAACAATTAAGCAAGCATAGACCTCACACGCATGCATTTAGTTCAGATTCAATAGGACTGGTGTGAACATTAGTAATTTTATTTTGGTCTTCTCAGGACTATAAAGAATCGCTTCTAGAAAAGGTATTAAGCTTGGACAATATTTAGCTGTCGAAATGTACTCAATGAGTTACTATGTTTTGTTTTCAAGTTGTACTCTACACGAAATTTAGTTCATATCATTTTCTCGTGTTGTTGCGAAAAACAGAAATTAATGATTGCTGAGTGCAGGATATCTTTCAAGACGTATCAGTTTGTGATAACAACTTATTATTCTTGGTCCAAAAGGTATATCATTATCTCGGATAGTTTTAATTTACATCTGCCCAAATTTGTGATTGTCTATGCCTTTTCGTAATCGTTTTTTTTTTCATTATCATGTTTTTACATCATTCAAGTTGAAATTTGGGCATAGCTGGCGAACTGTACTCAAAGAGTTGTTATGTTTTGTTTTTAAGTTGTACTCTGTACACAAAATTCAGTTCATAACATTTCTCGGTTAGTTGCGAAAAACAGTTGGCTTGAAGTATTTCCTAATTTTAAATTTTAATTGATTACTGAAAATGATAATTGTACAGTACCATTCAAAACGTCTACATTTGAGATAACCATTTTTTATTTTTGGTCAAAATGTATATCATTATCTCGGGTAGTTGGCTAAATGTTTCATTATCCATCCTAGTGACAGTCTTTTTTTTTCATCACTAAGAATCTGCCATAGAGATTGCATGAATGTTTGGAAGCGTGTCCCTTCCTTCTTTAAACTTATAGTCTTCAGTCCAAATCGGTCCTTTTTCTGCCTTTATTTTCGTCATCCTTGAATGTAGGATTGCACGACTTCTATCATCTCACTGTACTTTAGCCCCTTGTCTCGTCTTTTAAAGTAATGGTAGCAGCGATTTGTTGGAGGGAGAAGGGCAAAATGTCGGCCTCTTTCTGTTTAATTTGAATTTGGCGCACTTCCTTGACGCGAAGCACGGCGATCAGAAGAAATATTGCCAATATTACTCTGTGGTCTGGACAGGCGCCGAATAGGCTCCACCCCCGGTACTTGAGGATCGGGCAGAAAACAACGTCGCATGATTCAAGTCTTCTCAATTCTTCCCTTATTTATTCTTGCTAGTAAGTAGGTAAGTAATTTATTTGTAACCCGCCATTTTGAACAAGCGGAGTAAATGAAAGAAAATAAATAAAACAGAAAAAAGACCCTTAACTGAATATATTTTATAGTAATATATGGAGTTATCCCAGAAAGCTTCTAAGAACAAGATGAGTAGCATACCTGGACGTGGCTCTTTGAGGCTTGTTCATTTCCAATCCACCAGGTTATCGACGGCACTGGCTGTGATCCATAGACTTTACATGTTATGTTGTACTCCGTGTTCATCTGAAATGTGCTTCTCGGTGCCTGGAGCAGAATTTCCAACGGTCGGACTGAAAAACGTAATGTCAATCTCTGCTCGAGCTCTTGCTGCACTTCCAGAAGTTTGATAACAGCTAACACAAGGATGTGCAATTTTAATCACAGTGCTTCGGATGTTATCCATAATATCTACATTAATTTTTCTAAATTCCGTTGCGTCAGCTTTCAAGTTTTATTCTTTGTAAAATATTGAAAACCGTGTTTAGTTTTATTTAACTTTTGAAAACACAAGCATTTACAGGCTCATAACACTGTTTTTTCTGCAAGATTAGCAGACAGAAAATTTAGACAGATATAAATTTCCGTTATGACCTTTAAAGTATTATGTTCTGTTCAGTGCAGCATGGCAAACCGCGAATAGGGTTGTGTTTTATAAAAAAGTTATATTTTCCGGCTCGTAACATAAAATTTCTGCACTATTAACAGGTAGAAATTTTAGTCAAATAGAAATTTGCTGAATTGCACATCCCTTTGTTTGATGTTATGAAACTTCTGACATTGTACAATCTGACACATAGGGTTAAATTCTGGGTTCGGTTGCACTGGATCGCAACACTAACCTGGTTACGGTCTTAAGCGTGTAACCATTTCAACCCAGAATCTAGGCCAAGGTGGAATAGGTTTAAAAGATATTCTTGGAAACAGCAAAATATAAAGCTGAATATAACACAAATGACTGACTCTGCAGTACAAAGCCACACTGTCCTAATCTAGTTAAATATTATATATGTTATATATGTCTATATATAAACATATAGTTATATATGTCTCGGGGATATCAAACCATTAGACACAACTGTATATTTTAGCGCAATATTCAGTATTATATTGACTTTTTAGCGCGTTTACTCGTATTTTTGCCGGCTCATTAGTTCTGAAAGTAATATGAGCAGATCAAACTTTCAGGATGTCACCGTTCCGTCTCCAGTACAAATATTAGGCCTACATTAGATAGAAATCAGCCAATACCTGGATAGTTTATTTTCTCCAGAATTGGGTTACGGCGATTTTTACTGCCTGCAATCCTCCATTTACACACTTAACAAATATAAGCGGAGCTTCTTTTTTATCCATTCGTTGATCTGATACACTCCCGATTATCTGTGTAATTAAAAGACAATTCTTTTGATGATATCAACCAAAAAATTATTGAAAAAGAGGAATCAGCTGCAAGAAAGCCTGTTACATTTGTACATATTTGTCACTTCCGTAACTTCAAATCCAGAAATCCAAACTTCTCTTTGGCATGACAAACAACAGAAGTTTCGCCAGACAGCGTTTGAGCAATCCACGACACTCTTTCCTTATCAGTCAGCTATTTATTTATTAACTTTTTAATTCAGCTTTCGCCATAAAGTAGCAAAAAGATGGTACAACTTCAAACTGTCTCCAGCAGACGCCTCCAAACTGGTAGATTATGGAAAATGGGGTTTGCTGCCAGGAGAATAAGACAGTTCTCCGACCGCCATAACCTTACAACCAAGGATGACCGGGCTCTTTGAGCAAGTTCAGCAAAACTGCAGCAATGGTTCTGGACAAATGCCTGACTTATGCTCTCTCGATTCGGCAATCGAATCAGACGCCTAAAAATTCTCTTGTAACACGCCTCCATATGGCCTGTATGTACAACTTTAACATAAAGCTAACGCAAAGAACTTCTGAAAAGAACTTCTATAAAAATGATTAATTTTCGTGTCTGACCGAGAGATATTTGAATGTTCCGTGCCTTGCAAGTGCAGTCCAGGTGTAGTAAAAAAAAACAAGTGCTAACAAGAAATCAACATATTTTCGAAGCGCCATAAAAAAGGGGGTCAGAATGTTTTTTTAAAACACTGTATAAAAAGAAAGCGTGTTGCTTCTGTACTTGATTTGGTTTGAAACTCTCCACTGAGCTTAAAGAACGCACCTTAAAGTTTAACTGAAAAGGGCTGGGATACGACAGTCTAGTTATCAATCACTTATTCACTTAAATTCAGCTTAAATTGGTTTAAAGACCCGCTGAAAATGCGTTACTTCGTTGTTCCGCTATTCACGAATAATCAATTTTCAAATAGTGGAATTTCCGTGTGATTTGTGGTACCTCTATGCGCTTATATCTGTGTTGTATCAGGGACCCATAAATTTCCTGCAATGACTCGCCATTCAGGGGGCTTGTCATTTCCTATGCTTCTATGTTGCTATGTTGCCCGAGCCTCACCTAATTTGTTGGGACTATTCAGCATGCCACCAGGTACCTAAGCTAGGACAAAAGAACCAGGATACTCTTCCATTACAGAGAAATATTCATAATTCAGCACAACAGCTACGAAAAATTTTGTCTATCTGGATAGTCGGGTATTTCATCCCCGTGGGTATTTCTCGAACTATCTGACGCTCGGTCAAGAGCGCATCAAAAATCTCTTATTGACAAGCCCCCTGAATGGCGAGTCATTGCAGGAAATTTATGGGCCCCTGGTTGTATGCCTTACGAGAAAGATATATGATTTATTTTTTGTTCATGTACTAAGCAGTCTTTAACAAGCTCACCACTGCCCACTGAAAAGCCACGTTTGTGTTGAGAATGCAATTTTCCGCGTCATTATTATAACGTTGTGGGGACGACCGCAGATATTCTGAACGTCATAACAGGGACCCATAATTTTCCTGTAATGACTCGCCATTCAGGGGGCTTGTCATTTCCTATGCTTCTATGTTGCTATGTTGCCCGAGCCTCATCTAGTTTCCAAAAATTCCGCTTGGGTCGAATCGGCGTTCTTGCTCAGATATACAAAATTTGTTGGGACTATTCAGCATGCCACCAGGTACCTAAGCTAGGACAAAAGATCCAGGATACTCTTCCATTAGAGAGAAACATTCCTAATTCAGCACAACAGCTGCAAAAAAAATTGTCTATCTGGATAGTCGGGTATTTTATCCCCGTGGGTATTTCTTGAACTATCTGACGCTCGGTCAAGAGCGCATCAGAAATCTCTTATTGACAAGCCCCCTGAATGGCGAGTCATTACAGGAAATTTATGGGTCCCTGGTCATAACTAGAGAAGATAGTGGAAAAAAAAATCCTTTAGCAGAATCCAAATAATTCAGTGCATTCAATTAAATGACACAAAAAATAAGTTGGCTTTTCAGTTACACTTGACTAACGCACGAAAAATGCCGAATATTTGTTTCGTTTATGGTTTTATTCGTAAGTGGTTTTCGAACGAAATTATAAAGATTATTTTTCTTTCATTTATCCGATTGGAGCTACTCAAAAGCACTCAGCGGACTGGTGGTCGCGCAATTCAATAGTTTCACGGATATAAAGAATCTCGGTTTAGCATTTTGAATGTGGTTGGTCTAGATGTTGTAAATGCGAGACTCCTTCGCATTAAGGTCTGCATGTAAAAGTTTGGAAGTTTTCAAAGTAAAGAGTATTTCCGTTCCGTCGTTTTACTCGTCTTCCGAGTACCGCGAAAAGCTTTCGGCTAAAATGGTTTTTCCATTTTTTCCAAGGCACCGTCGGAGAAACATATGAATCCGAGGATGCCCCTCTGAAGTACTCCGCGGGGCTGTTGTCTACTAATAGTTTCTCACCAACTTTTGAGATGAATGAACGATTCATTTGCATATTAAAGCCACAGGGCATCGTATAATAAAAACCATAATAACACAGTAATAGCATCACTCTACGTAAGCTATATACACGATTTCTCAATCAAAAGAAACCTGCCGGCGTTTAAAAGCTAACTTGAAGAACTTCTCAACATTTCTTATTTCTTTAAAATCTTTGCTTCTAAGTCTTTTCTTGCTTTCTAATAATCCATTTCTTATCCATTCCCCCTATCCCCAAAATCTCTCCCCTTAGTCCCTGTAGCTCTCTGCATTCACACAGAAGTGTAGCTTACATCCTCATTATTTCCCTACACATGTAATGTTTGTTTGGAATAGTGTATCCTTCTGTTTAGATGTTCCGTCAGTTGATCTCCTGGTAAATTTTGTTTGCGAAGGGAGGGGGGCGGGGACGCTCAGGATTTTCATTAATCTTTCTATGGTTTCTTTTCCATTCCTGTTTCCTGGAAATCTAAATTGTCCTTGGGATACACCACCTCGTTTCTTTATTTTCTCATAATTACTTTTCATCATTTTTTCGGAAGCGATTGATTGGCTGAACAGGACTTCAGGCAGGACTCAGTTCTGGAATGCGTCCGGTACAATAATTCAAATGTAATTTAAATTAATTTAATTTAAATGTCGCCTGACAGTGAACGGTCGCCGAAAAAATATTAACTTCATACTAGGCATCTTTTACTTCATCATCTTTATTTCAAGTCCAGTTTTATCATACGTTGGCTACATTTGAAACATTTGGTCTTAATTTCGTTTTGTTTCTTCTTTCAAAATGTGTATCTCTTGCTAAGCGATGAGTACGTGTCGTGACCTTTTCTCTCGACATAAATAAATGCCAAACAAACTGTAACTTTATTAACTTTCAGCACAAAAAGAAATTAATCAAAACAGACTGCCGTTTGTCCAGTCGGTGAACAAAAACTGAGTCAATCGTCAAACATCATGTTGTGCCTATCCCAACTTTTGTCTTTCTTGCGATTTGCAGAAGGCACTAACCCCTCGCGCTGGCCGTCGTGACTCATTATTGTCGAGTGACTAGTCAGTGTGCTTCATTCCGATTTGTTTTAGTTGCGGATCGGCAACAGTGTTGCCACTGGTCGCAGAATTCTGCAATTTGTCACAGGTTTTCGAGTTTTCCCCAGATTCACAGCTGTGACACCATTTGTCACAGAAAATCGCACTTTTGCTAAAAAATGTCGCAGAAAATTCTGCGACAAAGGGAGCTAGAATTCTGTGATCATTGAAACTGGCGACACCTTAATTCATATACAGCTGTCAGTCCGTGTGGACGGATTAATGGATGCTTAATAATGTCAGTGTTGCTTCGGTATAGTAGTTCAATGCGTAGAATCGACTCTTTTTCGAAATTTACCGAGTGATGTATCGACTCTGTTTCGAATTTCAGCGAGCGATGTAATGGCTCAGACGCCTCAAATGAACCGCGGCAGCACTCTTTGCTGGCTCTGTGGCAGAAAGTCGGAACTAATAGCTCTGCCGAAGCAAAATTTTCAAAAGAGATATTTAGGCCCTTCTTGGCAAGGGTCCACTTGTCGCTCAAGGTACAAAACCCACCTGTTTTATCTAATTTTAATTACTTTAGTCAAGTAATTACATAGCAAAATTTCCGACAGTACTTATTCATTTACCTTTTTTTTTTATCTCGAAGTCTACTTGTATGTTGTTTTCAATCAATGAAAAAAAAATTAGTTCGAGTTGAAGACACGGTATCCTAAAGCTACGCGCACACACAGTCCCATAAGATTTTACACGTGAAACTTGCACGCGTCAGCCTGAATGCGATATGTCATGGGCGAAGAAAGAATCCGGTAACCGCCCTCGGAACAACGGACTGAGTGTGCACGTTGTTTAAGTGATCATAAAGGCGTATTCTCGCCGTTCCCCGAGGACTCCTCGGAGAATCAAGAGGGACAACGAGAATAGAGGGAGTTAGTCGACGCGGACTCCGAGTAAGGAAAACAACGAGAACACGGGGAATGCTTACAAAATTGATTTTGTCCGAACAAAATATACACAGTCGATGAAATTAGTCTAGATCCACTTTATTTTTGGTTTTGTTTATTCCGGTTGTTTTTAATTAATTTTACATTGCACCAACACCAGCAAAATTGAGTCCCCTCCGAATCTGAAAGGGAGTCCTTTTTGATGATGGTGGTGATAATCCGAGCCTTTCCCGTCCGTGGGGACTCACGAGAATACGGGGAGTGAGTCCCTGGGACAAACAAAAACGCTGGGACTCCTCAAAAGGAGTCCTCGGGGAACGGCAAAAATACGCCTGTAGTAGAAAAGAATTATTCTGCAACTAGTCTGCATATCTACACGAAAATAACACAGGACAGAACTGTCAAGCCAGGACTGAAGAAGATTTATTTATTTTACGAACATGGCAGCTATATATTTTTGAAACCAACTATTTTTTATTCTTTTTTACTGAAATCAATTCTTAGATTTTCACTCCTCTTTTCAGTTGAATAAGAAAGGGATGAACTATACAAAACCTGAAACGGAAACGAAATTTGCTGCCGTTTTAGCTGCAAAAATCCTTCACCTAAAAAGCGCACCGCTGAAACCACAGACAATCAACGAGTTTTCTGCTCAAAGGACCAACTTTCGTTTGTCACAGATTGTCACAGATTTTTGCGGCCAAATGTCACAGGTTCAGCCTGAGAAAAGTGGCAACACTGATCCTTCTAGAAAAAGAAGCAACTGTACTCTGGAAATTAAATAACTTTACGATAGGCTTTTTTGGCTCTTCATACTTGCAAAGAAGGAATGGTAAATCTCACAGGACTGCTGTCATCTTTGCATTAAATTAGTTGACCCGTCATGGCTTTTTCGTTCCTTTCCTTTCCAGTCCGTAAGTATGGTAACCATAGGGTGGTACATCAGTTATATGATTATTTTCATTAGTTCTCTAAAGGAGGATCACACCACCTTATCTCGCTGGAAGTGCGATTTAAGGTAATTTAGTTTACCCGTCTTGGCGTTTTATTACTTTTACGGGAAAAACAAACTCCTTGCTAATGGGTTCCATGTGTGGAAAGTAAATCCCGAATGGAAGTAAATCTCTTAGGAACTGCCTAATTTCGGAAAGGCGTTTTCTTGAAATCTGTGAGAACTGCTGTCCTTGTGCTTTGAATTAGTTGACCCATCATAGTTTTGTATTTCCTTTCTAGAAGAAGAATCAAATATAGTAACCTTAAGATGGTTCTGCATTAAGTTAGTTGACCCGTCATTGCTTTTTTATCCTTTATAGAACAAGACAAAAGGTTTCTATTGGATCCCAGAAGGTGAATATACTGGACTTCTTCATCCGCAAAACAGGTCTTAATCGGCAAGCGATCTGGCTGGCCACATGCCGATCGCTAGCCCCGGGGTCGTCTGTAAATATGTTGTATTCGCGACTGAATATTTGTGTGCATCGTCTTATTAATAAATTGGAATGATTTTGCAACCACTCTTGGCCAACTAAGGGACACGAACATCACAATATCATTCCACCGGATCAGGCCGTAGCCAAAGAGAGGGAAAGGGAACAGTTCTTGATAGTATGGAGACGGCAGTAGATGGCGTTTAAACCAGGGACCCATAAATTACCTGTAATGACTCGCCATTCAGGGGGCTTGTCAATAAGAGATTTCTGATGCGCTCTTGACCGAGCGTCAGATAGTTCGAGAAATACCCACGGGGATAAAATACCCGACTATCCAGAAAGACAAAATTTTTCGCAGCTGTTGTGCTGGACTAGGAATACTTCTCTGTAATGGAAGAGTATCCTGGATCTCTTGTCCTAGCTTAGGTACCTGGTGGCATCCTGAAAAGTCTCAACAAATTTTGTCTATCTGAGCAAGAACACCGATTCGACCCAAGCAGAATTTATGGAAACTAGGTGAGGCTCTGGCAACATAGCAACATAGAAGCGTAGGAAATGACAAGCCCCCTGAATGGCGATTCATTACAGGGAATTTATGGGTCCCTGTTTAAACGAAACAGCACACCCCAGTGGAAGAAGAAGCAGTCAATAAAAAAATAATTATAGGATTCCACCTCATTGTTTAATAAAAAAGAACGCTTAAATCGTTGGCTGTTAAATTATATCAAGTTCGATATATGCCCTTTCCGCTTCATGTTTGATAAGGATGAAACTAAACCATCTTAGTGAAACATTTAGAGAAGTGTTCCGATAAGCTATGCACATACTATTACATTCTAATCAAGTCTTCCAATGTATTGACACACTCCGTCGGCTGAATTTCTTGCTGAGTTTTATTTAAGAGGGGAGGATATTCACTAAGGATTTTCATTAATATTTCGGGGATTTTTTAATCTTTTTCCCGTTTCCTGGAAGACTAGATTGCCCTTTCGGCATTTCCTGGCTTCGTTATTTTCTCACAATCATAATTCGTCATCTTTCCGGGAGCGATTGGGTGGCTTAACCGAAATGCAGGATTTTTTTTCTAGAGTGCATTCGGTAGGCTTATAGGGTAGGCCCATGCATTATTCCGGGGCAAAAGAAAGAAAAACGTCTTGAAAATATGATGTTTCTTTTTAATTTATTGAAGCTTTTGCTTTTTGTTTTGCGAAACATACGAGCTCTTTCATTCTCGAGTGTCCTACCATTTTCAGAAACATGGCAATAGGTAAAACATGGTCGCGCATGCTTGTATAGAATGTTATGTTGGATGTCAGCAATGTTTCGGTAATGACCCTTTTGAGTATTATTTTTCAAGGTAATGTTTTTGTTCTGTTATGTTTTGCGAAAATATTACCTTCGAAAGGGCCTTAACAGATATATTATCATAACGTTTAACAGGATTTGTAAACATGAGTTAAATGTTACCAACACTGAAATAGTGGTGAGAAAAAACAGTGCGAACATCCGCTTCCTTCAGTTTAGTACCAAATCTCTTCGCTCTATCTCCTGTCTATCCATTTTGCAGTTCTACGTTGCCGGAATACTTGAGTTCCTTCCGTTAGCATCGCGAATAACCAGCGAATAACTGAATATGATGTCACATTCATCCTACCAGGGACCCATAAATTTCCTGTAATGACTCGCCATTCAGGGGGCTTGTCATTTCCTATGCTTCAATGTTGCTATGTTGCCCGAGCCTCACCTAGTTTCCAAAAATTCCGCTTGGGTCGAATTGGCTTTCTTGCTCAGATAGACAAAATTTGTTGGGACTATTCAGCATGCCACCAGGTACCTAAGCTAGGAAAAAAGATCCAGGATACTCTTCCATTACAGAGAAATATTCCTAGTTCAGCAGAACAGCTGCGAAAAAATTTTGTCTATCTGGATAGTCGGGTATTTTATCCGCGTGGGTATTTCTCGAACTATCTGACTCTCGGTCAAGAGCGCATCAGAAACCTCTTATTGGCAAGCCCCCTGAATGGCGAGTTATTACAAGAAATTTATGGGTCCCTGATCCTACTAAGCTCTCAATCTTGGAAGACTTGTGCATATTTTGCGGACTTCTACGACCCACTTATTTTTGGGGGGGTCTTTGACGAATGAGTGGCGAAGACGTTGATGATTTGAATATTAATACTATCAAGAACCTCCCACTAACTCCTCAGGAGAGAAGAGGTGGATCACACTGTCTTGAAACTCATAAACCTACAACGGCATAATCCCTTTGGCTACCCTTTACCTAGTGTGCATGTCAACTGCTAGGTAGGGTGGAAAATAAATATATTTATTATATTAGCAGAAAGCGAAAAAAAAAAATCTTTGGACAGTGTTAATTTCTTTCATTTTTTTTTTAGTTTTAACATTTCTGATTAGAAATCCGTGAGATCTTTAAGAAGAAAAGGTGTGTCCTCAAGAGTCAATCAATCAATCAATTTTTATTTAGACCCGAATAGAACTAGGCTAACACTGTAGGAATTGGAACAAACGCTCATGAAAAATACGAAAAAAAAGACAAGCTAACCGACAAAAAATATGAAACGAACATAAAAGTGAACTGTTCATAAATGAACACTCAATTAAAAATTAAGTACAATTACAGCGTTTAATGAAATATGGGACGAATTACTTTATGTATCTGTCTGAAGATTTTGCTGGGTGTAAGGAAGTCTGGAAGGATGCTCCTGTGGTGTCCAGAATTCAAAATCAGTCAGTCAGTAACAGACCAATGAATAATGAATTACCGGTCAGAAAGAGTGAATAATTGCTCCGACCCGCGCTTCATTGTGCGCAGTGAATATAGTAGAGTAGTAACCACTATGCCCAAGCAAAATTTTAAAAATTGTTTTGGACCCAACGATTGACCCGGCCAGAAATAGTGATTAATCTCTGTGAAAGGGCTGAAATTCAGTAATATTGGGTGGTTCCGCTTTAACTACAGAAAAAGTATAGTTGTGTTTGCACAAATCTTTCCTTTTGACTTAAATTGTAACGGTTTCTTTCCTGTTTCGGTCATATCAATAAATCTTTTAAATACAGCCTAGTATGCCCCTTCAATGTTGCATGCTCTCTTGGGTATTCGCTTTTTGTCTGACTAAGCCTTGGTGCACACCAAACGCGAATCTTTGCCGCTAACTATTTGTTTCTCTTCCGCCGCTGAACAAGTTTGTTTCATAGCCCCATTCGCATGCGAATACGTTGGTCAGGAAAGTGCAAATTCGGAAAAACAATTTTGCCTTACCCCTTGAATGTAGATAATATCCTTTTTCAAGCAAAAACTTATGTCAATAAATAATACCCTTGTTAATAATATTCCTTTCTATTATCGCCATTTATATTTCCACCTGTCGAATAAATTGGTGACGCGCAGAAAAAGGCAGCTCGAAACTTTGGCCTGGCGACCCGATTTTGTTCCCCTGTAGACTCTGTATTCGCCCTGGCGATTGTGAGTGCAAGTTATACAATTATAATAATAATAACTTATTTGTAACCCACTATACAAGAAAAGAAGCGGAGTAACTTAAGAAAAAGAGAAAAGGAACGTAAATTACAAAACAACAACAAACACAAAATCAAACAACTCAAAACGTGGGCAACAAGCTTAAAAAGATGACCTACTTACGGTATAGCAAGACTTTGACTTGTTTTACCCCTGCCAGTAGCTGATCCATGACGTGAACTTTGCATTCTAGCACTGTCGAATCGTCTTGTCTTGACAAGTAGCTTATGTGGAGGGTGTTAGCTCTGACGTTGTAAGCAATGACTTCCATTTCGTCGTCCACAAGAATGCCGTCACGCCACCATGTAACGTAGAGGACAGAATGCTCTAGGAAAGAATTAAAGTCAGCTGCAGTGACCTTGCTAGCAGGAGGGCCGAAGCTACAAACAAAACACAGAATATAACGTGATCCCCAGCATTTTCTCAAAAATCTTCCTCTATTTGAAGACCGATATTTTTAACTTACTTTTGACATGCTCGTGTACCTTCTGTAACCTTTGGCCACTGTATCGGTTAAATAAATTGAATTAGTAGCTTCCTTTCACAAAATGAATTCACTAGTCAGCCCAAATACCATGACAAAAGTTAAACACACAATCTAATTTCAGATATCTACTCGAAAATTCTTGCTCTGTGTTCCATCGCTAACCTCAGGGAGTGACCTACTCTCTGAACACGATTGTCTTACTTTAGTCTTTGCATCATTCACAACTCTTTCCATCCACAAGTTTATCAAATTTCCACTCTCCAGATAGTTCTTTCGTCGATTCACCCGGCTCTCTACATTTGCAAAATACAAATGTTGAGGGTTTCGCAGGGGGAACGTACGGCAAGATAAAAATCACTTGGCCCTTTGCCAATCGTGGAGAACAATATGTCAGTAAAACCCATGATGATAATATTAAATTTGTTGGCCGTTTATGTGACAAAATATCATTTTAGATGGAGTATAACAGAAAGAGAAAGAAAAAAGATGGCGAAAAGCTAGGCTTCACCTCCCAGACTGGGATTTTCTCGCAGTCGAGGAATGCCTTCCTGATTTTCATGGTGATGATGATAGGGAGGTAGATGTCCCACTGACATATCCTCTAACTGACATTCACAACTGTCAATCATTCTTCATTTTTCTCCTAACCCTTCATCTGTATATTTATTTCCAGATTTTTGGAACCTGGGATGCTTTACACCCTGGATGACTTTGGCCTGGCCTCACCTTCAATCCATCTCAACGAAAATGGATGTATGAAATCCGGAAGAACAAGACCAACGGTTTCGATGGGATCACAAAATTTTAATATTGGCTCCCGACAATTCGGTCTTGTAGATATTATTCGGTCTTCAACAGACTTCTTAAATATTTTGTACGTTTAAAATTTACAAACAGATTAAGGCCAATGGTAATGATCGGAGAAGAACAAGTTCGTATTTGACAGTGCAAAACTGATACGCCAGCTGAATTTCACCAAGTTCAGATAGATTCAGATATCCGTTTCGCGCTGTCAAATACTCAGATATGGATTCAGCGTATGGTTTACCCTATTGCCTACGTCGTAATTCCTCCCTTCCTTACTTCTGTCCAACTTCCGGTTTCGGCCGGATTCCGGACAAACTACTTGTCTGACAAAAAAACTAAAGTTCAAAAACGAATTCAGCATGTCTCCTTACCCCTACATCCAACCTCTAATCAACTTCTGGTTAAATTTTTACTTTTGACAAATTTTCCGGTTTCAGCCAGATTCCGAGCGATCTATGCGTCCGGTTAAAAAAATATTGTCATATACGAATTCAGCATGTCTTCTTACCCGCAAACCGAACATCTTATCAAATTTAAATAAAACTTTTACTTTTAACAAATTCTCCGGTTTCGGAACTAATTGTCCGGCAAGAAAATAATTTTCATATTCGGACTCAGCACGTCTCCTTGCCCCTCAATCGAACCTCTAATCAACTTCATATTAAACTTTTACTTTCACAAATTGTCCGGTTTTTGCCAGATTCCGGTTGACCTATTTGTCCGGCGAGAAAATAAATTTCATATTCGAATTCAGCATATCTCCTTACCCTTAAATCAACTATCTCAATAGCTTTCCAAAAATATTTTGTTCGCCCCTTAATTTGAAACCCCTCGCCCCCCCCCTCAAATATAGGGCTACAGAGCTCATCTTTGAACTTGACCTGTACATTGACCCAAAGGATCCTCGCACCGAGTTTCATCAACATATCTCAATCCCCTCGAGAGTTATCGTGCGGACAGACGGACAACTTTTGCGATGTCATAGGTATCCGTCCAAATACGTTTTGGGACCTGGCTTTAACAATAACCATCAACACCTACTCATTACGTACTCTCTCTGTAATAATATTGATTTAGCTCACAGGCCATAAAACAAAGAGATCCCTCAAAATAAAACAAAATAAACGGTTACACCTGACTCAATTTGAACGAATCAGTCTATACGAAATAGTATATTATGCACTCTAATTCGAGTCACCTGGTTAAGGAATGGACCGCCGTTACCATTGGTAAGATGGAATGTGGCGACGCTCTAACATTCCAAGTTTTTGCTTACCTTTAAAACTTTTAACTTCCCTTTTCTTCATTTTTTAATTATTACATTTTTTCATTATTTTTTATCACCTGGGCGCATCGTCCTACCGCCTGTTATGCGGCTTTCACACTGAGAACGCAAGATGCTTGCGTTGCGCTTGCGTAGAGTCAGCGTTGCGTCTGTCTTGCGTCGGACCTTTCACACCGTGAAGGCTTGTGCGTTGCGTTTTCAGAAAATGGCTAGTTCTGATGAAGACTTAAAATGATGCCTGGACTGAACATGGAGCCTGTAGGCAAATTCAGACAGTTTGTAGAATGTCTAAGTTAATTATTTATTATTACTATTTATTACTTGAAAGAAGAAAAGGTCCAATCAAATGTAATGTGATACAAAGTAGGGTCAACATACCAGTCATGCTCTTACTAAACTCCTTGTTGATGATTTCACAGATTGATAACCATTGTTACTGAAAGTCTTGTTGTGATAGTCAGGGACCTTTGTATCATATAGCCAGGTCTCACTTGAACTAGTTTAACTAGTTTTCTTCAAAAACTTCCATTTCAATGAAAAACAAATTGAAAGACCTGATGCGTACGCGTCGGACGCAACGTAAAAATAGAGCTCAGTTCTATTCTTGCTTTGCGTCAATTTTTTAAGCGCAAGCTTCGCGTTGCGTCGTCGCAAGCGCAAAGCAAGGCTTGCGTAGCTCAGTGTGAAAGGCAAGCGCGTCAATGTGAAAGCAGCTTTAATCAACTGTCAGGCTCGTGCCCCTTCGCGCGGCGCCATATACTGCTTTCTATACAAGTTTCAAAACATCTTTGCTAAGAGTGCGGCGCTTGGATTTCAGAATGTCTGAAGGCAAAACCAAACCACCACAACCTAATTCATCCCTTGTATGCGAAATCGCCTGCACTCGATGAGGAAGTGGGAAATGTGACAAATAAATTACAACATAGCAGCACTGAGACCCTGGCATGTTTCCAAGTCAGCCGAAAGCCCATAATGCCACTTTTTTATCTGTTTCGATGAATATGTGCGGCTATTTTTTATTGAGATAGGGGTGATTCTAACCGAAAGTGATCATTCAAGAAAAAAAATTCAAACTCCGAAAGCAGTGAAGTGAAATTTTGCTTAGCTACGACTGACCAAATAAAGTCTCAAGCACACGACGCAAATGACATTCAGCACTTCATGCAGCTTAAAACCTCTCTGCATATCAGAGAGGCCCGATTGGAAAGTCTAATTTTTTGCTGCTATAACTATAACATAAAATTATGTAGAAAATCAAGAGGAAATAGGGAACAATAATATTATTTAATGAATCAGAAATGACCAATGAAAATTTAAATAAATTTTTAGAAATTAATGAGATAACAAGAGCTACGAGCTCATATGGCACTTGTTACGAGTAGGCGACATAAGAAAGAAGATGAGAACGTCACAAAAAACACCCGCCATCCAAAAATGCGGTTCGGAAATAGAAATAGAATATTTAGTTTCACTCTGAGCAGCTACGGCATCGTCTCGGATTATCTGTAGCAAACGCGCATGACTGTTCAAACTTCCAAGTTTCAGCCCAATAAATCCACTCGTTTGATCCCTAGACCTGCTACACGATTTCCGGTACTCACTCCATCCTCCCCTACCGCGGACGAATCTGATTCGGACTAAAAAATGGATCATCTAAAGCATCTTCTTTTATACCATCTATCAAGTTTCACTGGAATCTGAGCATTTTTGAAAAATTCCGGCACCTCCCCCTCCACACCGTTGTCGGATCTGGTTCGTACCCTAAAATATGTCATTTAGGGTATATGCTTTTTCTACCTTCCAAGTTTCGTTTAAATTGGTGCACTCGTTTGACCCCTACACGAGCCTCAAAGTTTCCGGCATTCTCCCTCCAACTCCCCCTACTATGGCCGAAGAGGACTTGGAAAAATAAACGTCGTAAATCTTAATCCCCTCTTCCCGTCCATCAAGTTATACTGAAATCGGAGCATAGCCTATCTTCAAGTTTCCGGACCCCCCCCCCCCCCCCCTCTACCTTGGCCGAACGCCAAATATCAAATCTAGGTCGCATAAACTCGACACTGTCGAAATTGGATCTCATTCGGTCCATCCGTTTGGTTCTTGTGCATGTCAAAAGTTACCCCCCCCCCCCATTCCCCCAACCGTTGTCGCATTTAGTTCGAACGCATGTTTTACATGTCTAGGTCATCGATTCTTATCACCCATTAAGTTTCACTCGAATCAGACCACTCGTTCGCAATTTGCAGAAGTCAATTTCCATATTTCCCTTCCCTCGCTCCACCAAAAATGCTCGGATCTAGGAACGGAAGTTTCCGGGGGTATGTTGTGTAAGGTTCTTAAGTCAATTATGTCGGGTCATTAATATGCCTTTCATTGTCTTAGTTAATCTGAAACTATTCTAACTCGTGACTACCGGAATTCCAGGAAACCACCTCCAGCTTCCCCCACAGAGCCCCGAAAAAACTGGCTCCGTCAATTTCGTATCTAGACCTAATGCTTGTTCTCTCCATTAACTTCCGTCCCAATCCCTCTGCTTTAAGCGTTTCTTGAGTTTTTCACCCCCCCCCCCCCCCCAGCCCCCCAGAGATATCGGACCCGACCCGGACTTGACACTGAACATCTGAGGCGATAGCTCTTTCCAGCTGACAAGTTTCATTCAAACCCGATCACCCGTTCAAAAGTTATGCATGCCTCTAGGTTCCGGACTCCCCATCCATCAACTCCCCCCACGATGGTCGGATCGGGGAAACGACTATTCTCAAGTCAATTTGTTCGGATCCCTGACATACCTGCCAAGTTTCATCGTCCTTGCACATCAGGAAGTATGCCGGACTCGCGGGATCGCTAGAAATCAGCCCCCCCCCCCCTTCACTCCTCCACTGTGCCCGGATCCGGTACGTTTATGTCAATGTCGTAGCTATGGACTTGTGCTTGTTCTTCCAACCAAGTTTCATCCCGATCCCTCCACTCTAAGCGTTTCTCAAGATTTCCGGTTCCCTCCTCCAACTCCCCCCAGTGTCATCGGATCCGGTCCGGATTTAAAGTGGGACGTTTGAGACACGAGATCATCCTAAATATCAACTTTCATCAAGATCCGATCACCCGTTCGCAAGTTAAAAATACCTAAATTTTTGGCTTCCCCCTCCCTCCACTCCCTCCCCCCAGATGATCGCATTTGGGAAGTGACTGTTTCCTATTTAATCTGGTCTGGTCTCTGACATGCCTGCCAATTTTCATCGTCCTAGCACATCAGGAAGCACCGACCTCGCGGGATCACTAGAAATTCGGACCCCCCCCCCCCCCCCCAACTCCCCCAAAGTGAGCGGATCCGTTCCGGTTATGTCAGTCACGTATTTAGGACTTCCTCTTGTTCTTTCCACCAAGTTTCATCCGGATCTCTCCACTCTAAGCGTTTTCTAAGATTTCCGGTTTCCCCCTCCAACTCCCCCCAGTGTCACCGGATCCGGTCTGGATTTAACATGGAACGTCCGAGACACAAGGTCCTTCCATATATCAAGTTTCATTAAGATCCGATCACCCGTTCGTAAGCTAAAAATATCTCATTTTTCCTAATTTTTTCGGATTCCCCCTCCCTTCACTCCCCTCCAGATGGTGCGATCGGGGAAACGACTATTTCTTATTTAATCTGGTCCGGTCCCTGATACGCCTGCCGATTTTCATCGTCCTAGCTTATCTGGAAGTACCCGAACAAGCAAAACCGGGACAGACAGACCTACCGACCGACAGACTGACAGACCGACAGATAAACTGACGGACAGAGATTGCGATCGCTATGTGGCACTTAGCCGAAGGGCAAGTGCCCTAAAAACTAAATAAATATTTTATAAGACGAAAAGGAAAATTAAATATTCTTATTATAATTTATGGTACAGATTATATTGAAATTATTGTTGATTTTAAATTCAGGAGTTTAAAATGTTGTGCTAATTTCACGGTTTTGTGTCTGCGGCACTGTGGTATTAGAGTAATTTGGTTGGGGTTACAGTTCTTACGTGTAGTTGTGACGATATTCGGACACACGCTAACAACAAAAATATTTATGTTTCTAAAAAATACAAAGTATGAAATGAAATTAAGAATAAATAAGTATTATAAGTAGAAATGATTAAAACAGAAATGACCAGAAAACTGATAAATAATTTAAACAGTTGAAATAGAGGAGATTCAATTTTTTAAGTTCAGAGTTTTTGTGATTAGTTTATTTCGGAAACAGTAGGTGACCTTAAAGAAGTTCAAGGAAATATTAACATCCGTCACTAAGTGAAGGAGGAGTCATAGCCCAAAAAGTAAGAAAAAACTGAAAAATTTAAGAAAAGATGCTACGCGGGTAAAAAAAAAAATGTAGAAACCACTCTGTACATTTGTACTGACTTCCTTCAGGCTGCTACTCGCAGGTGGGTAAATCCTTTGCTAACCACCTAGATGGGGCGCTGCAACGCCAGGATTCTTAATTTCTTTCCATGAGTCGAACAATCATTGGACGATCAATGTAACATATCTGTTATTTTTCAGTATTAGCCTAATGTAATAAGCTCATCTTGCGAATATTTTCATTGTCTTTTTTCACTTTTTATGTCTGTACTTAATTTCTCAGCCTTAATTTCTGTCAGCTGTTTTCACATTATTTGCAAGTAAGGCTCCCCAAACGAAATGGGAAACTAAAGTCGTCTTTGTTTTCACCTTTTTATTTATCTTCCTCTCGGAAAACTTTTTCTGTGACAAAACTTTTTCTGTGACTTGCAGCCTTCCGCTCGTGACATATAGCGATCGTAATTTCCGTCGGTTGATGTGTAGGTCGCAGGTTTAGCTAGTTCGGGCACTTCCACGTCAGCTCGGACGATGGAACTTGGAATTCAACAATGGATCCGAATCAGTTGTTCTACAGAACATCCCTTTCCGGGATCCGATCGTCCGCGCGGGGGGGGGGGGGTCGGGGTCTTTTCATACGCCTAAATAGCGAACTGGTGACCCTAGATGTTCTCTTTACGTAACCGAACCGCATGTGGCCACGATCGGAGAAGTTCGATGGTGGGGAGGGCGGGGTCTCAGAAAATGTTATATCCGAGTTGAGGCCAAGTGCCGAAATTTTGACGCGCCAAGGGTATGCATACTAGATGTGCCGTGTTCTGGTTAGCGAACTGGTGACCCTAAATGTTCTCTTTGCGTAACCGAACCGCATGTGGCCATCAGCGGGGAAGTTTGAAGGAGGGGGTCTCAGACAAATTTAATATACGGTTGGGACCAAGTGAACAGATAGATTATGCCGAAACTTTGACGTGCCATGGTTATAAATCCTCGATGTACTGCCGTTTTCTGGTGGCCGCATCCGACGACGTCTTGCGGAGTTTTTCCGAACATTTCGCAGGAATGCTTCAGTTCAATTGGAACCTGATGGGTGTTTTTCAAGAAACGCATATGTCCAGTCCCCCATTATGAACAATTTAATCCATCAACCTTTAAGGTACGTGCACACACAGTCTGGTCATATTTCTCGTGAGATGACTCACAAGCAAAATTCATTTTTCCACATGTATCTTAACGATAATTGCGGTAGTTCTAAATGCAGAAGGTAATTGTCACTCGCGTTAAAATTTCGTCCAGATGGATCAGAATATCTTCTACTCGCATCGGACCCAAACTTTGACGCGGCACATTCTAATACGGAGCGAAGGAGGAAAACCGCATCCGACTGCAAAATTTGGACTGTGTACCTTACCTTAAAATTACTACCTCACCACTGCAAATATTTGGACGTGAAGCCGAACCACCGGGAAGTTTCAAGAAACTTGACTCCCGCTCCGCAGAGGGATTTCCCTAAAAGTTCTGACCTTCTGGAAATCAACGGACTACCTCTCGTCGGATAAAGGAGAACGTTGCGGAAGTCACTTGGTCGGCAACATTTCTAAAGCCCCTTTCATCGTTTCCCATCTCTAATTATTGCATGCCTAGGTATAGGATTCGAGAAGGGAATCAAGAGAGCGGGTCCTGGGGATACAGATTGTTCGACATCCCTACAATAACACATTCGCCAACTCACAGAAAAGGGGTGATGGAAGGAGGTTTGACGTGCAGGTAGCGTTCAGATTCTAACCGTGAAAGGCAAGAGGGGTGCTTTACGTGTTATGTTTTACGGAGAGACACCTGAATAAGACCATCGGGGGTCTAGGCGAGAGCCTTCCTCGGCCGTCAAACAAAAAGGGTACCCTCCCCCGGTACCCCCCACCCCGAATCCTTTACATTTAATACGAATCCAAGACATTTAACTTGACTTCGCATGATCTTAGTCTAACTCCAAGTGGAATTCTGGTACAACAAGAAAACGACGCTTAGTCAGTTCTCAGTTGTACTTCCACTGGAATCAGTCCGTCCTTTGCGGCGAGGACGCGCTCACTCGGAAAACTGTACGAGTTGGAGCAGTAAGAGTAAAGCATTGTCCAAATAAGTGTAATAAGCTGAATAGCGCTATACGCTACACACGCCCGTTCAAATTGAAAACCCGAGAGGTTCTTATGAATGCAACGTTCGGTGTTGCCACGCTGGTACAGTTTTTCGAGTTTCTAAAGATCAGAAAAAGTGTTCTTAGTCCTACTTGAAGTACACTAGTACAATCTGACGCCCAATATATTGTAAAAAGCTATTAAATTCACGGATGGACAGCATTGGTCCCCGAACTAGCAGTAAGCAGTCATAATAGAAAAAAACGTGTTCTTTTGAATAAAATTTGGTTCTTTAGCTTCCAACAAAGTAGAACTTTAGTGCTTTCCGTGGCAACACTGACGGCGCTGCTCCTTTCCTCGGACCGCTGGCAGAACCAACCAAGCAATCTGATTGGCTCTGCATAAGGGAGAATAGAGCCGAGCTCCAATTTCCTTATTCGCCTTCTTACAGCGCGCCCCGAGGAAAAGAGGAATCTGTAATAAGGCTTATACGCCATAATACCCCTTACAAGACCTATTTGGACAATGCTTAAGAGCTGGTAGAATATCTCTGGGAAAGCGCAATTACCAAAGTAGTTCCAGGCTACGCTCTGTCCCAAAAACAAGAATGCGATTATCATCATCAACGCCGCTGTCGTGCAGTAACAACATTAAAAAGACCAAAGGTTTCGATGGGATCCCAAAAATTGAATATTTGATCCAGACTTTACCAGATTAAGGCCAATAGTAATCATCTGAGGAGACCAAGTTCACATATGGATTCAGCATGTGTGTTTACCCCTATATCCTACGTCGTATCTACTTTTTCGAAACTGATCAAAACTTCCCGATGAAAAATTATCTCAAAATAGGAGTACGTAGTAGTACGAAAAAGTAGCATGCAGTATCACTGATTCTACTACATTCATCTCGGTCAAGACTACCGTGTTACTGCATGCTTCTCGGCCAAGACTACCGTGTTACAGCATGCTACTACTTAAGCTTATTCGACACTAATTGTATATGTGTAAAAGCATCTATACTACTACATAATACATACTACTTGTTGAAGCATTTGCATAGAGTAGCACTGATAGTCTTTCATACTCTTGATAGAGTCGCTGCGGAGTTGCTACATAGCACTACGTTTTTCGGAGCTATAGTAGTATGAGTGATATTCTGTGGTATTGCATATGATTCATAAAACTATATACACCTACATACTCCTTTGTATGACTATCTCAGTTTGAATCGATTTCGCATGGAAGTAGTCTGAGTCGATCGTTCCGTGGTACCGATAAGAGTTACATGTAAGTAGTATGGGTGATACTTCGTGATATTACGAATATTCCATAGAATAGAAACCAGAAATTGTAACAGACCTGGAGTTGCTAGAAATTAATCACTGTAATCCACTGTTTTGCAAGTGCCGTTTTTCTGTAGATTGCGAAATATTTCATAAACCGTTTCCGCAGTTAAACTGTATTATCTAATACTAAAGCATTGTCACGCAAATTTTGAGAGTGCCTGACCTTAATCGATAAGTTTTTAAGAAATCAGTCAAGTTTCTATATAAAGAATATTGTAACGAAAACTGTAAAACAAATTGTTAAAATTGTAACTCCAAAAACCACTTGTGCGACCTCACATTGGGTGGAACAGAAGATGAAGGTAGTCAGATAAAACCGGTGCAGGTGTGATTTTAAAACAATGTACCCGGTTCCAGGAGTAATGCGACGCTAGTTATGCTACCCAAAGATCGTGTCGCTACCGAGCTTACGACAGTTCCAGGACTGCCTCCTCCAATTCGCACGGAACTGACCTGACCCGATCTGGAATTATGATTACTGATTCGTATTATTGCCCTGCCGGCAAAAATCCGCCCGGTAACCGGTTAATTATTTTATTAACGACTACTATATTTAGCAGCTTTAAGAAAGTTGGGGTATGGAGTACTGGCGTAGCGATACCATGGAATCGTATGCAGTGGTATGGAGTATAGACGCAGCAATAGCATGGAATCGTATGGAGTACAGACGCAGCGAGTTCGGAACAGATTTCCCACGCACCACGTAGTAGCATGAAATACTACATTCGGACTCAGTAGTATCCGAATATTGTGAAGTAGTATAACAGCACAGAAGTCTACGAAACAGTTGCATTACTAGTACATACAATTCACGGGGGTAGTAGTATCATACTACTACAGGCCCCAGAAATTTTTCATCGGGTTCCTGCCTTACTTCTGCAAAATTTCTGGTTTCGGCCGGATTCCGGCAGAACTACTTGTCTGGCAAAAACTACAGCTAACAAGACCTACGAGCTCATATGGCCCTTGTTACGAATAGGCGGTACAAGAAAGTAGATGAGATCGTCACAAAATACACCCGCCATCCAAAAATGCGGTTTGGAAATAGAAAGAGGATATTTAGTTTCACTCAATTCTGAGCAGTTCCGGCATCGTCTCGGATTATCTATAGCAAATTTCGCATGACTGTTCAAACTTTCAAGTATTAGCCCATTAAATCCACTCGTTTGATCCCTAGACGTGCTACAAGATATCCGGCACTCGTTCCATCTCCCCCTACCGTGGATGAACCTGGTTCGAAAATGGATCATCTAAAGTATCTTCTTTTATACCATCCATCAAGTTTCACTCGAATTTGAGCATTTTTTGGTAAATTCCGATACGCCCCCCCCCCCCCCCCACCGATGTCGGACCGCTTCGGAGCTTAAAATATGTAATCTAGGGTATATGCTCTCTCTCATTCCAAGTTTCATTTAAACTGATGCACTCGTTTGACCCCTATGCGATCCGGTTTCCAGTTTCCGGCAATCTCCCTCAAACTCCCCCCACTATGACCGAAGAGGACTTGGAATCATAACCGTCGTATCTCTTAATCCTCTCTTCCTGTCCATCAAGTTTTACTGAAATCGGAACATAGCCTATCTGCAAATTTTCGGTAACCCCCCTACCTTTGCCGTATCCGGCCCGGACGCGAAATAACTAATATAGGCCGCATAAACTCTACACTGTCGAACTTGCATCTCATTCGGTCCATCCGTTTGGTTTTTTTCCATGTCAAAAGTTTCCGCCCCCCCCCCCCCCCCCCCAATTCCCCCAACCGTGGCCGCATGTAGTTCGAACGCATGTTTTACATGTCTAGGTCATCGATTCTTATCACCCATTAAGTTTCACTCGAATCAGACCACTCGTTCGCAATTTGCAGAAGTCAATTTCCATATTTCCCGTCCCTCGCTCCCCCCAAATGCTCGGATCTAGGAACGGAAGTTTCCGGGGGTATGTTGTATCAGGTTCTTAAGTCAATTAAGCCGGGTCATTAATATGCCTGCAAAGTTTCGTTGTCTTAGTAAATCTGGAACTATTCTAACTCGCGACTACCGGAATTCCAGGAAACCCCCTCCATCTCCCCCCACAGAACCCCGAAACCATCTGGCTCCGTCAATTTCGTATCTAGGCCTAATGCTTGTTCTCTCCATTAATTCCGTCCCAATCCTTCTGCTTTAAACGTGTCTTGAGTTTTCCGGTCCCCCACATCCCCCCACTGAGCATCTGAGGTGATAGCTCATCCCACCTGACAAGTTTCATTCAAATCCGATCACCCGTTCAAAAGTTATGCCTACCACTAGATTCCGGACTCCCCATCCATCCACTCCCCCCAGGATGGTCGGATCGGGGAAACGACCATTCTCAAATCAATCTGTTCGGATCCCTGACATACCTGCCAAGTTTCATCGTCCTAGCCCATCAGGAAGTATGCCAAACTCGCGGGATAGCTAGAAATCCACCCCCCCCCCCCCCCACCCCTAACTCCCCGACATAGCCCGGACCCGTCCGGTTATGTCAATGACGTATCTAGGACTTGTGCTTGTTCTTCCCACCGAGTTTCATCCCGATCCCTCCACTCTAAGCGTTTCTCAAGATTTCCGGTTCTCTCCTCCAGCTCCTCCAGTGTTATCGGATCCGGTCCGGATTTAAAGTAGGACGTCTGAGACACGAGGTCATCCTAAATATCAACTTTCATTAAGATCCGATCACTCGTTCGCAAGTTAAAAATACCTAAATTTTTGGCTTCCCTCTCCCTCCCCCCCCCCCCCCCAGATGGTCGGATCGGGGAAGTGACTGTTTCCTATTTAATCTGGTTTGGTCCCTGACATGCCTGTCAATGTTCATCGTTCTAGCACATCAGGAAGCACCGAGCTCGAGGGATCACTAGAAATCATCAGCTCTGGTTATGTCAGTCACGTATCTAGGACTTGTGCTTGTTCTTTCCACCAAGTTTCATCCGGATCTCTCCATTCTAAGCGTTTTCCAAGATTTCCGCTTTCCCCCTCCAACTCCCCCCAATGTCACCGGATCCGGTCTGGACTTAAAATGGAACGTCTCAGACACAAAGTCCTTGAATATGTCAAGTTTCATTAAGATTCGATCACCCGTTCGTAAGCTAAAAATATCTCATTTTTCCTAATTTTTCCGGATTCCCTCTCCCTCCACTTCCCTCCAGATGGTCGGATCGGGGAAGGGACTATTTCTAATTTAATCTGGTCCGGTTCCTGATACGCCTGCCGAGTTTCATCGTCCTAGCTTATCTGGAAGTGCCCAAACTAGCAAAAAGGGGACCGACTGACGGATAGAAATTACAATCGCTATGGCACTTGGCCGTCTAAACGAGTTCAGTTTGTCGTCTTGCCCCAGCACCGAGCATCTAATCAACTCCAGATAAAAACATTACTTCCCAAGAACAGCCAAAATATCGCTGACGACCATTGTAGCTGAGACCCGTTTTGGAAATTTATTTAACATCATTAACAAAAATATGCGTGTCCATTCGTTATAATGTTGTAAGACTTCTGAAAGTGCTGCTATCACATTCTATTATTATTTCGACTTCAGTCAGTCGGTTGGCTGTTTTATTTTCGCGTGCCTGGTCTTTGCTGCCACCCTTCTTTGTTCCATTTCTAGAAGCATTCAAGTTGCGGTCCAGAAACTTACAATTGTTATCATTCGTCAACTTTATTCAGGGGCGGAGCTAACTGCAGCTTTAACAATCGTTAAATTTTCCGAATTCTACATTGTTAACTTTTCCCAACGATGCACATCAACCATTGTTTTGAAATAGTTAACAGTCTTTAAGCTCTGGGACGGAAATCGTAGGTGGGTGGAGCCTATATTTCGATATCAGAAACCCGGAACAAAAAAAGTTAAAGGACCCCTCTTGCTTGTTCTGACTTTTACAGTATACTTAGCTCACATACGGAATTATAAGCTTCTAAAATCCCCACCTTTCTCCATTGTTTCATTTCGTAATTACGAATTTTTAGCGCTTTTTCGGCCTTGCCGAGTTTTCCCGCCACACAACAAAAAATTTGCCGGGATCTTCATTGTCCACTGACAACTCTTTCACACATAAGGATGTGATAATCTTCTGTGTCTTACTTCTATTATTTGCCTAGTTTTCCCACTTTTTAACCAAAGCACATTCAGATTTCAAATCTTTTGCGCCCAGCCGCCGCGTCGGAGAGCAGGAAGACTGGATAAAATCGACAAGCGCTAACAAGAGAATCGCTAATTTCAGGTGGAAAGTGAAGGTATTTTTGAAAACGTTTTTTCTGATCCATTTTATAGGGAGAAGATCATTTCTAGTAAGAGCTGTGCTTTAACGAATGTTCACAGTTTGTTCACAATCGTTAAGTTTTGGAACGCAACTTCATTATCCCCTTCGTTAATACCCGCAGTTTGGACACATTCGCATGCTTCATGGTGATAAATTGTCTTCGTAAGCGTTGGTGTTAGACACGAGATATCAGCATTATATCATTCAGGCTAGAGTCCCAGTTAATCATTATTGCATCTGTAGAGCCCTTTTCCGCAGAAACTTATTTTGTGTTTGTTGTAATATCAGCTTAGCTTGGAAATGTTTCTACGGAAAGCCCGTGTATTAACCATCTCCGGCTGAAAATATGCTCACGGAAAAGTTCCTCCTTGGAAGAATGTCTCCATGAAAAGTCTCCACGAAAAAAGTCTCCAGCCTTAGACTACATCTCTAGTATTTGGGATCCAAACTGTTGGTGACAGGATGACCATGACTGCTTAAAGGTGTCGGTCCGAATTTTAGCACGATTGCTCTCAAAGGGGTTGAGATATTTTGTTCTAACATGGTGTGAGGATTCCTTGAGTTAATCATGTTAGCACTCCTTCCAGCTACAGCTTCTGTCAAAAGTGAGTGATGCTTCTGGGTCAGTCTACTACCTTACAGAGCTTCGTGGGTTCATTATAATCTGGACTTACAACAATATTTGCAAGAAAATTAGACCTTATAGCAAATTAAATAGCTTGTATCAACTAAACGTGACACACCATGGCAAAACTAACACTACCGTTGGAATCGGGGTTAGAATTTGACATAGAAACATGTCTCGCAGTATAAATGATTAATTAGCCTATGACAACCGTAGTCAATATTTAGTTGACAAATAAAGGTTATATTTCTACGCCAAATTCTAGCATAGAATATTGTGTCACCTCACCATTTTGCAAAGATATAGAAAATTTTAGCCTATACTTTTTCAAAAAATTCTATACGGCTCCACAGAAAAGTTGGAGCTTGGAACTTCACAGCAATGTGAAGCTCAATACCCAAGGCAAATTCTGGTAAAGTATAAAAATTCCTAAAAATACATTAAATTACGATATACGTGCCGAACCTGGAAATAAACCTTGGAATTTCGAGATTTTCAGAGAAAATTAATAAATACGAGCGTATAGCTCCGGGACTATACGATATGTCGGAAAAAATTAAACTTATTCCCTGAGAGGGCATTGTTAGGAATAAAATGAGATGTCATGCAAGTAAATTGGTCTAATCATTTCCAGCTTTGCCACCACTCATATTCACATTCAGAGTGGTCGATATAGTCGGAAACTATCGTCAAACTTACTGTGTCTTTCTGATCAACTAGTCGTCACATTTTAGGGATCTGGCGGTCACGGTCACCAAAAAAAACACAAAAAAATGAAATAAGCATAGCACACAAACGACAGAATCTGGCACTACAGAACTGCTAGGCTCGCTTTAGAAAAGTGATGAATGCTGTAGCAATTCGATGTCTTTAAACTCAACCGTGTACATGGATCTGGAAACGGGCTATGCTCTGATTTTTTGGAATCCCAAAACCTTAGTGACATTTAATCCGTCGGTCTATTAGCATGATGTCTCTCGAAGGGGTTGAGATATTTCGTTGAAATTCGGGATGAGGAACATTCCAGCCTAGAATATAAAAGAAGTTCGCCGATGGAACCCGGCGTCCTATTTTTAGGGGTGGGGAGTTGGTTTCAAATTAAGGCGCGCAAAAACTATTTTGTAGCTAGAAACAAAGTAAATTTTAGGATAAAAAGATGCGCTGAGTCAATACCTGAGCTTTATTGTCCCAAATAAAAACATCAATACCTACTAGGTCTTTTCACAAATGCTTCTGCTGTAACGGGTGACTGTAGCAGGCTTTAGCACGACCTCTTTACTTGTGAACAAAAACCGATGGTCTTGTTATAGCTAGTACTAGTAATACGACTGCTTGCATTTCCCCCCCTGTTCCCAGTTGGCAAACCATTTCGAATGAACTTTCTCTGTAACAGTGTTCGCTTGACAGGACCTCTCTTGCTTCTGAATAAAACCACCTAGGATAGCCCGGTTGGTTCTATTAGCGTGTCCAATTTGCAAATTGCTTGTACTTATCCCGCTGCTTTCCCGAGGAAAAAGGACGAAATAGTTGCAAAATTCGAATAAGCTTCTTCTGTAACAGTGGTCGCTTCACAGGGCTTCTCTTCTGTAATAAAACGACCTAGGGCCCGGGTGGTCCTGTTAGCGTGTCCAATTTGCAAAGTTACTGGCACTTATCACGCTGCTTTCCAGAGGTGAAAGGATGAAATAGTCAAAATTAAGCTTCTTCTGCAACACTGGACGCAAATATCAAGAATGGACAGTGATGAAAACCTGCGTCTCTCAAACCTACGCTGAGTAAAAGTTCGTGATCGAGTTCCGTCAGTGCGTAGCGGGTGCTTATACCAAACACCTAATTTACGTTTAGCTTTGGATTGTGTCAGATCAGGTTGACAGAGATAGTTCAAAATCTCTGAGGTTTTATACAGAGGCGAAAGAGACATGGGGTGAATGTGTTTATTTCAAAGCGGTTTTAGATAGGGAGGAACGGAAATTATCAATTAGTAAGCTTCTGATACTTTACCTCTGGGAGGTAGGAGGAGGTACACGGGTAGGTCGATTGGGGGAATTGGTCCTTACTTCTGCCGATGTGTGCAGATATGCAATGTGCGAATGTAGGGAATTGAATGTTTTGAGAAGATAAATATTTGGAGTAAATGAGTGTGATCAGGAATGGATGGAGGCATTCCAAAGCATATTTTCGAATGGTCTCTAGGCACACTCTATCACGTCAGCAGTCACTTGGACGACCTCTACATACAAATATGAGGCAAATTCCTAAGTTTCATGTCCTATAGAGAACTTTTTATGTAACGACTTGTATTTTTCCTTTTTTGTTGCCCACAGATTATTTGTGCAATACAGTCACTCAATCATTCATACCTTCAGCAGTCATTCCTTCATTGAGCATGGATGGATTGCGAGATGGGAAACCGGATGTTCTAACAAGCAATAGTATTATATTCTTGCTTCTGTAGCAGGCTTTACACAACCTCCCTTGCTTTCGAATGAAACCGCCTGGGATAGCCTGGGTGGTCCTGTTAGCTTCTCCAATAAAACTGGACACACTCGTCCTTCGGCATTCCAAAGCGTATCTTCGAATGGTCTCTAGGCACGCTCTATCACGTCAACAGTCACTTGGAAAATCTTCGCGCAGTACTTCAGGGACATTAGCCCACCAGGGCTTCGTTTTTGTTGCAATAGTGCTGCCGCTTCGCTGCTGCAGCACTTCGTTGCTTCCGCACAAGATGCGATTTTAGATTCACTGCCCGCACGATTTCTTCTTAGTTGATGCAGCACCTTGCAGGGAAGCACGGACTTGGTTGGTAAACAAGTCCGCGATTCTCAAGAAGCGCTGCCGTATTCCTCGAAAGCACTGCTTGCAGTGCAAAAACGAAAGTAGAAAGAATCAGCCCGGAAGCGGCCGAGAAGTGAAGCTGCAGCGTGCAACAAGAACGAGGCTCACAGCACAGTAGCCATTGGCTCGATTTTGAGAAAAGGGGGAAAGACACGGAAAGTTGCAATCTCCAAACTCCACTAACTTCCCCTCAGGAAACTTATTTTCTAGATATGGAATTTATTCTAAGCTGAAAACACAACGTGCTTATAATACGTGCTCACGATTCTCCCGACTTGAGCCGAGGACCGGAGATGCTGACTAGGCTTCGCAGAAAATGGACATAGTCCCGTCCGTAAATAATTTCATATAATAATTATTTTTATTGTCAACTTTAGTAATCTCCTCTTTTCCCATTATTCTTCTCTGTTCTTTATTTCTTGTTCGTTTTTTTTCTGACTGTTCCGCCGATCGCATTAACTCAGCGACTGAAGCCGAATAGGCCTCTCAGGTACGGCTCGTACGGCATGGTGATATATGCCGAAACTCTCAAGGCCTAGTCAGTTGTTTAGTATCGGAAAGTAGTCCGCCCGACCCCACCAAACTTCAGAAATGGCGTTTGGTGCCCTGTGCGCGGTGGGTGGTGCTAAAGGCTGTCTAGTTTGGAGAACTAGAACATTTTGTGGAATAGAGAAAAAACGAAAGCCCGCTATTCTATCTGTTCAAAGGGGAACCCTACGTAAGTTTTAAAATGAAGATGAAACTTGTACAAGGGTCTATTACCGTGACAAAGTTTTTACCGTGGAAGTGGCGGGTTCAGATCCTGCTCGAACAGCATTTTGCTTTTAAGTTCATTGAATGAATGAAAGGCTTTTATCCAAGGCAAGAAAATGAGAACAAGAGCTGGAAGCTCGTATGGCACTTGCAAGACTTGGTAAATAAGAATGACGATGCATGGACCCTTGGAAATCATGAGATTGTATCGCTTGGTAATTTTTTTTTTTATGTGATCATCATAATCAAAACCCTTGAGGCAAAAATGATCATGGGCTCAAGGGGATCACGAAAATGTAGGTTTTGCCTAGAAGTATTTTTTGTACTTGGTGGTTGTACTACGGTTACTTTCAGGAATGGTCGGATCTGGGAAGTGACAATTTCTAAGCCAATCTTGTCAAGTCTCTAATGTTCAAGCCAAGTTTCATCGTCCTAGCACATCTGGAAGTAGCATACCTTAATGCCACTGGAAAACCACTGGAAAACCACTGGAAAACCACTGGAATTCAAGACCCCCCTCCAACTCCCCCAGAGTGACCGAATCCAGTCCGGTTCTATCACTGATGTATGATAGGCTTACGCTTAGGGCTTACGCTTGTTCTTCCCACCAAGTTTTACCCCAATCGTTATATTCCAAGCGTGTCACAAAATTTCCACTCCCCCCCCCCCCCCCCCCCGACTCCCCCACGTTGATCGGATCCTGTCCATTTCGGTTCAAAAGTTACAAATACGTCAATATTCAGGATTCCCCTCCTCCACTCTCCCCACGGTAGTCGGATCGGGGAAATGACTATTTCCAAGTTAGTTTGGTCGAGTCCATAAAATGCCTGCCAAGTTTCATCATCCTAGCACATGTGTATGCATCTTAAGTTGGGATTACCGGAATACCGGAACCCTCCCTCCAACTCCCCCTACAGTGCTCGGATCCGGTCCGGTCTTGTCAACTATGTATCTAGGGCTTGTGCTTGTTCTTCCCACCAAGTTTCATCCCGATCCATCCACTCTGAATATGACACACGATTTCCGGTTCCCCCCTCCAACTCCCCCCAAAGTCACCGGATCCATTACGGACTTGAAGTGTGACATCTGAGACACGAGGTCTTTCCAAATATCAAGTTTCATCAAGATCCGATTCCCCGTTCAAAAGCTATAAATACGTCAATATTCCGGATTCCCCCTCCCTCAACTCCCCCACGGTGGTCGGATCGGGGAAATGACTGTTTCCAAGTTAGTTTGGTCGGGTCCCTAATATGCCTGCCAAGTTTCACCGTCCTTGCACATGTGTAAGCATCTTAGGTGGGATCACCAGAATTCCGGAACCCTCCCTCCAACTCCCCCCACAGTGCTCGGATACGATCCGGTCTCGTCAACTATGTATCTGGGGCTTGTGATTGTTCTTCCCACCAAGTTTCATACCGATCCATCCACTCTGAATATGACATACGATTCCCGGTTCTCCCCCTCCAACTCCCCCCAAAGTCATCGGATCCATTCCGGACTTGAAGTGTGACATCTGAGACAGGAGGTTTTTCCAAATGTCAAGTTTCATTAAGATCCGATTTTCCTGTACCAAAGTTAAAAATACGTCAATATTCCGGATTCCCCCTCCCTCCACTCCACCCATGGTGGTTGAATCGGGTATTTTTCATCGTCCTAGCACTTCTAGAAGTACCCTAACTCGAGATGAGTGGCCTGACCGACCGACCGACGGACCGAAAAGTGATCGGTATTGGTACTTGAGCGGAGCTGCAAGTGCCATAAGTAGTACAGAGGTTAAGGCATTTACAATACGAATGTCGAAATTTTCTGATCTGTGAGCACATAATCCGTAACACTCAAAATAAGACAACAGATTACAGATACAAATAGAAATACAAATAATATGGACGAAATAAATTTTGAACAGGACAAAAACTCAGGAAGTCTTAGGCTCAGCTCAGATGGTGGCCAAGATGACTATAACTGGAATTTAATTTGCATTGCTATTTAGAGATCACCTGGACCGGGTCCTTCAAACCTAAATCATGAACATCAACCTGTTTTAATGAAAATCGGTTCTTCTTGCAGCCACTTGCTAAATTCGAAAAAGGTTTTAAGACTGAAACTGAAAGAGAGAGCTACCGATGAGTACCCGAGGAGGAGCCACAGTGTTAAAAATCCTGGCGAGAGATCATTCTTAGTATTTTGGGTACATAAGACTATGTAAGACTTAGAAGGAAAAAAAAAAGGAAAGCACTCACCACCGGATGTCTCGCAGGTGGTAGTCAAAGATCCATTCTCTTCCACGAAAATACTTTCTTCTGTCAGAATTTGAGACTCGAATGAAATCATCGGGTCAGCCGGTACCTCTGAAAAAACAAGTAGGGAATAAGAGAAATTGTCAGATTTAGTCGATAGCTTTTTGTTTACATTAGAGGTATGCTTGATCGAAAAGGGAGGGAGGGTTGAAAGGGAGTTGACCGTCGTGTCGTTGGAAGTCAAGTTTGGGGTCCAGCATTTCAGAATAAAACGGAGTGGTTATTTCAGGCAGTCATTCCCTGTTCTGAATGATGTGCGGCAAGGTGGGGTCCTCTAACAATTGCTATAAAACCTATATACAGATGACTTTTGGCACAAACTGGGGTTGGTTGTTTCATTAGTGGTGTTTGCTTTAATAACCTGAGTTATGCTGATGACCTGGTTATCTTAGCTCCTACAGTGGCTGCACTAAACCATCTACTTTCAATATGTTGAGAAGTTTGCGTCAGCTAATGATATCGTGTTTAATACGGCTAAGACCCAGTGTATGGCGTTCATTCCCTGATGGACCCCTTCGAAACAAATCCCTATGCCATTGCTTTCTGGAGTGTGCCCCGACCACTGCGAGGCCTTATGTTAGGCCTTATGGTGGGGCCATAAAGTTAATGGTGTTTATTATTTTTATGAATAAAATTGAAAACTGAACAAGAGCTACGAGCTCATATGCCACTTGTTACGAGTAGGTGGTACAAGAAAGTAAAAGAGAACTTCACAAAACCCCACCATCCAAAAATGTAGTTCGGACCTACACTGTAAAAAGTTTCTCCGAATAAGGATGCAGTATTTTCTGCTGGGATTAATCTTATCTTTATTGAGATAAGATTAATCCGGATTAGGGATAATCGTATCTCAATAAAGATAAGAATAATCCGAGTAGCAAATACTGCAAGATTTTTTTTTACAGTGTAGAATTAGGATATCGAGTTTCACTCAAGTCCCTCAACTCCAAGCCATCGCCAACCTTCCAAGTTTCAACCCAAGAAATCCACTCGCTATGTCCCTAGACGTGCCCAAGATTTCCGGTACCCCCTTCCAACTTCCCATATACCGCGTCCGTATCTGGTCTGGACTCCTAACTGTATCACCTGAAGCATTTTCTCTTACCACCTATCACTCGATCCGAGCATTTTTCGGGGAACTTCCGGTAATTCTTTCCCCCCCCCCCCCCCCACTCCGTGTTCGGATCCGGTTCGAACAATATGTCATCTCGGTCATATGATCTCTGTACCTTCCAAATTTCATTCAAATCACTCCACTTGTTTGACCCTTATGTGCATGTCAAAACCTTCTCGCAACCCCCTGGTGGTCGGATCGGGGGAACGACTATTGTCAAGTCAGTCTATTCGGGTCCCTGAAACGTCTTCCAAGTTTTATCGTCCTAGAAAATCAGGAAGCTCCAAACTTGCGGGATCGCGAAAATTAACCCCCTTCCCCCCCCCCCAAGTCCCCCACAGTGTTCGAATTTGGTCCGCTTATGTCAACGATGTATCAGACTTGCGCTTGTTCTTCCCACCAAGTTCATCCCGATCCCTCCACTCTAAGCGTTTCCCAAGATTTCCGGTTCCCTCCTGCGGCTCCCGCCAAAGTCACCGGATCCGATCCGGATTTGAACTGGGTCGTCTGAGACTCCGCGTCTTTACAAACATCAAGTTTCATTAAGATCCGGTCACCCGTTGGAAGTTCTAAATACCTCAAGATTCCGGATTCCCTCTTCCTCCACTACTCCCGGACCTGACATGGAACATCTGAGACGATAGCTCTTTCCACTTGCCAAGCTTTATTCAAGTCCAATCACCCATTCAAAAACTGCCCGTGACACTTGATTGTGGATTCCCAGTGCCTCCACTACTCCCACGATGGTCGGATCTAGGAAACGACTATTCTCATGTCGATTTACTTGGGTCCCTGACAAGCCTACCAAGTTTCATCGTCCTAGCACATCAGGAAGTACCGAACTCGGGCGCTTACTAGAAATCCGGACACCCTCCCCCCCATTCCACCAGAGTAACCGAATCCCGTCCTATTATGTCAATGACATATCTAGAACTCGTGCTTGTTCTTTCCACCAAGTTTCATCCCGATCCCTCGAGTCTAAGCGTTTCCAAAGATTTCCGGTTCCCCCCTCCAACTCCTCCAATTATCACGGATCCGGTCCGAATTTAAAATGGGACGTCTGAGGCACGAGGTCTTTCTAAATATCAAGTGTCATTTAAATCCGATCACCCGTACAATAGCTGCCCATGCCACTAGATTCGGGATTTGCCATCCGTCCACTCTTCCCACGATGGTCGGATCGAGAAAACGACTATTCTCAAGTCAATATGTTCGGGTCCCTGACATGCCTACCAAGTTTCATTGTCCTAGCACACCAGGAAGTACCGAACTCGCGCGATCACTAGAAATCCGCCCCCCCCCCCCCCAACTCTCCCATTGTGCCCGAATTCCGTACTATTGTGTCAATGACGTATCTAGAACTTGTGCTTGTTCTTCCCACTAAGTTTCATCCCGATCCCTCGGCTCTAAACGTTTCCAAAGATTTCCGGTTTCCCCCTCCAGCTCCTCCCAATGTCACCGGATCCGGTCCGGATTCAGAATGGGAAATCTGAGGCACGAGGTCTTTCTAAATATCAAGTTTCATTTAAATCCGATAACCCGTTCAATAGCTGAGCTTGCCACTATATTCCGGATTCCACATCCTTACACTCCCCCACGATGGTCGGATCGGGGAAGCGACATTCTCAGGTCAATCTGTTCGGGTACCTCACAAGCCTGACAAGTTTCATCGTTCTAGCACATCAGGAAGTACCGAACTGTGGGATCACTAGAAAATCGAATCCCCCCCCCCCCCACAACTCTTCCACAGTGAGCGGATCTGGTCCGGTTATGCCAATAAAGTATCTAGGGCTTGTGCTTGTTTCTTTCCACCAAGTTTCGTCTCGATCTCTCCACCCTAAGCGTTTCCCAAGATTTCCGGTTCCCCCCTCCAGCTCCCCCCAATGTCACGGGATCCGGTCCGGATTTAAACTGGGATGTCTGAGACACGAAGTCTTTCTACATATCAAGTTTCATCGAGATCCCGATCACCCGTTCGTAAATTAAGAATATCTTATTTTTCCGGATTCACCTTCCCTCTAGCCCCCCCCCCCCCGGATAGTCGGATAGGGGAAACGACTATTCTCAAGTCAATATAGTTGGGTCCACTACCTGCCTGCCAATTTTTATCGTCCTAGCCCATCAGGAAGCACCGACCTCGCGGAATCACCAGAAACTAGCCCCCCCCCCCCCCCCAAACACCCCAAAGTGAGCGGACCCGGTCCGATTATGTCAATCCCGTATCTAGGACTTGTGCTTGTTCTTTCCACCAAGTTTCATCCCGATCTCTCCGATCTAACCGTTTTCCAAGATTTCCGGTTTCCCCCTCCAGCTCCCCCCCCCCCCCCATGTCACCGGATCCAGTCCGGATTTAAACTGGGACCTCTGAGACACGAGGTCCTTCCATGTATCAAGTTTCATTAAGATCAATCCCCCGTTCGTCAGTTAAAAATATCTCATTTTTCCTAGTTTTTCCTTATTCCCCCTCCCCCCACTCCCCCCAAATGATCGGATCGGGGAAGTAACTATTTCTAATTTAATCTGGTTCGGTCCCTGATATGCCTGCCAAGTTTCATCGTCCTAGCTTATCTGGAAGTGTCCGAACTAGCAAAACCGGGACAGACACACCGACAGACCGACCGACCGACTGACGGACAGAAATTGCGATCGCTATATGGCACTTGGAAGAAGGGCAAGTGCCATAAAAACTGCTTTCTGGATTGTTGCTGTCTTTCGTTAGCTTACTGTACACCGTTGTACGGTCTAGGTCTGGCTTTTGTGCAAACTTTGTCTGGTATAAGTGTGTGAACTCTCTTCGGGTTCTTTATAACAATTCTTTTCGGTGGCTTCTCGGTCTTTCCCTGAAGTGCAGTGCTAATGGAATGTTTGCTGGTGGTGGCCTCCTATCTTTTCCAGAACTGCGTAGGAAATCATCCCTCTCAGTCCAGACAAGAATACTTGCTTCGGACAATCCGCTCCTTCTGGTGCTTTTGGGGCCGCTTTTTCGCCTGTCTCTGTCGCTTTGGTGGACTTGGTCTGATGAGATCTGCACACAACAAATTTGATGTTCAAGCACCATTTTTGTTGCTTGTATTTCGCTCCCTTTGTTTTGTTATTGATTTATTTGTTGTTATTTTGTTTTGTGTGTTTGTTTATAGATGGTCCTTAGTTAAACAAATAAATAAATTATTTGACTTATTGAACTGTTTCGCTACCCTGGCATTGCTACTTACTGATTAAACAGTCAATTGGAAAGGAAAAATTACAAACTTGATATCAGCTAATAGCCTATTAGCTAAAAACTGAATTAAATATTATTTATTTTTTATTTACAAATGTGCTTCTTCTTCTATTTGAGGCGTTTGTTGGTTCGAACCGCCATCTTCCTGGCTTAAGATTCTTTCCTCTTGAAAGAGTATACAAATTGTAAAAACAAAGTTGATTCACTAACACTGTTAACAACAAAATATTCAACAAGAGCTGTAAGCTCATATGGCACTTGCATGTGTCAAGATGATTTGATTGATCAAAAGTAAGTTTCGACTTTGCGGTTGAGATGCGCGCTATAAGGGAGCTGGAACTTCATTTGTAAGCAAAACCCTTGAGGCAAAACTGCTAATGGGCTGATGGGCATCACGAAAATGCATATATTGCTTAAAAGTATTTTTTTTACTTTGCGGTCAAGATTGGTACTTTCAGGAATAATCGGATTTGGGAAGTAGCAATTTCTAAGCAAATGTTGTTGAGTCTCCAATATTCCAGCGAAGTTTCATCGTCCTAGCACATCTGGAAGTACCTTAACGCGCGATCACCGGAATCCCAGACCCCCCTCCCCCTCCTCCAACTCCACCCACAATAACCGGAGCCAATCCTGTTCTGTAAATGATTAATCCAGAGCATCTGTTTGTCATTCCCACGAAGTTCGATCCAGATCACACCAGTCTAAGCGGGTCAAGTATTTTCCGCCCTCCCCCCGATAATTGCCGGATTCGGTCCGGAAATGAAAAAGGTCACAAGAGAAAAATGTCCTCTGTTTAATTATTAAATTTCACTCGAATCCGATCACCCGTTCCAAAGTTACGCATGACCCAATATTCCGGATTCCCCTCCCTCAACTCCCCCCCCCCCCCCAAGATTATCATATCGAGGATTTTTTTTTTATTCCAAGTCAGTTTGACCGGGTCCCTGATATGCCTTCCAAGTTTCGTCGTGAAAATCCCCCAAAAAACGGAATTCCGGGATACCCCTCCTCCCCCCCCCCTCAAGTGTCCGGATCCAGTCAAATTATGTAAAAGATTTACATGGACCAGATGTTTGTTCTTCCCAGCAAGTTTCACTCCGATACCATCATTCTAACCGTTTCTCGAGATTTCCGGTCCACCCCCCCCCCCACCCCACCCAGCTCCCCCGCGGTGCACGTAGCCAATCCGATTCAGCAAATGACTTACCTAGAGCATCTGTTTGTTCTTCCCACAAAGTTCCATCCCGATCCCTCCATTCTAAACGGGGCACGTATTTTCCGCCCCCCCCCCCCAAATAGTTGCCGGATCCGGTCCGGATATGAAAAAAATCATCGGAGAAATGTCCTCTGTTGAATTCTTAAATTTCACTCGAATCCGATCACCCATTCCAAAATTACGCATGACTGAAAATTTCGGATTCCCCTCCCTCCACTCCCCCCACCATTATCTGATCGACAAAATTTTTATTTTGAAGTCAGTTTGATTGGGTCCCTGATATGCCTGCCAAGTTTCATCGTGAAAATCCCCAAAACCACCATCACCGGAATTCCGGAACCCCCCCCCCCCCCCATAAGTGTCCGGATCAAGTACAATGGTCTAAAGGACTTATCTAGAGCAGATGCTTGTTCTTCCCAGCAAGTTTCACTCCGAACCCTCCATTCTAACCGTTTCTTGAAATTTCCGGTCTCCCCCCCCCCCCCAACTCCCCCCTGGCTACCGAATCCGGTCAAGACTTTAAACGGGACATTACAGATATATAATCTGTTCAGTTATGAAGTTTCATTACAATCCGATCATCCGTTCGAAAGTTACACACTTCTCAATTTCCCGGATTCCCCTCCCTCCACTCCCCCACCATTATCTGATCGACAATATTTTTATTTTGAAGTCAGTTTGATTGGGTCCCTGATATGCCTGCCAAGTTTCATCGTGAAAATAAAAAAAACCACCATCACCGGAATTCCGGGACCCCCCCCCCCCCCCATAAGTGTCCGGATCCAGTGCAATGGTCTAAAGGACTTATCTAGAGCAGATGCTTGTTCTTCCCAGCAAGTTTCACTCCGATCCCTCCATTCTAACCGTTTCTTGAAATTTCCGGTCTCCCCCCCCCCTAACTTCCCCCTGGCTACCGAATCCGGTCAAGACTTTAAACGGGACATTACAGATATATATTCTCTTCAGTTATGAAGTTTCATTACAATCCGATCATCCGTTCGAAAGTTACACACTTCTCAGTTTCCCGGATTCCCCTGCCCTCCACCCCCCCCCCAAAATGGTTGGATCAGAAAACTGGTTATTCCTAATTTTGTTTGGTCGGGTCTCTGATATGCCTGCCAAGTTTCATGGTCCTAGCACAACTGGAAGTACCCTAACTCGAAAAAGTGTGACAAAATGCCCAAAATTTTCAAGTTTCCAGCGCCCCGCACTCCCCCCCATATGGTCGGATCGGGAAACTGATTATTTCCAGGTTAGTTTGGTCGGGTCCGTGATATTCCTGCCAAGTTTCATTGTCCTAGCTCATCTGGAAGTACCCTCACTCGAAAAAGTGTGACAAAATGCCCTAAATTTTCAAGTTTCCAGCGACCCAACTCCCCCGCATATGGTCGGATCGGGAAACTTATTATTTCCAGGTTACTTTGGTCAGGTCTCTGATATTCCTGCCAAGTTTCATTGTCCTAGCTCATCTGGAAGTACCCTAACTCGAAAAAGTGTGACAAAATGCCCTAAATTTTCAAGTTTCGAGCGCCCCCACTCCCCCGCATATGGTCGGATCGGGAAACTGATTATTCCCAGGTTCGTTTGGTCGGGTCCCTGATATTCCTGCCAAGTTTCATTGTCCTAGCTCATCTAGAAGTACCCTAACTCAGAAAAAAGTGACAAAATGCCCTAAATTTTCAAGTTTCCAGCGCCCCGCACTCCCCCCCATATGGTCGGATCGGGAAACTGATTATTTCCAAGTTAGTTTGGTCGGGTCCCTGATATGCCTGCCAAGTTTCATTGTCCTAGCACATCTGGAAGTACCCTAACTCGGACATGTGGGACAAAAAACTCGGACCGACCGACAGACCGACAGACGGAATTGTGATCGGTATATGGCACTTGAGCCAGAGGCTGCAAGTGCCATAAAAAGTAATAAAAAACGTGAATGGAATTTTTTTTGGCAAATATGTTATAGAAAAGAAAGGCCTGGTGTTGGATTTAGTTTTTTCTTCGACACGACCGTTCAGGCGACGTTCACATATATAAGCTTACCACTTCTGTATTTCAAAATACAGCAAACTGGGCTGCTGCATATTACTCAATGTACATACACTAAAAAAGGAAGAAGACAAATATGTGGAAGCAGGGACCCATAAATTTCCTGTAATGACTCGCCATTCAGGGGGCTTGTCATTTCCTATGCTTCTATGTTGCTATGTTGCCCGAGCCTCGCCTAGTTTCCAAAAATTCCGCTTGGGTCGAATCGGCGTTCTTGCTCAGATAGACAAAATTTGTTGGGACTATTCAGCATGCCACCTAGGACAAATGATCCAGGATACTCTTCCATTACAGAGAAATATTTCTAGTTCAGCACAACAGTTTTGTCTATCTGGATAGTTGGGTTTTTTATCCCCGTGGGTATTTCTCGAACTATCTGACGCTCGGTCAAGAGTGCATCAGAAATCTCTTATTGACAAGCCCCCTGAATGGCGAGTCATTACAGGAAATTTATGGGTCCCTGGTGGAAGGCAAGAAGCCTCCAACGATCAAGGCACACAAGCCTCAATCAAGATGTGTCAAACCCACCTAAAGTTCTTCCGCTCAAGCTTGCCACACAGGCAGGGCTTAACGCATTTACGGTCCAGACAGGACCACCAGCAGAGGATTGCTAGACTTTAGAGTCCACTACTGAAGAAAAAGAGCATAAAAACTACGGATTTCAGGGAGAGAAGAAACCCCTTCACCTACAAACATACCCAAGGCACTACACTCCCATCTATACCCCAGGCAGCCTACGAAAAGATTTGTTTTACAGGACGGGAAAGCTATTTATCATATAAATTAATAGCACACAATCGTGGTAGGTGAAGCTGAACATAATTCCTTTTTCCCGTCTCATCCCGTACATACATGGGGATAGTAGGCTACAAAAGTAGATCCATAAGTTAACGAAAAGATAATCCTTAAAGCTTCATCGACCTAATGCGCTATTTCTCCACTACACCCCTCCCCCTAGTAGATCTGCTTACATCCGAAACCTTTTATGATAAAAAGTCCTTTATCTCAGAGTTAGCGGTCTTAGGCCATTTTTCACGGTGAATGTCAGATTCAGATTGCCAGTGTTTCTAAGTTGTTACTCGAATTTCTACGTTGCCACTACGTGTGTTTCATAGAACTTGCCGTTGCTGCGTCGTAATATTCAAACTGTCCAAGCACTGTATCTAGTTGGCTCTGTGATTTGTGTAGAAATGATTTGCTTTCAGTAGTAATATGTCTAGCAGTGAATGGTAGTGCAAAACCTGTGCAAAACTCTCATCGACAGGAAGGTTACCTTTCTCTGCTAAAGGAATGACACCAAATACACAGCCTAGCAGAGTTCTAATTAAACGTTCACGATGGTGGCGTTCACAGTTGAGCTAGTAGAAACTAAATCTCATGGTGGTTTGAACTGGAATATGGAGGAGCGGCTGACTGATTCTCACAGATCAGTTCACATATAGGTATTATAAAGCACCCTTCAAAGCATACCTAGCAGCTTTTCATTTGAAACTGAAATAAAATCTTGAGATATTTTTTGGAAGGATATTATGCAAGGCTTTCTTCATCAGGTGCTTATAGGTTTAATTCCTTCCGAGCCTAGCTACCCACCCATTTAAGAACTGTTTTTTTTTTGTTTTTTTTTTTAATTTGAGGAGTGGCTTGCAAGCACAACCGTACCACTCAAATCAGTCGATCTTCGACGGACCCGTCAGATTTTTTTTTGCTAGGATACTATGCGAGGTTGCTCTTCCTCATGCGCTTGTGGGTAGCTCTGATTTTCCTGTCCTTCCACCCCGTATGGAAACAATTCAAGTCATCGTATTCTGGGAAATTTTTCCAATTGTAAACAATTGAAACAATCGGAAACGATCGTAAACAATTGTTTTTTTTACAGTTGTTTCCAACCGTAAAATTACGATTGGAAACAATCGGTTTCAATCGTAAAAATACAATCGTTAACAACTGTTTACAATCGCAAACGATCGGAAACAACTGGAAACAACTGTTTACAATTGTAAATAACTGTTTCCAATCGTAAAAAAAACAATTGTTTACGATCGTTTCCAATTGTTTTCAATTGTTTACGATCGTTTCCAATTGTTTTCAATTGTTTACGATCGGAAAAATTTCCCATAATACGACGACTTGAATTATTTCCATACGGGTTTTAATTAATGAGTAGTAGGCAGGACCTACGTTTGAGTACGTTGATGCCCTGTGTGTCCTTTTATCTGCTTGTCTGTGATTGTCACGTCTGAGGTGAGTTATAATAATAATAACGCTTGCTTACTGAGCCATACAAGATTTAATACACGTTACACTTCACAAATAAACTATTACACCTCTAGAGATACTATGCTACGTAAACTAAGCTAAACTTTCATTGGGACTAAATCCTTTAGTCACATATTTACGAACATCTACGATACATTTGGGGCTCGTAGATTTCACGATACGGGGAAGCAATATCAACCCACCCCCAACCAATGTTACTCTCAATCTCCCAATCTTCCTCAAAAGCCTTTTCTTTGAACTCGAGTCGTTGGGAGTTCGTTTGGGAGTGAAAACGTGACATACCCTTGGTTCAAACTGCTGCGTCATATGCGACAAGAGTTTTTCTTTGATGTTCCAACACGTCACAGAATCGCATTAACCTTCCCACCATCACGCAGGCGAAAATGGATAACGAAATTTTCCGTCGAGATTATTCTGCAAAAGGACAAAGGAGCCCTTTTGGACCTATGAAGATATGGGGAGAATACCTTTCTGAATACAACACACAACTATTAGGAAATTTTTAGTCAAAACCTACAAGCCATCTTGTTAAAATAGGTTAATAAAAGTATATATATATATATATATATCCGTGTATTTAAAAGCCAGTGGCCATATACACAACTACAAACACAAAAATAAATAAAAAAGATAAAAAATAACACTCAACAGGTTCAAGTTGTCGCCTTCCGTGCCTCCACGCCTTTCTCTATGAAACAACATAACGCAACAACTGAATCTCTCGAAGTAGTCCCCAAAATACCAGGGAGAAGCGGTACACCCCCTCAGACTATATTTTGCATTCATACATCCTAGGATTACGATCAGAACAAGGCAGAGCAACTGTTAGTCTTGAAAATTAACTAATCTTTTCTTTTCTTTCCCTCAAAAAACCACATGCTTTCTGTTAGATCAAAATTATGTTGGGGCAAAACACAAACTTCTGCGTTGCTTGTCGCACGATTTATGTCGTATGTCGCATGACGCAAAATTGTGCGCGAAATGGCAGCAGTGTGAACCAGGGGATACTTTTAATTCATGCCAAGAATGCAAGGCATGGCTGGTGTTGCAGGTTCTGAAATCCAGTAGTGTTTCAATACTCTTGATGACTAACTCTTCTTGTCAATGCAAAATCGCCCTTTACCTAGCGCAAGAGCCGGAAGCGATATTACAGCTGCTCCCAAACATCGTCGTGATTGGTTAACACAGGATTGAGTTGTTGAGTTTGAGTCGTTAGTGCTACGTTTTCTCGTTCTTCCGGAGGATCAGTGGCGTGTTTTGGCGTAGCCACATAGAGTATCTGTGAGTGTGTGTTCCACCCTACTTACCTTAGTTACTACGCATGACGTCACGAATTTTGGCTTCTTGGCGTCATTGCGGGAACGCATTTTTTTTAATTTCGGTGAAATATCACTCCACGGGGTGATCCAGCCAATCACGTTACAGAGATCCGTAGTTACCACGCTTACTACGCTCCCGAGCATGATAAGCAAATAGTTACTATTAGTTACTATTTCGAGCAGGTTTTAACGGTCAGCGTAGTAACTTTTCGTGAGGTTAGAACGGAAATTGTAACTTAATAGTTACTACTGTTAGAAGGGTGAAACACGCTTTGCACTGTCAGAAGTTTCATAACAGATAACACTTCGGATGTTATCTCTTGTGTTTGAAAACGTTATGCATAAAAAGCTTTGTTAGGAAGAGACAAAAAAGAATCTGCTGCTGACTTATTTCTTATCATCAGGATGTCGGAAAACTCAGCAGATATTTTTTGGCGGTTTTTCGGTTCTTGCTGATCGTAATGCTTATTAGGCCTAACATTTTGAAACACAACAGATAACATCCAAAGTATTATCTGTTACGCATTATCTGTTGAAACCGCGCATCCTCGTGTTATCTGTTATAAAACTTCTGACAGTGTGATTGTCACGTCCTAGGTCACGAAACTGTAACAGCTCCCTTACCTATAACAGTCACGTTGTGCTGAGTATGAGAAGTCGGCGCTATGTTGTAGTCTACTCTGCATCTGTAGAGTCCAGAATCAGAAACGGAAGCGTTGGAAATCCGGAGTCTTGCCGTGTGAGGCAAGGCTCGACCGAACGTGTATCGTGGGAAAAGGGGAAACTCCAGTATTTCTAATGATGGTTTTGCGTTCAACTCAATACTGGAAAAGATAAAAGAATTATAGGGTGTTGCGATACAGGGTCATAGAAGTTACGTAACGGGCATTTTTTGTAAACTCCATTTTCCTTACGCCGTGCTCCATTCTGCCTATAAGCCCGTCTTTGGTGAATGAGTTTCGAACTCGTTCTCCTTTGAGGTTGTTACAAAAAAACGCCTACTGCACCGATGTTAAACTGAGGGGCTAATAACTTAAAAAATCAGCATTTGCGGACAATGCCACCCATTTTTGTATCTCACCTGCAGTTGATGAACACAACTTTTGCTGCAGGGGCGTCATTTGTGTGTGTGTGGGGGGGGGGGCAGGTGCTCCCCCATCTCGCCTTCCGAGGGGGCCAAGAGCTAGCCAAGAAAAACAGAAAATTCGACGAAAAAATATTGTTTCTCATCAGAATTGCGACATCTGGTAACTCATTATAATTTAACTCTTTAATTCGAGGATCGATTGTCTTCAAGGCGCATTTGAGCCTGGGTGAATTGTGTCTGAACTCTAGACATGTAGAGAAACAGTTTTGTAACATGGCGTCGAGTATCACGTTGTGATTTGTCCCTGGGTGTAAATTCAAAATAAAATTCAAGTGGGGGCACTGCCCCGGAAGGGGACAAAAGCGTAAAAAGGGGAGAGGGTCAGCAAACGGTCAGTGCCCTTTCCACCTACTCCCAGCTTGTTTATTTTGTAATGGTAAGACAAATTTTATATTTATTTAATTCCTGTTACTAGGCATGACCTTTCACAAACTGGTTTCTTCAAAATAGATGATTCAGAATAGGTGCAACAATCTATTTTAACATTTTGGTAGGAAAAATCCTCAAGACTACATATGTCCTGTTTACTGATGTCGAAGCTCACTCCCTTGTTGGCATTGACCACAAATTCTGACATTTTTGTTCCAATCAGTGAAAACAGGAAGATCCAGTCAGATCTATCCCATGACACCCTTTTTCTTCTTCGTTGATTTCTGTTAATTTCGTAAAAATATGATGCTTTTATCCATTTCTGCAATTTTGCTGAAGGACCTGTTCCCAATACTCTATGAATGAATACGTTATAGCAGAACGGGATGAGACGGGGATTCAGAACTGAGGTTCCTATTCCGTCGATCATCCAGCAGAACGGAAGGAAGAATCACATACAACTCGTTCTCCGTTCTGCTAAAAAACGGACATTAGCACTACGGCGTACTAAAAACCGCTTATACGAGAACTGGATAGAGAAAGGAGAACGGTTTGTTTACAAAAAACGCGGCTATACTTTTCTTTACTTAAAAATACGAATACAAATATTTGTGTCCAAACAATTATTTCATTTACCGGTACTAAAACAAAAAACAAATTCACTATTATTTTTATCAAAGTATTTCACTTTCAAAAGTGAAAAAGGCCTGCAGAAGACGAAACAAATTGATAGTACAAATATTTATAACAACTAACTACTATTGACTACTCCGGCTCTCCTCACACAATCTTCAAATTAGATTTAGCTTACTCCATATTAAGTATGTGTAACTTAAGTATGGGGATCAAAACTTTCCGCTCCTTTTCATGCTGCTAACGGAATTAAACAAGGGGAAATTTTTCACCTCGGTTATCTAATGTTCTTATGGATGACCTTTGTAAGCAATTAATGGAGAGCCGTGAAGGCTGTAACATCTAGCTCTGGTGTGTTTTTTAACTCGATCGCTTACGCTGACGACATGGTTCTAATGGCGCCGTCGGCGAACGCATTAAATCTCCTGTTGAAGATTTGCACAAATTATGCAGCGACGCACGACAATATTTTCAATTCGGCGAAGTGCAATTACATGATTTTTATCCCGAAACATTATAAATCCCTGATATTTCCGGCTATTCGGCTTGGTGATTTTGCTTTGAAGCGAGTGCACAAAGTGAAGTACTAAGGTTATTTTTGAGACGATGACCTGTATGACGATCCAGCAATTTCGAGTCAGTATCGGGGTCTTTGCGCGCGTCCGAATCACTTAATTCGTAATTTTAAATTTTGTACTGTGTTGGTGAGAATTCTTTTTATTTAAGACGTATTGCACGCAACTATACTCTCCCACTTTTTGATGACTATCTTGAGACGACGATGCGTAAACTTAAAATTTGTTTAACAATGTATTCCATCAACTCCTTTCATACAATCGACGTTACTCTGCTAGTCAAATGTTTTTAAGGAAATGAAATTGAATCTCTTGGTGTTATGAGACGGAAAGCGATAGTTAGTTTTGTTGCAAGGTTAGAAGTCTCCGAAAATCCACCTTTAAAGGCAATTCGTGAGAATCCCGAATACCGTTCCGGCCATTTTTACCACCACTGAATGGATGAAACGATTGTATATATTTAGTAAAGAATGTGTTAGTGTGTTAGTGTAATTTTATTATGTGATGTGTAATATCACGAATCAAATAAATTGAACTGAATTGAACTGAATAACCTTCAAAAATTCACAGTACACGTTTTCTTAGTAAAAAGAACACCCTGAAAGTCTGCAACCGTGTAGAAAATACGATTAGGTCTCCTGGCCGGATTCTTGACTTTCATCGTAGGCCTAAATTTGAAAAATCTCAACTTGACAATAGTAGCCTACGAAACTCCGATTTCAGCTGATAGTTTACAGGCTCTTTTTCTCTAGTGTGTTCAACAATACTACCCTTAAACAAGAGCTACGAGCTCATATGGCACTTGTTACAAGTAGGTGGTACAAAAGAGTAGATGACAAAACAAAATACCCCGCCTTCCAAAAATGCGGTTCGGACCTAGAAATGCGATATCTAGTTTCACTGAAGTTTGAGCATTTCCAGCATCGCCTCGGATCACCTAGGGCAAATGACTTTTCTACCTTCCAAGTTTCAACCCGAAAGATCCACTCGTTTGGTCCCTACACATGCCACACGGTTTCCGGCCGCCCCCCCCCCCCTCCAACTTCCCCGACCGAGTCCGGGTCTGGTTCGTACTACTAAATGGATCGTCTGAAGCATTTTCTCTTACCACCTATCAAGTTTCACTCAATCTGGGAGTTTTTTGGGAACTTCCAGTAACTCTCCCCCAGCGTGGTGGGATCCAGCTCGGACCTTAAAACATGTCATCTAGAGCATGTGATCTCTCAGCATTTTAAGTTTCATTCACTCCACTTGTCCGACCCCTATGCGAGCCAAAACGTTTCCGGGAATCCCCTTCTAACCCCCCCCCCCCCAATATGGCTGAATACGACTCGGAAACGTCAACGTCGCATCTCTGACATCTCCTATTCCCGTCCATCAAGTTCGACTGGACATAGCCTGTCCACAAATTTCCAGTCCCCACTTCACCCCCATTCCCACCGTGGCCAGATCCGATCCAGACACCAAATAGCAAATCAAGGCCGCATTAACTCGGAGCTGTCCGACTTGCATCCCATCCTGCCCCCCCCCCCCCCCCCCTCATCCAACTCTCCCAACCGTGGCCACATGTGGTTCGGACGAATGTTTTGCTTGTCTAGGTCACCCATAAAGTTTCACCCGAATCGGCCAACCCGTTCGCAAACCTGTGGAAGCCAGTGATTTCCCGATTCCCCTTCCCTCAACTCCCCGAAGATGGTCGGATCCAGGACCACAAGTTTTTCAAGGGCATTATGTCCGGTCCTTAAGTCATTAATACGCCTGCAAAGTTTCATCGTCCTTAGAATAGCTGGAACTATCCTAACTGGCGATCACCGGAATTCCGGGAAACACCCTCCAACTCCCCCCACAGAGCCCGGATACGATCTGGTTCTGTCAATTATTACGTATCTAGGGCTAATATTGTTCTCCCCACCAAGTTCCATCCCAATCCCTCAACTCTAAGTGTTTCACAAGATCTCCGGTGCCCCCCTTCAACCCCCCCCCCCATGTATCGGGTTCGACCAGGATTAGACATGGAACACCTGAGACAATAGCTCTTTCCACTTGCCAAGTTTCATTCAATTCTGATCACCCGTTCAAAAGTTATGCGTGCCACCAGATTCCGGGCTCCCCATTCCTTCACTCCCCCCATGGTGGTCAGATCGGGGAACCTGACATGCCTTCCAAGTTTCATCGTACTAGCACATCCAGAAGTACCGAACTAGCGGGGTCACCGGAATTCCGGACCCCCCCCCCCCTCAACCCCCCACAGTGCCCGGATCCGGTCCGGTTATGTCAACAATGTACCTAGGACTTGTGCTTGTTCTTCCCACCAAGTTTCATCCTATCCAGTCCAGTTTTGTCAACAATGTCCCTAGAACTTGTGCTTGTTCTTCCCACCAAGTTTCATCCAATCCCTCCACTCTAAGCGTTTCCCAAGTTTTCCGGTTTCCCCCCTCCAGCTCCCCCAAAGTAGTCGGATCCGGTCCAGATTTTAAGCAGGTCGTCTGAGACATGGGTCTTTCCAAATATCTGGTTTCATTAAGATCCGATCACCGGTTCAAAAGTTATAGATACCTCTAGATTCCGGATTTCCCCTCCCTTCACTCCCCCACGACGCTCGGAACGGGGAAGTGACTATTTCCAACTTAACATTTTGGGGTCCTTGATATACCTGCCAATTTTTATCGTCCTAGCTTATGTGGAAGTGCCCGAACTAGCAAAACCTGGACAGACAGACCGACAGAGCGACAGACAGACGGACGGACAGAAATTGCGATCGCTATATGCTATATCGCTATTTATATATATAAAGATACGCATACCACCTTTTCTCAGTAAAATACGATCAGGTATATTGGCCAGAATTCTGACTCTGTTTTAGGAATATATTTTAAAATCTCAACCTTATCAAAGTAGCCTACAAAAATCAGATTTCAGCTGACTGTTGACCGGCTCTTTTTCTCTATTGTGTTCCCATTATACGAAACAAGAACCATAGAAGTTACATTCTGTCCTTCACTTTACTAATACGAATACTTTTTTCCTTTATCGAAACAAAAATTTAATAATACAAATTATAACGATGAATTACTACTGACCGCCCACTCTTAGCGCGGCTTCGGGGACGATGACAGAGGTGTGCGAATCCATGCCGCTTTCGTTTTTCTTTCCAGAAAAAGAAGCAAGTAGCCTAAGCTTTTACTTTTTTTCTTACCTTCGAATTTTTTTTTTTGCTGTTCATACTCGCAAGAAAGGGTAAATATGTCTAAATGTCAAAACTGCTGTCGCTCTGGTTTAAATTAGTGACCTGTCCTGGCTATTATTTTCCGACAGCCTAGTTCCAATGTGTGGACCAATGCTACTTTCTCTGTAATTTCTAAAAAAGAAGCAATTAGCCTACGATCTTAGGAATTTTCAAACCTTCGGAAATGATTTTTTTTTGGCTCTTCATACTCCACAAAGGAATGGTGAATCTGTCAAAACTGCTGTCATTTTTGCATTAAATTAGTTGACCTTTTAGCTAGCTTTTACTTTCCTTTACGGATAAAGAAGGAAGTATCCTCTTGGGAATCTCTGAATCAGGGGCAACGGTTTCAGGAGCAAAATCATAAATCTGTCAAAACTGCTTTTATGTGTGCTTTATATTAGTTAAATTGTTATGTGTGTGTTTTTTTTCCTTTCTAAATAAAGAATCAAGAATGCTCTAGGGAATTTTCTAACTTTTGGAAATACTTGCAACAAGGGAATAGTAAATCTATCAACACTGCTGTCATTTCTGTATTAAGTTAGTTGACCTGCAAAGGCTTTTTCTTTACTTTATAAAAAAAGGAAGGAAGTGTGCTCTTAGGAGTTTTTAATCTTCGGAAAGGCTTTTTTGCCTGTTCATACTTGCATCAAGGACATAGTAAATCTGTCAAAACTGCTGTCATTTGTGCTTTAAATCAGTTGACCCGTCATGGCCTTTTCTTTCCTTTCTAGAAGAAGAAGCAAGTATGGTAACCTTAGGATGGTAAATCTGCAAAGCTGCTGTCATATGCGCTTTAAATTAGTTGACTTGTGTTGGTATCCTTCTAGAAAAAGAAGCAACTGTACTCTGGAAATTAAATAACTTTACGATAGGCTTTTTTGGCTCTTCATACTTGCAAAGAAGGAATGGTAAATCTCACAGGACTGCTGTCATCTTTGCATTAAATTAGTTGACCCGTCATGGCTTTTTCGTTCCTTTCCTTTCCGTTCCGTAAGTATGGTAACAATAGGGTGGTACATCAATTAAATGATTGTTTCATTAGTTCTCTAAAGGAGGATCACACCACCTTATCTCGCTGGATTTAAGGTAATTTAGTTTACCCGTCATGGCGTTTTATTACTTTTACGGGAAAAACAAACTCCTTGCTAATGGAAATCCCGAATGGAAGTAAATCTCTTAGGAACTGCCTAATTTCGGAAAGGCGTTTTCTTTAAATCTGTGAGAACTGCTGTCCTTGTGCTTTGAATTAGTTGACCCATCATAGTTTTGTATTTCCTTTCTAGAAGAAGAATCAAATATAGTGACCTTAAGATGGTTCTGCATTAAGTTAGTTGACCCGTCATTGCTTTTTTATCCTTTATAGAACAAGACAAAAGGTTTCTATTGGATCCCAAAAGGTGAATATACTGGACTTCTTCATCCGCAAAACAGGTCTTAATTGTATATTTTCTTTCTTCGCTAGATCCCATTAACATGTTGTTTTTCCCCAGTACCGGGAATGCGGTCTGATTACGACCGCAATACCGACGATAGCCGAAAATCATGAACTATTCTTATCTATCAGTTTATTCATATATACACCACTTTCTAAATTATATCGGGGGCTTCTGTTCAACATAAAATTTCCGGATTATTTCCTATTCTGATAGTACCGTCTACCCGATAGTAAAAGGAAGCATGTTATACATGATCGATCCATTCCTATTTCACGTTCATACCGAAAATAACCAGGTAGAGAGATTTATTAGAGATGTACAAAGATCACGCATTTGGTCGACGACAGATAAAAATTAACATATATGAATCTGATGTTCATTCTTGACCACGAATTGACTTCAGAATTAAACATCATTTTTTTTATCAAACTTCCGGGTGGGAGCATCCCGGACTAATTTCTTGTCTATAGAGAAAAAATAAAGTTCAGGGGAATGACTACTTTCAATTCAATCTGAGCGGGTCCTTAACACACCTGTCGAGTTTCGTCATCCTAGTACATCTGGAAGTAGGCTACCTTAACTCGCAATCACCGGCATCTCCCACAGGTACCGATCCGGTCCCTTTCTATAAAAAAAAACGTCAATAGAACTCGTCCTTGTTCTTTCACGAGGTTTCATCCGCGATCGACTAATCTAAGCCTGTATCGAGATTTCCGGTCCCCCTCTAATCCCTCCCCCCGAAGTCACCGGATCCGGTCCGGACACGAAACGGGACAAAGAAGGCACACGCTCTCTCCACTGTAAAGTTCGTTCAGATCCGATACCCAATTTCAAAAGTTAGGATTGCCTCAAGATTCCGGATTTTCCCTCCCTCCTCTCCCCCCCCCCACGATGCTGGGATCGGGTAAACGACTGCTCCCAAGTCAATCTGGCCGGGCCCCTGGTGTGCCTGCCAAGTTTCATCGTCCTAGCACATCTGGAAGTACCTTAACTCGGGATCGTCGCAATTCAGGAGCCTCCTTCAGTTCCCCCATTCATTCCCCCCTCAGAGTCACCGGATCTGCTCCGGACTTGAAATGGGACATCTGAGACACGAGGTTTTGCAAATTATCAAGTTTCATTAAGATTCTATCTCCCGTTGAAAAGTTGTGAATATCTCAAGATTCCGGATTCTCCTCCCTCTATTCCCCCCGCGAAGGTCGGATCGGGCAAGTGCCTATTTCCTAGTTAGTCTGGTCGGGTCCTTACTATGCCAGCCAAGTTTCATCATTTCATCTTCATCGTTCCAGTGTCTGTTAGTATGGTATGTTATTTTTATTTGTTTTTCTCAAAATTTGTTGAGTATTTGATTGTGTAAGTGTTGGGCCACGTTTAATGTAATTTTTGGCTGTGTTGTATTCTTATTTCCTTTTTCTACTCGCCAGCTTCGGCGGTCAGAAATAAATGAAATGAAATGAAATAAAAAGAAGCAATCATGCTATTAGGAACAGTCTTACCTTAGGAAAGGCTTCTTTTCTGGCTCTTGATACCATAGAACCAGCATTGCTGAGTCGCTGATACTCGGTGACACGAATGGACATGCCAGTTCGATGGTGCTCCCAGCGAGAAAGACGGCATCGTATGTTGGCACTAAGTGAGAATAATGTTACTTTTTTACACGACAGCCATCGAGGCATGTTGTGCTGGTGGAAATGTCCACTGAGAAAAGTGTCGGAGTTTCACAGTTTATTGTCCTGCTTGAAAACAATGAAGGTGTGTTAAAGAATTATTTTAATAAGAGTTTTGTCTTTGTTTGTACTCAGTTTTTTTTTGTTTTGTTTTTTAACGAGTTAGATCAATAAATAATAAACACATAAGAGATATTGTGGCGTCCTCTTTGAGTTTTCAATATAAAAACATAACTATTAAATTAAAGTCAGAGCCGTTACTTTGAAACTGGGTTTCTCAAATTAACAAGACCAAAGGTTTCGATGGGATCCAAAAAATTCAATATTTGATCTGGACAATTGGGTCTTGTCTTCGCCAGGTCCAGTCTTCGCCAGACTCCTTGAACATTTTTAATATCAAGATTCAGGCAGATTAAGGCCAAATAGCTAATCATCTGAGAAAACCAAGTTCAGATATGGATTCAGCATGTGTGTTTACCCCTATAAGTCATATCTATTTTGACCCTGTCTTACTTCTTCCAATTTTCCGGTTACGGCCGAATTCAGGAACTACTTTTCCGGGGAAAAAAGGCTAAAAAAGAATTCAGCTTATCTTGTTTCCCCAATGTCATCTAATCAACTTCAAATAAAAATTTAACTTATAACAAATTTTCCGGTTCCAGCCGGATTTCGGGCGAACTATATGCCCGGGTAAAAAATGAATGTCATATATGGATTCAGCATCTCTTCTTATACCTAAGTCGGATATCTAATCAACTACAAATAAAACTTTTACTTTGAACAAATTTTCCGGTTTTGGCCGAACTACTTGTCCGGGTAGAAAATAGTTTTAACATAAGTGTTCCATGTCTTCTTACACCTAAATCGAACATCTAATCAACATCAAATTCAAATCTACAGAGCACATCTACGAACTTGACCTTACACTTGACCCAAAGATTCCTCATACCAAGTTTCATCAAAACATCTCATTCCCTTCAGTTATCGTGCTCACAGACGGACCGACAGACGGAAAACTTTTGCGATGTCATTAGGTATCCCACCACTTACGTTTTGGGATCCCAAAAACCCCTCCGAGTTTTCAGCCTCGCTCGGCCTTCTTGGTTGTGATGAGAAACACGGGAAAAGCAAGAATAATCTGCATATCCGACCAATGAGATCCTCGGACTGTTGACTGATAAGAAGCGGGGGCTTCTTACCAGTCTGAGGTGCGGGGAGATGGAAGGGTGTCCCGGAAATGTTTTCGCTTGCCTAGAGATCAAATGAGTTTAGCGACTGGAGTGGATCTTGGTATTTAGAAATATCTCATGCGCTAGATAACCCATTTGGGGTCCGGACCAGTGGAGGGATGCCGGAAATTTCCAGAAAAATGCCGCAATTTCAGTAAAACTTGTTGGTTGATAAGGCAAGATGCGCTAGATAACCTTTTTCTTTGTCCGAACCTGATTCGAGCACAATAGGGGGGTTAGACGGGGGGTCATTCAAACGGTGTTGCACGACTAGGGACCAGATGACTGAAGCCATTGGAATAGAACTGGGACGGGAAAAAGTTTCTATGCCTTAAATTATCAATTTTGGGGTCCCGAACTGAAAGTCCCCGGTGGGGGACTTAGAGGGGGTCGCCAGAAATTTTCCCGAAATACTCAGATTCCAGCGAAACTTAAAAGGTGGCAAGAGAAGATGACCTAGATCAGCGGTTCCCAACCTTTTCCCTATTGCGTACCCCTAATCAAGGTTCAAACAGGTTGCTTACCCCCTTTTGAAGAATATGTTTCACTAAATTTTAATAATTCAGGAAGTCAAAAAGGCGATATTTACAGTCATATATGAGGGGGAATAAATGTGTAAAAATATATACAAATTCAATTTGACACCTGAGGCTGCTTTGTGTAGCTAATTTTTTTTTTTTTTTGGTGGCAAAAATAAGTTCATTTGGTACATTCAGCCTGTTTATGTGCTTGGGTTTGATGAGAGACATTGCCAAAAATGAGACTTCACAATCAACCAATCAATCAAGTTCATTTTCCAAATAGCTTAAAGCTAGAAGAGGAATAAAATATTTACGAGATACACAGACACGAAACAAATTAACTAATACAAGATATTACCATATTACCACAACTTACAAGATACAACCACAACGCATGGCAACAAAACAGACAGGCGACTCCGCTTAGTTCTTTGTATTGTCCTTGCACCTCCAAACAAAAGTTGGAAACAGTTAAATTTTGTCATTTCATTGTCAATGTCGGGGACGCTGTCAAAGACTCCAAAAATCGGGTGGTTCCCAAAATCACCATGATCTTATTGGCCAGTCTCACAATGCCCACGCTCAGAATGACCACGAGGAAATTGCCCATGGCTCAATAAATGCCCATGACTCAGAAGACCAACAAGTTAGGTCGAAGATCCTGAAATCGGACTCGTGCACATTGCCGGACGTTCAAAATACCGACAGTTTTGTTAACCCAAACTGTTCACAGGGAAGGCCAAAATGATCCAGAGATAACGAACAGCGAGAAGAGAAGAAAGCGAGTAAAAACAGAAAAGGTGAAACAAATATTTTATTGTTTGTGGGTCAGTTCAAAATTGATAGCGTGAAAATACAGAGAAATGTCATATTAAATTGATCCAATATAGAAAGCAAAACTAGGCGATTCCTCCAGTCAACTTTCACCATGAAGGTGAGAACTGTTCACTAATAAAAAAATTAACAGTTGTATTGTAAGATCGCCCTTTGGGATTCAGTTTGCTTTTGAAGAATTCAGCAGAGTGTTAGATTATAGTTAAGATTATATAGTCTCAACATACGATTATCACCGTTCTGATACTCGGTCTATTTAATCAGTTGCTCACTCGCCCCAAATTAGAGTTTACTACGGACTGAACACCTCAAATAATTCAATTGTGGGCATTCTGAACAATATGCATTTCCAGTCGTAGGCTTTATGAGTCGTGGGCATTTTTTAACCGTAGGCATTTTGAGCCGTTGGCATTATGAGTCGTGGGCATCTATAGTGGGCATAGTGACCGTAGACATTATGACTGTTAGCCCAACAAACAGCTATAAGCCAAAACAAGAAAAGTTTCAAGAGTTTAGCCATCCTCAAATCCAAGCATTCCAAGTATATTCTGAATAAGGATTCTTTGTCCTAAAAATGGTGTCAGCCAGACTGTACCTTTCGGGTTGGGTATTTTCACAACTAAGCAACTTTTGCCGAACTGGTGGCAGGACAATACGAAAGCGAAAGCTCTGAAAAGAAAGTTGAATCTGAAACTGCAAAGCTTAAGGACACTATTGAAAGTGAGTCAGAAGGCATAGAAACTGCGAGAATTCCAACAGCGAATTAGAACAGGGAGATTTTGAAGCTACAGAGCAAACTGATCCTCGGACCTTCTTGTACCCCTTGCGAGGGTCTCGCGTACCCCTTTGGGTACGCGTACCACCGGTTGGGAGCCACTGCAGATGATCCATTTGTTCCCCGGGCCGACTCGGTAGTTTTGAGGGTGGTATCGGAAATGCTCAGTATGATGCGTCCGAGTCACATTCGGCATCGGTGGGGAGTTGGAGAAGGGGGTGGGGTAATTCTCCAAGAAATGCTCAAGTTTGAATGAGACTTAATGCTTGGTTCGAGAAGATCCCCTAGATACGCCACTTGTGTGTCCAAAGCTGCATCTGGACGGAAACTGTGCGGTGCAATTTTGATCTGCCCTAGATGATATATTTTTGATCCCAGCCAGACCGACCTAAGTGGTTGCCGTGGACACTTCTGGAATTGCTCAGATTCAAGCGAGACTTAATAGGTGGAACTAGCAGATGACCTAGATGTCTCAATTCTACGTTTGAACCGCATCCGGTGGGGAAGTTAGAAGGGGAGATTTTGTGACGTCATCATTTACTTTACTACTTACTCGTCACAAGTTACAAATGGGCTCTTACCTCTACATGATTTCCGGTGAACTTGGGCTGAATGAGTATTTAAAGTAAAAAAAAATATTTCGATAGTAGATTAGAGGTTCGGTATCATTTATAGGAGAAATGCTGATGACATTTCTGAACTTTGGTTTATTCTGAAGTCAATTAGAACTTTAGTGTGGATCGCAAGACTGTATGCTATATCCATATGATATGACGAACTGGACATAGGAACTACCACAAAATCGCGTCCAAGAAAAAAAGGTTGTTCTTAGTTTTCTTAGCGGATCAGTCGTTTTGCGGTAATCAGGGAGAAGGGGGGGGGGCTTAAAATATAGGGGCATAAGTCCTCAAGCAAAACTTTTTTGAAAGTTTTATATACTGTAAAAAGATGCGGTGATTAGGAGAAAATATTTAATCTCGCGCCAGGTATGAATCCGGCCGAAGTCGGAGGTTTCCGAATGACACTAATCGCGTGATTTTCTTTTCTGTAAAAAGTATTACTCAATGAAGTGGTTTGTCATGGTTACATTGCAAGTCTACGGAGTCTGAAAATCTGTTGGCCGCGATTGTCTGCATCAAGAACTCCACAGCCCTCCCCCCTTGAGATCTAATTGAAACCATTTGGTCTTCTTATTCTTCTTAGCCCTTTTATATTTTGTAATTTCGCCTGTATTTCGAAAGCTCATCGTATTTTTTCTTTCTGTTTCTTCCTGCTTGCTCTGTTTCTTTTTCTTGTATAGATACTTGGAAAAGTGCTAATAATATGATGGGTTAAAAAGAGCATTGGATGATGACTGGAAACATACTACGAATGTCGGCCACACTGGGATATGCCAGTGAGCAGACATAACAAAAACATCTGCCAACCACGCTGCAAACTAACATGAGACTATCCAGAAAGATCACCCCAGCTTATCTCACTAGAACTTCGATTTACGGTAAGTTAAGGTGGCTAGTTTGGTTTTATCTCTTACCAGGCTTGTCAATATCCAAGTTAGCCACTGCGAAATGCACAATCCATGAAACTGTGATCCATACAACATTTTTCATATTGCCCCTTCGAGACTCACTACCACAAATTCATCCATCACAGAATCAACTCTGCATTAGAAAGCCTTATCTTCCCTAAAATTCATCACAGCGAACTCCTTTCACCGTAGCTACACAAATCTTGTTATTCCTCACATGCATTATGTGTACAAGGACACACAACACTTGATCTAGAATGCTAACAAAGGTCACTTCTTCGACTGAACCTGAATACCAAGCGTTTAGTTTCCCCAGTTAGCAGATACTTGGACTTTGGGGCGCATAGCTTCTCCAGGGGATTACGGATACCTGTTCCCAGTGTAGCATGTGTGTCTGTTAGCAAACGTCGTGGGTCGTGGTGGCTCTGAATGCATCTGAATGAATTTGGAGTGCTTCGTGTATGTTTTTGGTAAAGGACTTCCTTCTCTAACTGATATCGCTGTTTTTCTGTTGTTTCTCTTCAATGGCGGGTTCTAGCGTCGAGTATCTGCTTCCATGCAATTTAGGTTAAATCATATTTTGCATTTTTTAAGTTCAATAATGAGTCAGCATCAAATGGCTTTATTTTGATAAGTATTCGCAGCTCAGAATTTTACAAGGATTTAATGTTTTCCAGATTCATTGATTTTTAAAGAAGTCGGCCGAGTGACGCAGCTTCGGGCTGGATTCAAAATAAGATTAAAGCTCTTGTTTTTTCATAGTTTGCCAATTTCTGGTTAGCGCTGGCAGATGGCAAGCGTCAGACATCTTTGGTTTTAACGGAAAGTTTGGACCTGTCGCAAGATCAATGAATAGGACATTGCATTTTGGAAAATTTCGTTGCCCGGGGCCAAAAATGATGTTTTTTTATCGTAGAAGACCCACGGCCTATTTCTGCTCGTGAAGGTTATCATTATTTCTCCGCTTGTAATTGAGACCAAGAAATGGTACCCCATGTCCTGTCACAATCTAAGAGTTCCCCTCCTGCTAAAGAAATTAGAGCTTTCCCCTGCTCCTTTGTAAGTGGTGGTTATTAAAAAACTGTCACAGGGCAAAAAAGCGAACTTTTGAACTATAACAGATAGATTTTCTTTTTCCGACATTGAGTTATCGCCTTTGCTGAGCTGATCGAAGTATATAGCTACATCAGATTTTTTGCAAAGAAAGAATACTTGAGAGATCTGCCATTTTAAAAGTTTTGGGGGGGTGGCAACTGGTGCTATGGTACATATTGAAACGAAAAAGTGGAGACAAACTGTGATACAAGTTAGGAACTTGCAAGCAACAAATCATGTTTATCTTCGACGATGAGGGAATTCGCTAACATGAATCACAGAGACTGCCTCGTAAGTCAGAATCTGTTGTCAGAGCATGGTCTTCTTGAGGGGTGAGGGTTTAGAAAATTATGCTAATAGGTGTACCTTTTTTGTAACAGAACTGAAACTCGGCGAAGCTGATTAAAGGTTATTGCAACATGCCACGTTGCCAAGGCAACGTAGATCTAGTTTGTCTTCAATTTGGGGTTCCTTAAAGGCAACTGAGACTGAATTGTGGACTGAACTAATGAATGCCTTGGAAAGCTGCCAGAAATGGTCCGAGAGAGAACAAAGGCCTCTTTGAGAAGCAGTTATGCCAGGTATATATAAATATGAAATAATGCACAAATCGAGCTCGGAATATAGTTAGTAGAATATCCGTAAGTAAATTATAATATTAGTAATTGTCAGTACTCGTGTTTAGGATGTGCTTACACGATGATGATGATAATCCAGTTAACGTCTCCTTACGTTTTCGAGGAACTGCGACGGCTTTCCCTGATTTATTTTTGTATCACTGATATTGTTAAATGCCCGAAGTCACAGATTCATGTCTCTCTTTATTGATTTTAAGTATTCCACTACCGTCTTTAATACTTCTGCATTACACTCCAAATCTTCACTCCCTCCCAATAACACATTCATTTATATTTGAATCCATGGGTAAATCCGACGTACCGTATTCGTGTTTTGCACTCGGTTTTGCGAGAGAAAGAGTCTCTAGTGTCAAAAAATGGGCGCGAATCGGATTGTGGATGTGGAAGTTCGGATTGTGGCAGTGTGTAAATTGCCTATCTAAGAATGCACGAAGAGACAAACTACTAACCTATTTGATTGTGTGCATCTTCAATATACAACTTAGAGTATGCAAATTTGGGAAAGCTACCCTGAATTAATGCGGTCGTATGACTGCAGCTTTTTTTTTAAAGATCCCTTTCGTGCAGGGGCGTCACGTATGAGAGGGAGGACCCCCTTTCCAATGTTGTCGGCTGGTCGGTAAGAAAATAGCGGAGTCGGCGCGATTTTTTCTTTTTTTGCAAAAACGTCTATTTTTTCTTAAAACAATCGTTTTTTTCTGAAAAACAGTCTCATTTTCGTCAAAACAGTGGTTTTTCTTCCTAAAGAAGCGCTACGAGCTCATATGGCACTTGTCACGAGTAGGGTGTGAGAAAAGAGAAAGTAAATCTGAGCAATTCTCCGGAAATTCCAGTACCCGTCCCCACTGTGCTCGGATCCGTTTCGGACCCTAAAAATATGTCATCTAAGGCATACAATTCCTCGGATTTCCAAGTTTCATTCAAATCACTCCACTCGTTCCACCCCTATGCGAGCCACAACATTTCCGGGGACTCACCCTTCAGCTCCCCTCACTGTGGCCGAATACGACTCGGACACATAAACTTCGCATCTCTAACATCTCTTCTTCCCATCCATCAAGTTTTACTCGAACTGGAGCATGTCTGCAAATTTCCGGTTCCCGCTTCATCATCCTCTACGTTGGAGACCGGTTCGGACGCCAAATGACGAATCTATGCCGCATAAACTTGGTACTATCAAACTTGCATCCCATTCGGCCCATCCGTTTTGCTTTTGCGCATGTTACAAAGTTTGCGGACCCCCCCCCCCCCCCCCCAACTCCCCCAACCATGGCGGCACGGGGTTCGGACACCTGCTTCCATCAGTTCTTATCACCCATAAAGTTTCAATTGAATCGAACCATTTGTTCGCAATCTACGGATGTCAGTAATTTCCGGATTCCCCCTCCCTCAACTCCCCGAAAAAATTTCGGATCCAGGAACTGGAGTCTTCCTAGAGTATTGTGTCGTGTCCTTGAGTCTATTTGGTCGGGTCACTAATATGCCTGCCAAGTTTTATCCTAACTCGCGATCACCGGAATTCCAGGAAACCGCCTCCAACTCCCCCAAAAGAGCCCCGGATATGATCTGGTTCTGTCAAGAACGCATCTAATCCATATGCTCGTTCTTCCCACCGAATTCCATCCCGATCCCTCGACGCTAAGCGTTTCACAAGAATCCCGGTGCCCCCTTCCAACCCCCCAACCCTCTAGTATCAGATCTGGTCCGGACTTGGCACCAGACATCTGAGACAATAGATCTTTCCACTTGCCAAGTTTCATTCAAGTCCGATCGCCCGTGCAAAAGTTATAAATGCCACTAGATTCCGGATTCCACATCCCTTCACTCCCCCCAAGATGTTCGGATCGTGCAAACGACTTTTTCAAGTCGGTCTACTCGGATCCCTCATATTCCTGCCGAGTTCATTATCCTAGTACATCGGGACGTACCGAACTTGCTGGATCACCATAATTCCCCTCCCCCAGCTCCCCCTACAGTGCCCGAGTCCGGTCCGGTTATGCCAATGACGTATCTAGGACTTGTATTTGTTCTTCCCACCAAGTTTCATCCCGATACCTCCACTCTCAGTGTTTCCCAAGATTTCCGGTCCCCCCTCCAACTCCCCCCAAAGTCACCGGATCCGGTTCGGATTTGACGTGGGTCGTCAGAGACATGAGATCTTGCCAAATATCAAGTTTCACCAAGATCCGATGACCCGATAAAGTTATAAATACCTCAAGGTTTCGGATTCACCCTCGCCGAGGGTGTCTAGAGTCTAGGGAGTCTACTACCCCAACAATGGTCGGATTGGGGAAACGACTGTTTCCAAGTCAATCTTTTCGGGTCCCTGATATGCCTGCCAAATTTCATCGTCCTAGCTTATGTGGAAGTACCTGAACTAGCAAAACCCGGACCAACCGACACACCGACGAACGGACAAAAACTGCGATCGCTATATGAGACTTGGCCAAAGAAGAAAAATACTCGGAAAAAATGATCAGCTAGTCGGTAAATATTTTGCCCCCTCCTCCCAAAACAAGAGCTGGAAGCTCATATGGCACTTGCAAGGCTGGGTCAGATGGAAGTGATGGTCAAAAGTATTTTTTTCCCTTTTTCCGTTAAGATGCGCCAAACTTGCTAGGCTGGGTGAGAGGATGGAAGTGATGGTCAAAAGTTTTTTTTCTTTTTTTACTTTTGGTTTGAGATGCGCACTTTAAGGGTGCTTAAAAATTAATTTATAAGCAAAACCATTGAGGCATAAAGGTTCATGTGCTCATGGCGATCGTGAAAAAGTAGATTTTGCTTAAAAGTATTTTTTGTACTTTGCGGTTAAGATGAGTTCTATAAGGGATGGTCGGATCGGAGAGTGACGATGTCTAACCCAATGATGTCAAGTTTTACCAGCATAGTTTTATCGTCCTAGCACATCTGGAAGTACCTTAACTCCAGGTTAACTCACGATCACCGGAATTCCGGACACCCCTACAGCTCCCCCCCCCCTTGGTACCCGAATCCGGTCCGATTCTGTCACTGATGCACCTAGGATTGGTGCCTGTACTTCCCACCAAGTTTCATCCTGATCCCTCCACTCTATGCGTGTCACAAGATGTCCGGTTCTCCCCTCCGACCAACCCCCCAGTTCATCGGATCCGGTCCGGACTTGAAATGGGACATGCGCTGAGACATGAGGTCTTTCAAGATATCAAGTTTCATTAAGATCCGATTACCCGTTCGAAAGTTATGCATGTCCCTATTTTCGGGATTCCGCCACCTCTCCCTCCCCCACGATGGTCAGATCGGGCAAGTGACTATTTCCAAGTTAGTTTGGTCGGGTCCCTGATATGCCTGTCAAGTTTAATCGTCCTAGCTCACCTGGAAGTACATTAACTACGGATCGCCGGAATTCCGGAACCCCCCTCCAACTCCCCCCGCAGTGTCCGAATCCGGTTCAGTTCTATTAGTGATGTATCTAGAGCTTGTACTTGTTCTTACCACCAAGTTTCATCCCGATCGCGCCACTCTGAGAGTTTCACACGATTTCCGGTTCCCCCCTACGACTCCCCCACCCCCAGATTCATCGGATCCGGTCCGGACCTGAAATGAGACATCTGAGACACAAGATCTTTCCACATTTGAAGTTTCATTATGATCCAATCACACGTTCGAAAGTTATGAATGTCCCTATTTTCCGGATTCCACCACCTCCCCCTCTCCCCACGATGGTCGGATCGGGCGAGTGACTATTTCCAAGTTAGTACAGTCTGGTCCCTGATATGCCTGCCGAGTTTCATCGTCCTAGCATATCTGGAAGTGCCCTAACTCGCAAACACCGGACTGACCAAACGACCGACAGACCGACCGACAGACCGACGGAAATGTGATCGATATACGGCACTTGGCCGGAAGGCAAGTGCCATAAAAATATATTTTGGAGGAATAGAGGTAGAGGTAAACATACATAACACAAAAGCCATGTCGATTTTTGTAAGGTTTTTAAGAATACACCTACAAACAAACAGGAAAGGTGCCCTAGATACGTATTTTCCTAGATACATGACTGACATAACCAGAACGGATCCGCTCATTTTGGGGGAGTTGGGAAGGGGGGGGTTGCGGGACCCGAATTTCTAGAGATCCCGCGAGTTCGGTGCTTCATGACGTGCAAGGACGACGAAAATTGGCAGGCATGTCAGGGACGCGACCAGATTAAATAGGAAATAGTCACTTCCCCGATCCGACCATCTGGGGGGGGGAATGGAGGGAGGGGGAAGCCAAAAATTTAGGTATTTTTAACTTGCGAACGGGTGATCGGATCTTGATGAAAGTTGATATTTAGGATGACCTCGTCTCTCAGACGTCCCACTCTGAATCCGGACCAGATCCAATGACACTGGGGGGAGTTGGAGGAGGGAACCGCAAATCTTGAGAAACGCTTAGAGTGGAGGGATCGGGATGAAACTTGTTGGGAAGTACAAGCACAAGTCCTAGATACGTCATTGACATGACCGGACCGCATCCTGGCATTGTGGGGGAGTTTAGGGGGGGGGGGGTCCAGATTTCTAGCGATACCGCGAGTTCGGCGTACTTCCTGATGTGTTAGGACGATGAACCTTGGGGAGTCCGGAATCTAGTGGCATGCATAACTTTCGAACGGGTGATCGGATTTGAATGAAACTTGTCAGGTGGAAAGAGCTATCGCCTCAGATGTTCAGTGTCAAGTCTGGGTAGAGTCTAATACCTGTGGGGGGATGGGGGGGGGGTATGGAAAACTCAAGAAACGCACAAAGCAGAGGGATTGGGGCAGAACTTAATGGAGAGAACAAGCATTAGGCCTAGATACGAAATTGACAGAGCCAGATGGTTTCGAGGCTCTGTGGGGGGATTTGGAGGGGGTTTCCTGGAATTCCAGTAGTCGCGAGTTAGAATAGTTCCAGATGTACTAAGACGACGAAACTTTGCAGGCATAGTAATGACCCGACCTTACATACCCACAGAAACTTCCGTTCCTAGATCTGAGCATTTTTGGGGGAGCGAGGGAAGGGATTAAAATTACGACAAATTACGCACGAGTGGTCTGATTCGCGTGAAACTTATTGGGTGATAAGAATTGATGACCTAGACATGTGAACCATGCGCTCGAACTATATGCGACCACGGTTGGGGGTATGGGGGGGGGGGAACTTTTGACATGCACAAAAACCAAACGGATGGACCGAATGAGATGCAAGTTCGACAGTGCTGAGTTTCTGCGGCCTGGATTTGTTATTTGGCGTCCGGGCCGGATTCGGCCAAGGTAGGGGGGGGGGTACCGGAAAGTTGCAGATAGGCCATGCTCCGATTTCAGTAAAACTTGATGGACGGGAAGAAGGGATTAAGAGATACGTCGTTTATGTTCCCAAGTACCGGAAATCGTGTAGCAGGTCTAGGGATCAAACGAGTGGATTTATTGGGCTGAAACTTGGAAGTAACAGCCATGCGCATTTGCTACAGATAATTCGAGACGATGCTGGAACTGCTGAGAATTGGGTTAAACTAAATATCCTATTTCTATTTCCGAACCGCATTTTTGGATGGTGGGTGTATTTTGTGACGTTCTCATCTACTTTATTTTACCGCCTACTCGTACCAAGTGCCATATGACTCGTAGCTCTTGTTTTCTTAGCAAGCGCTAAAAGCCCGTATGACTCTGTTACGAGTAGAGTCCGAGGGTCGAAGCCGGGCTTGTTGACCGGCCTGCAAGGCTCCAACCCCGACTTTGTGCTTCGTCTACTTTCAGACAACGAACCCGGCACCGAACCAGACTTCCACCCCCGCAGCCCCCCCCCCCCCCCCCCCGCACCGTGGCCGGATCCGGTCCGGACGCCAAGTAACCCATCTAGGCTGCATAAACTCCATACTCTCCAACATTCTCCCCATTCGGTCCATCCGTTTGGTTTGTGTGCATGTCAACAAGTTCCTGGAACTCCCCTTCAGCGCACCCAAATGTAGCCGCATGAGGTTCGAACGCCTTTTTTGCACATCTAGGTCATCAATTCACCGATAAAGTTTCACTCGAATCGGACCATAGTGTTCACAACTTACAGAAGTTAATTTCCACAATCCCCCTCCCTCCCCCCCCCCGAAATTTGTCAGATCCAGTGACGGAAGTTTTCCTAGGGCACTTTGTCGGGTCAATAATGTGGGTTCAAAGTTTCACCATCCATCTGGAACTATCCTGACTCCCAATCATCAGAATTCCGGGAAAACCCCTCTAACTCCCCCCACAGAGCCCCGATACGATCTGCTCGTGAATTACATATCTACGACCAAATGCTTATTTTCCCCACCAAGTTCCATCCCAATCCATCGACCTAAGTGTTTAACAAATTTTCCGGTGCCCCATCCAACTCCCTCTCACACGTATGGGATCTGATCCGGCACAGAACATTTGAGACGGTAAGTCTTTCCACTTGCCAAGTTTCATTCAAATCCGATCACCCGCTAAGAAGTTATGCATGCCCCTAGATTCCGGATTCCCCACCTCTCCATTCCCCCACGATGGTCGGATCGGGGAAACGACTATTCTAAAGTCAGTCTGTTCAGGTCCCTGACATGAGTGCCAAGTTTCTTTGTCCTAGCACACCAGGAAGTACCGGCCCAGCTCGCGGAATCATCAGAAATCCGAACACGCCCCCCCCCCCCCAACTCCCTCACAGTGCCCGAATCGTGGCCGATTATTTCGAGGACGTATGTAGGACATGTGCTTGTTCTTCCCGACAAAGTTTCATCCCGATCCCTCCAATATAAGCGTTTCCACAGATTTCCGGTTCCCCCCTCCAGCTCCCCATAAAGTCACCGGATCTGGTCCGGATTTGAGTTGGGACGTCTAAGACACGAAGTCTTTCTAATTATCGAGTTTCGCTAAGATCCTATTACCCGTCAGAAAGTTAAAAGTTCCTCAATTTTCCGGATTCCCCCCCCCCCCAGATGGTAGGACCGGGGAAATGAAATGCGATCTGGCTCCGTCAATCACGTATCTGTTCAAAGTGTCGAGGGATTCCGAGCATAGGATCCATGACAGCCTGAATAATCGTTTGTGTAATCGTGAGACTGAGCATACACCGACGATTCCAGCTTAAGTGGTTTTCGTTCCTTCCCTGTTTGTCGAGAAACCCAACTTTTCCACATGCTACATTTCAGCCTTCGTCTTCACTTCACTGTATTTCAATTGTTTTTCAGTTCAATTTCTATTATTGTAATCACGATACGCGGAATACAGAAAGGCTAGATAGTAACATACGCAGGAGTAACCGAACGTCGTTTGTAATTAGAAACAGTGCAGAAAAAGTCTGAGATAGCCTACTGGCAAGTATTAGGGAGCTTTGAGGAACCAGCGATTTTACTCTCCTTTTATCTTTTTAGAAGAACAAGGTTCCGAAAGGGTTTTGATATGTCAACTGTAAAACACAATTTTCAATGTCTTCCTTCATTATTTTTCATACTCGAAAAGCTTAGCTATTTAGGACAGCTAATTTTCGCGCACGAGTTCTTGGCTCGTCTAGAAGGTGCTCCGCAAAAGAGGATAGGTTTGTGTGAAGCAAAAGCTGAAGTTTGGATTCAGAATTCAAATCCAGCTTTTGATAGATTTAAAGGTTAAAACATCATTATTCTGTATGACAGCAGATCTTCTGGAACTATTAAAAATCTATGTTAAGACAATGGATAACAAGAGCTGAAAGCTCATATGGCACTTGTAAGAACAGTTAGCACGTTTGTCAGATACGGTTTGCAGTTGTCAAGGCTGCATCTCTCTCCCGATACTCATTTCATCAGAAAATCGGCTTGATCTACTAAATCTGAAATGGTTATTCCACTCATTGATAACTGTTTCTCCCACAATGATGATCGGATCGGGGGAGGGACTTTAAGCCAACCTGATAGAGTCCCTGACATTCCAGCCAAGTTTCATGGTCATAGCACAGCCAGCCAAGTTTCATGATCATAGCACATTTGGAAGTACCCTAGCTCGTGATGACCAGAATTGTGGAAAACCCTCTCAAACTCCCCCAACTGTGACATGATCCGGTCCTGTTTCTTGCACCCCCTCCAGCCCCCCCCCCCCCAGTTATCGGATTTGTTCCGGACTTGAAATAGATCATCTGAGACACTTGTTCTTGACATTTGTCAAGTTTCATTCACGTCTGATCACCCGTTATAAAGTTATGCATGTCACTAGATCCTGGATTCCCCATCCCTCCACTACCCCCAACATCATCGTATCGGGGAAGGAACTATTTTCAAGTCGACCTGGGACAGTACCTAATATGTCTGCCAAATTTCATGGTCCTGGTACATCTGGAAGTATCCTAAGTCGTGATCACCGCGGAAATCCAGGCCCCCCCCCAACCCCTCCGACACCCTCCACTGCGACACGATCCGTTCCTATTTTGTCAATAAAGTATCTAGGGTTATGCTCGTTCTTCCCTTCAAGTTCCATCCCGATCCCTCGGCCCTAAGCGTTTCACAAAATTTTCGGTCCCCCCTCTAACCCCGCCCCCAGTTATCGGATTCGGTCCAGATTTGAAATTGAAAATCTGAGACACTTGTTCTTCACACTTGTCAAGTTTCATGCATGTCCGATTACCCGTTCCAAAGTTAGGCTATGTATGTTTCTAGTTTCCAGATTCCCCATCCCTCCACTCCCCCCGCGATGGCTGGATCGGGGAAGTGATTATTTCCAAGTTAATCTGGTCGGTTCCCTCATATGCCTTCCACGTTTTATTGTCCTAGCTTATGTGGAAGCGTTTCAGGAGATTTCCCGTGGCCCCCTCCAGCCCCCCCCCCCCCCCCACAGGTATCGAATCTGGTCTGGATTTGAAACTGAATATCCGAAACACTTGGCACATGTCAAGTTTCACGCACGTCCGATTACCCTTTCCAAAGTTATGCATGTTAATAGTTTCCGGATTTCCTATCCCTCCACTCCCCCCACTATGATCGGATCTGGAAAGTGATTATTTCCAAGTTAATATGGTCGGTTCCCTGATATGCCTGCCAAGTTTCATTGTCCTAGCTTATGTGGAAGCGTTTCCCGAGATTTGTTTAGTTTAAAGTTTAGCTCTGGTTAGCATATAGCATTCGTTCTGACCACTTGGCCTTATTTTAATATTTAAACCGTATCTGCTCCCGCATTCGCTTCTAAAATACAACCAAGCGTAGAGCTATTGGTAGCTGGACTTACACCACAGAGGTCGTTGGGTCGATACCGCATTTGGACATCGCTCTTTTGCTCCCCTTTTGCTACCGTTGCTCCTAGTTTCCGGACTCCTGGATCCGGGGAAAGTCGGATTGGGGAAGTGATTATTTTTAAATTAACCTGGTCGGGTCCCTGATATGCCTGCGAAGTTTCATCGTCCTAGCTTGTGTGGAAGTGCCCGAACTAGAAAAACCTGGACAGATCGCCCGACCGACCGACGGACGGACGGACAGAAATTACGATCGCTATATGGCAAGTGCCATAAAAACGGATAGTCAGCTACGAAGCTTTGACAGCGATATTTCGGCCCTTCTTGGCAAGAACTTCGTCAGGCTACTGCTAAATGCAAGAAATGAACCTGCAACAGAACTTGATTTCTTATGTATAGAATAAATCTGGATTTGACAACGAGTTATTCACAGTCAGCTTGGGCTCAAAGAGTTTTAAAAATCTGTCACTGTTTGTCAAGGTGGGTTCTACGACACAGGTCCCTTTTCCTTTAATGTTTTAACTAAGTATTTGGGTTTGTTTTGCACTTTAAAAAGTTCTTTAATTATATAATTAATTGCTGTTGCTTTGCACATCACTTTTGTACCATATCTTTACGGCTTCCCGTGTACAACACATACATACAGATACAGACATCAACCGGTGGCGTACTATCGCATATGAGATGAAATTGGGCATACTTGTTCTTCTAAACTTCCGACGCACTATGAAGAACATTTACATTTTCCATATCAGAAGCTTTGAATATTACAATATCCATTTGGAATATATTTCCCTTTCCGTTGTAGTGCGGACTCTTTAACCAAGGTTCCATTTTTAGACATTTCGATTAAACAGAATTCCCTTGTTCCTGCACAGATGAATTACAGCTATCTGAGAAGTTACGCTATTTGACTTTCCCTGTCATTATCGCATATAAGTGACCTGTCATGTGAGAAATGCTTTGTAAGCGCCATCTGAACGTAAATCAATTTAACTTATTCCGGCATCACCGATTTTCATCAAATTGTCGGTCAGGTTACAATTACGTGTCAACCCATCCGGTCCATCTCTCAAAAGTAGTACTAGACTCAGTCGTGTTTCTCAGAGGTGACAAATCAATCCCGGCTGTGCTCAGCCTGGCTCCTAGGTCTTGATAAGAAATCCAGAACAAGGTGCATAATCAGTGTAAACTTTCTATAACTGTGTTGAGAGAGCAACACTTTGGTTTTGTCGTGTTTTTCTTTTTCTTTCTTGTGCCCCGATTTCAGCTTATTGCTAGAAAGTGGTAAGGGTCTAACTTGTGCGGTTTTTACGGGAAATGCGGACCTTTGGCCAGATTGATGGTTAGGAGATTTAATTTTGGAAAGCTCCGCAGAACTCTCGCCTGGGGCCAAAAATGATGTTTTTTGCTTGTAATCGAGCCAGAGTCTAAGGTGTGTGAAGTGAAGCGGACTTGTATAGCCTATGTCAGAGAGGAGTGTCTGAAGTTGTGCACCCAAGCTTTCCTTTCACCAAACCATGTTCCTGCTTTCAAGTGGAAAGCTCCGTTCTAGCAGAAAAGCAGGCAGGCATCAGTTTCAAACTGAAGATGAAATAAAATCTAGAAGTGCTAAATATGTGAAGCAGTTGCCCGGCCCAAAAGCCAATGTATCTTCTTTGAGTGATAAACAGACAAATTTAGAGAAACAAAAAAAGGGTAATTTTCCCACGGGTCCAAAAGTGCTGAAATCTATTGTGTCTACCCATTCCTGTTCGTGATATCAGCCAAGTTCGTCATTCCATCTTCTGCACTTGAGATTGCGGAAGAGAAATGGTATCAAATATGTAGAGAAAAAAAAACTTTAAACTTTGAAAAACTTAAACTTTAAACTTTCTCTCATTGCTAAATAAATTAGAGCTTATCCTTTGCTCCTTTCGAAGTGGTAACTTTTCAACTAATACGGCTAGAATTTTTTTATTCAGCGGCAACTGATAGACCTTGAGCTGATCAAAGTATATCTCATCCGTTTTTTGGTATAAAAATTCCTTGATGAGATACAACAGTTCGAAAGTTTAGAGGGGAGACAACTTCAGTAGTACGTACACACTGAAACCAAAGATAGGCCCATCTCAATTGCGAGACATGTAGGGGACTTACTTGTAAGCAACAATCGGCTGTTAGACCATAATCATCTTCAGTGATGAGGGGTTTGCAGCTTTTGCTAGTTGGAATAGATTTGGCACCATGTCTATCACGGGGAGATGGACTTGTAAGTAAGAATCGGTTGCTAGACGGGCTTCACGAGGGGCTAGAAACTTGTGCAAATTTCATACAGGTTGCATGCCAAAAGAGGATTCGCAAACAGTATTCCCAATCATGACTTCAGCGGTCCAGTGACTACTTATCCGTCTACTTTAACGTTGATAGTACTAACCCGTTCTTTATTATCAGGATTGGATCTCGTCACGAAACTACCAAATATGCCAACGTCAAGAAGCATCTCTTGGACCGAAAGCCTAGTTCTGCTGAAAAACTTGAGCTTGTGGACAGGGTTGCCGCGGGTAGTACGAAAGTACTACTTTTGGTACTTTTTGATCAAAGTAGTACTTTTTTAATACTTTCTGTGAAAATAGTACTTTTATAATACTATTTCGCAAAAGTAGTACTTTTTTGTCGACACTTTTTCTGTAATTTTTCAAATCAACTCCAAATCATTTCGTGTCGTTGTTGACTTCTAGATTTTTCCGCCAGATTTTGCATCCGCTGTTAGGGTTTTTTAAATTCCTGTAGAAGACTACAAGATCAAGCGCAGTAGTTTAAATTCCTGTAGCAGACTACAAGATCTCAAGCGCAGTAGTAGCCAACGCGTTTTCCTAGTATTCCTTATTTTATTAGGTTTTAGCTTGTTTTCTGCTTGGGCTTAGGAAAACATTTAAGTAAAAACATAAGAATCTGCATGGGAAATTTTGGCAGCAAAAAGGTGGATTAAAAACATGGCGTGCTGCGCTCATTTTAACATGTTCTTAGGTAGCCAACAGTATCTAGGAAAGGCTGCCGGGGCTTCACTTCCTCTGGGGGCCGAAATATAGCTCCAATAAAATTCAGCTGACGTATCCATTTTGCACCATCAAATATGAAAATCGACTGTTTTTACTAAAGAAGAAAAGATGAAAAAGAGAAATTTATCTAAAATATTTTACTATGTGATATGCCAAAGAGAAGTGAACAGGAACGACGATTTTTTTGGAAAGTAGTACTTTTTTTTCAAAGAAGTACTTTTTTGCCGTTTTGATTAGTACCATTTATTTTGTACGAGTGGCAACCCTGCTTGTGGATCAATGGACACATACCCCCGATGCAGAGTCCTTTCTCGTTTTAAACACCATTAACCCACTGACTGAGGGACGTATTTTGGTGTTCTCGTCTGAACGAGAACTGCGGGCTTTGTTTTTGCTGCGAAACAGCTTCAAATCTTGCCCAGCCATTTTTTCCCAGCTCTACACCGTCCATGGTGTAGCTGGAGAAAGTAGCAATCCCAGTGAGATCCCTATAGTTCTGCCGCTGGTTGGTATTCTGAAAGCCAGGGTACGATTCAAAATCATGAAGTTTGATTTTGAGCTGTCAGCTATGGAGGCTGCTAGGACGTACTTTGATGGAGTACTAGTGAACTGGTGCAATTTTCACTTCGATCAGTGTTTGTATAGAAAAGTGCAAGCTCTTGGCCATGTATCGCTGTATCGATCCGAAACTCTAGTGCTGGAGCTGCGAGCCCATGTTAGAAAAGTGGCAGCCCTCGCACACATCACAGTGGCAGAAGCGGGGATGCATGGCTTGACATCATGTAACAAGTACCAGAATCGTCCGTCTGCTTTAACGATTAATTTTCGAGCATTAGCTAGGGAATTAGAAATTGCCTCTGAGTGCCTGTAACTGCAATGAGGTATCACATCGTACCATAAATAGTGTGGCAGGGTGGCACAACCGTCTAAACAAATGTGAAACCGAATCTAACTAAGTTTCTATAAACTGCTTATGTTTTCCAAGAGGAAGAGAAAGCTGCTTACTCAATGCTCTTGAGCATTGAGACGGTACATCCTGCTCAAAAAAGTGTATAGTAACTGGAGGAGAGGCTATTGAAAGTTTGAATGATGTGTCAAGAAGGATCAAAGCCTTCGAGACAAGTATTTCTGCGGGCCATTTTTCACTTTTTGAACTTAGAATAGTTTTGGGGCTTGAGTTGTTCAAGTTGCACAGTTTCTGTCACTGGACCTAAAATAAACATTAAGCTCGGTCTTCGTATTAGCTAGGATTAACGCAGCATCAGCGTTGGTGGCGGTAAACACCCTATTCGCAATTAAAGGACCCCCCGCACTATTTACTCTTCAACTTACAGTATTTTTAAAATACTTGAATACTTTAAGCTAGGCTTCGCTTTCAACAAAATAACCCACGGTTTTGGCTGTTTCAAGCCTTTTCCGAGACCCGTTGACTTGTAGTGAAAACAGGGCAACTATTTACATAACTGGTTTCCTGATAGAAAAATTTCTCGCAGACAACTGTCGACAGCATGATACACATCGAAGGTAGAAAAACACGGCAAGTGAGAAAATCAGCGTGGTTTTGTCAGAGGGGTTAGAATGTACCGTATGAAATTGCGGTGTCCGGGTTTAGAAACATATGGAGTGATTCTGGAAGTAGGTTGCATTAGTATTATAAGTAAGATAAGTCCTTTAAGGATTTAGATCTGGACTTACATGAACCAGTTTAACATTACGTAGCTGTGGAACTACCAAAAACATTTGACCCTTTCCTCCGACACAACTAATCCTCGTGATGATGCAAGATTTCGGGTGGCGGTGGAACACGGTGGCGGTGGGACACCCACTTCGGCAAATTACAGAAAACCATTTCAACTATCTCGAGCAATTTGCCCCTAATTAACTGAGGCTCATTAATTATCCATTAGGTTTGTAGTATTCATTTACTCTAGCGGATACATCTCTTCGTCTCGAGGGCGTGGCGGATTTTAAAAAAGAAACTAAGCAACCTAAAAAAAAAAAAGGATGTACCGTTAGGATGTACGGTATGAAATTGCGGTGTCCGGGTTTAGAAACATATGGAGTGATTATGGAAGTAGGTTGCGTTAGTATTATAAGTAAGATAAGTCCTTTAAGGATTTAATCCGGACTTACATGAACTAGCTACCTGCGCTATCTGCACTAATGAGTTGGCGGTTAACATTTCGTAGCTGTGGACCTACCAAAATATTTGACCCTTTCCTCTGACACAACTAATCCTCGTGATGATGCAAGATTTCTTGGGTGGCGGTGGAACACGGTGGCGGTGGAACACGGTGGCGGTGGGACACCCACTTCGACAAATTACAGAAAACAATTTCAACTATCTCGAGCAAGTTGCCCCTAATTAACTGAGGCTCATTAATTATCCATTAGGTCTGTAGTATTCATTCACCTTAGCTGATACATCTCTTCTTCTCGAGGGCGTGGCGGATTTTAAAAAAGAAACTAAGCAGCCTAAAAAAAAAAATATTTAAAGAAATGAACATCGTTAAACATTTAACCTTTTTCAGTTTCTGTTCATTCATACAAACCTGATTCTGGTCCTTTCTCTTTGACTAAGTTGAGAGCTACTTTCACAGTGTAGTGTGAAATCTTATCACTGAACTTAAATTAGACTTTCTTACTAAATTTCAGGAACATTTATACACTTCAAATCAGTCTCTTTTTTCACCTTTATAGGAGCACGTTCGACAAGGAAATATAAAGAAAACACGTGTGACTCTTATTACATTTTGGCTCAACTGTTATTGATTTTTATTACCATCCGTCAGTATTGACCGAACTGTTAGACGAAAATCAGGACTACTTTGATGATGAGGTTTACGCAAGAGATTCTGGTGTTGGTATTGCTGAGCACTGTCGGAGTACGCAGTATATCATTTCTTAATTTCGATTAGATTTAGGCAACGTGAAGTCTTGCAGCAACCGTTGCTCGGCTTCGCCAACAAGAATGGTGCAGATCAGCACTTTGGTTAATTTTATTTACTAACACTTATTTGTTGGCATCTGCCCCCTTTCCCCGATCAATCGCATGTTTTTTCTTTAATCTGGTTCTTCGGCGGGATTTTCAGAGGCATCAGTTTATGACACTACTTAGCTTGCACAATATGAAGCTGGCATAAATTGTGTGGAGGCTTAGGACATTAAAAGCAAGAAGTGGAAAATAATTAAGACCGTTCAAGTCGCCAATTTTCCACTAATTTCCCGAATAAATTTTTTTGCTACTTGATAGCTTTCAATCGGATTGGGCCTAGAACGGTTCGTATTTAATTAGGTGACTTGAATCGACTACGATCTCGAAGCGACAAAATGATACATAGATGCTTCCGGAAATTTTCGCCTCCGACGCCTTTCGTAGTAGTAGTAGTCTTTATTTATTGGCATGGTCCGTCGCTTGTGTTGGGCTATAGGTTAGAATTTTTAGCCATTTCAGAAGCTAAAATTTGTATGGGAGGAAGTTGAAGTTTGCCTGAAAATAAGTTAATTAAATAAACAAATCGCCTGCGGCGCTCAGGTTCATTTTGTCTTAAGCACAGCAAAGCTGCTGCTGTCGGAGCTTCGCTGATAGGCAAATTGAAATGACGGACCTGATCGTACTGCTGTTACGAACGGCGTATTGCTTTAGTTTGTTAAAATCGGCACGAAATGTGTCGTCAATGTGCAATTGTTCATCCGTAACTAGACCTAGTTCATTCTTGAAACTAGTTTAATTAATATCCACTGCTTCTGAAGAATATGATTCTAGAGCCTAGGGTGTTGAGGGAATTAGCCAATCGTATGTTCCCCACCCCCCACCGCCTCACAATCACAATTTGAGTACCCTCTTTGTCACCCCTTTTCTCGTTAACTGTCACCATATTTTGTTGCACGAATCTCATGGGTTCTTCTAATCTCATTACTTCTGAACTGCTACTCATGATTTTAAAAATTTGCGAGTGGAAGCACTGCCCCATCACCAAACATGACCAATTTTTCCATTCAGATCCATTCCGGAGTCCGAACCAGATTTGGCCGCGGTAAGGGGCGTTGGAGGGGGAGGGTACCAGAAATCGTGTGGCACTTGTAGCGACCAAACGAGCCCTAGATGAGCCGATTTTCCAAAGCCAATGCCGGAAATAATCAGACTTGAGTGAAACTAGATATAGTATAACCGGATGTATTACCCCGGAAATATCCGGGATATTTTGTGGCGTTCTCATCTACTTTCTTGTACCACCTACTCGTGTCAATTGTCATATGAGCTTGTAAAATAGCTCTTGTTGAGCCATGTCGAACACATTTTTTATCTGAACTCGGCCTTAAACTGGGATCATCTAGAGCACAAGAATGTTTCTAAATCAAGGGCTTACTGGTCAGTCTGATAACTTTTGTAGTACTTGTCGGCGGGAAAATTGAATTATTTGTGAGTCATGATGGTAATTGTGTGTCACTACTTAAATTGTATAATAAGTGCTGCCAAGAAATTATTTGTCTCTGTTTAGCCTACCTGGCTAAAAAAAAAAATCTCGACAAGTTAATGATGGTGTGTTTTTTTGTTGTTTTTTTAAATGCCACGTAGTATCTTTTTGGTTCTTCCTGTCCAATATGATTTGGTCAGGTGACTACGCTTCCACTTTCCCTCGGTGACGCCAACGGTCCTAACATCTCATATTTTAATTTATTTTTCTTTTTTCAATTACTGACCTATAGATTTAGCGTCACCTACACGTTCCTCTATCTCTACATTTATTTTTTTTAAGATTCTTTCTTATTTCCTCTTTTATCACTTATTTCTCATTTTACCATTTTCACGTTTAAAACCTTAAAATTTTCTTTACTTTTTCCTTTCTTAAAATCTCCTTTCCTAAACATTTTTTTTTTCATTTAAAACTTATTATTTATAAAAATATTATCCCTCATTATTTTTTTTATTTTTTTTTGCAACCAAACCAAAAGGGGGATTTTGTCCTGGAGACATTAACAACACAAAATTCGTTTTACCTCTTCACTCTTCCTGCGTCAAAGGATGCCCTTCCGTCATAGGGAATCCCTTTTGCAGTGGCATTTATTATAATCTTTTTCATTTCCGTCTCCGATACCAAAACCCTTTTTTTAAATAAAACTATAAAACAAATACAACCAAAAAATTAAATGTAAAGAAACGTTCATTTGATCGTACTTTCCACACAAAATTAATTACTACGATTAAATGAAAAACTTTCAACAATTACCAATTTTCTCAATATAAAACTACTTTGGTTGCCAAAAAAACTGACGTAAAACTGACGATTCGAACAGCTTGAATTACTTTGCACTTGTTTCCTCTTCGCTTATTATGTCCGAGAACAAACAAAATCAAATTGTGATTTCACGCGTATGGCTATTACAAAAGTTCTCCTAATCTCGGCGTCACTTCGGCTTTCAGATGGCCATTTGATCCTAATCAGACAAAACATTTTGCTAAAAAATGTGCACGGCATAAAAAAGACTGATGCGACCCCGGATAGGAAACAAACTATGTGCCAATACACTTCGTGACTAACTCTTCGTGCCGATAGCAGGGGCGGTTCGATAAGAGGGGGGGGGGGGTCTGACTCACCCCCATGCTTCAGAGAGTCGTACTATCAGTCGTATGTTTTCAGATTGCCTGTATGACACTCGTACGTCTTGAGCTTAGTTGAGCTTGCAGTAATGACATAATGGAGTTACCAAACATGAATTTTGCCCGTAAATGACCTGTTTCTAGGCGTATGGCTACAAAGAGATTTTCTAGTCGTAGTCGTTTTGAGCTGTCAGATTCAAAGCTGTGTGTTATGAGTTTGTCAGAAGGACAGTCGTATGTTCTGAGCTTGCCAGAGTGACAGCAAATTGTGTGAATTTTGACTGCGAATGAACTCTTTCTTGTTGTAATCCACAAACAGATTTTCTAGTCGTATAGTGCGAGACAGTCGTAAGTTTTGAGCTTGTCAGAATGACAGACGTCTGTTTGGAGCTTGTCTACCGTGAATTTCGCCTGGAAACTTGTTTCTAGTCGTATGGAGACAACTGTATGTTTCGAGCTTGTTATAACGACACAAATGCAGTTACCAAATCGTGATTTTCACCGTGTGGCGCACAATATCAGTGCAACTGGTTTTGAACCAAAACCTCTGTATTTTAGCACAAAATAGGCTGATTCTCGAAAGATTTCGATATTATTGGGATCCCAAAGCGTAAGTGGAGGGATACCTATGACATCGCAAAAGTTGTCCGTCTGTCCGTCTGTTAGCACGATAACTCTCGAAGGGAATGAGATATTTTGATGAAACTTGGTGTGAGGGTTCTTTGGGTCAACGGTAAGGTCGAGTTCGTAAATGGGCTCTGTAGCCCTACATTTAGGGGTAGGGGAGGGGGTTCAAGTTAAGGGACAAACAAATATTTCTAACAGCTAATATGACAGTCAATTATGGGGTAAGAAGGCATGCTGAATCTGAATCCGGCAAAAACCGGAATGTTGGTTAAAAGTAAAAATTTCATTTGAAGTTGATTAAATGTTCGATTTAAGGGTAAGAAGACATGCTGAACACGATTGTTAAAACCGTTTTCTCACCGAACATCTATTTCGCCCGGTATCCGGCCAAAACCGGAGTTTTTTCATTGGTTAAAAGGAAAAGTGTCATTTGAAATCGATTACATGTTTCATTTAGGGGTAAGAAGACATGCTGAACGCGATGGTGAAAACCATTTTCTTGCCGGACAACTAGTTCGTCCGGAATCCGGCCAAAACCGGAAAATTTGTTAAAACCAAACGTGATATCTGTAGTTGATTAGATGACAGACTTAGGGGTAAGAAGAGAGGCTGAGTCTGTATATGTCAGTAATTTTTTACCCGGACATATAATTAGTTTGGAATCCGGTTGTAACCGGAATTTCTTTAAGTCAAACTATTATTTAAAGTTCATTAGATGTTCTTTATAGGGATAAGCAGATACGCTGGATTCGTTTCTGAATTTTCTTTTTTTGCTGGACTAGTAGTTCGCTCGGAATTCGGGCGAAACCGGAGACTTGGCAGAAGTAAAGCAGGAAGTTTCGGTCAGTATCGTCAAAATAGATATGGCTTATAGAGGTATATCTGAACTTGGTTTTCTCTAATGATTAGCCTGGTGAAGACTGGATCTGGCGAAGACAAGACCTAATTGTCTGGATCAAATATTAGATTTTTGGGATCCCATCGACACCTTTGGTCTTGTCTGGTTTGCGCAAATCTTCTTATTTAGCATAGGTTGATTTTTGGTTTGTAAGTACTGTGATGGTTCGCCAGATGTTTTTACAATTTCTGTTCAGACAATTCAGACCAGATCTACTTTGCACCTTTTTTTATTCCGGATGGCCACTATCTTTCTTCGGAAAGTGTCGAGTGAAAGCGCTGCTATGTACCAACTTTCGGCGATACATCCCACTCCGTTAGGAAGTTGTCGGGGTCACAGACAGACAGACAGATCTGTGATATAATAGGCATCCCTTACTTTCGTTTGGAATCTAGAAAAGACTCTGATCATAAATGCTTCCAACAGTTTCACCTGCAGCGTCTTCCATGGTAGCCTACATTAAGGTAGGTTTGGCTTCAGATCTGCGCCACGTTAGAAGCTAAAACTTGTTTGGGAAGTAGTAGAAGCCAGAAAGAAGATCTTAAAGAACTTCGCCTGCCGCCCCTTTATACTGGTCTAGGTAGAATAGAGGCGTTAGCGTAAAGGTAAAAAATGAACAAAAAAATGAACAAAAAAGAAAAACAACCAAAATATTAAACTAAACCGAAACATAATGGAGCTCCATGGCTGATTACAATTTTGCTTCATTCTGTTGATGGATCTCAGAACAGCTGCCGCAGCCGGATCAGCTATACGGAACTTTTCAATGAGATGGCTGTTCCTTGTCTATGGGGGCGGCTTAGCAAATATTTGGAAAACCGAAAGAAAACTGAAGGAGTTTGACGAAGACTTACAGTAATAGTAACCTTTTCTCTATTTAGTTGAAGGGTGCGTCATTTAGCTGGTATTTTAGGCTTGAGATTTTAGGGTTTGAGACTCTTTCATAGCTAGCATTTTTATGGGAAAGTGTGGAAAGTCCCAGAAAAAATCCGATTAAAAAATGTTGGCTGTGGCGCTCAGTTTAAATTTGTCTGGGGTACATACGCTAGAACCTGCTACCGAGGCTTCGCTCTCTCCAACGGAAGCTTATATGAACGGCATGCTGGAATCCCTGTTGTTTATGTTCTTATTATTTTATTGCTGCATTGACCTTTTGCTTAACCTTTTCTGAAAAAAAAACTATTAATATTTCTTGAAATTCGTTATGCCTGTGGTTCTGTGTTTGATGTCCCCCCCCCCCCAATCCGATTGCATACGTTAGAACCTGCAACCAAGGCTTCGCTCTCTCCAGCGGAAGCTTATCTGAACGGCAAGCTGGAATCCCTGTTGTTCATTTGTTCATAATTTTATTCCTGCATTTACCTTTTGACTAACCTTTCTGAAAAAAAGGTATATTTCTTGAAATTCTTCATGCCTGTGGTTCTGTATTTGTTGTCTATAGTTTCTAAACGGAATAATTGCCAGGCAGTATAAGCCAGTCGTTCGTTTTGAGATCGTCGCCCTCTCCCCATGACCAAGCTCTTCGAACCGCCTGGCCGATCGAGAGTCGCCTTTTGCGCAGCGAAGAGCCAGAAACGTCACCACAGCAAACGTTGTTGGTCGGTTTACACAGGATTGGAGTCAATTTTAAGCATTAGTTTGGTTGACCCTGACCTTCGCAAGTGTCACTGACATGTTTTAGACTTGGTCACATAGAGTGCAAGGCAAAGAATGACTGGGCATAGTAAGCGACATGGCTGCTTTAGAGTGTACAGCCAAATTTTTTCCGAATAGTACAGGATCAGATACTTTTATGCCTGCCAATTTTCATCTTACGTGGAAGCCCACGATCGAAGCGACGATAGACATTGGGCGTGTTCCACCCTTCTAACAAGAGTATCTATTAGTTACTATTATCGTTCCGGCCTCGTTGGAAGTTACTACACCTTCTCGAAATAGTAACTATTTGCTTACCACATTCGGGAGCATTTTAAGCGTGATAACTACGAATCTCTTTGACTTTATTGGTCGGATTAGCCTGTGACACGATGTTTTGCTGAAAATAGAAAAATGTGTTTCAGCCTCGACGCTAAGAGGCCACAATCTGTGACGGCATGCGTCGTAACTACGGTAAGTAGGGTGGAACACGCTCATTAAGAGCGCTATATCCTGGCATTTCGGCAGAGGTATCTAGTTGTTAAAAGATGCACAAATTATGACACACTTATGATCATAGCTACAACGCCATTTTAAATATTGACAACTATATTTCTATTTCTAAATGGATATGTTTATGTTCAATATCGGGTTATAGAGTAGAACATAGCTATTTTTGTGCGTATGGGCAACATTCTACCAAATTGTCCATCTGAATTTGAGGCTAGACTTAGTCGCAAATATAAGCATATATAAGTAAATATAAGCATATATATCAAAAGCCTGACGAGCCTCATGCAAATTCATCTGAGCGATTTCGCAAATATTTGTGCGGTATTTTAGTAAGTTTCATAGTGACAAAATCTGAATACCTTTAACAAATTTTTCTTTCTTTATATGTTGTAGCGTGTGACAGACGCATGAACGTCATAACTGCTTCGAATTGGCATTGTGGTGAAAAGATATGAATTGAACTTGAACTATGTAGGTTACCTTGTCCTTGAATTCTAGTGCTGATTTCTTTAGTGTGTTGCAACTGTTAATGCCTTATCCTGAGTCTCATTCGTATAAGTAAGACAGTTGACTAAGTGCCATTTTCGTATACCACTGACACTGTTATAGACATTGTTTTCAAACTATTCAAATTGTACCGTACCTTACTACATCCTAACACGGACGCGACACAAATAAATGGAGGAATGCAATCGAATTAGACTTTCCAAGACTACATATGCTAGTGGGATATTGGTTATGCTATGTACTAGCGAAAGCAGAATAACTGAGGCACTTGGATCAACATGGTATAAGATGTCCACGATTAATTCTTTATTACAGACTAGAGCTCGATGTCCCAAGGGTGGGTTCCATCGCCCAGGTGTACCAGGTTGTCACCCAGATTGGATCGGTAAGTTTTTCATTATACTTGGAGTCGGAAAAAAAGAAGGGTGACTGTTAAAACGGTGGTGCACAGATGAAATGAAGATTGCCACAAATATTATAATAATCATTTTGTTTGTTTGCACTTTTAAGTTTTGAAATTTAGTTATTTATTTATCAGATATACTTAGCATTAGTGAGTAGCAGCGCAAGTCCCTAGGACTTGTGTTTTCTGCAAAGTATATAAGTTTTGTTAAGTTTATTTGCGGTCTACTGATTTGGTTCGAGTTAGGGTACTTCCTGATGCGCCAGGACGATGCAACTTGGCAGGCATTTCAGGGACCCGGCCAACTAACTTGGAAATAGTCATTTGCCCGATCCGACCAGCATGGGAGGAGGGGGAGTCGGCGGAATCCGGAATTTAGGGGCATGCATAACTTTCGAACAGGTGATCGGACCTTAACGAAACTTGACATCTGGAAAGACGTCGTGTATCAGATGTCTCATTTGAAGTCCGGACCAAATCCTGTGAATGTGAGGGGGGAGTCAGAGGGGGGCGGGGGCCGGAAATCTTGTGTCTCGCTTCGAACGGAGCGATCGGGATGAAACCTCGTGGGAAGAACAAGCACAAGCCCAAGGTAAATCATTGACAGAATTGGACCGTATTCGTGCACTGTGGGGGAGTCGTAGGGGGTTCCGGAATTCCTGTGATCCGGAGAAGTTACTTCCAGGTGGGCTAGGACAATGAAACTTGACAGGCAAATCAAGAACCCGACCAGACTAACTTGGAAATAGTCAACTTCCCGATCGGACAATCGTGGGGGAGTGGAGGGGCGATCTGGAATCTTGAGATAGGCATAACTTCCGAACGGGTGATCGGATCATAATGAAGACCACATGTCTCGGATGTCCCGTTTCAACTCCGGACCGGATCCGATGAATGCGGGGGGGTCGGAAGGGGAACCGGAAATCTTGGAGCGGAGCGATCGGAACTAAACTTGGTGGGAAGAACAAGCCCTATGTACATCAGTGACAAAACCGGACCAGATTCGGGCACTGTGAGGGAGTTAGAGGGGGGCTTTAAGGTACTTTCAGACGTGCCAGGATGATGAAACTTGGCTTGGACATTGATCTTGAGTCTTGACATGATTTGCTTAGAAATAGTCAGTTCCCTAACCCGATCATCGTGGGGGAGTGGAGGGAGGGGGAATACTGAATCTTGAGATATGCATAACTTCCGAACGGTTAATCGGATCATAATGAAGACCACATGTCTCGGATGTCCCGTTTCAAGTCCAGACAAGATCCGATGAATGCGGGTGGGGGGGTCGGAAGGGGAACCGGAAACCTTGGAGCGGAGCGATCGGAATGAAACTTGGTGGGAAGAACAAGCCCTATGTACATCAATGACAAAACCGGACCGGATTCGGGCACTGTGGGTGAGTTAGAGGGGATGTTAAGGTACTTTCAGACGTGCTGGGACGATGAAACTTGGCTTGAACACTGATCTTGGAGTCTTGACATGATTTGCTTAGAAATAGTCAGTTTCCTAACCCGATCATCATGGGGGAGTCGAGGGAGGGGGAATACTGAATCTTGAGGTATGTATAACTTTTGAAAGGGTGATCGGATCTTAATGAAACTTGATATTTGGAAATACCTTGTGTCTCAAATGTCCTATTTAAAGTCCGGACGTAATCCGATGAATGTTGGGGGGAGGGGGTGGATAGTGGAGCGATTCGGATGAAACTTGGTTGGAAGAACAAGTACAAGCCCTAGATACATCAGTGACAGGACCGAACCGAATTCGGGCACTGTGGCGGGAGTTGGAGGGGGGTCTGGAATTCCGGTGATCGCGAATTAAGGTACTTCCAGATGTGCTAGGGCGATGAAACTTGGCTTGGAAATTAGACACTTGACAAGACCGGCTTATAAACTGTCAGTTCCCAGATCCGACCATCCCTTAAAGTACTAGTCCTAACCGCAAAGTACAAAAAATACTTTTAAGCAATATATACATTTCGTGAACCCTATGAGCTCTGATCCTTTTTGCCCCAAGATTTTGCTTACCATTGAATTCCTTAAAGTACAAATAATCTTTTTGAGTAAAATTAAAATTTTCGTGCTTCCGATGAGCTCATCATCATTTTTGCTTCAAGAGTTTTGATTACAGGTGAATTTCTAACCTAACACCCTTAAAGTGCGCATCATCACAGTCCAATGAATTACAAACGATACAATTTGTGATTTCCCAGGACCCAAGATCATTCTTATCTCAATGGTTTTGCTGACAAATGATCACAACAAACTCAGGAATTGAAAAATACCTACTTTCATCCTCTGACCCATCCTTGCCAGTGCCATATGAGCTTCCAGCTCTTGTTAATACCTTCTTCCGATATTATAAATATTCTTTGAGCCCAAGCTGACTTTGAAACATTTATTCAAACAATGTTTACAACGGGTACGTCAGCTACGATTCTTCATCAGCGATATTTCGGCCCTTTTTGGCAAGGGTCCTCGTCAGGCTGTCAATCTTCTGGTTCAACTTCGGGGAAGGAAACAAACCTGTAATCTGATCAGATTGACAGCCTGACGAGGACCCTTGCCAAAAAGGGCCGAAATATCGCTGATGAAGAATCGTAGCTGACGTACCCGTTGTAAACATTGTTTGAATAAATGTTCCGATATTATGTTTATTTGTTTTCTAACGTTGAGTGAGAGCCTTTGACAATGTGATTCCGGACTGTGTCGTCAATTTTTTCTTAAGAATAAAAATAATCTTCTTGGGAATTCCGATTGGTTGACAACTTCAGCGTTTAATCTGTAGCGACCATAGTGACGAAACAAAACCAGAGTGTTGCTCACGCAACACGCACACTTTTGTCGGTGAAGCCGAATAAAGGTTGCTGCAACACTCCACGTGTTTTCCCATGCAACGTAGAGCTAGTTTTTTGCTATTATCCACACAACAACTAACTATTCCTCTTCCTGTTTGAGTTGTTTGTTGTCAGCGCCAGCGCCAGCGCCAAGCCGGATGTTTCCGAATCAATTCACCATATCATCAGTTGTACCAAGAACAAATAATAAGTGAAGTGGTCAAGGTAGAAATGTAAAACCAGAGTAGAATAGATACCACAGTTCGTTATCTCTACAAACAACTCGTTGCCACAGAGCCCCGGAGAAGAAAACGCGAGAGTAAACAAACTGTTGGGTGTAAATCATTGTGACGTCTAGTGCGACGCGTCAAGGTTGGGAAGCTTCCATCGGTCTGATTCAGAGGCGGGTGCATCCCAGCCCCCGGGGCGGTTCAAAGTGCTTCAAGATGAAACAGACTGTTGGGTGTGAGGTCAAGTGTGATGTGTTGATCGAAGAGGGTATGTCGTTCATATTCAGAGGCAGATCGTTCACACCAGCTACGCTCTTTACCTCTTAGCAGCTAACCCTTGGTTCACCCTAATGCGTCAAGTGCGACACGACCTTTTCTTTGATGTTCTGACGTGCGACAGAATCGCATGAGCCTTCCCACTACCACGCAGACGCAGAAGGAAAACTAAATTTTTCGTCGAGATTATTCTGCAAAAGGGCAAAGGAGCCCCTGGGGAAATGACCTCTGAAGATGCGGGGAGATTACCCTTCTGAATACCACCGAAGTACCCACTATCAACCACTATTAGGACATTTCAGTCAAAACCTAGAAGTCATCATGTTCGAAACAGGTTAATACAAGTTTAGTCAGAAGATATTTTGCATTCAGCCATCCTAGGATTACAATCAGAACAAGGTAGAGCAGCTTTTATTCTTGAGAATTAATTAATCTTCGATTTTTTCTTTTCTATCCCTAACAAAATCGCAAACGTTATGTCGGATCACTTGAAATTTTCAACGCTTCCGACACTGCGTCAAGACGCAAAGTTCTGGGTCGCATGTCGCACGATTTGTGTCGCATGAGGCAGAATTTTGCGCAGAATCGCAGCAGTGTGAACCAGGGGTAAGAGGGAACTAGACGGAAGTAAACTCAGAACTCAGCAAGTAGCTGTAGTTCTGCCCAATTTTGTCGGGGTATACATGGTCGGTGCATGGGAACAAAGACGGGTTTTTTACTTGTCTTATTTTTCCTTGGTTTCACCTAGGAACTAGCGACATGGATATGGGTGATTCAGAGATGTCATAAGCGAAGTTTTGGCAAGTGTGCTACTCTAACGCTACATGTACCTACGGTCCAATAAGATTTAACATACTTGTCTCGTCATTCCAGATACAGAAGTAAATAGATTTATCTCATGAAAAATCAAGTATAGTGCCATCGCAATAAGAATGAATGAAAAGTCTAGCTTCAAGCTTCAGAGTAGATTTTCGCTCGTAAGTTCGTGAAATATTTTTCCTATTACACAAATAGATAACCTACGTTCCAGTCAAGGGGATATGACTTGGTGTCTTTTGCTTAAAGACGGCATTAAAATACGCAATTTTTACCCGAAACAGAAATATCTATGAGTTTGGGATATGACTTCTCTTCTGCGAACGTATCGTCAATAATGACACAGCTGCACAAACATGCACTTCCTTCAGGCTCGTAATTGCAGAGTCTCTAACCCCTTTAGCTTCGCGAGGCCAAGATTCTCAGTTTCCTTCCATCAGCAAAACGAATCGTCAGTGAAAAATTAATAAAGCCACATAGTGAGTTTTCGATGTCGTTCAGTAGACACTGAGTTATTCCGAATACTTTGAATGTCTTATTTCAGTCTTATCAGCTTTCTTGCTCGAAACTGCTTAATATTTTGTCTGGCTTTGGCGACTCACAACAAAAAGTGGATCTGTATGAAGCAACATGTGACTATAGTACTATACAGTACTATAAGAGAGTCTACAAGCTACACCCAGCAACCCATTCGCAAGCATTAAAAGGGGACCTTGGACTATTTACAATGCGAAAGCAAAGACTAGGCCAAATCCTACAATTCTGGCTAAAAATTATTCACATGCCTGAGGATAGGCTACTAAAATCTGCTTATAATGAGCTTCTTCTAATGGGGAAAAAAAGGTCATGGCCATTCCAAGTCAAAGCCCTCCTAGATTCGGTGGGACTATCGTGTGCTTGGAACAATGGATTTGGACCCACATCGGAACCAGCATCTCTGTTAAAAGAAGTGTTAAGAGTATTAGAAGATCAAGAAATACAGAAATGGGCATGTATTGTTAGTGAGTCGGTGACACTATCAAATTATAAACTGGTTAAAGAGAGTTTTGGACCAGAATTTTACATGAAGCTCAACCTACCAAAAACTTACCTCACGCTCTGGATCCAGTTGCGAGCGAACTGTCTGCCAGTACACGGGAAAAGTAAGTTTGACAAGAAAAAAAGTGTTTCCCCCAGTACGAACAGCCCCTGCTCACTCTGCGGTGAAGGCGATGATGACCTAGCCCATTTGGTTGCACTGTGCCGCGAACTCTCGTTTTTAAGGGAATCTTGCTGGGGGGGAAGGGAGATACTGTTTCCTGATATACTGAAGAGCACATCTCCAGGAGCAATTAGTGCATTATGTAGATTCGTGTTGCAAAGTATTAAAGTAAAAGTTGACCGGGCGAGTGCAGTTTAGTATATGTAGTGCGATATTAGAAGTAATTATGAAGTTTTTTGTTTTGTTGTATGTATATGACCCTAAGGCTTTAAATACAATATTATTATTATTATTATTATATTACGATAAACAAAAATCAAAATTTTGTGACAAACTTTGAATGGGAAATTACATATTACTTTCCTTTTTTTCAGCTCGTCCACCTGTGCCTGCTACAGTCACAACAGAGGTAACAAATAATACCATGCATTGATAGATAGGTATATATGAAAGCCGTCTATACTACTACTCAGTGAATACGGGATCGCGATTCACCTTAATACCCCTGCATTACTGTGTCATTTATAATTCGTTCACCTTTATTTAGGCTTTTTTTTTAAGGAAGCTTCCACAAATTGGACGTATCGGCACCTGACCGATTGCATATGTATTGACCTGAACCTAAGATATCAAATTATATTAGAAAGACAAATCTCTAACGTTTTGCTTCTATGATAGTAGGCTACCAGGACTCGAAGCTTGCAGACTGTGCGGCTGCGCTTCATTTCAGGCAGCGAAGTCATCCATCAGGCGGCACACTTCAAAACAGTGTGGTAGGGACAGCCGATACGTTATTTACGTCAAATGAGCGCGGCAGCATCTTTGTTGGCTACGAGTCGCGCTCGATATAGACTGTGAAAACTCGTTTACTGTAGCGTGTCAATTTACTTATTTGTGCAATTTTCCCGTTGTAAGTGCAATGCGAGCTCGTTGGCTCTTCTTGGATAGGCAGTGCCACACTTCAAAAATACCAAGATGACAGCAGTTTTATCTGTTTGCGGGAAGATACCGAGCGATTTGATGTTTTGACTGGCCAACAGACAACAGTCAGTCAAATTCAATCGGTTGGGGATTACTTCTTTTTATGGTTACACCTTTCAAAATAGGTGAGGATCCTATTTTTCGGGCTTCTAAAATATTCATGTTTCGCAGGTATCAACCACAAACACGTTCATCCAGGTTACTCGGCCAGTAGCAACGACAACATTGACACCAATGCAGCCAGAGACGATACCGACTAGTACCACTTTAATCACTATAACCGACCCATCTACTTCTACAACCACCCAAACTACAACCACAACTACCCTTCCTACAACTACAACCACCCTTCCCACAACCACAACCATCCTTCCCACGACCACAACCACCATCCCTACGACTACAACCACCCTTCCTACGACTACAACCACCCTTCCTACGACCACAACCACACTTCCTACGACCACAACCACACTTCCTACGACCACAACCACCCTTCCCACGACAACAACTACCCTTTCTCCGACTACAACCACCACCCCTCCTACTACAACGACCCTACCAACGACTACAACCACCCCTCCTACGACTACAACCACCATACTTACGACTACGACTATCCTAACTTCTATTCCTACTACAATCGGATTCATCAAGCTTACCCGGCCAGCGCCAGCATCGACCACATTACCGACACCAATTTCGCCAGAGTCTACAACGACAGTAGAGCCAGAAACAGTAACCCCCGAGGTCGAAGTCATAGAAGTGGCTCCATCACCATGTGGACCAAGCAAATGTAAACACCACTTGTTTCATAGGAGACCATTTTGCTCCAAACACTAGCCTAACGGATGTCACGGGCTGGTAGACTGAGAAAGTAGCACAATATTCTAGCCATGTTATATCTATAATAATCCCATCTTGGACATCTGAAGTGGACAAATGGATAGTGAAAGAAGCTCAGTGCAAGGTGTGTAATTTATGGAACAATTTGATCAATAAACAATTGATCGAGGTTCGATCTATGCTACGATAAATGATACACACGGTAAATCAATTTATCCAAAGTCATAGGATAAGTTATAAAGTAAGACTCTAGTTAAAAATTTGGACGTTTCGGCTTTTATGGAGGGTTCATTTTTTAAAGATCCTCTCTTGCTACCGCTGTAGCCGATTTTCCGTTTTCGGTTTTCATCGTTTGCTTTGTGGAGGTCAGAACTCGCGAACCATGATAGGTCTCAAACTGAAACTTGGTATACGAATTGACATTGGAGTTATTCCTTTTGTGCTTCACCGCCCGAAACCTACCAGGTTCAGGGGCAATCGGACCCATATTGTCTAGTGATGTAAAATCGTAACTTGACTGAAATCTGAACCAGGACATTGGAATTTCCTGTACGTATAGATCTTAAGGCTGGGAAGAGGCCACTGGTGTTCATCACCCGCAGCCTCCCAGTTCATGTGCAACTGGTCCCAGTTTGCTCAGTGACTTATGATCGTAACTCCAACAATGGTTGGAGTTTCAACGACAAACTGTCACGCACTTACCACATCATGTGAACATATCGGTCTAGATGTGTTTGGGGGGGGGAGGGTTGCCCCCCCCCCTCCTCCTGGTTCAGGGGCAACTGGGATAGGCCCACTTCGTAACTTGCTAAGCCTGAATGGTTATGTGAAAACTTGGTATACTTGCTTACATTGTGCATTTAGGGATCTCAAATCCACCCAGTTCAGGGGCAAACTCTTCCAGACTGTCCAGTGACTGATGCTGGTAACTTGACCACGTCTGGAGATATATTTTATAAGCAGTGAACTGAAAGACAAAAATGCTCTCAACCGGGATTTGAACCCACGACCCCCTGCTTACAAGGCAGGCACTCTGCCCATTTGAGCTACCGAGGGGCTTGTGAACAGAGTTCGCAAACCACTACAATAGTCTGGCAAGCCGGCCCTAGGGACAGTGATCCCGCCCGAAGGCAAATTCATCGAACCAGTTCACATCCCCTTGTCACGGAAGTTAATAATTCAATTCAATTTCAATTCAATTTAGTTTATTCATTAAAAATCTTGAAACGGCGGTAAGCCGACTAGTTGATTTTACGTCAACAATGTATACACTAAAGTTATAATATTTAAACTGAATTATATGTATAGAGCTAAATCGCATATCACACTATGGCCCATAACGGGCCATTTCTCTGTCAGGTCACTTAACTTGTCAATAAATTACAATAATTAATATCACTTAACCTCAGTGTCAAAATTCATAATATTTACAATTAACAACAATTGCGCTAAAATAACTAAATTAACAACAATTACGCCAAGATAACCAAAATATAAAGGACCTTAAAATCTAAGGGAAAGATTCGGAATCAACTGTAAATCCATTGTTAAGGAACTTGACAAAAGAAGGGACAAAACTATTTAGGTACCGGGTGTGGGAACATGCAACCGGTTGTAGCCTTGGTACTGGCCGAGCCACTGACCGCGGAAGTCGGATACGTGTCGTCTCGTATTCTGGTGGCAGGATTTTTCTTAGGATTGGGTTGGCCAGAATACTTGTACCAAACTTAAGGGATATATTTAGGCGACGGGTTGCCAGAGTTTCTAATCGGAAATCATTGAGAAGGGAGGAATAGGGAACTTTTGGAGATTTAGACACAACTAGAAGGGCTCTGTACTGGATCTTCTCAAGTCGGTCCGATTGCTCCTGTGTAAGTCCAAAATGCCACACAGGGCTGCAGTACTCTAGGGAAGATCGGATGAATGAAAAGTAAACATGCAGTAGGTGTTTGGGTGGTACCCCATGGCGGGATAAAAGTTTCAGGGACGCTATGGCCATATTCGCTTTTTTGAGCATAGCCTCAATTTGTTTATCCCATCTGAGGTCTGATGTAAGGTATACTCCAAGGAGTTTTATCTCCTTTACCCGGCAGGACTCTGGAAGTTCTGGGAAGAAGGCAGGGCTGCTTTTGAGGAATGAAATGGTCAGAACAACTGACTTCTCGAGGTTGACTATCATTTTATCAACTGCTGCTTCCTCACAGATGTCACTCATTACTGCTGCCGCACCACTTTGAATGTTTTTGTAGCAGCATTCCGTGACGGACAGGTCGTCTACGTATTTCCAACGATCTGGTATGGTATTTGCCAGATCGTTTATCATTACTAGGAACAATAGTGGTCCCAGCAGAGTTCCCTGCGGAACCCCGCAAAATATGGGTAAAGGGTCTGAGTAACACGATTTATACTTGGTACGTTGGGTTCTATCTGATAGAAAATTCGCAACTATTCTTACAAGGAATGTTTGTACATTAAAATTTACGAGAAGTTTTTTCAGGAGAACACTATGACAAATAAGGTCAAATGCCTTTTTCAAATCTATCGCTATCAGATTGACCCAACGTTCCGGCTCATCAAGGTGTCTGAGAATTTTGTCCAGTAAACTTATCAGATAGTGTGAAGTTGAGGTGTGTGGCATGTTACCGTATTGTCCGGGATCGATGCTTTCCAGAATGTGTTGTTTCAGCCAAGTGCAAAGAAAACTTTCGTACACTTTACTGAAGATCGGGGTCATTGTTATAGGCCGAACCCCTGAGAAGTCATTTGGCGAGTCTTTCTTTGGAATTGGCGTGATGAATCCATTCTTCCACACGGATGGATATTCGCCTGTTTTGGTTATCTGGTTGAAGATGTCAGCTAAAGGTGAACTCAAGTAATCAGGGAAAGCTTTTATCAAGTCGACTGGAATGTCAACTGAAGTGATACTTGTTCGCTTTAGTTTCTCCAGCTTTGTTCTGACTTCTGTCGCTGATATCTCGGGAAAACCATTGAATGTGGGAGAAGGAGCGGGGATTTCCTCCTTGGGTAGGGGTGGGAGTGACTGAACGATATGTGCTAAGTGGGCGTTCAAATTGTTTGCTGTGACGGCTGCATCTTCATCCAAGTTAAAATCGAGTCCCACTTCGGTCTTGCCAATCATCTGTTTGATATTGCTGTACCATTGGCTAGCCTTGGCTTTCAAAAGGTGGCCGATTTTGTTTTCATAGTGACTTTTTGCGGCTCGGCGGGTCATTTTCCTTATACGATTTTTTAAAATGTTGGCTTGATGCCGCTTGCCTTGATTGAAAAGACGCCTTTTTTCGTATATCATAATTTTTCATTTTCATTTTTCGTATAATAATACATAGATGGCACTTTACACAAAGGACTTGTACCGTGACCAATAAACCAGAAACAGTTTTTTCGAATATAATTTAGAAGTCTAGGACTCCATTGTTCGAGCCACGTAGACATACCAGAACCCACAAGGCGGGGTCTCATGGTGAAAACCAAATATATAATTTTAACGGAGAAGGCGCCCTTGAGATGGAAACATTTTGTAAGTAGTGAACTGAAAGACAAAAATGAAAATTTGGTTTAAAAAAACGTATACATCTGGACCCCAGTGACAACAATAGACTCCAGTGACAACAATCGTTCCAAGTTTCTGCTTGATACCAATTTTAAATTTTGATACCTGTAACGGTTAAAAAAATCTAAAATCAAGGGCAATCCGGGCCCAGTTGCCCATGAACGGGGAGGGTGGGGGAGGTGCCGTCTCAAGATTTTCTTCGTAGCTAGACCATATAGGTACAGGAAAGTTCGTCATTCTAGCTCCAGCCGTGGTAAAGTTTCGATAAGAAATAGAAAACTGTGATTTTCGGGGTTTTTTTTCGTGATCAGCTAATTATCCCTCTAGGATGATGTGCGAGGGATAAATATAAATTCGGATATTTCGGTTGCACTTCCGGCAAACCGTCCTCAGCGAAAAAAACAAACAACTAAATCATAAAATCCAACACAATACCAAAAGAAAAGTGATGCGGAACTAACAAAACATAGAACGATATGTAACTAAAGACCAGAAGAACGATGCGGATTGAAACGACAAACAAATTCAAATAAAATAACGAATATTAAAATGTGCGTGTTAAAAGTATATCTGTACAAATCTATGACTATTTTACAATTCTGAATTCTGTGTCTATTTACAATTTACCAATTCCCTGGGAAAGGCAGAAGCTTTCACCCAGCAATTATATCATCCTTCGCTTTTCCCATCACTGTACAAATAATGTCACAGAACTCTTTTCACGTGATAATTTCAAGATCACGGTTTTCTATTTTTTTCGTAATTGAATGGTCAGCTTGGCTTCAAACCTTATATAAAGTTTCGATCTGACACTGTCAGAAGTTTCATAACAGATTGCGCATAACACTTTCAAGAATAACACCTTTTCACTTAGAAATAAAGTGTTATGACCAATTAAGTTTACACTATTTCGTGCCTAGATCTCCAACAACACCTTCAATTGGTAAAAATACTAACGGGAACGAAAGAAACATAACATATAACATCCCAAAGTGTTATCTGTTGAAACCGCGCATCCTGCTGTTGTCGTTATGTAACTTCTGACAGTGTAGTATTTTTACCTATTGAAGGTGTTGTTGGACGATCTGGGCACGAAATAGTATAAACTTAACTGGTCATAACACTTTTTTTCTAAGTGAAAAGGTGTTATTCTTGAAAGTGTTATGCGCAATCTGTTTTGAAACTTCTGACAGTGTAGCCATGGGGCAATTTGGGCCCGATTGCTCCAGAACCGGATGAGTGTGGGGATTTGGGCCACAAAAAGTACAATTGGATCTTAGTCCGAACAATAAAACCAAGTTTCAAGTTGATGCCTGTCATATATCACGAGTTATGAACTCCACTATCTGGGCAAGCTGGGCCCAATTGTCCCTGAACTAGGTGGCTGGGTGGGGGTGGTGGATCCCTGAAAAGCACAACGAGACCCCAGCGCCAACACTTGAACCAAGTTTCAAATTGATCTCTGTCATTGTTCACGGGTTATGACTTCCACTAAATGGACAATCTGAGCCCAGTTGCCATTGAACCTGGTGGATGTGTACAACTAGACTCCAGGGCGAACAGTTGTACGAGCTTTAAACTTGATATCTGTCATTGTCCACTGGTTGTGAACTCTACTCAATGGGCTATATTTGCCCAATTGCCCCTGAACCGGGTGGGCGGGGGAGTTCGGACCCCGAAAAAGCACAACTAGACCACAATACCCACAAGTGTACCAAGATTGAACTTGATACATGCACTGGTTCACGAGTTATGAGCTCCACAAAAAGCGGAGAAAACCGGAAACCGAAAGCCGAAAGCTGCTACAGCGATCGCAATTGTCGATTGTTCCCAGGAACACTCCACTAATAGGCTATGTTCAGAGACTCTGACAGCTCAGTTGTTGGCGTCAATACTCTATCTATATGACCAAGTCCAAAACACACCAGTAAACCTCGGGAAGAACCGGAAACTTTACCAAAACGAACCCCAACAATCGATTTAGATCCTGATTAAACAATCAGCAACGCTGGTGGACGTGACATTTCTGGCTGTTCGGTGGCACACGGTGATTCTTCGCCGGCACGAAGAGTTAGTCATCAAGAGCAGGAGCGTCACGTACGGGGAGGTTGAACGCCCCCCCCCCCCCCCCCTCCCATTGTTGTCGGCCAGTCGGTAAAAATAACCGAGTAGAAGCGAAGTGCCACGATTTTCGGTAAAATTGACGATTTTTTTTTTCGGAAACAGTCGATTTTTTTTCCATTCAATTTTTTGTAAAAAAATAGATTTTTCTTGAAAACAGTCGGTTTTTCTGAAAATCGGTCGATTTTTCGTCAAAACAGTTTTTTTTTCTTAAAAAGAATCATTTTTGTACAAAAACAGGCGGTAAAAATGACCAGCCAGTCGGTAGGCTAAATACCTTGCCCCCCTCCCCCCCCCCCAAAAAAAAAAAAAAAATTGGCTAGTAACACCTCTTATTGAGAGTATTGTATTTACGTTTCACAAAGGAAGAAACTGGATTTAATACAATTCATACTTTCACACCCCACGACTGAGCGCTTTCGCACTTCTTCTTATGTCTAACATCAGAGCATATCTATAAACTTTTCTAAATTTAAGAACTAAACCATACCACGATGAAAATGTGTGTATTTGGAAGATCACAGCAGGCGCGTCGCTAGCCAAAACTCGAGGGGAGGGGCAGGGCGCCGGCAGGCGCCCTTACGACCGTATCAGCTTTTCTTCGCATATGTATAAAACTCGTGATACCTGCCTAGATACCTGCATGCGGTGAAGACTGAAGAAGCCTAGCCGCATCGCCGAGCTCAGGGGCGGTTTGAAGGGCTTGGGCATGGGATGTGACAAAATCAAAGTATACGACTGGCAGATTGCCGGCAAGGCTGAAGAGTTATGCCAAAACTGTAAAAACTGTACGAATTTAAAGAAACATTAAAGCTAGTATTGTACGATTTTTACGGTTAAGGTGAACGTCATTCGTAAAAAGAGGAATTCACTTCCGCAATACCCGACCCGCAGCAGTTTCCAATGACTGCATATCAGACAGAATGAAAATGAGCGCCGAAGGCGAAGTTTCTTAAGTAAGCTATGACTTTTTCCGGGCAAAGCACTACTTCCCCCAACAAAACCTAGCTGTTAGTGTGGCTCAAGCCCCGAGATTCCGAGCCTAAGACCCCACGAAACGACGCGACCTTCCAGTGAATAGATCCTACTTCGAAAGGCGCCGCAGGCGAATTTTGTGAATCCAGTTTGATCAGAACGTCTTTTCGGATCCCCCATGAAAGTAAGGGGCAATTAGCGAGGATCTACCCGTCTGTCTTTGTTCAAGACGAATCCAGAAAAATGTGAGACATTCAGCTGGAAATTCGACCCTTACCGAAAAAGAACTACTGATCATCCAGAGAAAAAGAAATTGAAACAGAGCATACTTGTTCTGCATTTACAGTTAAAAAACAAAATAAAAATAACATGATGTGTTACAATAATAAGGTCCGCCATTACATCTTCATTTTTAAACGTCGCACTGGAGGAAAATTCTTACCATCAAATTATTTTCTGTTAAAATACAAAGTATCTTTGCATGAAACAAACAAATTCTTGAAAAGGTGCGCCACAAGCAAAATCCGAACGATTTTTTAAAGCCCGAACCAAAATCATGACATCTTTATCGTAATCTGACCTTTGGCTTCTGTTACATACAAACTCATACAGAACAGGCAAACTTTCATGATTCAAACATCCCCGACAATAGTTAAACTCGCAAACAAACCGTTAATTATAATTCACTTATGGTTCAGTAGGCTATTCAAAAGAACTGGGAACCCCGGCGTCTCAGAACAACGCTACACAGTGACATGATTTGTATCAGTATCACCATCAATCGACTTCACACGATCCTTTACTTTGACTAAATTCTTCGTATTTTAGCAGCATTTACGGCGAACTGCATGCACAGATAAATAACTAGTGACATTGAGAGGAGTTCAACCTTTCAATACAAATTTCTGGGTTTTTGCAAACTTTGCCAGCTTATCTGCCAAGGAAATAGAGTTTCAAATTCGATTCAGCCTGTCTCCTTACCTCGATACCCAATCTATAATCGACTTCCGAAACAACTCAGGCAAGAAATTCTGATATGGATTCAGCGGGCCTCCTTATCCCCGAGACGACTATCTCATTATAGCTTATTAAATTTACTTTTTTACCCTTAATTCCATACCACCCTTTCTGCCTCTAAACATAGGGCTACAAGCAGAGGCTTTACTAGCAAAAATGTTCGGAGGGGGGGGGGCAAGGAATTTACCGACTGGCTGGTAATTTTTACCGACTGTTTTTGCAAAAAAAAACGACTGATTTTCAGGAAAAAAACGACTGTTTTGACGAAAAACCGACTGTTTTAATGAAAAAAATCGGCTGTTTTGGCGAACGGGCGAATGGGCGAATGTTGTTTTGCCGACAACATTGGGGGGGGGGGGTCCCCGTCCCCGGTCGTGACGCCCCTGGCTTCAGGACCCATCTACGAAATTGGCCTGTACTTTGCCAGTGCATCCTCAGTTTGTTTGAAGTTTGAACAAAATATCTCACGTCCTTCGACCCCCTAACACGACAGACTGCCATGACTAAACCCAAAGACTACGTTCGCTAGGTGTAAATAATCTTTGATTAAACTAAAAAACATATGCGCGTTATACACGCGACGACTTTCGTCACTTGACGCGTAGAGTATCCTGTAGAGTAGAGTATCGCGTAGTAGTTATCCTGTATGGATAAAGGGGTAGAGAAAGGACTGGTACAGACACTTTTTTGCGTCGAAAATTGTCACCATCGTCACCCTATAACGACTATATCATTGGGTTTTAAAATTTCAAGCTAAATTTCCGGATTCCGGACGAAGTGCTTGTCCGGCAAAAAGATAATTTTCATATTCGGATTCAGAAGGTTTGCAGTGTAAAAGTTTCTTCGAATAAGGATCAAAGGTAACTGCAGTATTTGCTACTGGGATTAATCTTATCTCTACTGGGATAAGATTAATCCGAATTAGAGTTAATCTTATCTTATTAGAGACAAGATTAACGCCAGTAGCAAATACTGCAAGATTTTTTTTTACAGTTATGTACCCCAGAATCGAACACCCAATCAACTTCAGATTCAACTTTTACTTTTTACGAATTTTCAGGTTTTGGCCAGATTCCGGGTGAGCTACTTGTCGGGCGAGAAAATAACTATCATATTCGAATTCAGCATGTCTTTACCCATGAATCGACTATCTCATTAGCTTTTAAAACGCCCCCTGATCTGAAACCCTCCCCCGCTCCTAAATATACAGCCTTGGCGCCCATCTACGAACTTGACCTGTACCTTGACTCAAAGAAAAATCACACCAAGTTTTTATCAAAATATCTCATTCCCTTCGAGAGTTATCGTGCTGACAGACGGACGGACAGACAGACACACGGACAACTTTTGCGAAGTCATAGCTATCCCTCCACTTACGTTTTGGGATCCCAAAAAAGCAAATTATGTTTATATTCTTGTTTGTCATGTCTTCTGTTGCACCCTTTGAATCGATCTCCAGTCATATTTACAAGTTATTTCCGTGTTTATGGAACACTAAAAAGAGATGGTGCTCGTTACCTGCGAAATGGCTTGCTGTTTCAGCTCTACAGGGCTTCTTCATTTCTTTTGACGTGCTGTCTTCGGTTACGCTGGACAGTATGGGGAAATAAAACTGGGTAAGGGGAGCGGGAAAGAATGCACGTTCTTCACATATTGTTAGAGATATTGTGGAAAACCTCTGGTCAGATTAATACGAAGAAGCTTATTATCATCACGACCATCAAAGGAGGCAATAATGAAGCCTACAGGAAAACTTGAAGCCACACTTGAAACGACTGGGATTCCTGTGAGTTTTTCTACAACAGCCAGAAGCTCATATGGCACTTGCAAGGCTGGGTCAGAGGATGAAATTAGGAATTTGCCAGTTCGTGGATTTGTTGTGATCATTTGCAAGCAAGAATGGTCATGTGCCCTTGGAAATCACGAGAATTTTGCACTTGGCTGTGATGATGCGTACTTTATGGGCGCTAGAAAGTCATCTGTAATCAAAATCCCTGAGACAAAAATGATCATGGGTTTGATTAAAAATATTTTTTTTTTTACTTTTCGGTTAAGATGCGCAATTTAACGATGCTGAAAACTCATTTTTAATCAAAACCCATGTGGCACGAAGACCATGGGCCCCCGGATATCATGAAATGTATCGTTTGATCGTGAAATGATCATGGATTCGTTGGGTCGTCGGACCAGTCAAGTTCGTAAATGTTCAAATTAAGGGGCAAACAAAATATTTTGAAGCGGCTAATGTGATAGTCGATTATGGGTAAGAAGACATACTGAACACGATGTTGAAAACCATTTTGTCATCGGACAAGTAGTTCGCCCGGAATCCGGCCAAAACCGGAAAGTTTGTTAAAAGTAAAAGTTTTATTCGAAGTTGATTAGATGTTCGATTTAGGGGTAGGAAAGCATGCTGAAGACGATGGTGAAAACCATTTTCTCGACGGACAAGTAGTTCGCCCGGAATCCGGCCCAAACCGGAAAGTTTGTTAAAATTAAAAAGTTTTATTTGGAGTTGATTAGATGTTCGATTTAGGGCAAGAAGACATACTGAACACTTATGTGAATAAAATTTTCTACCCGGACATGTAGTTCGCCCAAAATCCGGCCAAAACCGGAAAATTGTTAGAAGTTAAAGTTTTATTTGTAGTTGATTAGATAACCGATTTAGGGGTAAGAAGAGATGCTGAATCCGTGTGTGACAATCATATTTTACCCGGACATATAGTTCGACCGGAATCCGGTTAATCTGTTATAAGTTAAATTTTTATTTGAAGTTGATTAGATGTTCATTATTGGGGAAAGAAGATACCCTGACTTCGTTTTTTAAGCTTTCTTTTTTCGCCGGAGTTCTGGAGTTCGGACGAAACCGGGAAACTGGCAGAAGTGGCAGGAAGTTTTCGTCAAAACAGATATGACTTATAGGGGTAAACACACATGCTGAATCCATATCTGAACTTGGTTTTCTCAGATGATTAGCTATTTGGCCTTAATCTGTTTCTGAATTGTAATAGTAAGAATGTTCAAGGAGTCTGGCGACGACTGGATCTGGCTTAGACAAGACCCAGTTGTCTGGATCAGATATTGAATTTTTGGGATCCCATCGAAACCTTTGGTCTTGTTCACTTTGCGGTTAAGATGCGCGGAGCTAGAAACGAATTTCTACGCAAAACCCTTGAGGCAAAAGTGATCATTGGCTCATAAGGATCACGAAAATGTATATTTTTCTTAAAAAGCATTTTTTCTTACTTTGCGGTGTAAGACGAGTAGGGGAGCTCGGGAATGGACCGGACACGGGGTTGGTCTGGACACAAGCGAAACAAATATCAAAAATTGTCGCTAAAATGGAACTAAATACATACCATCTGTCTACTAGTGACTTAACTTTGTACCAATGATTTATGGTACTTGCTTTTTTGGTTTTGACGAAAGGCTGAAAAAATTGGTTTTCTTGAGATAAAAGATTTTAGCTCATGGGGCAGAAAGCTGACCCCGCAGATTAGTGGTAACTGGAAGGCGATTAAGTGGTAATATATAGCTTAGTGTCGGGGTTTAGAGCCTGCTTAGTATTTTTCAGATAGATCACTGAATTTTCCTGTGGTACGCAGGTGGTACGCCATTTTGTTATCTTCGTCAGGGTGGGCTTGATTCGGACAGTTCTGAAAGGGTTGGTTCGGGCAGTCTTTACCTACTGATACCCCAAAAAAACTCGAAACTTTAGAAAGATTCAAAAAGACATTGTCAGAATCCTTATCGTATTATTTGTTAACATAATTGGTTACCAAAATCGAGCAAAATTAACGCTAAAACGAGACGGCCACAATCAAAGAGATTTAGCCAGTAGACAGACTTTTCTGAAGTCAATTACAGATGAGATATTTGAGTAAACAAACATGCTGAATCCATATCTGAACTTGGTTTTCTCATTTGATTAGTTGTTTTGCCGTAAGTTGTCAAAGAACACCAAAACAGTTACATTTTTTCTGTGTACATCTTCAAGCGGTTGATTATGGATAAATAGTAAAATGTTAAATGGGTCTGGCGAAGACCGGAAATCTACAAGATTCGATTGTCTGTATCAGAAAGTTCAATAAATATTCAATTTTTGTGATCCCATCTAGAACTTTGATCTTGTTTCATCACTGCAGGTTAGAAATAACAAGGAAAGAAACACACTTTTTCGCAAGGAAGGAAAATATCGGAACTACTACTCATAGTCCTCTCAGGGTGAAATCTTCGTCGCCCTCTTAGCCCATGTCATGTTGAAAAAACCAAAGATAAGCAGAAATCTTGAAAGCGGTCGTCGAGTCTCCCCTCGCAACTACCAGAACTGAAGAGCAAAAGGAGCTCTTTAGCGGTTATCTGAGAGACTTGACAAGTCACCCGTTTTCTTATCTTCTCGTAAAGAATTCCCAGATCCAGAAATAACAAGATTCTTGTCTTAAAGGAGTTAAATTGACGACGGTAGTAGTAGGAGGAGCTTGGTATTCGTGTTCCGATTAATATCGTGATTTATATTAGTGTTTCGATTGCTTTGCTTTTCGGCATAAACGCTTATAAGATGAATTTGCAAAGCTCTTGCTTAAAACTTTCACCCCATGAACTGCAGTAAGGAAAAACCAGATCACGTAGCATGGACAATGTGAAGTTTTGCGCCAACCTTTGTTCGGCTTCGCGACGTTTTGTTTCTTCGCTATCGGGTAAATGATGAAGTTGTCAACAACCGCCGAAGCCTTCAAAAAGGTATGTTCGAAGAAGAACACAGTCGGTAATCACCATGACCTCAGCGTTGAAAAAACAACAACAAATGAATATCGGAAGAAGGGACTAAAGTGACTTTGCAGCCATTTGAACTTTATTCTTTTCAATCGTAGACATCGTGACGGATGAAAACTTTGAACATTGTCTTATATAATCTAGTTGGTATTATAAAACTATTCGTAACTTTTCAGGATGGAAATACCATAGATGATCAATTTTTATGAAAACAACTCGTTATTTTACATTATGATTTGTACCCGTTGCGTAAACACATAATCCTAGGTTACAGTGATGAACCATGGATGATGGATGGATGATGAACCATTTGTTACCCTCATATTTATCGAAATCAAGTAAAATGTGCATCAAGTTGCAAAAACTTATAGCCCCTCATGAACCCCCTCTAGCAACCGATTCATACTTACAAGTCCCGCTCCCCGTGATACTTACAAGTTCCCTTAATGTCTTACTATCGGGCGCCAAATTGTTCTTACCACCAGATACACCGGAAACAAATAATAGTAAGTAAGTGAGTAATTTATTTATAACCCACAATTTTGAACAAGACCAAAGGTCTCGATGGGATCCCAAAATATTAATATTAGCTCCAGACAATTCGGTCTTGTAGATATTCGGTCTGAATAGATTTCTTAAACATTTTTACTATAAAAATTCAGGAACAGATTAAGGCCAATGGTAATAATCGGAGAAGATCAAGTTCGTATTTGACATTGCAAATACGCCAGCTGAATTTCACTAAGTTCAGATACATTCAGATATATACTTCACGCTGTCAAATGTTCAGATATGGATTCAGCATATGGTTTATCTTATGGCCTACGTCGTATCTCCTTCCTTCCTTACTTCTGCCCAACTTCCGGTTTCGGCCGGATTCTGGACAAACTAACTTTCTGGCAAAAAATTAAAGCTCAAAAACGAATTCAGCATGTCTCCTTGCCCATACATCGAACCTCTAATCAACTTCAGATTAAACTTTCACTTTTAACACATTTTCCAGTTTGAGCCGGATTCCGAGCGATCTGTACGTCCGTGAGAAAATGATTGGCATATACGAATTCAGCATGTCTTCTCACCCTCAAATGGAACATCTTATCAAATTTACGTAAGACTTTTACTTTAAATAAAATCTCCGGCCCCGATGAAAAATTTGTAGCCTGGGTAAGTAGTATGGTAGTAGTACGAAAAAGTTGCATGTAATACTATGTAATAGCAAAGAATACTATCATTTAATGTGCCTCAGACTGGTCCAATCTTATGTAGTAGTATGTAGTAGCATCCTGTCTTGCCATAGTAGCATCCAGTCTTGCTAATAGTAGCATACAGTACACTGTCAGAAGTTTCATAACAGATTGCGCATAACCCTTTCAAGAATAACACCTTTTGACTTAGAAAAAAACTGTTATGACCAATTAAGTTTATACTATTTCGTGCCCAGATCTCCAAAAACACCTTCAATAGGTAAAAATACTAGACTGTCAGAAGTTACATAACGACAACAGCAGGATGCGCGGTTTCAACAGATAACACTTTGGGATGTTATATGTTATGTTTCTTTCGTTCCCGTTAGTATTTTTACCAATTGAAGGTGTTGTTGGAGATCTAGGCACGAAATAGTGTAAACTTAATTGGTCATAACACTTTTTTTCTAAGTGAAAAGGTGTTATTCTTGAAAGTGTTATGAGCAATCTGTTATGAAACTTCTGACAGTGTAGTATGCAGTAACAGGGTAGCCTTGAAGTAGAAGCATGTAGTAGCATCATTAGTACTACATGCTACTTTTTCGTACTACTTCATAGTACTACTTTGAGATAAATTTTTCATCGGACTAATTGTCCAGCGAGAAAATAATTTGCACATTCGGAATCAGCACGTCTGCTGGCCCCTAAACTGAACCTCTAATCAACTTCAGGTGAAACTTTTACTTTTCAAAAATTTTCCGCTTTTCGCCGGATTCCGGGTGGACTATTAGTCCGGCGAGAAAATACGAGAAAATAAAAATCTATCTGTTTAGTTCAAAAGTAAAACTTTCTAATATCACCAATTAGAAAGGAGCAAAGGATAAGCTCTAATTTCTTTAGCATTGATTCCTACTTCCATCCTCTTATCCAGCCTTGCAAGTGCCATATGAGCTACTAGCTCTTGTTTCTGTAGGTAGGACTTGTTCGTCTTTAGAATGCTAGCACTTTTTTGTGTTTTGATAGGGAATATTATTTAGTGAAATGGAAAACCAGGCGTACTGTTGACTCTGGAAATGACTACTGTTTCGACCTGGGCACTTACTGTTTCTATCAACAGGGGTTGCCCGAAGCAATCAGGCCCAGGAGGTGGGGGGGGGGGGGGGGGAGAAACTCAACGACTCCTGGATCGCAATACGACTCGCACGTACCAATAAAAATGAAATGTCGCCACTTTGCGTCAACAAATAATAGAGCCGGTGTAAAACTAACTGCAATGCACCAGCTGAAATATATTCTTTTAATCAAAATTTGTTTTTACAAACATTCACAACCTCAGCTTTACATTTCAGCTTTCGGCACATGTTGACAGTGTAATTAGGAAGGGTAACGCCTCCCTTCAAACACTGTCTAAAATGCGTCGCTTTGGTTGCGATGTCAACAGTCTCCTCCGTGCCTATCTTTGCTATGTGCGACCAGTCTTGGAGTATGCTTGTCCTGTGTGGGCCCTTCAATACTACACACTAATCACCTGATGCACGACCTAGAGTCAGTGCAGAAAAGGGCAGTCAGGGGGTTGTAGAGAAATCCCTTACCAAGAAGCAGTCAATAAACTTAACATGCCTTGAATAAAGATTGTGCCATCCAATCATGAGGTTTGGAAACGCATTGCTTTCAAACCCAACCCATCGAGACATCCTACGTGCCCCACCAGACAACAGAACCAGACAGAAACTCAAACTGACCCCTATACGTTCACGGACAAACCGTCGTGCATTTTTTTGCGTCTGTGTTTAACAGTGCCTAATTTTTTTTATGTAATGTTTTGCAACTGCAAATTAGCCAAGAGCTACAAAAGTTGTATAATAAACCGCTCTCTCTCTCACTCTCTCCTAACGCCTGTACCCAGGATGCAAGATTTAACTACTTACCATACAAATTCTAGCCTTTTATGTGTTTCAAGTCTCAAGAATTCCAAGCCCGATCACCAAGTAAATGACACCAGGGACCCATAAATGTCCTGTAATGACTCGCCATTCACGGGGCTTGTCATTTCCTATGCTTCTATGTTGCTATGTTGCCCGAGCCTCACCTAGTTTCCAAAAATTCCGCTTGGGTCAAATCGGCGTTCTTGCTCAGATATACAAAATTTGTTGGGACTATTCAGCATGCCACCAGGTACCTAAGCTAGGACCAACTATCCAGGATACTCTTCCATTACAGAGAAATATTCCTAATTCAGCACAACAGCTGCGAAAAATTTTGTCTATCTAGATAGTCGGGTATTTTATCCCCGTGGGTATTTCTCGAACTATCTGACGCTCGGTCAAGAGCGCATCAAAAATCTCTCATTGACAAGCCCCCTGAATGGCGAGTCATTGCAGGAAATTTATGGGTCCCTGATGACACACCGTTCTTCTAAACAGAGAATACTACGAAATGCGCCACAGGCGAAATTTTGTGAAACACCAAGTAGCAGACCGTAAAACCACATTTCAAAGACACAAAGGAGCAGAGCTTGTTCTGCGAACCCAATGAAAAGTAAAGAATAACTATGAAATCACAGGCCCGGGGGGGAGGGGGGAGAAACCTCATTTCCACGACTCCTGGATCGCAATAGGACTCGCACGTACCAAGAAAAATGAACGGTCGCCACTTTGCGCCAACAAATAATAGAGCCGATGTAAAACTATTCGATGTAAAAATATTCTTGTAATCAAAATTTGTTTTTACACACATTCACCTCAGCTTTAAATTTCAGCTTTCGCTAAAGAGGAAAGCTTCCAACGCCTGTACCCAGGATACTGTCTTTGTCTGGCAAGACTGAAATACTTATCATACAAATTCTAGCCTTTAATGTGTTTCAAGTCTCGAGAATTTCAAGCCTAATCACCAAGTCAATGACACACCGTTCTTCTAAACAGAGAATACTACAAAATGCGCCACAGGCGAAATTTTGTGAAACACCAAGGAGCAGAGCGTCTTTCTGCGATCCCAAGGAAAAGTAAACAATAACTATGAAATCACAAATCTGTCCGTCGAAAAAAGTGACAAAATCATGGCCACCGAAAACTAAGTCGACAAAGTTGATTTGTTCCGAATTAATAGCAAAGGTAATTTTCACGTTGTTACTCGGAAACAAAACGAGGAAAACAGGTTTGCCAGTGCATAGGCCTATATTAAAACAAAACCGGATTTACGGACGTAACAAACTTTCGGTCTTCGCCCGACAGGAGTTTACAGGTTCGAACTTGACTTTTTACGTTTAAAAAGACGCTGTTTCGCCGACGAGACTTAAGCTGCGTTTTTTTATCGGGTGTAGTTTCATTGTAGTTTGATGTATTTTTGTTTCATCATGAAAGTACCGCGTACCATTTTATTTGTCCATTCGACACACTGTACTTTCATAACTAAAACAAAAGTTCGTTGAACTACAGTGAACTACATCCGATAAACTGCAACTTTAAAATGGTTTGCAGAATTTGATTCCTTCTGTGTAAAAACAAAACCCGATTCATTGACGAAACACTTTCGTCTTTCGCCCGACAGAAACACTATATCTTCCCCCAATGCAGCATATTAAAGCACATCTGAAAAGTTTCTATCTTCCTCAATCTTCCTCTGCGACCTTACCCCCAAATTAGGCCCGAGTCTCAGTACGCGATACAATTGATGCTATACACAGCAATTAAAGAACGAGAAGTTCGTTTTCAGAATAATTAATATAGAAAGAGATTAATTTGTAGTTGCCCTGATATTTTCATATGGCAGAATACGAAGGCTTTTCAGATGTGCTTTAACACTGGCATAGAGACCAAAAATGTATCTCCCGACTGGAATGAGCAATTCCAGCGTCTGCAGAACCCCTCCTGTCCTGCGAAACGAATTTCGGGTGTCCTGTTAAAATCTTATTATTGTCCTTTTCAAGTGTTGTACCCACCTCAACCTCGCTTTCTAATCGACATTTTCTGGGTACACTTGCTTCGCGGGTCTCCTGTCATTGAATTATGATGGCTTTTCTATCATGTTTAAAAATTCCATGCTTCTTTTCCACTTGAAGTCAAAGTTTGACCAACAATCCATGCACATAACCTTGTCTCTGGCTTTTGGTCTTATTAATGTAATCCAGTCAGACTTCACTTTAACAACTAACCTATTGTAATTTTGACAGGCTAAAATCTGAAAGACCTGCGACAGATATAAATCACATGGGAATAAAACAGGTAGGCAAATTGCTGCCGCAATGAAACCGGGTTTAAACGACCAACAGGGACGGATTTAAGACTGAAGCTGGGCAGTGCCAAAATTAACAATTTTTTCCCGGGACCCCGGCGAGACCAAAATAAACGACTGATACGACTCAGCAAAGGACAGGCGGGGGGGGGGGGCAGGCCCCCTCTTCGGGCCACCCCTGTCTATCAATACATCTTTCATAAGTGTCATAAAGCATGTCAGCAGTAAATACAAAACAGTGTGTTGAAAAAGTGGTGCAAAACTAAATATCATTATGCTGGTTGGCTACGGAATTAGGATGTTCTTTCATTTTTTTAAACAATATTTTTCTGTAATATTTTAATTATTTAACAGATTTTTGTAATTTTTTACTGTATTCTTTTTTCTGAAAGAAATGTTTCTTATTTCTTTTTTGGAGGCCAGCTCGTACTTTTCAGGATTTGAGGAAAAGTGCTAGACGAACGTCTGTGGAAGTAGATAGATATCGTGTCAACCTGTCTGGAGGTTGATACGATATCGCATCAACCTCGACAAATGTTACTGTCTTAATATAACTACCCACGTGACATATGCAGATATGCATGTCATACCTTTTCGCGACGAGTTGTTAAGTTGTATGTTGGATTTTCTTATTCTTTATTTTTCTTATTGGCCAGCTGGCTTTTGTAACCAATATCGTATCACATTACCTGTTGGCACTACTGAAAAAGCCAAACTCAAGGCAATGGTCAAGGAGATAATGCACGCACCAAGAGCCAGCTAGCTCACACACGCCAATCAGACACTTATTCATATTTAAAGACCTAATCCAAACATTCTGTTTACCTTCTCTTATGGATCGCATGCCACGGGTTTGTTTCGATTTGAACTCGATTGCCGAGTTGCTGTTTTGGCTCGAGAAAAAAACCACGCACAACGTCTTCTTTTCTAGATGGCGGAATTTTCCAGGATTGATTAGCAAAGAATTATAAGACCTAACTGATAATTTTTGTATGTCTTCAGAGGTACCACACTGGTCTTGGTTTTATAATTTATTTGTATTTGTAATAAACAGTCGGAGCATTAGATGGAAATTATTATCATATTTGACATCAGTTGACTTATCCGTTTTGCACCGTCAAATATGATTCGCAGTCAGCTTGGGCCGTAGGATCTATCGGAAATTATTATTTTGACCCTTGGCTCCCTACGTGCCTAACAGCTGTCCGGGATAATCGGCTGAGATTTATTCCTGAAATAGTTATTTCAAACCTAGGAAATTTGGTGTTTTTTTTTTAATTTGCTCATTTTTTTACGGTGTTTTAGTGGTTTTGAACATGCATAGTGACAGTACGACGGTTAGCATTGTGTGTGTGGTAGAAAGACCATTTTTTGTGGCCCACTTTAAGGGACACCTCTAGTTGGATAATATTCGAAATTGTCGTATTAACATACAAAATCCAGATATACGATCATACATATACACCTCGAGGTCACTAGCCAACTAGTTGGCTACTGTAAGAAATTTCCTATAGGAAAGACCGGCGTTGCCGACTAGTTGACTACGATAAGAAATCATATAGGAGAAATGTTCTTAGCGAACTAGTTCGTTACCGTAAGAAATTTCGCATGGGAAATCTCACATCGCCATTGTACATTTTGTATCACCGTTTTAAATTTGCTGACGATCTTTCAACCATTTCGCTCCGTCCACTTTCTCCTTCGGATGAAGAATCACCTGTTTCAACAGCTTTTGACATATTGCAGCGAGACCTATCCGAAGTTAAACTTTCAGTAAGCCGTACAAAGAGTGTTATTCTCAGAGTGTCTTTTTTAAAACAGGACCTTTCTGGGATTGAATATATAGGTCTGGAGTCCAAAACAACAGTTAAACTCCTCGGTCTGTTAAATGATGATGACTTTAAGTGGAGTTCCCACGTACAGGATCTTACTCGAAAAGAAGCATCACTCCTCAAGCCGTTCGAGGTTCTGAGACGTTTTGCTATTCCGTCGCGAGATTTACGCAGTATTTACTGCACGTACATCCGACATTGCCTAGAGTATGCTTGTATGGCGTGGTACCCAGGACTCATCAACGCACAGACCGACAGACTAGAAGCCATCCAAAAAAGGCTCTTAAGATTTTGCTCGGCGCCGGGTTATCTTTCTCACGAGGATGGCCTGTCAAGCTTGGCCTGCCAACCCTTGCCGAAAGGCGGCATCAACTGACAATAGCGATCGGGTAAAAGTGTCTGGCATCACACGCGCATCGTGCCATTCTACATGACTTTGAGACCATAGTAAATAGCAGGCCCAATACGCGACAAAGGCAGAGGGACGCTGCTTCCTGGAGACTAGAAAGACCACCGATAAACTCGACGGATCGTTACCTGAAATCCATTGTACCATATTTTGCCCAATATTTTATTTAGTTAAGTCAAATTATATTTTTAAGTTGTACATATAGATGAAGTCTACTTATGTAAATCTCATATGTTACTTGCGTGAATGAAGATCCAGTGCTAGCGTGTGTAATACAAGCTATTAGGAAATAAAGTAAATTATTATTATTATTATTATTATTAGTTGGCTACGACGAGAAATCGTAAAGGAGAAAACTTATATCCAACTAGTTAGATTATCATCCTCCGATCCTATAGGGGTTTTCTTATTTTAGCCAACTAGTTGGTTAATCATCCTCCGTTCCTATAGGAATTTTCTTATTTTGGCCAACCTGCCGATCTGGGAAAGAGAGTAGAGAGCAGTATCTCTATGCTCTTAATTTGGTGGTGCTCAGGAGAAGAAAACGTTTAGAGTCATTCTGAGGCGTAGTCTCGCCCCCGAGGACTCCTTTTCAGGGTTCCTTGCGTTTTATGGCACTTGCAGCTTCGCTCAAGTGCCATATACCGATCACTTTTCGGTCTTTCAGGCCATTGTTCTCGAGTTAGGGTACTTCCAGAAGTGCTAGGATGATGAAACTTGGCAGACGTATTAGGGACCCGACCAAAAGAACTTGGAAATAGTCACTTCCCCGATCAGATCACCGTGAGGGGAGTAGAGGGAAGGGGAATCTGGAGTATTGAAGTATTTTTTACTTTTGAACGGAGAATCGGATCTTAATGAAACTTGATATTTGGAAATACCTCCTGTCTCAGATGTCACAATTCAAGTCCGGAATGGATCCGGTAACTTTAGGGGGAGTTGGAGGGGGGACCGGAAATCGTGTGACATGTTCAGAGTGGACGGATCGGGAGAAAACTTGGTTGGAAGAACAAGCACAAGCCCCAGATACATAGTTGACAAGACCGGACGGGATTCGAGCAATGTGGGGGGGGGGGCGAGGGAGATTCCGGAATTCCCGTTATCCCGAGTTAAGATGCTTACACATGTGCTAGGACGATGAAACTTGGCATACATCAGTGACAGAACCGGACTGGATTCGGGCACTCAGGGGGGAGTTAGAGTGGGGATCCGGAATTCCGGTGATCGCGAATAAGGTACTTCCAGATGTACTAAAACGATGAAACTTGGCAAGATTGGCTTAGAAATTGTCACTTCCCAGATCCGACCATCCCTTAAAGTACTCATCTTCACCGCAAAGTACAAAAAATACTTTAAAGCAAAATTTACATTTTCATGATCCCCATGAGCCCATGATCATTTTTGCCTCATGGTTTTGCTCAGAGATGACTTTCTAGCGCCCTTAAAGTGCGCATCATCACGGCCAAGTGCAAAAAAAAAACTTTTTTACCAAACGATACATTCTCGCGATTTCCAAGCCTATCTCAAGGGTTTTGCTTACAAATGAATACAACAAACTCATGAATCGGCAAAATCCTACTTTCATCCTTTTAGCTAAGCCTTTAAAGTGTCATATGAGCTTCCAGCTCTTCTTGTTTGTCCCAGGGACTCACTCCCCGTATTCTCGCGAGTCCCCACGGACGGGGAATGCTCTGATTATCACCACCATCATAAAAAAGGACTCCATTTCTAATTCGGAGGGGAATCAATTTTTGCTGGTGTTGGTGCAATGCAAAATTAATTAAAAACAACGAGAATAAACAAAACCAAAACTAAAGTTGACCCAGACTAATTTCGTCAACTGCACAGTTTTTTTTCGAACCAAATCAATCAAACGGGTGTGACGTGACGATTGTATCGAATTCCGATATAACTTAGTTTAGATCAAACTTGCCAGAATGACCCTAAACATGTTCTTCTCGTCAACACAACCAAATTCAGAGCATTGAGGTCAGGGGCGTCACGACCGGGAAGGGGAGGGAGGTCGTCGGCAAGTCGGTAAAAAATAACCGAGTCGTCGGCGCAAAGCGCTGCGACTTTTCGCCAAAACAGTTGATTATTTTTTCATTAAAACATTCGATTTTTCTGAAAATCAGACGATTTTTCCTCAAAAAAGACGTTTTTATGGCACTTGCAGCCTCTGGCTCAAGTGCCATATACCGATCACAATTCCGTCTGTCGGTCTGTCGGTCTGTCGGTCGGTCCGAGTTTTTTGTCCCACATATCCGAGTTAGGGTACTTCCAGATGTGCTAGGACAATGAAACTTGGAAGGCATGTTAGGGACCCGACCAAACTAACCTGGAAATAATCAGTTTCCCGATCCGACCATATGGGGGGGAGTCCGGGGCGCTGGAAACTTGAAAATTTAGGGCATTTTGTCACTTTTTTCTGAGTTAGGGTACTTCTAGATGAGCTAGGACAATGAAACTTGGCAGGAATATCAGGGACCCGACCAAACGAACCTGGAAATAATCAGTTTCCCGATCCGACCATATGCGGGGGAGTGGGGGCGCTCGAAACTTGAAAATTTAGGGCATTTTGTCACACTTTTTCGAGTTAGGGTACTTCCAGATGAGCTAGGACAATGAAACTTGGCAGGAGTATCAGGGACCTGACCAAAGTAACCTGGAAATAATAAGTTTCTCGATCCGACCATATGCGGGGGAGTTGGGGCGCTGGAAACTTGAAAATTTAGGGCATTTTGTCACACTTTTTCGAGTGAGGGTACTTCCAGATGAGCTAGGACAATGAAACTTGGCAGGAATATCACGGACCCGACCAAACTAACCTGGAAATAATCAGTTTCCCGATCCGACCATATGGGGGGGAGTGCGGGGCGCTGGAAACTTGAAAATTTAGGGCATTTTGTCACACTTTTTCGAGTTAGGGTACTTCCAGTTGTGCTAGGACGATGAAACTTGGCAGGCATATCAGAGACCCGACCAAACAAAATTAGGAATAATCAGTTTTTTGATCCGACCATTTTGGGGGGGGGTGGAGGGCAGGGGAATCCGGGAAACTGAGAAGTGTGTTACTTTCGAATGGATGATCGGATTGTAATGAAACTTCATAACTGAAGAGAATATATATCTGTAATGTCCCGTTTAAAGTCTTGACCGGATTCGGTAGCCAGGGGGGATTTGGGGGGGGGGAGTGATTTCCAATACGAAATTTCTTAGAACGGCGAACTAGTTGGAAAACAAACAAAAATCCTATACGAATTTTTCTCGTAGCCAACTAGTCGGCGACGCGTGATTTCCAATACGAAATTTCTTAGAATGGCGAACTAGTTGGAAAACAAACAAAATCCCTCTACGAATTTATCTTGTAGTCAACTCGCCGGCTTTTCCTATAGGAATTTCTTACAGTAGCGAACTAGTTGGCTGGTGACCGCGAGGTGTATCTGTATCTGATTGGATATTAAGATTTTGTATATTAAACCACAATTTCTACATTATCCAACTAGAGTATGTTCATAATAAATTCTATTTATGACTCCAGTTTCAATTTAGAAAGAAAGAAACGAATATGCAAATAAAACGGATCAAATTAGTGTTATTATCAGATAAAAAGCAGTACTCTTCTTGAAGGAGTGATGGAATTGGTGTTGTTAGGATTCACTTTCTCTCATTTGTGCAGGACGTCCCACCTGGTCATCTAGAGTGTGAGATCACCCCTACATACACTCTTGAATATTAAAAGACGGGGCCGTAAGTCTCCTCGGACAAGACCAGGTACTCGTGTTCTCCACATATATCTCCGTATAGTTCTCAGTGCAAAACGTATTCATACACGTACTCAAGATTCATCCAGAAAGGACCCCATGACCGACCAATTTTTACAGTGGTTTTGGTGTTTTATTGTCCTAAATTTCTCTATAGATTACCCATTCTTCCCACATGCCACTTGTTTGAGGAAGCTAAAGCGAATTTTCATTATTCGTTGAAGCTTCGAGCACTTGACTTATCAACTGTGAGCTAAGCTATGAAAATGATCCAGCTACAATACATTTAAATATAGGATAGGACTCAAATACAGATAACTGCAATACAGAAATCCACGTTTGGTTAGCTAGGATAAGAGATAGTGGATCCGTGAGTTTGTATGCAGAGGCTAAAGAGATTTGGGGGGAAGAAATTTATTTTAAAGCGGATCTAAATAAAGAGGAAATGAAACTAATCTTAAATATGAGGGGAGATAGCTTGCCACTTGGTGAAGACGAAAGTGTTTGGGAAGTGTTAGGGAGAAATCTGGTCCTTACTTTTGCCCAATGTACGGTGAGGGAGACGAGGATCTAATTCATATTATGTGTGGTTGTGATGAAATTGAGGATCTGAGGGAGGATATATTCATGGGAGGAAGTGGTTGTTAAATATTATGCAAAGTAGGGATTTTGTTAGTAGCCTATGAGAAACCTGACGAGGTTCCTTAGAGTGGCTAGTCTTCACAGGGAAAAGTGTTTGAGCGCGGTTTAGTGTGAAATAGTAGTGTGACCGATTATTTTTGTATTTACATGTAATTATTTACGTTTGTTTGTTATGGCCTTTGGGCTTTCAAGGCAAATAAATATAATATCATATCATATCATATACAGATAGGATAGGACCCATATACAGATACCTGTAATACATGTACAGATGCACATATACAGATAGGATCCATGCGTACCATAATGAATCATCCAGATAAGACCCGATGACCGACCAATCTTTACAGTGGAGTAGGGGGGTTTCGTTCCCTAAATTTCTCTGTAGATGACCCAATCCTCCCACATGTCAGTTATTTGAGGAAGGTGGGGCGAATTTTTATCTTCTTTAAAGATCAAAGCACTTGACTTCAGAAGATCGCATCTGTGAGATAAGAAAACGATCCGGCTGGACAGGTAATCTTTCCCCTTCTTAAGAATACAAGCCCTCAAGCATCTTCCGCATTCATAAAAAGAGGAAGACAGCTTTCAAAGGCTTTCAGGAGAAAGGCTAATCGACTTTGAGCCACTTGAAAGATCGAGAACTGCCTAGAGAGATTGAGTGTTGGCAGTGTTAGAGCTACTTGAGAATAAAGATGGTCGATAAGTCTCCCCAGGTTTCCCCAGGAAGGACAATGTATCGTTAAACAATGATTTCTTTCTAAAATAAATCTTATCGCTCACTTCAAAAATTATATTGTCTCATAAATCCTATAGAAAGATACTACTAAGTTCCAGCTTGCTTTTTAATTGGCAGGCATTGTCAAGAACAGAACGTATTTGTACATTACGAAGTAGTATAAATGTCTCCAAAATGTATTTTATGTTTATTTTACAATTTTTTGGTAAATAACAATAAACAATACATGTATATAATATCTATAGCCTAAATAACAAATAAAAACAAATGATAGCAGTATTATTCCTGCCATAAATAAACATTAGCCTACTGCAAGGAAGTCAAAAGTACCATGTTTTATTTGAGAGAATAAACATACGCAGATAGGCGGCTGTAAGCTTTTAGGTTGGGGGATTAACCACTTCCTGAGCTTCGTTGTGTAATTTCATACTTCATGCTCTTGCTTTTCTGTTCAAAGCGGATCTCACTTGATATAGTTTTTATTTTATTACGGGGCACTAGGTTGGCCATATATTCCTGAGCCTTGTAGCAATATCTACGGCTTATTTTAGATTGGGATCTGGGCAGTTTGGTGTATTGGTTTAGACGAAGGAACGCGAGAGAAGGAGGCTTCTTGGTATTTCGGGAGTTTTTTTTTATTGCGAATGGAAAGAGCGATTCAACCAGGGACCTGCGTCGAACAAATACAGTTGGAACTACGAACAAGTACACTGTAAAAAGTTTCTCCGTATAAAGATTAAGGTTAACTGAAGTATTTGCTACTCGGATTCTTCTTATCTCTACGGGGATAAGATTAATACCAAATATAGATAAGATGAATCCGGGTAGCAAATACTGCAGTTAACTTTAATCTTTACACGGAGAAACTTTTTACAGTGTACTTTGTGAATATAAACATGTATGGCTGGGGCCAGAGTATCTGCACGAATCGTCAATAAACATTGGTATTTTTATATCCGACTGAATAAGGCAACCTTGGACAGACAGAAGAAAGACACGGTATCGTCGGACAACGAGTTTTTTTCCGGATTGAACATTATCGTAGGCTTTTTCAGACTGACGGGGATTCTTGCCAAGAGCTGCCGAATTGTCGCTGCCAAAGCATCCTAGCTGTCGTCTCCGTTTTTAGCCATTGTTTGTATACATGTTTTCCAGTCAGCTTGGGCTCAAGGAGTATTTAGTTGCATTGTCTTCTTAATCCCACGGAAAGGGTAGATGTACATATTTGATTACTTTGATTATTTGATTGGTTTGATTACATTTTTTCCTTCTGAATAATATATATATACATATTTAATTTATGACCCACCAAATGCACATGGCGACAGTGGAGTAAAATGAAAACAGGAAAAAAATCAACATAAACCACGAAAGTTCTTCCACCGGCCCTTCAAATTTCATGAAAATGATCATAAAGATGATGGGCTGGATGAATATATGTTTCTAGTATATTAGTAAGTAATTTTCAGCCGAAAATGAAGTCATTTGACACGAAAAGCATAAAACAGTTTTTTTTTACCATTTTATATGATGTATAAATCCTCTACGTACATATTTACAAAGTTTTACGATGAAGTTGGGGTACGTAGACGTCGGGATATTGAGATAAATTCAGCCCGGGCTGATAATGTTAGCAGGAAGTAAGTAAGTAATTAATATATTTATGACCGACGGATTTGAGAGTAAATACACTTTTGGAAGGTTCATAGCAGATAGCACAAGGATGAGCAGTTTCAACAGACAACAGTTGGGACGTAATCTGTTGTGACTGAAAACGTTATGCATGAAATGTTATAACAGGCATTGCCGGGAAAAGCCGAAAAACCGTCAAAAGTTCATCTGCTGAATTTCCGATTTCATGACGATAAACGAAAAGTCAGCAGATGCTTTTTTGGCATTTTTTGGCTGTTTGCCAATGCTTGTTATGCATAACGCTTCATGCGTAACATTTAAAGAATCACAACAGATTACATCCCAAGATTCCCTAGTGTTGTCTGTTAAGCGTTGTCTGTTGAAACTGCGAATCCTTGTATTGTCTGTTATGAAACCTCTGACAGTGCTCTTTTTTTAACAGACCTCGGCCAGGAAACAATAGATTCTGACGTGTGAGCGTAGAAGGAACCTTGGACCAGGGTAGCACTTGCGTCTTGTTGAATTTTCCCAATAGTGTATGGTTCCAGAACGATCTTGGTATGTACAGAAGGAGACGTCTCAGTTTTTTAATTGGCCTAATTTGTTCCTAAATATGATCAACACCAGACCGAAAAGCCATAGTTTTTAATTAATGAAGGTAAATTAGCGACTTTCTTGTTAGTACTGTTGACTGCTTCCAGCTTTGCACTACGACACGGTGACTCGACGCAAAATATTTGAAACAAAAAGGCGCCATAGTTAAAAAGTGGGAACACCAAACCCAGCCGAGGTTCCATCATCAGCCCCACCATCAGTAGGAAGAGGGTAATTCCTCCTGGGCTTCGATTCCAGTCGAGTTGCCATTTTCCACTCTGCAAGCTCAACCAAGAAGAGGATAATTCCTCCTGGGCGGCGATCCCAGTTGAGGTGCCATCAACATCTTAGAAGAAGATCAACCGGAAGGCAGAAAGGGTCGCGCTCCCCAGCTGTCCCGATGCCATTAATGAATAGAAGAAGAAGAAGAAGCAAAAGAAGTCCAAAACAGAAGACAGACCTGGTGGCCTACCTTGTCTTTCAAAATGACAAACAACACTTTGAAGCCTTATGCGTGAAAGGGTTGTGGCCGGACCTTGAAGGTTTCGGCGAAGTTTGCGTTGCGCGCCTAGCAAAACTCGGCTAGGCGGAAAAGCGCTAATAAGTCGTAGAGAAAAAACAAAACAATGGCGAAAAGAAGGGGATCTCAGAAGCTTATAATTTCATAAGGGAGAAAGGGACAAACTAAAACACAGGATAAGCAAGAGGGGTCCCTTAAGCATTTTCTTTTTTTCCATACTTTCTATAAAGAAAGTGAAACTGCATGGAAATGTATATAGTCCAAAGCACGTTGCTGGAACTTGTTTGTTTTTGGTGAAACAGGATAGTTAATAAAAATATTTCAGAGCTGTCAAAGAAATAGTCAAATTTTTAAAGGACACTTGAATAATGAAACCACACTTGAATACACCATGGAGAATGCATTTACGGGCATGGCCACGGAGAGCATTCTTCTCCTGAGCGTGACGTTTTCAAAATAGGGATGTTCGTTTCTGGAGGTTTGCACATGCAGACTCCAAGACAAAAAACACAATTCATTCAAATCTTGTACAGCGCTGGCCGGATCGTATTGGAATTTCTTCTAGATATACGTTTGGGCTTAACTGGTTAAAAAAATATTCCAGAAGAAGGGTTGATTGGATAAATTTGTTCATTTCTAAAATTTCTCGGTACTGAAATAAGGACAGATGCAAAATGGAGCAAAAATCATAGCTTGGAAACACTTATATTTCGTATTTGGATTGGGTTTTCTGCAGGCAATGTTAACTTAAGTCATACAGATAGGGATGATACTTGGTACTCTTCATTTAGGTGTTCTTTAAGCGAATTAGTTCCGCGTGGGGCTCTATGAATTACCAACTAATAAATAAGAACAAGTTTCGTACATTTTAGGGACAGAACATACCTTAGAATCTCCTCCAACGTAGTAAAACGCGATGGCTGCTCTGAGACAGTAAAACTGCAACTTAGAAAACATGCCAACATCATCTGTAAAGTGTCTGTATTTTGTCTTCTTCGACAGGAAGTCTTCTGCCACTACCATGGAAAATTTGAATTTTTCGTCGATATTAGGGTGCTCTCTCTCCAGCCCATGCAGTGCCTGTAAAATTTACACGCTCATACGCAGGGTCGCTCGAGAGGGGGAGGCTGGGACGAAAGGCTGGGGAAGAGATGGATGTGTCCTTTTTAATATCCTGATTTATTTCTTGGCGGAAATCTGATTTTCAGCTGAAGTTGGTACCTTAAACAGACGTGCGTCTTCGAAATCAGAAAATCTAACCATGGATAGACTCAATAGGGACGGAGTTTTTGTGGAAGACGGAAAAGACATTTTTGCAGATACAATGGTATCTTCTACCACGGTAACTGGATCTAAAATTAGGCATTTGCAGTTACCGTGGCATCTGATACCACGGTTGCTCTGCAAAAACAACAATTCCCGAAATTTCGCTTGTCGAAGTCATCCCAAAGGAAAAACTGATATCCAGCCACATCAATAAGTGCCAACTTTTTTCCCACCAATTTGAGAAAATCCCAGGCTCTATTGTTGGTGATGATGAGAGGGAGATGAATTTTTTAGATACCACGATCAGTTCCCACGGTCGGACCGTGGTATCTGAATATCAGATACCAAGATGACTGGCCAGATACCACGATAACTGCAAAAACGCCTTATGACGTCGTATCAGATACCACGGTAACTGCAAAAACGAGGTTAGACCGTGGTATCAGATACCATGATATCAGATACCATGTTATCTGCAAAAAACAACAACTAGTATTATTACCAAGTCCGTTTTTCCCTGTTAAAATTCTCTTGTTTCTTCAGCTGACTGCGAATAATAGTTGATGAATATGACCTCTGCACTTTTTACGGAAAGTGTGGACCTTAGGCCAGATTGATGAATATGACCTTACATTTTGGAAAGCTCCGTATAACTCTTGCCTGGGGCAAAAAGGGATGGTTTTTTGCTTGTCCTCGAGCACAGCCTACGGTGTGTGAAGGGAAGTGGAGTTATATAGCGTATGTCAGAGAGGAATATCTGAATTTGTTTAGCCAAGCTTTCGTTTCATCAAACCATATTTCTGCTTTCGAGTGAAAAGCTCCGTTCTAGCAGGCAAGCAGGCAGACACCAGTTTCAGATCTTTCAGACTGAAGATGGACTGAAATCTTCATGTGCTAAATATGTGCGGCAGTTATCCGGCCCCACAGTCAAGATATCTTCTTTGAGTGGTAAATAGAAAATCTTCAGAAAGAAAAAAAGTGGCATTTTCCCACGGGTCCGAAAGTGCAGCCATCTATTGTTTCTACCAATTTCTGTTCGTGATTTCAGCTGAGTTTATCATTCCATTTTTTGCACTTGTGATTGCGGTAGTGAAATGGTATCAGATATGTCTCTGCAACTTGTGTAACAGAAATTAAACCTTATCCTTTGCTCCTTTCTAAGTTGTCATATTAGAAATTTGGCCTACGGAAAAAAAATGCAACTTTTTAACTATTACAGGTGACGTGCTGATCAAGGAATGTGTCAACCGTTTTTTGGTACAAGAATTCCTTCATGAGATACACTATTTTGAAATTTTTTAGGTTGACAATTTAAACACAAGGTACACATTGAAACCAAAAATAAGCCTATTTTCATTGTGAAACATGTAAGGGAGTTTCAAGTAACAACAGGCTGTTCGATCATAATCATCTTTGGCGATTAGGGGTTTGCAACTTTTGCTTGTTGTTGTACCTATTATTTGTTTCCGGTATATTTGATGGTAAGAACAATTTTGGTTTTCAATTGTAAAACATGTAGGATACTTGTATTGTAAGTAACCAATCGGCTGTTAGGCTATAATCATCTTCGGCGATGAGGTGGTTTGTATCTATGTTGGTTGACGTACCTTTCTTTGTTTCCGATGTATTCGATGTCTATGTTGTTTTTCTATCCGAACGGAATTTTCCTGTACAGTAGCGAAATGTTTTTAAAGCTGAACGAAAAACTTCACGCTTCTTGCAAAAAAAAAAAATTCCGTATCCCAGCATAAAAATAAATATAAATTGTTCAGGTACTGATGTTTCCTGTTGCCGAACGTAAATTTTCTGGAGCTCAACGGAAAACTTTCTAAGTTTGTTCAGGTATTGAAGTTTCCTGTTGCTGAGCGCCACCGGCAGAACCGAAATCTTATAATCCTGTCCAGTAGCGTAAATTTTCTTAACCTCAACAGAAAAATTGCCGTTTCTTGTTAAACTGAAAATTTCTGTGTACCAGCGTAAAAATGTCTGAAACAAAACAGAAAACTTTCCGTTTCTCGCGAAACAGAAATTTTCCGTACACCAGCGTGAAAATCTCACTGAACTTCACCGCTTGCGTACAGAAAACTTCTGAAATGGATCGAAATGGAAATTTTGGCTTGAAAAGAAATATTCATGTTGACAAACGGAAATTTACAGTACATGAACTGAAAGATAAAGCAGAGTAAAATAATTTGTCACAAACTCCCGTCTGGGAACGCTTATTTTTGTGAGGGTACCCGTGAGCTAGCGCCCTGGTCAATCTAGGGCGGAATATAAGACCATGACAAATCAGTCAGAGTTAATCACGTAACGACTCAGTTGTTGTTTACCGGCTCGACAAAGGGACGACAGTTTGCGTGTTTTCTTAATTGTGTTCAGTAAAATGAATAAATTGACAGTTTGTTTTGTATTAATTTATGTCGAGAGAAAAGGTCACGACAGGGGGGGGGGGGAATTTTCAGTTAGCAAATTCGGTTGTAGGCTGAAATGAACACTAAAACAAGCCTTCAAGTTTAACTGAAAAGTCAGCTTATTTTTGTATCATTTAACTGAATACAATGCATTACTTGGCTTGTGGTAAGGTTTTTTCTTTTTCACGATTTGCTTTATCTGACGTCCAGAATATCTACCGTCCTAACATTGCAAAATCCAGTGGTCAGCTCGCGGAAGGTAGCTCACTACCGTGATGCGTGAACACTTATTTTTCGTAAATCGTTTTTGTCAACCATAGGCTACACCACAGGTACAAGCTCACAGAGGTACCACAAATCCGACAGGGAAATTCCACTATACGAAAATCGACTAATCACGAATAGCGGAGCAACGAGGTAACGCATTTTCATTGTGTCTTTGATCCTCTTTAGGTCAATAAATGATGGGTAACTTGATTGTCCTATCTCAGCCCTTTTCGGTTAAACTTTCAGCCTAAACCTAAAAAAACAACACTAAAACAAGCCTCCCATGACAATTTTCTTACCAGAGGAAAGACTAAAGATACTATGGAGATTACTGAAAAGCAAAGGGTTACAAACAGAGAACAAGAGCTACGAGCTCATATGGCACTTGTTACGAGTAGGTGATGCAAGAAAGTAGATGAGAATGTCACAAAATACCTAGAAATAGGATATCTAGTTTCACTCGAGTCTGATTATTTCTGGCATTGCGTCAGATCATCTAGGGCATATTAATTTTCTACCTTTTAAGTTTAGATCCAATCGTTTGATTCCTAAACGTGCCACGCTATTTCCGGTACCCCCCTCCCCTCCAACTCCCCCTGCCACGGCCGAATCTTCTCTTACCGCCTATCAAGTTTCACTCGAATCTGAGCATTTTGGGGGAAATTACTCGAGCACCGTACTCGGATTTGGTCCGAACCCTAAAATATGTCATCTATGGCATATGACTCATCATAACTCGCGATCACTGGAATTCCCAGAAACCTCCTCCAACTCCCCCCAAAGAGCCCCGGTAAGATCTGGTTCTATCACGAACGTGTCTACAGGGCTTCTGCTTGTTTTTCTTACCAAATTCTATCCCAATCCCTCGACTCCGAGCGTTTCACGAGATTTCCGGTGGCCCCCCTCCAACTCCCCCACAAGTATCGGATCCGGTCCGGACTTCACGTGGAACATCTGAGACGATAGCTCTTTCCACTTGCCAAGTTTCATTCAAATCCGATCTCCCGTTCAAAAGTTATGCATGCCACTAGATTCCGGATTCCCCATCACTCCACGCCCCCCACGATGGTCTGGTCGGGGAAACAACTATTCTCAAGGCAGTCTGTTTGGGTCCCTGATATGCCTACCAAATTTCATCGTCCTAGTACCAAACTCGCGGGATAACCGAATTCCGCCCCCCCCCCCCAACTCCCCCCACAGTGCCCAAATCCGGCCCGTTTATGTCAACGTTGTATCTAGGACTTGAGCAAGTTCTTCCCACCAAGTTTCGTCCCAATCCCTCCACTCTAACCGTTTCCCAAAATTTCCGGTTTCCCCCTCCAGCCCCCCCCCCCCAAAGTCACCGGATCCAGTCTGGATTTTAAACGGGTCGTCTGAGGCACAAGATCTCTCCAAATTTCAAATTTCATTGCTATCCGATCACCCGTTCGAAAGTTGTAAATACCTCAAGATTCCAGATTCCCCCTCCCTCCACTCTCCCTACGATGCTCGGATCTGGGAAGTGACTATTTCCAGCTAAATCATTTAAGGTCCCTGATATGCCTGCCAAGTTTCATTGTCCTAGTACATCCGGAAGTACGAACTAGCGGGATCACCGGAATTCCCCCCCCCCCTCGACCCCCACAGTGCTCGAATCCAGTCCGGTTATGTCAACAGCATATCTAGGACTTGTGCTCGTTTTACCCACCAAGTTTCATCCCGATCCGTCCACTCTAAGGGTTTTCCAAGATTTCCGGTCCCCCCCCCCCTCCAGCTCCCCCCAAAGTCGCCGGATCCGGTCCGTACTTTAAGCGGGTCGTCGGAAACACGGGTTCTTTCCAAATATCAAGTTTCATTAAGATCCGATCACCCGTTCAAAAGTTATAAATACCTCTAGATCCCGGATTCCCACTCCCTCCACTCCTCCCACGATGCTTAGATCGGTGAAGTGACTATTTCCAACTTAATCTTTTGGGGTCCCTGATATGCCTGCCAAGTTTCATCGTCCTAGCTTATGTGGAAGTGCCCGAACTAGCAAAACCTGGATAGACCGACAGACAGACCGACCGACAGACCGACGGACGGACAGAAATTGCGATCGCTATATGGCACTTGGCCGAAGGGCAAGTGCTATAAAAATCTGCGAACCAGGACGAAATCACCATAAAAAATCTCATTCTAAAAGGGGACTGCGCTAATAGCTTGCCATCTTTTTTTGCTATTTTTGATGACAAGATGCTAAAAAAGTTGTTGACCAGACCAATAGTGAACTGGTCAGGCACGAACATACATAAAGATCGAAAAAGAGTTAGGAGTAAAGGCCATGGTCAAGTACATACATTTGGACCAGCTGAGCCGCTACATCCTGCGAATTTCCTCACGGAAGTCACAATTTCTATAAACTTTGCCTGAGAACGGAGATCGAACTTCAATGACTGGTAGAAACTACGGATCTCTCTGGCAATGTCTTGCAGATACATCATGACCTCTCTGGGATTTTGGCCTTGTACAACGTCCCGTACATCCTGCGAAAAATGCTCTAGTGGTGGGAGAGATGGTAAATCAGGGTGTTTTTCCTTCAAATCTGACTTGTCTGCGAAGTCTCGCCTCAAGCCGTACGATGAGCCGTACTGGAGAGACACTAGCTCGCTGTCCTCAGAGAAGTGCTAGTACAACCTGGCTCACTGCATTGTGAGGTCTCATAGACTGTCGACAGGACTACTGTGTCACTTGCACTGACAACAAGTGTGCTGTCAGTGTCACTTTCACGTAGAGTGTTTACTGTATTAGCAAACCACCACCAGGAACCCATTACTTGCGCTGCTGGATTCTGGCCCTTGAGTTTACTGCATTTTGATCTTACCTCTCTGCTAGAATACAAGATTTTTGCACAGAACCAAAAATGTTGAAACTATGCAGCGCAGGCCAGAAAATCGAAAATCGGCCTCACTACCTTTATGTAATTCTGGCGAAGCTGACTGATATTCTAACAAGATCAAAACCTACAGCCGAAGAGTATGATTCTCTGCGGAAAGTGGGGGGAGTTTCACCGGATTTTACGATTGTCATCGATATTGGACCAAAGTTCGGAATTCCAGGGAAGCATGTGACGAATAATTATGGACTAAGATTCAGAATTTTTTTAAATGTTGTTGAAATTGGACCGAAGATAGGGGTTTGCGACACTACTGAATCCTGGCAATTAGCCTATACAGAATAAATTACTGAATCTCTGTTATAATATCAAATAATGTTGGAAAGATTTGGACAGCCTTTTCGGGATTCTATATAACACCCGAATCTGTAATTATACTGAATAGTTCTGGCATTGAAAAATTACCAGATAATACTGAATAAGCTGGACCTAAAGTCTGGATTTGTGGTAACCTCTGAATCCTGAGAATTAGGCTATAATTCTGCACAAAATAAAGTAGATGACTTAAGTCTATATTCATTATAGTTTTGGATAGCCGGTAAAAAGCTGAATCCAAAGATGTAATCACCTTTCTGGTAACTCTCATACCTTTCCTTGAGGATTTTTTTTCGTTGAGGTGCTGAAAAACATTTTTTTATAAACAAAAATCTTGATCTGGCTTCAGGAACCTACGGCTCCCACAAGCAAGAATAATATGTCAATTTGATGGCTTGTTATGTATCAGTGTTGACACCAATTTTCAGTTCAGTATCTTCATTTTTTTTTTTTAAGATTTTTTTTCCAATTTTGGATCTTTTCATGTCTTAGAGTGCCCTAACTAGGAACAATGAAGAAAATGTAAAAAAAGGAAATAATTCGACAGAGGAAAGCTGGCCCATGCCCTTAAAGCTCTGAATGCTGGTATTTTATACCATGAGCTAGTTTGGAATTCTAAAAACTGTAATATTTTGACCTAGAAAAGTTCACAAACAAAACTACAAAGTATGAAAAATGGGGATGCACCCAATCATTAATGAAGTAGATGAACTTGACCTTGTTTAAAGGATAATATTGTGTGGCGAATGGGGCTACCCCATGACACCATATGAACTGCGATGCTTCAGTAAATATCATCTAGACAGGATAGTTCATTCTTCGACATATTCATATACAATTTCCCAGGAACAGAGTGGGCGAAAAATTCCGGAAAACATCATAAAGGTGAGCTTTCTGCTAGAATAGCATATTATTACGGTCCAATAGTCGAGTCTTAAGACATGAATAGTCTGGTGTGTGCAAGTGCCTTTTATTTCAAGTTTTAAGGGATTTTTTACCTCTTGAAATCGTAAAAACATTGATATCTGTTCCATTTTTAACATTTTTCAAAATTTATTTCATCAGTAGGCAATGAAAGCATTTTTTAAAACATTGGTGCTGTCCCTTGATCAATTTAGGCTTCCAAACAAGGTTCAAAAGTGCATTAAAGTTCACCGTCCCTAGATAGGAACCCGCTGCAAAACAAGGGACACCTTCTAAAAAATATATAAAAAAAACTAACTGCAAGAAAAATCTGAAACTTGGCAAACTTGGTTAACTAGCTAAGACCCCCGTTTGGGCCAAATTTGAAGTTTCTGCAACTTTCAGAGCTGAAGTTATTCACAAAAAACATGAAAAACTGTCCCTTGTTGGGGCGTTTTAAGGTACCTAATAAATAACCGAATCTGAAAACCTTAAACTTTCGAATCCCCTGTGTAACTACCGAATCTCCATTGATATACTGAACTGTTCTGGCATAAAAAACTTACAGAATAATTTCAGCAAATTTGTTCACCTTATTCCAGCCCTATTCGTGATTACTACCAAGTGTATTTGTACCAATAGTCTATTCTGGATCAGTTCTGGATTCTTTAAACAGTAACCAGCAAATTCCAGTAAATATACCAAAAAGTCCTGGTATAAAAAAATAACAAGATAGTTCCAGCCCAAATTTTACCGAATCTAAAAAAATTGCCCCCCCCCCCTTGCAATGTCCCTGCTTTCATAGACTAGTGAATCTAAATCTAACTCTCCAAAGTCAGTTGAAAGTATTTCCACTCGGTAACCTGATTGTTAGCTTTGGCCAGTCTTTTCTTCACTAGGCTTACAGAAACAGTACAAAAATAGGGTTGCAACTTAGCAATCGGTTGGTCTGAGACAGGCTAACCAAGAAAACAAAAGAGAGACTAAATTATTTAGCCTACGTACTCTGGCGGAACTCCAGCACTTCTTTATCCTTCTCAAGAAAATTTTCGAAGTGGCTCCTGCGACTCAGAGTTCAAATGCTTTCTTCTTGTTCTAGAACTTCTTTATCCTTTTTGTAGGAAGTGACTCCTCCATAGTGATGAGTCACAACACAATCCGTGCGCTTTTCAGTTTGAACAATGGCGCGTAATACACGACGAAAACGGATTTTTTGTTTTAATTTTAACAGTTAAAACGTTGATCAAAAGCGTATTCTTGCCATTCCCCGAGGCAGGGGCGTCGCAAGGGGGGGGGACGGGGGTGCAGCAGCCCCCCCCCCCACACAGACACAAACTTTTGAGATTCGTTAAAATATTGGGCCGGAGGCCCAAAATTTTACTAAAATTGTTCGGTATTTTTTCGATAGCAGGACTGTTCGATATATTTACGGGGATTCGGTAGGCAATCGGTACAAATCTCCTCGGTATAATGATTGGGATTCGGTATAATTGCCAGTATTCGGTAGTTATCCCGAATTTGGTGAGAGAATTTACTGAATCATTTGGTATTTTTTCGATGCCAGAACTATTCAGTATATTATGGAGATTCCGTAGTTACACAGAATCCCGAATAACCTATTGGTTCAAAATTATTCGGTATCATGATTGGGATCCGGTAATTTATTCAGTATAATCTCCAGGATTAGGAAGTTAACCACGAATCCTGACTTTGTTCCAGTTTCGACGATAGTACACCGAATATGAATATTGTTCGGTAGTCTTTCGATACCAAAACAATTCGGTACAATAACCGGGATACGGTAGTTACACAAAATCGCGAACATGCTCTCGGTCTAAACTTATTCGGTATAATAACTGGGATTCGGTAATTTATTCGTTACAATCGCCAGGTTTCGGAAGTTGCCACGAACCTCGAAACTCAGAAAAGGTCAAGTGAAGCGCTGGTCGCAGACAAAAGGGATGATCTATTATATCATCGATAGTCCTTAATTATATTTTGGATCCCAAAAATAATATATAATCATAAATTTTTCGAAAATTCCACCTGCAGCACTTTCCGTAATATTCTCTATTTTGTGGAAGGACGCGTCATTTGACGGGGGTTTTAAGCCAGTTTTAGGATTGAGATTTCGAAACATTAAAAGCTAGACTTTGGATGGAAATTAAATTTGGAAGGAAAACAAAACAAAAAAAACAAGGCTAGTATATTGACTAGACTACAGTTGCTGCTGCTGCCGTAACGTCACTCCATGCGGTTTCTGGAACTTATTACAGTCTTTCTATTTAATCAACAGTAAATGACAGAATTTGTAAGAGAAGCAGTTAAATTTTCGCCTACAGAAAAAAATGGATTTCGAAAATTTTCGCCGGCGGCGCTCGATTTAATTTTATACTGGCTATAGTAGATAGAAACTGTTACTGCAATCATGCCCGGCAATATATTCTCCATGTGAGCTTTCGCCAAAACGTCGCCTAATAGTCGGCTTATCGTCTTTCATGCTGCCCTTTATTGTTACTCTTCCTACGTAATCGTCTCTGCTCCATAATTTAAAGCTCGAATTCTTAGTTCTAGGATTCGGTAAAATTTTTGAAAGATTCGGTTAAAATTTCGGCTCTGCACCCCTCCACCGAAAATGCACTTGCGACGCCCCTGCCCCGAGGACTCCACTTGAGGTGTCCCCTGGGTGTCCCCGCGTTTTTGTTTGTCCCGGGGACTCACTCCCCGTATTCTCGCGAGTCCCCACGGATGGGGAATGCTCCGGTTATCAGCACCATTATCAAAAAGTACTCACTTTCAGATTCGGAGGGGAATCAATTTCTGCCGGTGTTGGTGCAATATAAAATCAATCTGCATATTTTTTGAAAAATCCTTTTTGGAAGCATTCCCTGTATTCTCGCTGTTTTCTGTACGCGGAGTCCGCGTTGTGTGACTCCCTCCATTCTCGCCGTTCTCTTCGTTTCCCCGAGGAGTCCTCGGGGAACGACGAAAATACGCCTCAACTTGCGAGCTTGGAAATTTCTACTAAAGCTAAAGTGCGGTCTGCACACAAAAGGTGTATTCTCGCCGTTCCCCGAGGAATCCACTCGAGTCCCCACGGACGGGGAATGCTCCGATTATCATCGCCATTATCAAAAAGGACTCCCTTTCAGATTCGGAGGGGAACCAATTTTTGCTTGTGTTGGTGGAACGTAAAATCAATTAAAAACAATCAGAATAAACAAAACCAAAAATAAAGTGGATCCAGATTTTCGTCAACTGCATATTTTTCGAAGAATCGCTTTCAGTTTCGGAGGAGAATCAATTTTTGCTTGTGTTGGTGCAATGTAAAATTAATTAAAAACAATCAGAATAAACAAAACCAAAAATAAAGTGGATCCAGACTTTCGTCAACTGCATGTTTTTCGAAGAATCGCTTTCAGATTCGGAGGAGAATTGATTTTTGCTTTTGTTGGTGCAACGTAAAATTAATTAAAAACAATCAGAATAAACAAAACCAAAAATAAAGTGGATCCAGACTTTCGTCAACTGCATATTTTTTTTCCGAACAAAATCCATTTTGGAAGTATTCCCCGTGTTCTCGCTGTTTCCGTACGCGGAGTCCTCGCGGAGTGACTCCCTCCGTTTCCCGAAGACTCCACTTGAGGAGTCCCCGCGTTTTTGTTTGTCTCGGGGACTCACTCCCCGTATTCTCGCGAGTTACCACGTACGGGGACTGCTCCGATTATCATCGTCATCATAAAAAAGGACTCCCTTTCAGATTCGGAGGGGAATCAATTTTTGCTGGTGTTGGTGCAACGTAAAATTAATTAAAAACAACCAGAAGAACAAAACCAAAAATAAAGTGGATCCAGACTGCATATTTTTTTTTCGAACAAAATCCATTTTGGAAGCATTCCCCGTGTTCTCGCTGTTTCTGTACGCGGAGTCCGCGTGGAGTGACTCCCTCTATTCTCGCCGTTCCCTTCGATTCCCCGAGGAGTCCTCGGGGTCGGCGAGAATACGCCTTAGGTGTTGACTCCCTCCCTAGTGTTATTTTGCTCTGAGTGTGTGTAACTTTCTTCGAGTCTTGGCGCTACTCCCTAGTGTTATTTTGTTGTATTCGAGGAACGCTTTGTCGAACCGCAGCAAGGTGACTGCTGGAACTATTGCGACTCGCCTCATCTCACTTTACAAAATCCATTAGATGGATTAAAAAAATGTTCAGCGTATTCACATATATCAGGTGTAAAACTAAGCTTCCTTTTAGTTAAACTTTAAAAAAGGAGCCGAGCGGAGCGAGTCCCTGTCACGGTTTCTGATGTTAATTTGATTCGGAATGCTCCACGTTTCCATCATCCTGACATGTTTTATGGCGTGTGGTGTGTATCATTAATTATGCAAGGAATGCAGTATCGATTTTTGGTCTCGAAAATAAATATAATCTCTGTTCTTGACAATCAGTTGCGTTTTTGATCCCAGTTCTCCTCGCGATTCTCCTCAGAATTCTCCTATTTCGCGATTGTTTACTATTGAGATAAAGACACTTCTCCTTTTCTTGCGTCAGAACTGAGAACGAGGATTGCTTTCGCAATTCTGCAATCTGAGAAGATGCTTCAAAAGTCACTTCTCGATTCTCGTTCTCCATAATTCTTCTTCATTGGTCGACAAAGGGCGGAATACGTATAAACACGTAAAAGGTGCCTAAATTAGTGTATTTGTCAGAGGCGAGAACTGAGAAGCGAGAAAAGAAGAAACGGTAATTTGTGCGAGAACCGAGAGTTGAGGATTCAGGTAAAAAAACTCAACTATGGTTACAGTTCGCGTCTAAGAAGAATACGTCTTAGACCCGACTAGTCCTTGGTTTGCTTTTCTTCTCGCACATTTCCCTTGTTATTGAAAGCTCATTGTTATTATTTCCAAACTGCACTGTTACCTTCTCAGATGTTACATTCTCTTGTTCTGTGCGTAAATAAACAAGTCGTCGATAAATTAAAACACCAATAGGGCTAAAACACGACAAGGATTCATCGGACGAATTTTTGGCACTTTAATCATCCAGTTAAAAAAAATATTAGCTTTTCATGTGGAATTGCTGATGGTGCCGAAAATCCTTGCAAGAATTTCCGTCCGCGAACACCCAGCTCTGTTCGTCTGTTCTGTTTCGTCAAATCTCACTACACATAAATTGACACATACGCTAAACATTTTCTGTTGTCTCGTCATCTAGCACACTCACACTAGCACAGTGGTTCCCAACCTTTTCCGTACTGCGTACCCTAATCAAGGTTCGAAAAGGTTGCGTACCCCCTTTTCATATCGTAAAAAAGACTACATTTATTATTTGAAATGATAAGTCATATATGTGTAGAAAAGCTTATATAAAATCAATGAGACACGCTCGATGTCATTAACGGCAATATTTTTTACAGTCAGCCTGTTTCTGTGTTTGGTTTTGATGTTCTCCGTGATTTCATCAAGCTGCATCGCAAACATTTTTTTTTAGCTATACTCGCAACCTGAAGGACAATATCCCTTGCAATGATTCTACTTGAAACAATATTGTTTGACACAGGAACAGGTTTTACGGCAGTAGAGTAGTTGTTTTGGAATCAACATTATTTCATTGACTTTTGCTAGGGCTTGGAATTAGAGGCGTCGTGTAAAGGTTGGGAGCACCCCTTCCCCCAAAGCGGTCGGCCAAACGGTGAAAAAGAAATAAACCGGCGCGAAGCAACACGATTTTTCGTAAACATTTTTTTTTATTGAAAAATGACCAGTCAGTAAAATTACCTTGCCCCCCCAACAACCTTTCGCTAGTGATGCTTCTGCTGGTAACATTAAGCTTTCGGCAATCAAAAGTGAGTGATGCGAGATTTTGCAGCTAAACCGATTTTAGTACCTTCGCGTACCCCTTGCAAGGGTCTCGCGTACCCCTTTGGGTACGCGTACTGCCGGCTGGGAACCACTGCACAACCACATACACTACCTTTGTATTGTCTCGCCATCTAACCAGATTTAGCGGTAGAATACGGAAGATTGTCTGATCCCGCCTGGATGGAAATTTCAGGTTATGTAATTAAAAGTAAACTCTATCCAACCAGTGGCGGCCTTCAGCAAGAAACAGCCTAGACAAATTGTCCAGATTAGGCCATTTTGGGACAAAATTGGTCAGTGGTCAGTGCAGCCTTGAACAGGAGGGTCTTCTTGGTCATCCCTAAACATTAATTTAACATGACACCTCGTCCAGAGATAAAAACTTTGCAGGAGTCTCTTGGTCATCAGTGGCATGGTAAGTTGTTTTTTTACAGGCTAGCTTATCTACAGACTTTGGACTAGTATTTATTAATTATTCCGTCTGCATGAACTGTTCTGTGAGAATTCCAAGTACATTAGAGCTGCAGTAGAGATAGGCTATGCTTATTTGAAGGTTTGTAGCCTTTGGACTTTGCCATTTTCTTGTACTTGCTGTGAGTTAGCCAAAGTAGGTAATAAGTGCCTGGATCTTCATTCTACTAACTAAATTTGAGATAAACATACCTCTACCGTACCATAGCTGTACCGTAGAAGGGTGGTTTCCTCCTTAATGCACAGGATTTTCTTCCCCATTCCCACATTGTTTTGGGCATTTTGAGATGTGGACATTTTGAACCATGGGCATTGTGAGCAGTGGGCGTTCATGGTGGGCAGTTTTAGTCATGGCCAGCCCTGTGGAATAGAGGTACAGGAAACCTTGCCGTTTGCACTACCTCAATCTTAAGCAGAAGTTTCGTAACAGATAACACAAGGATGCGCAGTTTCAACATACAACACTTGGGATGTAATCTGCTATGATTTTGAAAACATAACGCATTAAACGTTATGTATAACAAACATGGCCAGGAAGACCCAAAAAACTGCAGAAAAAGCATCTCTTGACTTTTCCGTTATCATGACGACAAACAAAAAAGTCAGCAGATGCTTTTTTGTTTGGTTTTTTGTCACTTCCTGGCAATGCCTGTTATCTATAACATTTAATTTATGATTTTTTCAGAATCACAACAGATTTCATTTCAGGTGTTGTCTGTTGAATCGGAGCATCCTTGTGTTATCTGTCATGAAACTCCTGACAGTGCAATTCTCTAAAAAATTCATTGGGAACTGTTGAAAGAGCAGTCTCCAAAGATAACACTGAAACCCATAGAGCCAGAGAGGCTGTTCACTCACCTGCGGGAGTTTTTGTCATTTTACCAGGCTGAGATGTTCGCTATTAGTTATTGATAGTCTTCTGGAAAAAGGAGCTGTTGATAAATTTTAATTATTTTTGTATAATCAAGCTTGTTTTAAAGCACTTGAAACCCCGAAGAGAAAACAGCCATTGAAGATGAAGTGCGTTAATAAGATTAATGCAGTTGCAAATAATGGAAATCAAATTACTTTGGAATTGGAAACCTTGGAAAACATAATTCAAATACAGGAAAAATTGGGTCTCCAATATGTACCCAATGTGGAATAGACGAAGAGACAAATACTCAATTTTTTCAACAAGGCAACCACTCGAAGCTTTCCACTCTCTTTTTCCACAAGGTAGTGAGAAAAGCCAGATTAAAGGAAATGTCCAGGTACCTTCAGTTGACAGGGAGGCTAGACAGGTTTTAAGGTAAGAATGCTAGACAAAGCGGTAGAATGAGTCATGTTTTTTATCAGTTCTTTTCATAGAGTGATGTTTTCATAAATCTTATTGTCATTTGATGTTCCACCATCGTGGATCGGGGGATTGAGACAATGGGCCATTTGTGGCTGAGTTTTGGCTAGATTGTGTTGCCTACCCCACAGAATAAATAGAAAATACTCCAGATCTGGGATAAGATGAGAAGATGGCATTCAAACTAAATAGCAAACCGCAATGGACAAAGAAGCATATTCAAAAATAAACTTGCTGTTTGTCCAGAAGAAAGCTAAGCTCGAAACTGTTAGCGTCAACCGTATGAGAAGCCAGTTGAAATCAAGAAAAAGCAGTACTCATTACCAGAAACATGGAACCCCATTCCTGTCTCCACAACAAAACAAAGTCAGTCAAAAAGCAGAAAATTCTCTATCATGGAATCGAAGCACCAGCAATTCCTACAAAGAAACCCACCAAAATCAGATACATAAAAGTTGCCAGAGCAAAAAGCACCTGCTAGCAAAAAACTTGGCTGATGCTCATCTATGGGTACTCAGCTGTCGTGCAGTTGGATAAACTATCACTTCTTTGCTGTGCATCTGTTTTGCTTCTTAATGAGTGCCAGCTGTCTTTGGACTTGTGTCTTTGGCTCTTCAAGCAGAACAGGATCCTTTCCAAGGCTATGTGTATTTGGTCTTTAAAGTGTAGCAGTCCTTTGATGAAAGCTACTTGAAAAGATAGATGACACTGGTGCAGGTCTCGGAAGAACAGCTGTCCTGTCAGTAGTAGGACCTTATCAAGGCAAGCAGTCCAGTTAAGATGAGGTGGAAAATTGTACCAATTTGTTCATGCTGCCAGTTCCAACTGCAGTTTTTGACATATTGGTCAGCCAGTAACCTAAAGCTTGTGTAGGTGTGGTTAGCAAAACCATATAAAGGCAGCCGATCCTGTTTAGGAAGCAGTCGAGTTAGAATAAGCTGGTAGATTTACAGCGTTGTTCAAGCTGTTGGCTTCAACTGCAGACGTTTTGGACAAGTGATTCAACCAATAACATGTAGCCTTTGGCAGTTATACGAGCCATTGTAAGGACAGTCTTCATGTTTAACAGTCCAGTAGGATAAGGTGGGAATTTGACCATGTTGCTCGTGCTGTCTGCTTCAGTTAAATGCAATACGTGTAAGCCACAGGTCTATCCATAGTTCCTTTGAAACTCCGTTCACTGTATATTCTTTCAGTGTTAACCTTTTACAGGGATTATGTCAAGCGATATTTTGTTGTTTCAAGTGATGGTTTACACATCAGAGAAGTTTTACACATCACTTAATAATAATAATAATAATGATAATAGAGTCTTCACGTAGAATGGCAATCCAGTAGCTCAACATCGGTTCTGGAAAGACCAACAACCAATGTCTCTAAGCCTTAATTCGTGGCGTTGTGGGCCATATGGCTTGAAATACTTTCGGGTCCGTCTTTGAAGAAAGAGTGGATGAATTTGTTTCACATGGGATGCGGATCGACACAGTCGACAACAATAAAAGAAAAAGATACCACACATTTTCCAAGTAACCAACTATGACCACGCATCAGCACACTCATAACCATGCATCAACACTAAAACCAGAAAAACACACAAGATTGCAGTAAAAAAAAGTCTTGGCAGATTAATGAAATCTAGTTATTTATTAATTAATTAGTGTTATCCATGATTTGTATGCAGTTGCATTGTCCTTCAACTATAGCCTGTGTAGACTAGCAAATCAGATTGTTTGTGCTTTCTGGTTCAGCTGCAGGTTTTTGGAACAAGTGGTAGATAGTTCTTCAGCCCAAGCTGACTGCGAATCATATTTGACGGTGCAAAACGGATAAGTCAGCTACATTTTGTTACAGCTATATTTCGGCCCTTCTTGGCAAGGGTCCTTCAGAAATATAGCTCTAATAAAATGTAGCTGACTTATCCGTTTTGCACCGTCAAATATGGAACAAGTGATTTTTACCAATAATACGTAAGTAAGTAAGTAAGTAATTTATTTATGACACGCCATTTTGAAAAAGCGGAGTAAATAAAATAACTAAAAAAACAAACACACAGAAAAGACACTTAATTTTCAATCTTCGGCCAGGAAGCAGTGGATAACGTCGTGCGCTGGTTGGGCCCTGTTGTCCATGATTTTTGAAAGCGATGAGAAATCCAAAAGGGTAACACTTACATCTTGAATTTTGATCCTCTTCGTCAATGTATGTAATGGGTGCTTGTGGCGGGTAACACAGATTTTATAGTAACAGTTGTCTTATAGAAACATTGTCTTATGGACTGACGTGACTGATGAATTATATACCACAAAAGGTGTCCTTTCACTCCATACTAGACAGTAGTCTTTATTAGTGATTATTAGTTAAATAAACAGGGAAGAAGATAAGTTTAAAAAAGGGCAAGTTTCGAGATTTAACATATTGCTCATGTTGTTAACTTCAACTGCAGAATTTTTTTTTTTTTTTTTATGCAGAAGCAGACTGCTTACTGCAGAAGCTTTTGGACAAGTGATTCAGCTGTTCAGTCAATCCAGCTCAATGAATAACTTTAAGCCTTTAGAAGGCTGCAAAGACGTTACAGTGACAGTTGAATCACTTGTCCAAAGCTTCTGCAGTTGAAGTTCACATCATGAGCAATATGGTAAATCTGCCAACTTACCCTTTTTTTAATTTATCTTCTTCTCTGTTTAGAGGGAACTTCCATAGTTTGAGGGGACCTTTACGATAAGTTGGAAGTTTTGCCAGACAGTTCTCATGTAATTTAACTGATAATTTTCAAAATTAGGGAGAGCGCTGGAATTGGAAAATGCCCTGACGGAGCGCATCCTGGTGATCGATGGCGCAATGGGCACCATGATCCAGCAGTACAAGTTGGAGGAAGACTCTTACCGAGGAGAGGAGTTCAAGGATCACTCTAAGCCACTAAAAGGAAACAATGATCTGCTTTCACTCACACAGCCAGAAATCATAGCTGAAATTCATAGGGTAAACAAGTTTTCTTAACCTCAATTCATAGAGTAAGGTAGTTGCCTAACATATTATTCATGCTTCAGCAACAGAACTAGTAGCCGACGTTCTTTCGCGGCGACGTTTCATTTTGTCGTTACAGTGTCAAGTTCTGTCGTAAAATATGAGCTCCACCAACCACATGACTCGCATTGCAGTATAGGAGGGTTTTCGCGAGCTGGAAAGCAAAGTCGGAATCACTTTCCAATGGTTTTTGCGCCACTTCTGAAAGTTGCCGAACTTTCCAACCCGGTTTTCGCGATTTGGAAACCGAAGCAGCTTTCCCGGAAAGTTATTCCACGAGGGTAATGGAAAGCTCCGGAATAAATATTTCGGCGGGAATTTCAAAGGTGTGGAGAAAAAACAGTGCAAGTGTCACTAATAAATAAAAAAAAATGGCAATCGTAATTAAGGTGACTTCGATGGAACACATGAGAATCAAAGAACCGTTAAGTGAACCATGTTCATTCGAAAAAGCTTGTAATTCAACATCTTCTCGGCGATATCAGCTTTCCATGCCTTTTTGCGATCAGTCCAGCCAGTTTTGTCGATGCGCTTCGCCCGTCGGAAAGTGATTCCGAGATCTCGCGAAAACCCTCCTTATAGGTATGCTTCTATGGACTTTACAGGTGTCCTATCCACATAACTGTAATGAAAGTCAAGGAGTCTACAGATGAATTGAGGCTCTTGAAGTCTCCTAACAGGGAATAGTAGGCTCGGTGTATCCCCCTCCGCCCTCCAACGAAGCCAAATCCGTCGGGGACCTCATAATGGATCATCAAGGGCATGTGACCTTTCTACATTCCGAGATTCGTTTCGGTTGCTCCACTCGTTTGACCTCTAGGCGCTCCACAAATTTTCCGGGACCCCATCCTACTAAGCCGCAGTGTCCAAATCCGGTTCGAACACATGAAAGGATCATATAGTTCATCTTCTCCTATCACGCATAAGGTTTCATTCCAATTGGATCTTATGCTTGCCACAAGGTTCGGATTCCCCCTCCCTCCACCCCTCACGAGTTATCTAATCCGGAAAACGATGGTTTCCTCAGTCATGGAGTAGGGTTTTTATAGGGTAGGTATTTGAGTGCCAGGTTTTAGCCCGAACTCGCAAAAGAGTAACCGACAAAATTTACTCTCTCTATATGGTACTTGAACCGGGCGGTCCAAGTGTCGTCTGCGAAGCCGAGATTTCCAAGTTGCTTGCTGTTGACGTTTACTTCATAGCACTTAAGCAGCGTTTCGTCCATAGCCGAATTATGATTAAAAGTACCGTAATAGTTGAATAATGAGAACTATTAAGCAACTAAAAAGAGTTGCTACCCTGAAGGAGCTGCGCCGCAAAGCTAATGTTGCTATGTATTGCCGATAAAAGATAGTGAAAATGATTTGGTGGCTTTTGCTGCTCTACTCATTTTCCATGCGCTACCCTATGGGAGGGTATCCTCCTGGATATCTTTTGCATGGGGTAGATTTCTTTTGTATTTTTGTTCAGTGTCTGTTTTAGTGTATGTTCGTTTGTTGTTGATATGGTCTTGTTGACTGAAATAAAGCAGTAATAATAAAATAAATAAAAATAAAATCAGTAAACCAAGAACGGAACAAAATCCTAAGTTCATTTCACGATATATCTCTCGAAATTCGTTTGGATTTCTGAAAATTGTCTCCCATTTTAGCAATATTTTGAAGCCGGAGCTGACATGGTGGAAACCAACACATTCTCAGCTACAACCATAGCCCAAGCCGATTATGCCCTTGAAAGATTAGCATACAGATTGAACTATGAATCTGCCAAAATCGCTAAGCGTGTGGCCTTGGAAGTGCAGAATAAGTGTGGAAGGACAAAGTGGGTAGCCGGTGCTCTCGGACCAACCAATAGGACGTTATCAATTTCCCCATCAGTTGAGAGACCTGATTTCAGGAATGTCAGTAAGTAGCCTATTTAATGTATTTGTTTATTGTATTAAAAGCCAACTGGCCATAGCCTACTACAAAAAATGCTAACATCACTTAAAGCGGACAACAAAAAATGGTATTTCTACCACACATACAGTGCTAACCATCCCTACTGTCACCATGAATGTTTAGAACCCCCCAAAACACCGTCAAACAATGAGCGAAAAAAAAAAACACCAAATTTCCTAGGTTTGAAATAATTCGGTCTGGACTAAATCTCAGCAGATTATCCGGGACAGCCCTTATGGCACGTAAGGATCAAAATAATAATTTCCATCTAATGCTCCAACTATTTATTACAAATACAAATAAATTAAAAGCCCAAGACCAGTGTGGTACTCCTGAAGACATACAAAAAATAATCAAGAAAGTCTTATAATTCTTTGCTACACGTGGAAAATTTCGTCATCTGGAAAAGAAGACGTTCGATTTTTTTCTCGAGCCAAAACAACAACCCGGCAATCAAGTTCAAATCTAAATAAACTGGTGGTTTGCGACCAGTAAGAAAAGATAAACAGAATGTTTGGATTAGGTCTTTGAGTTCTTTTTTCACGATCCCATAAAGAGTTTGTGGCTCGGAAAGATTTTTTCGAGGTTACATTCTTAGAAGTTTGATAGCAGATAACACATGTTAGCATATGTGTTGAAAGTTATAGGAACTCATCTGTTACGAGCCTTTTAAAGTTCACCCGAATAGGGCTGATATGTGCTTGTCCCTTTATGCTTCAAATATTCAGCAACTACTAAGGTAAGCCGTTGCCGAAAAATAAACTAAAGTGGTAGATTTTTGCAAGACATGTATTATCATCACTTTCCTACTTTCTTCATCCGTGACTTTTCCGAGCTTAGAATGTTTAATACATGGAACTGCAGGCTTTTCTTGAAATGAAAATTTCCCGCGTCTGGGTGAATTTTTGGTTGTTGTGCAAGCAGGGCACACTCTGAACGTTATCACAAGAGCCCCCGGTGAAAAGATACAAAATCCCATCAATGAGTCAAAATACGTCAGTGTATTCAGAAACTATGATGAAAAAATAAGCTGCTTTTTCAGTTATACTTTAAAGCACCCCTCTTGCTTATTCTGCCTTTCATAATATACTTAGCTCCCATAAGGAATTATAAGCTTCTAAAATCCCCGCCTTTCTCCATTGTTTCTTTTCGGAACTACGAATTTTAGCGCTTTTTCGGCCTTGCCAAGTTTTCCCGTCACCCAACGACAAGTTTGTCTAAAAACTAAAAACTCTTTCACACATAAGGATGTGATAATCTTCTGTTTATTACATCTTTTATTTGCTTAGTTTTCCCACTTTTTTAACCAAGGCACGTTCAGTTTTCAAATCTTTTGCGCCCAGCCGCCGCGTCGGAGAGCAGGAAGGCTGGATATAGTCGACAAGCGCTAACAAGAGAATCGCTTGTTTTATTTGGAAGGTAATGGTATATTCTAAAACATTTTTTTCTGATTCATTTCATAGGGAAAGATCATTTCTAGTGAGAGTTGTGCTTTAAAGCACAACGCTCACCAGAAATGATCTTCCCATGATAAAATGGCTCACAAGTATTTTTTCCGAAAATAATATTACTTTCCCCGTTAAATTAGCGACTTTTTGGGATCCCAAAACGTAAGTTGAGGGATACCTATGACTTCGCAAAAGTTGTCCGTCTGTCCGTCCGTCCGTCCATCCGTCCGTCTGTAAGCACGATAACTCTCGAAGGGAATGAGATATTTTGATGAAACTTGGTGTGAGGATTCGTTGGGTCGGCGGACCAGTCGAGTTCGTAAATGGGCTTTGTAGCCCTACATTTAGGGGTGGGGGTTCAAATTAAGGGGCAAACAAAATATTTTGAAACAGCTAATGTGATAGTCGATTATGGGGTAAGAAGACATGCTGAACACGATGGTGAAAACCATTTTGTAATCGGACAAGTAGTTCGCCCGGAATCCGGCCAAAACCGGAAAGTTTGTTAAAAGTAAAAGTTTTATTTGAAGTTGATTAGATGTTTGATTTAGAGGTAGGAAGACATGCTGAAGACGATGGTCAAAACCATTTTCTCGACGGACAAGTAGTTCGCCCGGAATCCGGCCCAAACCGGAAAGTTTGTTAAAATTAAAAGTTTTATTTGGAGTTGATCAGATGTCCGATTTAGGGCAAGAAGACATGCTGAACTCTTATGTGAAAATAATTTTCTTCCCGGACATGTAGTTCGCCCGGAATCCGGCCAAAACCGGAAAATTGTTAGAAGTTAAAGTTTTATTTCTAGCTGATTAGATAACCGATTTAGGGGTAAGAAGAGACGCTGAATCCGTGTGTGACAATCATATTTTACCCGGACATATAGTTCGACCGGAATCCGGCTGGAGTCGGAAAATTTGTTATAAGTTAAATTTTTATTTGAAGTTGATTAGATGTTCATTATTGGGGAAAGAAGATACCCTGACTTCGTTTTTGAGCTTTCTTTTTTCGCCGGACAAGTAGTTCTAGAGTTCGGCCGAAACCGGGAAATTGGCAGAAGTGGCAGGGACTTTTCGTCAAAACAGATATGACTTATACGGGTAAACACACATGCTGAATCCATATCTGAACTTGGTTTTCTCAGATGATTAGCTATTTGGCCTTACTCTGTTTCTGAATTTTAATTGTAAGAATGTTCAAGGATTCTGGCGATGACTAGATCTGGCTAAGACAAGACCCAGTTGTCTTTTTTCTGTACATAGTTCGCTCGGAAGTCGGTCGAAACCGGAAACTTGGCAGAAGTAAAGCAGGAAGTCTCGGTCAGTATTGTCAAAATGGATATGGCTTATAGAGGTATATCTGAACATGGTTTTCTCTGATCATTAGCCTGGCGAAGACTGGATCTGGCGAACACAAGACCCGACTGTCGGAATCAAATATTAGATTTTTGGGATCCCATCGACACCTTTGGTCTTGTTTGTTAGCGCTTGTCGACCGCACCTCAGCCTTCCCGTTCTCCGAGGCGGCGTCTGGAGGCAAAATATTGGGGAAACTGAACGCGCCGTGATTAACAAGACCAAAGGTGTCGATGGGATCCCAAAAATCTGATATTTGATCCAGACAATTGGGTCTTCTCTTCGCCAGGCTAATCATCAGAGAAACACAAGTTCAGATATACCTCTATAAGCCATATCTATTTTGACGATACTGACCGAAACTTCCTGCTCTTCCGAGCGAATTACTAGTCCAGAAAAAAAAGAAGAAAATTCAGAAACGAATCCAGCGGATCTCTTTATCCCTATATAGAACATCTAATCAACTTTAAATAAAACTTTGAGTTAAAAAAATTCCGGTTACAACCGGATTCCGGACTAATCATATGTCCGGGTAAAAAATGATTTTCATATGCAGACTCAGCGTCTCTTCTTACCCCCGAATCTGTCATCTAATCAACTTCAGATAAAACTTTCGCTTTTAACAAACTTTTCGGTTTTGGCCGGATTCCTGGCGAACTAGTTGTCCGGTGAGAAAATGGTCTTCACTATCGTGTTCAGCATGTCTTCTTACCCTGAAATCGAAGATTTAATCAACTTCAAATGAAACTTTTACTTTTAACCAACTTTCCGGCTTTTGCCGGATTCCGGACGAACTACTTGTCCAACAAGAAAATGGTTTTCACCATCGTGTTCGGCATATCTCCTTACCCCTAAATCGAACATTTAATCAACTTCAAATGAAACTTTTACTTTTACCCAACTTTCCGGCTTTTGCCGGATTCCGGACGAACTACTTGTCCGACAAGAAAATGGTTTTCACCATCGTACTCAGCATGTCTTCTTACCCTATAATCGACTATCACATTAGCTGTTTAAAAATATTTTGTTTGTTCCTTAATTTGAAACCCCTTCCCCTCCATCAAATATAGGGCTACAGAGCCCATCTTCGAACTTGACCTGTACTTTGACCCAAAGGATCCTCCCACCAAGTTTCATCAAAATATCTCAATCCCCTCGAGAGTTATCGTGCGGACAGACGGACAGACAGACGGACAACTTTTGCGATGTCATAGGTATCCCTCCACTTACGTTTTGGGATCCCAAAAAGTGGGAAAATCAAGCAATATACCTAAAACAAGTTCAGAACAGAAGATAAACCTGATTGTCTACCATGCCTTCCAGACTGAACAACAAAACTTTGAATATTATCATGTCCGTATCTGGGAAAGAGTTGTCAATTTCAATTTCAGTTTATTTTCAAAATTCCTTCACGGGCAAGCCGAACATTGGATTTTTCGTCGTAAATATAAAAACATCAACATCTTTGTAATGTCGACGGACCTTAGACTTTCGGCGAAGTTTGCGCTGCGTGACTGGCATAACTCGGCTCGGCCGAAAAATTGCTAAAAGATCAACGGCGAAAGGCGGGGATTTCAGAAGCTTATAATTCCATAAGGAAGCTTAGGGACAGTATAAAGGAAGAATAAGCTAGATGGATCCTCTAAGGCTTATATTTCGAGATAAAACTTCTGTTATGACAGTTTTAAATGTTATTTTTCTCGACAGTATAATATTTACAAGGGTCAGAATAGATATATTCCGTAACATTTAACACAAGAATGCCCAAACAAGTGTTGTCTCTTATCAAACTTTTGACAGTGTACCTGGGGGGTTTCAGTGAAACTTCATATATCATGTATTTCGGGTCGAAAGAAGGTATACTGCGAACATGGTTTGGTTTAACCGCCCTTCGATTACAGTTTTCGTTCCAAAAAATGTAGAAGAACTTTTAGCCTCGAAAAATCAACTGATCTACGTTTTTTATTTGTATCTCCCTCAGAAAAACCTGTGCGTTTTTGTTCGACCAGTTGAAACATTTAATCGCATCCAACACTGCTTCAAAACGCACAGTTTTTTTACAACAAGTTGGGAATTTATATATGACGAAGAAGAAAAGAAAGAAAACAAATAAAACTTTTATTCAAACAATGTTTACAACGGATACGTCAGCTACGATTCTTCATCAGCGATATTTCGGCCCTTCTTGGCAAGGGTCCTCGTCTGGCTGTCAATCCTCAGGGTCAACGTCGGGGAAGGAAACAAACCTGTAAAAAAAAGTTCCAAAGTCAGCTTAAAGAATATTTACAAATAAAACACAAACAAAATACAATTACCTGAAAACAGTGAAGGACGTCATTTGCTGGGTGGTCCTGGTTGGTTTGGTTACAGCCTTTTGTGAGTACGGTCTGCAAACCATAGTGTAAATTGACCTGGGGTATCCATAATGAACCTGTGAAGTTCTGCACATGTAGTAGGTCATCTTGACGGCATGGGCCATACTGACTCCGATGACTGTATCCAAGGACATTCACGGAGCGTGTTCCACCCTACTCACCGTAGTTACTACGCATGACGTCACGAATTCTGGCTTTTTGCCGTCAAGGCTGGAACTATTTTTCTGTTTTCCAGCAGGATATCATGCCACGGGCGAATCCGACCAATCACGTTGCAGAGATGCGTAGTTACTACGCTTACTACGCTCCCGAGCATGGTAAGCAAATAGTAACTATTAGTTACTATTCCGAGAAGGTTGGAACGGTCAGCGTATTAACTTTTCGTGAGGATGGAACGGAAATAGTAACTAATAGTAACTATTGTTAGAAGGGTGGAACACGCTCACCATCTTCTGTCCGGCCTACTACACCCACCCGTATAACATCAGGTTGAGAGTGCATCTTTGCGTACAAATACAGTCGTCGTAACACGTTCAGAAATTAACATATGAAATTTGGCTCTCCGGGTTTAATTTAATGAATGGTGTTACAGAAGTAGGTTGAGTTGGTATTACAGTACGACTGGTCCTTAAATTTTGAACTGTGACAAGACGCACATTTTTTTCCACAGTGGGGTTTTGCGATATATGCTATGCGGTTTCTCCGTTTTCAGTTGCCTGTAGTATTATTGGGGGTTAGCTTTGTTTCCTTTTAATTTCCCTAATTTTCTGCTTTTTTTCTATGATTTGATTTATTTTTCTCTAGCCTTTGATGAGCTGGTGGAAGCCTACACGGAACAGACTAAAGGTTTATTGGACGGAGGAGTAGATATTCTGTTAGTTGAGACGATTTTCGACACAGCTAATGCAAAGGCAGCTTTATTTGCTATCCAGACGCTGTTCGAGAAGGAGTACGAGCGAGTTCCCATTTTTGTAAGCTTTATAGTTTGTTTGCCTTCTTTTTTTGTTGAGATTTCACGCTTACGTTTCTTTATCATTATCTTTTTTCGCTTCTTTAGGTTTTGTTTCCTGTTGCGGAGTATATACAAACGACATCAGATAAAAGGCGACATCACGTCGTTCAGCACAAGCTGACTGCAAATCATGTTTCAGTCTTTCAGTTTCGTTCGATTGTAATTAAAGAAAAAAATACACAACTAACAAAATATTCCTGCCAGGATATTACAGAAGGGCTGCATCGCTAGCCCAGGGCACTAACCGATATTAATTAAACTGATATCTGTAACTCCGTCAGTTTAAAGTTTCTCCGTCAGTCATTTTGTTTGTTCGCATGATAACTCTCGAAGGGATTGAGATATTTTGTTCAACTTGGTGTGAGGATCCTTTGAGTCAAAGTACACGTCAGGTTCGTAGATGGGAATCATGTAGCCCTATGTCTAGGGTGGAGGGGGGGGGGGGGGGTCAATTTAATTTGCCGACAAAATATTAAATTAAAGCTAACGACGGAGTAGATTTAGTGGTAAGGAGACTTGCTGAATCAATATCTGGAACTTCTGTTTCTCGCCGGACTCCTAGTTTGTCGGTCAGGACCGGAAAATTTGGTAAAAGCCTGAAGTTGATTAGAGGTTCGATTTTAAGGCCATTTTTGAATTTTTTTTTGGCAAGTAGCTCGCCCGGAACCGGGCCAGAACAGGAAATTCGGCAGACGGAAAAGTATTTTTTGCTGGAGTCGATTAGAGATTCGATATGGGTGGAAAAATATGCTGAATTCGTATCTGAAGTTTATTTTCGAGCTGGACAAGTATTCCATCCGGAATCTGGCAAAAAATTATCTTGTTGTCTAGTCTTAAATTTGTTAGTGTGTAAAAATACGGATACAAAACAAAGTGGATCAGGATATTTTACTTCCTTTTCATGCCGGAGCAATATTCCGCCAGGAAACGGCCGAACCAGGAATTTGGGTAGTTCTAAATCGCTCGATCAAGCGATTTGACAGGCATCATTTTATATTTTTGTTATTTGTTTGATTCGACAAAAATTCGACAGGCATCATTTTATATTTTTGTTATTTGTTTGAAGTTCGGATCTGATGTTAAGTAGCCTGGATCCGGTGAAATGGGATTTCGTCAGTTCTAGAAAAGGTTTTTGTCCGGCTATTTGTTTCGGTATAGAGATCTGAAGACTGCCAACTCTTCGGATTTTCGGAAAGAACAAAATCCTCCGATAAAACTTATGAAGGTGATGTAAATATGGATAAAGAACAGGTTGGATCACAACTTCCTCTGAGTTTTCAACTAGCACTGGCATTTGCCGTAATCTGGGCTAGACCGGAAATTGAAGCTAGAAAGAAATTACGTAATGGATCTGAATGTCTATAAGGCCCGATAATCTGAATGGAGAAGTCCTATAAATATTCTCCTTTGGAACAAATCGAAACCTTTCGTCTTGTTCTTGAAGAGAACGCAAACAAGAAGTATCCAAACGTGGAATTTCAACCCTAGCCAAACCTTATGTTTTTGTTTCGTGTAAACTAATTTCGAAAAAATTTCGGCGCGCTGCCTCCAAAAATAAAATCGGCGCGGCTTCGGGGTCTAGTATAAACACACACTATGAATCCATATCTGAACTTGGTTTTCTCAGACGATTAGCCATTGGCCTTAATCTGTAAATAAAGACTAACACGTTATAACTTATGTTTATTGTCAAGCGGCTGACCAGTGCTGAATTTTAATAGTAAGAATGTGTAAGGAGTCTGGCGAAGACCGAATATGTATGAGACTGTCTGGATGATAAAAGTCCAATCAGTATCCCATTTTTGGGGTCCCGTCGAAACCTTTGGTTTTGTTAAGTAGTGAACTGTAAATGAACTGTAGTGAACAGTATGGCAAATGCTAATAACTGGATAGTAGTCGTCTGATGGTCTGATCTTATCTCATCTCATTAAACGTGGAAATTCTTACTTATATATACAATTTACCGCTCTACTCAGTAAGGCACTAGCCCACCTGCGCACTTGCCAATTTTGCACCCGTCATCAATAAAAGAGTCGACTTGCTATTCTTGAAGTCGGTAAGTCCGCGAACACAGTCAGCTGGCCAGGTCGCAGTCACACTGCTATGACTCATGTCCGCCAGCTCGCTGTTCTGAGAGTTGGCAAGTCGGTAGTTGCGCTTTTCTTCGGTGGTTTACAGGACCCCACTTGCTTATTCTGTTTTTTACAGTATACCTAGCTCCCATACAGAAATATAAGCTTCTAAAATCCCCACTTTTCTCCACTGTCTCGTTTTGTGCCTATGAATTTTTAGCGCTATTTGGCCTTGCCGAGTTTTGACCGTCATACAACGAAACTTTTGCCGGAATCTTCAATGCCCGCTGCCAACTCTTTCACACATAAGGATCTCAGAAGCATATGTTTATTACTTCTTTTATTTGCTTAGTTTTCCCACTTTTTAACCACGGCACGTTCAGTTTTCAAATGTTTTGCGCCCAGCCGCCGCGTCGGAGAGCAGGAAGGCTGGAGGTAATCGACAAGCGCTAAGAAGAAAATCGCTAATTTCAGGTGGAAAGTAATGGTATATTCGAAAACGATTTTTCTGATCCATTTCATTGGGAAAAGATCATTTCTAGTAAGAGTTGTGCTTTAAGAATTACAACAATCTACGTCAGTACAATATGTAGGAGACTGTCTGGACGAAAAAGTCCAATCAGTATCCCATTTTTGGTGTCACTTCGAAACCTTTGGTCTTGTTAAGTAGTGAACTGTAATACAGAAACGCTCCTCAGCAAAGTCCCTTGCAAACATTTCCATCTATACGTGATATTGGCTGATGAGTTTGACGTGGATGGCATCCACGACAAAACGCATATCATGACGATGGCTCCTCCCGTCGAACGACACCGCCAACGTGTGATTGTTATTGTTTCTCTAGCGCATCTGGCGTCAATTCGCCAATGGATTTTTTGAAGGGCGTATGCCTCAGCGGTTGGTTGGTTAATTTTCAAATCATGCACTAGACGCTGAAGCCGAAGAGGGAAGAGTTATTATCGTTTTTTTTCGGCTAATTTCCCTCCCTGGTACCTTGAAAAGCACTTCCCCAAGAGTGGTTTGTCTGTGAAATTTTGGGTAAAATCATGTCAAGAGAAAATTGAAGGATTGATTCTCTTCTCTTTGGAAATAGGATTGTTGGTAGTGCTGTAGTTGTAAGTTTATCTTGAGGATGGGATTTTGTTCCTTCGGCAAATTTGATATAAGGTGAATAAGGTAGTAATGCAGTTGCAAGATACTGTAACTGTGATTACGATCCATTGGCATTAAACATACTCACAAAATCATACGTTGACATAGTCGTTGCCAACGTTAACATAGTTCTCCAGGAAATTATACTGGCATTAATTTTAAAACTTATGTGTATAAATGGGAGCATTACTGGAAGACAGGTATTTGAAAAGGACTAGCACCCTTCTTGCCATTCCGTGAGGCCTTTCCGCTTTCAGTTAAAGTCCTTGTCCAAACCTGGATTTCTTAAAACTAATCCAGTGTTCAACTTCTGCTTCGTACAAACCAGCTCTCTGTTTTGGCCAGCGTCAATACGAGATAAGGTTTCAGGCATCAAACTATCCTTATGTTGCATAGCTACACGGTCCAAGCAAGAAGTGAAATAAAAATGAAATAAGGCATTCAAAATAAGTGGAAGGATTTTGTTGCAAGAAACAGCATAATTTAGAATTGTTACAGAGAATACTTGACTTGCAATTTAAAAAGTCTCTCATACAAGGCATTTGTAAAGGTGTATCACCGAATTCGGAGATTTTTATTCCGAGCTCGGAGAGTTAAAATCCTAGGAAGGATTAAAACGCTAGAATGCCAAATACTGCAGATTAAGTTATCTGAAAGCGGAGAGTTTTTTGGGATTCCAAAACGTAAGTGGAGGGATACCTATGACATCGCAAAAGTTGTCCGTCTGTCCGTCCGTCTGTTAGCACGATAACTCTCGAAGGGGTTCCGATATTTTGATCAAACTTGGCATGAGGGCTCTTTAGGTCAAAGTACAGGTCAGGCTCGAAGATGAGCTATGTAGGCCTATATTTAGGGGTGGAGGAGGGGTTTGAAATTAAGGGAAACAAAAAAATATTTTTTTAAATCTAATGAAGTAGTCGAATTAGGGGTAAGGATTCATGCTAAATTCGAATATGAAATTCATTTTCTCGCTGGACAAATAGTTCACCCGGAATCCGGCGAAAACCGGAAAATTTGTGAAAAGTTTAATCTGAAGTTTAGGGGCAAAGAGACCTGCTGAGTCCGAATATGAAAATTATTTTCCCGCCGGATAATTAGTTCGGCCGGAATCCGGCCAGAACCGGAGAATTTGTTTAAAAGTAAAAGTCTTATTTAAATTTGATAAGATGTCCCATTTCGTAAGAAGACATGGTGAATTCGTATATGACAATAATTTTCTCACCGGACGTATAGATCGGTCGGAATCCGGCTGAAACCGGAAAATTTGTTAAAAGTAAAAGTTTAATCTGAAGTTGATTAGAGGCTCGATGTAGGGGCAACAAGACATGCTGAATTCGTTTTTGACTTTTAGTTTTTTGCCAGAAAGTAGTTTGTCCGGAATCCGGCCGAAACCGGAAGTTGTGCAGCAGTAAGGAAGGAAGGATATACGACGTAGGCTATTGGGTACACCATACGCTGAATCCATATTTATATGTTTGACAGCGCAAAATAGATATCTGAATATATCTGAACTTGGTGAAATTCAGCTGGCGTATCCGTTTTGCACTGTCAAACACGAACTTGGTCTTCTCCGTTTATTACCATTGGCCTTAAATCTGTTTTTAAATTTTAAAAGTAAAATTGTTTAAGAAGTCTGTTGAAGACCGAATATTACAAGACCGAATTGTCTGGAGCAACTATTAAAATTTTGGGATCCCATCGATACCTTTGGTCTTGTTTTTTATTTCGCCTATCTTTCCTCTAGATTTCTGGTACGATCGTCGACAAAAGTGGAAGGACGTTATCTGGACAAACCGGTGAAGCTTTTGTGATAAGTGTCAGCCATGCACAACCAATGTGCATTGGATTGAATTGTGCCCTTGGCGCTGTTGAAATGCGACCCTTTATCGAAGCTATTGGCAAAGCGACATCTGCAAAAGTTATCTGTTACCCAAACGCTGGTAAGTCCCTTATTTCTGTTCTAGGGAGGTTTTACTTTTACGTCAGGTTTGCGTCCCTCCCTCAATGACGCGATGTTGGCACTTACCCTTCGATTTCTTCTTTAAAATCATACTTCAGTAGCCTCTTGTATGTTATTTTAAAATTTAGTTTTTCTATAATATTTGAATCTATTTGTAATTCACAGTAACTAGAATTTACTGTCGTTGAGAGCCGTTTGGTTCTGCTTCTGTTTGTGGCAATTTTTCCATTTCTCGTTTAAAATCCTACTTCGACATCTCTTCTTTTTTAAGTGCGTTATTTTAAATTTATCTTTTCATGGAAAACTTTAATGTGATCAGTAATTCAAAGCAACTAGAATTTACTTTCGTTGAGAGCCGTTTGCTTTTGCTTCGCAATTTTTCCATTTCTCCTTAAAATCCTACTTCGATATTCTCTACTTCTTTAGCTCCGTTATTTTTAAATTTATCTTTTCGTGTCAAACTTTAATGTGATCAGTAATTCAAAGCAACTAGAATTTACATTTGTTGAGAGTCGTTTGCTTCTGCTTCTGTGTGTGGCAGTTTTTCCATTTCTCGTATAAAATCCTACTTCGATATTCTCTCCTTCTTTAACTGCGTTATTTTTGAATTTATCTTTCGTGTAAAACTTTAATTTTATCAGTAATTCAGAGCAACTAGAATTTACTTTGGTTGAGAGTCGTTTGCTTCTGCTTATGTTTGTGGCAATTTTTCCATTTCTCGTTTAAAATCCTACTTTGATATTCTCTTCTTCTTTAACTGCGTTATTTTTAAATCTATCTTTTCGTGTAAAACATTAATTTTATCAGTAATTCAGAGTTACTAAAATTTACTTTGTTGAGAGCCGTTTGCTTCTGCTTATGTTTGTGGCAATTTTTCCATTTCTCGTTTAAAATCCTACTTCGATATTCTCTTCTTCTTTAACTGCGTTATTTTTAAATCTATCTTTTCGTGTAAAACATTAATTTTATCAGTAATTAAAAGCAACTAGAATTTACTTTCTTTGAGAGCCGTTTGCTTCTGATTCTGTTTGTTGCAATTTTTCCATTTCTCGTTTAAAATCCTACTTCGACATCTCTTCTTCTTTAACTGCGTTATTTTAAATCTGTCTTTTCATGGAAAACTTTAATTTTATCAGTAATTCAAAGCAACTAGAATTTACTTTCGTTGAGAGCCGTTTGCTTCTGCTTCGTAATTTTTCCATTTCTCCTTAAAATCCTACTTCGATATTCTCTACTTCTTCAACTGCGTTATTTTTAAATTTATCTTTCATGTAAAACATTAATTTTATCATTATTTCAAAGCAACTAGAATTTACTTTCGTTGAGAGCCGTTTGCTTCGCCCCCCCCCCCCCCTCTCGCAGCGACACGACGGTGGACCTTTTTCTTCGTCCGTCTGAAAGGCGGAGACGAAAAATGTGGGCTTCCTGTCTTCGATTTTTCTATCTAGTAACTTGAAACTTGGACTCCAGGACAGGGTTTCCTACCACGGATCATACGCATGTATGACCATCTCGGTCGCTATTAATAGATCCTACTAGTGTTGGGCGATATTCGATATCGATAATGATATGTGGGACCAAATATGGATATCGAATATCGAAAAGTAAAGATCGATATCGAGAACGAGATTTTTTCATTCATAATTATTGTAATAATCCAACATAACCTACATTTATATATCCGAAATTTAGCAATATGTTTTCCGTAATTAATTTCATATTTATTCGAAGTTTGAGACAATGCAAGATGTTATTTAACGACAATTTTGTTATTAAATTTTGGCGAAACAAGAAGTATCGTATATCGAAACATGGTAAAGAAACATCGATTATCGAATTTCGAAAGTGAAAATATCGATATATCGAAAAATCCAAATATCGCCCAACACTGGAGGCCCTTTGGGGCTCAACCCACTCCCCAAACTGCCGTATGTGCCAGGCAGAAGAAGAAACGCCCCAACACTTCTTTTTCGAATGCCGCATCCCCCAACGAAGAAGTCGTCAACTGAAAAGCTTGTGCGACGAGCTAAAACTCCCGAACCAATTTAAAGTCATCACCAGTGCCAAACTCCCTGCCCAACCAGAATTTAAAGTCTTCAAGATTTTGATTGAGATGCTAGTGGAGAATTATGGTGATGATGATGATGCCTATTCTCGCCGTTCCCCGAGGACTCCTCGGGGAATCAAGAGGAACGGCAACGAGAAAACGGGGAATGCTTCCAAAATGGATTTTGTTCGAGAAAAAAATATGCAGTTGACGAACTGATAGCTTTTAATTAATTTTGTGTTGCACCAACACCAGCAAAAGTTTAATCCCCTCCGAATCTGAAAGGGACTCCTTTTTGATGATGGTGATGATAATCGAAGCATTCCCGTTCACGGGGACTCGCGAGAATACGGGGAGTGAGTCCCCGGGATAAACAAAAACCCAGAGGCTCCTCAAAAGGAGTCCTCGGGAACGGCGAGAATACGCCTTAGGACCTACGCTTGCAGTAGTAAGGACGCTTCCAAATTCCAGCAAGTTACGATTGCCAACCAGGGAAGATGATACGTAATCTCCGTTCGCGTTTTCAGTAGTTTCGAAGCAAATTTTGTGACTCGTCACTCCGCGTCGGGGAAAGTAACCGACTTTTCGGACGTTTCTTAATAGCCAATCGATATACGCCTTAGCGTGTCCAAAGTTCCCTTCAGACTGAAAAGAGCTTTTCTGTTCATCTGTCTATCCGATCTTAATCCGCCATCATAGAAAGAACAGAACTCGAAACAATTTCGCAAAAACCGGGGCTAGCTTCCCAGAGCCGCCTTGTTAGCAAAAATAAATCGCGTCATGCATGATTATATCTCCACTGCTTCCTGGCCGAAAATTGAAAATGAGTGTCTTTTTCTGTGTCTTTATGGGTTTTATTTATTTTCTTTTATTTACTCCGCTGCTTCGAAATGGCGGGTTATAAATAAATTACTTACTTTTTACTAGTAACCGACCAGATCCACTTGGAAATCGAAATTTACCGGATTGTTTCACCCGTGGGGGTTTGAGTGTGTTATCCGCTGCAGTCTGAGCTTAAGTCCCGAACTGCGAGACGAATGGGAACGAAGTTCGTGACGTGAAATACTAAAAAAACTAAACTAAAAAAATACTAAAAAACTAAAAAGTTTTTTTTAGTAAAAAAACAACAAGATATTTCAGTTCAGTTCAGTTTCAGTTATATTAGACTAAAAAAATACACAATCAACATTCCTGCCAGGGAAGCACAAAAGGAGTGATTGGCTAGGGCAGGGAAATAACCGATATTAGTTAAACAACAAACAGAATCAACTAACTGAGTTTGAATTTTGGATTTGAAGGCGCTAAACGGTCAAGTCACTTAAGATTTGTCCCAGCGGCCAGACCTTCCTGGCAGCGGTCCTCTTCAGGCTGTAGCTGGAGAAAGACCATGCGAAGAAGGGCAGAAGTAACGTTATAACGAATATTGGCTGTCTGATCCGTTTAGCACCATAAGTTTGATCAGAGTCAGCTTGGGGCGAATGAGTACTTCAGCCCTTACCTAAACAATTTCAGCTTTTCCGTTTATTTGCCTCCGAAAAACTCACCGGGTTAGACTTGACTGTCCTAAATTCCAGGCTTACCCAACACCTTCGGGGGCTACGACGAGACTGCCGAGCTGATGGCTGAACATCTTCGAGGCTTCGCCGAGGATTCGCTAGTAAACCTAGTCGGCGGATGCTGTGGTACGACGCCCGACCATATTCGAGCCATTGCTGATGTAGTAAGGCAGTACCGGCCAAGAATACCGCAAGAAAATCCGTTAGGGGATTCCACTATCCTATCAGGATTGGAACCTTTTAGAATAGGTAAGTTCAAGAAGGGGTAATGATAAGAATCTCAGTCTCTCAGCTACTCCTGCTATTAAGGCTGGCGCCACTTTGTCCGCCGGGAAAATCTGATCGTACGCTTTGACCGGTCAATCCTTGCCAGTGAAAAGCACAGAGGCATACTGCCGGAACCAGCACCGGTGACAGGACGGACGCGGGACCAGTATCTCTTGGTGCAAGGGAAGGGTCGTACTGCGCTAGCTATACTGGGCTACTAGGTATTGGCAGAGTACATTATCTAAAGAGAGAGAAATAAAAACACAACGAATAAGTAACTACCATTTGTGTGGATCTCATCTAAATCTCCAATGGGCTCGATATCTTCTTTAAAGGACACCTGAATGAAGAGTACCAAGTATCTTCCCTATCTGTATGACTTCCGTTGACATTGCCTGCAGAAAACCCAACCCAAATACGAAATAGTGTTTCAAAGCTATGATTTTTGCTCCATTTTGCATCTGTCCTTATTCCAGTACCGAACAATTTTAGAAATGAACAAATGTCTCCAATCAACCCTTCTTCTGGAATATTTTTTAACCAGTTAAGCCCAAACGTATATCTGGAAGAAATTCCCATACGATCCGGCCAGCGCTGTACAAGATTTGAATGAATTGCGCTTTTTGTCTTGGAGTCTCCATGTGCAAACCTCCAGAAACGATCATCCCTATTTTGAAAACGTCACGTTCAGGAGAAGAATGCTCTCCGTGGCCATGTCTGTGTCATGTCCATGCCATGTGTTCAAGTACGGTGTCATTGTTCAAGTGTCCTTTAAAGTTTAACCGGAAAGGGCTGAGATAGGAAAACCCCCATCACTTATACACATAAAGAGCTGGAAGACATAGCTAAAATGCTTTACTTCGTTGGTCCACTATTCACGAATATTCAATTTTCAAAAAGTGGAAACTCCTGTTTCCCCCCCCTGTTTTTCTTTTGTTTTCTTTCTTCTCGTTCCTTCTTTCCCTTATTTTCTCTCTCCTTTTATTCAAAGTTGAAAAAATAGATTATTTTTTTCCTTTCCTCTTTTTTTCTTTAAATAGAATGTTCAGTTAGTTGATTCTGTTTGATGTTTAAATTAATATAGGTTATTTCCCTGCCCTAGCCAAGCACTACATTTGTGCTTTCCTGGCAGGAATGTAAATTGTGTATTCATTTGTTTCTTAAATATAGTCCAATGAAACTGAAACTGAACTGAACTGTCGGATTTGTGGCACATGTATGCGCTTGTATCTATGTTGTATGCTTGACGAAAACGATTTACGAAAAATAAGTGTTCACGCAGTGAGCTACCTTCCGCAAAATGTTCACTGGCCACTGAAAGCCGCGTGTCCAAAGAGATTCAGATTTTGTGTGTCATAGTAGAATTTTGCGTTTGTGACGGCAGTAGATATTCTGAAGGTCATTCTAGAGCAAAGAGTGAAAAAAAAAATCCCTTTACACAATCCAGATAATGCATTGGGTTCAGTTAAATGATACAAAAATAAGTTGGCTTTTCACTTAAACTTTAAGAGTAGGCTATACTTCCAAGTTTTATGTTAGCTTCCGCGATTTTACAGTTTTGAACTGTGGAATGTGATCCCATTCTTCAAATAATACATTTCATAATAAATGATTTAAAAAAGATAAACTATTAGTGATCCTTTAAGTCGGGACCTGAGAAGTGATAAGCTCCCTCCCAACCATTATAGACGTCATTTTATATTTCTTCCACAGAAATGGTAGTTGTTTATTTGTTGTGTTTTTTTTCTCTCTCATTAGATGATGTAGCCTTCTCTGCGAATACCCAGTAGCCCAGTATAGTTAGCGTGTAATGAACTCATTCATTGTCCGAAGTACAAAGTTGGGTCGGATACTGAACTACTTCTTCCGGACAGCTACTTCTTCCGGACACCCATTGAAGGGCATAGATAAGATAAGATTTATTTACACTAAGAGCCAAAGGCCATGGCAAATACATGAAAAATAAACTCAAACAAACAAAAATAATACCTTCTATAAGCACCTATCCCTATGGGCTAGGGCTACCCTGAGGAACCTGGCCAACTGTTTAATACTCATGAAACAACTATTTCCCATGATCCTACACATCCATTCTTCATCTACCCCTCCTTCATTTACTCCAAAAATTTCTAACCTAAGTTCATTCAAATTTTCACATTCACACAACAAGTGTTTTAAATTCTCATCCATACTACCACAAATCGGACATGAGTAAGGACCGGACCGACCCTTTGCCCTCCCAATATACCGCCTTCTCTCCCCGAGAGGCAGACCGTCTGCCCTACAACTAATCAAATCCCTTATTTCCTCCCTTTTCAATCCCGCTTTAAAATAAACTTCCTCTCCCCAAATCTCTTTGATCTTTGCATAATACCTTAAAGACACAGACCCGTCCTTGGCAACTTGCCAACATTGGATTTCCTGGTCCAACAAGCGACTTTCCACCACCTTTTTCACCTCACCAACGGGAAGCCCAGGTCCATCACCATTATTCCACAGTTCTGACAGACCACACTGGTCTAATATCTGTTTTACCTGGGATGCCCAAGAATCTTTTTTAATATCCCGCATGCTTTCCTTGTACGCTGCCTTTGCGACTCGAACCCGTGGCATCTGTAGCAGCTTTTCCCAAAATGAAATCATACTTACCCATCTCTTTGTCCTTAAACTATGAGCAAATATGAGCATGCGAGGAGATGCATGTTTTTTTGTGTAGGCTACTATGGTAATTTGCGGCTTTCCTGTACAAATAGGGTTACATATCTGAAATCAGAAGCACTGCTATTTCTGTCCTTAAACGGTTGAAAAAAGGGTACTACCATACCATATACACGGGTAAACGAGTTTTTATCACATTTCCTCACTTTTCCGTCATTTTTTTTACCATTTGCGCTGGGCCTTTCCCCCACCTCGCCTGGGCCTTGTGCATTCTCTATGAACTGGTTCCGCCCGCGCCCTCGCCCGGGCCTCCGACACTCCGAGGATGGGAATAGTATTATACTCACACTCTCGCATGTACGGGCTGGTAGTATAAATATAGAGTCAACTTTAACCCCGTCCAGTGTTTCCCTGTATTCTTAGGACCCACTCAGCCTCCTTCCTTCCAAATCTAAAAAATAGTAGTCAACTGTTTATCATGTGAACGCATGGACCAGTATACTCATGTTGTTTATCTAGATACATATGCAGCAATCCTGGCAATAACCTTTTTACAATATAGGAAAGGAAAGCCGTTTTGTCAACATTGGTGAGCGATGCAACGTTGCCGGATCGAGACTTTTTGCTCGGCTAATTAAGGAGGGGAACTACGACGTAAGTTTTTGTTTTCTTTATGGTTTGCGATTGTAATTTCAAACTTCTACGTGCCTAATCTTCCAGTTTGAGAAAAAACAGTATTTTTCCTTTTAATCAGGTTTTATGAAGAAACCTGACCAGTTGCTACGTGCCCTGTTAGTATTTGCTGAACGTTTTTTTTTTTTAGGAACTTCAGAGCTGATTTTTTTTTTAATTTGTTTGGAAATCAGCCACTGGACGCGTCAAGAACAGGAGACAGGATCGGGTCTGGGTCGTGGATAAGTAGGGGGACCAAGTCTTTTTTTGTAGCTATTAAAAAGTAACCACAAAACGGGCATCTTGGAATTTTTCCGCTAGCTTCGAGTTGGCATCACAAACTTGAAATATTATTTTCACTTAATAATAATAATAATAATAGTTTATTTGCTACACACAGTTTCCAGAGAAAGTACAGGTGGAGGAATATAAAGAAAAAGAAAGGAAGAAGAATACTAAACATAACTATACAAAACAAAAGTACTAACACACAGTAAGGGGGTGGTGTGGTGGAAACCGGGAGTAGGCTGATCCCGACAGCTTCCTGTGTAGCATTAGCAATTTAAACTATAATTACTGTATTCCGATGCCATAAGGGGGAGATAAAGAAGTCTTTGTCTTTATGTGTTTTATTCATTTTCTTTCTTTATTCCGCTTTTCAAAAATTACAAAATTACTCACTTAGTAGAAGGAATTCACAAATAACGAAAATAAGTTTTTGGGATCCCAAAACGTAAGTGGAGGGATACCTATGACATCGCAAAAATTGTCCGTCTGTCCGTCTGTCCGTCTGTCTGTAAGCACGATAACTCTCGAAGGCAATGAGATATTCTGATGAAACTTGGTGTGAGGATTCATTGGGTCAAGGGTAAGGTCAAGTTCGTAGATAGGCTATGTAGCTCCACATTTAGGGGTGGGGGAGGGGGTTCAAATTAAGGGACAAACAAAATATTTTTAAACAGCTAATGTGATAGTCGATTATGGGGTAAGAAGGTATGCTGAGCACGATAGTGAAAACCATTTTCACGCCGGACAAGTAGTCGTCCGGTCGTCCGGAATCCGGCAAAACCCGGAAAGTTGGTTAAAAGTAAAAGTTTTATTTGAAGTTGATTAAATGGTTGGTTTAGGGGTAAGAAAACATGCTGAACACGGTGGTGAAAACAGTTTTCTCGCCGAACAAGTAGTTAGTTCGGAATCCGGCGAAAACCGGAAAGCTGGTTAAAAGTAAAGTTTAATTTGAAGTTGATTAAATGTTTGATTTACGAGTAAAAAGGCATGCTGAACACGATGGTGAAAATCATTTTCTCGCCGGACAACTAGTTCGCCCGGAATCCGGCCAAAACTGGAAAATTTGTTAAAAGCAAAAGTTCGATTAGATGACAGATTAAGGGGTAAGAAGAGAGGCTGAGTCGGTACATGACAATGGTTTTTCACCCGGACATATGATTATTCCGGAATCCGGTTGTAACCGGATTTTTTTTCTAAGTCAAACTTTTATTCAAAGTTGATTTGATGTTCTTTATAGGGATAAGGAGATACGCTGGATTTGTTTCTGAATTTTCTTTTTTTGCTGGACTAGTAGTTCGTTCGGAAATCGGCAGGAAGTCTCGGTCAGTATCGTCAAAATAGATATGGCTTATAGAGGTATATCTGAACTTGATTTTCTCTGATGATTAGCCTGTCCAAGACTGGATCCGGCGAAGACAAGACCCGATTGTCTGAATCCAATATTAGATTTTTGGAATCCCATCGACACCTTTGGTCTTGTTCGGAGAGAAAGGGTCCTTCTTAGCATAGAAAAAGCGTATACGTGCTCTGGAAGAGCCTTAGAGGGCCGTGCCGTTAACTGTATTTCGTAAATATTTAATTTCTCTTCTTTCTTTAAGCTGTATGGAAGTAAATTTGATTAAATATTCCGTCAGCCCAAGCTGCCTGCGAATCATGTTTGACGATACAAAACGGATAAGTCAGCTATATTTTATTAGAGCTATATTTCGGCCCTTCTTGGCAAGGGTCCTCTTCAGGCTCAAGCTGCTCAAGCTGGAAAATGAACTTGTGGAAAAACAATCAAAGATTCTTCCTTAAAGGACACCTGAACAATGAAACCATACTTGAACACACCATGGAGAATGCATTTACAGACATGGCCACGGAGAGCATTCCTCTCCTGAGCGTGACGTTTTCAAAATAGGGATGTTCGTTTCTGGAGGTTTGCACATGCAGACTCCAAGACAAAAAGCGCAATTAACCGGTTAAAAAATATTCCAGAAGAAGGGTTGATTTGAGACATTTATTCATTTCTAAAATTCTTCGGTACTGAAATAAGGACAGATGCAAAATGGAGCAAAGATCATAGCTTGGAAACACTATTTCGTGTTTGGATTGGGTTTTCTGCAGGCAATGTTAACGGAAGTCATATAGATAGGGATGATACTTGGTACTCTTCATTCAGGTGTCCTTTAAATAAAATTATTATTACTAAATTATTATTAATAAAATATTACTAAAATAATTGCCAAGAAGGGCCGAAATATAGCTCTAATAAACACTTATTCATTTTGCACCGTCAAATAAATTTTACTGATTGAAAAAAAAAAAAAAAATTCCTGTAAACTACCTACTTTCATGTGCTGAGTGCCTAAATGGGAAACATAAATCAGCTGAAGAACAGAAATGGTGTTGTGGATGATTTAAAGATCTAACCAATCCATTTCTCAATGTCTCTTGTCCCCTAGCTATTCCCTAGTGTCTTCTCCTAATGCGGATTTTCCATTGGTTGGCTGTGGGCGAGGAAACAGTCTTGATCGGAAATGTGATCGAAGCTTGGAGTCGTAATTTCGTCTTAAACAAGAATCATGGAAGGGTAATTTACTCAGAAACAGGGGGTTGGAATTTTTTAGGATCGTTTGATTTCATCTTTGGAGAGTTTCTTTGTCGGTTTACCGTTATGAGTCTAACACAGTAGGGATTAATGATTGTACTTCAGTATAAAAGACCTGCTAATTGTTATAAATAGAAAGGAAAATAAACTTGGTTTACTTTTTTTAGTAATAATTTAGCACCATCATACTGAGATATAATTATTATTGGCAAGTAAGATTCATGATTTTTTTTTTTTTAGAGGTCGACTGTTTGATATTTTTATGAAGATGCGTGGACTATGTTATGTTGTATTTATGTGCATAGTTTTTTTATGTAGTTTACTCGCAGATTTCGGCGGACAGAAAAACATAATAATAATAATTTACTAGAGGATTTGTCGAGGAATTGACACCTGTAAAAGAAAAAGAAAAACCTGTAAAGAGCGGTTGCACTATCTCGAGTGTGATAATCTTTGACACTTGTATTAGGATTTTCAACAGATAAAGTCTGTTAGTGTTACTTATAAATCTTGTAATCAGCCGCTGGGTGCTAGGTTCTTGCGAAAAAAAACACATGGTTTATACTGATCACTTTTCGGTCGGTCTGTCGGTCCACTCTTCTCGAGTTAGGGTACTTCCAGAAGTTCTAGGACGATGAAACTTGGCAGGCATATTAGGGACCCGACCAAACTAACTTGGAAAAAGTCACTTGACCGATCCAACCATCGTGGGGAGAGGGGGAGCTGGCGGAATCCTGAAAATAGGGACATGCATAACTTTCGAATGGGTGATCGGATCTTAATGAAACTTGATATCTGGAAAGACCTCGTGTCTCAGATGTTTCATATCAAGTTCGGACCGGATCCGATGAATCTGGGGGGGGGGGGAGTTCGAGGGGGGAGGCGGAAATCGTGTGAAACTCTCAGAGTGGAGCGATCGGGATGAAACTTGGTGGGAAGAACAGGCACAAGCTCTAGAATAAACAACGAAATGGACCGGATTCGGACACTGTGGGGGGAGTTGGAGGGGGGGGGGGTCCGGAATTCCCCCCCCCCCTCCGTAGTTAATGTACTTCCAGGTGGGCTACGACGAAAAAACTTGGCAGGCATATCAGGGACCCGACCAGATTAACTTGGAAACAGTCACTCGCCCAATCCGACCGTCATGGGGGGAGGGGGAGACGGAGGAATCCGGAAATTAGTGGTATGCATAACTTTCGAACGGGTTATCGGATCTTAATGAAACTTGATATCTTGAAAGATCTCATGTCTCAGATGTCCCATTTCAAATCCGGACCAGATCCGATGAACTGGGGGGGGGGGGGGGTAGGAGGGGAGAACCGGAAATCTTGTCACACGCTTAGATTCAATTCAATTCAGTTCAGTTTATTTTCAAAAATTCGCTCACGGACGAAGCCGAACATTAAATTTCTTCCGTCACATATAACTTAACAATTAGAAACAACTATAACTAATGTTATTCATTTGGTCAACGTACATGTATCTCACAATAAAACTCTAAGTAAAACCTTTAATCATACGTAACACGTCAACTAATCAAAACGTCTATAAGGTGTTTCGGAATGCCCGTTAAAAAGGTCAGTGAACGAGGGAATAAAACTTTTTTGTATCGGTCATGGGAACAGGGTACTGGCTGCAACTTTGAAACAGGCTGGGCAGCAGCTCGTGCCGGTCTTGGCCTAATAGGGATCAGGAGCGATCAGGATGAAACATGGTGGGAATTACAGGCACAAGTCCTAGGTGCATCTGTGACAGAATCGGACCGGACTCGGGCCGAGGGGGTAGGGGTGTCCGGAATTCCGGTGATCGCGAGTTAAGGTACTTCCAGATGTGCTAGGACGATAAAACTTTGCTGGAGTATTAGAAACTTGACATCATTAGGTTAGACATCGTCACTTCTCCGATCCGACCATTCCTTAAAGAACTCATCTTAACCGCAAAATACAAGAAAAACTTTAAAGCATAATTTACTTTTTCACGATCGCCATGAGTACATGATCCTTTTTGCCTCAAGGGTTTTTCTTAGAAATTAATTTTCAGCACCCTTAAAGTGCGCATCTTAACCAAAAAGTAAAAACAATACTTTGACCATCACTTCCATCTGACCCAGCCTTACAAGTGCCATATGAGCTTCCAGCTCTTGGAATAAAAATTGCACGCCAAAGTTCGTAAATTCTTTGTAGACAACATCCAAAATGTTTTCTGTTTAAACTGCGAATCCTGTAGTGTTACATAAAATGTGGAGAAGATCTAACGGTTCGATACCTGGTCAAATGATGACTAATGCACAAAAGTGCAAAATTTGAAACGGATTGATAAGGTTGGAATAACTAGTTAAGTTAAACAAAGCTATAAATTCAGTAATTACCTGTATACCAGTTTAAATCTTAACATCTCAGAATGATCTTTAATGGCTAGAGTTCAATAGTATAAATACCCAGGAACGAAAAGAATTGACCCATGCGTTATAATTGTTAGTAGGCTACTATAAATAATAAATATTTTACATTTGTAGAAACAGCCGTAATGAACGGCATGTTGGTGCCTTCTTCTTCAACAACTATAAATCACGAAATTGGTCTATGCCGTGATTGCCGGATGGATTTGAGACGGAAACCCGTCAGTTCGCCACATGCCAGTTTCCATTTTCGACCGGCCCCCACGCGTCAGTTGACCCATGAAAATCCGTCAGTTTGCACAGACGTCACTAAAGCCACATCTTCAAAAAGTTCGCCCACACATTATTGACCCGCCCATTAGTTTGCTTGACTAACTCGACTGGAGAACCGAAAAAAGAAAGGGAAGCAAAGCCAGGCAATAAATAAGAAGGAACTGACATTTACGTTTTAATGAGCGTAAAAGGTAATGGCTGTTAGAAGCGGCAGTTTTGCTTTACACTACGAAAGAAAATAAAATTAAAAATGAATGCAATACATCAAGAAAATGTTTCAGTGTGAATAGTTGGCGTGTGGAGGCAATGACGGCAACCTGTTCGAGGTGGGAATTCCTCGCAAGGTGAACAGGGTCATGTGCCTCCGGTTCTGCCTCAGGCCCTGCCTCCGTGTCTCCCGAGTCTCGTTTTTGTTGCAGTAGTGCTGCCGCATCGCTGCTGCAGCACTTTTGCGTCTGCACAAGATGGGTTTTTGGATTCACTTCCTGCACGATTCCTTCTCGGTTGATGCAGCACCTTGCAGGGAAGCACGGACTTGGTCGGTAAACAAGTCCGCGATTCTCGAGAAGCGCTGCAGTCTTCGTCGGAAGTACTGCAGTGCAACAACGAATGTAGACAGAATCAGCCCGGAAGCGGCCGAGAAGTGGAACTGTAGCGTGCAACAAAAACGGGGCTCTGGTGTGCGCTACAACGCCCAGCGCTACAACGTGAAATGCTAAAAAAATTAGTTGTATTTTTTTTGCAAGGATGCGTTGAGATTCACAAGCTTGTTGACCGGTGTTTGTAACCCACTGTATAAGATAAATATGGAAATCTATTTTAGTTATTTGTTTGACGTTTAGCGTTGGCGTTCCCCAATAGCAATAATAATACTTATGATAAACTGCCTGTTTTGCTGTTCTAGCTTGTCGCTGTTGGATGTTTCTGTTAACACTTTTTATTTAAACAGCGCTACCATAATTACATTTCTCTTTTTTGTGTTCTTATTTTGTTTTGTGCGTTTTCTTCTAGTATGTGATATTTTTTGTGATTTCTTGTTGCCATGGCCCTCGGGCTGCTTAGCAATTAATAAATCTATCTTTCTATCTATAATGTAACTGTATGGCAGTCAGGACGGCTAATGCAGCGTTTACAAGTAGAGGAAAACTTGGAACAGAATCCGTTCCTGGTGACAAGATTATGTTTACACACAGAGGTAAAAAACTGTGTCTTCAAGCAAGAAAATATGATAATGATGAAGTCACTAGCTAACAAAAAAATCTTTTGATAGCATTTATGACATCAGGACGGACGACTGCTGGTCTCAAAAGCCAGCTAGCCTTTTTTAGTATTTTTCACCAGTGCCGCCGACGAAATTCCTTTCAAGTAGATCGGAATTCTTTTCATCTTGAAAGGAATTCCCGTCCCGCTAGACTTTTTTTCTAGTCGTCTTCACCAACGGAATCCTTTCAAGTCGACCGGAATTCCTTTCTACTCGAAAGGATTTCTTGTCCGTGATAACGCTACATAAGGTTCATTCCGCTTTCCTCTCCTCTTGGCGGCTGTATTCATGTGATCGTCCCGAACGGTACAGGCTGTTGATCGGATCGCAGTGAGATCAGGCGAACCACTACAGTCGCTCTGTTATGTTTCTTCTCACCCAGTTACAGCCAGGCTACGAAATGCAACAGTTTATGCTTTCAGTCGGCTTTCGTGACCGTCCAAGGTATCGCAACAGAAGAAGACGAACATAATAAAATAAATAAAAGAGCACATAAAGAGAATTTGGTTTGATTTTTGGGATCCCTTAACGTACGTGGGGGGATACCTATGACATCGATAAAGTGTCCGTCTGTCAGCACGAGATAACTCTTGAAGGGAATGAGAGTGTGTGATGGTGGTGAGGATTGAGGTGTGAAGGGTGTGAGGATCCTTCGAGTCAAGGGAAAGGTCAAGTTCGTAGATGGGCTCGATAGGGGGCATGCTGAATCCGAATATGTAAATGATTTTCTCGTCGGACAAGTAGATCGCCCGGAATCCGGCCGAAACCGGAATATTTGTCAAAAATAAAAGTTTAATCTGAGGTTGATTAGAGGTTCGATTTAAGGATAGGGGGACATGCTGAATAGGAATATAAAAATTATTGTATCGCCGGAGGAGTAGATCACCCGGAATCCGGCCAAAACCGGAAAGTGTGTTAAAAGTAAAAGTTTTCTATGAATTTCATTAGGTGCTCGATTTACGGGTAAGAAGACATGCTGAATTCGTCTATGACAATCGGTTTCTACCTGGAAACACAGTTCGCCACGAATCCGGCTGAAATCGGAAAAATTGTTAAAGTTGGAAGTTTTATCTGAAGTTGATTAGATGATCGACATAGGGGTAAGACAAGTAGTTCGCGTGGAATCCGGCTGAAACCGGAAATTTTTCAGAACTAGGCAGGAACTTTCGTCAAAGTAGATATGACGCAGGCTATAGGGGTAAACACACATGCTAAATCCATATTTGAACTTGGTCTTTTCAGAAGATTACCATTTGCCTTAATCTGTTTCTAAATATTATTATTAAAGTGCTCAAGGAGGGTGGCGAAGACTAGACCTCGGTAAGACCCGATTGTCTGGATCAAATATTGAATTTTTGGGACCCCATCGAAACCTTTGGTCTTGTTATGGAAGAATGCTGACAAACTTATCTTATCGTGGATTATTTCTAATTTATCATTTGTCGAGGAGGGTTAGGCCAATACAACAAAAATAATAAAATGAAGATGGTCTAGAAAAGAATAAAACGAAGATAGTGAGATATTTAAGATGTGTTTGATCCTCCTACCAGTATTTTTGTGTAACATCTGACCTTTTTTCTTATTTATTTATGACCCGCTTCTTATAAACTGGGAGTAATATCTATGTATGTATGTATGTATTGTACATGGAAAGCCCAACGTGCCATGGTATAAAAACTCACCAGTGTTATTTTGCTCTGGTTGGCGCACACGAGAAGAGTGGGGCATTTAGAACAGCTTGTTCAAACAAAAATACCCCTACTGCGTTCTGCAATAACAGTTGGGGTTTTGTTCGTCAATGACGTTACGCCATGTCTGGAAAGTAAATCCCGAATGGAAGGAGCTAGCGCTCCTTGCTAATGGGGGCTTTGATCCCCTGGGGGAGGAAATTATATAGTTTTAATAAAAATATAGGACTAAACACCTTATGTAGTTGAAAACATGGCTCAGAACGTCAGAATGTGTCAAGGAAGAAGAAGGTTATCAGAAAAGGGGTCCTGCCTTTCCTCGTTTTTCGCGGCGGGTTGCGGAGAATGAGCCTTTGGAACAGTTTGTTCAAAGAAATATAACCCAACTGCCTACGTCACTCAAAATCACGGCTTGCAGGTTGTTCGCACGCTGGCTCGGGATGAAATGATGTTAGAATATTTGGTCTTAATTAGATGACAGTGGGATGCGTACGCTCGGACCCTGAAGCAGGATAATATGTGATCGCTTCTTTTTTATTTTTTTTCAGAGAGCATTGGCTATTGCTAAAACTCAAGTAGAAAATGGTGCTCAGATCATCGACGTCAACATGGATGAAGGGATGTTAGATGGTATAGCAGCTATGACGCGATTCCTGAATCTCATATCAAGTGAACCTGATATCTCCCGTGTCCCAATCTGTATAGACTCGAGTAATTTCAAGGTGAGTCATTCAATCAATCAATCAAGTCTAGTTTCAAATAGTATAGAGATAGAGAGATCGGTATATTTCGAAACTATCGTAGCGTAGAGGTCAACATGCGAAATGATTCGGTTGGCTCGAACTCGTTCAGGTGCGTGATGAAAATGTGGACGAGGGATGAATAAAGATGTAAATATATTGCTCAAATAAGGATGTAGTACCCCTCTAAACTTCACTAGAAACCCCGTTTAGAGACATTATGAGCGTGTTCCACCCTTTTAAGATGAGAAGCTATTAGTTACTATTTCCGTTCCAACCTCATGAAAAGCTACAACGCCGACCGTTCCAACCTTCTCAAAATAGTAACTAATAGTAGGCTAACCATTTTCTTACCACGCTCGGGAGCGTAGTAGCATTGTAACTACGATCTCTGCCACGTGATTGGCGTTATGTGAGCCCAGTTGCCCAGTAGTACAGTCAAAACGGATAAGCCAGCTAAATATTATTAGAGCTATATTTCGGCCCTTCTTGGCAAGGGTCCTCTTCAGGCTAAAGCTGGAAAATTAAACAATTTCATTGTGAATTATGGTGGTTACAGACATGTTTGAGTCATTCTGTCCGAAGTTTGAATGAGCAACTTTAGTGTTGCGGCGAAGATATTTTGAACACTCTGTTCGTTCCAGTATCTTAAGATATTCAGATCTCCTGTCAGGTTGGCTTCAAGCACAACCCTTACTAGAAATGTTTTTTTACGATGAAATGGCTAAAAAATATCTTATTTTCCACGTGAAATTAGCGATTTTCCAGCCTCCTGCTCTCCGACGCGGTGGCTGGACGTAAAACATTTGAAACTGAACCCACCATGGTACAAAATTAGGAAACTAAGCAAATAAAATAATTAAAAAACAGAAGATTCTCTTATCCTTATGTGTGAAAGAGTTGTAAGCGGACGCTAAAGATTCCGGCGTTGCGTGACGAGCAAAACTCGGCAAGGCCGAAAAAGCGCTAAAAGTTCGTAGGCACTCAACGAAATCATTGATAAAAGTGGGGATTTTAGCAACTTATAATTCCATAAGGGAGCTAGGATATTATAAAAGGCAGAATGACGAAGAGGGGTCATTTAAGAAGACTTTTGGAGAAGTGCTTAATACTTGAAATTTCCTAGAGTAGGCTACTTAGTACTTTTACTTAAGTAAAAAAATATAAGTACTTGGCACAACACCGGGCTCAAGGAGCATTTAAGAGCGTTTTCCACCCTACTTATCGTAGCTACTACGCATGACGTCACGAATTCTGGCTTTTTGGCGTCAAGGCTGGAGCGAATTTTTCTATTTTCAGCAAAATATCGTGCCACGGCCTGATTCGCCCAATCACATCACAGAGATTGCTATTTACCAAGCTTACTACGCTCCCGAGCGTGGTAAGCAAATAATTACTGTTAGTTACTGTTTCGGCAAGCTTGGAACGGTCAGCGTAGTAACTTTTCACGAGGTTGGAACGAAAATAGTAACTAATAGTTACTATTGTTGGAAGGGTGGAACACGCTCTAAGAAGGACCGAAGTGACGATGGAGTAAATCTCAGCTGACTTATCTGTCTGAATCAGAGTCCGAGTCCATAGCTCTGGCGGAGGGACAGCTCCGTGAAAGACGACTCCGAGACGAGTCCCAGTCCTTGAAAAAGGCGTCTCGAGACGAGTCCAGAGTCCCAGTCCACCAGCTCTGGTCTAAATAGCGCCATCGACCATCATTCATAGTTCAGCCTGGGCTGAAGAAATACTTCCAGCAAACATAGCCTAATCTCTTGTTTTCAATAATTGTCCAAATAATAGTTGTGCATTTACTGATCTTGTACATTTACTTCTTATTGAAAGCTAAGTGTATTTTTTCCTTTTATTTGTGTATTCTGCGATATTTTCCCCTTCTTCAGTGCGTAAATACAATTTCATCATCATCAGTGTCTTCGGCTCTTCAGTGGATGAAAAAAGGTTGTTGTTATCACGATTCTCAGAGAAGAGTTGTTTTTTTTCGCAAAGAGCTTGAGGTCGGATTGTTAGTGCAGCAACTTTTAATTTTTGCAGGTTATCGAGGCAGGCCTCAAATGCTGTCAGGGCAAAAGTGTGGTGAACTCAATTAGTCTAAAAGAGGGAGAAGCGGACTTCTTAAAAAAGGCCAACTACATCAAAAAGCATGGCGCAGCGTTGGTTGTGATGGCGTTCGACGAAATCGGACAGGTGAGGCATGATCAGTAGTTTAGAATGCCCCTGATTTATCATTAGTAGTAATGTGAGGTATTGATCAGTCTATCGAATTGCGATAATCTGTAGGAGAATAATATGCAACAGAACAGGCTTTCGCCTCTAAAGAACTCGTGAGACATTAGTTGCGTTTTTGCAGATACCATGGTAGGTGTTACCGCGGTAACTGGATCTGCAATTAGTCGTTTTTGCAGTTACCGTGGTATCTGATATACGGTTGCTTTGCAAAAACGACAATTGCCGAAATTGCGCTCTTCGAAGTCATCCCAAAAGAAAAACTGATATTCAGTCACATCACTAAGTGCCAAACTTCTTTCCCACCAATTTGACAAAAATTAATGAAAGTGAAATGACTTTCTGATACCACGATCAGTTACCACGGTCGGACCGTGTTATCTGAATATCAGATACCACAGTAACTGGCCAGATACCACGATAACTGCAAAAACGCCTTTTGAGCGTGGTATCAGATACCACGATAACTGCAAAAACGACTTTAGACCGTGGTATCAGATACCATGGTATCTGTAAATACGCAACTATTGGGAGTAATCATGCTGAGCCAAGTTATAAGTCTTACCTATAATACGCTTGAATCTATCAGCATCAACCACATCTTCGGTAAAGCTGTTCCATGGACCGACAATCCGTTTGAACGCGTGCCCCTTATGATGACGGATGATGCTGGATTTTATTGAATTGGTCACTTCATAAGTTGCCGTAACTTCTGCTGTTTTTGCTTGGCGCTGTTTGTGCAAGGCACTGTTATTGCTTTCGCTATTTTTGCCTGTCGCTTGTTTTTCATTGTGCTGTTTTTGCTTTCGCTTTCTTATACCGTTGTTGTTTTTTCCTTTAGCTGTTTTTTTTTCGTTGTTTCGACCGTCTCTGATTACGTTTTTGCTGTTTTGACTTGTTACCGAAAGAGTACAGTTTTTACGAAGTTTACCTGACCCTTTCGACCTTAGCCTCGTTTTTGTTTCAAGTCCACTTCTCGGCCGCTTCTTCCTGGTTCTTTCTATTTTCGTTTTTGCACTGCAGCGCCCTAAGAAGACGGTAGTGCTTCCCGAGGATCGCGAACTTGCTTGCCGACCAGTCCGTGCTTCCATGTGCAAGAATAAATGTAATCCAAAAACGCATCTTGTGCAAAAGCAAAGAAGTGCTGAAGCAGCGATGCAGCAGCACTATTGCAACAAACACTCTTATCTACAACAGCTTGAAGCACTACATTACCAGCGTATCGGTTTCCCCGTGGCGATTTGATAGAATGTTAAAAGATGTGCCGCGGAAACTTCGCTGATCTGCCTGCTGACACAGTCCTTAAAGGACCTCTCGCAGTATTTATTTTTTCAGTTCAAATCAGTTCAGTTTATTTTCAAAATTCCTTCACGGGCAAGCCGAACATTGGATTTTTCGTCATAAATATAGTACCATCAAAATCCTTGTCATAAAAATAAACTTATATACAATTCGAATCACTGTAAGTGATCATTTACAATTACACTTATATCAGAACTGAAAATCAAATAACTATAACATAAACAAGAGTTACGACGAATTATGCATTTTGTCAGAACTAGGATTCAACAATTATAAAATAAGCACGAATTACGATGAATCATACAAGAATTACGATGAGTTATACATTTCGACGAATGACGGTACGAAGCTTTTTCTGTATCTGTCATGAGATGCAGGAACAGGATGTAGCTTAGGAATCGGCTGCGAAACCATTCGCGCAGGTCTAGGCCTAACGGGTTCAAACTCAGGCGGGAAAATGTCTCGCAGACGAGGATTCTCAAGCGTCTTAACTCCAAATTTAAGGCACATTTTTTCCCGACGTTGGGCCAAAGATTCCAGCTTGAAACTCCGAAGAAGCTCAATGTATGGCACCTTTGGCGATTTGGAAGTAACAAGGAGGGCTCGGAATTGCAATCTCTCCAACGAATTCGACTGATCCCGTGTCAAACCGAAGTGCCATATCTGACAACAATATTCTAAAGTGGGGCGGATAAAAGAAAATAAATTTTTTAAAAGGTGCTCAGTAGGGACGCCGTAACGGGATAATAATTTTAGGGATCGGATTGCCATATTACCCTTTTTAAGCATGCTGTCCACTTGTTTGATCCATTTTAAGTCATGGGTAATATGGATCCCCAGTAACTTTATGTGTTTCATACACTGGGCAGTGGGGAGGGGACGGTAAAAGTCCGGCATACTTTTTAAAATTGATATAGTTAGAACCAACGACTTATCCATGTTGACGGCCATGTCATCCATAAGCTGCCTCATCACAGACATCATCGATGATAACCTTAGCGCTGCTTTTAATATTCCTTCTGCACACTTCAAGGAGCGATAGGTCGTCCACGAATTTCCACCTATCTGCGAAAGAAAGAGCGAGCTCATTGACCATAACCAAAAAAAGGAGCGGTCCCAACAGAGTACCCTGGGGTACACCGCAAAAAATAGGTAAAATATCTGAAAATATCGTTTTGTACTTAGTTTGTTGTGTTCGGTTTGACAGAAATTGTGCAACAATTCGTACCAGAAACGGCTCAATTTTAAATTTATATAGGAGTTTGGCAATGAGCTTGCTGTGATTAATTAAATCAAACGCTTTTTTTAGGTCTATAACTAAATTAATCCATATATTTGGATTATCTAAATTCTTTAAGTATTCTATCTAGCAAGCTAACTAAGTAATGTGCTGTTGATGTTTTTGGCAGGTTACCAAACTGCTTCGGGTCAACAAGTCTCAAAATTGTTTCTTTTAACCATGATGAAAGGAACTGTTCGTAAACTTTACTAAAAACAGGGGTCATAGTAATTGGGCGCACACCAGTAAAATCACTAGGGGAATCTTTCTTCGGAATAGGTGTTACATAACCAGTTTTCCAAACTGACGGGTACTCACCTGATTCTGTTATTTTATTAAAAATATGTGAAAGGGGACTACTAATTTTCTTAGGGAAAGCTTTAACCAGCTCAACGGGAATATCTACGGGTGTTACACTCGTTTTCTTAAGCCTTCTTAATTTTTTAGTTACTTCATCTTGACTAATTTTAGGGAAATCAATATCAGGTGGGATTTGGGGAATTTCTTCGTGGGGGAGGGGAGGGAGAGTTTGAACTAAAGCAGCAAGGTGAGCATTTAATTTATTTGCCGTTTCCTGTTCACTTTCATCAAGGTTAAAATCAAGTCCCTTCTGAACCTTCACCATCATTTTCTTCACTCCATTATACCATTTTCTATGGTCAGACTGGTTCAGTCTGATTTGCGTAGTGGTTTTTGCGGCATTCCTCGTCATTTTGCGAATCTTATTTTTCAGTCGTTTTGCTTGGTCATTCTTACCAGCTTTAATTAAACGCAGTTTTTCCTTAATAAGGTATTTCACGGCCTTCACAATATAAGGCCGGTCAGAGGAATGTCGCTTCACCTTCTTCTCAGGAAAGCACTCTTGGTACTTTGCTAGTAGGATTTCCTGTAGAAAAATAGCTTTACTATTGGTATCCTTTGCAGATGAAACTGAATCCCACTTTTCTTCACAAATCCATGCGCCAAATTTTAGCATACCCTCATCGGTGATTGGTCGACTTGTAGTTTCTGTCGTTGTGTACTCAATAGTGACTCTACTGCGCGGGTTTAATTCTAGCGTAAAATGGTAGCTACCGCCAAGTGGGGAACCTGGGATCGGATCATCATAAAAATCAAACATGTTAGTCGAAATCACATCTAGTGAAGTGTCACCCCTCGTTGTAGGACACTTCACCAACTGTTTAAGACCTAGGCCTCTATTAAGATGATCAAGGCGTAACTCGTTACCATCACCAATCATAAAAATTCCACAACCTGAAAATTTCCCAGAAACGTAGTCAGCACTCAGTTGGAGTTTCTCTAGAAAATCAGAACGTGCTTGTACATTCTGACCTGGTGAATAATAAAACGCACATGACTCCGTTGAATTGGCGGGGGAGCCGTTTCGGTTTCAAATATATCCACATTATCTCATCATGATCTTGAAGGCAAGGGACATCCACCATGCGGGAGTTGATCTTTTCATGTACATATAAACCGATTCCGCCGCCTTTCTTTCCAAGGATATGGTCGTCTGGTCGGAACTTCATGAAAGCATTAAAACCTGAGATGTTTAATAACTCGGGGTTTTGCTGGTGGATTTCAGTGACCACTAGTACTGAAGCCCACTAGTTACTATTCAACTTACAGTATTTTGAAATATGTGAATACTTTAAAACCAGGCTGTTCTTTCAACAAATGGTTTTGGGTGTTTTAAGCCTTTTCCGAGACCCGTTGACTTACATTGAAAGCAGGGAAAAAATTTACATAACCGGTTTTTCTTAAAAAACTTCTCGCAGACAACCGTCGACAGCGTGATACACATCGAAGTTAGCAAAAAACGGCAAATGAGAAAATCAGCGTGGTTTTGTTAGACCAGTGGTTCCCAACCGGGGGTACGTGAGACCCTCGTCAGGGGTACGCGAAGGTATGTCTAAATTTCGAAAATTCCGTCTTACGAAGGTTCAGAGAAACAGCGCAAGTGTTTTTCCGACCCTTGACTAGTTTGCGGACGATAATGAAATTGAAACTGAAACTGACAACCTTGCAGCCTCAAGTATCCCATTTATTTGTATATATTTTTACGCATTAATCCCATGATCCCTCTTTGGCGTTTTGATCTTGTCAGATCTTAGTAGAATAGTAGAACAATGATTCTTCAAAAAGGGGTACGCAACTTTTTTGAACCTTAATTTGAGGTACGCGGTACGGAAAAGGTTGGGAACCACTGTGTTAGAGGGCTAGAATGTACCGTACGAAATTGGGGTCTCCGGGTTTAGAAATATATGGAGCGATTATGGAAGCAGGTTGCGTTAGTATTATAGGTAAGATAGTTCTAGCTTTAACTTTAACAAAAGTGGTCAACGCGGACATGACTTCAAGCTGTGTAGCTGGCGATTACCATAAGACATTGGCAGATGGTATTTCCGGAACATAGTGATGAGCTGGTTGGAACGCTAATATAGTAATAAGCTATTCCGTCAATAAGTAAGTAAATAATTTTTAACCTGCCATTTTCAAAAGCGGAGTAATTGAAGAAAAGAAATAAAAACACATTTAAAAAGACACACAGAATTGTTAATCTTCGGCAAGGAACTAGTGAAGAACGTCGTGCTCTGGTTTGGCTCAATGGTCCGTGATTTAGGTTAGAAACAAAACCTAACAAAAAAAGCACTAAAATAAAAAATATTAACCAATCTCTCATCAACTCATTTGATAATAATAATGAGAAAAAATAAAAAGTAAATAGGAAAAAAATACAAAAAAAAACTGAAAGGGTGTGTCAGACGGAAAGTGCGTGAAAATGACCGTGTATATAGTATATATAGACAAATGTTTAGAATTAAGAAGGAGTCTGACTGTTTAAGTTATATTTTTGTTTTTGTTTTTTTGTGTATATGGCTCTTGGGCTTTTGAAATACACTGATCTATCTACCTATCTATAACCTATCCAGAAATCTGGTAGCCTACTACAATGGCACAAAGGTAGCCTATTGCTAAGCTAGATCGGATAATGACGAAGAAACTTCCAAAAGTTTGGCACTTCTCTGTGAAAATGGGATTACGGCATAATTTTGATAAATGGAGCAGGTGCTTTGCATACTTAAAATAGCACGATCTCATATTTTGGATCTCCTTCTTTCGCAGAAGATGAGTTCCACCAGAACGAAATAGAAAAGTTTTTTTTTTCAACAATTACTTGGACAGTATATCCGCAGAAAGAATCTGTAGCGAACATAGTTTTGGACGAACTTCTTAGAGGCTTATGGCCTATTTTGTGCATTGGATTATATTGATGTTGTTATTATATTTTTGTGTATCCTGTTTGCATTTTATTCTTGATCTTTATTCTTTCAGGCAGCTGACATTGAACGGAAAGTAGAGATCTGCAAACGTTCTTACGATCTCTTGGTTCAGAAAGTGGGGTTCGAACCTAAGGACATCATCTTCGATCCCAACATTCTCACAATTGCTACCGGTATGGAGGAACACAACGACTACGCTATCAATTTCATTGAAGCTGCTAAGAAAATCAAGGTGAGAACGCGAGACTGTTGTCGATCTTGAATGTTGACCTTAAAGTAGCATCGATATTTCACAGTCAATTCAAATACTTAACGTAAGCTTAGATCTATGTTGTTATATTGAGAATGTGTTATTGAGATAAGTTAATTGTTGTTAGTTAATGCGGACGGCTTTCGGTTTATAATCTGGTTTTCAAGATAGTGGACCTGTGGGAATTGAGAGTATTCGGTCCGGCATCTTTCCTTGGACTGATATCACTTTTCCTCGGATCGTGTTATCTTTTAGTTTTATTTTTTTTTTTTTTTTTCATTATTGGTTGCTTGGTTGGTTTCACCGGGTTTTGACGGGAGAACACGCATATTTCCATTAGCATAAACGGTCCGGGGTTACTGAATCATAAACGTTATATCTAGTTAAAGAAGTATTTCCATCCCATGCATTACGAATTTGTCTTCGCCACTGGGCTCTGGAATTTTTGTTATTTGTTTTGTCATTAAAAAGAACCTGAACCTGAATATTAGTTGCGTTATTGCAGATACCATGGTATCTGATAGCACGGTCTAATGTCGTACCTGGCGAGTTACCTTGGTATGTAGTAGTTAGATACCACGATTCCGTTCCGTAGTAACTGACTGTGTTACACGAAATATCACTTGACTTTCATCAATCACCAACACGAGGGTAGGTTTTGTCAGAGTGGTGGGAAAGAAATTTGGATATTTGAGTGGATGTAAGTAGCCTATTTCTTCGAGGATGATTTCTGAAATCGAAAATTCAGCAAATAATGTTTTTGCAAAGCAACCGTAGTATCATTACCATGGTAACTGCAAATACCGCAAATTGCAGATCCAGTTACCTGCAAAAACGCAGCTGTTGTATTTCTGCTAATCCCACACCATTTACTGCTTCTTAGTAAATAGCGTTTTACCTCCTGCTGGAGACGGAGTTTAAGTATATTTCCTACCGATAGTTACTAGATGATATTTTAGTAAAATTTGGTAGAAGGGAACACCTTAAAGGGTACAATTTGGTTAGCCTATTATAGATGATATTTTTAGTAAATTTTGGTAATAACACCGTAAAGGGTAGATAGATAGATTGATATTGTTACTGATACAACTCGTAGCGCCGAATTGGCACTAAATATGTCGACCATTACATTCAACGGGTTATAGTAACTTGAATATATACAATCATTTCACAAAAAATATGTTACTTATCACATGTACACTCATCTCTTCACTCTGCCACATACCGCATTGCATCCGCATTCCATCTAGGAAGAAGATTTTTTTTACCCTTAGCCCCCTTTCTTTTTTTTAATGTTTTTTTTTATCTTGTGCATTTACTACATTATTGAAAGCTCGTAGTATTTTTTCTTTTTATTTGTCTGTACTGCGCTATTTTCCTCTTAAGTGCGTAAATAAAATTCCATCATCATCATCGTCATACGGTGCACTGTCCTTGTTCCCGGAGACTACTTGGGAGTCTTCATTCAGTTTATTTACTTCAGGATTGCACAGTCTCGAACTTTCTTGATAATTGCCCGAGTCTGGGATTCTGAGATTCATAAATTCCTTCCCTGAGCACATTGAATCTTCCCTGAGTAATTAGCACTGTTATATTTCTGAGCTTCAAATTTCAACTTGTAAACAGTTAATCCTGTTTTAATTAATCCTATTACTTAGGATGTCTTGCTCGGAAGTGTTCCACATAGAACAGAAATGTTTGATGCCTGAAATCTTGTCTTACTTTGAAAGTGAAGTCACAACAAATCCTGGGTTTGTACGATGCAGTGGCTGAAGATGTGATTAGGTTCCAGTTTTGATGGCAGCCTTTAAAGGACAAATCGCACTACTGTAATACGGTAGAATCGACGTACCTTTGGACTCCTGGTCCTGTACTATATTCGGTAGCGTGGGGGAGGGTCGTGGGGTCTATCTACTAGGGCGTTATAGAGTCAAACGAACTAGAGTGCGAGTATAGGTTTAATAACTGTCACGACTTACTTAAAACATGGAGTGCGTACACTTGTAATTCCACTATAACACTGTTGAATCTGTCATTGATTACAATGGACTTAAGACTGGCTTAAGACCGACTGATTTCCTTAATACATATATATTGGTTCTTATATACCTGCTTTTACTTAAATCGTTTCCTCATCCACTTAAATTGTCTCCCCTTTTACTTAAATCGTTACCACTCTGTGACAGTGTAAAAACAGCTCTTGAAAGCAAGAAATACTAAAAACACTGCGTGAGGGAATTTCGAGGAGCGCTGAGGAGCGGCTCCCCTCACTACACTACATAGTGTTTCTGCTCTGATGTTCAGAAATAGTTGACTACTTTACAACCAAACTATGGTCACAGAAACCTACACATGGCTTCGACTGTTTTTAGCCTCTTTCCATGTCCCTTGCCTTGGATGACCTTCTTGGCAAAATTTGCATAACCGATATGCGGACGAATAAGCTCCTCGGAAAAATTGATCGGGCGCATGATACATCACGTAAAGAAAACTATCGTTGCAAGCGTGACGTGCTAATTGAGGGATACGATACACGGATGAAATGGATGAGCTCGGGAACGAAAATTGGTGGAAATACTACTGAAGTAGAATGAATTACTATCATAAGTACAACGTGTCCTTTAACAAAAATATCTTAACAGGAAGTCTGTCCAGGATGTCGGATCAGTGGTGGAGTCTCAAATATTTCCTTCAGCTTCCGTGGAATGGAAGCAGTCAGAGAAGCCATGCATTCCGTCTTCTTGTATCACGCCATCAAGGTAAGAAGAGGAATTGTCTTTCATTCAAGTTTAACTGAAGAGGCAGGTTATTTTTACTCGTGTATCGTTCATTATCAGGAATTCTCTACGAGTGTTTGGAATATAGTCCCAAGTAAAGTTCGTGAAGCCCCGCACCTTGCTGCATTTAAGTCCACAGTGAAAAGGTTCTTCCTCGCAAAAGAGAAAGCAAGAGCCAGTCGTTTTCTTTTCTTTCTTTTTTTTTCTTTTTCTTTAGTATTTGTTTTAGTAATTAGAAATGTAGTGTTAGTAGTAGTAATTATTTTTCATTGGTTAATAGATGTGAATTTTGTTTTTCGCCTGTTATTTAACAAGTCGCCCGGGACTTTCCGTGCAGGCGATGCAGATTATGTGGTATATATTTGTTTGTAAGAAACATAATCTAATCTAAAAAAAAATCTTTACATCTGGTTTTAATACACGGAAATGTCTTGACTCATCTGAAGGATTTGTATTTTTTCACCGGGGGCTCTAGTAATAACGTTCAAAGTGTGCGCTGCTTGCACGACAACCCAAAGTTCACCCAGACGCGGAAAATTTGAATTTCAACAAAGCTGCATTTCCAGGGTTTAAAGATGCTATGCTCGGAAAAATTACGACTGCACTGTCAGAAGTTTCATAACAGATTGCGCATAACACTTTCAAGAATATCACCTTTTCACTTACAAATAAAGTGTTATGACCAATTAAGTTTACACTATTTCGTGCCTAGGTCTCCAACAACACCTTCAATTGGTAAAAATACTAACGGGAACGAAAGAAACATAACATATAACATCCCAAGTGTTATCTGTTGAAACCGCGCATCCTGCTGTTGTTGTTATGTAACTTCTGACAGTGTAGTATTTTTACCTATTGAAGGTGTTGTTGGAGATCTGGGAACGAAACTTAATTGTAAGTGAATTCTTATGAAAAGGTGTTATTCTTGAAAGTGTTATGCGCAATCTGTTATGAAACTTCTGTCAGTGTGGAAGAAGTAGGAAAACGATGTTAAGATAAGTCGTGCAAGAAATCTACATTTTTATTTTGTTTTTCGGCAATTTCTGCGTGAAAACTTCTTTTTCGTAAATCGTTTCTGTCAAGCATACAACAAAGGGACAAGCGCATATAGGTACCACAAATCTGACAAGAAGTCCGCTATCCGAAAATCGATTATTAGTGAATAGCGGAGCAACAAAGTAACGTATTTTCATCTCATCTACGAGCCTATTTAAGCGAATAAGTGATGGGTATTTCTTCTTGCCTACAAGCATATTTAAGCGATGGGTAACTAGGTTGTCTTATCTCAGCCCTTTTCGGTTAAACTTTATGACGATTGAGTAGCATATCACTATTTAGGCATCCGAAGCCCAATGGCATAAACTAGTTCTCTCCCCACACTGGAACATTAATATCCGCAGCATCCTCATAATTTGCGCACACATGTGATACATTTTTTTCATCAAACGTCTGACAACGCCGTCCAGATTTTGTGACACCCTTAGTGCGCTGTCAGAAGTTTCATAACAAACCAGGGTTCGTGCGGCTCTGGAAATCAGGGAAAAGTCAGGGAACTTTTTCTTGGTCAGGGAAATCAGGGAAAATCGTGAAAAGTCGCAGAAGGTCAGGGAAATTAATAGTTGCGTTTTTATGATACCATGGTATCTGTTACCACGGTAACTGGATCTGCAATTAGTCGTTTTTGCAGTTGTCGTGGTATCTGATACACGGTGCTCTGCAAAACCGACTATTGCCGAAATTGCACTTTTCGAAGTCATCCCAAAAGAGAAACAGATATCCAGTTACATCACTAAGTGCTAAACTTCTTTCTCACCAATCTGATAAAATTTGATGAAAGTGAGATGACTTTTCAGATACCACGACCAGTTATCACGGTCGGACCGTAGTATCTGAATATCTGATACCACGATAACTGGCCAGATACCACGATAACTGCAAAAACGCCTTTTGACCGTGGTATCAGATACCACGATAACTGCAAAAACGACTTTAGACCGTGGTATCGCGAAAACGCAACTAATGAAAAAGTTCAGTCTATACTTATGCATCGGTTTTTTTTTTACTGGAAGTTTCTTTTTCGTCGGTTCTCTACCCAAAGTTTATCAGTTGATAACTCTGTTCTTTGAGCCGTCCCAGTCTGTGCTTCAACGTATGCGACGGCTTGTTTGTTCAGGAAGAAGTCGAATGAATCTTTGCTATTGTATGAGTCATATCGTAGATTTTGGCGGCATTTTTCACTGAGGTAATCAAAAGGTGTTGGAAAACTGCTGGAAAAGGTCAGGAAAAATCACCAAATAAGGTCAGGGAAGTCAGGGGAAAACGTGGAAGAGCAAGCGCACGAACCCTGCAAACGCATGTATGCACGTCCTTGTGTTAAACTTTATGAGAATATATCTGTTATTACACATTTAAATGTTATCTTTTTTGCGAAACATAACGCTTAAAAGGGTCATAACGGCTACATTCCCATGACGTTTACCACAATGGTGCACAAAAAGGTGTTATCTGTTATCAAACGCCAGTTGGTGAGGTTACGATCAACTAAATTCGTTGCAAAGAAGGGCGGAGTCCGCCTTTATCGGAAAATGGATTTTTACCAAAACAGGAAAATGTTCGCATCCGGTTTATTCTTACCTTGTCTCTTTGCAGGCCGGTTTGGATATGGGAATAGTAAACGCAGGCGCACTTCCCGTCTATGACGACATCAGCCCCGAACTGCTAAAGATGTGTGAAGATCTGATTTGGAACAGAGATCCTAACGCCACGGAGAAGCTTCTCGAATATGCGCAGAAGCATGGAAAAAATGCCGCTGCCGCCGTCGTGGCTGACGAGTGGCGCTCGAAGCCAGTTGAGGATAGGCTAGAATACTCCCTCGTTAAGGTAAGAATCTGGCACATTTTGAAAAAAAAAACCTGGGGAACACGTCTCCTATAGCAAACTTTTGTGAGTCCAAACGTAAATCGAAGACTGACATTTTGTCGAGCATAATATTGCTTTCACGTTGAAGCGTAAGCCTTTCACTCTGAACTACGCGATTCGCGCGCTACGTTTGCGATGAGGCAACACAATGCAGTTTCAGTTGAGTTGAGTTGAACACTGCATGGAGGCACAAAGCTGAAAGTCAATTTGCCGCTTGAAAGTCTTTACGAGACGTATCATGTTCCTGATCATTGTTTACGAGGAGCTTATTCGTCCGGAGACCTGTTATGGAGTTTCGCCTAGGTTATCATCCACGGCAAAGAATATTGTAATTTTCTGGAAGCATAGCGTCGTTGGAAAGTGGTTAACCATCTCAGGACATCTGAGCAGAAACACTATAAAATGCGAGGTGTCTTTTACACAGAATTTCCTTCTTTTAGGGGATTGACAAGTACGTAGTCGAGGACACGGAAGAGGCGAGATTGCGTAATGACAAATATCCGCGCCCTCTGAACATAATTGAAGGACCACTTATGAAAGGCATGGGTGTTGTTGGAGATCTGTTCGGAGCTGGAAAAATGTTTTTGCCGCAGGTAAGCTTTTGAAGTCGAGGAAGATATCACTTATAATTTTCAATGGTAGTGGGTACATAACTATGCCTCAGTTTTTCGAGCCTGTTACGAACAAAACCAATGGTTTCTCTGTGATCTGAAAAAGGGAATATATGTTTGACTTCTTGATCCAGATAATCCAGATTTGAATGTCTTTGTAAGGTTCCGTTAATACGTACCCGATGAAAAATTGTAGCCTGCGTAGTTGTACGAAAAAAGTTGCATGTGTTGATATGTAACAGTAAAGAATAATATCATTTAATGTGCCTCGGACTGGGCCAATCCTAAGCAGTAGTATCCAGTAGCATCCTGTCTTGCTATAGTTGCATCCAGTCTTGCTAATAGTAGAATGCAGTAACACGGTCGCCTTTAAGTAGAAGCATGTAGTAGCATCAGTTAGTACTGCATGCTACTTTTTAGGGATCCCAAAACGTAAGTTGAAAGATACCTATGATATCGCAAAAGTTGTTCGTCTGTCCGTCTGACCGTCTGTCGGCACGATAACTCTCGAAGGGAATGAGATATTTTGATGAAACTTGGTGAAAAGATTCTTTGGGACAAGGGTAAGGTCAAGTTCGTAGGTGGGCTTTGTAGCCCTACATTTAGGGGTGGGGGAGGGGATTCAAATTAAGGGGCAAACAAAATATTTTTAAACAGCTAATTTGATAGCCGATTATGGGATAAAAAGACATGCTGAACACGATGATGAAAACCATTTTCTCGCCGGACAAGTAGTTTGTCCAGAATCCGGCAAAAACCGGGAAGTTGGTCAAAAATAAAAGTTTCATTTGAAATTGATTAAATGTTCACTTTAGGGGTATATGACATGCTGAACACTTATGTGAAAAGCATTTTCTACCCGGACTATAAGTTCGCCCGGAATCCGGCCAAAACCGGAAAATTTGTCAAAAGCAAAAGTTTTATTTAAAGTTGATTAGATGACAAATTTAGGGGTAAGAAGAGACGCTGAGTCAGGTTATGACATCATTTTTTACACGGACATATAATTCGTCGGGAATCCGGTTAACCGGAATTTTTTTTATAATTTAAAGTTTTATATGAAGTTGATTATATGTTCTTTATAGAGATAAGGATAAACGCTGAACTCGTTTCTGAATTTTCTCTTTTTGCTGGACAAGTAGTTCGCTCGGAATTCGACCGAAACCGGAAATTTGACAGAAGCAAAGCGGGAAGTCGGTCAGTGTCGTCAAAACGGATATATCAGTATATCTGAACTTGGTTTTCTCTGATGATTAGCCTGGCGAAGACAAAACCCAATTGTCTGGATCGAATATTAGATTTTTGGGATCCCACAAGTTCTCATACTTAATCAACTTCTTAACCAGGTCGATTAGATAATTGTGTTCTGTCTTGGATTTCCGGATTACGACTGGATTGTCATTACGAGTGTTCGAAGAGACAGTCGGCCTATTTCTGTGATTTCTGTTGTTACTATTGTTTAAGTTTAACCGAATAGGTCTGAGATGCGACAGCCAAGTCACACTTGATTTATTTACTTAAATAGGCCTGAAAGCCCGATAAAAATGCGTTACTTCTTTTTCCCGCTATCCATAGATAATAGATTTCATCGAATGAACTTATTCTTTCGGATTTTTGGTATCGCTATGTGCTTGTCCCTCTATGTTTGAAATAATCAGCAACTACAAAGGTAAGCCATTGCCGAAAAATAGCACATAAGTCGTATTCTCGCCGTTCCCCGAGGACTCCTTGGGGAATCGAAGAGAACGGCGAGAATAGAGGGAGTCACTCCACGCGGACTCCGCATCCAGAAACAGCGAGAACACGGGGAATGCTTCCAAAATGGATTTTGTTCGAAACAAAAATATGCAGTTGACGAAATTAGTCCGGATCCACTTTATTTTTGGTTTTGTTAATTCTGATTGTTTTTAATTAATTTTACGTTGCATCAACACCAGCAAAAATTGATTCCTCTGCAAATTTGAAAGGGATTCCTTTTTGATGACGGTGATGATGATATGAGTATGCCCCGTCCGTGGGAACTCGCGAGAATACGGGAAGTGAGTCCCTGGGACAAACAAAAACGCGGGGACTCCTCAAGTGGAGTCCTCGGGGAACGGCGAAAATACACCTATATAACAAAAAGACATATCTTATCCTAACTTGCCTACTCCCTTCAGAGGAGTTTCTTCATCCAGTTTTTGCAGCTTATGTTGCGTCTGTAACCTGTCCGTAACACATTAGTTGCGTTTTTGCAGATACCATGGTATCTGATACTACGGTCTAGAGTCGTTTTTGCAGTTATCGCGGTATCTGATACGACGGTCAAAAGGCGTTTTTGCAGTTATCGTGGTGTCTAGCCATTTACCGTGGTACCTGATATTCAGATATCACGGTCTTACCGTGGTAACTGGTTGTGGTATCTGAAAAAGTCATCTCACTTTCATCATCACCAACAATAGAGCCTAGGTTTTTATCAGATTGGTGGGGAAGAAGTTTGGCACTTAGTGATGTGACTGGATATCAGTATTTCTTTTTGGATGATTTCTAATAGCGCAAGTTGTCGTTTTTTCAAAGCAACCGTAGTACCCGTAGTACCGTGGTATCTGATATTCAGACGGTCAAAAGGCGTTTTTGCAGTTATCGTGGTAACTGATCGTGGTAGGCTATCTGACAAAGTCATTTCACTTTCATGAATTTTTGTCAAATTAGTGGGAAAGAAGCTTGGCACTAAGTGCTGTGACTGGACTATCAGTTTTTCTTTTGGGATGACTTCAAAAAGCGCTATTTCGGCAATTGTCGTTTTTGCAGAGCAACCGTGTATCAGATACCACGGTAACTGCAAAAACGACTAATTGCAGATCCAGTTACTGTGGTAACAGATACCATGGTATCTGCAAAAACACAACTATTGAAATGCAGGCTTTTGCTGAAATTCAAATTCTTCGCATGTGGGTGAATTTTGGGTTGTCGTGCAAGCAGCGCACATTCTGAACGTTATTGCTTGAGCTCCGGGTGAAAAAATACAAAATCTCTTAGACGAGTCAAAAATAATTCATTGTATTCAAATATCAGATTTAAAATAAGCTTTAACTCTTTTCATTTTCTAGGTCATCAAGTCTGCTCGCGTCATGAAGAAAGCAGTTGCTCATCTCATCCCTTACATGGAAGAGGAAAGACTCGCCAATGGTGGAAAAGCAGAGGTAAATATCTTGCCTCATTTTAAAGTCCGTATCAGAACCCTGGACGTACTAGTCCTAATCCAGTCTTCAGCTCCTGCTTGACACAAATTTACCCTCTCACAGTACCAGTCAGTGTTGCAAGAAGTACTTCAGATGTGTATACTTAATTATAGTACTTGAGTTGTAAGTACATGACCTGAACTTAACTAGTACTTTAAGTGGTGCGGACTAATCCAGTCTTCAGCTCCTGTTTCACACAAATCTACCCTCTCGTTTCGGTTACCACAGTACCAGCCGGTGTTTCAAGAAGTACTTCAAATGTGTGTATAAGTAGTACTTGAGTTGTCAGTACATGATCTGAACTTAAGAAGTACTTCAAGTACTGCGCATTTTTAGTTCTTGCACGCTGAGAGAACATAGTCTTTGCAGCTTTGAATTAATCTAGCGCCATCTAGTAGTAGGCTATGCCCCATGAAAAATGTGTAGCCTGCGTAGTAGTATGGTAGTAGTACGAAAACGTTGCATGTAATAGTATGTAATAGCAAAAAATACTATCATTTAATGTGCCTCAGACTGGTCCAATCTTATGTAGTAGTATCTAGTAACATCCTGTCTTGCCATAGTAACATCCAGTCTTGCTAATAGTACCATATAGTAGTATGCAGTAACACGGTAGCCTCGAAGTAGAAGCATGTAGTAGCATCTTTAGTACTGCATGCAACTTTTTCGTACTACTTCATAGTACTATTTTGAGATAAATTTTTCATCGGGCGTACCAAGGATGCTGTGTACTTCACAGACTGCCAGAGTTCCATCGCTTTTCAAAAGGCTTTTAGTTGAGTCGATGTGATCTTAGCAAACTGTACTTGAGACAGTACTTGAAAATTGATCGCTATTTAAGGCTTCAAGTTTCTAGTTATTATACTTAAATAATAAGTATTAAATACCCAGGAAATATGTACTTAAGTAAATCCCAGGTACTTTGATTTTGTACTTGAAGTACTTCCCAGCACTTGTACCAGCCAAGATCTTAGGCTTGAAACATTATTATGTCCTAAAGTAAGGCATATTTCTAGATAAGGTGATGAGTTTAAGGCACATTTCTGTACAAAGTAGTTCATTACTTACTTGTTACATTTTTTTTTTCTCCTAGGATACAGCATACCAGGGCACAGTCTTGCTAGCAACGGTGAAGGGAGATGTTCACGATATTGGGAAGAATATTGTTGCTGTTGTCCTTGGTTGCAACAACTACAGAGTTGTTGATATTGGAGTGATGGTGCCTTGTGACAGAATATTGGAGAAAGCTTTGGAAATAAAAGCAGGTAAAAGCCTTGTTTATAATGATTGAAAGAACTCTTCGTATCAGATAATGTTTCCGCTGCGAAAAACTGAAGATTAAAAGATAACGGGTGTATGCACCCACTCAGTATTTACGGAACAGAATCGGGGGGTTTGTTTGGCGCAGTGGCTGAGAGACGGAAGTTCCTATCATTATCAGTTCTTGGGTGGCAATGTTCAGTTCATCTTTGAAAGATTCCAGTCGATCAAACGATACGAATATTTCAACTTATTGACCCCTTTCAAGCAGTTAGTTTAGATAGCCGTTCATCACCCTTCTGTTTTTCAGACGTTGTCGGGCTCTCCGGTCTGATCACCCCTTCGCTTGATGAGATGGTTCACGTTGCGAAAGAAATGGAACGTTTGGGTTTAAAGCTGCCGCTTTTAATTGGTGGAGCCACGACCTCCCGCGCACACACGGCTGTTAAGATCGCACCCTGTTACGGCTCTCCCGTTGTCCATGTCCTAGACGCTTCGAAGAGCGTCGTTGTGGTAAGTGTTTTTGCTGTACAGTCTTTATTCCTCCAGCACCTCGGTCACAAGACTTCAGCACCGTTACCTTTCGAGAAAAGTTGAGCTGCCAAATTTGAAATTGCGCCAAAACATACGTTTTCTGCAGGGGGAGGCTTCAGGCATCAAATGTTCTTGGGATATATAAAAACACGTTTCAAGTAGGAAAGAAAATAACAACGGGACAAGAAATTTGATATATTTGCAATGATTAATTGTTTGCAAGTTGACATTTGCTTGCTGCTCTTTATTCACAGACTGTTCAACCTCATCGATGGAATTTAGGAGCTCCGGCGTCGTGGAATCGGGAGACAAGAGTGACAAGCGGTGAGCAGAGGGGTTAGAGAATCTGCAATAATAAACCCGAAGAAAGTAAATGCATGTGTAGTTTGGTCATTTTTGTTTACACTTCAATCAATCAATTAATCAAATTATTGAAAACCAAACAGCTTAAAGCTGAAAGAGGTTATCGAAATCAATTAGGAGAAGCAGACGAAGACATGCGAAATGTTAGCAAATGATGTTAAAACAATAAAAAACAAATTGAACGAAATACAAGTCTAAATGTCGCGAGATAAAAGTCAATAAAAAAAAAGCTGTCTAATATTGACGAGAAAAATTGACAGGATAAAGCAAAAACCGACTGCCAGTGCTCCTCTCAGACCGACGCGCGAACGACGGGAGGGGGAAGGGAGCAAACGGCACTTTGGAGGAAGGAAAGTTTACACGTATCAGGAAATAGAGTGTACAGTTCGTTTTAAAGGACCCCTCTTGCTTTTCACTGTTGTATCACCCCCAGTGGTGACATACATGGTCCACTGGCCTTTGAAATCTTTCCCTTTACAAAATCCTAACGAATCGTTTATCTTAATTTTTCAGCGCTTGCCGAAATTTGTCTGGGTTGCCAGACAATAACTTTGTTTTGTCTTGAGACGTCGGCGAACGGGTGCTGCCAAACCTGATTTCGTCACTGTATTAGTGCGGCCGCGCTCGTGGGGTGCTATGATTTCTCAGCATTTAACCACGGCACGCGTTTGTTTTAAATTTGTTGCGGTAAAAACAGTTATTTTTGCGCGAAGCTAGCTGGCCGGAGTCGGCAAGTGGTAACTAGATACTCCCTTAGTTGGACTAGGCAAGTATGAATATTTTTGAAAAACCCTCCTTTCGGAGATAATTTCGTAAACTACATTGGCCTGACATATCACAAAAAATCAACGAAGTTTGGTTTTATTGGTTGTTGATCTTCATCCTTGTTTTGGCATTTCTCCTCGAAATTTTCTGTCTGCGCTGAAGAAGGGAGGCGGTTGTCCTCCCGAAATATTCGCCTTTTATTTCAGTATATTCGTTGGTCTTTACAAACCTGATTTTCGTTGGTTTCTTCGATGATTTTTTGTGACTCCTTTCGGGCCATTTTATCGTGGAAAAGCTATTTCTAGTTAGAACTATGTTTTAAGAAGAAAAGCGTATTTTTAGCCCGTCTTTAACACAGCCGATTTTTCAGACTTCGAACCTTCTCGACATGTCCAGCCGTGACGATTTCCTCGACGACCTCCGCGAGGATTATGCCGAAATCCGGCGAGATCATTACGCCAGCTTGAAAGACCGGAAATATCTGAGCCTGGATCAGGCGAGGAAAAGGGCCCTCCAGTGCACATTCGTTCATGAATTGGCCCCTGTCATGCCCACGTTTTTAGGAGTTAAAGTGATAACTGAAGAGTTGGAAAATCTGAGGCCTTATATTGATTGGAAGCCCTTCTTTGATGTTTGGCAGTTGAGAGGGAAGTACCCGAACAGAGGATATCCGAAGATTTTCAATGATAAGACAGTTGGTGAGTCAGTTCAGCTTAAATTCACCATTTTCGTAGTATTGATGAGTATAAAGCCGAGTTTCAAATTCGAAAACGTGGATTTACGTAAAAACATAATTTCCTACCCGGAAATAGAACATGTAGCTCATCATCATCTCTTACCATCCATCCAGTTTCACTACAATCGGATCACCTGTTCGCAATGCACGTGGCGCATTGTCTCAAATTCCCTTCCCTCCGTCTCACCGTCGAACCCAGAAAACTGTAGTTTCCTACTATATTAACTGCGTTCTTTGTCATGGGAGTTCTCACCGGTGGTCTCCGGTTATTCTTATAAGGCGTTTTTGCTTCCACCGGTGACTACTCACCAGTCTTACAATCCGTTTTTGAACTAACCGGTGTCCGGTTTTACCTCACCGGTGCGGACTAACCAGAACCTACTCAGGAGCCCGGCTTTACCGAGAAGTTAGCAACTTTTCGTCAAAATTTGACGGGGTTGCGCGCGAAACCCAGAATTTATGTCGTTTTTGCACTTACCGGTCACTACCACCGGTGAACCAAAAAACGCTTTACAAGAGAAGAACCGGACACCGGTGACCAGACACCAGAGACAGTCCGGAGTGCAACGAATGCAGCTATTGGTTTGTGTGCTTTATAGGCGTGCCACGTCTCATCTTCCTATAATGTATGTGGAACGAACTAGAAAAGCATGTGTGTATTTATTATGAACCCGTCACAAGGCCCAAAGACCTGCCGAAAACTGCCCACAGCAGTACGTAAAGAACATAAAGAAAAACAACTAGATTGCTAAAGAAACACTAGTATCGTACGTCATGCGTGATACGAGTCAAGAAGCTGACCTGCACTACAGATTTTAATTTTGATAGCTGTATAGGGATCGGTCAAACAATACCTGAATTACTTTTCAAAATCAGGAGCTGGAGTAAGAACTTGTGACCGACGGACGAACAGACATTATGATTGGTATGTGGCACGATCGGAAGGCTCTAAGTCCTGTAGAAACGATCTTGGCTTTATTAAAATAAGTTTTGGATTAAAAAATGATGAAGAGTGAAGATTTGAGGAAATAAGAAGTTTTAAGAATTTCTCAAGTTAGCTGTCAAACACCGGAAAAATTTCTTCTGGTGGAGAAGTTGTATACATAGTGTACGTAAGTGATTTAGTTAGTATCGTTTCTGTTGCATAACGTCCTTGTGGCTTTAATATGCAAATGAATCGTTCATTCATTCATACTCCTGATTAGGATCGGCACTTAAACGTTTTGACTTTTTTTAGGCGATGAAGCGAAACGTCTCTTTGAGGATGCGCAGCAGATGCTGGACAAAATCATCGCTGAGAAGTCCCTTCAACCAAAGGGGGTCCTGGCGTTCTACCCCTGTAATCGCAGCGGAGATGATATACTGGTAAGCTATAGCGTGTTTTCAACTTCCAAGCTTTTCTCAGAGATATCGATCACAAGGGTTAAAGCAGAACTGAAAGCTAGTACAGTTCCATTGTATTTTCCTTCTTGTCAGTAAAAAGCGGCATCACCAGTTGGCCCATTTTCGATTTTCCTTTCCCAGCTGTTTTCATGCTTTTGCTCTCTAGCCAAATCTTTCTCGTCGTTTGTGTTTCAATTCAATTCATTTATTTGTATCCGCCAAAGCTGGCGAGTAAAGAAAATATAATAAAATTCACACAATCGGTCTACAGACTAATAACTAGACCATGTAATTTCATAAAGACTCTACTTCATTTAAAAAAAAAAAAAAAAAAAAATTAGCCTACGCTATCCTCAATTAAGTCTACCTAAACTTTAACCAAAATACAATCAACGCAACGCATCGGTCAAAGTATGCTTTATGGAATAAATTTTTGAAGAAAATGTTTCCCGTTTCTTTTTATGGCACTTGCAGCCTCTGGCTCAAGTGCCATATACCGATCACAATTCCGTCTGTCGGTCTGTCGGTCTGTCGGTCGGTCCGAGTTTTTTTGTCCCACATATCCGAGTTAGGGTACTTCCAGATGTGCTAGGACAATGAAACTTGGCAGGCATATCAGGGACCCGACCAAACTAACCTGGAAATAATCAGTTTCCCGATCCGACCATATGGGGGGGGGGGGTGCGGGGCGCTGGAAACTTGCAAATTTAGGGCATTTTGTCACTTTTTTCTGAGTTAGGGTACTTCTAGATGAGCTAGGACAATGAAACTTGGCAGGAATATCAGGGACCCGACCAAACGAACCTGGAAATAATCGGTTTCCCGATCCGACCATATGCGGGGGAGTGGGGGCGCTCGAAACTTGAAAATTTAGGGCATTTTGTCACACTTTTTCGAGTTAGGGTACTTCCAGATGAGCTAGGACAATGAAACTTGGCAGGAATATCAGGGACCTGACCAAAGTAACCTGGAAATTATAAGTTTCCCGATCCGACCATATGCGGGGGAGTTGGGGCGCTGGAAACTTGAAAATTTAGGGCATTTTGTCACACTTTTTCGAGTGAGGGTACTTCCAGATGAGCTAGGACAATGAAACTTGGCAGGAATATCACGGACCCGACCAAACTAACCTGGAAATAATCAGTTTCCCGATCCGACCATATGGGGGGGAGTGCGGGGCGCTGGAAACTTGAAAATTTAGGGCATTTTGTCACACTTTTTCGAGTTAGGGTACTTCCAGTTGTGCTAGGACCATGAAACTTGGCAGGCATATCAGAGACCCGACCAAACAAAATTAGGAATAATCAGTTTTCTGATCCGACCATTTTGGGGGGGGGGGTGGAGGGCAGGGGAATCCGGGAAACTGAGAAGTGTGTAACTTTCGAACGGATGATCGGATTGTAATGAAACTTCATAATTGAAGAGAATATATATCTGTAATGTCCCGTTTAAAGTCTTGACCGGATTCGGTAGCCAGGGGGGAGTTGGGGGGGGGGAGACCGGAAATTTCAAGAAACGGTTAGAATGGAGGGATCGGAGTGAAACTTGCTGGGAAGAACAAGCATCTGCTCTAGATAAGTCCTTTAGACCATTGTACTGGATCCGGACACTTATGGGGGGGGGGGGGCCGGAATTCCGGTGATGGTGGTTTTTTGGATTTTCACGATGAAACTTGGCAGGCATATCAGGGACCCAATCAAACTGACTTCAAAATAAAAATATTGTTGATCAGATAATGGTGGGGGAGTGGAGGGAGGGGAATCCGGGAAATTGAGAAGTGTGTAACTTTCGAACGGATGATCGGATTGTAATGAAACTTCATAACTGAACAGAATATATATCTGTAATGTCCCGTTTAAAGTCTTGACCGGATTCGGTAGCCAGGGGGGAGTTGGGGGGGGGAGACCGGAAATTTCAAGAAACGGTTAGAATGGAGGGATCGGAGTGAAACTTGCTGGGAAGAACAAGCTTCTGCTCTAGATAAGTCCTTTAGGCCATTGTACTTGATCCGGACACTTATGGGGGGGGGGGGGGTCCCGGAATTCCGGTGATGGTGGTTTTGGGGACTTTCACGATGAAACTTGGCAGGCATATCAGGGACCCAATCAAACTGACTTCAAAATAAAAATTTTGTCGATCAGATAATGGTGGGGGGAGTGGAGGGAGGGGAATCCGAAATTTTCAGTCATGCGTAATTTTAGAATGGTTGATCGGATTCGTGTGAAATTTAAGAATTCAACAGAGGACATTTCTCCGATGATTTTTTTCATATCCGGACCGGATCCGGCAACTATTGGGGGGGGGGGGGGAAATACGTGCCCCGTTTAGAATGGAGGTATCGGGATGGAACTTTGTGGGAAGAACAAACAGATGCTCTAGGTAAGTCATTTGCTGAATCGGATTGGCTACGTGCACCGCGGGGGAGCTGGGTGGGGTGGGGGGGGGGGGTGAACCGGAAATCTCGAGAAACGGTTAGAATGATGGTATCGGAGTGATACTTGCTGGGAAGAACAAACATCTGGTCCATATAAATCCTTTACATAACTTGACTTGATCCGGACACTTGAGGGGGGGGGGGAGGAGGGGTATCCCGGAATTCCGTTTTTGGGGGATTTTCACGACGAAACTTGGAAGGCATATCAGGGACCCGGTCAAACTGACTTGGAATAAAAAAAAAATCCTCGATATGATAATCTTGGGGGGGGGGGAGTTGAGGGAGGGGAATCCGGAATATTGAGTCATGCGTAACTTTGGAACGGGTGATCGGATTCGAGTGAAATTTAATAATTAAACAGAGGACATTTTTCTCTTGTGACCTTTTTCATTTCCGGACCGAATCCGGCAATTATCGGGGGGAGGGCGGAAAATACTTGACCCGCTTAGACTGGTGTGATCTGGATCGAACTTCGTGGGAATGACAAACAGATGCTCTGGATTAATCATTTACAGAACAGGATTGGCTCCGGTTATTGTGGGTGGAGTTGGAGGAGGGGGAGGGGGGTCTGGGATTCCGGTGATCGCGCGTTAAGGTACTTCCAGATGTGCTAGGACGATGAAACTTCGCTGGAATATTGGAGACTCAACAACATTTGCTTAGAAATTGCTACTTCCCAAATCCGATTATTCCTTAAAGTACCAATCTTGACCGCAAAGTAAAAAAAATACTTTTAAGCAATATATGCATTTTCGTGATGCCCATCAGCCCATTAGCAGTTTTGCCTCAAGGGTTTTGCTTACAAATGAAGTTCCAGCTCCCTTATAGCGCGCATCTCAACCGCAAAGTCGAAACTTACTCTTGATCAATCAAATCATCTTGACACATGCAAGTGCCATATGAGCTTACAGCTCTTGTTCAAAATATCAGTGGGTTTTTTTAAACCATAATTTTCCATCATAAAAGAACTGGATTGGTATTTCGAAAACCGGCATAAAAATTTCCCAAAATTAAAAAAAGTGTTTGTGTTTGGTTCAGTTGGAGTTACGGACCAGAGGGAGTAGCGCCAGGACTTTTGACACACACTCAAATGGCAGTGATACTAGCACCGCTAGCGATAGAGAACGTCCCTTCTGAAACTCATTCAGTCGTGCACCAGCGCTGACTTCATACCGAACTTCATATTCTGAACACAGCAAAAAAATTAAACAGCCTCTCCTGTTTACTCGGTGTGTGTAGACTGCACCTTTGCTTGACTAGAAATTTGTAAATCCGCAAGCTTGTCTCGCTTTGAATGCCACAAGCGTACAGTGTCAGAAGTTTCATAATAGATAACACGAGGATGCGCGGTTTCAACAGATAACACTTCGGATGTTGTTGTGTTTAAAAATGTTAGGCATAATAAGCGTTAGCATCAGGAAGAACCGAAAAACCGCCAAAAAGCATCTGATGAGTTTTCCGACATCGTGACGATAAGGAATAAAGTCAATAGATCCTTTTTTTGCTCTTCCTAACAAAGTTTGTTATGCATAACATTTCATGCATAACGTTTTCAAACACAACAGATAACATCCGAAGTGTTATCTGTTACGCATTATCTTCTGAAACTGTGCATCCTCGTGTTGTCTGTTATGAAACTTCTGACAGTTAAGTCGGCGGTGCTACGAGTATGGCCCGTTTGCAGCACGGAACGCATAGGTCATGGCACTACTATCTGGTGTTATTTTGCTCTGTTACGGGCTGTACTAAACCAATCAAAGGACCGCGTGTGTCTGCAAAGTTAGTCAATATTGCGTGTAATTGTACTGTCAGGCGTGTAATTGTACTGTCAGAAGTTTCATAGCAGATAACAGAATGATTCGCAGTTTCAACAGATAGCGCTTAGGATGTTAGCTGTTATGATTTTGCAACGCTACCTACTGATATCAGGTTTGATATAAGGTTTGAAGCCAAGCTGACCATTCATTACGAAAGAAATAAAAAAACAATGATCTTCTGGGTTTTTTCTTGATCAGCTAATTATCCCTCTGGGATGATGTGCGAGGGATAAATATAAATTCGGATATTTTGGTTGCACTTCCGGCAAACCGTCCTCAGCGAAAAAAGCAAACAATTAAATCATAAAATCCAACACAACACCAACAGAAGTTCTGTGAAATTATTTGTATAGTGATGGGAAAAGCGAAGGATTATATAATTGCTGGGTGAAAGCTTTTGCGCTTTCCCAGGGAATTGGTAAATTGTAAATAGACACAGAATTCAGAATTGTAAAATAGGTACAGATTTGTACATATACACTTTTAACACGCACATTTTAATATTCGTTACTTTCTTTGAATTTGTTTGTCGTTTCATCCGCATCGTTCTTCTGTTTTTAGTTACATATCGTTGTATATTTTGTTGGTTCCGCATCACTTTTCTGTTGGTGTTGTGTTGGATTTTATGATTTAGTTGTTTGTTTTTTTCACTGAGGACGGTTTGCCGGAAGTGCAACCGAAATATCCAAATTTATATTTATCCCTCGCACATCATCCTAGAGGGATAATTAGCTGATCAAGAAAAAACCCCGAAAATCACTGTTTTTATTTCTTAATGAACGTTATGCAGACAAGAAGAGCCGAAACACCACCGGAAAAATATCTGCTGACTTTCCCGATTATCATCATGATACCGGAAAAGTCAGCAGTTGCTTTTTCGGCGGTTTTTCAGCTCTACTTGGCAACACTTGTTATGCATAACGTCCAATGCATAACGTTTTCAAAATCATAACCGATAATTGTGCGTTCTTGTGTTATCTGGTATGAAACTTCTGACAGTGAGGTAGCGTGTTTTCAGTGGAGAGATATGAAAGGAGCTGATCTGTTCTTTTGTCTCTGACATAGTACGGATAGACAGATGGATGGGTATCGCTTTTATTCTTCTCGAACTATCATGGTAAAACCCAAATCTGTTGGAGTCGTCAATATATACAAATGTAAACACTAATAAGATTAAAAACTTTCACGAAAGACGATAAAAACGTCTTTTCATACCGCACATGGTCACATTTTTATCTGTGAATAGGAAAGAAGTGTGATAAGAGGAAAGGGTATTTATTTAGTGTTATTTATTTTTTTATTTTTTACCCCACCCCAAGGGTTAGCGGATTCATGGTGGTTAGAATTGCAGCCACAATCAGGATTCTTTTGTCTTAAAAGTGGCCGTTAATGGTAAATTGTTTGTTTAATTTATATGTTTTTTGATGAAATTAAAAAGAAACGTCTGAAATGTCTGTTGGAGTTCTGGGATCTCCACTGTGTTGCAGGTCGTTCGCGAGTGTTCTCAAATGTTGGCGGAAGTATATACTTACGGATAGGGCGCTTAAGCATTCTCTTACCAGAATCCATGCACAGTTTCATCATCCGGGACGGGTTTATATTTCTGGAGAAGCTCATTTTAAGGAATTTTGGGGGATCTGGACATAATCAGTAGGGCACGCTTCTGTATTTTTTCGATCCGATAAGCCTGGTCCTCAGTAAGGTAAGCTTCCACCAGGTATTCTAGCCCCGAACGTATAAAAGAAACATAAAACCGGAGCAGACCTTGAATGAGCTTGAGTCACTTTCGGTTAGTTTTTCTCAAAAGTTTTTATCCATTCTAGGTCTTCGACCCCGATGAAGATTATTTTCCCCGTGGCGAGTCAATAGCGACCCTTTATGGGCTGAGACAACAATCAGAGAAAGATGTCGCCCCTGACGATCCATACATGAGCATTTCGGACTTCGTGGCTCCGATGGAGTCCGACGTCCAGGACTACGTAGGGATGTTCGCTGTTTCGGCCGGATTCGGGACGGAGGAATTGTGTAAAAAGTATGTATTTATTCATTTATTTCCCTTAAAACTGAGGAGTGACCTACAGAATATAATATATAAAAAGACTATACCTTAATCAACTGATTCATTCAGTGACACTATAAAGACCTCAATGGAATCCGACGAAGACCACGTAGGGAGGTTCGCTGTCTAGACCGGATTCGGGACGAGGAATTGTATAAAAAGTACGTATTTATTTATGTATTTGTTCATTTATTTCCCTCAAAACTGAGAAGTAGCCTACAGAATATAATAAATAAATACAAAAAAAAATACTCATGTTTCGGACAACTAAACTAAATTATTAACGTAATAAACTATGCCGTTGTAGAAAAATGGGTATATTGTAGATTGTGGGTTTGGAGGGCTTGTAAAAGTTTGTCAACTTTTTCTTTAAAATTAAAACTTGGTTAGTCGGAAACTAACAGCGAAACCCAAGGAGAAATTTAGAAAATTTGAAATAAGATATTTTTAGATCATAAACACGTGGCAAGTTCAAAAATTTTCTAGAACAGTTGCAGCGAATTGAACATGAGGTAAAGCAACGGTGGTGAACAGTGACAGGGGATATCTTCTCTGTATCACCTATAAAAACGAATTGGGAGGTGAGATGCCATGCTAATTCTATCTTGAATATGGTTGACAGTTAATCCTTGGCAGACGTTGTATATAGGATCCCCAAGGACGTCACAACTACGTCGCATGCGGAAAAACTAATCGCGTTACCACAATATGACATTAATTTTCATCACGGTACTATTTACTTTCATCCATACCTTGGTCCGTCATATCTAAAAGAAACGTGTGTCATTATGTCAAAAGTGGTTTCATCAAGCGAATCTATTTTGACCTCACGCCATTTGTTTGACGTGCCGATCTGTTTTCGCGGTATCCACCGTCGCGACGTTATATTTACGGTATTTTGCCTTTTTTACACTCCGAAGGAAAATAAACAATAATAATATTTTGTGAGCGTTCTCTGAGCAACGATACCGTCATTGATAAGTGAACAAGATTATTTTACGATTCCTCACTGTCAAAACCTGACAACATTTAAAGCAAGGATGCTCAATTTCAACAGACAACACTTTGTTTTCAAAAAGTGGACATTTACGAACACTAACAGAAATACCCTTTGCCGACAAAGAAGTGACAAGACGGTTAAAATTCTCAACCAACGAAGTTTTTATTTACTCAGTAAAATTATGTCGTCAGCATAAGTTATGCAAGAAACATCGCGAAGAGCTGAGATCAGGGATATTCTAAAGGTAAATATTCCTTGAGCCCAAGCGGACTTATATATTCAAATAATGTATACAACGGATAGGGACAACGGACACAAGAGGACCCTTGCCAAGACGGGCCGAAATATCGCTGATGAAGCATCGTAGCTGACGTGTCCGTTGTATACATTATTTGAATATAAATTCGAAAGGGTAACATAAAAAAAATATAGGAAGAAAAAATACCGCCTTGTCTCACCCCTCTGCCCACTGGCAAACTAGAAGAAAATAGAAAAGGGCCCAAACAAACCCTAAAAGTACGCACGTACTAAGTACGCAACTATCACACAACTATCAAGTACGCAAAACATGGCAAATAGAAAGTGGAGTACCCCTAGTTAGAAGAGATAGGATTGCTGCGTCAGGTAAGTTGTCAAACGTACTTTTTATATCAATTAAAAGAGCATCTTCTGAAACTTTCTATTTAGGTACGAAGCCGAATCTGATGATTACAGCATCATCCTGGTGAAAGCATTGGCTGACCGATTAGCTGAGGCCTTTGCGGAGAAACTTCATCGAGACGTGAGACTCCACCACTGGGGATATAGCAAGGACGAGGAGCTGGAACCCGAAGACCTCCTTAAAGTTCGATACCAGGTAAAGCGAATTTCGACTCCTCTTCTTTTAGCCTATTAGGCTTTAGAAGCCTATACGATCAGTCAACCATAAACACCTGATTTTTGAGTACCCTATGCCAAACGCTTGATATGTCTAGCAATTGGTATACTCTATGCCTAACGCTGGATACACTATGTCAAGTGCTGGATACGGTAACCCAGTAAAATACTGATGTTTTGAGTGAAGCTGAAAAATCAACCAATCAGAACACCTTTATATTGAGGTAGGTCAGGGTTAGGTTACCAACAGGTATCCAGTGTTTGGCATAGGCTATGCCAAATGCTAGAGATACCCAGCGTTTAGCATAGGATATCCCAAAATCACGGATTTGTGGTAGACTGTATACGAACACAATCAGCTTGATGTATACATGCTCCGTGGTAAATTTGAGTTCGAGCAAAAATCTGAAATAATACAAGTATGCATGACAGTATATTTGTTGAAACAGAACAACCTGCAGTATTGAATGAACGAATGAATGCTTTATTTTACCAAAAATAGCGTTAGCTAGCGCAGGCATGTCAATAGTTAAATACACCAGTCAGTACATAAATAAAAACCCCTAAATATTTCAACGCAAATTTGCGTAGCTAAGATAATACATAAAGATTAACGTAAAACGCATCAAAATTCTTTCTTTGGCGATGCTCTATTAAAAATAATCAGTAAAATACGGGACGGGGGTGACTTGACGTAACGTTGCGTACTAGTCGCTGGGTAAGAAGATATCAATTGACAACTCCTTGTCTTTTCTCGACGTGTTGTCCTCGGTCCGTCAGCAGTAAGGTTTTCAAAGTCTGGTAGTCGTCGTCGGTGGAAAGGTGATTCAAGACATTTCAGTCCAGATCTGACAGTTAGTTCATGTCGGCGTTTTTCCAGTGTCAGTAAGTCAAGTTCTTTTAGTGCGCTGTCATAGTTTGTGTAGTCGTGGCCTAATATTATTTTCAGAGCCCTTCTCTGGACCGACTCAGTTTGGGCGGATTGTTTCTTGGTCAGACCTGGGTGCCAAGCAGGTCAAGCGTAATCTAGGCAAGGTCTAATATAATTAAGTATTCAACTTTAAGAGTTTCTTTTGGTATTCCAAAACTTTTCAGCTGCAAAAATTAACGAAGCAGAGACACACCTTTTTTTGTCAAATTTTCTACATGTGTATTCCATTTAAGGTCATCGTCCAAGTAAATACCAAGTATCTTAACAGATACTTTGTGTTATGAGCCGCCTGGTTGTGAAGCCTAGTACAATCTTTAGCTTTTTCCTAATGCAAATCCACCCCTTTTTGTGGTATGGTAAAGATTTTTCGTCTGAGTGATGATGATTTATTCCTTTCGTTGATATTCGAGACAGGAGAGACACAGTTGTAGTTTGGCCAGACTTAGGAAAATTGCATTTAACTTTGAATTTCATAGTATTAAACACACACGTTGTCTTGTTCTAGGGTATTCGCCCAGCTCCTGGATACCCCAGTCAGCCGGATCATACTGAGAAACTGACCATGTGGCGACTCATGCAAGCCGAGCCTCGGACCGGAATCCGGTTGAGTGAATCTCTTGCCATGGAACCGGCAGCTTCAGTTTCCGGGTTGTACTTCTCCCATTCCAAATCATCCTACTTCGCAGTGGGAAAAATTACTAAAGACCAGGTATTTTATTCAGTTCGTTTTAAAGTGTAAAAAGGGAGCTTGGGGCACATGTTTAGTCCTTAAATTTGTGTCTACCTTCGAAAATGCTGATAATGGATTGTACAAAGAGTAGCGGCGGTTTGGTACATCCCTAGAAGGCAGGAGGCGCCACCCAGACCTTGGTGGTGCCTCTTAAATTGGTCACCTACACTGTAAAAAAACAATCTTGCAGTATTTGCTACTGGGATTAATCTTGTCTCTAAAAAGATAATCTTGTCTTTAATTCGGATTAATCTTATCTCAGTAGGAATGAGATTAATCCCAGTAGCAAATGCTGCAGTTAACTTTAATCCTAACTCGGAGGAACTTTTTACAGTGTATTCAAACGGCGACGCATTTCTGCCAGTGCGGCGCAGGAAAGATTATTCAATCGAATGAAAGCGATAGATAATAAACCGAGTCTGGAAAAAGAAAGTCGAAACTTGCGGGTAGGAGTGGCTCGGCGCTCCCCCATAAAGTAGAAAGTGCCAACTCCCGTCTGGTGCGAGAAGTTTGGTTGTATAATAGGTTGGCTTTGCACAGGCACTTCTAAGCCTACACAATATTGGTTAGGACCACCGACCGAAATTGCCGAAGAAGAAATAATAAACACAGAATCTGTGAAAAGAAAGCGGTATAGTGGCGGATCGGCGAAACACTAGAAAGTCGGAAGTACCGTCGCCGTTCAGTATTTGCCAGTTTGAGCCATTTGGTTAGCTAATAAAAACCGCGATCGCTTGGCCGGATGAAAGCCAAGGAGCAAGTAGTGGATATTTAGCCAAGGAGCAAGTACCGCCGTGTCGCCAGAAAGTAGAAAATACCACTGCCGCCCAGCAGCTAGCCATGTGCAGCTGATGTGAGCCGTTAATTTTTCGAATCATACTGCAGTGGCTTTGTGGTCGCGCGGCGTCTGACTGTAGATAAAACAGTGCCAAGGAACAAATAATGAACACAGAGTGTGATAAAAAACAAAGCCTCAGCTGCCATTGCAAATGTGAGCATTAGTCCCAGGATACTTGTATGTGGCACACAAACGAATAAGCAAAGAGCCTCCGACTCCCGGTGTCTGTAATACGACCATGCGGAGTCGAACAGATTCCCGATTCCCTGCCGGATGCAAACGAGTGGAGGTTAGGAGCTACGCGGAACATCATAATTAGTTACCTCTACAAACAGCACATCGCAGTAGAGCCCGGGAAAAGAGAAGTCGAGAGTAAACGACTATTGGTTGTTTAACATTGTGACGTCACTGCAGAGGAGGGTCTTGCACGGCTTCTGCGGTCGTTTCCTCTCAATGTGGAGCGGTTAAGAGGGAAGTAGACGGGCGTCAACCCAAAGCTCAGCAAGTAGCTGTAACTCTGCTCGGTTTTGTCGGGGTATCCATAGTCGTTGCATGGGACCAAAGACGGAGGCTCTATTGGCTTAATGGTTCTTGGTGGTACCAAGCTAGCTGGCATGTTAAACCCCCTGCTCCCCACCCCCCTTAGACTCTCCCCTTGGAAAGAGGAATTGTGGATCTTTAAAGTTATTATCAAAATGTTTTATTAAAGGTTAAATGACCAAATGACGACCAAAATCGTGCTTTCCTAGCCAACCAACCTAAGTCATACCTTTTTACAATCCCATTTCCACTGAAGATGCAACTTGTCAACTGAAAAAATATTACTTTCAACTTACTTTAACTCATTTTCCCTACTTTCCAAAAGGTTTGATAAAAGCTATTGAGCAATTATCACTGTCTTTTTTCTTGATTTTGCTCTAATTCTTAAACAATCCCACGTTTTCGGATCAGTGTTGCCACTTTTTTCTGACGGAACCTGTGACTTTTGGCCGGAAAACTAGTGAACTGGTGCCTCTGAAACTAGGTCCTTTTCCCCAGCTGTTAACGAAAAATCTCGCTTTATCGTCATCATGATTATACGCCTCAAATTGTATGCTTCATTTTTGTATTTACTGGTACGGAACCGGTCTCAGAATTCTTGATCGCTTTGTCGAAGAAACGAAAATGTGTGACAAATCGCAGAATTCTGCTACCAGTGGCAACATCGATTTAAGCTGATTAATTCTATCTCTCTAAAAGCCCGCCCCTAGATGGCATCTGCTTCGCCACAGATCTAAAAGGGGTGCTGGATAAAGATTGTATTGTTATAAAAAGAAATATCCGGGTCGGTAGTCATTTTCACTTGTCTAATAGGCTTGGGTTGTCATTTCACTAAAAAAAAAATCCCTACTAAAGTAGCAAATAAGTACTAATTGAAAAAGTTCATTCCTCCATCTCAGTTGATATAGGATAACAAGCTCGAACACCATTTAAAAATATCAACCTCACTGCGCTCGGTCGATATTTTTCATAACCCGCCTCGCATTCAGCTCGGACATGTTATTTTCAGTGGCCGTCTCAATGTTATTTCCGATATCAACCTCGATGTCTGAGGACCTTTAACCTTTTACACCTTTTCTCGAACAGGTATGAATGAATGAATGAATGTATTCCCAAAAAAGCCCTTCGGACCATAGCGGGACAGAATATCAAAATAAATAAGCACTCCAACTGCAAGGTACCCGTCCAAATATTCAACATTCAACTCATAGTTCTGATAACTAAATACTTACCTATCCCCTAATTCCTATCCAGGATGCATATCCTATGACCCACGGTCGTTATATTACGATAATCTTCACACAGAAAGTTAGCGGTAGGATGATATAAGTCATATCAACCTTCAGAGACGATGACATAAGTCGTATCAGTCTCCGGAGATGATATAAGTCATATCAGCCTCCAGAGATGATTACGTACTATTTGCTAATTGTATGACGATGCAGCGCTAGCGAGTAATTTGCACGAGCTGTTATGGAAATCAAAGGTTATTTTTTTTTTTTTTTTATAAGTTGCAGCAGTGAATGATTTGTATTTTTTCCAGGTGGAGGACTATGCTCATCGCAAGCGTATGCCTGTGGAGACGGTCGAAAAATGGCTAGGTGTGAACCTAGCTTATTAATATAGAAAAAGGTGACATTTAGGGCAACAGTTTGTACCGGACTGGTGGGAAATAGCAAAATTGGCTGGAAGCTACACTGTCAAAAGTTTCAAAACAGATAACACAAGGATGCGCGGTTTCCACAGTTAATACTTATGATGTTAACTCTTATGATTTCCAGACGTTATGGATTATAAGACGTTATGCACACAAGAAAAGCCGAAACACCGCCGAAAAGCTACTCTTGACTTTTCTGTTTGTCATCCTGATATGGGAAAGGTGAGCATATGCTTTAGGCCCTTCTTGACAATGCTTGATGTGTAAGGTTTGCAAAATCATAGCATATATCACTCCAAGTGCTATCTGTTGAAAACTGCGCATCCTTGTGTTATCTTGTGCGAAACTTCTGACAGTTTAGACTGTAGGGACCATGGTGTGTTGCTAGTAGATTTCCACAAGGTCCTTTGACTAGCGTGATTTCTCGTCAAATCTTCTCTTATAAGTTTCCTCGATTTCCGCTAGATGAAGCACGACTACGACAAAATATGGTGATTGCGCGCCATGCTTTCACAGATAGAAAGTTTATCCGATTCTGTTGACAGCAAAAACAAAACAAAATGAACTTCCATGGCTGAAGTACAGTATAGGTATGCGTCTTTGAACACTTGTCGTAGTCTTCATAAATAGTTGCGTTTTTGCAGATACCATGGTATCTGATACCTCGGTCTAAAGTCGTTTTTGCAGTTATTGTGGTATCTGGCCAGTTAGCGTGGTATCTTACCACGGCCCGATTGTGATAACTTATCGTAGTATCTGAAAAAGTCATCTCACTTTCATCAGTTTTTGTCAAATTGGTGGGAAAGAAGTTTGGCACTTAGTGATGTGACTGAATGTCAGTTTTTCTTTTGGGATGAACTCGTAAAGCGCAATTTCGGCAATTGTCGTTGTTGCAGAGCAACCGTATATCAGGTACCACGGTAGTTGCAAAAACGACTAATTGTAGATCCAGATACCGTGGTAACAGATACCATTGTATCTGCGAAAACGCAACTAATGAAAATTAGGGAGCAATCATTGCAGCGTATTGCCCCATAGACAAAATATTGATCAGTGCGTTTATAGCAAATAAGGTGACACGCCCTTAAGAAGTTGGGATGCAACTTTCCATACGTATGTGTTTTAACAAGGATACGGGTTTTGCTTTTAATAAGCGTCGAGGTCTATTTGCAAAGTTCACGGTTTAAGCAGTTTAGTCTTTCGAAATGTGCCAATTATTCCAGTGTGCCTTAACCAGTTAAGTTAGAGTTCAACAAAGCTAATCTTTTGTTTGCATCTTCCGATTAGATGGCGCTGCGCATAATGGCATCCTAAAGCATCGTTCAAATAGGTGTAATCAGCTGTTTGGTGCTATACGTCGTGTTTACGCCTTATTACACCCCTTGCTCAGATTGAAAGGAAGAGGTTCTTATACATGCAACGTTCAATGTGGCTGTACTGATAAAATTTTTCGAGCTTTTAAAGATCGGGAAAAGTGTACTTTTCTTGAAAAAAATTCTACTTGAAGTACAAAAGTACAATTCGACGACCATGATGTTGTGCAAACTACTAACGTAACGTATGGAGAGCACTTTTCCTAGAACTAACAGTAAGCAGTTGTAACAGAACAAAACGTGTTCTCTCGAAGAAAAGTTGTTGCTTCAGCTTCCATCAAAGTAGAACCTTTTCGCTCCCCGTGGTGTAGCTCTTTAGCCGCGTTCGATTCACCCTTGTCTCGGTCCTGTCTCAGTCCTTCAGCAAATGCCGCCTTATCCGCTTAATGCTGTTTTACTTGTCCTGTCAGCTGACAATTGTCAGTTCCCTGTCAGACAGGACGCCGTGGACGATGACATGATCTCGGGGCAAGTTTCAGTCCTGTCTCGGGTAGATTTCTCGACTGCGTTTTATTTGTGATGCTTGTCCGTTGAGTCCTGACAAGGCTAAGTAAAACGGCTTTAAACCGTGACAAGGCGATAACTAGAAGACAAGACCGAGAGGACTCAAATCGAGCGCAGCTTTTGTTTCCTCGGTCTCGATGGAAGAACCCAACCAAGCGATCTGGGTGGTGCTCCATATGACCAACTAGAAGAAAGTTTTATTCTCCTTGTGCAGCTTATTACAGCATGCCCCGAGGAAAAAACACAACTCTATACGCCGTATTATAACTTACTACACCTATTTCAACAATGCTTAACGCGGAGCTTCATACAAGACCGAACCACGGCAGTCCCTCCGCGAAAGTGGGTGCCTGTACCTTAGTGTACTACCGGAATTCCCATGCGCTGCGCCTCGTCAGATTTACGCTCGCGTGTAAACGTTGCGTTCGCGCATAAATGTTACGTTCGCGCATAAACGTTACGTTCGCGCGTAAACGTTATGTTCGTGCATTATTTCGCAAGTCCGCGTCTAGCGCCCTCTGATTAAATGATGCAAACTAACTTCGTTGGGAATATCGTTGAATAAATAAAGATCCAAAAAATACTCCTTCGCTGACTGGAATCTGTGAAGGAACTCACGGAAAAATCAGCTACGATATTCTACAGCGATATTTCCGTCACTCTTCACTGCAAAAAAAAAAATCTTGCAGTATTTGCTACTGAGATTAATCTTGTCTCTACTGAGATAAGATTATCTCCAATTCGGATTAATCTTATCTCTAATGGGATAAGATTAATCCCTGTAGCAAATACTGCAGTTAACTTCAATCCTTACTCGGAGGAACTTTTTACAGTGTGGCAAGGGTCCTCTTAAAGCTATAGCTGGAAGAAACGAACCTGCTATAAGTAAATGAAGCTTCCGGCAACTATAAGTGACATATTTTAGGGAAATACTTCTTGAAAATTGCTGTAAGAGAAAACTAGTGCCGAGGTTTCATTTTCGACACGGCTGCTGTTTTTGCTGCTCGACTACGTCGATGCCCGATGAAAAATTTGTAGCTAGCGTAGTTGTATGATAGTTGTACGAAAAAGTTGCATCCGGTGATATGTAGTTGTAAAGAGTACTATCATTTACTGTACCGCAGACTGGGCCAATCTTAACTAGTAGTATCTAGTAGCATCCTGTCTTGCTATAGTAGCATCCAGTCTTGCGAATAGTAGTATGCAGTAACACGGTAGCCTTGAAGTAGGAGCATGTAGTAGCATCAGTTAGTACTGCATGCTACTTTTTCGCACAACTTCATACTACTATTTTGAGATAGGTTTTTCATCGGGATAATTTAGGGAATTACCTCTGGAAAATTGCTGTAAGAGAAAACTAGTGCCGAGGTTTCATTTTTGACACGGCTGCTGTTTTTGCTGCTCGACTACGTCGATGACGTGTGTGGGTTTTCTAAAGGCCGAAATATCGCTGAAGAATAGAAGATTACTTTTCATACAGATCCGAAGTGATGGAGGAATTAACATTAGGCTGGACATAAGGATTTTAATCTGCCATGCAATGTTATCGGTCATTTCGATGTTTTCTGATATCAATTCCCCTGCACTCGGGCATTAAGCATTGATCTGTTGTTATAAAAGTGTTGCACGATTCCGGTCCCACATCCACCCTGGTCATCCTCTCAGAATAGGTATAGAAAGTCGACATATATAAAGAGCTCTGTCAAAATTGATGTAGTATGTAGTCACTCTCAGGTATTATCTGTGCATTTCCCATTTGTTAGTCTGATGATCAGCTGCTACTCGGATTATCATCCCTATGCGACCACCCTAGAAGCAAACGGAGCTCTATCTCCGCATATCAGAAAAGTAAAAAAGGACGAGTTGCAGAAAGTCGTGCACCGGTATCTTCTATTGTTTGCATGCTTCACTTTGGCTTATTCTATGATTCTGACTTACGGATGGAGGGAAAGGGCCGGATTGTCAGCAGGCGACTCAAATATGAAGAATTAGTAGATGTTCCTTCGGCCCAAGCCGACTGCGAATCATATTTGACGGTGCAAAACGGATAAGTCAGCTACATTTTATGTAGCATTAAATATGTAGTGAATTAATACATGTAAATATTTATTAATTTATGTAGCATTAAATGTAGCTGACTTATCCGTTTTGCACCGTCATATATGAGTTTCAGGGTGTCAAAATATCGGTCAGTGCAGTGTCATTTAGAATGAGGGGAATTGTTCTTAAATTACCCTGATCGTGTTCAGAACACTTGGAAGTTTTGTTGTTGTTTTTTTAAGCCAGGATGACCAGGAAAAGTTCGAACTGAGAAATTGACGGTTTCTCTCTTCCGACCAACTAATATTTTATGATCGGTTATCATGCAACACTTGTATATAATCATTGGATCAGGTTGTTGAGGGAGCGAAGTTTGTTTCTGTGTCGTTAAAATTTAGGTTGTTGTTGATTTTTTCTTAGGTGCAAGGTGTGATTTGCTTCTGGTTTTATTTTTCAGTTTTTCAGATTATAGAACTGGCTCTTACCTTGATTTAAGCTATGAGATGTTTGTATATAGTGCAAGCTAGCCCCCCCCCCGCCACCCCCCAATTAACAGGTCGCATTAGCAATTGAATGTCCACTCCTGATCTGTAGAACAAGAGAAGAGATACGATCCTCGTTTTTGTTGCACGCTGCAGCTCCACTTCTCGGCCGCTTCCGACCTTATTCTTTCTAATTCGTTTTTGCACTGCAGTGCTTCGAAGGAAGACAGCAGCGCTTCTCGAGGATCGCGGACTTGCTTACCGACCAAGTCCGTGCTTCCTGAAAGGTGCTGAATGAACTAAGAAGAAATCGTGCGGGCAGTAAGTCCAAGAACGCATCTTGTGCAGAAACAAAGAAGTGCTTTCAAGCTGCCTTCCCTCGCTCTTCACTACTGATCGGCAGATGCGGACCTAGAGTCCCTCTCGAAGTCCAAGTAATAATAATATAATGCAAAGAATGGGCTCTACAGTGTACGTCTAAAACACTTTTCATCGTAGATATTTCCAGCGTACAGGTTGTCCAGGGAATTTTTGAAGGCATTGATAGTCAATCAAAACTACTAGACGGGAGGCCGTCCCAGCAGTCCACGGCTCTGTTTTCGAAAGACCATCTGCCAGTGTCTCAGGATATTCGCTAGCCGTCAGCTTGAAGTCATGTCCGCGCAGACCGATCTTGTTCAAAAGAACAGCAGGTAAGTTATCGTAGTTAAACGCCATAACGGAAGATTAGAAGTGTGTTCCACCCTACTTACCATTCTTACTAAGCATGACATCACAGATTATGGCGTAGTGCGTCAAGGCCAGAACACATCTTTCTATTTTCAGCAAAATATCATGCCACGGGCTAATCGGACCAATCACGTCAAAGAGATTCTTAGTTACCACGCTCCCGAGCGTGGTAAGCAAATAGTTACTAGTTCGAGAAGGCTGGAACGGTCAGCATAGTAACTTTTCACGAGGCTGGAACAAAAATAGTAACTATTTTCATAGTAACTAACTTCGTTTTTTATCCGCAATTTTAATGTGAATAAATGAAATTGTAATTTGACAATCTCGTGCATTTTGTTTTATCAGAATTTTGGGAATAAATGAATTGTAATTGTAATAGTTACTATTGTTAGAAGGTTGGAAGACGCTCTAGATCAACTCAGACATACGACATAGTTCTTCACTAACTGAATAAATCCTTGTGGTACGATTTGCCACAAGGCACTGTTGTTCTTTCTCCGTTCACACAGCTCTATAGACCCACAAACCATGTGAACCACAATACTCCCTTCCTAAAATTCGTTCCGGATTAGTTTTATTTGCCGCTAGATGTGCTAGTGTAAAGTAAACAACGACACGTTACTCCTTTGTGTTCGTTTAACCTTTGCTATTTTCAGTTATACCTCCTGGAGCACTATTTTCGCACAATATTTGTCTCTGTCTAAATATGCCTGGCCATCTTTAAAACTATTTAAATTGAGCCTTACCTGTCCTCTGCCTCTATGTATGCGCTAGCCAACTTTGTTATGTCAAACGTCAATTTCGACTTCGAACCTCAAGGCTGACTGACTTTTTCATCGGGGTAATGCGCGTGAGGATGGAACGGAAATAGTAACTAATAGTAACTACTGTTAGAAGGGTGGAACACGCTCCTTATCGCTTATTACCTTTTCAGATAACTCATATCAAGATCTCACGTGTGATTGTTATTGTTTCTCTTGCGCATCTGGCGGCAATTCGTCGTGGATCCTAGGAAGGGCCTCATAAGGATTGTATTTGTTCTTCTGAGACCTTATTGTCCTCTGTTTTAGGCATTTGGCTTTGTCAGTAAATTATTATTAGCCTATTATTATTATCGTCATAGCCGTGCCCTAGGAAAACATGTTCCTGAGACTGCATTGGTTTTCGCATTGAAGCAAAGTGTGTGAATTATTTTTTTGATCTAAAAAAACGATTGGGAGAAAAGAAATTGAATACTGGAGAAAAAATTATTTAGGGTAACCGTTATCGGCCAACTCTTAGCAGGGCCCTGCTTTTTAAGATAACATCAGAGCTCTACTCTGTTTACAGAAAAAGGGTCCACAGCCTACAGGTTAGTCGGTGCGTCTGATGATTCAGTAGTAGCCTACTCTTTATGACTAACTCTTCGTGCCGACAAAGAATCATCGTGTGCCCAATGAAGAGCCAGAAACGTCACGACAACAAACGTTGTCGATTGGTTTGTACAGGATTTTAATCAATTTAGAGGGTTCGTTTGGGTAACGTTTCTTGTTCTTCCCAGGCGTGTTTCGGACTTGCTCATAGAGGATTTCTGAACCGTTTGTGTAATGAATGCTTGGGGGAAAGGAGGACAAGTTTTTATGGCACTTGCCCTCCTGCCAAGTGCCATATAGCGATCGCAATTTCTGTCCGTCCGTGGGTCGATCCAGGTTTTGCTATTTCGGGCACTTCTACACAAGCTAGGACGATGAAACTTCGCAGGCGTATCAGGGACCCGACCAGATTAACTTACAAATAATCACTTCCCCAATCCGACTTTCCCCGGCTCCGGAGTCCGGAAACTAGGAACAACGGTAGCAAAAGGGGAGCAAAAGAGCGATGGCCAAATGTAGTATCGATCCAACAAACTCTGTGGTGTAGGTCCAGCGCTCTACCATTAGGGCTACGCGTGGTCGTATTGAGAGCCGAATGCGGGGACAGATACGGTTTATAGATTAAGGTAAGACCAAGTGGTCAAAACAAATGCTAAAATCTAACTAAACTTAAATTAAGCAAATCTCGTGAAATGCTTCCACATAAGGTAGGGCAATGAAACTTGGCAGGCCTATCAGGGAACCGACCAGATTAACTTGGAAATAATCACTTTCCAGATCCGGCCATAGTGGGGGGAGTGGAGGGATGGGAAATCCGAAACTACTAACATGCATAACTTTGGAAGGGGTAATCGGACATGCATGAAACTTGACATGTGTCAAGAACAAGTGTTTCGGATATTCAGTTTCAAATCCGGACCAGGTTCGATAGCTGTGGGGGGGGAGCTGGAGGGGGCACCGGAAATTTCCTGAAACGCTTCCACATAAGCTAGGACAATAAAACTTGGAAGGCATATGAGGAAACCGACTAGATTAACTTGGAAATAATCACTTCCCCGATCCAGCCATCGCGGGGGAGTGGAGGGATGGGGAATCCGGAAACTAGAAACATACATAACTTTGGAACGGGTAATCGGACATGCATGAAACTTGACAAGTGTGAAGAACAAGTGTCTCAGATTTTCAATTTCAAATCTGGCCCGAATCCGATAAGCAGAAAAATTCCGGTACATTCTCTGGGCCGAATTCTGGTAGCCGTGGGGCAGATTCCGGTAGGTTCCCTGAGACAAGTTCCGATAGATGCAATCAAGTTGCTTCCAAGTCGGCTAGAACAATGAAGTTTGGCAGAAAAATCAGGGACGTAACCGGACCGGATTCGGGGACTGTGGGGCATGTTAAGGACTCAGTTTGGCTTAAAAATAGTCCCTCCCCCGAGCCGATCATCGTTGTGGGAGAAACAGTTATCAGTAGTGGAATAACCATTTCAGATTTAGTCTCGGATTTAGTAGATCAAGCCGATTTTCTGATGAAATGAGTATCGGGAGAGAGATGCAGCCTTGACAACTGCAGTTGCAAACCGTATCTGACAAACATGCTAACTGTTCTTACAAGTGCCATATGAGCTTTCAGCTCTTGTTGAATATCAGGAACAATTATCTAGCATTGCCGTGTCGTCTAACCTTTATTAGAGCATTTGCAAACTATTTGGCACCTCTGACATTCAGTAATTCCTAAACAAACGGTTGTATAATGCTACGCGGACATTGGACACGTAGAATTTCTGAGAAAAGCAGAAGGCAGTATTAGCTTTCATTGTTTAAAGATCACTGAATGAAGGATTGAACTTTATTACTCGTAAAGTGTAAAACACAAAATAGGAGTATTATGAAAAACAAAACAAAACGATAAATAGCGAAAAAAATAAAAACAAACTAATAGAACAACATGAACAAGCTAACCAGCATCAATAAGAAAGAAGGTCCGCAGGGGGTCGTACACGTGAATCAAGCTAATGGCTTTTTGACATAAGTCATCCCTCGAAGTCCGAATCTGAGAGGGCACGTCTATTAGTCCGAATCGAGCAATAACTTTTCTGTTTCGGTGCCATCTAGGGAGCCGGAGGAGGAATTTACCATATTTGAAATAAGGCACTCGCAGAGTGTGGCGATCTTTTTTACGAAACAAATGAGCCATGCCGGATAAAAACAGAAGCACAGGGGCGCAATAAGCGTTGTAAAGCGTACAAAGACCATTGCGATTATACCGGCTTTTACTTGGGGATATTTTCCCGTAAGCCACGCGTAGGCTTTTTACGGCTCTATTCACAAGGGATGAACACGTAGTGCAGAGCGTTGGGCAGAAAGACAGACCAAGCCAGTTAACGGAAGAAGAACATGGTAGAACGGCAGCCCCAGCAACAAGTGGAGCGACCGTATAAGGGCTATAGCCCTTAGTCGACACCGTTCTATAGAACGGTGTCGACTAAGTTGTATCGGAATTCCATGCAGTCATGACGTACATAGTGACATCATATGACTGAGGACCCAGCATATGATTTGAATGCCCCTAGGTCGTTATATAAATGTAAATGCGACCGGCGCCTCGCTGGCCGCTCGGCTCTATATATATTCAGATATGTATTGACCGATAGGAATAAACTACCATTTTAGAACGGTGTGGACTAAGTTGTATCGGAATTCCATGCAGTCATGACGTCCATAGTGACGTCATATGACTGAGGACCCCAGAACGGTGTCGACTAAGTTGTATCGGAATTCCATGCAGTCGTGACGTCCATAGTGACGTCATATGATTGAGGACCCAACATAGGATTTAAATGCCCCTAGGTCGTTTTATAAATGTAAACGCGACCGGCGCCTCGCTGGCCGCTCGGCTGTATATATATATTCAAATATGGACTAACCGATAGGAATAAACTACAAGTTTTCTTTTTCTGAGGTAAAAGAGATCAAATATGTGACGTCACGCTTGTGTGGATTTCCGACACAACTTAGTTCAGACCTTGAGAACATTTGCTTTCCGCCAAAGAAAGGATTACTTTGAAAATTGCGAGGACTTGAGCCAAGGTAGTCCTGATGATAAGAATAATATGAATAGAATGGACGCAGTTAAGACAGTGCATGAGTGATGGACAGTTCTAGACCGGGGACGAGTTAGAGGGGGGGGGGGGGGGGGGGCTCCAAATTGCAATTAGCGTCAAAATGTAATTTGTTGAATACTAACAGTTCAGTGAAAACGGACATGAAGTGAAAGTTGACGGTCGCAACTGAAACAGTCCAGATTATCAGCGTCACCCGTAGTCAAGATTCCCCTCTTGACTGTCGCACTACAAAAAATGCGAGGAGAGCATGATTCGAAACTGAAAGCAGAGGAACGGAGACAGAAAATAAGATGAGGTCGTGTGTCTGTTAAAAACTGACCTCTCACCACGGGCTAAACCGCCCCAAAAATGTTTCGTACTGCTATATTCTTTTCTTGGAAAAAGTGCTACTTCTCCAAAAATAAATTTTTGCATTTTCCTTGTTTTCCTCTTCATAAATGCCGTCCAGAAAACTAAGTTCCACGAATTTTATTGACGTGAACAGTGGGATTTATTTGCGTTTCTTTGTTTATTTTCGTAAACATAGGTTTGCTTATTGTCACAGATAAGGCACACCTATATAATAGGGCATTTTTCCTTGAGTGTCTCAGAGTTTCCTGTAGGCTTCTAGCAATGCAGGTCTTTCTAATTCTTTCCTGTGCCTTCGCGGCCGTTGTTGCCCAAAACGCGGGGACGCAAAATGTCGAAACTCCGCTTAACATGAACATCCAAGTGTGTACCGGACCTGGCAACTGTCAGACGGAAGCAGATGGAGTTGTTCTTGACTCGAACTGGCGCTGGACTCACAAGGTAATACCTTTTTTATTTGCTGCATATGATGCTGGTAGTCGATCGGGATGCCATGACCTGGTTTTGTGCACTCAACACTTCTAAGCCGGGTCCGCCACTTCCCAGATTTTTCCTTCCGGATTTGAGATGTACGTTTTTGTCAAGGCTGATCCAGGTACAGAGCAAGAACAGACACGTCTGGAAGTCAGCGACGTCGGATACGATACCCCAGATGCCGGAGTCTGGAAGGGTATCATAGAGGCAACGCATTTATTGGGCAAAATAAACATGCACAAATACGGGGTAAGAGAAAAGGGTGGAATATTAGAATATTATGGCTTGCATAACTTTCGAAAGCGTTGTTGGATCTGCATGAAACTTGATATCTGGAAAGAGTCTGTGTCTCAGATGGTCGGTGAGCCTTAGTTAAGGTGTTTTCAGATGTGCTAGGAGAACGAAACTTGGCAGGTGTATCAAGGACTCGACCAAATTGACTTAGAAGTAGTCACTAGCCCAGTCCGGCCATCGTGGGATGTGGAGGAAGAGGGAATCCGGAATATTCTGGCTTGCGTAATATTTTGAAGGTTCGGACCGGATCCGGTAACTGGGGGGGGGGGGGGCTGGAAACCTCGTGACACGCTTAGAAGAGAAGGTACTGGGATTGGGCTTGGTTCGATTCCTGGTTAGGACAAAAGTTTTCTAAAAAAAAAATGCACGGTAATAAGGAAAGACTGATTCCGGGAAGGAAACAGATTAGGCCGAAGTGAAAATGAGAATTTAGCAAATAATGAATTGGCCATAGTGACTGGCACAGCTAGTATAATAATCCCGTTGTCGCTGACTTGAACTGAATCATGTTTAGATATAATTTAATTCGTAGGCTACCTACAGTTTCCACATTATTTGTAAAAGTTCATTCGCTTCCTTTTCTTGGCTTAAAGCCCAGTCGCTCAAGTTTTTCAACCTGGGAAGCCTTCGAAGGTCCTCGTTCTGCGTCTCGTTGACAGGATTCGTAATGAAGAAATATAAATATATCGAGTTAAATATGTGTAGGACTACACACAGATATATTTTTGGGATCCCAAAACGTAAGTGGAGGGATACCTATGACTGGCTATGACATCGCAAAAGTTTTCCGTCTGTCCGCACGATAACTGTCGAAGCAATTGAGATATTTTGATGAAACTCGGTGGGAAGATCCTTTGGGTCAAAGTACAGGTCAAGTTCGAAGATGTGCTCTGTAGCCCTATACTTGAGGGTGGGGGAGGGGTTCCAAATTAAGGGGCAAAAATTTTGTTTTTTAAATTCATTGAGATAGTTGAGTTAGGGGTAAGGAGACATTCTGAATCCGAATATGAAAGTTATTTTCTCACCGGACAAGTAGTTCACCTGGAATCCGGCAAAAACCGGACACAAAATTTGTCGACCAATTTGCGGCTATAGCAGTCCTTCACCTTTCTTCACACTAGTATAGCTCTGCGCGTGGATGATGACATAATCTATGAATGTTGGAGAGAGCTAGTGTAATCGAAGGTCGAAGGGGTTGGTGTATAATAATTGTATTCAAAGCCAAAGGCCATATACAAGAAAATACAGAATACAGATGATAAAATATAGATGTTCAAGCTTAGTAGGGGTTCATATATGTTGTTCAAGCTTAGTATGAGGATTCATTGGCAAAGTACAGGTCAAGTTCGTAGGTGGGTCCTTTAGTCCTATATTTAGAGGGAGGGTTTTGAATTTACGGTAAAAACATGTATTTTTTATGAGCTAATAAGATATGTAAAAGACAATTAGCTTTTAAACTTTCCAACCTGTTCCATCCCCCACTATAAACTTTCATCTGTTTCTAAATATTAAAAGAAAAAATTATTTTTCTGTCTACATTAAATATTAGATTTTTGGGATCCCATCGACACCTTTAGTCTTTTTTCTATAAATACCGCTAATACCTGGGACGGTTCCTAATCCAGAAGGTTTCCGTCGCCAAGGGTGAATGTTGGATTCCTTGGCTCCAAATCTTGATGCCGTTTACCAAAGACCAGGATTTTATGGCTCAGAGCCATCCTCCATCTTTCGTTGGGGGTAGGGGCCAGCGAGTGCCCTGAACCAAGCACAAGTAAATAAAAGCGTATTGAGTGCTGGACCTTAAAATGGGTCACGTCCTTAATCAGTTCTTGGGGTTGTCCTAATGACGTTCACTTTGTTTCAGGTTAACGACTACGTTAACTGCTACACTGGTAACGTCTGGGACAGTTCCCTGTGCTCCAGCCCAGATGCCTGCACAACCAACTGCGCAGTCGAAGGTATCACTCAAAGTGAATGGGGAGGAACCTACGGAATGGCTAGCACTGGATCTGAATTGTCTTTGAGGCTGGTCACTCAGGGCCAGTACTCCAAAAATATCGGTGGAAGGACCTATCTCCTGGACTCCAGCAAGCAAAAGTAAGCTGAAATCAAGTACTCCTTGAGCCCTAGCTGACTGGGAAATCTGTATTAAATCTATCGCAAAAAAATCAGGTTTATTCCTTCCAGTGCAGTAATAGCCTGACCTGAACTCTTGCCAAGATGGGCCGAAATATCTCTGCCAAGTATCGGAGCCGACTTTCCGTCTTTTTGCCCTTCTTTTAATAAGCTTGCGTTTTCTTCGGTTTAATTCCAGTGTTTTGTATACTGCTTTGAGACAGTATGAGAGGACCACGAGTTTATGCTCATCGTTACCATATCAGGAATGGCCTTCAAATACCATGGTTCTCGAACAACTCTCTAAAGTTTCCTAGTTCTCAGTCTGCAATGTTAGTAGTTTGGTAGCAAACACAAGGATGCGCAACTTCCACAGATTGACTGACTTATATATTTATAAAATAAAAAAGCCACCGGCGAATCCTAGAACTCAAAACATGCCAAAGGTTATAAACGGCCATCAAAAAAGACAAGACAATCCTCTAAAGAAAAAATGTACGGATCTGAGATAACGCACTTATCAGTTGACTAGACAGAATATTTGCGTCCTGATAAGTGCTATTTTTAAAGGGATAAAAGTAACATTGCAAACCATGTTTCGTATTATGTTTTGCAGAAATCTGACACATAAAGGCTCATAACAAAATTTCTCTATAACATAGACAGCTTGTTGGAACAGGTAGTGTTATTAAAGTTTAACTGAAAAGCCAAGTTATTTTTACATCTTGGTTTTCAATACGTACACTGTATTTATTCAAATAATGTATACAACGCATACGTCAGCTGCGATTCTTCATCAACGATATTTCGTCCGTTCTTGGCAAGGGTCCTCGTCAGGCTGTCAATCTTCAGGTCCAACGTCGGGGAAGGAATCAAACCTGTAATAAATAACTGAAGCTTCTACCGACTATAAATATCTTGTTCGGGCAAATTACTTTCAGATACCACTGTAGGGATAAAACTAGTCCTGAGATTTAATTTTTGACACGGACACTGTTTTATCTGCACGGCCGTTTTTGCTGCGCGGCCGTGTCAAAAATTAAATCTCAGGACTAGTTTTTTTCCTACAGTGGTATTTGAAAGTAATTTGCCCGAAGAAGATATTTATAGTCGGTAGAAGCTTCAGTTATTTATTACAGGTTTGTTTCCTTCCCCGACGTTGGACCTGAAGATTGACAGCCTGGCGAGTACCCTTGCCAATAAGGGCTAAAATATCGCTGATGTCGCAGCTGACATGTCGCAGCTGACATGTCCGTTGTACACGTTATTTGAATAAACGTTTCAAAGTCAGCTTGGGCTCAAGGAATATTTATCTACGTAGCCTACACTGAATTAGATTGACTCTGCTAAGGGAATTAAAATTTTTCACCTTGTGTTCTAGTAGTAAGTAAGTAAGTATGTAATTTATTCATGACCCGCCGTTTTGAAAAAGCGGAGTAAATGAAGAAAATGAATAAACACATAAACTCACAGAAAAAGACACTTAATTTTCAATCTTCGTCCAGGAAGCAGTGGATAACGTCGTGCGCTGGTTGGGCCCTGTTTCCCATGATTTTTGTAAGCGATAAGGAAACATCCAAAAGGGTAACACTTGCATCTTGAATTTTGAACTTCTCCGCAATGTATGGTTATGACATAATTTCGACAAGTGGAGCAGGTGCTTTGCATATTTAAAATAACATGATCTCATCTTTTTAATTTCCTTCTTTCGCAGAACACGAGTGACACCAGAACGAAATAGTATAGAAGGAGCGCAGAAGGTGCTGTACAAATTTCCCAAAGCTTTACGATTATAGCGCCCCCGGTTGGGGACGATGCGCCCATAGGCGCTACGGATTGATTTATAAACTTCTTGAAAAACCGAAGAGAAAATTTTTGACAAATGAAGATTTGAATGTTATGCCGAGCCACCGTAGAGAGTCAGTTGATTTGACGATGAACGATCCAAGAGAGATAGAAGCTTTGGATGCATTCGAACCATTTGACGAAGGGTTGAAATGCAGGTACTCACATTTTGACAGGTTAACTTCAAGGCCGATTTTGATAAGTTCCGACGACAGCTTACTTACTTTTTTTTGTGAGTGTGGATCGGCTACGGCTTACTAAGAGCAGGTCATCCGCGTAGGCTATGTAGCTGAAGGAATGGTCTTTATAAAAGTAAGCAGGATTCAAAGAATCGAGACAAGAAGATATGGCCGGTTTGAAGATGTAGGGAGGTAAGACTCCTCCTTGGCGAACACCAGTTCGGACAGGAATAATCTCTGACAAGCTACCTTGCCATTTGAACTTTACTGAAGAATGACCATACCAAAATTTTAACAGATAGACAACAGACAGATTCACGCCAGAAGTAATGAGAGAAAATAGGGCCTGAGAATGCGTTATATTGTCGAAGCACCAGCTGTATCTATAGAATATATATGTATAGAAGACTGCGGGTAGCCTGCTTCATCATTTTTGTCAATATGTGATGAGCGTGTGCACAACTGGCGCTCGAACGGAATCCGAACTGCATTGAATCAAAGCGACATTTTTCAACTATTTCTGGAAGCAGGACTTATTCCAGGATTTTGCTTATGGTACAAGAAACTGTAATTGGCCGATAGCTTTTGTAAAGGTCTTCGTCTTTTACCTCGCTTAATCACGGATGTTATAGTGCCCAAGAGGAAACTATTCGGAACCAAACCCGGGCATAAACAAATTTGAAATAGCAGCTGAAGGTGTTGTGTTAAAGCTGGACACTCAGTTTAAAAAAAAAATCGGCACGAAGGCCATCAGAAGTGTCGTTCAGAAAATGCACTGCTGGCCTGGCTAGACAAATTTCACCCTGACGCAGAGAATTCGAATTTTAACAAAAGCGTGCATTTCAGTGGCGAATTAAGCGAATCTCAGGAATTGTTCAACTCCAGATCGCAAGGTCAATTTTGAAGAAAGCACGCAGTTGCGTGTGACCGGAAAAATCGTTTACCGTTCTAGTTGCTAAATATTTCAACCATTGAGGTACAAACACATAGAGGTACCACAAATCTGATAGAAAAAGTTCATTCGACAAAAACGAGTGTATGAATAGCGGATTAAAGAAGTAAAGTATTTTCGTCGGGTCTTCAAGCCGAATAAGTGATGAAACTAGACTGCGGTATCTGAGCCCTATAAGGTTAAACTTTAAACTTCTGACAGTGTGTTGCCTATCGATTTAGAACTGTCCGAATAAGGCAGCCCTTAGCCTTTCACACAGAAAAGTGAGCCTCTATCGAGCGTGAAGAACATCGCTATAACGATAGTGATAGACTGTGGGAAACGGATGCGCCCTTTTTAATTCTCTAATTTCTAACAAACATAAATTAAGAGCACAACCAGAAAAAAGTCAAATTGGCAGACAAAAATTACTACGTGTACAGAACAAAACACATAGAATAATACACATACAAGTGTTGACGCCCAGTGTACTTAGCCAAAGCCGCAGTCTCGTGTTCGTCTGTATACTCAGTATACGTTGAAAGAGCTGACGTAATCCTCGACATATCCACCGATCTCATGTTTTGTTTTTTCATTACAGGTACCGCATGTTCAACCTAATGAACCGCGAGTTCACCCTCGATGTCGACGTTTCAACCCTCGCCTGTGGTCTCAACGGTGCTCTCTACTTCGTCGAAATGGATGCCGACGGTGGCTTAAGCAAGTACCCGACTAACCAAGCCGGTGCCAAGTACGGAACTGGCTATTGCGACGCCCAGTGCCCACATGACGTCAAGTGGATCAACGGAAAAGCCAACAGCGGTGATTGGCAGCCATCTTCTACTGATCCCAACTCTGGCAAGGGACGTTTCGGTACTTGCTGCGCAGAGATGGACATCTGGGAAGCAAATAGAGAGAGCCAGGCTTTTACCACCCACCCTTGCAGCATTGTCTCCCAGGTTCAATGCGAAGGAACTCAGTGCGGAGATAACGACAGTGGTGACAGGTATGTAACAATGCAATAGGTTAGGCAACTTTAAAGTCCGTATACAGATCTGGACTTCTTGATCCAATCCCATCTCATCTTCATCCTTTGCCGACTCTGTTGTGTCAATGGTCACGACCAGAATAGAATAGAATATATTTTTACAAAAGCCTGAAGACCGTGGCGAAAAAACTGATTTGAATAAACATAGTAACAACACGAAAACGAAGAAAAACAAAAGAAGAATGACTCCATCGAGTAAACAGTTTGCGGTGGCGCAAAACCAATCCGGAGGGATTTCCCGAACTTTGTCACATCAGAAAATTCTCTACTTTACTCAACACCCACTCTCAACACCCTTTGACCGAATACCTCGAATCTTTATTCATTCCTCCCTACGTACGCAGATAAAATGGCTCAAATCATCATTCGCACAGCTATCAAAACTCTAATCGCCTTTCCGAGAAACAGTATAGATTACTTAGATTAGATTGGATTTTTTAGATTGATACACAGGTTGATACACAAGGAGTGGGCAATGTACCATTTCGCTTTTCAGATACAACGGTGTTTGTGACAAGGACGGTTGCGACTTCGCCTCATACCGCCTTGGAGATCGCAGCTTCTACGGTGCCGGCTCTGGCTTCGCCGTTGACACAAGCAGGAAGTTCACCATCGTTACTCAGTTCTTGACAACTGATGGAACTGACAACGGTGACCTCAAGGAAATCAGACGTTTCTACGTCCAGGATGGAAGACGGATTGAAAACTCTCAGGTCAGTTAACTGGAACTCAACTTGAGATAGTGAAACAATACTCATGAAAACTAAATTAAATTAGGTTTTATTCAACCTGTCTGGTTAAAGACGAAGTATGGTAAAAGATAAAAAACCAAAAAAAAAATAACACAAACACAACAACCAAAACTCAGTAAGCAACAGCAACAATTTTCCTTCATCGTGTTGATGGATCTCAGGACGTAACTCTTCTTGTCGACGAAGAATCGCTGTGTGCCTAGATAAAAACACGCTAACATCTTCGCAACAAACGATGTTGCCTAGTTTACACAGGATCTGAGCCAGTTTTGAGGATTCGTTTGTGATGATGTTTCCTGTTCTTCCCTAGTATCACCGGCGTGTTTCACATGTAGAGTATTCTCCAGGCGTCAGCTGTTGGTTGTCCAAGTGACATGTTTCTCCGGGTGAATGTAGGATTTGTTTCAGAGGCATACCCTCATCGTTCACAGGGGAGTCGGGGCGAGCCGTGGAAATACAGGGAGTCACTTTTTGGGGACGTCCCAGACAGAAATCAACGAGAACAGGCTGAATGACTCCGTATGAGATTCGTTACTAGCCAAAACGTTTTCGGGGGAAGAAGGTGTTTACCGACAGGCTGATCATTTTTACCGACTGTAAAAATGACTGTTTGTGAAGAAGAACTGCAGCGCTTTGTCCCCCCCCCCCCCCCCCCGTACGTGACGGCTGTGGCTCGAGTGGATTTTGTTCGAAGCAGTTAGTGTGTGAAAGCTGTGATCCACTTTATTTTAATTATCGCTTGTTTTACTTTTGATTTATATGTTATTCTTAAAAAAAATATGATCGCAACAAAACAGACGCCCTTTCTCAAAATCGGTTGTATCCGATAAATTTAACTCACGACTGGTTACAAAGACTCAACTATACCAGCAAGCCCCCAAACCCCAGCACGCCCTCGACTCGCCGTTGCATCTCCAAAGAAGTCCCTTTTGCTGATGGTGATGAAAGTTGGATCATTCCTCGTCCGTGTGGAATCGTGAGAATGCGGGAGGTTAATCCCTGGGCAAACCAAGACGCAGGGACCATCCCGAGGGATAAAGTACGAATATAGTGACGATCTTCCATGTCTTCCACTCTCCATGCTGGAATATATGGAAGAAGGGCTACGAACGAAAGAGCGAGTTTGCCGTTTCTTTTAATCCTTACACGAATTGATTTTGTTTTGTTTTGTAGAGCAACCTCCCCGGCTTTGGAACATACGACTCTATTACCGAGAACTTCTGCGTGCAGTCGAAGACCCTCTTTGGTGACATTGACGATCACACCCGCAATGGTGGTCTCAAGGCTATGGGAGATGCTCTTCGCCGAGGAATGGTTCTCGTTCTCAGCTTGTGGGACGACCACGATGCTAACATGCTTTGGCTCGATTCCAACTTCCCCACCACTGAGGACCCCAACAAGCCTGGTGTTGCTCGTGGACCCTGCCCCACTAGCTCTGGAGTTCCATCCGATGTTGAACAGCAGAATGGAGATGCCACTGTTAAGTTTAGTAACATCAAGTTTGGTCCTATTGGGTCAACAACTTTCTAGTTATTTTACGTTCTTTTCGTTCATTCTTTGGCTCGTCGGCTCCAACACTGTTCTGGCGCCAATGAATGTCTAGTGTAGTATTTGAAAATATACGCCCGTAAAATGTTTTAAAGTTCATAAATCAGGATTATATGTCCGAAGTGAGACTAATTTGATTAAGTCCAAAGAGCCCAGTTCTTTGACTGACGGGGAGTCGCAGGCCTCTCAACAAACCCGACTCCGACCCTCGGACTCTACCAACAATTCGTCGAGTATTTTTTTGCCCAATCAGAAGATATACTGGACTCCTGGTAATCGGGCCTTTTAGACATCCAGTCTTTGTCCCGTAAGCAGGTTATGTATCTAAAATCAACCCTCTAGCCAGATTCATTGGGTAATCTTTCTGTCCTTGATCTTTGAGATTTCGACTGTAATTTTAACGCTTGTCGAAAACATACAGATGATTTTGATCCAGCATGATCTTTAAATCACTTTAATCCACACCACCTTACAAATAATCAAAGTAATTTTTTATCAGAAGATTGTGTTCTTTTTTTAATTTTCGATTTACTTCAGATTATGAGAGATCGCATTCAGCCGGTAGTAAAGCAAAGCCGAGAGATGGATTGATCCTATTATCCGTGTACCGACAGGAACAGCTGGACGAAGACACTTTTAAGAACTAACTACTAACCCTTCTTCGTGGGATTCCGGTCAACTGTCGACTTCATAGGATAAAGAAGCTGGAAGATCGATTTTCTGTTTCTTCTTACCCGCGTTGAACGAAAACTCCATACACCAGATAAACAAATAACTCGGTGCTTATCAAATTTTCGGTTTTCGCCGTACACCGTCCGTACGAGTATCCACTAAGCAGTAAAACACAGCAGACAGATCGATTCAATGTGTCAGCTTACACCATTTTCTACACTGAACTGTTTGACCATGAAACTGAAACCACAATTTTCAAACCTATGTCGGATTCCAACCGAATATCGCTCGAACCAGAAAGTAAAGTAATAATGCTTTTTCACCTCTATTTCAACACCAACTTTTTAACAACACTAAACTTTACCTTTAAAACATGCACAAGTTTTGCCGGATTTCGGCTTCAGTACTTTTCCGGTGAGGAAGCAAAGACATGGATTCAGCATGTCTGAGTAGAATCTTTAGTCTCTTTAGCTGGGAATAAATGTTCACGCCTTAATTTGAAAATCGCTAAGTGGGGTGCTGGAGCCATCTCCGAGTCTGACCAGTACCTTGACCTAGTGAAACTTCACACAAAGTTCGAGAAAATGCCTCAGCTTCTTGGAGTGTGATCATGTTAACAGACGGACAGTCTGTACGAAGTCAAAGCTACCGCAGTTTGGGATCACAAAAGTCGAGAGAGGTGATCTCGTAAGCTTATGATCACACCCTATTCAAATTCGTGTTTTCTGTTGATAACGATCTCCTACCAACCAAAAAATGGAAACCCCAGCATGGTATCAGTGTCGACAAGAACGAATAATCATAAGAACCTCTGCCTCCCTATCTCTGTAATACAACCATACGGAGTCGAATATGTTCTGATTCCCTACCCGATGCAAACTAGCGGAGGAGGTACGCACAACATCATAATTTGTTACCTCTACAAACAGCTGTATCGCAGTATATCCCGCAGAAGAATACGAACGCCGTCTGGTTCCTTCTTTACAGCTGATTGGTTGTCTACCATTGTGACGGTACCTGTAACTCGCTGTAAACCGGGTTCTCCACCCATTCAGGCATCCTACAGTTTTTCATCTGCTATGCGCAGCGGCGAAGAGGGAACTAGACCTGTATCAGCTCGAACCTCGCATACCTCATAACTGCAGACTTTAGACCGTGGTATCAGATACCGTAGTTGCGTTTTCGTAGATACCTCGTGTCTGATACCACTGTCTAAAGTCGTTTTTGCAGTTATCGTGGTATCTCATACCACGGTCAAAAGGCGTTTTAGCAGTTATCGGGGTATATGGCCAGTTATCGTGGTAACTGATCATGGTATCTGAAGAAGTCATCTCACTTTCATAAATTTTTGTCAAATTGGTGGGAAAGAAGTTTGGCACTTAGTGATGTGACTGAATATCAGTTTTTCTTTTGCGATGACTTCCAATACAATTTCCGTTTTTGTAGAGCAACCGTATATTATTTTGCATTAGAAACATCCTGAATATGCAAATAAACGCACTAATTGCATATCCAGTTACCGTGGTTACAGATACCATGGTACTTGCAAAACGCAACTCATGGTATAAACAAAACGCAACTATTGCCTTTCTTTCTGAAGAACAAGACGATACACCAAAAATTGGTTTCCAATTTCACGAATTCACGGCAAACCTAGGACTTTAGGAGGTAGTGTGCTGGTAGTGTGGTTGTCCCTTATTTCTGCATACAAATAGACAGTTATGTTGTTATTTTCCATTTACGTTACTCTACTGAAAAGTGCATCGTTCATTTCTGAACATTCCTGTGAAGATTTCCAGCTTTAATTGTTCCTAGCCTATAGGTGTTTTTCCCTGCTCCCGTAAACAGTTTGTGGGTCGATAGCAGTTGATTGTGGCTCAAAAAGTGTGTTTCCGCTGTCTTTCGTGTGGCCCACGAGTGTGTTTCTGTGACCAACAAGATTTGTTGGTCGACAACAGACAGAAGAAATTGTATATTAGTCATGCTTTTGTCGGGTGTCAGTTGACTCATTGGCTCATAGTTTTTTTTTTACACGCAAGAAATCAAATTCTGCAAACATTTGCCTTGCAAAAGACAGAAGAAATCGAATTCTGTATGCTTTTGTCGGGACTCTCTATTCTTGCCGGCACATCGGGTTCTTTTTATGCATAGGAAATGCAGAAGAAACAAGATTTGTATGCTTTTGTCGGGCGTTGGTGGACCCATCGGCACATCAGGTTCTTTAGACGTAATAAATCAAATTCTGCAAACATTTGTCGGGCGCACCTCGGAAGTTTAAGTCTCGTAGACACAACAGGTTAGTTTTACACGTAAGAAATCAAGTTCTGTAAATGTTTAAGGTGTGGCATCCTGAAAGCTTAAGTTTTGTCGGCATTTCAGCTTCTATTTACACTTAAGAACTAAAATGCTTTACTCTTTTATCAGGCAAAACACAGAATAAATTGAATTCTTAATGTTGGGGGTTGGTATTCTTGTGGGCAGATTGGGTTATTTTTGTACATAAGAAATCAAGTTCTGCAAACATTTGTCGGGCCAATCCCAACAGTTAATGTCTCGTTGGCAAATCAAGATTTTTCTTCACACTAAAAATCAAATGACTGCAAAGTTTTATTAGACGAAGGTCGAAATTAAAGTTTGTCAGTTTGTCGGGCTCTTTTGTAACTACTTCTTTTGCAGTAAATTTAGAACAATTATACTTAGTGCCTACTTCATTGTGGATGGCCGCTACATTTTTGGAGAAAAGTTCTGTGATTTCACAGGTAGCTTACTTTTACTTGGGATCACTAAAAGGCACTCTGCTGATCAGCAAATACAACAAATTTTGCTTGCAGCGCATTTCCTAGTATTTCTATTTGGGATAACAGTGTTTCATTTGGTTGGCGTTTTAGGATTGAAATTCTTGGGGGTTGAAACACGTTAAAAGAGCCAAAATAATATAATAGAGCCAAGTATGTGAGTTTAAACATGCAGATTTTAAAGGAATAATCTCAACGAATGAGTTACAGTTAGTTTTACACAAAATTTTGCCTACTGCACATTTTGTAATATTCTCTATTTGGAAGAATGATGTGGCATTTAATTGATGTTTTCAGGTTGAAATTCTTGGGATTAAAAGCTAGAACTTGAATAGTAGATATAGCTGAATTTTTCAGGAAAAAAGGCAGATTAAAAAATTTTGCCTTTGGCGCCTAGTTCTATTCTGTGCTGGCGGGAAACGCCGTTGCTACAAAGAAAAAATACTTGATCTTGCCATGAGGGCTTGAATATTGTTAGATGGATGTGAGATGATCAGCTGATTTGGTGCACTGTAGTATGATTCACAAACAGCTTGGGCTGAAAGAATACATATTTACCTGTTATGGCATTCCTGCACATACTGTTGTCTTCTGTTACCTTGGAGTTGGTAGTGTCATCAGGGGCATCACAAATAGGGGGGGGGGGATGCAGTTGGTTTCTCATAAAAATAGTCGATTTTCTCTTAAAAATAGTAGTTTTTCTTAAAATTAGCCAATTTTTCATCAACACAGTAGTTTTTTCTCAATAATAGTAATTTTTATCTGCAAAAACAGTCGGTAAAAATGACCAGCCAGTCGGTAAATACCTTGCCCTCCCCCCCCCCAAAAAAAAACAAAACATTTTGGCTAGTAAAGCCTGGGGAGTGTCATCCCCAGATCCTAGTCATTATTTGGTTAGGCTATTTCAGCCTTACTCAACAATCTCCTTCCCCCCAACCTTCTTGGGGAAAACCTTCCAAACCCTTGAAGCCTACCTACTGTTACTCTGTGGGATTTTTTTTTTTTTTTTCGTTCCAAAAATTGAGTAAATTTACACTGTAATTTAGAGAATTTATAAGGTCGACTTTCTTGGTTGATGTCAACTTTGATGATAGAAACAACATTGACCAAGTTTTGTAAAAGTGATAGCTAACATAACCTGCAATGGTATTGCAGGGCTACCACAAAGTCCCTAAATCAGGCTTAGGTCCCTTTATGGTCCCTAAACCAATCCTCAGGTCTGGAGTCCGGTGAAGACTGGATCTGGCAAAGACAAGACCCAATTGTCTGTATCAAACATTAAATTTTTGGGATCCTATCAAAACTTTTGGTCTTCCTTTTTTTCAATGCTGAATTGTTCTTTGCTGTGTGCAAGCATATGTGTCAATGTGGATGTCACACATGGAAAAATTACCTTTTCTTTTCAGGGTCAAATTGGTTTTGGCAGAATCGCTGAGAAATGTTTCAGTAAAAATTGAATTGGGTTTGGATTTAATTGGAATCAGTTACGTCTGAAGCATAGCCATGGCATTTGGTTTTGCAGCAATAAGCTACATTATCTCACTTGTCTTGGATGCAATTCTGATTTTCTTTTCAATATTTCATGTGAGTACATCCCTTCTATATCAACTGTGTTTATCTTTACGCTAGAGTATTTTTGGGATTGCAAAACGTTAAGTGACATTACTTATGCTCACTAAATGCCGTAGGAGACGAGATATTTTAAAATTCTGTTGAGTATCCTTTGAGTCAGTTGAAATATAATGGAATTTTGCAGGTGCACACAAAACTGGCCTTTATTAAGGGGTAGGGGAAGGGGTTATATATTTAGGGATGACAAAGTATTTATTCAAGCACTGAGATTGTAGATTTAGGGGTAAAAGACATGCAGACTCGATATCCAAGTTCTCGTCGGACAAGTATTTTGCCTGGAATCCTGCAAAACCAGAAATTAACAGTTGTTTATGAAGTCGGTTAGAGTGCAAAAATGGAACGTAAAAAATAAAATGTTGTATCCATATCTGAGTGGTTGCATCTTTCGCAAAGGCTAGTGAAACATTTTGCTGAAAGTTGAACGTCTTGCAGTTGTTCTGCTTAATTGCTTATGCGGTTCAAGTAGAAGACAAGTCTTCTTTTAGTATACCTGATGTCTTTGCTAGTTTTGAATGAATGAATGAATGAAAAAATTTATTTCCCATCAAAATTGGCCCGAGGGGACCTAGACGGAGTAAACAAAATAGAAAAGAAGAGAAAAAAACAACAACAACACGCAATACAACATTTTAACATAACAACAATCTAAGAGGATACGAACATTAGCACGTAAATGAGTTGTATAAACCGTGGGATCTGTTTAATGAACTTTCAAACTTCTTTATTCTTGCCTCAATCGCAGTCACAGGATCGGCAAGATGGTATTTTGTACTGATTTTTGTATTCTTTGCCCATCGGGGGAGACTCAACAGATACTTGGCGTACCGATAATAATAAGATCTAATATTCTGACGTTGGGATTGTAGCATTATATGCCAGAGTGGTGCCAAAGCTATAACGTGTGGCAGAGCCACAGCACTGTAGAGACGTGCCAGAATATGTCGGTTATACACGCACTTACAAGAAACTAGGGTACCGTAACACTTCCGTACTTTTTCTGAAAAGTCGGTGACTAGACCAAGCCTTGTCGATTTTAGGTCTGAGTGGAAAGGCAGACCAAGATATGTGAGGCAACCTGTAGGGACAATATACTGGCTGCCAAGCTTAACAGAAATATTATCAGCTTCCTTTTCCCCATTAAAGATAAGCACCTCGCTTTTACTTTCATTGAAAGTTAGACCTATGTTAGAATAAGACTCTGAAAGGGCGGCAAAATCAAAGTTTTGGCTTATATGTGTTAGGTTTCTATATTCCTTCATCTCTTACTTTTGTGTGTATTTGTTTGCCCCCCCCCCCCCCTAGCTAATAGACCAAAAAAAAATCATCCAACAATTTTTTGTTTACAGATAATTGCATTCGATGAGCTGAAGACAGAATACAAGAATCCGATTGACCACTGCAACAGTCTCAATCCTGTAAGTGTTATTGTATTAAGTGGAGTCTCAAAGTCTTTGATTCTGATTGTCATGTAAGTGTTAAATGTTTATTCAGATGGAGTCTCAAAATCTTCCGATTCTGATACCCCCTCACAACGTTGACTCAATAGGGGCTGACTCTGAAAGCAGGGTTTTACCCTTGAGAATCTGTGTAGCTTGTAGATTCTGTGGCGGATTCTGTATCTCTTTTTAGGACCGGTCTGTCGTAAATAACTGATTTTCGGATAGATTTAGGCTGTGCGGGACGCTAGGATGTGGTAGGGTTAGGAAAGTCTGTGAGAACAATAAAGCAGGTTTCTTTAAATAATACAGCAGACAGACGATCAGGTTTTCCCATTCGAATTTTCTGCACTTTCACCATGAAGTTGTAAAAATCTTAAATTTTACGTACGGCGATGGTGCAAAAAACTGGGCAGGAATTTGTGTTCTGCGATCGCCCGGCCCTAATTTTCAGTCCGAGAAATTGGGTGTTTGCCGCACTCCTAGTACCTTCTGATTTTGAGACCCCGAAATGTTAGCGATGAGGTACCTAAGACTTCGTAAATCTTGTCTGTCTGTGGTGCGATAACTCCCGAAGGTGTTGAGATATTTTCCCTATTTTTTTGGTCTTACCCATCTCCCGGTACTTTCCACTAGAACCCGTCTCCCGGCCGTGTTCTAGAGAGTCCGCGCTGTTGAGGTAAAACCAGACAAGGGTGAGTCCAAAAACGGTTAACCCCTCTAAAGAGCAGTCGGCATTAAATAAAAAGACAAAAGGTTTCAATGGGATCCCAAAAATTTAATATTCGATCCAGATAATCGGGCCTTGTAGGTATCCGGTCTTCGCCAGGCTCCTTGAACATATTTACTAACAAAAAAAAAATTAGAAACAGATTAAGGACAATGGTAATCATCTGAGAAGACCGATTTCAAATATGGAATCAGCATGTGTGTTTACCATATAGCCTACTTCATATCTACGTTGACGAAATTGATCAAAACTTCACGCCTTGCTTCTGCCAAATTTCCGATTTCTGCCGGATTCCGGGCGTACTACTTGTCTGGCAAGAAACTAAAGCCCAGAAACGAATTCAGCATGTCTCCTTACCCCCTACATCGAACCTCTAATCAACTTCCAATAAAACTTCTACTTTAACAATTTTTCCGGTTTCAGCTGGATTCCGGGCGAACTATACGTCCGGTGAGAAAATGATTGTCATATACGGATTCAGCGTGTCTTCCTACCCTGGAATCGAGCATTTAATGAAATTCAAACTAAACCTTTGTTGCTGGGAAACGTGAACTGTTGCAGCAAGCTTTGTTCGTCTACTAAACGACTAAAGTGTTGCGAGAATTTTCATATTCTGATTTAGCATTTCTCCTTACCCCCCCCCCCCCCCCCAAATCAACTATCTCATTAGTTTTTAAAAATACGTTTACGCCCCTTAACTTTAAACCCACCCGTATATAAACAGCTATGGGTAACTTGATCAGTACCCGATGAAAAATTTATCTCAAAATAGTACTATGAAGTAGTACGAAAAAGTTGCATGCAGTACTAACGATGCTACAACATGCTTCTACTTCAAAGCTACCGTGTTACTGCATACTACTGCATGGTACTATTAGCAAGACTGGATGCTACTATGGCAAGACAGGATGCTACTGGATACTACTACATAAGATTGGACCAGTCTAAGGCACATTAAATGATAGTATTCTTTGCTATTACATAGTATTACATGCAACGTTTTCGTACTACTACCATACTACTACGCAGGCCACAAATTTTTCATCGGGTACTTTGCCCCAAAGGATCCTCAGTCCTCAAACCAAGTTTGGACAAAATATCTCAATTCCTTCGAGATCTATCGTGCTAACAGACAGCCGTAGAGACGGACAGACAACTTTACAAAGTCATAAGTATCCCATCACTTGCGTTTTGGGATCTCAAAAAACGAAAGACCACTAGTGAGTACTCCGGCAGTGAAGAACGCAGATATTGTCAAATCTACGAAACGACTGGAGTTTTCAAACTCAGATATTTTCGATTTTGAAAAAATGAATCAGGAATCTAAAGATATACGTTCCCCATGTCTGTTGTTCGCCACCGCACTCTCAGAAGCTTCGTAACAAATAACACAAGGATGTGCGGTTTCAACAGATAACACATAGCCCATTATGTTAGCTGGTATGTTTTCAAACGTTACCTATTAACAAGCATTGACAGGAAGAGCCGAAAAACCACCGAAGAAGCATCTACTGAATTTTCCGATACCTTGAGGACAAACAAAAAAGGGAAGCAGAAGTCTTTTCGAAGTTGTTTTGGCTCTTTTTGTATGAAGAACGTTTTAACGCGTAACATTTGGAAAACATAACAGCTAACACCCTAAGTGTTATCTGTTGAGACCGCGCATCCTTGTGTTATCTGTTATGAAACTTCTGACTGTGTGTTCCTGGCGTTTTGGCCGTTTGCAGGCACTAATGTCTTATGTTTATTTTTAGCTTGTCCTGCCAGAATATGGTATCCATATTTTCATGAACATCTTGTTCTTATTTGCTGGAGAATGGTTCACTCTAGCTATAAATGCGCCGCTCATAGCCTACCATGTGTACAGGTGAGCCTTTTATCTTGTGCTACCAACATCACAAGAAGTGATCCGAAAGACCTTCGGGACGTATCACCTGTGTGGTAACCATTCAAAGTTTTTTAACAGGTAGATCCCAGATTTTAAAGTATCGGAATGTTTTCTCTGAACCAGAAGCGGTACTTTGTGGTGTGCCCCAGGGTACCATCTTCGGCCCAATTTTATTTTTAGTTATGATTAATGATATAGCTGATGATTTTGAAAATCGTTGGAAGTATGTTGATGATCTTACAATTGTTGAAGTTTGTTGTAGAGAGGATTTGAGTCAAGTTCAAGATATTGTGAGTAAAGTAAAAATGCAAGCTTTGAAATCTAATATGACTGTGAATGACACTAAATCGTGCACTATGACAATTTCTTTTTTTAAATCTTTCAACCCTACTTTTCTACCTGAAATTTCAGATTCATCGAGAGTAGAAAAAATTAAACTCCTAGGGATAATTTTAACTCAAGATTTAAAATGGGAAGCACAGACGACCAGCATGATAAAGCGAGGGAATGCCGGGCTTCAGATGCTTGAGAAGATTCAAAAAGAGCTCTAATCATAGCGTCAAAGGTGGCCGAGAGGTTCTATGAAGAGTTACTACGTAAATTCGAAATTGCCTCCTTACATGAACCAAGGCTGAAACTCTGCATGGAGTTTGGTGTCAAATCTCTGAATCACCCGATCCACAAAAATATTTTCCCTTCTGAAAAGCTGTCAAAAAGGCTCCCTCGCAAGGCAGCTACTACGGTTGAAAAGTTGCAGCCGATTAAATGTGCCCACCAGAGGTTTGCAAAGAGTTTTGTCCCTTCTTTTTTAAAGTTGTATAACGAAGCATAAGCTGAGCTGCTAGTTTAAATTTATCATGTTATTAATGACCGTTGTAGCCGTATATGCGTAGGCCTATTATGTGTGTGTTCATTTATATACATGACTATACCGAACAAGTTTGGTGTGAGCCATGATCATTTTTTGGCGAATAAAAAGATTTATCTATCTATCTATCTATCCACCGAATAGCAGCGACACTAGCACCACTAGCGATAGAGAACGTCCCTGACGAAACTCAATCAGTCGTGCACCAGCGCTGGCTCCGATAACTTATATTCTGAACGTAGCAAAAAAATACAACCTCCCCTGTTACCTCGATGTTTGCAGACCGCGTCTTAGCAATACTAGAAATGTCTGAACCCGCAAGTTTGTCTCGCTTTCAATGCCGCAATCGTAGTGGGCGGCGCTTCGAGTATGACCCATTTGCGAAGAAAGGAAAGCATAGGTCTTGGCGCCACTCCCTAGTGTTGTTTTGCTCTGGTGGTAACCAACTGTGTGACTAAGGGGCTTGTGAAAATAGTCCACAAACCAGTTTAGTCGTCAGATAGAAGTGGGCTATAGGATGAGTATTCCTTCAGTCCAAGCAGACTGCGAATCGTATTGCGATCTCTGATTTGATCCAGCGATATTTCGGTGCTTCTTTGTAAGGGTCGTCCAGGCTTCAACTAGAAGAATCGAACCTGCAACGGAAACGAACCGGAATATTTATTTATTTATTGCCTGTGTGGTGCGTTGGTGGGATTGTCTTTTTTTGTGCAGTTCTGTCATTTTTCCTCTCTCTGACTTTTGTGCTCCTTTTTTCCTTGTCTACATTACTCATCCTTTTTTTGCTATGTAAAGTATAGCGTATCGCATCTTCTGGATCATATCTACCTCTTTTCTTCAGGTACTCTCGGCGGCCGATAATGTCCTCGTACGGGTTGTACGACCCGACAAATATCATGAATGCAGACATCTTAAATTCTTGCACTAAAGAGGGCTGGATTAAGCTTGCGTTCTATCTCCTAGCCTTTTTCTATTATCTCTATGGGTGAGTACTCGTTACATATTTATTTTTTCCGTCATTTAAGCACAACACCCACTTGCGCGACTTACTTCGATACTCCAGTATATATGATTAAAGCACATATGAATGAACTAATGGGTAAGACTTACGGCATTTCATAACTCATGCACACATCTTACTAGAAATTAATCTATTCATTGTTAAATTGTCAGAAATATGGTTTTTCGAAAATACTTATACTTGCCCCGTGACCTTAGTCGTTTTCTTGTTGGCGCTGGCTCTGCCAAGACCGCAAACTAAAAAAAGCTGAGCGGGAAATTCGAACTTATGAAAATAAAAGCTGACAGCAGTTAAAGCCAGGCGTCACCTTTCACATTTTTCTTCCGTTTCTTCGAAGTGAATTCGAAGGTGAATCCAGGTGAAGTGAAGACTTTCAACAAAGAAAAAATCATATTTCGCTGTTGTAATTAGGCTTGCTAATTACTGACTAAAAAATCCCGCCTTAAGTTTATTTTCCGTGATCCCACAAAGTGTTTGTAACTCGAAAAGTGTGTTTCCGGGACCAGCAAGATTTTGCTGGCTCGCTTTGTGACTCGAATTTGACAGATAACTTTTGAGGTGACTTTCGGTTTTGTGGCTCGGATTTGGCGGGACAGTCAAATTTAGCAGCAAATAGATCAAAAAAATTAAATAAGCCACTTTATCAAGCATATAAACATAAACTGAGCGATATGATATGAACTTAAATCTGAATATTGATATTTTATCTGGATTTTATTTTTATTATCAGACCTTCCAACTTACCGCAAAAAAGAACAGACAAAATGGCGTTTCCGCGAGTTTCACTTGTGGCTTGTTGCCGGCGTACTCTCGCAGTTCCCCGAGGACTCCTCGGGGAATCAGAGGGAACGGTGAAAATATGCCAGCAACACTCCACGCATACTCCGCGTACGGAAAACAGCGAGAACACGGGGAATGCTGCCAAAATGGATTTTGTTCGGACAAAAATATGCATTTATCGAAATTAGTCTGGATTCACTTTATTGTGTTGTGAGAGCAACACTTTGGTTTTGTCGCCTTCTTTTTTTCCTAGTCCCCCGATTTCATCTTACTACTAGAAAACGGTAAGGGTTTAACGTGTGCGGCTTTTACGGACAGTGTGGACCTCTGGCTGAATTGATGAATATGACCTTACATTTTGGAAAGTTCCGTAGAACTCTTGCCTGGGGCCAAAAAGGATGTTTTTTGTTTGTCGTCGAACCAGAGCCTACGGTATGTGAAGTGAAGAGAAGTTGTATAGCCTATGTCAGAGAGGACTATATGAAGTTGTGCTTCCAAGCTTTCCTTTGGTGTCTGCTTTCGTGTGGAAAGCTCCGTTTTAGTAGGCAATCAGACAGGCACCAGCCTCAAATTGAAGATGGACTAAAATCTAAAAGTGCTAAATATGGGAGGCAGTTGCCCGGCCCCACAGCCAATATATCAACAAAAAAGCGTCATTTTCCCACGGGTCAGAAAGTGCTGCCATCTATTGTTTCTACCCATTTCTGTTCGTGGTTTCAGCCAAGTTCATCATTCCATTTTTTCACTTTGGACTGCGGTAGAGAAATGATATCAGATATGACTCTTAAAATTTATAAGTTCTTTCATTGCTAAAGAAATTAGAGCTTATAAATTAGAAGAAATTAGAGCGAATTCGCGTGCTGTGGGCACCTATCTTAATTCTTGGGGTTGAGTATCTCTGCGGCTAGTCACTATTGGTAGAGGGATGGAACACACTGGTAGTAGACGAGCGTGTGGGAGTTAGCTGTACATAAGCGATAGAATATCCTCGGTGATCTTTTAGTAAATATTTTTTTTCTTTTTAGGATGATATACTCCTTGATCTCCTCTAGCTGATTATAAAAATAGTGTTTAGGAATGTTATTGTGCTCGTAGAGATTGTGATGTGACCATGTTTTATGAACAATTGTTGTGATTTACTCTACTGCTATCAGTACATTTTTCAAATTACTCAGAAGACTATGTTTAGGGCTAGCACTATTGACAGGAATATCATTGTTTTTTGTTTGTTTAAAAGTCACTATTTGTAAAGAATTAATAGTATCGTTTTTAATATTTAATTAAGGGAAGACCACGAGGGAGGGGGAGCCACGCAATCCACTTGGACACAGATGTCTTCTGAATATAATGAATGTTTAATATAATCCCCACAGGATATAACTTCCGCCACACACAGCAATGTATGCGTATATAATTGCAATTAAAAAGAGAGTGTGTCATACATACACACTTACTATCTTAAGTTTTGCCTTGAATCGCACTTGCTATGGACAAGGCTGTCTTGCCTGGCAACGTTGTCAGTGCCCATGGTTCTGGAAGTTGACACTGGACCCTTGTGGCTAGTTTTCCTGGTCGGGTCTCTCCAGTCTCAGTCTACTCATCTGTTGAAAACAGCTGTAGGCCTATGCATGGCCGTTTCGTTGCTATGGGAGAAGATATTCCGCGGCTCCCATATATTGTTGAAAGATTAGTTGCGTTTTTTATCTGAGTTCTCGCTTCTCATTTCTGAATTCTCCTACAAATTAGCGTCTTTGCTCTTATCGCTTATCAGTTTTTGGTTATTTAATTCAACTCAGTTCTCAGCAGTTCCGGCATCGTCTCGGATTATCTGTAGCAAATGCGCATGACTGTTCAAACTTCCAAGTTTTAGCCCAATAAATCCACTCGTTTGATTCCTAGACGTGCTACACGATTTCCGGTACTCCCTCCATCCCCGCCTTACCGTGGACGAATCTTGTTCGGACTACAAAATGGATCATCTAAACCATCTTCTTTTATACGATCTATCAAGGTTAAGCTCGAATCTGAGCATTTTAGGAAAATTCAGGTACCCCCCCCCCCCCCCGCCACTACCACCGTTGTCGGATCCGGTTCGGACCCTAAAATATGTAATGTAGGGTATATGCTCTCTCTACATTCCAAGTTTCGTTTAAATTGATGCACTCGTTTGACCCCTATGCGAGCCTCAAAGTTTCCGGCAATCTCCCTCCAACTCCCCACACTGGCCGAAGAGGACTTGGGAACATAAACGTCGTATCTCTTAATCCCCACTTCCCGTCCACCAAGTTTTACTGAACGAGCATAGCCTATCTGCAACTCTCCGGTACCCCCACCCCCTACCTTGGCCGAATCCGGCCTGGGCGCCAAATAACAAATCTAGTCCGCATAAACTCGGCACTGTTGAACTTGGATCTCATTCGGTCCATCCGTTTTTCTGTACATGTCAAAAGTCCCCCCCCCCCCCCAATACCCCCAACCGTGGTCGCATATACTTCGAACGCATGATTTACATGTCTAGGTCATCGATTCTTATCACCCAATAAGTTTCACTCGAATCAGACTACTCGTTCGCAATTTGCATAAGTTAATTTCCATATTTCCTTTCCCTCGCTTCCCCAAAAATGCTCGGATCTAGGAACGGAAGTTTGTGTTAGGTTCTTGAGTCAATAAGGTAGGGTCATTAATATGCCTGCAAAGTTTAGTCGTCTTAGTACGTCTGGCACTATTCTAACTCGCGACTACTGGAATTCCAGGAAACCCCCTCCAGCTCCCCCGCAGAGCCCCGAAACCATCTGGCTCCGTCAATTCCGTATCTAGGCCTAATGCTTGTTCTCCCCATTAAGTTCTGCCCCAATCCCTCTGCTTTAAGCGTTTCTTGAGTTCCCCCCCCCCATCCCTCCACAGGTATCGGACCCCGGTAGTTTTTTACCAATAAGGTCCACGGAGGAAACAAGCGAAAGCCTGTCCTGGCTAAAAAGAGGTCAGGCAAGGAGAATGCAAAAAAAAAAAATCAGCGAAGTGCCGTTATGGTGGATATGGGAAGTTCAAGATCTTGTTTAATGAGCCTCGTATTTCTTGGGATAACATTTGTACACCTAGGCGATTTTAATATCTTATTCCCATGTTCTAGTCTTAAATCGATCCGCTTTGAAAGAATGCCGGGTCTGATGTAAATCTTGAAATCCCCCCCCCCCCCCCCCCGAAAAAAAGGAATACAAAATATTATCATATTTTGGTCATTCGTCCATTTTAGCCGTGTGACATTTTGACATGGGGACGTTTTGTCGTTGAGCCGTTTAGCCCTGGGGACGTTTCGCCAGGGGAAGCAGTGTTGCGATGGGTGGTACAATTGTACCAGATTCTTCAGTCTGATCTGTACATCTGTACAACTTTCTTTAAAAGTCTGAAAATCAGTACAATTACGTCGAACTGGTACAAATTAAGTACATTGTCTCTAAAACTAAGAAAAAGAACTTGACTTCTTGACTTATCGTACTAACTTAGGTGATTTACCTAGAGCTCTAACTCGAAAGAGGCATTTCTGTAACCATATGGCTCAAGGATACCAGACAAATTTCTTCGCGACCCAACCACTTTTCCTTTCTGGCAGATTTTGTGTGACTTTCTAGCTCCTAGTTACATAGGTTTGGTAGAACTAATCTACCTCGATAGGCACATTTGGTCCTCAGCACTCCTTCCTGCCAAGCTCTATCCCCAGAGACACAAAGGTGCGGCAAAAGGAGGATAGAAAAGAAAACGGGAGGAAAGAGAGAAAAATAAGCGAAAAGAAAGATATTGTATAGATTAGTGGAGTACAGCGAAGGAAGATGCAAATAATTTTTTTTTTGGCGTCTGGTATATTTTTTCCCGGGAAGTACATTTTTCAACACTGAGGGGAAGTTTCGATTCGACTCGGGACGTTTCGGCGACAAACCTACCAATCTACGCAGATTTGTAGACTAATTTTCAGCCGAGAAATGCGCGCGGATCGTCAAATCGGCGACGTCTTGAGCCTAGTTTGACCAGGCTGTAAGGCATTGCCGAAAAATAAACGTTATTACTAGAGCCCCGGGTTCTTTGACTTCAGTGCTATTTCTGTTGCAATAAAACTCTACCTTACTTTACCTTTACATTAGGTGAGTCGAACTAATTTAGTGTATTCAGATAGCAGAAGTAACAAGACCAAAGGTGTCGATGGGATCCCAAAAGTCTAATATATAATGTAGATAGAAAAATAATTTAATTGTAATATTTAGGAACGATACTTAAAAACTAATTGTCTTTTACAGATTGGTGCACTTATCAGATGAGAAGTTTGACATTATGTTAATTTGAGGCACCGCTGGATAAGTTGTTGATTATTTGGTGTGATTAGTCCAACATCTAATCAACTTTAAACAAAAATTTAACTTATAAAAAAAAATTCGGTTTCAGCTGGATTCCGGACGAACTACATGTCCGGTTAAAAAAAAATTGTCATAATCGAATTCAGCATCTATTTTTGCCCCTATGTCGGACATCTAATCAACTACAAATATACCCCTATAAGTCATATCTGTTTTGACAAAAACTTCCTGCCACTTCTGCCAATTTCCCGGTTTCGGCCGAACTCTAGAACTAATTGTCCGGCGAAAAAAGAAAGCTCAAAAACGAACTCAGGGTATCTTCTTTCCCCAATAATGAACATCTAATCAACTTCGAATAAAAATTTGACTTATAACAAATTTTCCGACTCCAGCCGGATTCCGGTCGAACTATATGTCCGGGTAAAATATGATTGTCACACACGGATTCAGCGTCTCTTCTTACACCTAAATCGGTTATCTAATCAGCTAGAAATAAAACTTTAACTTCTAACAATTTTCCGGTTTTGGCCGGATTCCGGGCGAACTACATGTCCGGGAAGAAAATTGTTTTCACATAAAAGTTCAGCATGTCTTCTTGCCCTAAACCGGACATCTGATCAACTCCAAATAAAACTTTTAATTTTAACAAACTTTCCGGTTTGAGCCGGATTCCGGGCGAACTACTTGTCCGTCGAGAAAATGGTTTTCACCATCGTCTTCAGCATGTCTTCCTACCTCTAAATCAAACATCTAATCAACTTGAAATAAAACTTTTACTTTTAACAAACTTTCCGGTTTTGGCCGGATTCCGGGCGAACTACTTGTCCGATTACAAAATGGTTTTCACCATCGTGTTCAGCATGTCTTCTTACCCTATTATCGACTATCACATTAGCTGTTTCAAAATATTTTGTTTGCCCCTTAATTTGAACCCCCTTCCCCACCCCTAAATGTAGGGCTACAAAGCCCATTTACGAACTTGACTGGTCCGCCGACCCAACGAATCCTCACACCAAGTTTCATCAAAATATCTCATTCCCTTCGAGAGTTATCGTGCTTACAGACCTACTTATACGGGTAAACACACATGCTGAATCCAAATCTGAACTTGGTTTTCTCAGATGATTAGCTATTTGGCCTTAATCTGTTTCTGAATTTTAATTGTAAGAATGTTCAAGGATTCTGGCGATGACTAGATCTGGCTAAGACAAGACCCAGTTGTCTTTTTTCTGTACATAGTTCGCTCGGAAGTCGGTCGAAACCGGAAACTTGGCAGAAGTAAAGCAGGAAGTCTCGGTCAGTATTGTCAAAATGGATATGGCTTATAGAGGTATATCTGAACATGGTTTTCTCTGATCATTAGCCTGGCGAAGACTGGATCTGGCGAACACAAGACCCGACTGTCGGAATCAAATATTAGATTTTTGGGATCCCATCGACACCTTTGGTCTTGTTACATCTGATATTTGAATACACTGAAATATTTTGACTCGTCGAAGAGATTTTGTGTTTTTTCACCCGAGGCTCTAGTAATAACGTTCAGAGTGTGCGGTGCTTGCACGACAACCCAAAATTTATCCCGACACAGAGAATTTGAATTTCCACAAAGACCTGCATTTTCAGGGTTAAAGATGCTGAGCTTGGAATGGTTACGCCTGTAGAAAGTAGGAAAATGATGTTAAGATATGTCTTGCAAGGAATCTGATATTTTATTTTTATTTTTCGGCTATGGCTTACGTTTGATAGTAACTGTTTCAAGCGTAAAGGGACAAGCACATAGAGGTACCAAAAAAGTAGGTTCATTCGATGAAATCGATTAACTGTGGATAACGTACAAACGAATTAACGTATTTTATTGGGTTTTCAGGACTGTTTAAAGTTTAACTGAAAAGCCAACTTATTTTTGCATCATTCAACTCAACAGCCGGCATTGTTTGGCTTGTGTTAGGGATTTTTTTTTCACTTTTTGCTCTAGTACGAAGTTCAGAATATCTACGGCCGTCCTCACAACGCAAAATTCTACTATGACGCGGAAAACTTGAATCTCAAAACAAACGCGGCTTTTTAGTGGCCAGTGGTCAGGTCGCGGAAGGTAGCTAACTGCGTGACCACTTATTTTTCGTACCTATTCAACATAGGTACAAGCGCATAGAGGTACCACAAATCCGACGGGGAAATTTCACTATACTCAAGTCTATTATTCATGAATAGCGGAGCAACGAAGTAACGCATTTTCATCGGGTCTTCGAGTCTCTTTAAGTGAATAAGTGATGGGTAACTAGATTGACCTATCTCAGCCATTTTCAGTTTAACTTTAACTGGATAAGCGATGTGGAACGGGACTTTCGGATCTCAGCCATGTTCGGTTAAACTTTAGTAATCCTATTTACGTATTTGAACATCATTATTTTGGCCAGTTCCAGTTCAGCGATCCTAGCGGAATATATTTCATCCAAAATAGGATGAAAACTCAAGAATTGACAATATCCGCCTAAATGATTGGCAAGATGGCATGACTGGCAAGTGGCAAAAGTAATAAGTCAGTAAAAACCAACAATGACCATAACGTCAGAGTCAGGAAACCAAAGAGTTTCGGGCCTCAGCTCAGCTCGTACAGCGTTTCCAGTAATCCGCCCGAAGTGCTCAGCTAGAAAGTGGCTTTCGAAGCAATCACTCTGAACTCTGTATTTCATGGACAGCTTCATCTTATCGGAGCGATCTGCAACGACGTCGTCAACCCAACACGCCTCGGGCCTAAACCTCGATGGGACGAGGGTATTGAATATTGATTAAAGTCCCCATCTTTCCCCCCCCCCCCGCCCCTTTTAGGGTAGCTCATCGCAGCCGGTCTCGCGCCGGCAGCACGTGCGTCTGATAGCCGACGGAATGTCGTATTTGGCCGGTATGCCAGGGTATTTTTCCGAATTTCTAGAAAAAAATGGCAGTGGTGAATTTTCTCAAAAGGAGAGCTGGTAATTAAGCGCACGTTTGGGAGGAAAAGTCCGCACCAAGTACTTGTACGTTTGTTTGAAGTGAAAAAAACCAACTTGTAGCCTATTCCTTCTTTTCTTTATTATTTTTTCTTTCCACTCCATTGTTATAGAAGGGGATAAAATGTTACTTCATTTCTTCATTCAGTTTGGTCAAAAAAGTTCGTCAACTACTCCATGGTCTAGGTCAGTGGTTCACAAACGGGGGTACGCGTACCCAAAGGGGTACGCGAGACCCTCGTAAGGGGTACGCGAAGGTCCCAAATCAGTGAATTCGAAAGAGTCTGCTTTCTTCAAGAAATTAGAGTTAAGTTTGAAAGAAACAGCACAAGTGTCTTTCTGATCCTTGACCAGTTTACGGACGAGAATGAAATTGACAACCTTGCAGCCTCAAGTATCCCATTTATTTATATATATTTTTTGCACATCCCTTATCATTTATGAGAATAAATGGCGTCTTTTTGGCGCTCTGATCTTGGCAGATATTAGTAGAATAGTAGAACAATGTTTCTTCAAAAAGGGGTGCCGTACGCAACGTTTTTTTAACCTTAATTAAGGGTACGCGATATGGAAAAGGTTGGGAACCACTGGTCTAGGTAATTGAAAATCTCATGGTCTCGTTGATGTATTTATTTGTTTAATTAAATTTGTTACGAAAACCAGTAGTAATAATAGTTTAAGAACTATGAGCTGAACAGAACAACAATAATTCACATATTAATGAAGCAAATTGCATGGTAGTCAACTGCAGCCTACAGACAGACGGAGTACTTAAAAAAAGGAGAAACAAGAATCGAGATGGAAGCGACAGAAACTAAATCGGTGAAAAATAGCACTATATAGACTATAGTATGCGCTGAATCGAGACTGCGCTTAAAGCGTTCTCGCCTTTTGTGAATTACATAACTGCGAAGGTACGTGCACACGCTTTCCAGTTTCGCAGTTGGATGGGAATACTCTATATGACGTAAGTTCGAAACACGCCAGTGATCCTAGGGAAGAACAAGAAACGTCACACAAACCAGTCCTCAAATTTGACTCAAATCCTTCGTAATCCAGATTTGTTCTGGAGACATTTCTGGTTCTTCGCTAGGCACACGGCGACTCTTCGTCGGCACGAAAAGCTAGTTTCCTCCTTTGCTCCAAAATATTTGTCTCATCGCATGCAGTTTTTGGAATCCCAAAACGTAAGTGGAGGGATACCTATGACATCGCAAAAAATGTCCGTCTGTCTGTGATCACGATAACTCTCGAAGGGAACGAGATATTTTGATGAAACTTGGTGTAAGGGTTCTTTGGGTCAAGGGTAAGATCAAGTTCGTAGACGGGCTTTGTAGCCCTACATTTAGGGGTGGGGGAGGGGGTTCAAACTAAGGGGCAAACAAAATATTTTTAAACAGCTAATGTGATAGCCGATTATGGGGTAAGAAGACATGCTGAACACGATGGTGAACACCATCGAACCTGGAATCCGGCCAAAACCGGAAAGTTTGTTAAGTAAAAGTTTTACTTGAAGTTGATTAGATGTTCGATGTAGGGGTAAGAAGACATGCTGAATACGATGGTGAACACCATTTTTTCGCCGGACAAGCAGTTAGCCCGGAATCCGGCCAAAACCGGAAAGTCTGTTAAAAGTAAAAGTTTTATTTGAAGTTGATTAGATATTCGATTTAGAGGTAGGAAGACAGGCTGAACACAATGGTGAAAACCATTTTCTCGCCTGACAAGTAGTTCGTCCGGAATCCGGCAAAAACCCGAAAGTTGGTTAAAAGTAAAAGTTTCATTTGAGGTTGATTAAATATTCGATTTAGGGGTAAGAAGACATGCTGAACACTTATGTGAAAAGAATTTTCTACCCGGACAACTAGTTCGCCCGGAATCCGGGTAAAGCCGGAAAAGCAAAAGTTTTATTTGAAGTTGACTAGGTGACAGATTTAGGGGTAAGAAGATACGCTGAGTCTGTATATGAGGTTATTGAGGTAGAGAGGTATATTTTTTACCAGGACAGATAATTCGTTCGGAATCCGGTTGTAACTTGATTTTTTTTACAAGTTGAAGTTTTATTTGAAGTTGATTGGATGTTCTTTATAGAGATAAGGATATACGTTGACAATTAGTTCACTCGGAATTCGGCCAAAACCGGAAATTTGGCAGAAGTAAAGCAGGAAGTTTCGGTCAATGACGTCAAAATAGATATGGCTTATAGAGGTATATCTGAACTTGGTTTTCTCTGATGACTAGCCGGGTGAATACTTGATCTGGCGAAGACAAGACTCAATTGTCTGGATCAAATATTGGATTTTAGGCATCCCATCGAAACCTTTGGTCTTGTTCCAATAATAACGTGAATTTTGCTTGCGCATTATTGGATGCGAAACCTTTTCGAAATGTGCATGCACGTAGCTGTATTGCTTGTCCATAGCTGATCACTGGAAACAATACTTTACGCATTCGTATATTTATTATATTTATCGTCATGAATAGCAACCAGCCTCCGGGATTTTCGCGCGCCGAACTGGAGAGCATAAAGTACTTCAGATGTTCGAGATTTCAAGTTCATGCTGTTCAGCCTTCATGGTTTGATGGATTTATTGGCTGATTTATTGATCCAGTGCTGTTTCTCATTCTCAGTAGGAAAGCGGTTTTGCGAGGATTAGATTTTTATTTCGCTAGTTTTGCAGGGTTGACTAATTAAAGTTGGCTTAAAAGAATGTCGTTTCGGCTTGAAATCAAGTCTGCTGTCTAAACCGTAATAAATAATATAGGGGAGTATGGTGGCCTTTTGGGGAGTAAGATACGCACGCGTCTTGTCGGTAACTCATTGATCTTTCTGTGTGCTTCGAACAGCTATATGATATTGGAAAATTATAAACGTCTAAATTAGATAACGTCTCCAGACGTTAGCGTAACCTGAGAGCTTGAGTTTAAGCAACTTACTTAACTGACAAATCAGACAAAACATAGTGCCATACTAAACTGTAGCTTAAGAATTTGGTTACGACTTTTTTCAAATTAGCTTTTTTCTTTCACTTTTTATTAACTTCCCATACGGAAAGAATGGTGTCGTTTTCCCGATTTTTCTTTCGGATTCCAGTCCGATTCGATCCGGATTCCGTTTTCATCGAGATGGATCCGCAAGACAATAATTATACCAAAAATGTCTGGAAGTCTGGGGCGTTAGGCCTCCCAGATTCTGGAATTAGGAAGGGTGTCAAGAGATATATGCGAAAGGGACATCTCCGTAGTTTTTGAAAAATAGCAAAATTAGTCAGTATCAGTTTATTGTATCCGGAAGACTTGGCTTGACTGGGCAGAAGATTCAGACATCTGGAAGGTGAACTTTAAAGTTTAACTGAAAAGCTAGCTTATTTTATATCTTTGACTTGAATATACTGAGTTAAGTTTTTTCAACTTGGGCTCTTTTAGCGATGTTCAGAATATGCATTTCAGATCGACGCGGAGAAATTGAACTTCAACAAAAGCGTGCATTTCAGTAGTTAGTGAAGCGAAGCTCGGGAAACGTTCAGTTCCAGACTGTAAGCTTCTGAACAAAGCCCGCTAATGCGTGTGGCCCTAAAGAATCTTTATACTTATAAAGAATGAGTTTTGGCAATCGCTTACCGTTGTAGTTGCTAAATAGCACATAGAGGTACCACAAATCCGAAAGAATAAAAGTTCATTCGATGGAAATCGACTATATGAATAGCGAAGCAACGGAGTACATCCCCAGCCGGGGGGCTATAACCGTAAAGCTTTGGGAATTTTGTACAGCACCTTCTGCGCTCCTTCTATACTATTTCGTTCCGGCGTCACTCATGTTCTGCGAAAGTAGGAGATTAAAAAAATGAGATCATGTTATTTTAAATATGCAAAGCACCTGCTCTACCTTGTCATAATCATACATTGACGGAGAAGTTCAAAATTCAAGATGCAAGTGTTACCCTTTTGGATGTTTCCTCATCGCTTACAAAAATCATGGACAACAGGGCCCAACCAGCGCACGACGTTATCCACTGCTTCCTGGACGAAGTTTGAAATTAAGTGTATTTTTCTGTGTGGTTATGTGTTTTATTTAATTTCTTCCATTTACTCCGCTTTTTCAAAATGGCGGGTTATAAATAAATTACTTACTTACTTACTTAGTATCGCATTGGCATGTGGTCGTCTAGCCTATTTAAGTGAATAAGTGATATCTGCCTGCCGCATAGCCGTGCCGCAGATCAGAAATAACTTCCGTAGTGAAATTATTTGGCAGAAATGACGACTTGCGCTGGAGGAAGAATTCGCGATTATAATTATTAACTTGACATTCCTCTTGAGCGCGATTCTCATATTATCGCGGAAGGAACGGCATTGAAAAATAACTTGGAACAAAAGTAATTATCTAAAATGGTAGCTGTTAAAAATATGTCAGACCAAACCCACGAACCATGACATATTCACATCTTGCGGGAAAACAGATTATACCATCTTTTTTTGTAATTTTGAAGTTCAAGGTTCCGCCCATCGTTTTTTCTTTCTGTGAGAAATTGGTCAAAATCCAGCCTTAAATTAGGCTTATAGGATTTTATGGAAAACTCAAGTTCCTTCTGGAAACCGACGAGCCTGTAGTTTCGGTACATTGCTCTACCGGTTCCTTGCCGGATAGTCGGGGCTCACTCAGCCGAATTCCGATCAGACTGGGTCCTCCATGTCGAGTTAAATATCTTTCAGCATTATGCTACACTGTAAAAAGTATCTCCGAGTAAGGATTAAAGTTAACTGCAGTATTTGCTACTCGGATAATTCTTATCACTATTTTGAATCAATCTTACCTCAGTAGAGTATCTCAGTAAAAAGTATCTCCGATTAAAGATTAAAGTTATCTGCAGTATTTGCTACTCGTTATTCTTATCACTATTTTGTATCAATCTTACCTCAGTAGAGATAAGAATAATCCGAGTAGCAAATACTGCAGATAACTTTAATCCTTACCCGGAGATACTTTTCACAGTGTGCGGCTGGGTTTCGATTGCTGAGAGAATAAATATTCCTTCAGCCCAAGCTGACTGCTAATCATAGTTGACATTACTATTTGGATAGTCAGCTGAATTCTGTTAGAGCGATATTTCGGCCCTTCTTGGCAAGGGTCCTCTTCAGGCTCAAGCTGGAAAGTCTAAGGCGGGCCAGCTGTTACTTGTAACTAGTTGACTCCTCCCACAAAGAGGAGCCAACTCATCGAACGGCCAATCCCGGACCTCGGAACTACCTGAATTTTGGAAAAGAATTAGTAATAAAATCGAGCTGACGTATCCGCTTAGCACTGTCAACTGTGATAGAATATCTCTAGATGAATATGTCATTCCGGACGGTGCGAGTTCTGTCACGGAAGAAAAGTAGAACTAAATAGTAGGAGAATATCTAAATTTTTTTTAATACTAACAAAGGCTCATCTAGTGCAGACTGTTCTTCGCGCCAAATTTCGATCAATCTGCTCCAGCCGTTCCGCGCCCAAACAATAAAACGCGATTTCCGGTGTCCCACAGTAGTTGGATCCGGTGTGGATCTGAAGTGGCGCATCGAGGCTTATACCATTCACTGAGATCCTGTCCGAATCAAGTCACCTGTTTTTTTTCCGTAGTTCGTGCTGTAGAACACAATCCGGTAAAGAAAATGATTCGGGCTTTTCAGTTGTGATGTCTGATTCTTTTCAGAGTATATATATATATTTAATTTCTGACCCACCAAATGGAGAAGCCTGGTTAGTTGGCTGAAAAAGTTCAAAGTCAGAGCCGGGCTCATTGAAATTTCCAAAGCCCAGAGTAGGAGTAGAATACAGGATACCTGATGTTTTGGTTTTCTTCTTCTTCTTTCTTAAGTGAGGATCCCTGTTCTGAGGCAGGATCCCTGTTTTGATTTCAGCCAACGAACCCGCGCTCCTACTCCTTGTAGTGCTGGAGCTGGGGTTGTTTCAGAGACAAAACAATTAAGTCCTTAATTCTGCCATGGTTTCGTTTTCCCACGATATTTTTCTGCCTTTCGGGATAGACATTATGCTGGAAATAAACGATTAATTTTCCTCGCCAGATTTTCTGCACTTTCGTCGTCAAGTTGAACCAGGCTGAACTTTCCCGTATGGATTCAATGAGGGTGTGGGAAATTCTGGCAGAAATTCCTCCGCCAGTGCCCGACCCTAATCCTCTGTTCTGGACATTTCTCTGAAGCGGTTTTAATATCTATGTATACGTAGAACGAGGTCGTGCTGGGTGAGAATATTCTGTGGGGTAATTAACCCGTAGAATTCGGATAATCTGACTTGGTGACAATTCACATCTTTACGAGATCGAAGGCGTCTGGGTGAAGAATTATAGTAAATATTTCATTTGGGATCCCATCGGAATCTTTGTTCTTGTTTCTACCCGATCCACAGCACCAGAAGTAAAACTGCCTACAGATGTTGCGGGGACTGTAGAAACGCCCAAACATCGTATGCGAAACATTGACGCATGAACATATGCCGTCGTATATAAGCCTTGGTTATTGACTAAATCAGTATCAGTTTGTTTTTGTGTCGTTCCAAGGTAGTTGAGAAGAACTAAGGATGTTTGCAAAGGTAAAATTCGTTTTCTTTCGTTTTGCCAACCTTTACAGTAGGCTACTGTTGTCCTAGTCTTTGATGAACCTGGATATGTTTCGTAACTTTCCGTTGTCGTGTTTTTTTCACACATGAACATGGACCCAACTCCTAATAGTAGTAAAAGAATCGCCGTGTGTCCAGCGAAGAGCCAGATACGCCACCACAACAAACGTTGTTGATTGGTTTGCGACAGAATTTTAGTAAATTAAAAAGGACCTGTCTTGCCTATAATACTAACGCAACCTACTTCCATAATTACTCCATATATTTCTAAACCCGGAGACTCCAATTTAGTACGGTACATTCTAACCCCTCTAACAAAACCACGCTAATTTTCTCAATTGCCGTGTTTTGCTACCTTCGATGTGTATCACGCTGTAGACGGTGGTCTGCGAGATTTTCCATCAGAAAAATCGTTTATGTATTGTTAATCGTAATCGTGTTGTTTCCCTGTTTTCGCTGTAAGCCAACCGATCTCGGAAAAGGCTTAAATCAGCCAACCGTGGGTTATTTGTTGAAAGCACAGCCTAGTATAAAAGTCTTCAAATATTTTGAAATACTGTAAGTTGAAGAGTAAATAGTGCGAGGATTAGTTTGGTTGACTTTTCTCGTGTTTGGCATGTTTCGGGCTAAGTTGGAAACGACTGTGCGAACATTTAGCGTCTATTCCTGGGACTGAACACACCAGAAATGCTTGTGTCACAGTCCAACTGGTTTGACATTGTTTCTACCTTTAATGGGTTCTGTGGTAATTTCCTTCCTGCGACCAAAGCCCGTGTTTCTGTCAGTCTAGTTATATGAAAAATTAAATAATCACTTGATTACAAGCTCTTGTACTGAATCGGGCTTGTTCCAGATTGCTATCGTCGCCTGCGTAGCTTCAGTTGCCTTGGCCCAGGACTATCCCAAGCCCGCATACCCAGCACCAGCACAATACAAACAGCCATCATATGTAAGTATGATTTGTCCGTCCGTCGGTCGGAACCAAGTCCGAATTCTCTGTTAACCGAAAAAAAACGGCTATTACTTATTGCCTGCCTCCTTTCAAAATACAATTCTTCGCGCTACGTAGTCATAGCGGTCTGTGACTGAGTTTGTCGTCACACCTTGTCTTTGATTGTTTCGCACGGATTCGCAACATTTCCCCATGTAAAGAATGAGCTGGGATACAGATGGAATCTGGAAGAATGACTGTGAAAGAACAATACGTCAAATCAGAGACAAAATCAGTCAGAGCTCTGAAACAAATAGAAAGATTCGTATTGAACCATTGCTTCCAGTAGGCCTATACGTTGAAAGCAAATGACAATGTTTGAGACGAGAAGAATTAAAAGTGAAATTATAAAATATTCCTATCAGGATTTTTGGCATCACAAGTATCTAGATATACCACTAGTTCAGATTTTTGTTGAATTAGTGGCTCAGCGGCGGGGAAACCCGATTGTCTATCTTCCTGAAAGAACTCGTAATATCAAGAGCGAATAAGAGAGAGAGAGAGAGAGAGAGAGAGATCGGTATATTTAGAAACTATCATAGCATAACTAAATTCAGTTTCTTATAAATTATAACTAGCAAATATGCACCAGAACTCCCGTCTCCCGATCTTTGTTAATGTGGAGGTGTGGCCATGTGGAGTCGAATGCCATGCCGAATGCAAACATGCGGAAGTTAAGAGCTAAGCGGAACATCAAGGCTCGTTACCACTACAGACAGCAGTAGAGTCCCGGAGAAGAATGGCGAAAGTAACAGACTAATTGCTGTATACCATTGTGACGTCACTGCAGAGGGGGGGGGGGTCATACACAGCTGATACGTCTTTTGCTCTCAATGCGCCACGGCAAAGAGGGACGTAGACGGGCGTTAAGTCAAAGCACAACAAGTTCTCTGATGACTAACTCTTGATTAGTCAAGAGTTCTTGACTAATCTCTTGATGACTAACTCTCCTTGCCGATGCAAAATCGCCGGGTACCTAGCGGAAGAGCCAGAAGCGGTATCACATCGGGTATCATAGCTGCTCCCGAAGATCGCCGTGATTGTTTGACACAGGATTTGAGTTGTTGAGTTTGAGTCGTTACGGAGACGTTCATTCCTTCTTCCTGAGAAGCACTGGCGTGTTTTGGACTTCATATAAGTATTCAGTCATATAAGTAGCAGGTGCATGGGACCAAAAACGGCTTCTTAGCTTATTTGTTCTTGGTAATATCTGCTTACTAGAAAATTTCCTTTAGGAACCTGGTATGCCGTACAACTTCCAGTGGGGCGTTAAGGATGATCCCTCTTACAACAATTACGCACAGGAGGAGAACAGTGACGGAAAGCTCACATCGGGCTTCTACCGAGTTGCCCTACCGGACGGAAGAACACAGATTGTTTCCTACAAGGCTGATGATTACACAGGTACTTTGCAAACTCCCAACACTAAGGGTGGGCTCGAAGTTACCTGAAAAGGCAGTGCTTCCGAGGAAGACAGCAGCGCTTCTCGAGAATCACGGACTTGCTCACCGACCAAGTCCGTGCTTCCCTGCAAGGCGCTGCAGCTGCCGCTTCAACCAAGAAGAAAGTGAATCCAAAAGCGTATGTTGTGAAAAAGCAAAGAAGTGTTGCAGCAGCGATGCGGCAGTGCTATTGCAACAAAAACGAGGCTCAGATAACATCAGCAAGGCATAGCGGCTAGATCGGGCGAATTTTGCAGTAAGACTTAAACAGTTCTGCCAGCAATTTTATCCTTCCACGAAAGCGCCATGAACGCTGCGAAAACCGCGCATACGTTCACTTACTTCATGTTGCTACTCACAAATGGCTCACCCCCTTGCTCACCACCTGGATGTTGGCCGAGATTCTTCCTTTCCTCCCGAGAGCAGAATGAATTATTAATGAATAATTAGCAATGTAATGTCTTTGGGTTTAGAACATCATCATGTAATAAATTCGCCAACGCAAATATTTTCAGTTGATTTTCATTTTTTTTTCTGATCTTGCCCGAAATTAGTTGTTATGTAGTGCTGGAAATCTTGGCTAGTATTCATTGTAACCCACAAGACAGGATGGGTTCGTGTCAATCAGAAATTTAAGACTGGGTTAGGACTAGAATGTCGAGGTTTTGAAACGGACTTTTAAGTTTTCATTGATTTCCAGGATTCGTCGCTGACGTGAAATACGAAGGCGAAGCCAAGTATCCCGAATACAAGGCCGGGAGCTACCCTGCACCCGCTTATGGTCGCCAGGCTGCCTACCCTCCAAAATACCCATCTTAAACTGTGAAAATTAACCATAGCGAATATATTTTTATATGAATGCGGACTGCGGTCAGTAACCAAAATAGATTGTTCATATTTCTATAGATATTGCTGTTCTTCTTTTTTGTTATCATCTATACATAGACACCCCTATAGGGGTGTTCGTTGCACTTCTAGTAGTTTCTCGTGTTTACTCATCCCATAGTGACTTCTTACTAGAACCTGCCTCCCGTCCAGCCTAGTTAGTCCGCACTGGTGAGGTAAAACGAGACACTGGTTAACACGAAAACGGTTATAACACTAGGGATCACCAATCAATCAATCCAAAAACAGCCTTATAGGAACAATTAGAGACCACTTGTTTTCTTATTGATAAAGAACGCATAAGCTTCTGTATATGTTAATCACCGCGGTGTCAGGTCGCTACCATCTCGGGGGAAAACAAGACCAAAGGTTTCGATGGGATCCCAAAAATGTAACATTTGATCCAGACAATTGGGTCTTGTCTTCGCCAGATCCAGTCTTCAACAGGCTAATCATCTGAGAAAACCAAGTTCAGATATACCTCTTTAAGCAGTCTACAAGCCATATCTATTTTGACAATACTGACCGAAACTAGTTTCGGTCAGTATCGTCAAAGGAAGCTTCCTTCTTTAATTCTGCCAAATTATCGGTTTTGGCCGAATTCCGAGCGAACGACTTGTCCAGCAAATAAAGGAAATTCAGAAACGAATTCAGCGTCTCTCCTTATCCCTATAAAGAACATCCGATCAACTTCAAATAAGGCTTTAACTTATAAAACAAATTCCGGTTTGAACCAGATTCCGGACGAAGTCCGGGTATAAAATGATTGTCTTATACAGATTATATATACACAGATACGTACAGATATATACAGATTATTATACAGATACAGTCATCGAATCAACTTCAAACAAGACTTTTACTTTTAAGAAATTTTCTGGTTTTGGCCGGATTCCGGGCGAACAAGTGGTCCGGGTAGAAAATGCTTTTCACTTAACTATTCAGCATGTTTTCTTACCCCAGGATTGAACATCTAATGAACTTCAAATAAAACTTTCAATTTTAACAAACTTTCCGGTTTTGGCCGGATTCCGGGCGAACTACTTGTCCGGCGAGGAAATGGTTTTCACCATCGTGTTCAGTGTGTCTTCTTATCCCAGAATTGACGATTAAATTAGCTGTTTAAAAATATTTTGCTTGCCCCTTAATTTAAACCCCCTCCCCCACCCCTAAAATATAGGGCTACAAAGCCCATCTACGAACTCGACCTTACTCTTGACCCAAAGAACCCTCACACCAAGTTTCATCAAAATATCTCATTCCCTTCGAGAGTTATCGTGCTTACAGACGGACAGACAGACGCCGGACAGACGGACAACTCTCGCGATGGCATAGGTATCCCTCACTTACGTTTTGGGATCCCAAAAATAGCACAGGTCAAACAGACTCTACTGCTTCACTGGCTGAAGTACAAAACCTGGACCAAACAAGACCAAAGATTTCGATGGGATCCCAAAAATCTAATATTTGATCTAGACAATTGGGTCTTCGCCAGATCCAGTCTTTGCCAGGCTAATCATCAGAGAAATCTAAGTTCACATATTCCCCGGGGGAATCGATAGATCGATTCCCCCCTCGGGGAATCGAAGGGAACGGCGAGAATAGAAGGACCCACTCCACGCGGACTCCGCGCACGGAAAACAACGAGAACGCGGGGAATGCTTCCAAAATGGATTTTGTTCCCCACAAAAATATGCAGTTGACGAAATTAGTCTCGATCCACTTTATTTTTGGTTTTATTTCTTGTAATTGTTTTCAAGTAATTTTACATTGCACCAACACCAGCAAAAATTGATTCCCCTCTGAATCTGAAAGGGAGTCCTTTTTGGGATCCCAAAAAGTAAGTGGAGGGATACCTATGACATCGCAAAAGTTGTCCGTCTGTCAGTCCGTCCGTCCGTCCGTCCGTCTGTCCGTCTGTAAGCACGATAACTCTCGAAGGGAATGGGATATTTTGATGAAACTTGGAGTGAGGATTCATTGGGCCGTCGGACCAGTCGAGTTCGTAGATGGGCTTTGTAGCCCTACATTTAGGGGTGGGGGAGGGGGTTCAAATTAAGGCGCAAACAAAATATTTTGAAACATCTAATGTGATAGTCGATTATGGGGTAAGAAGACATGCTGAACACGATGAAGAAAACCATTTTGTCATCGGACAAGTAGTTCGCCCGGAATCCGGCCAAAATCGGAAAGTTTGTTAAAAGTAAAAGTTTTATTTGAAGTTGATTAGATGTTCGATATAGGTGTAGGAAGACATGCTGAAGACGATGGTGAAAACCATTTTCTCGACGGACAAATAGTTCGTCCGGAATCCGGCCGAAACCGGAAAGTTTGTTAAAATTAAAAGTTTTATTTGGAGTTGATTAGATGTTCGATTTAGGGCAAGAAGGCATGCTGAACACTTATGTGAAAATATTTTTCTACCCGGACATGTAGTTCGCCCAGAATCCGGCCAAAACCGGAAACTTGGTAGAAGTTAAAGTTTTATTTCTAGTTGATTAGATAACCGATTAAGGGGTAAGAAGAGACGCTGAACCCGAGTGTGACAATCATATTTTACCCGGACATATAGTTCGACCGGAATCCGGCTGGAGTCGGAAAATTTGTTTTAACTTAAATTTTTATTTGAAGTTGATTAGATGTTTATTATTGAGAAATGAAGATACCCTGAGTTCGTTTTTGAGCTTTCTTTTTTCGCCGGACAAGTAGTTCTGGAGTTCGGCCAAAACCGAAAAATTGGCAGAAGTGGTAGGAACTTTGCGTCAAAACAGATATGACTTACAGTGGTAAACACACATGCTGAATCCATATCTGAACTTGGTTTTCTCAGATGATTAGCTATTTGGCCTTAATCTGTTTCTGAATTTTAATTGTAAGAATGTTCAAGTAGTCTGGCGATGACTGGATCTGGCTAAGACAAGACCCAGTTGTCTGGATCAGATATTGAATTTTTGGGATCCCATCGAAACCTTTGGTCTTGTTGATGATGGTGATGATACTCGGAGCATTGCCCGTCCGTGGGGACTCGCGAGAATACGGGGAGTCAGTCCCCGGGACAAACAAAAACGCGGGGACTCCTCAAGTGTGGAGTCCTCGGGGAATGGCGAGAACACGCCTTTGATGACTAACTCTCTTTGCCGATGCAAAATCCCCGTGTACCTAGCGGAAGAGCCAGAAGCGTCACCACAGCAGCTGTCCCGAACGAGCGCCGTGATATGTTGACACAAGATTTTAGTTTTTGAGTTTGAGTCGTTAGTGAGATGTTTTCTCGTTCTTCCTGAGGATTAGTGACATGTTTTGGACATAAGTCATATAGAGTATTTCACAGGTATTTCCCTTTTTCCCCCAACGATTCAGTTGTTCTTTTATATTTTGTTACCTCTGCGATAGGCCTGTTTCTAAGCGCGAAAATGCCAGAATTTTTAAGTTGCTTGTTCAATGTGCGTGATGAAAAGTTTTGTGCAGCAATCTCCCACAGTGATGGGGATACTGATCTGGAACTGTTTATAATGAGCATTCCATGTAAGAAACAGAACTCATGGAAAGGGACAGTAAGTTCTTAAAGGATCTTGTCCAGCAGGGGCTCATCTAGGTTGTTATAGGGTTGATATTGTTAGTTGTTGTGGTCTGGTTGTTGTCACTTACTGCCCCTATATGATTATCCTTACCTTAGACCTTAGTTCCTCCTGCACCTCCAGAGGCGCTTAGGGCATCCAAGAAGAGTCGCCAGTCGTCTCTCATAAGTGCCGCTGCCCATACATCTTCCCATTCGGGCTGGATAGACGAGTTGATATTGTGAAGATCCAACTGGTAGGTACGGCGAAGAATGTTCTTCGGTCGCCCTCTCCATCTGGATCCCTCCGGATGCCACTGGAGGATAGCGTTGGGGAGTCTGGTGCTTCCCATCCTGATTGTATGGCCCAGATACCTCCAGCGGCGGATCTTGATGACTTCAGTAATAAGGGGTTGCACTGTCATCTGGCGAATCGCCATGTTTGTGACCCTTTCTGTCCAATGTATGTTTAAGATCCTCCTAAGGCATGTGTTTTCAAAGGCTAGAAGACGCTTCTCTTGCTGTTGGCTGAGGTGCCAGGTTTCGGACCCGTACAGAAGGACAGAGAGGATGTTACTGTTGAAAAGTCTCAGCTTGAGTCTAAGGGAGTACTTCTTGCTCCTCCATATCTTCTTTAGCCGATTGAAGACACCGCTGGCCTGGCCAAGTCTTAGCTGAACCTCCCTTGTACAAGCTCCAGTATTTTCAACTGTACTGCCGAGATATCGGATACGCGGAGATCCGCTGCTCGCCATACTCTTTTTTTTGGGGATGTTTATTTTCAATCCGAACAGTTCAGCTGTTTCACTGGTCCTTGTGAGGAAGTCCTGGAGCTTCTGTTTGCAGGTCTCCATTAGGCTGATGTCATCGGCAAAGTCTATGTCTCCTACTTTTCTGCCATCCCCGATGTCAATGCCATATCCTTCACATCTTCTTAGAATGTAGTCGATGATCAGGACGAACAGCAGCGGAGAGAGAATGCACCCTTGCTTCACGCCCGTCATAATTCGGAAGTATTTGGTGTTGCCGTCGCGGGTACGGACACAACATTCTGTGTCTTCGTAAAATGCTGCTATCAGGCTTACGAGTTTGTCCGGTATGCCATAGTACCGGAGCACTCTCCAGAGTGTAGCACGGTCGATGGAGTCAAAGGCTTTTTCAAAGTCTATGAAGACCAGATAGAGCTTTTTCCTCCATTCACTGCACCCTTCTAGCAACATTCTTAGCATGAATATGAGATCCGCACATGAACGGTTTGGGCGGAAGCCATACTGTTCTTCGCGGAGGTGTTTGTCGACTGCTGGCTGTATGCGGTTCAGCAGGATGGTGGCCAGGAGCTTGCCAGGAATGGAGAGCAGACTGATCCCTCGCCAGTTTTCACACTTAATGGAATCGCCCTTCTTAAAGATTTTGATTAGAGTACTCCTTGTCCACTGACGGGGGACCTTTTCGGTTTCCCATATCAAGTTAAAGAGTGTCATCCAAACTGTTAGGCAGGTGGTTATAGACCACTTCAGCATCTCAGGTGCGATACGGTCTCCTCGGGGCGACTTGCCGTTTTTTAGCTTCTTTAGGGCACCAGTGATTTCGGCTGAAGAGGGTGGGTCAGAGCTTACTGCTAGCCTTATGAAAGGCTCATCTGGGATATCCGGTTCTTCCATTGGTGCCGGTCGATTAAGCAGGCTTTCAAAGTGGGTGGCCCAAACTTCGCCGATCTTTTCGGGGTCAGTGATTAGACGGCCGCTCGGATCTCTTACAGGTCCGTCCACGCAAGGCCGCTTTCCGATGATCTCGTTCGTGGTTTTGTAGACAGCTCTTGAGTCCCCTCTTTTTGATGCCTCTTCTGCCATCTGAGCTTTCATCTCTATAAAATGACGCTTGTCCCTTCGGGCGCTTTTCTTCACGAGTTTGTCCTGTTTCTTGTACTCGTGCTCAAGAAATAAGGCCTTCGCCTGATTCGATGCCATCAATTGCTGATTTATTTGTTGTCTCTCGCTAATGAGCCTCCACGTCTCGTCTGAGATCCATTGGTCTTTCGGTCTTTTCTTATAGCCGAGGGTCTCTTCGGCAGCTTCATTATACGTTTCCTTGGTGACCTCCCACAGGGCCTCCTGGTCGCCGGTGTCATCCAGGTTCTGGAGTGCCTCAAATCTATTAGAAACGGCCATTGTGAAGATTCGTCGTGTTTCAGGGTTCTGTAGTTTCTCGCAATCGTAAGGTGGTTCAGCATTTGGTTGTTTCCGTGTTGGGGCTTTTAACTTGACTACCACCTTCGCTATCATTAGGTTGTGATCCGAGAAAACGTCTGCTCCCCTGAAAGCACGAACGTCTTGTAGGGATGTACGCCACCTTCTGCTGATCAGAAAATGGTCGATTTGATTTCTTGTGCGTCCGTCTGGGGATGTCCAAGAATACTTATGCACATTCTTGTGGGCAAATCTGGTCCCTCCTATCAACAATTCGCTGGTTACAGCAAAATCGAAAAGCATTTCGCCGTTCTCGTTCCGCTCTCCTAGGCCATGGGGGCCCAAGACCTGGGGACAGTAAGCAGAGTCGCTTCCCACTTTCGCATTTAGGTCTCCTGCGATGCAAAGTATATCATGGCGTGGGACATCCTTGACGACTGCACTTAGTTCTTCATAGAACTGGCTTTTCGTCTCATCTGATGCATCGTTTGTTGGGGCATAGCAAGCAACTATGGTCATTTTGACGTGATGTCCGTTTAGTCTTGCGGTGACTATTCTGGGGCTAACAGGCTTCCATGAAACCAGTGTTCTGGCTGCTGCTTTCGAAAGGACTATCGCCACTCCTTGCTCACGTTTTTTCTCAGAGCAGCTGAAGATGATGGTAGAGCCTCCTGGCAGAGTTTCTTTCCCACAGCCAAGCCACCTCACCTCGGACAGGGTTAGTGCATCTAGCCTGTACTTTGCCATTTCTGTTTCGACCTGTTCTGCTTTTGACAGTTGGGCCATTGTGCGCACATTCCAAAACCCTATCCTCAGTGGCGTTATGATTACATGATTATATGAGAGCTAAAATTATGCTATTTTAATTTGGCTTAAAAATGAACGTTCACTAGAGAAAAGACCAAAAAGCATGGGTTCGTAGCATTTTTGCTTTTTCATTTTTTTGCAAACCAGATTTCATTTTATGTTCTGTTAATTTGATCCGGACAATTTGGGGGGGGGGGAGGGGGGTTGCCCGGAATTCCAGTGATGGTGGTTTTGGGGATTTTCACGACAATACTTGGCAGGCGTATCTAGGGCCTGTCCATGGCATATCAGGGACCCCATCAAACTGACTTAGAAATACAAATTTTCTCGATCCGATAATCGTGGGGGGAGTGGAGGGAGGGGGAATCTGGAATATTTAGTCATGCGTAACTTTGGAACGAGGGATCAGACTCGAGTGAAATTTAATAATTGACATGTCTATGGTGATCTTCTTTATGTCCGACCAGATCTGACAACTATTGGGAGGGGGAATACATTACCGGCTTATACTGGAGAGATCTGGATGGAACTTTGTGGGACTAACAAACAGATGGTCTGAGTAAATCATTTATAGAACCGGATTGGGTCCGTCACTGTGGGGGGAGTTGGAGAGGGGGGGGGGGGGAAATTCCAGTGATTGGGAGTTAAGGTACTTCCAGATGTGCTAGAACGATGAAAATTGGCTGGAATATTAGAGATTCTGCAAGATTGGCTTAGAAATCGTCATTTTCCAAATCCAACTATTCCTTGAAGTACCAATCTTGACTGCAAAGTAAGAAAAATACTTTAAGCAATATATACATTTTTATGATCCTCATGAGCCCATTATCATTTTTGCCTGAAGGGTTTTGCTAGCTCCCTTAAAGTGCACATCTTAACTGCAAAGTCGAAATGTACTTTTGATCGAACAATACATCTCAACCCATGATTATTTGCGCCACAAGAGTTTGGCTTAAAAATATATTTCTAGCACCCTTAAAGTATTCATCTTAACCGAAAATTGAAAAAAAAAACTTTTGACCAAACGGTATACATTAATGATCCCCAAGGGCGTGTTACCGTTTTTGCCTTAAGGGGTTTTCTTACAGATGAATTTCTAGCACCTCTAAAGTGTGCATCATTACAGCCAAGTTAAAAAATAAAATACCTTTTACCAAGCGATACCTTCTCATGATTACCAAGTCCATGATCATTCTTATCTCAAGGGTTTAGCTTACAGGTGACCAGAACAAACCCACGAAAAGGCAAATTCTATATTTCATCTTGTGAACCACCCTTGCACGCTCCAGATGAGCTTGTAGCTATTGTTTTCTGTTTGATCAGTACTTCTTTTTTGGAAAGGGTCGGATTGAAGCACGTTACAAACTTCCAGCTAAATGTTGCGGCTGCTAGTCGGGCTATTGCGAAAGCGAATTCCTGTTATTATGAATGACGTTTTGATTTGTTCTGATTTTGTTGTGATTGTTTTTCATTTTTTAAATTGATGATACTAGCTTTAATGTTTCTTTAGAAATCGCACAGTTTCCTGCATATGGTGCTGTGTTTCTTCGCTATTGTTTCTGACTGGTATGACTCTTGAGCCTTGCCGGACATTTGTGAGTTGTATATTTTGAGATAGTCACCTCCCACGAACAAGCCCTTCAAACCGCCCATGAGCTCGGAGATACGACTAGGCTTCTTAAGTCTTGAACGCTTGCAGGTATCACGAGTTTTATTATTACATGCGACAAAAAGCTGAAGTGGGCGGCAGGGCGCCGGCTGGCCCCCTGCCACCCCAAGGGGCATCACTATGGGGGGAGGGGGGACTCTCCCCCCAAAGGTCTTGAGAAAGTACTTTCGTCGGCGGCGCCGACAAACACAGAAGAAATTAAATTCTGCATGCTTTTGTCGGGCGTCGACCAACTCATTGGCACGTCGGGCTCTTTTTACACGCAAGAAATCAAATCCTGCAAACATTTGTCGGGCAAAAGACAGAAGAAATCGAATTCTGTATGCTTTTGTTAGGCGTCGGTCGACTCGTCGGCACATCGGGTTCTTTATACGTAAGAAATTAAATCCTGCAAACATTTGTCGGGCAAAAGACAGAAGAAATCGAATTCTGTATGCTTTCGTTGGGACTCGCTATTCTTGTCGGCACATCGGGTTCTGTTTATAGATAGGAAATGCAGAAGAAATAAATTCGTATGCTTTTGTCGGGCGTCTGTCGACTCGTCGGCACATCGGGTTCTTCATACGTAAGAAATTAAATCCTGCAAACGTTTGTCGGGCAAAAAACAGAAGAAATCGAATTCTGTATGCTTTTGTTGGGACTCGCTATTCTTGTCGGCACATCGGGTTCTGTTTATACATAGGAAATGCGGAATAAAGTTCGTATGCTTTTGTCGGGCGTTCTGCAAAAATTTGTAGGGCGCACCCGGGAAGTTCAAGTCTCGTAGGCACCTCGGGTTATTTTTACACGTAAGGAATCAAGTTCTGTAAACTTTTATCGTGCGCATCGCGAAAGCTTAAGTTTCGGCGGCATATCGGCTTCTATTTACACGTAGGAACTAAAGTTCTTTACTGTTTTGTCGGGCAAAACACAGAAGAAATCGAATTCTGATGTCGGGCGTCGGTATTCTTTTTGGCAGATTGGGTTATTTTTATACGTAAGAAATCAAATTCTGCAAAAATTGACGGGCTCAGTGTCAAATGCTCATGTCTTGTTGGCAAATCGAGATTTTTCTACACACAAGAAATCAAATGACTGCAAAGTTTTGTCAGACGAAGACCGAAAATTAAAGTTTCGTTGGTTCGTCGGGCTCTTTTGTAACTACTTCTTTTGCAGTAAATTTAGAGCAATTTATACTTTGTGCCTCCTTTACTGTGGATGGCCACTACTTTTTTGGAGGAAAGGTCTGTGATTTCTCAGGTAGCTTACTTTTATTTGGGATCGCAAAAAGATGCTCTACTCATCAGCATTACCAAATCATTTCGCCTGCGGCGCACTTCCTAATATTCTATTTGGAAGAACGGTGTTCCATTTCTTTGGCGTTTTAGGATTAAAATTCTTGGGGGTTGAGCCAAGCATGTGAGTTTAAATATACGAATTTCAAAGGAATAATCTCAACTTACAGGGGCGTCGCTATGGGGGGGGGGGGGTACCCCCCCCCCTCGAAGAAAGCAAAAAGCTAATCTGGGCGCTTTGCGCGACCAAATAAATTAAGCTAATCTGGGCGCTCGCAGAGCGCCCGACCAAAAAAGAATTAGCTAAACTGGACGCTCGCAGAGCGCCCGAACATAAAAGTGCAGCTAAACGGGCGCTCATCCAGGAAAGCTCAATGGTGGGCTGGCAGTGCGCCCAAAAAAGTCAGTAAGGCTAGTTCAGGGTTACCAAGAAACTGAGTTGACATCCACCTCGGACCTAGGCCGTTCTGGGTTCTCGAACGTTTGAGACTTCAGGAATAAGCTTCCCAGCCGCATGTTTCGAGCTTGCCAGATTGACAGTTTTAACACGATCTGTTATGTACCAGTATCTCTTAATTCATGTAAAACTCTGGCCGATTTTGCTTGTGGTGTACAATTTTAAGAATTTGTTAGTTTCTAGTTAGTTAGTTAGTTTTAAAATAAATCGGCTTCGTGAGCAATGAGTGACGGTGTAACGACGGGCCTGATTGTTGCATCATGTCAATTGATTTTTATTTTGTTTTTTAACTGGTTCAGAAAAAGTCTGCTCTGTTTCACGTTTTTTTTTCTGGATGATTAGCACATTACCAACTTCAGCTAAAAGTCTCACATTTTCTGGATTCGTCATGAACAAAGACAGACGGGCAGATCCGTGCTAAGTGGCCCTTAATTTCGTTTTGGATCCGAAAAGACGTATTCTGATCATACAGGATTTCACAAAAAAAAATTTACCGGCGGCGCCTTTTGTAGTAGGCTCTATTTACTGTAAGCTCGCGTCATTTCATTCGGGTTTTAGACTTGAAATTTCGGGGCTTGGGTCACCTTAAAATCTAGATTTTATTGGCGGAAGTAATGTTTTGCCCTAAAGAAGTCATAGCCTACTTAAAAAAATTCGCCTGAGGCGCTCATTTTCGTTCTGTCTGATATAAAGTCATTAGGAACTGCTGTGGGGCGGACTATTGCGTTAGCGAACTCCTGTTATTTCAAATGACGTTCATCTTAAGTTTATGTAATTTCGCACAGTTTCGAGCATGCTATGCTGAGTTTCTTGGCTATTGTTTCCAACTGGTATGACTCTTGAGCCTTGCTGGAAATCTGTCGTATATTTTGAGGTAGTCACTTCCCACGCCCAAGCCCTTCAAACCGCCCCTGAGCTCGTAAGATACGACTAGGCTTCCTCAGCTATCGCATGTTTTGTTACTAGATGTGCGACGAAAAGCTAAAACGGGCGGCAGGGCGCCGGCAGGCACCCCCTCCCCCTCGAGTTTTGGCTAGCGACGCCCCAGGATGCATAACAGTTAGTTTTACCCAAAATTTAGTAGTATTCGTAGTATCCTCTATTTGTAAGAACGGTGTGTCATTTAATTGACGTTTTACTATTCAAATTCTTGGGATTAAAAGCTAGAACTTGTATAGTAGATATAGCCAAATTTTCCAGAAAGAAAGGCAGATTAAAAAACCTCGGCTGCGGCGATTAGTTGTTCCGCATTTTGGCTAGCGACCCCCCCCCCCCCCCCTGAGTATACCGTCACTTTATCAGCATCTGTTATTATCATCCGGATATGCTTTTAGCGCTGGGTCTGAAAATGACTTGTTTTCTTCCGGAATGGGTCGTAAAGACTCTCTGAGCCTTTTTTCCTTCCCTGGTCCGATTTTCTCTTCTTCCATTATTTTTTTCCCCTTCAGCTTCTCTTTGTTTGCTGTCCGCATCTGCCCCAAGTGTTTTTGTCCGGACCTGCTCCTGGTGCTGTTTTCACTCTCAAACTATTGTATCAATTACGGAAATTAATTTATTACCTGGTAGAGCCAGTCTGAAACTACCTAAATAAAAATCACCGACGATGTAAGTGGGTTGCAACTACAAAAATGAGGTACCAATCCCATGAGATAGAACTTGCTTTCGTGTAAAGAAAGTGACACTAACATCATTTTGCTATGATTGCAACATTGCAACTGCGGAAAGTTTTGACAGAAGAAGCATTTAACTGTAGGCTAACAGCTCTGAAAAACAATTTCGCTTAATTTAGATTTCAATAGCGAGGGTTGAAGTGCCGATGTCCGGACCTGCCTTTCTCTCCCCTACTATTCAACTCTTAAATTTGCATTAAGACTTAATGCAAAATACTTGCCAAAAACGTTAAATTCATGTGAATTCATGACATGTACCATATGCAGATTTAGTTTTAAAAATTTCGCCACTCTTTTTTACTTTTTCTTGTTTTAGGGATTCAAAGTTCACATGCAGGATACCTTGCTATCTGGGCCACCCTCCGTGAATGAAATATGCATTTAATTCCCACCGTTTCTTTGCAGCCTCTACCCTACCACTGCACCTACAAAATATGTGAAATTGGGCCTTGATTGAAAGCTCTAGTTATTCTATAAAGCATAATATTTCCGTTTTCGTGGAACGAAGTCGCAGCGTTGCGAAATGCCTTCCTTCTGAACATCTTCTGGCCATGGCCAAACTGTTTTTGCGCCAGCATACATTTCCAGTTTTCTATTGACTGTTTTGTCACATATGCTATAAAGGTGCAGCAGACAAAGACATTAGCAGTAAAAAGACATCAACTCGCATAAGCATCATCAGTCGCGGCAATTACCACCTTCTAGCTGGTGGTCTCTCTTTTAAAACAATAATTCTGTTGGCATTTTGACCTGGAAAATTATCATCAGACTACACATTATGATGTGTTATTGTTTACAAATCTTATTTGTTTGTTCACATTTGTTGTTTAATTGTTTTGGATCACATTTATGGTTTGGAAGAACGCCTGGTTGCACACAACTCAATTTTCCGTGAAGCAATTTCAGTGGAGTCTCCTGTCGTTCCTAGTGTTAAGGTCAACTCAGGGACCTGTGCTATTGAATCTGTTTGTTCTGCTGAGGTATCAACATTTTCCGTGTCGGAGCCGGTATGACGGTTTGAAGGACTAAACAAAATAGGAACCAGTCATGTCAGAAAAAAAAACTGGAAGAAGGTCCTGGAGGAAAGGATCGAAAGAATACCTGTTTTGGTTAGTTTTCAAACTGAGAAACCTTCCTTTAAAGGTATCAGCCGAAACTCTCTCAAAACTTGCTGCACAATGCCATATGACTGTGCATGAGTACAGAGAAGTTATCTTGCAAGCCTTTTCAGAAGGAAGGAACAAAGGTTTTGAGCTTGACTTTGTAGCTGACAGCCATACAGTCATTGTGAGGAAGAACATTGAAGATCAAGGAATCAAAATGAAGTTTGGAACTTTCAGATTGCAAGTGGTAAGCCTACAGATTGTTCAAATTCACTAATTATTCTGTTTTATTATGACCAGTGTTGTACAACACGTACAGACTTCACGGGTTCATTATGGATTACCCGGGTAAATTCACAATATGGTTTGTAGACCGAACTTAAGATTGCAAGTGGTAAGCCTACAGATTGATCAAATTTACTAATTATTATGTTTTATTATGACCAGTGTTGTACTACACGTGCAGACTTCACGGATTCATTACGGATTCCCCAGGTAAATTCACAATATGGTTTGCAGACCGAACTTGCAAGTGGTAAGCCCACAGATTGATCAAATTTACTAATTATTATGTTTTATTATGACCAGTATTGTACTAGACCTGCAGACTTCACGGGTTCATTATGGATTCCCCAGGTAAATTCACAATATGGTTTGCAGACCGAACTTAAGATTGCAAGTGGTAAGCCTACAGATTGATCAACTTTTCTAATTATTATGTTTTATTATGACCAGTGTTGTACTACACGTGCAGACTTCACGGGTTCATTATGGATTCCCCAGGTAAATTCACAATATGGTTTGCAGACCGAACTTTCAGATTGCAAGTGGTAAGCATACAGATTGACAAAATATACTAATTATTTTGTTTTATTATGAACGGTGTTGTACTACACGTGCAGACTTTACGGGTTCATTATGGATTCCTCAGGTAAATTCACAATATGGTTTGCAGACCGAACTCCAAATAGGCTATAAACCACCCATCATACACTAGGCCTTACAGGCCAGCCCACTCTAAGGAGCTTTAAAAAAGAATCATAGGAGTGACCTATGGGCTATGGTCCGTAATAAACAAAAGGTTATTAACTGGTACTGTACTTACAAAATAGACAACCTTTAAAGCACACCTCGCACTATTTGCTGTGTGTGTTCCAGTATTCAAAAATAATCGAACAATATAAAAATAGGCCTTTCTTTTAACAAATTATTAACGGCTTTGTCTGTTTTAAGCCTTGTTCGAGACTTATTGCTTTATAACAAAAATACGGAAATATTCAGATAACCGGTTTTACGCACCAGCAGCATGCTAAGCGTATAGTCGTCGGGAGCACGATACGCATGGAAAACAGTGAATTGCGGCAATTGCGAACATTATTGATGTGTCGTTTAGAATGTAACATATGAAAGTAGGGTCTCCAGTTTAAGAATTAATGGAGCAATTACAGAAGTAGGTTGCATTGGCATTATAGGTACGAGAACCGTACGACGGGAGAGTTGTTGGCCGGTCGAGGCCCGGAAAAGAAGTGTAGGTGTAGATGACTCATGATCATGAGGTGAATCATGATCATGAATTAATAAAATAGTAAAGAGTAGACTACGGACAGTATAAAAGATTAAACGTAATAAACGGAAAGGGAGTAACACTGCCTAGCGGCGGCAGAAGTGAGCAGTGCGGGGTGCCGATGGCACCACCATAACAGATTATGAAGATAGAAGTTTGAAAGCTGTTAACAGTTAGAAATAAATGGGGAAGAACTGACTTGAATTCAGTTCGGAAAATTTGAATCAAGGGGTTTGGCGTGACGGAGTTTATGCTAATAAAGTTGTTGTTGGATGTTAACTACCAGACGACCATCAGCGCATAGCTGACCTAGCAACGAGTCAGTGACACTCATGGTGGGTGTCAGAATAACCTGCATCGGTGAACGCCCCGGATGCACCTAAATTGTTGGTTCTACAGACCTGCTTATTCTTTCTTTCCACCGTGCGTTAGCAACGAGACAGGAGTACACCCAGAAGGACTTCTGAGCTCCAGCATCCAAGTTCAAAGTCGAGAATATTTCAGTGTTCATCTCGAGGAGTTATAGTGAGGTTCAGGAATAAATTGATTCCAGGATGTGCTTCCAGCTCGAAAAGCTCTCCTGTGATTAAAAGTTGACGAAGGAAGCCCCCCCCCCCCCCAGCGCGGATCCTGACGCCAAGTCGACTTTTAGGAGGACAGCGGAAGAAACTATTCCTCTAAAAATAATAATGCTATAATGTAAATGATAATAATATAATGCAACAAGTAGGGCCACGGGTCTTATTTCATCTTAAATAACGTGCATTCTTTCGGTGTAGAAATTGTCTAAGGAATTCATATTTATTTTTTGTAGCATATTCCTTGCGCAGAAGTACAATGGCACATTCTTGACAACCTCGTCCACGACCAGGTGCAATCGAAGTCAAAGATTCACGACTTGGAAAATGTTCAGAAGAACCTTGAGTCAGGTAAGGTCAGGTTGAGTCAGGTAAATTAGTACGTAGGGGAGAAGGGAACAAGTTCGGCACTTTTTTATATTCATATTTTTGCAGGACACTGCGTGCCTTTGGGATCCCAAAACGTAAGTGGAGGGATACCCATGACTTCGTAAAAGTTGTCCGTCTTTCCGTCCGTCTGTCAGCACGATACCTCTCGAAGGGAATTAAGGGAAAAGGGAATTAAGGGAACGGTCGAGTTCGCAGATGGGCTCTGTAGCCCTACATTTAGGGGGGGGGGGGGGGGAGGGGTTCAAATTAAGGGGCGAACAAAATATTGTATAAGGTTAATGAGAAAGTCGATTTAGGGGTAACAAGACATACTGAAGGCGTATATGAAAATTATTTTCTCGCCGGACAAGCAGTTCGCCCGAAATCCGGTTCGATGTAGTGGTAAAGAGGCATGCTAAATCCGTACATGAAAATTATTTTCTCGGCGTACAAATAGTTCGCCCGGAATCCGACCAAAACCTAAAATTTAAAAAGTTAAAGTTTTATATGAAGTTGATTAGAGGTTCGATTTAGGGACAAGGAGGCATGCTTAATTCGTTTTTGACCTTTAGTTTTTTGCCAGACATGAAGTTCGCCCGGAAACCGGCCGAAACCGGAAATTTGGCAAAAGTAAGTCAGGAAGTTTCGATCAATCTCGTCATAGTAGAAATGAGGCATAAGGGTAAATACACATTCTCAATCCACATTTGAACTTGTTTTTTTTTTCAGATGAATAGCCATTGGCCTTTATCTGTTTCAAAAATTTTTGTAGTAAAGAAGTTCAAGGAGTCTGACAAGACCCAGCTGTCTGGATCTTGTAATACATTTTCGGGATCCCATCCAAACCTTTGGTCTTGTTTATTTTGTTTTAGCGATTCATTCTTCTTTGTTCATGTCTTGCCTAGCTTAAAAATAACAAAGAACCCTCACACCAAGTTTCATCAAAATATCTCATTCCCTCGAGAGTTATCGTGCTGACAGATGAGCGGACAGACGGACAAATTTTGCGATGTCATAGGTAACCCTCCACTTACGTTTTGGGCTCCCGGAAACAGTCTTTCCAGTCCTTATCCTGCTGGATAAGGACTGGAGTCCTTATCCAAAAAGTGGTTTGTTGGTCAGAAGTGCCAAAAGATGGATTGAGGACGGATTGTCGACAAAATGACGTAGGAAACTGATAGGTATTGCCATACTAATTATTCACTGATGATTCATTGCGCGAATGGAAGGAGTTTTAAATCACGGCCTAGCGGAGCTGTAGAATTGAGTTGCGGGCCGTTAGCGAACGGGCTTGACTGCGATTAAAGACGTAGAGTGTTATTACTTATCATACTTCGGTGAACAAAAAAAGCTTGCATGCATCCCAAAACGGCCAAAGCGCAGAGTTGTTTTGGTTCGCGCAGAAACTGCGTATTTTGGGGCCTTCTTTTGTATGGCAGAAGTTCATATTTAATACGTGACCGACTGACCGAAATGTGTTATTAAAGAGGGCCTCACAATACGCTGATATGGATCATAAGCTAATATTTTCTGCTTTGTAGAGAACAAGCTACTACGACAGCAAGTTGAAGAATGCATCAAAATAAAGGAGAAAGCAGAATCGGAATTGTATGGGAAGTTTCTTGTGATCCTCAATGCCAAGAAGAAGAAGATACGGGAGCTGAGTCAAAAAGCTTCCACCGCGAATGGTGAGACGTCGTTTTACTGCTGCAACAGGCTTCTTTGGAAGGGGGGGGGGGGGGGTCACTTCTTTTGTAGTGTGTTCGTTCATTCGGGTAGACATGTTAGATCACGTTCGAATGGGATGGCTAGATGTGGAGTCAACTTCTTGCTTTTCAGATGTATTTGTATTCTAGGTGATGGCTTCATGTGTGACCTGTTGCGAAACCAGCATGTTTTCATGGAAAGGGGGGGGGGGGGGGGCCGTATTCTACCGATGAGACGTGAGTTGACAATTTACTGACGAAATGGTGCAGATTATCCAGTCAATAGTCTCACACACCAGAAATATTTATGATGGACACTGCACCACTTAAAGCACACCTCCCAGTATTTACTGCGTTTGTTCCAAGGTTCAAAACTATTTGAATACTGTAAAACTGTGCTCTTCTATTAAGAAATTATCCGCGGATTCGGCTCTTTTAAGCCTTTTCCCAGGCCCATTGACTTCTAGAAAAGCTCGGCAAAATTCGGAAAACCGGTTTGACGCTTCCATGCATGATACGGGAACACTCGTCGGGAGCATAAGGCGCATGGAAAATAGCGAACCCTAGCAAGTGCAAAAAGTAGTGAAATATTGTTAGCGGGCTTAGAATGTAGGATGACATTCGGGTCTCCAGGCTTAATAATTAAAGAATGTAGCTGCGGAAGTAGGCTACATTGGCATTATAGACACCACGGATCCTTTAAAGATGTGTGCGCCTGTCACTTAAGGCGTATTCTCGCCGTTCCCCGAGGACTCCTCGGGGGATCGAAGGGAACGGCGAGAATAGAGGGAGTCACTCAACGCGGACTCCGCCTAGGAAAACAAAGAGAACACGGAGATTTTTCTAAAATGGATTTTGTTCGAAAAAAAGTATGCAGTTGAAATTAGTCTGGATACACTTTATTTTTGGTTTTGTTTATTCTGATTGTTTTAGTTAATTTTACATTGCACCAACACCAGCAAAAATTGATTCCCCTCCGAATCTGAAAGGGAGTCCTTTTTGATGATGGTGATGATAATCGGAGCATTCCCTGTCCATGGGGACTCGCGAGAATACGGTGAGTGAGTCCCGGGACTAACAAAGACGCGGAGACTCCTCAAGTGGAGTTCTCGGGGAACGGCGAGAATACGCCTTTAGTAATTATTCTTTCATATAGGACGTTATGGGCCATTTTACTTTCTGTGTTAGCCAGAGCAATTCCGGAAAGTCGGTCTTGTCCTAGAATTGACAGCAGATGATTTTTCATTAACTTCACTATGCTGAGACTGAAAAAGCATTTAGATATCCAAACTCGAACAGCTTCCCGATCTACCGACAAGACTTTTTCAGATTCCCCCTTCCCGCGCTCTCTAGTTCCGCCGTGACTATGATAGATTATCGGGAATCAGCTCAGAGCGTGTTTCACCGTTCTTACGGTAGTTACTACGCATGACGTCACGAATTTTGGCTTCTTGGCGTCAAGGCTGGAGCGCATTTTAAAATTTTCGGTAAAATATCACTCCATGGCAGTTCCACGGGGTACCCCGACCAATCATGTTTCAGAGATTCGTATTTACCACGGTTACTACGCTCCCGAGTATGGTAAGCAAATAGTTACTATTAGTTACTATTTCCAGAAGGTTGGAACGGTCAGCGTAGTAACTTTTCGTGAGGTTGGAACATAGTTAGTATCTAATAGTTACTGTTGTTAGAAGGGTGGAACACCTCTCAGACTTTGTTTTCTGCTTCGACTGCATGGTGTCGGATCAAAGTCATCTAGTCTGAAATTCCACAGTATGTCCCCGTTCTAGAATGTGAATAGTAAATTGATTCACTGCATTCTTTGTCATATTATTTTTCTCGCGCAGTTTACTGAAGGCGCATTCTCGCCGTTCCCCGAGGACTCCACTTCAGGAGCGGCCGCGTTTTTTTTGTCCCGGGGACTCACTCCACGTATTCTCGCGAGTTGGCACGGACGGGGAATGCCCCGATTATCATCACCATCATCAAAAAGGACTCCCTGTCAGATTAGGAGGGGAATCAATTTTTACTGGCGTTGGTGCAATGTAAAATTAATTAAAAACAATCAGAATAAACAAAAGTAAAAAGAAAGTGGATCCAGACTAGTTTCGTGCACTGCATATTTTTTGTTTCGAACAAAATCCGTTTTGGAAGTATTCCCCGTGTTCTCGCTGTTTCTGTTCGCGGAGTCCGCGTGGAGTGACTCCCTCTGTTCTCGCCGTTCCCTCCGATTCCCCGAGGAGTCCTCGGGGAACGGCGAGAATACGCTTTTAGTTCGATTTTTAGGCCTTCGGAGCGTTAAACTTCTACTGATTGAGGTTATATTGTTATATTGTAGTCTGCTTTATGAAAGTTTTGGTGTATCAAGAACGGAAAGGCTAATGATAAAGCCATTTTTCTCTCACTGCACAGAGTAATGTGGTTATTTATTTATTTAGTCATGCATGAAATGAAAACAGAGATGAATCTCGAAGAAAACGGATGTGTGGAATCCGGAAGAAAATCTGGAAGGCGAAGCCTGGCTGTAAGGGGTAGAATGATAGAGCTCATTTGGGCCAGGAGTTGCATCCAAAAAGTTGCATTGTGAGGAAACAGAGACAGATGTTCTACTATACAGTAGTATGTTGTAGGGAAATAAATGAACAGTAATAACAACAAATGAACGATATCATCTCAAAGTGTTCCTTTTTAGAAGCGGAAGCCTCGGCCAGTCGAGAGAAATCAGACGAAAGCAACCCGGATGAAGACTACGGTCAGGAAACAGATGAAGAAGCAGACACCGACGATGAGCAACAACATAACAAAAAACAGAAGTATTCATAAATTATTCGGGCCTACGAAGATCAAGAAATATCTCTGATAATCTGCATGGTGAACCAAGTATTATTGCGCGAATTCGGGACTTTTTTGAAAATAACCGCGAAAGGGTTCCAAGAACAAGAAATTCATTTCCCAAGCGCAGAGATCGAGCTACAGTAAATTGTGTAACACGCACTGCAGTCCTATTATTGCGTTCGATTATGGTCTCTAGTTTCGAAAATTTGTGTAACACGCACGTCACAATAAAATTTGGAAACTCGCATTTTGGAGACGTGTACTAGCTCTCACGTTGCTGCCAGCCATTAGTTGACGCCTTCAGGTAAGCTACCATGTTGGAAATGACAAGTATTGTGCCGATAATTTTTGTAGAATTTTGCTGCTGCTTGTGCCTTTTTTGCTATTAATTTCTCTAGGGAAATATTGAAGGTGGATTCAGTAGTAGAATAACCATATTATTAAATTACATGCATTCTGCACCACCGGTCTCCACCGGAGTACTCACTAGTGGTCTCTGTTTTGGGAGGTCGTTTTTGGGTTCACTGGTCATTGCTCAGAAACCGTTTTTGGCTTAGCAGAACTTGGTCGGGGGCAGGCCCTAGTAAGATGTCACCGGGAGATGGTGAGACCTAAAAACTCCTTATGAAGGACACCCGACACTGGTATGTAATGGTGGGTTTACACACTGCGTAAAATCCTGTTGTATTTGACCCACGTATTTGGGCTTGAAAAGATCTCTAGTAATACGGCCGTATTTATATAAGAAACGGACCGATTTCTCAAATACCACCGTATTGCTAGAGATCTTTTCAAGCCCTAATATGTGCGTAAAATACGCTCGGATTTTACGCAGTATGTAAACCCACTATGATGCAGCGTTTACAAGTACAGGAAAACTTGAACAGAATCCTATCTTGGTGACAAGATTATGTTTACACGCAGAGGAAAAAAAATTAATTCTTCAAACCAGAAAATCTGACATAAATAAATTAACTAGCGAATAAAAAAATGTTTTGAGAGAATTTATGACATCAGCACTGATGATTGCTGCTCTCAAAAGCTAGCTAGACTTTTTTTAGTACTTTTTACCAGCGCCGCCGAAAAGATTCCTTTCAAGTCGACCGGAATTCCTTTCTACTCGACGGGATTTCTTGTCCGTAAACTTTACATAAATCCAGAAACCACTAGCAGTGCGAATTCAGAACGAAATCTGTTGATATTTTCATTTCGTCTTGACATTCCGTGCAATCAAGTCTATCTAGACCTGCATGGCAGGCTGCATAATAATGTGACCATTTGAATCTCAAAACAAAATGCTATCATCGTTTTCATGGTGTCCGGTAGAGTTGGCTAGACAGCACGGCAGATCCAGATATCTGGTAATCTGGAAGGTGAAGCCTGACTTTTACAAGGTTAGCCTACGATAAAAAAAAAAACCCACCACAAACGTCGCTACACAGAAGAAGACTTTTCCGTCAAATAGGAAAATTTAGGAACAGATGCTATGCGAAGCTCCATTTATACACAACATTCTGGGCTTTCATAGTGGCAGGTCGTCTTGCCGATAGTGTACACGTTCAATACGAGCCTCGTTTTATTGCAACATTGCGCATCGCTGCTGCAGCATTTCTTTGCTTCTGCGCAAGATGTGTTTTTAGTGGAGTTTTCCTTGGAACAATCCACTGTTGCGAGCGCTGTAGCAGCTTTCGGTTTTCACCGTTTTTTGTGGAGCTCATAACTCGTGAACCAGTGCATGTATCAAGTTCAAAACTTGGTACATTTGTGGGCATTGTGGTCTACTTTTGCCTTTGGGGGCCCCCAGCTCCCCCATCCACCCGGTTCGGGGGTAATTGGGCAAAGATTCCGAGAAATCGGTCCGTTTCTTATATAAATACGTCCGTATTACTAGAGATCTTTTCAAGCCCAAATACCTGCGTAAAATGCAATTTACGCAGTGCGTAAACCCACCATAAATCCAGAAACCACTAGCAGTGCGAATTGATCGAAATCTGAAATTTTCATTTCGTCCGGACATTCCATGCGATCAAGAACAAATAACGAGGTAGAACTGCTGCCTCCCTATCTCGGTCATATAAACATGCTGAGTCGAGTAAAATACGGCCGACTCCCGACGCAAACGAGCGGAGGTTACTAGCGTCGCGCCACATCACGTTTCGTTACCTCTACAAATAGCTATATCACTGTTAAGTCGCTGAAGAGGAAATCTAGCAGTCAAAGCTGATTGGTTCTATGGACGCGCTCCGGAGCGGGTCGGCGCGCGGAGTACGCCTCCTGCTAGCCTCCTTCAATATTTCTTGTGCGATAAGCAACGGTGACGACGGAAGAGGAGTAAACCGGTATCAACATCAGGTCAAAGCTGGAGTAAATACCTCTAGGTCCGCTCAGTTTTCATAGTCGCTGCATGCGACTAAAAACGTAGGTTCGATCTAATTATTTGTTCTTGGTGCGATTAAAGTACCCTATCTAGACCTGCATGACAGGCTGCATAATATTGTAACCATTTGAATCTCAAAACAAAATGAAAATAGCTGTCATCGTTTTCATGGTGTGCGGTAGTGCTGGCTAGACAATACGGCAGATCCAGATACCTGGTAATCTGGAAGGTGAAGCCTACTTTTACAAGATTGCGATGTAAAAAAAAAACGCCACGAACGTCGCTACACAGAAGAAGACTTTTCCGTCAGATAGGAAAATTTAGGAACATATTTCGTAGTGGCAGGTCGTCTTAGCCACCATAAAACAAGAAACCACTAGCAATGCGAGTTTAGACCAAAATCTACTGAAGTCCAGACACTGTACACGTTCAATACGAGCCTCGTTTGTGTTGCAACAGTGCGCGTCGCTGCTGCAGCCCTTCTCTGCATCTGCACAAGATGCGCTTTTAGTGGAGTGATCCTTGGAACAATCCACTATTGCGAGCGCTGTAGCAGCTTTAGGTTTCCCCTTTTTTTTGTGTTGCTCATAACTCGTGAACCAGTAAGTGCATGTATCAAGTTTAAACTTGGTACACTAGTGGATATTGTGGTCTATTTGTACCTTTTGGGGGTCCCAACTCGCCCACCCACCCGGTTCGGGGGCAATTGGCCAAGGATTGCCCATAGAGTAGAGTTCATAACCAGTGGACAATGGCAGATATCAAGTTGAAAGCTGGTATAACTGTTCGCGCTGGAGTCTAGTTGTACTTAGTAAGGGTCCCACCCCCCAAATCCACCAGGTTCAGGAGCAATTGGGCCCAGATTGCCCATTGAGTGATCGTAACCCGTGAACAATGACAGAGATCCAAGTCGAAACTTGGTACAAGTGTTGGCACTGGGGTCTAGTTGTGCTTTTTTGTGCCCACCTAGTTCAGAGGCAGTTGGGCCCGGATTGCACAGATAGTTGAGTTCATAACTCGTGAAACATGACAGGCATCAATCTTGGACTGAGATCTAGTTGTACTTTTATGTGGTCCCCGTTCCCCAAACCCACCCGGTTCTGGGGCAATCGGGCCCAAATTGCCCCGTGGCTAAGATCTAAACTTTACCACGGCTGGAGCTAGAATGACGAACTTTCCTGTACCTGTATCCTCTGGCTACGAAGAAAGTCTTGAGACTGCACCTCCCCCACCCTCCCCGTTCATGGGCAACTGGGCCATGTTTGAGATTTTGTGAACCATTACAGGTATCAAAATTTTGAAATTGGTATCCTTTATGATATTGGGGTCTAGTTTAAAGTTCCCCCCCCCCCCCCAACACACACACACACACACACATCTTCACCTTTCCTCGGTTTTAGGGGCAACTGTGCCCAGTTCATAGCTTGCAAACCATGACCGGTATCAAGTAGAAACTTGGAACGATTGTTGTCAGTGGGGTCTAGATGTGTACGTTGTTTTTAGGAGGAGGGGAGTCCTGCCTCCAACTTCCGGGCTTTTCAGACACTACTAGGCGCATATTCCCCGATGACTAATTTGCGTAACATAGACCCCAATTAGAGATACGACAATGAAATACCATTTCTTTACAGTTTCTAGGCTCTTGAGTATACTTTTGGAGTTTCACCTCCCCCACCCTTCCCGTTCGTTTGCAACTGGGCCCAGATTGCCGCATGTGTGAAGTTCGTGAACGAAGACACTCATCAAATCAAAATCTCGTATATTTCTACAAAGCACTTTTCGTAAGATGCGGATTGCGTTTGTTTGGTTTCATGTTTCGCAAAGGGTTTGGGGTGTCAATTCGTCACGACATGTGTTTTCGCGGAAGGAAGGGTGACGAAATGGGATCTGAAACTTTATGACTCTGACATTAGTGTGTGTGAACAAGGTACGTTAAACGAAACGCAGTTCAAGATTGATGAAAGTAAAGCCAGTAGTGTATTGGAACACGTCTGCGGGGTTTATACGAAGCAAAACTGGAAAGACAAAGATGGACAAAACTCCGACTGGAGACCGAATTACGATTTACGCAAGGGGATTGCGTTCCTAAGTGAACTAACCTGTGTTCTCGCGTGGAAGGTGTCAGATGAGACGCACTTTGAAAATTTATGACTTTGACATTAGGGTGTTCGAGCAAGGTAGTAAACGCATAACTGATTGTATGAGAGATGGCCTGAGGCTGAGGCGTGTCAGGAGATTCTTTGAGAGCTCAATTGTTGGTTTCACGGATAACTAATATTAAACGTTACCGAAAGGGAGAAATCTAAGTCAGTTCAATTCATTCTTTTAAACTCCACGTCTGAGCGCTTGCGCGCTTGTTGGATTCACTTTCTGCACTATTTCTTCTTGTGGCAGCAAAACCTTGCAGGGAAGCACGGACTTGGTCGGTAAGCAAGTCCACGATTCTTGAGAAGCGCTGCCGTCTTCCTCGAAAGCACTGCAGTGCAAAAATGAATGCAGAAAGAAATAGCCTGGAAGCGGCCGAGAAGTGGACGTGCAGCGTGCAACAAAAACGAGGCTACGATATCGGGCAACCAGGGTTGAACGATACGCGATCTAAACGATATCGGGTAGTAGGCAGTGGAAGTTTCCATTCTGACTGAAGAGCACAGAATTTATCGACAAGAATTTCGTCTTTACTTTAGCTTCTATCGTGTATGCAGTTCTAGGTTCTCTGTTTGTTTTCAGTGGCCAGGGGCGTCGCTATGGGGGTGGTACAACCCCCACCCCCTCGAAGAAAAAAAAAGCTAAATTGGGGCGCTCTGCGAATGCCCAGTCAAAATGAATTAGCTAAACTTGGCGCTGGCGGAGCGCCCGACCACAAAAGCTAAGCTAAACTAGGCGCTCACCCATGAAAGCTGAATGGGGGGCTGGTAGTGCGCCCGGAAACATCAGTAAAGCTAGTTTAAGATTACCAAGAAACTGAGGATACGAAGAGATTTTTTAATCATATTTTGTCAGAATGAGATGTATGATTGTCAGATTTGAGCTTCCAGGATCGACAAGAGACAGTTGTCAAATCATGGATTTCACCCTGCAGCGCACAGTTTTAACCCAAATTTTAAGACGATCTGTTGTGGACCAATATCTCCCAAATTCAAGTAAAGATCAGGCTGATTTGCTTGTGGCGCACATTTTTCAAGGATTCGTTTCTTTCGTGCAGAAATTCTTTGTATTTGAAGAGAAAAGAATTTTATGGGAAGAATTTCCCTCCAGTGCGACGTTTAAAAATAAATCGGTTTCGTGAGCAATGAGAGAAGATGTAATGACGGGCCTGATTATTGCAACATGTCATTTGATTTGATTTTGTTTTTTAATTGTAAATTCAGAACAAGCCTACTCTGTTTCAATTTTTTTTTGTCTGGATGATCAGTAGTCCATGAAACTGCGCCGAAAGTCGGCGGCGCATCGCCGAAAATGACTCAGCGGGCTGCCGCCGAAAACATTTTGGCTCGCCGCCATTGGGGTCGGCGGTGGCGGCCCGCCGGTAAAATTCTGACGCCGAATCTTTTTAGGGGATATGTATCAGATGCTCTTTCTATTTAGCTTTATCTTCTCTAGGCTCCAGGTTGTTGTTCTGTTTTTGCTTGTCAGCAAGTGCACTAGCAGAAAAGTCTTCGGTTGTGGTGGCAGCGCAAGAATGATAATTTCTACAAAAAAATTGTATGTTGGCTCCAGACCGTGTAAACAAAGTGCCAAATAGCGTTTGATGCTGCCTGTTGGTTCGTCACTCTGTCCGACTTTTGCTAGTTCAGACACTTCCGGACAAGCTAGGATGGTGAAACTTGTCATTCCTTCTGGGCGACAGCGTAGTTTCGCTGAATGTTGGCAAACTTTGGAATTCCCTTCAAAAACTCGATTGCTGGAGATTCGAAATTTCCCAGAAATGCCCTCGATTACTGGAGATTCCTCTGTTGAACAAATTCTGTTTATAGTACCACAGCAGGTATAGCTTAAACATTCAAGGACTGTAAGGCACTTGCGGCCTTCGACTCAAGCGCCATGTAGCGACCATGATGTCTCTCCGTCGGTTCGTCTATCTCTATGTCTAGCTTTGCTAGTTCCGGCATTTTCATATAAGCTAGGACTACTACTACCTGACTGATACTCAATGAAACATTCTTTTCCGGATCCGACCATCCGTGTGTGGGTGTAGGGAGGGGACCGTGTGACTTGTGTGCATCGCGGAAACGGTCACGGGTCCTAGATAGCCGGGATTTGAACCTAGGACTTTCGGCTTTCAAAGCCACTGCTCTACCACTGAAGTACAGAGGGGCTTTTGAACTTAGTTCGCTAACCACTGTAATGGTCACGAAGAATAGACAGACAGACAAAAAGTCAGTCAAGACAGATACACAGACAGTCAGTCAAGACAGACAGACACCAAAGGAACTGTGATCCCGCCGAAGACAAATCTATCTAAGCACTTCACATCCCAATGTCACGGAATTAGATAGTAGATGGAATTTTACAAGAGGGACTTGTCCTGTGACAAATAAACAGTTGATTTGTCACCGTAAAGTCACTTCAGTAGTATTCCATCTAGATAGTATTCCAGACCTCAAATGGCACATCCGGGTCCATGGCATGTGTGCCTTCCAAGTTTCTCACTCTCTTCTTTTGGTTCGTGTGCGCATCAGAATATTTCCGGAACCTCCGTCAACCACCACCGTGTCCACATGCGATTCGGACACGTAAGTATCATATTTAGGGAATTTGCTCCTATCACCCACGGGTTCACATGAATGGAAGCCCTTCCGGATCTTGGACCCGTTACCTTTGCACTATCCAAGCTTCATCCCAATCCCTCCGTCTATCTTGTTCCTTCGCATTTTACCGAGCCTCTCCGTCCATCCCACCACCGTAGTCGGATGCGGTTCGGACACGCAAATATTGCATCTACGGCACGTACTACCGAACAAGCCCTTCAATCGGAGAACATCCAGAAAATTTTCGGTTAGCCCCCCCCCCCCGACGAGACCGGATCCGGTCACGACCTCAAAATAACATATCTAGGTTCCTTGACCTTTGGACGCTACGTATGGTTAACGATTTCCGGTCCTCCCCCCCCCCCGAAGTCGGATGTGATTAGAAAATTTTATGTCGCATCTAGAGCAACCACCAAGTTTCTCCCGAATTGAAGTACGCCCCGTCCAGCTCCCCGCACTAAGGTCGTATTCGGTCCGGACTTCAGAATCACACATCTGACATCACACATTTTTGTACCGTCCTAGTTTCATCCCAATCCCTATATTCCTTTGCAACGAATGTTCCCAAATTGTTCGCATGTTCCAAATATGGAATCCTTATATTTTATCGCAACGTTGCAGAATTCCCGGAATCCCCCCTCGCCCCCGTGGTCGGATGCGACTCGGCCTCATAAACGGAATATCGTTCTGCTCCTGTGAATCGGGTCACGCGGGTCACACGTTTCCGTATTCCCCCTCCCTCCACCGCCACACAAATGACGGGATGTAATCCGTGAAAACACGGTTTCGCTGAGCATTCATAAGCATGTCATGCGTCATCGTCTTAAGGCGTATTCTCGCCGTTCCACGAGGACTCCACTTGAGGAGTCCCCGCGTTTTTGTTTGTCCCGGGTACTCGCTCCCCGTATTCTCGCGAATCCCCAGGGACGGGGAATGCTCTGATTATCATCACCATTATCAAAAAGGACTCCCTTTCAGATTCGGAGGGGAATCAGTTTTTCCTGGTGTTGGCGCAATGTAAAATTAATTAAAAAGAATCAGAATCAACAAAACCAAAAACAAAGTGGATCCAGACTAATTTGTCAACTTTTTAGAACAAAATCTGTTTTGGAAGCATTCCCCGTGTTCTCTTTGTTTTCTGTACGCGGAGTCCGCGTGGAGTGACTCCCTCTATTCTTGCCGTTCCCTCCGATTCCCCGAGGAGTCCTCGGGGAAAGGCGAGAATACACCTTTAGCTTACTCTGAATGCTCTGATTATCATCACCATTATCAAAAAGGACTCCCTTTCAGATTCGGAGGGGAATCAGTTTTTCCTGGTGTTGGCGCAATGTAAAATTAATTAAAAAGAATCAGAATCAACAAAACCAAAAACAAAGTGGATCCAGACTAATTTGTCAACTTTTTAGAACAAAATCTGTTTTGGAAGCATTCCCCGTGTTCTCTTTGTTTTCTGTACGCGGAGTCCGCGTGGAGTGACTCCCTCTATTCTTGCCGTTCCCTCCGATTCCCCGAGGAGTCCTCGGGGAAAGGCGAGAATACACCTTTAGCTTACATGGAGTGGATGTACCGAAAAGTGAGACAGATGGTTCACCATTACGATCGCTGTATGGCACTTCAGCCGAAGACTGCAAGTACCATAACAACGCTGACGATTTTTGGTAGAAAAATTGCAAAAATTTGTTGGAAAGTAAAAAACAGCCCCATTTTGGGGCATTTAGCGGCGCGGCGTCTCCGAACCAAATTCTCTCCGCCGCCGCCGAATTTAGATTCGGCGCGGCTTCGGGGTCTAAAGCATTGTCCTAATAGGTGTTGTAAGGTGTATTACGGCGTATAAAGCTTATTACAGATTCCTCTTTTCCTCCGAGCGCGCTGTAATAAGGTGAATAAAGAAAATAGACTAGCGCTCTATTCTGGCTTATGCATGGCCAATCAGATCGCTTGGTTGGTTCCGCCAGCGGACCGAGGAAAGAGCAGCGTCGTCAGGGTTGCCACGGGAAGCACTAAAGTTCTACTTTGGTGGAAGCTGAAGAAATAACTTTTCTAAAAAATAACACGTTTTGTTCTGTTGCGACTGCTTACTGCTAGTTCAAGGACTTGTGCTGTCCATCCGTAGATTTAATTGCTTTTTACAAGATATTGGGCGTCAAAATGTACTGGTGTACTTCAAGTAACACTAAGAGCACTTTTCTGCTCTTTAGAAACTTGAAAAACTATATGAGCGTGGCAACACTGCACGCTGCATTGATAAGAACCTCTCGGTTCGTATTTGAACGGGCGTGTGTATTAAGACGTAAACATCGCGTATAGCGTCATTCAGCTTATTACACCTATTAGGACAATGCTTAATGATCAGCACTTCTGTTTCGGACAGGGTCGGACTGAAGCACATTACCTTAATTCCAGCTATCTCACATTTTTCTAGATTCACCGTTAACAAAGACAGACGGGCATTTCCGTGGTAAGCGCCCCTTAGTTTCACTTGGGACCCGGAAAGACGTCATGGTTATACAGCATTCCGCAATAATTTGCCTTTCGCAGTAGGCTCTATTTACTGGAAGGTCGCGTCATTTCATTCAGGTTTTGGGCTTAGAATTTCGGGCCTTGAGCCACATTGAAAGCTAGGTTTTGGAAGGGGGAAGCAGTGTTTTGCCCGAAAAAGTCATAGCCTCTGTCTCATATATAAGGCTTATTCTCGCCGTTCCCCGAGGACTCCTCGGGGAATCAAGGGGGACGGCGAGAATAGAGGGAGTCACTCCACGCGGACTCCGCGTACGGAAAACAGCGAGAATACGGGGAATGCTTCCAAAATAGATTTTGTTAGTTGATGATATTAGTCTGTATCCACTTTATTTTTGGTTTTCTTTATTCTGATTGTTTTTAATTAATTTGACATTGCACAACACCAGCAAAAATTGATTCCCCTCTGAATCTGGAATGGAGTCCTTATTGATGATGGTGATGATAATCGGAGCATTCCACGTCCGTAGGGACTCGCGAGAATACGGGGAGTGAGTCCCCGGGACAAACAAAAACGCGGGGACTCCTAAAGTGGAGTCCTCGGGGAACGGCGAGGATACGCCTATAGTCATTAGAAACTGCTGCGAGTCGGGCTACTGCGTAAGCGAATTCCTGTTATTACGAGTGACGTTCACATTAACCTTACAATAATAGCGCGAAAAATTCGTCGAGTTAGTAAATACGACCTTCATAAAACTCCTTCCAGATTAGTTCTTGTTTGGCCGCCAGTTGAGCTGGCATAATGTAAACAGTGATACGTTACTTCTTAGTGAATCTTTATCCAAGTTTGTTTGGCTAATTTCAATTCTCTTAGGCCTAGTCATGTTTAAAACTTTTTAAAATGCCTCTGCCTCTATTTGTGCTCTACCGAATTCTTGTTTTGTCAAACTTTATCAGGTTTGTCAATCCTGGCTTCCGACTTCAGTGCTGATTGCTGGTTGACTTTTCCACGGGGCTAATGCGCGATTCGGTATGAAGCGAAAACCTAATCGTTTATTCACTCTTCAGACAACTTATACCAAGATCTCAGGTGTGATTGTTATTGTTTCTCTAGCGCATCTGACGGCAATCCGTCATTGGATTTTATGAGGGGCGTATTCTATTAGAATCTAGTAAAAAAAAAAATCCTCCTGAGTCTAGTAAACTTAATTTTGGTCGGGTGGCAACATTGGTCAGTGGATCCCCGAAAGTGTTCCACCCTACTTACCATAGCTACTACGCATAACGTCACGACGTCTGGCATTTTGCTGTCAAGAGGCGTATTCTCGCCGTTCCCCGAGGGAAGGGAACGGCGAGAATAGAGGGAGTCACTCCACGCGGACTCCGCTTACAGAAACAGCGAGAAAACGGGGAATGCTTCCAAAATGGATTTTGTTCGGAAAAAATATATGCAGTTGACGAAATTAGTCTGGATTCACTTTATATTTGGTTTTGCTTATTCTGATTTTTTTTAATTAATTTTACATTCACCAACACATGCAAAAATTGATTCCCCTCCGAATCTGAAAGGGAGTCCTTTTTGATGATGGTGATGATAATCGGTGCATTCCCCATCCGTGGGAATACGGGGAGTGAATCCCAGGGACAAACAAAAACGCGGGGACTCCTCAAGTGGAGTCCTCGGGGAACGGCGACAATACGCCTAGGCTGGAACGATTTTTCTATTTTCCAGCAGAATATCGTGCGGGAGAATCCAACCAGTCACGTTACAGTGATGCGTAGATACCAGGAGCGCTCCCGAGCATGGTAAGCAAATAGTTATTTTGAGAAGGTTGGAACCGTTAGCGTAGTAACTTTTCGTGAGGTTGGAACGGAAATACTAATAATTTACTATTGTTAGAAGAGTGGAGCACGCTCTCCATATCCCCATCGAATCGGGGTTGCCACTTGTAGCACTATAGTGCCAATCGTAGCATTATTTTTGCATATGTAGCACGATCAGGGTAAAATGTAGCACTGTTTCGGAAAATCTGGAAAATGGAGCACCTTAGTGCTACAATTTTCGGAAAAAAAAGGACATACTCTAGTTGGAAATTATTAGAAATTGTCGTATAAATATACAAAATCTGAATATCCAATCATACATATACACCTCGCGCTCACTAGCCAACTAGTTGGCTACTGTATAAATTCCTATAGGAAAAGCAGGCGTTGCCGACTAGTTGGCCTCGAGAAAAATTCGTATAGGATTTTTCCCGTCGTTGTCAACTAGTTGGCTACGAGAAAAATTCGTATAGAATTTTTGTTTGTGTTCCAACTAGTCTGCCACTGTAAGAAATTTCGTATAGAAAATCCCGCGTTGTCGACTAGTTGGCTACGATCAGAAATCATATAGGAGGAAAGTTTGTAGCCAACTAGTTCGCTACCGTAAGAAATTTCGTATAGGAAATCCCACATTGCCAACTAGTTGACTACGACGAGAAATCGTACAGCAGAAAACTTTATATCCAACTAGTTGGATAAATTTCACACTCGTATAGGGATTATAGAAAATATCAAACTAGTCGGATTGTATGAATTTGGATAGAGATTTCGGAAAATATCAAACTAGTCAGATTGTATGAACACGGATAAGAATTTCAGAAAATATCCAACTAGTCGGAACAGCTTTCAGTCTCAACAAGGATTTCGATCCCGTTAGTTGGCTATGCGCCACTTTGTCTAATAGTCAATGAACTAATAGCCATCTGATAGGATAATCAATGTGTCTCTATACAAATTTCCTCATTTTAGAGAATTAGTTTGATAATTCTGTATTCCTTGACGAGTTTTCTTATTTTAGCCAACTAGTTGGATATTCATCCTCGTTCCTATAGGATTTTTTTTTATTTTAGCCAACTAGTTGGATAATAACCCCCCGTTCCTATAGGAATTTTCTTATTTCAGCCAACTAGTTGGATCGGCAGAAATTTCATATAGAAATCCCGCATGGTCAACTAGTTTGCCACGACGAGAATTCGTCTAGGAGAAAACTGTTTATTCAGCTAGTTGGGTATGTCTCTCCCTCGTACAGAGATTTCAGAAAATATCCAACTATAGTCAGATTGTGTCAATTCACATAGAAATTTCGAAATATCCAAGGATTTTGACCCTATTAGTTGGCTATGCGCCACATTTACACGCAATAAACTAACACCTATCTAATTGATTATTCCATATTTCTCTATAAAAATTTTCTTATTTTAGCGAATTAGTTTGATAATTCTGCATTCCTGAACGAATTTTCTTATTTATGCCAACTAGTTGGACAAAAATCTTCCGTTCCTATAGGAATTTCTTGTCATAGCCAACTAGTCGGTAACGCGGGATTTCCTATACGAAATTTCTTCCAGTGGCGGACTAGTTGGAACACAAACAAAAAACCTATACGAATTTTTCTCGTAGCCAACTGGTCGGCAACGCGGGATTTCCTATATGAAATTTCTTACAATGGCGGACTAGTTTGAACACAAACATAAATCCTATACGAATTTTTCTCGTAGCCAACTAGTCGGCAATGCCGGCTTTTCCTATATGAAATTTCTTACAGTAGCCAACTAGTTGGCTAGTGACCGCGAGGTGTATATGTATGATTGGATATTTAGATTTTGTATATTTATACGACAATTTCTAATAATTTCCAACTAGAGTTGTCCCGCACTTATGTTCTCGAGTTCCCTGTTCTCGAGAAAAATAACACACTTTGGACAGTGGCAGGTGGCAACCCTGCATTGACTATGCTCTAGAAGAAAAAGCATATTTCTAATAATTTCCACTTTCATTTACAATCAACAACACAACAACAACAACTTTCATTTACAGCAGCTGAACAGATTATCTGATTACTCTTGAAATGACAGTTGAGAAGATCACAGCTAATGTTGCTTCAGTGCTGCTAGCCGATAAGGAAACACAGAGCCAGACCCTTGCAGTGCGTCCTGACTTGCCATCCAAATGCACTTGGCACTTGGGAGTGGATGCAAAGAGTTCTCCACATTCCAAACATGAGCTGTAAGTAGCCTGTTAGCATTCTTGGATCAGCCTGGGCTAGATTTTGTTTGCTGTTCATTGTTGAACCACTTATAGCTGAGCAGCTGGTCCTCAGATGTTTGCTGTAGGCTGGCTATAGGCATAGAAGGACCAGCTTGAAGTTTTCGCCCACCAGCCAGCCACCCAAAATGCCCAATACCAAGGCATGGGGTGGCAGGGCTTTGAACACCCAGGAGCAAAATGGAGAAACCTATATGCTGGGCTGACACAATGCAACTTTCAATGCCAAAACCTGGAAAGGCTAGGTACGGGCGTTGGATGGTAAGGGCAACCGTGCCTGAAATATCCAACCAAATATCTGAAGAATGCCCACAAAATCATCGCCGGCATTAAAATTCACACCCATTTGGATGAGCTAACTGTGTCTGTGTGTTGGCAGTAAGGGTGGCAGCTCCTGAAATGCCCAAGGGGAAAAAACAGAAATGGCCACTAAATCATCACCCGCATTCAAATTCACACACATTTGGTTGAGCTAACTATGTATGGATGTTGGGCGGCAATGCTTGAGTCGACCAAGCAATAAATGGAGAAACGACCATGCACCGCCCAACCTAAAATTCGAAAATTTTTGCATGAGCTAAGCATGTCCAGGTGTTGGGCGGTAGTGCTTGAAACGCCCAAGCGAAAACTAGAGAAATGCCAACCAAGCGAAAACTAGAGAAATGCCCACCAAATCACATTAGCGATAATAGCCTAGCAATATAAAATTGTAGGTAATCTTTTGAATGAGGCAGGCCTTACCAGTGAAAGCAGACCAGATATCTTTTGGAATTGCTGTATACTCTAGCCTAGCCCTGGGTATTTTTATTACTCAGAAAGAAACCTATAATAACTATTATCACCCATCAGCTTACTTATAAAATCACTTTAAATTTCTAGAATGGTCTGATCCATTTTAATTTGGGCAAAGATTTGGAAGTTCTGGGTTTTTTGGTTGGTCGGTTCAAGCACTGCCACTCTTACCGCCCAAGCCCTGCCATAATTACCATCTGAATTTTTGTGAATTTTACCCCGGGCGGTAATTTGCTGGGAGTTTCTTCATTTTTCACTTGGGCCCCCCTTTGCCGCCCAACTCCCGGACATAACTCTTCGAGATTTTTGCAGGACATAGCTCCTCCAGATGATTTGGTGGCCACTTCTCCATTTTTCTCTCTGGTAATTGAAGCACTGCTGGCTTTACAGCCCAGTGCTCCATTTGTTGGTATTGGGCACTTTTGGGCAGCTGGTCGGCAGGTTGGTGGTTGTGCTGGTCGCCAGCTGGTCGGTGGGCAACAACTTTAAGCTGGTATAGAAGGGCTATGGTCAGGGCAAAGGTCTTGAAAGCAAAGTCGGAATCACTTTCCAGTGGTTTTCGCGCTACTTCGGAAAGTTGCTGAACCTTCCAATCCGGTTTTCGCGCTTTGGAAACCCAAGCAGCTTTCCCGGAAAGTGATTTCACTAGGTTAGTGGAAAGCTCCGCGGAAAGTTGAATGTTTCGGCAGGAATTTCAAAAGCGTCGAGAAAAAACTGTGCAAGTGTCACTAATAAATAAAAAATGACACATAATTAAGGTGGCTTCGATGAATATATGAGAATCAAAGAACTGTTAGTGACATTCTACCACAAACCCTTGATTTTGGGAAAGCCTATGCCAAACGCGGGGTATATCTAGCGTTTGGTATACCCTATGCCTAACGCTGGATCTATGCCAAATGCTGGATACTGGGACCCAATAAAATATTGATGATTTGAGTTAAGCTCAGAAATCAACCAATCAGAATTCAGCTGTAGTGAGGTAGGTCAGGGTTAGGGTGCCAACAGCTATCCAGCGTTTGGCATAGGGTATCCAGCGTTAGGCTTAGGCTATGCCAACCAGCGTTAAGCATAGGCTATGCCAAACGCCAGATATACCCAGTCTTTGGCATAGGGTATCCAAAAATCAGGGGTTTGTGGTTGACTGGTTAGTGAACCATATTTATTCGAAAAAGTGTGTAATCCAACATTTTCTCGGCGATCTCAGCTTTCCATGCCTTTTTCAAGATCAGTCCAGCCGGAAAGTGGAAAGTTATTCCAGGAATTGCTTTTCCACAGTTTTTGCAATGCGCTTTGCTCCTTGGAAAGTGATTCCAAGATTTTGCAAGCCTTGCGGAAGTTCACTTGTTTGCCGGCAAGCACATAAGAAATAACATTTTGTATGCTATTGACGGGCATGTCCAATCGTCTGCACATCAGGTTCTTTTTATATGCACGAAATAAAATCATGCAAACATTTGTAGGGCAAAACACATAAGAAACCAAATTCTGTATACTTTTGTCGGGCCTTAGTATTCTCGTCGGCACATCTGGTTATTTTTATAGCCTATGTAAGGAATGCCAAAGAAATACAAGTTTGTATGCTTTTGTCGGGCGTCAATCGACTCTTGGCAGACTGGGTTCTATTTACAGGATAGTTAATCAAAAACGAGGTACCTGACCTCGTTTTTACACTACCTCGATTTTTGCCGCGAAAATGTTAAAATGAAATGTACATGCTGCCCTGACAGCCAAGAGGCTAAATATGACTTTTTTCAAAGTCATGTGTCCTAAAATGCTCAAATTCTGTGCCTTTTATTTGTTTCGAATCTGCTTTGAAAAGGGATTTTCTGACTATTGACTTTGCTAACTCTACCTCAGTCTACCACAAACCCCTGATTTTGGGAAGGCCTATAGGCCTTTTTCCCTTTCCGCGACACAATTGTGGGCCACACACTTCTGGGTGTTTGTCGCGGAAACACGATTGTGTGCCACACAGTCGAGCCACGAGTTGAAACTCGCGGAAACGCCGTTTTGTCTATTTTTTTGGCGGAAATTTCAAATATTTCAAAATAAAAATGAAATTCATGTAAAATCTCAATAAATAGAACTCGAGGCTTATTTCCTTACCATTATGTGCAAAAGGGATCCTTGGTTTTAAGTCTATATGCTTGAAAAAGTAGTTAACTTTATTGTTTAGACACTATTTTGCTGCTTAATTTGAATTTCCCGCCAGAATCGAGCCACAAAATCGACAATCACCTCGCCAGTTGTTTGTCGAATTTGAGCCACAAAGCGAGCCACGAAAATCTTGTTGGTCGCGGAAACACAGTTGTGGGCCGCACAAAACGCCGCGGAAACACTCTTTTCGAGCCACAATCGACCCACAAACTGTTTGTGGGAGCACGGAAAAACGCTTATGCCAAACGCTCGGTATATCTAGCGGTTGGTATATTCTATGCCTAATGCTCTATACACTATGCCAAATGCTGGATAGTGGGACCCAGTACAAATATTGATGATTTGAGTGAAGCTCAGAAATCAACCAATCAGAATTCGTCTGTAGTGAGGTAGGTCAAGGTTAAGGTACCAACAGCTATCCAGTGTTTGGCATAGGGTATCCAAAAATCAGGGGTTTGTGGTTGACTGCTCTACCTTTTTCATCATTAAGGCAATCGAGGTAATGTTAGAATGAAGGGATCTTGTTTGAAAAGAAACATTTGTTTAACTAGAAATAGTGAAGCAATGTTTATTCATCCAATATGTAAACCATTCAATTAGCTTCAGTCTAATATGTTTTTCATATTTGTTGGTTCCTTCTTAAGCCAGACAGATTATTCTGAAGGAAAGACTTCTCTGGAAATTTGAAATCTTGTCTGAGGTTGGATACCCCTCCTGTACATGTACGAACCTGAGTTCTGCCAACTTTGTTGGGCGCACCCGGTAAGTTAAAGTCTCGTCAGCACAACCGGTTATTTTTACTCATAAGAAATCAAGCTCTGTACAGTCTTGTCGGTCAAAATACGGAAGAAATCAAATGCCTTATTGTTTTGTCGGGCGTCGGTATTCTGGTCGTCGCATCGGGTTCTTTTATACATAAGAAATCAAATTCTGCAAACTTTGTGGGCGCACCCGGGATTTTCAAGTCTCGTCGGCAATAACGGGTTATGTTTACACACAAGAAATCATGTTCTGTACAGTCTAGTGGAGCAATACACAGAAGAAATCATATGCTGGATGGTTTTGTCAGGCTTCGGTATTCTCATCGCCACATCCGGTTCCTTTTACACACAAGAAATCAGAGTCTGTAAACGTTATCTGGCAACATTCGAAAGTATTAAGTTTCCTCAGCACATTGGCTTCTATTTACAGGTAAGAAATAAAGTTGTTTACAGTCTTGTCTGCAAGACACATAAGGAATTGAATTCTGAATGCTTTTGTTGGGCGTCGGTATTCTTGTTGGTACATCGGGTACTTTTTATACATAAGAATCAAATTCTGCAAATGTTTGTCGGTCGCAAATTCTTTCAGAAGAAAGGCAGATTTGAAAAATTTCGCCTTCGCCTCTTATCTCTACTTGTTCTGGGTACAGTCATTGGAAGCTTCGCGTTTTCGAAGATGAAACAAAAAGCCGAATATGTGAATTTAAATTAAAATAAAATCTTTCTTTTTATACGTAGGAAATCAGATTCTGCAATTTTTGTGGGCGGCATCCCGGAACTTCAAGTCTCGTCGGCATAATGGATTATTTTTGCACACAAGAAATCAGGTTCTGTACAGTCTAGTGGAGCAATACACAGAAGACATGCTGGACATGCTCAATCACAGGATGTTGTTCTGGACATTTTCGTGGAGCTTCCAGAATTTGTTTCTTTGCCCCTGCTTAGTCGGTTGTTTCTTATTCTCTTCCATGGCCTAGATTGAACTTCTGTCAGAAAAGGGTGCTGTGTAGCAGTTCGTTTGCCTTTGAATACTGAAGTGGCTACTCTGTTTTTAGGCTGAACAGGTGTAAGTGGAAGGTAAAATGAAATGTTTGTCCAAGTGTATTTTTTTTCAGCACTCCACAACCAAAGATCATGCCAAATATTTTGTGTAATATTGGAAACACCCCCATGGTCAGGCTCAATAACATTCCAAAGAGCTTTGGATTGAAGTGTGAAGTCTGTAAGTTCTAGGCTAATATTTATTTATTTGTATATTTTCCCTCCATTTTAGGAGTAAACTAAATAGAAGAAGGAACACATTGTCTGCAACTGTCAAGAGTACAGTTGCAGCTGACAGCAAAAGTGACCATGTGTCAAGGTACAGTTTACAGTTGACTGCAAAGTAACCTTTGTCTGACTTAAAAGATTAAGCACTTAATTATATGAGCTGGTAGAATTTGATATGCAAAAATCCGTCACTTACAACCTGCTTTTTCTCTTTATTCTTCATGGACGATTCAAATTTGTCAGTACCTGAATTCATGATTTCTGCTCTGTTACCAGTCTGGTTTAAATATTTTTTTTTTTTCAAAGAGTAAAATGTTGAATCATGTACCCGACTCTAAGACTGATCAGATGTACGAAGATACCACAAAAGTCGATTTTCGTGTTAACATTTCTTGGTTGATTGCTCGTTGTATTTGAAAAGATTGAATGAATGAATCGTTGTTCGTATTAAAAGACAAAGATATCAAGTAGTCTAAGTGAAGAAAAGAAAAAAAGAACAACGAAAATAACGTGTACAAACTGAAAATATCAGACAATGATATTCCTCTTCGGAGTGAAAGATGATTCTCATCTAAACTGTTTTTATACTGACTAATCATCTCTTCACCCCGACTGTCGCTCAGTCTAGTTTGATAAACAGTCATCTCTCTGTGTTTCAGTGGCGAAGTGCGAATTCTTCAATGCTGGAGGGAGTGTGAAGGACCGTATTGCTATCAGGATGATCGAGGACGCCGAAGCAGAGGGTAAAATCAAGAAAGGAGACGTTCTTATTGAGCCAACCTCGGGGAACACAGGTTAGTATCGTCTCTGTTTTCCGGGTGCAATCGCAAATTTGTTGGGTCTGGTTGGAAATTCGGACTCACAGGTAGACAAGCCCCAATCCTGAGGTGAATAGCATGGGCGTCATTCAAGGGTAGCTCTGCCAAAACTTGCCTGCCCCTTGTCCCGCGGACTGGATACCATATTATAGATAAACTTCGTTAAAGCATTGTCCTAATAGGTGTAATAAGCTGAATAACGCTATACGCGATATTTACGTCTTAATACACACGCCCGTTCAAATACGAACCAGAGAGGTTCTTATCAATGCAGCGTACAGTGTTGCCACGCTCATACAGTTTTTCAAGTTTCTGAAGATCAGAAAAGTGCTCTTAGTGTTACTTGAAGTACACCAGTACAATTTGACGCCCAATATATTGTAAAAAGCAAGTAAATCTACGGATGGACAGCACAAGTCCTTGAACTAGCAGTAAGCAGTCGCAACAGAACAAAACGTGTTATTTTTTAGAAAAGTTGTTTCTTCAGCTTCCACCAAAGTAGAACTTTAGTGCTTCCCGTGGCAACCCTGACGACGCTGCTCTTTCCTCGGCCCGCTGGCGGAACCAACCAAGCGATCTGATTGGCCCTGCATAAGCCAGAATAGAGCGCTAGTCTATTTTCCTTTATTCACCTTATTACAGCGCGCTCCGAGGAAAAGAGGAATCTGTAATAAGCTTTATACGCCGTAATACACCTTACAACACCTATTAGGACAATGCTTAAAGGGTCCCGCCCAACACGTCTTGTGTTTAGCAATATTTCCGTAGCCATCCGGATGTCCCCAATAGAAGAAAAATAATACCCCAAAAGAAATTACAAATTACACTAAAGTTTTATTCTAAATAAAGTTGAAACACTTGCTTCTCAGCTGATAATAAGCTCTTAATTTATCACTTCCATTTGACTGTTTCACGGCTGAAAAAGGCCGAACAGTTTTTTGAAGAAGCAGACCTCTACACTGTAAAATAAGGATTAAAGTTAACTGCAGTATTTGCTATTGGGATTAATCTTACCTCCGCTGAGATAAGAATTAGAGAAATGGTTATCTCAGTAGAGACAAGATTAATCCCAGTAACAAATGCTGCAAGATTTTTTTACAGTCTACTGCAATTCATCTGCCATCAACCAAACCTATCATCAACTTTCATAATTATTATGGCCATTTAGTCTGTATGGTGCCAGGGTGTTTTTTTTTTTAAGGCACACCTCACACTATTTACTGTTTTTCTTCCAGTATTCAGAACTATTGTGAGTACTGTAAAACTAGGCTCTGCCTTACACAAATTATCCACGTCTTCGGCTGTTTTAAGCCTTGTTCCAGTTCCATCAAAACCTCGGCAAAATTCAGATAACCGGTTTTGGACATCAGTAGCTCAGTTCTCATCGAGCGTCCGTACCAGGTGGATGTACCGTGCACGGCGCCTTAGCTCTATAACCTTGTTTGAATTATGCAGTCTTAAAGCAGAGTGCTTTTATTTCAACGTTTTTGGAAAGACATTATGTCGAAACCTACAAGGCACATATGCCCGGAGTGCAGACTACGCGCCGCTAGTGGCACGGTTCAGTGCAGTCGGTGCGAACAGTGGCTACATCCAAAGTGTGCAGGAATAACGACCGAGGAGAGGAAAAAACGCGGTGAGTGGTACTGTTTGAACTGTCAGTCTGCCGTTCCGCTGAACGATGTTTCTGAACCACCAATAACGCCACGCTCTCTCCCTCCTGCCAAGGTACCACGTTGCACTCTCAAATCCTCGCTAAAGCCAGCTACGCCGAAGACAGTTTCAAAGAATCAAGTCTCCCAAGCCCTCCCGTGTGTTGATTGTGAAAAGTATACCAAACAATTAGCTTCCCACCAAGAAAAATACAGTATACTTCTGCAGAATCACTCAAGTCGTGAAACAGCGATCGTCGAATTGCAAAAACAAGTTGGAATTTTTGCAAATGAACTGAGGAAGGGAAACGGCGAACTGTGCGAACGAGATTCAGAATTAAAAAAGCTGAGTGTGGAAATCAGCTCACGTAATTCCCGTCTTCTTGACATGCAAGATGAGCTATCAGCCCTACAAAGTAATCAGTCGACACTTTCTGCGAAGATTCTCCAGTTAGAAGATGACGCAAAAATCAGCGAAGCAGTTATTTTCGCAATGAACGAACAATTGCCAGTTTTCAGTAGCTCGTACAAAGAAAATGAATGCGCTAACTCTGTGTTAAACCCGCACCCTGTGGATACTTCTGAAACCGCGCCAAAAGTCAGCGTGACGTCAAACGATCCGCAAAAACCTGCTTTCACCCTAGCAACCAAGCAAGCACAGCAGAGCGACGCGAATGCTGTAACATGTGATGATGACGTAGTTATCATCTTCGAGAAAAGTGCTAGAGATGAGAGGAAAAACAACTTAACAAAAAGTGGAAAAGCAAATGTGATATGCAACTTTTTTGATCGCGGTTACTGTAAGTTTCGTAAACGATGTAAGTTTTTACACATATGCCGTGGTTTTATTTCGGGTGTCTGTAAATATGACAATTGTACTTTTGACCATGTCGACCTTTGTGCCTTTTTTTCATGTTCTGACAGATCTTGCAATTTTGCCCATGTACCGGTAATGGTGGAGGGTAGGCCTACGACCCAGCCTTTTTTAGAGCAGCGCCAGAGCTCGCGCCTGAGGCATTTAAGACTTCCGCCTTTTCTCCCCGCCGGTCAGGTACCTTTCTACCCCCCTTCGCGCTCTCCTCCCAACCTCCCGGGAAAAACTTACGCGCAAATATGCGCGCAACCTTACCGACCGAGCACATCTCATTCCAATCCCATGCCTGTAACGAACCCACCTATTCCCCGTTTTTGTATCCCTTACCCCCCCACCACTTACCCACCAATTGGCCCCGTCCCGGTTTCCGACTTGTTAGAGTTTTCCCCCTGTGTGTTAGTTTCGAATCGTTCTAGTCCCCTTGATATTGAAGTGTGTGCCCCTGAGTCTCAGGTTTCTAAAACCCCCTCAAAAGTATCAAAGATCCCACCAAAAAAGTTAGAACGTTGCCAATTTAAAGAAAAATCACAGGAAAAACCTGGTGATTATTATCAATTCCCGTCTTTCCTGTATTCAAATGCTGAAAGCTTAAACTCTGACAAGATGGCAGAATTGGAAGGTACTGCGTCGATCCTCAGTTCGGATATCATAGCAGTCAGCGAAGTACAACGCCAGAATAAAAATCATCTGAAAATAAAAGGTTATTCCGAGTTCATTAAGTTGCGTACGGAAACAAACTCACTGGGAAGTAAAGGAGGCGGAGTAATGTTGCTATGTCGTGAGACATTGGCTCCTAGTCAAATACAAGTTCCGTACATTGAAGAAGATGATGAAATCTTATGGGTATACGTCAAACCAAAACGGCTTCCTCGGCAATACTCCAACTTGGCAATCTGCGTTTTCTACTATTCACCTAATCAGAGTGCCGACGCAAGAAGAAATTTCTTGGAGAAACTTCAGTTAAGTACCGATTTTGTTACCTCTAAATATCCAAACGTCGGGATTTGTTTAATTGGTGACAAAAACGATTTAAATCTAGGATACTTTCTGAAAGGCCAAAGCCTGAAACAGGTTGTTGATTTTCCAACAACGAAAGGTGGAACCCAACTAGACGTCATATGTATGAACCTGGATAATTTTTACAATAATCCAACTGAGCTTCCCCCGCTTGGGGGAAGCTACCATTATATGTTGGAATGGCGACCTTTATCTTCGTTTAAGGTCGATTACACAGTTACAACGGTTACGCATCGACCAATAACAGACAATGGTCTGTTGGAGTTCGGGAATTGGCTTTTAACTGAAAAATGGTTTGATCAAAAAGATGAAAATGGTGTAAGTGAAAATGCTAAAAATTTCCAAAATAAACTCAGAAATAAGTACGAACAGTGTTTTCCAGAAAAGACTTACAAGAGATGCTCTACTGATCGACCATACATTACGGCTGCCATAAAAAAAGCTAATTCGTCGAAAAATTAAACTGTTCAGGGAGGGAAAAACGGAGGAAGGTAAGAAGCTGAGAAACAGAATACGAAAAGAAACTAGAAATGCAGCAGCAAGTTTTTATTCAAATAAAGTTGGAATTCTGTTTCAGTCTAAACCTAGTAACTGGTACAAAAATGTTAAGCGCCTTTGTGGTAAAAGTGAGAAATCAATGGATTTTAACCTTGATCAAGATGATAAAAGCACAGCAAATCAGTTAAATTCCCATCTTTCAAAAATAGTCCAATCACTTCCCCCTCTTGTTATTGAAAGTATCCCCCAAGAACCAGTTGATGAGAAAGAAGTACCAAGAATTTCACGCGACGAAGTTTCAAAAAAGTTAAGTTCTTTAAGACGTACTAGTGTAACCCCTGTTGACATACCCGTCGAGTTAATCAGGGCTTTTCCCAAGGAACTGGCAGGTCCACTTACAGTTATTTTTAATTCAATTTCCCTTACAGGTACATACCCTGAAATTTGGAAAGTTGGTTATATCACGCCTATCCCGAAGAAAGGAGCAAAAAATGATTTTGATGGGACTAGACCTATTACTCTAACACCAGTTTTTAGCAAAATTTACGAGAGTTTCGTATCCACGTGGTTGAAAGCAGAGATAATGTCGCAGATCGACCCGAGACAATTCGGGAACCGTCCTAAAACTTCAACCAGTCATTACTTAATTAGTCTTATTGATTTTATTTTAAAGAATTTGGACGACCCTAATAAGTGGATTAACTTAATAACCATAGATTTTAGAAAAGGTTTTGATCTCATTAATCATACAATTTTGATAAAGAGACTTATCGAAAAGTTCAAGGTCAGTCCTTTTATTGTAAATATTTTAGTTGGATTTTTGAAGAATAGAAAACAAACAACGAAGTACAAAAACGTGTTCTCTGAACTATCGGATATTTTCTGTGGTGTTCCACAGGGAACTTTACTTGGACCTATCCTGTTCCTTGTAATGATGAATGATATAGCGCAAGAGCACCCAGATCGCTGGAAATTTGTGGATGATTTAAGCTTAACCGAAGTATGCTATAGAAATATTAAAAGCAAAGCTGCAGGCATAATAGAAGACATTAAAGATGAAGCCAGGTTGTTGGACATGCAGGTAAACGAAGATAAAAGTGCAATTTTAACCTTTTCCTTCCTCAAAACTAGCATTTCCTTTGAAGAAACACAGCCTTCTGGTTTACAGGTACAGAAGCTAAAGCTCCTTGGTGTAACAATCACGTCTGATCTTAAATGGGAGGACAACACCAACGTAATGCTAAAGCGTGCAAACGCTGGTCTACAGCTGTTAAAAACTTCTGGCTAAGTTCCAAGTACCTAATTCCCATCTTGTCCGAATTTACGTTTCTTTCATTCGGTCCACTTTGGAATATGCGGCTGCTGTTTGGCACTTTGCCCTTACTGCCGAACAGACACAACAAATAGAAAGAATACAGAAACGTGCACTCCTAATAATAAGTCGTGAGCCCAAAGTTCCCTATTCTGCTCTCCTAAAAAAGTTTAAGATGGATACCCTTGAGAGTCGGAGACTGCGGCTGAGCCTAGCGGTTGGTCATAAGCTCCTCCACCATCCTGTTCTATCCGATATCCTTCCTCCTCCTTATGAAAACACAAGAAACCGACAGGAAAGGGTCGCAAGTTCAAAGGTTCCAAAGTTGTCCCCCGTACCTGCAACACATACGCGATACCAGAAAAGCTTCGTTCCGAGTTTCACAAAAATTTAAAATGATGGTGGTAGCTGTCTGTGATATTATTCCAACGTCCGTGTTCTGTTTTTGGTTTTCATTTATGTATTATAACAGGTCTGTGATGACGAATTGATGAATAACTGTATAGATTTTAAAATGTGCATTATGCTTGACGTAATACCCAAATTTGGCATTGCCATGATAGTGGTTGTTTGAAATAAATTCGTTATGTTATGTTATGATATGCAAACACCCGTCGGAAGCATAATGCGCATGGAAAATAGTGAATCATGGCAAGTGCAAAGATTAGTGAGGTATCGTAAGCGGGCTTAGAATGTAACATATGAAATTTGGGTCTCTGGGCTTAAGAATTAATGAATGTAGTGACTGAAGTAGGTTATATTGCATAATACACGATGGGTCCTTCAACAGAACTAAGAAGTCACATTTCGTACTTTTTGTGGCTACTCCTCCATCCATTAGTGACGTTGATTTTAATCTATTTTTAACCACCTTTAACTATCCACGTCGCCTAATTTCAAAAGAGAAACGAATATTTAATTTACTATCCTTCCCCCCCCCCCCCTAATAATTGGAGCATAATTCTCTCATTTTAATTTTTATAAAAGATATTATTTTTTTCTCCAAACAGCAACATCTAAACCCTTTAAATCATATAAATTTAAAATCATTTCTGTCAGTTTAATTAAAACAAATCACTTTTGTAGTTGTAGGTTGAGTGTTAACTAGGATACATTGAAGGAACCCTTTCAGGCATCGGCATCGCTCTCGCGGCAGCTGTTAAGGGATACCGTTGCATAATCGTTTTACCTGAGAAGATGTCCGTCGAAAAAGTGGATACCCTCAGAGCTCTCGGCGCCGAAATCGTCCGAACCCCCACTGCTGCTTCTTTTGACTCGCCGGAATCGCACATCGCCGTCGCCCAGCGGTTACAGAGAGAGCTACCCAACGCCCATATCCTGGATCAGTACAGAAATCCAGGAAATCCCCTTGCCCATTATGATCTGACAGCGGAGGAAATCATTCAGCAGTGTGATGGGAAGGTGAGAGCGAAATTTAATTAATCTAAGACCAACTGCCTATGTTTTTTGTCATATAGTAAGTCGCGAATTTCAGAAAAAAAAAATTCGTCGGTGGGATTTGAACTTGCAACCTTCGGCGCTCAGGTGAACGGGGTACCCTCCGAGGGGCTTGTGAGCATCATTTTGACAACCACTGCGCAACTCGTCAACAGGATCAGTTAACATCTTGAGGATTTAAATTAAATCGCTGGCATTAGTTTGCATTTATCTGTGCGATTGTCTGCGGTGCTTCGATGCTTGAGTCCTATAAGACTTCTGAATTTGATTCAAAATTACTTCAGGCTAATTTGTCGCTGTTCTCTGTGTAATTCTTTACGTAGCAAGACATGACTGCAGCCGTAAAGTTTCGGGATGAATGGAGAGTCTTCATCGATGCCCTATGGGCCAGTGGTATCTCAGGTCGACCGAAGTTTTCCAAGCCGCCGCAGTGAAAAAAATATGTTGATTTAAAAATATTTGTGTCTAATTTCAGGTGGATATGATTGTTGCTAGCGCTGGTACTGGTGGGACCGTCTCCGGCATTGGCCGGAAAATCAAGGAGAAAATCCCTGATTGCAAAATTGTTGGTGTAGATCCAGAGGGTTCAATTCTCGCCCAGCCAGAAGCTTTGAACCAAACCGACTCCAGTGGATTTTACGAAGTGGAGGGCATTGGCTATGATTTCATTCCCACCGTTTTGGGTAAGCTGGTTTCTCAGCCGACTTTGGGTTGTTAGAGATCGAACTGGACGAATAACCACTGTGGTAGCTACCCCAGTCTGCGACACAATCCTGACTATTTATAGGCTAAGCCAACCGTTGGGTGTGCCCCATCAAATTAAGGTTTTCACCACGAGGCCCACCCGTGCCATGTGGCCCTGGTTTGTTACCGAGGCACCGACATTGGAGTCTTAAACTTCTAAATTCAGTTCAACTTTTACCTCTGATTTATTTGTCCCCTTGTATAACATTCCTTCACCGTAACTTCTATCCTCAGGGTTTAGAGTCCCGAATCGGCCAGATTACTTAAACTGGTTACAATCGAGTTGCCAGAGATTTTTCTGGACAGATTCTTAGACAAAATCTCAAAGATTTTTAGCGTGATCCATCAACTTGTCTCCCGTAGGTGTTATACACTGAATGAGGTAGTGAGACGATCCAAAGCACCCCCCATCAGCAGGGGCGTCACGTATGGGGGGGGGGGGCAGTCGATTTTTTTTCTCAAAACAATCGTTGTTCGTTGTAATAGTCGATTTTTGTTTATTAAAAACAGTCGGTTTTTGGGATCCCAAAACGTAAGTGGAGGGATACCTATGACATCGCAAAAGTTGTCCGTCTGTCCGTCCGTCCGTCTGTAAGCACGATAACTCTCGAAGGGAATGAGATATTTTGATGAAACTTGGTGTGAGGATTCGTTGGGTCGGCGGACCATTTGAGTTCGTAGATGGGTTTTGTAGCCCTACATTTAGGGGTGGGGAGGGGGTTCAGATTAAGGGGCAAACAAAATATTTTGAAACAGCTAATGTGATAGTCGATTATGGGGTAAGAAGACATGCTGAACACGATAGTGAAAACCATTTTGTAATCGGACAAGTAGTTCGCCCGGAATCCGGCCAAAACCGGAAAGTTTGTTAAAAGTAAAAGTTTTATTTGAAGTTGATTAGATGTTCGATTTAGAGGTAGGAAGACATGCTGAAGACGATGGTGAAAACCATTCTCGACGGACAAGTAGTTCGCCCGGAATCCGGCCCAAACCGGAAAGTTTGTTAAAATTAAAAGTTTTATTTGGAGTTGATCAGATGTCCGATTGAGAGCAAGAAGACATGCTAAACTTTTATGTGAAAACAATTTTCTACCCGGACATGTAGTTCGCCCGGAATCCGGCCAAAACCGGAAAATTCTTAGAAGTTAAAGTTTTATTTCTAGCTGATTAGATAATCGATTTAGGGGTAAGAAGAGACGCTGAATCCGTGTGTGACAATCATATTTTATCCGGGCATATAGTTCGACCGGAATCCAGCTGGAGTCGGAAAGTTTGCTATAAGTTAAATTTTTATTTGAAGTTGATTAGATGTTCATTATTGAGGAAAGAAGATACCCTGAGTTCGTTTTGAGCTTTCTTTTTTCGCCGGACAAGTAGTTCTAGAGTTCGGCCGAAACCGGGAAATTGGCAGAAGTGGCAGGAATTTTTCGTCAAAACAGATATGACTTATACGGGTAAACACACATGCTGAATCCATATCTGAACTTGGTTTTCTAAGATGATTAGCTATTTGGCCTTAATCTGTTTCTGAATTTTAATTGTAAGAATGTTCAAGGATTTTGGCGATGACTTGATCTGGCTAAGACAAGACCCAGTTGTCTGGATCAGATATTGAATTTTTGGGATCCCATCGAAAACTTTGGTCTTGTTCTTAAAATCAGTCGATTTTTTGTCAAACACTTTTTTTCTGAAAAACAGTTGTTTTTTCTGAAAAAAGAAGTCGGTAAAAACGACCAGCCAGTCGGTAAAAACGACCAGCCAGTCGGTAAAAACGACCAGCCAGTCGGTAAAAACGACCAGCCAGTCGGTAAAAACGACCAGCCAGTCGGTAAATACCTTGCCCCCCCCAAACATTTTGGCTAGCAACGTCTCTATCCATCAGAGATTTTTCTGGTCAGATTCTTGGCAAGAATGCCGCTGGTCCCCTTTTCAGCTGTCTTCCTGTGGCGCTCCTCAGGGACGTGTGTCCGTAGCGCGTTTCAGTATTTGTTATCCATTGTGGTGGGTTTTTTTTTCGTTGCGAGGTATGTGGCCTTTGACTGAGGTAAAGCTACTATATATTATATATATGCGAAATGCTGGGTACCCTAACCCTATCTAATAAGAACTGGTGATTTCATGAACTTCAGAAATCAACCAATCAGAATTACTTTACAGTGTAGTAGGTTTGGGCTAGGGTGCCATTCAACGTAGTCCGGACCGAACGTTTGACATGATACGTGATTTAGCGTGTAATGAACAATTGGTGTGGTCCAGCCCTGTGCAAGCGGCTGCCAAAAGGCACCGATTTCATTCGATCTTCTTTTTGGGATCCCAAAACGTAAGTGGAAGCGCGAATCGCAAAAGTTGTCCGTCTGTCCGCACGATAACTCTCGAAGGGATTGAGATACTTTGATGAAACTTGGTGGGAGGATTCTTTGAGTCAAAGTACAAGTCAAGTTCGAAGATGGGCTCTGTAGCCCTATATTGGAGAGTGGGGGTTCAAATTAAGGGACAAACAAAATATTTTTAAACAGCTAATGTGATAGTCGATTATAGGGTAAGAAGACATGCTGAGCACCATGGTGAAAACCATTTTCTTGTCGGACAAGTAGTTCGTCCGGAATCCGGCGAAAACCGGAAAGTGGGGTAAAAGTAAAAGTTTCATTTGAAGTTGATTAAATGTTCGATTTAGGGGTAAGGAGACATGCTGAACACGATGATGAAAACTATTTTCTTGCCGAACAAGTAGTTCGGCCAGAATCCGGCAAAAACCGGAAAGTTGTTTAAAAGTAAAAGTTTCATTTGAAGTTGATTAAATGTTCGATTTGAGGGTGAAAAGACATGCTGAACACGATGGTGAAAGCCATTTCTAACCGGACAACTAGTTCGCCAGGAATCCGGCTAAAACCTGAAAGTTTGTTAAAAGCGAAAGTTTTATCTGAAGTTTAGATGACAGGTTTAGGGGTAAGAAGAGACGCTGAGTCTGTATATGATAATCTTTTTTTACCCGTACATATAGTTAGTCCGGAATCCGGTTGTAACTGGAATTTTTTTTAAGTCAAAGTTTTATTTAAAGTTGATTAGATGTTCTTTATAGGGATAAAGAGATCCGCTGGGTTCGTTTCTGAATTTTCTTTTTTTTGCTGGACTATAGTAGTTCGCTCGGAATTCGGGCGAAACCGGGAATTTGGCAGAAGTAAAGCAGGAAGTTTCGGTCAGTACCGTCAAAATAGATATGGCTGACAGAGGTATATCTGAACATGATTTTCTCGGATGATTAGTCTGGCGAAGACAAGACCCAATTGTCTAGACCAGTATTAGATTTTTGGGATCCCATCGAAACCTTTGGTCTTGTTACACATGCTATGTACCGATGGTAGCTTTAGTCCGAACACATCCACAACCTCTTGGTAATGATCAAATGAGAACAAGAAAAAGGTTTTAAAGGACCAGCTACCCATGAACCGCGAGGATTTCCATTCTTTGTTGGGAAGACTGAGCAGTATTTCATACGTGTTCTCTATTTTCAGATCATACAGTTGTCGACATGTGGGTGAAGTCCAATGATAAAGACTCTCTTACGATCGCAAGGAGGCTTATCCGAGAAGAAGGACTTCTCTGCGGTGAGTTCTGTTTCCTTCCCTCACTGCCATAGACCAAGAACACATAAGTCTCTCTGGAGAACATAACACTCATATTGACGCCGATAGCATAAAAAAGGGAAGCTATTGTCCTTTCTCTTTCCGGACCTCTTTTCTGGTTTCAGACTAATTCCTTTCGTCTTCATTTAGAATATAGTTGTCTTTCATTTTTACGTTATAAGCTTTTTGTTTTTTTTAACTTAATTAGCATTGCTGGCTCCGTTTCTTTAGGGGTCGACTAGTTGGGGATGCTAGTGATTTCAACCTTTTTAAATGTTTACTGAAGGGCTTACCTGTCTGATTTCCATACATTGGCGTACAGATGCTGTATTTCAGATCGTTTCCTGTGCATTAAGTCTGGCAATGTGTCTCCTCCGTGAAAGCACACTACATATTACCCGCAATCTCGACTGTCGTCGCCCACAAGCAGTGTCTCTGATTTTTTTGTGCAGCTAGCTGCTCGGATTGAGCTGATCAAAAACACCAGGGGGGGGGGGGGCTTTACCTAATTTGATTTCGATTTTGCTGTACAGTAAAAGCACGAAAACAACTGTAAAAGAAAATCCAAACTTTGAACAAAATATCTCAGCCCCTTCTACAGTTATCATGTTATCTTGCTAACAGACAGACAGATGGACAACGGATAGACAGAGGCGGGCTGGTGATACACCGGTTACTGAAAAGGAAAATAATGAATACTGTCCGGTTTCAATGCTGATTTAAATTTCCTTGCTTGCTGGTGGTTGACGTGCACCTACGACAAAAAGTGGATGGCGCCTCTACGCGCTGACTTTGGGTGGATAGGCTATTGTTTTGGTCTGTTAAGAACAGAACAAAATGGAATCTCATGAATGGAGCCCTAGCCTATTTTCAGCTATCGAAAAAGCTCTCCTTCAGCGCAATACTTTAAGATTGGACGACTGTGATTCTGGGCGGGAAAGGAGACCTGTACACCTGGGTAAAGTTCATATACGACTTATTGTATCCTTGCACTAAGTGATTTGTTTCCCCCTAGGTGGCAGCTGCGGTGCTGCCATGTCTTGCGCTCTGAAGGCAGCCCAGTCCTTGGGCGAAGGCCAACGCTGTGTCGTTGTCCTGCCCGACGGAGTTCGTAACTACATGACGAAGTTCCTGAGTGAACAGTGGATGATGGACAGAGATCTATTGGACACTTCAGGCGATGCTAGCCAGTCCCACTGGTGGTCGAACTACCCCGTTTCGCACTTAAAAGTAAGTTTAAGCCTCATTCACTCATGGTCTGAGGAGTTCGGTTCTGAGTTTTTATTCCGGTTTTCTGACAGACTGTGAGCTAGACGAGCGGCGGAATCGCGTGACGTCGTCTCGTGACAGCTGTGTATCATCGCATATCGACCATAGCACATACAGACAGTCAACCATTCAGTTCTACTTTAAGGAGCTATGTACTTCAGTTAAGCACAACTCTTACTAGAAAGGATCTTTTCACGATGAAATGGTTTAGAAATATCGGTTTTTATGGCAGTTGCCCTTTGGCCAGGTGTCATATAGCAATTGCAATCTGTCTGTCCGTTGCTCTGTCGGTCGGTCCGGGTTTTGCTAGTTCGGCACTTCCACATATGCTAGGACAAAGATACTTGGCAGGCGTATCAGGGACACGACGAGATTAGCTTGGAAATAGCCACTTCCCCGATACGACCATCTAGGGGGGGGGGGGGGGGGGTGCAGGGAGGGGGAATCCGGAAAACTGAGCTATATACAACTTTCGAACGGAAGATCCGATCTTAATGAAACTTGATATTGGTAAAGATTTCGTGTCTCGGACAACCCACATCAAATCCGGACCGGATCCAGTGAGTTTGGAGGGAGTTGGTGGGGGGGGGGGGGAACCGGAAATCTGAGGAAACGCTTAGACTGGAGGAATCGGTATGAAACTTGCTGGGAAGAACAAGAACAAGTCCTAGATACATCGTCGACTTACCCAGACCGGATTCGGATACTGGGGAGAGAGAGAGAGGGCGGGGGGGGGGGGTCCGGAATTCGGTCATCCCGCTAGTTCGGTACTAGGACCATGAAACTTGGTAGGCGTATCAGGGACCCGAATAGACTGACTTGGGAATAGTCGCTTACCGGATCCGATCGTCGTGGGGGGAGTGGAGGGATGGGGAATCCGGATCTACTGGCATGCACAACTTTTGAACGGGTGTCCGGATTGGGATGGAATTTGGTTGGATGAACAAGTACAAGTCCTAGATACGTTTTTGACAGAAGGAGATCGCATCGGGGCTCGTAGGGGGGGGGGGGGGGGGGGAGTTGGAGGGGATTTCCTGGAAATCCGATGATCAAGAGTTAAGACACTTCCAGATGTGCAAAGCACGTTTAAACTTGCCAGGCATATTAGTGACCCGATCAGGTAGATTTAGGAACCTGACACAATGCCCAGGAAAATCTTCCGTGCCCGGATCCGATCATTTTCGACCAGGGGAATTCGGAAATTACTGACTTCCGTAGGTTGCGAACGGTTGGTCTGATTCAAATCAAACTTTATGGGTGATAAGGACTGATGAGGTAGATATGCAAAACATTGTCCAAACCACATGCAGCTATGGTTGGGGGAGTGGGGGGGGGGGGGCGGAAATTTTCTGACGTGCACGAAAAAGAAACGAATGGGCCGAATGGGATGCAAGTTGGATAGTACCGAGTTTATGTGGCCTAGATTTGTTATTTGGCGTCGGGAATGGATCCGGCCATGGTAGGAGGAGGGTGAAGCGGGAACGGGAAGTTTGCAGATATGCTCCGATTCTAGTCAAATTTGATAGACGGGAAGAGGATATGTCAGAGATGCGAAGTTTTATGTGTCCGAGTCAAATTCGGCCACCGTGGGGGGTGGGGGTGGAGTGGGAGTCCCAAAAATTGTGTGGCTCGCATAGGGTTTAAACAGACATTTTTTTTTTTTTTTACAGATTTTTTATTTTATTTTATCAAAAAACATATAAATTAAAGGACACCTGAACAATGAAACCATACTTGAACACACCATGGAGAATGCATTTACAGACATGTCAAGGAGAGCATTCTTCTCCTGAGCGTACGTTTTCAAAATAGTGATGTTCGTTTCTGGAGGTTTGCACTTGCAGACTCCAAGACAAAAAGCGCAGTTCATTCAAATCTTGTACAGCGCTGGCCGGATCGTATTGGAATTTTTTTCTAGATATACGTTTTGGCTTAACTGGATAAAAAGTATTCCAGAAGAAGAGTTGATTGGAGACATTTGTTCATTTTTAAAATTGTTCGGTACTGAAATAAGGACAGATGCAAAATGGAGCAAAAATCATAGCTTGGAAACACTATTTCGTATTTGGATTGGGTTTTCTGCAGGCAATGTTAACGGACGTCATGCAGATAGGGATGATACTTGGTACTCTTCATTCAGGTGTCCTTTAAACAAACAATTTACCATTAACGGCCACTTTTAAGACAAAAGAATCCTGATTGTGGCCACAATTCTAACCACCATGAATCCGGTATATCATTCCTTTATTACCCCCCCCCCCCCCCCCTTGGGGTGGGGTAAATTTTTATTTAAATAAATAACACTAAGTAAATACCCTTTCCTCTTGTCACACGTCTTTCCTATTCAAAGAATGGGATTTAACCATTCTCTTGAATGATGCCAGACTTACAGCCGCTCTGACCGATTCTGGAAGGTCATTCCAGACGCTCACACCTATGTTCCTGAGAACAAATCCTGCTCTTGTTGTATGTCTTCTCTCGTGAGCTAAATCCTCCGAATGTTGGGTAAAATAAGGGTGATAAAACGAGTTAGTGTTAAAAAAATCATAAAAGTACTCAGGCTTACCTTATTTACACTTTGAAAAACAAAAATCGCTAGCTGGTAATCACGAAGCTCCCCTACGTTCAAAATCCCATTCTTTCTAAAACACTCCGCAGTATTCTGACAATTTTGAAATTCTCCTATGAGACGCAGCGCTTTGTTTTGTATTATTTGGGTTCTTTTATAATTCACCAAGAAATTACTTGCCCAAACAGAACAACCGTACGTGATGTAAGGATGCACAATAGCACTGTATAACAGTTTGACAACTGCTACCGGGAACACTTTTTTCAGCCTCCTCATCACTCCCAATCCTCTAGCTGCTTTTGCCGATACTATTTCACCATGCTTCTTCCAAGACAAATTGCAATCAGTATAAAATCCGAGATATTTACAAACAAACACCTGTGTTATGCTGACACCATTATATAGCACATTATCAAAAAGTTCAGGCACACCAGTTCGACTAAACACCATAAAATTCGTTTTTCTTGGATTTACTGCAAGAGAGCTTAGAGCTGTAAAAACATGAAGCCGACTAAGGACGTGGTTTGCTTTTTGCACAAGCTCTTTCGAAGTCCGGGCGAACACTGTGATAGCTGTAGCCTATCATCGGCGAAAGAGGTTAAAACTGAATCGTTTAGATAAAATCGAAATTTAGATAATCACTCGAAAACGAGTGAAGCGATTTGAATCGAACTTGGGAATTAGAGAGATCATATGACCTAGTAGACATATTTTAGGGTCCGGACTTGATCCGAGCACGGTATGTGTGTGTGTGTGTGGGGGGGGGGGGGGGTACCGAAATTTCCGAAAAATGCTCAGATTCGAGCGAAACTTGGTCGGCGGTAACGTAAGATGCTTTAGATGATCGATTTGTGTCCGAACCAGATTTCGGCTGCGGTAGGGGTAGTTGGAGGTGAGACTGGAAACAGTGTGGCACATCTACGGATCAAACGAGTGGATCTAAACTTGGAAGGTACAAAAGTAATTTGCCCTAGATGATCCACTTTTAAAGGCAATTCGTGAGAATGCAGAATGCCGTTCTGGACTTTTTTACCGACTTTTCCGTCGACTGTGCTATTGCCCCGAGCCACCGAATGGTTAAAATGATTGTATATATTTAGTAAGAAAATTCATGTGTTAGTGTAATCTTATTATGTGATGTGTAATATCACGAATTAAATAAATTGATTGATTGATTGATCCGAGGCAATGCCGGAAATTGTCAGATTAGAGTGAAACTAGGTGTCCTATTTCTAGCCCTGAACCTAAGGGTGATGAATGGGGTGTTTTGCGACATTCTCACCACCTTGCACCACCTTCTCGTGACAAGTGACATATGAGCTCGTAGCTCTTGTTGGAAAATACCATTATTTACCACGTCAAATTAGCCATTTTCTTGTAAGCGCTTGTCGACTCGATCCAGCCTTCCTCATGCTTTCTCCGATGTTTGAAAACTGAACGCGCCGTGGTTAAAAAGTGGGGAAACAAAGCAAATCAGAAGAAGTCTAAAATAGAAGATTGACCGAAAAACAATACTTTGAAGCTTCTCATGTCCTTAAGTGTTCAAGATTTGTCAGCGGACCTTGACGCTTTCGGCGAAGGTTGCTTCGTGTGAAAGGCCAAGAAAGCGCTAAAAAGTCGTAGGTACAAAATGAAACAATGGCGAAAGGCGGGGATTTCAGGAGCTTATAATTCCGTACGGGAGCTAGGGATAACAGAATAGGCAGAATGAGTAAGAGGGGTCCTTGAAGCTTTGATGGGATAACCTTCATTGGAAGTTAAAGGGTTGTGTTCTTGTTTCAACTTCAAGGGTAATTACTTGAACTTTATAAGAGTTGCGCCCTTAAACTAAATTTACTTTCGGGGGAAAACCCTTCAATTGAGCTTGAAGTGTTTCAGTCGTTCAAGGGTTCAAGTAAATGAGCACTCCCGCAGACATGCAAACTGTATGGTTTATCCATTTTCTAGTTACAAGCACCTCTGACTGTTTTGCCGTCGATTACCTGCCAGGAAGCGATAGATATCATGAAAAAGGAAGGATTCGACCAGCTTCCAGTTGTCGAAAATGATGGGTAAGTTGACCGTGATCCTTTTCGCTTCGGCAAACTGGTTGTTCTTTCCTGGCCCATCTGTGAGGCTGTGCTGAAAAAATCTCCTGTGCTCCTTTTGAAGAAGAGATTGGCGGCGGATGATTTTTATCGGACTTATAGCCTTCAACTCACGTGCCGTATATCGATCGCTTTTCTGTCGATTTTTCTGTGGGTCGGTCGGTCCAGTGTGGTTATATTTGACGGTGCAAAACGGATACGTCAGCTGAATTATATTAGAAATATGATTCGCAGTTGCTTGGGCTCAAGGATATTTACCCAGTGAGGTTCCGGCAATGTAATATGAAAATTATATATAGAGGCGAGCGGTCAGCGGCCGTCACGCGTTTACATTTAACCCGCGTGTCTCGCGGTCCTAACTGCATTTTTTGTTAAATTTGTCTTATTCCCTATATGTTTGCATTCGTTGGGGTGGGGGTGGGGGGGGGGGGGTGTTAGGTTCCTATGTAAGGGTTTGGTTTCTCCGGAAGGACGAATGTTCCAGCGCGCTTTCAGCAGATTAGGTGGTTCCGGTGGACAAAGGAACATCCTTGCTTCCGGGGTGCGGAGGTTTTTGGTGCTTCGGAGATTAGGGACTTCCTTCGTTGCCGTGATCCAGTGTAGATCAAAAGACAAGTTTATATTTTTTGTACAAGTGTTTAAGCAGTAGGCTACTGATATAGAGTTATTATTACCTTCAGTATAGTTAGTTGTGTTGGCCTTACCCCGGATACCACACTTTAGGGATGTAGTATATCCCGCATTCGAAGATCCGCTCGGCCGGCCTACGCTGCCATATTAGGTCTCTGACACCGGCGGACCTTTAGTTTCACGAAGCTGGGAACCGCTCCAGTTAACCCTGGACACCCCAGTTAATAGGGGGTCGCCTGTTTTTTTGGCACGGGGGTGGGGGGCTAGACCCGGTCCACTGACGATTTCAGGTACTTCCAGGTGGGTCAGGAGGATGAATCTTGCATGGCTTATATCACTTGGGGATTATCGTTTCTGGGATTCGACCATCCGTGTTGGGGAGGGGGGAATCCCAGATCTTGCTACACGCAGAACGTTCCGAACAAGAATTTAATTTGAAAAACAAGTAGGTTAGTCCAGTAAATGACAGTGCAAAACGGATACGTCATATCCGTTTTGCACTGTCAAATGTGAGCGTTTTCCACCGTACTTACTTAGCAATACACATGACGTCACGGATTCTGGCTTCTTGGCAGCCTCGAGCAAAACATCGTGCCACGGGCTAATCCGACATATCACGTCAAAGAGATTCGTAGTTACCACGCTTACTAACCTCCCGAGCGTGGTAAGCAAGTAGTTACTATTTCGAGAAGGCAGGAACGGTCAGCGTAGTAAATTTTCAGGAGGCTAGAACGAAAATAGTAACTAATAGCTACTATTGTTAGAAGGGCTGAACACGCCCTATGATTCGCAGTCAGCTTGGGCCGAAGGAGGGAAGATCTCAACAGCTTGGGCGCAAGGAGGGAAGATCTTATGTCTTAGATATTTCATTTACTCCGTGCGATGGAAGTTGGAGGGTGTCGCAAAACCTTGTTCGAATGGCCCCATCGGGATGAAATTAATAAACTTAGTAGCACCGTATGCTCGACCTATTGATCCGACCAGGTCTCCACTATTTTCTGGAGTTGTGGAGGACAAGGAACCACATTCTTGTGGGAAAATTTAGGGTGGAGAGATCGGGACGGAATTATGCAGCCATGATGATCCGAGCACAAGACCTAGACCATACAGAGATCCTCCCATATCCAAGTACCACATGAGCTGACAGCTCTTGTTTCTTTCCAGAAATGTTCTTGGCATGGTAACCCTCGGCGCTCTATTGACTCGATTAATGAATAAGAAAGCAGAAGCGAAGACTCCAGTGAAGGACGTCGTGTATTCCCAGTTTAAGAAAATCTCTCTTGAAACTCCTCTCGGAAAAGTCTCCAGGATCTTGGACAAGGATCACTTTGCGCTTGTGGTTCACACCCAGAGATCATGTAAGTAGACCTTCAACGCACCACTCTTTTTTGTTTCCTGCTAATGACTAGTCCTTCCATTCCCAACAGTCTCCTGCAGACGTTTGATATTTAGATAAGCTATGCCAAACGGTGGCTATAATAATAATTTTTTGTTCCCTTAAAAGCCCATTTATATCAGCGGATCGTCAGCATAATAACATTAAGACTTAAAGAAATAATAATACAAAAAATAGGTAGTCTAAAAATATAGTACACTGAAATAAAGAATTGAACATAAAAACGATACCTTTGGGTTACCTTTCGAGTTTCATTATCCAGCGTATGGTAGAGCCTGTGCAAAGAGCCGAGTAAGGTAAGCCCAATGCATGGCATCCTGGCCAGGGCCTGCTTCTTGCGAACTTTAATTCTTAAGATAAATCAGTTCTTTGCAAAATTGGTCAACTATTTAGTTGACAAACAATCTTGAGGGTAGAAACCAGCGCTTGGTGTAAACTATGCCAAACGTAGAGAGAGAGCCCAGAAACCCCCAAGGGACCCATTCAAAGAATTGCAGTTATATGGAACCGTTTTTCAATGAGCCTGGTGGAATTTCTTGCGCGCACCCAGGGGTGGCCCGAAGCACTTGGGCTAGGGGGGGGGGGACCCATCGTTTCAGCGACTTCTGGATCACAATATACGACTCGCTCGTACTGACAAAAATAAACCCAACGGCGCACATTCCCCGCCAACAAATAATAGAACCGGTGTAAAACTAACTGCAATGGATCAGCCGAAATTATTCTTGTTATCAAAATTTGTAGCCTATAGACATAAATTCACAACCTCAGCTTTTCATTTCAGCTTTCGCTATCTGAGGAAAGCTTCCAACGCCTGTACCCAGGACAGTTTAAAGCAAGCGCCGCAGGCGAAATCCTTATCTGCCTTTGTCTGGCAAGATTTAACTTCTTACCATACAAATTCTAGCCTTTAATGTGTTTCAAATCACAAAAATACCAAGCGAAATCGCCAAATAAATGACACACCATTCTTCTAAAGAGAGAATACTAAGAAATGCGCCACCGGCGAAATTTTGTGAAGCGCCAAGGAGCAGAGCGTCTTTTTCTGATCCCAATGAAAAGTAAAGAATAGCTATGAAATCACAAATCTGTCCCGTCGAAAAAAGTGACAAAATAGTATCCATCAAAAATAGCAGACACAAAGTAGATTTGTTCCGAATTTATAGCAAAAAAGGTCATTTTCACGGTAAAGACACGCTTACTCAGAAACAAAAGAGGAAAACAGTTTTGCCGGCGCATTTAAAGCAAAACTAAAAAATTTTAATTTAGGGACGTAACAAACTTTTGGTCTTCGCCCGACAGGAGTCTACAGATTCTGACTTGACTTTTTATGTACTTTCATAACTCAAACAAAAGTACGTCAAATTACAGTGAAACTAGATCCGAAAACTGCAGCTTTAAACTGTTTGCAGACTTTGATTTCTTCTCTGTAAAAACAAAGCCTGATTCATTGACGAAACAAACTTACGGCTTTCGTCCGACAGAAACACTATGGGATCGTTTTCGCGTGGATGGCTCTGGTCCCGTCGAGCTCGACGGACATTTTGGCGTGGATGGCTCTGGCCTCGTCGAGCTCGACGGACATTTCCGCGTGGATACCGTCGATCTTTTTGTCATTTTCGCGTGTATGGATGAAAAGGTGAACGGGCCATCCAGCTCGATGGACACCTCCCGCTCAAGACCGCTCCGACGGCAGCGTTGAACTAGACGTGGATAGAAAAAAGGTCTGCACAGATTAAAGACAGAAAAAGCAACTGAAGAACGAGAAGTTCGCTTTCAGAACTTAAAATAAAAAGAGATCGGTTTCGAGTTGTAAGAGTGTCCTGATGTTTTCACATATTAATAATATATTGCAAAAAAAAGCCACAAAGCCTCTACAAAGTACTAGTCATATGATAGAGTGTGGAATTTTACGAAGGCCAATGTGCTTTAACACTAGCATAGAAGCCAAAAATTTACCTCACGACTTGGATGAGCTATTCCAGCGTCTGCCGAACCCCTCCTGGCCTGCGAAACGAGTTTCTGGTGTATATTAAAATCTTCCTTGTCCTTTTCAAGCATTGTGCCCACCTCAACCTCGCTTTGTAATCAACGTTTTTCCACTGTCCCCGGTACACTTGGTTCGCAGGTCTCCTGTCATTTGAATTCTGATGGCCTTTTCCATTATGTTTAAAAAATATCATGCCTCTATCATGCCGTCTGACCCCTAATCCATGCACATATAACCTTGTCTTTCGCTTTTGGTTTATAAGGTTACTCATGTTTTCCAGTCAGACTTCACTTTAACAACTAACCTGTTGTAATTTTGACAGGCTAAAATCTGAAAGACTTAAGTGAGACAGGTACAATCACATGGAGGTAAAACAGGTTTTTAAAAAAGGAATTGCTGCCATCATGAATCATGTCTCTGACCTAACGGGGTTATGAAATCTGGTCCTAACGACTCGGCTTACCTTTGACAGGGACGGGTTTACGACTGAATCTGGGTAGTGCCAAAATTAACAATTATTTTAAAACGCCTCGGATTGTCTTTGACTAAAATGAGTTCCCGGGACCTCGGAGAGGCCAAAATAAACGACTGATTCGACTTAACAAAAGACAAGGACCTGTGCGCACCTTACGACTTCTTTTTCAGATGCCGCAACTAATAAGATGGAAGAGAAGACGATCGTCGTTGGTATTGTCACACAGATCGACCTGCTCAACTACATCACGACGCACGGACAGGCTTAACGACCAGTGTGCTTTCATTTAACCTAGAACGCTTCTAACCACCTGAATTATTTCACTCCGGCCTTCAGCAACTCTGAATGCTGGGAATTTGCCCATGTAGTCCGCAGCCTCCAGTGGACGGATAGGGCACAGGAAAGACCCGACTCCTCCGCGTTCTTACTTATTACTGCCTGCCTATAACTCGGCCCATTTTCTTTCTGGAAAACGATCTCTACGTTGCAAGATGCATGCTGTTTGAGCCTTGGGGAGAGGGCGCAGAGGCAGACTATCCGGTAAAAAACAGTAATAAATTAGACAAACAGCGGAGTAGCAAAATAATTAAACACAAAAGGTCGCCGTAAAAGTTGAGTGTCGGCTATACGAAGTGGGCTGGTATGTGTTGTGCTGGGCAATGCGGAGGATATGCTGGTAATGATGACAATGTTATCTGTAGTTGTAGCAGTAGAAATTTTTACCCTGATGGAAACTGACGAAGACGTATTCTTTGAGGGTATCTTTAGAATTATTCAGGATCGGAATAAACTCAGGTCGTTGGAGATGTTCTAGGTGAGCCTTTGTAGGCAAACCAGTGATTTGGGTAGAGGTCATGGTTATGGGCATTTAAGTGCAAATTCAGTGCCATGTGTGCGGTGCAAGGGACGATTTTTGTTAACTTTTGTGTGACTGTTTTGCAGTTTCGCCTAAATCCCAGTTTTTTCTAAAATCAAAATTTTTTGAATCTCTCTTCGTCATGACTTCTTAGGATTTGTATCAGTCGGGTGGAATAAAAAAATGTTAAACCGTACATTTGTGTATTCGATTTAGTGACAAATAAATCGTATCGTACTCGGGGATTTTCGACGTTGGCGCAGTAGTCAGAGAGAAATTTCGAGTGCAAGCACCTCTGGCGCCGATAATTTCATGTATGGTCAGCCGCCAATCCGAGAAGTTTTTACTCGGCGGCTATCTTTTTTTGCTGCTGATATCTAACAACTTATTGGTCTAAAACTAAGTATTCCTTCACCCCAAGCTGATTGCGAAAAACATAAAGCTATTTTTAGGCCCTTCTTGGCGAGGGTCCTCTTCAGGTAAAGTGAACTTGTGGAAAAGCAACTAGAGATTCTAGCTTCCGCTTTGCACTGTTAAATATGGTCTGAAACTTCCTCCTAGGGTTTTCTGTTGATAGCTTCAGCTACGTATCCGTCAGTTAAGCTTTAAGGGGATAACCTTCCAGTAGAGCTGGGGTAACCTTCCAGTAGCGCTGTGCAACCCTTCGTCTATACTTTAATTATGTCATCAGGTAAACTTGAAGGAGCTATGCTCTTCAATTAAGCTCTGTGTATTGCCGTTCAGTTGAACTTTAAGGATGCCTAGCCCGGGTTGGCTAAGTCTAGCAAGGCTTGGCTTAGCCTAGCACAGTTTGGCCTGGCCTAGCAGAGCTTGTCTTAGCCTAGCAAGGCTTGGCTTAAGCTGAGTCTGGCACTGCTTGGCTGAGCCCAGCACAGATAATAGTTGCGTTTTCGCTGATACCATGGTATCTGTTACCACGGTAACTGGATCTGCAATTAGTCGTTTTTGCAATAACCGTGGTATCTGATACACGGTGCTCTGCAAAAACGACTATTGCCGGAATTGCACTTTTCGAAGTCATCCCAAAAGAAAAACAGATATCCAGTTACATCACTAAGTTCTAAACTTCTTTCTCACCAATCTGATAAAATTTGATGAAAGTGAGTTGACTTTTCAGATACCACGACCAGTTACCACGGTCGGACCGTAGTATCTGAATATCTGATACCACGATAACTGGCCAGATACTACGATAACTGCAAAAACGCCTTTTGACCGTGGTATCAGATACCACGATAACTGCAAAAATGACTTTAGACCGTGGTAACAGATACCATGGTATCAGCAAAAACGCAACTAATGAGACAATGGAAGACTTCCAGAAACTAGTCTGCTTGGAAGCGATATGGCGAGTTGAAGGATTGTATCCATGAAGTTTAACTGACGGACACGATCCTTCAATTTTAATTGAAGATTTGTCCCCTTAAAGTTTCCAATTGAGGGTTCGAATGAAATGTTAGCCCCTTAAAGCTTAACTTGAAGGGCATACCTCCATAAAGTTGAACTGAAAGTTTAATGGCTTGAGCCTGAGAATCACTAGGGTGATTCAGCTGACTTATCCGGTTAGCGCAGTCAAATGCGAATCGCAGTCAACTTTGGCTGAAGACATACCTTATTCATGGATTTTTTGTGTGGACAGCTTCAGCTGCGCAGCAGAAGAGTAAAAGCAGATGTCGTAGACGGAAACTTTCCGTGGATATTCTTGGAGGAAAACAGCCTCCCCCCCCCCCCCCCCACGGGAAAGACCAAGGCCGAAACAAATGGCAACGAAGTTGCACAACTTTATTACTCTGCCCAGTTTTATTCTTCAGAAAGCTTCTTACGGCCTGCGCACAAGGTTCCTCACCATGAATAACACTAAACGAAGACGGAGGTCGAAAAATATTTGAACTGAAACTGAAACCTGTATCACTCAGTTTCGACCCGTTCCGTCCTTACATTCTGCTTATAAATTACAAAATTATTGGCTTAATAAAAAAGGGCCTTAAAAGCTACCAGATACATTGCAACTGTTAAATATGTATTTTGGACCCTACTTTTTTCCAGGTGGCCTCAAAGATTACTAAATCCTATCGAAATTGTTGGAACTCATTTTAGAAAACTCAGAACGATTTAATCCAAAGACTTATTACGGTAAAATATAAAATGTCCGAAAAATATACTCACTCCTTTGCGTCTGCTACTCCGCCATTAGTAATAGCGAACATTGCTTCAGCTTCAGGAAGGCAAGGGGAATCATAGATTTTGCAAATTCTGGTCTCTCCTCTGCCTTTACGAAAGGATAACCTAGGAAAGAAACAACACGTTATTTAGAGTTCTAAGTAAAGGAGGTTTTTCACGACATTTCGGAATCACTTTCAGGCAAGCAAAGCGCATCGCCAAAAGTCTGGAAAAGCGATTCCTGGAATCACTTTCCCGCTGGACTCATGGCGAAAACGCATGGAAAGCTGAAAATCTCCGGAAAATGTTGAATTCCAAACGTTTTAGAATAAATATGGTTCACTGGACGTTTCTATGATTTTCATTTATTCCAACGTAGTCATCCTTAATGACGCTTACCATTTCATTTCTTAGTGCATTACTACTTGCACTACTTTCAAAAATCCCCCCGAAGCATTCAACTTTCCGTCGAGTTTTCAGAGAATCACTTGCTGGGAAAGCTGCTTCGGTTTCCAAAGCACGAAAACCGGGTAGAAAGTTCGGCAACTTTCCGAAGCAGCGCGAAAACCATTGGAAAGTGATTCCGACTTTGCTTTCCAGATCGCGAAAACCCTCATTCCTTCCCGCCGGATTTAAGAGGCGGAATAACAAAAACGAAAAAAAAAATACAATTTGAAGAAAGAGAGAGATTGGTTTAACTGAAAACTACCGCAGCATATAGCTAGTTTGCAGTTCCACAACAATCAGTAAAGCACAGCTTATATAAATGAACAATATAAAAAAAAAAAAAATAAGAAAGAAGCACCTGTTATGCTTTCGCGTTATACACGGATGTAAAAAACGAAACAAAGGAATTAATTTGTAAGAAAAACCCTTGAGACACGACTGATTCTGGGCCCTTGGAAACCACGAGAATGTACCGTCTGGTATAAAGTATTTTATTTTTGCACCTTGCTATGATAATGCGCACTTCATGGGCACTGGACATTCATCTTTAAGCAAAATCCCTGGGGCAAAAATTATCATGGGCCCTTGGGGATCATGAATATATATCATTTGGTCAAAATTGTTTTTTTCACTTTTCGTTTCAGATGTGCACTTTAAGGGTGCTAGAAATTCACTTTTAAGCAGAACCCTTGTGGCACAAATGATCATGGGCCCTCGGGGATGATGAAATGTGTAGTTTAGTCAAAGGTATTTTTTCACTTTGCGGTTAAGATGTGCACTTTCAGGGAGCTCGAAGTTAAATTTCTAAGCAAAACCCTTCAGGCAAAAATGAGAATGGGTTGATGGGAATCATGAAAATGTGTGTTTGGCTTAAAAGTATTTTTTGTACTTTGGGGTCAACATTAGTACTTTAAGGGATGTTCAGATCTGGGAAATGACAATTTAAAAGCCAATCTTGTCGAGTCTCTAATGTTCCAGCCAAGTTTCACCGTTCTAGCACATCCGGAAGTACCTTAACTCGCAATCACCGGAATTCCGGTCCCCCTCCAATTCCGCCACACTGCCCGAATCCGGTCATGTTCTATCACTGATGTACCTAGTTCTTGTGCTTGTTCTTCCCACCAAGTTTTTTCCCGATCGCTCCACTCTAAGCGTGTCGCAAGATTTCCGGTTCTACCCCACTCCACATTCATCGGATCTGGTACGGACCTGAAATGGGACATCTGAGCCACGAGGTCTTTCCAATTAAATATCAAGTTTCATTAAGATCCGATCATCCGTTCGAAAGTTACACATAGCTCAAGATTCAGGACTCCCCCTCCCTTCAACCCCACCCCGATCTTCGGATCACGGAACTGGACATTTACAAGCTAAAGCGGGCCACAAAAAATGGTCTTTCTGCCACACACACAGTGCTAACCATCCCTACTGTCACTATGAATGTTCAAAACTACCAAAAACACCGTAGAACAATGAGCAAATTAAAAAAAAAACAAATTTCCTAGGTTTGAAATAACTCTGTCTGGACTAAATCTCAGCCGATTATCCCGGACAGCTGTTATGGCACGTAGGGAGCCAAGAGTCAAAACAATAAATTCCATCTAATGCTCCAACTGTTTTACAAATACAAATAAATTAAAAAACCAAGACCAGTGTGGTACCTCTGAAGACATACAAAAATTATCAGTTAGGTCTTGTAATTCTTTGCTATCAATCCTGCAAAATTTCGCCATCTAGAAAAGAAGACGTTGTGCGTGGGTTTTTTCTCGAGCCAAAACAACAACTCGGCAATCGAGTTTCAAATCTAAACAAACCCGTGGCATGCGATCACTAAGAGAAGGTAAACATAATGTGGATTAGGTCTTAAATCTGGTCGAGTCCCTGATTCGCCTGCCAAGTTTCATCGTCTTGGCCCACCTGGGAGTACCTTAACTCGCGATCATCGGATCCTGGACCCCATTCCACTTGCCCACAGTGCCCGAATCCGGTCCAGTTCTGTCTATGGTGTACCTAGGGCTTGTGCTTGTTCTTCCCACCAAGTTTCATCCTGATCGCTCTAGTCTAAGCGTGTACAAGATTTCCGGTTCCCCCCTCCGACTCCCCCCTCCCACATTCATCGGATCTGGTCCGGACTTGAAATAGACATCTGAGATACGAGGATATTCGAAATATCAAGTTTCATTAGGATCCGATCACCCGTTCCAGAGTTATACAAACCTCAAGATTCCGGATTTCCCTCCCTCCACTCCCCCCACGGTGGTCGGATCGGGGAAGTGACTATTTCCAAGTTAGTTTGGTCGGGTCCCTGATTTGCCTGCAAGTTTCATCGTCCTAGTACTTCTGAGTCGAGAACAGTGGAACGGACCGACCGACAGAGAGACCGTTCGGTATATGGCAGTTGAGCGAAGCTGCACGTGCCACAGAAAACAAAACAAAAACTGGTGAAAAATCACCACCTGTGGTTACCCTGGATTTGAGCAAGCAACCCGGTCTTTAATCACAACATCTCTAGGGTGTGTTTTTTGTGCTGAAACAGGCGATCACATTGTGGCGGCCGTGAATTGGATTTGCTGCCTGGATTTTCAGCACTATCATCAATTCCTACGGAAAAGCTGAGAATTTTTTCCGGTAGGACCTGATGAAAGTTCAGAAAATTAAGCCGTTTGTTTTCTGTTAGACAGAATTATGAACTATTACTGGCTTGTATGCTCGTACAAGCCGGAGTCACAAAAAGAAAGAAAAGGAACAAAAACACAATGATTCAATATTAGCTTTAAATCACTTAATTATTGAACATTTGGCGAGTTAGCGCATAGTCGTCCAGATGCATGAGGCTTGCTTTTCTATTAACTTACACTTAATATTCGAATCGACCATTCCCAAGGCACGCGTTACATCAGAATTCAAATGCCACGGTGATGGCACGTATTTTTCTGTTTTATAATAATTTGTCATCATCTGTCTTCTGTTTGCACACAGTATGGACAAACAGACAGGAAGTGCGGTTTGTATTTGCGTAATACTTGCGATTTTGTCTACAACCTTCTGTAGACCATGCTTTCAAGTATCCGGCTATTTTTTTTTTGGGGGGGGGGGGGGGGATAAACTCGTTTTCCGTCCGTCCTACTTTTAAAACTAATTCTTGCTACTGGATAACTTGAATAGCGTCAGCAGAGGTGCCATTTGGGGAGAGAGGGGGGGGGGGGGCATGCCTCCCATAGATTTCAGAGGGGCACACAATTTTCGATCTTGGCACTATTTGTTAGCCCCTAAATTGGTTTCATAAGGCGAAATCAAAAGTAGTGACGTTCCTTTAAGGTATAGGTACTCCAAAAGTACATTGAATGTGCAGTAAAAAGAGTTCTCAAAGAGAAATAACACCTAATGATACCTAATAAACTCCAAAATCCATCTCCCCCCCCCCCCCCCAAATTCCTGTACCGGTTTGTGTGTATCTTTCCGGCTGGAGTTTATCCTGTTGCCCGATACGGTAGTTCGTGGGGGCTCGCTCGGGTAGTAACGGCTGATTTTCGCTGGCAAAGACTGATTTTCCAACATGGATTCTAGCCGCGCTTTTATCTGATCTATTTTCAGCTGCAGTAGGATCAATTTTTGAGAAACTAGACGTCAGCCAGGAAGCAATGGATCTTGTCCTGTGCAATTTTCCGAAGGGACAAAGAAACTTGGACAGCGGTAGCACTTGTGTCTTGAATGTAGGTAATGACTGGTGAATTTGGTTTCTAGCCAAGTAAGAGAACAGCCTTATTTCAGCAATATCTTGATTTATAGCTGAAAACCTTTCGGGTTTTCACGGTTCCACAAACGAACTCAGGCATTGTTAGAGTTCTGAGTTCGTACTCGGACCCGAAGGCTTAAGCCTGCGAATTCCATAGAAGCGTAATGCCCGGACCCCACTACGGGCACACCTGTTCGTAATTCGGTTTTAAGACGTTTTTAAAACCGTTTTTTAATACGTTTTAGGAAGCTCCTCTCTCATTGGTTGTTCTTAAGAAATTAAAAACGGAGATGGATTTATTCATCTCAGATTTTATGAACGGGTTGAAGGAGGAACGTCTTAAAAACCGCTAAAAACCGTTCTTAAAAACGGGTCAAGACCAATTTACGGACAGGTGTGTCCGTAGTGGAGCCCGAGCATAAATGGGAACGGAGAGAGTACTAACCTGGTAGTGGACGCATGGGCCATGATATTTCCACCGATGGGCTTCTTAGGGTCAGCAGCAAACACGGCAGCGCCGTCTACTTGTGCCACAACTTGGTTGGTGATCACAACAGCAACGCCGAACTGCAAAACAGACATGAATCATTCAGAAGCGAAATTCCATCGAATCTAACCCCTCCAGTGCCTTCGGATCCTTGATTTAAAGAACATGCCTCAAGAGCACAATCTCGTAAGTTTTGGCACTCATGTTTTTCACACACTGAATTTATGTCACAAGTTTTCGGCCGTACGCAGCGACCTAACACTCAGACTTTGGTCCCCGATACTCTTTGAGCGTGTTCCACCCATCCAACAATACTAACTAGTAGTTACTATTTTCGTTCCAACCTCGTGAAAAGTTACTACGCCTACCGTTCCAACCTTCTCGGAATAGTAACTAATCGTAACTATTTGCTTACCACGCTCGGAAGCTTGGTAAGCGTGATAACTAAGAATCTCTGTGATGTGATTGGCCGGATTAGCCCGTGGCACGATGTTTTGGTAAAAATTTGGGAAAACGTGTTCCAGCCGCGACGCCAAGAAGCCAGAATTCGTGACGTCATGCGTGGTAACTACGGTAAGTAGGGTGGGACACGCTCTTTATCATTGTGGACTAGGGCGTAGATACTGCCCTGTCAAGGTTTGCAAGCTGTCCGAAACAGTCCTTCAGCTTTATAACTTAGTAGTGCCACATCCTCTTAGCTTAAGCCTAAGTTTTTTTTCCCTAGGCAGGGAAACCCGTGTTCAAGCTGCATAAACTCGTGAGTAAAATATTTATGCAAATAAATAGCCAACAAAAAAGCATTGAATCACATGTCTTCCAGGGCCGTGTGCTGTGTCTTAAAAGCACACTAAAACAAGAGCTGTAAGCTCATATGGCACTTGCATGGGTCAAGATGATTTGATTGATCAAAAGTAAGTTTCGACTTTGCGGTTGAGATGCGCGCTCTAAGGGAGCTGGAACTTCATTTGTAAGCAAAACCCTTGAGGCAAAACTGCTAATGGGCTGATGGGCATCACGAAAATGCATATATTGCTTTAAAGTATTTTTTTTGCTTTGCGGTCAAGATTGGTACTTTAAGGAATATCGGATTTTGGAAGTAGCAATTTCTAAGCAAATGTCGTTGAGTCTCCAATATTCCAGCGAAGTTTCATCGTCCTAGCACATCTGGAAGTACCTTAACGCGCGATCACCGGAATCCCAGACCCCCCCCCCCCCTCCTCCAACTCCACCCACAATAACCGGAGCCAATCCGGTTCTGTAAATGATTAATCCAGAGCATCTGTTTGTCATTCCCACGAAGTTCGATCCAGATCACATCAGTCTAAGCGGGTCAAGTATTTTCCGCCCTCCCCCCAATAATTGCCGGATTCGGTCCGGAAATGAAAAAGGTCACCAGAGAAAAATGTCCTCTGTTTAATTTTAAATTTCACTCGGATCCGATCACCCGTTCCAAAGTTACGCATGACTCAATATTCCGGATTCCCCTCCCTCAACTCCCCCCCCCCCAAGATTATCATATCGAGGATTATTTTTTATTCCAAGTCAGTTTGACCCCCCCTCAAGTGTCCGGATCCAGTCAAATTATGTAAGAGATTTACATGGACCAGATGTTTGTTCTTCCCAGCAAGTTTCACTCCGATACCATCATTCTAACCGTTTCTCGAGATTTCCGGTCCCCCCCCCCCCCCCCCGGATCCATCTGGAAGTACCCTAACTCGGATATGTGGGACAAAAAACTCGGACCGACCGACAGACCGACAGACGGAATTGTGATCGGTATATGGCACTTGAGCCAGAGGCTGCAAGTGCCATAAAAAGAACACAGTGTGTGCTGCGTCTTAAAAGCACACTAAAGAAAGAATACTCAGCCATGGGCGGGGAGACGAGAGGGTTCGTGGCTAGCACAATACTGGAACTGTGGATGTTTCGACAGATTTATCAGGCTTTCAGGAAACCGCTCCTCACGAAAACTACCAAAAATAACAACGGCACATTCCACATAGAAGACTGTGCGTGACGCTAAGACTCTTTACTTCGAGCCAATGTGGCGCCAATTTCTAAGATTAGCGAGCACTCAGTTTTTGTTATCCTATTTACTTTACGGAGAAACTATAATAAACTTCAGGATCTTAGTATTAGTAAGATATAGAAGTTTTTTCGAAAAGCCAGTTCTAGGGAGAGTAATCAGTGCACTGTGGTGCCGTCCAGTTTTTGCAGAACAAACAAGAGTGCAGGTAACAACTTTGAAACCTTTTGCTAAACATGTCAGGTGATTTCGGAGGTTCAGAGATTTCGATTTTCCACCAAAATAATTCCCAACCAGTGCTGAACTGAGGATTAATATCGGACAAAGTTGTCGAGACTTCTTCTCCGAAGACTCTTGTTAGATCCTCCGGATGCTTCGTTGCTAACCAGACGAACACCGCCCAATTTTTCGTTACCTCCAATCAAATTCATTAATCCTTCCTTCCCTACATTTCTTCTCTTAATTTTCCCCAATTCGCGACATCCAAACATAAAATGTAAAAGATTCTCGTCGAAATTGCACCACACATAGGGCAGAACTAAAGGCGTGTTCTCGCCGTTCCCCGAGGACTCGTCGGGGAATCGAAGGGAACGGCGAGAATAGATGGAGTCACTCCACGCGGACTCCGCGTACAGAAACAGCGAGAATACGGGGAATGCTTCTAAACTGGATTTTGTTCGAAAAATGAATATGCAGCTGAAAAAATTAGTCTAGATCCACTTCATTCTTGGTTTTCTTTATTCTGATTCTTTTTAATTAATTTTACATAGCACCTGCAACAGCAAAAATTGATTCCCCACCGAATTTGAAAGGGAGTCCTTTTTGATGACGGTGATGATAATCTGAGCATTCCCCGTCCGTGGGGACTCGCGAGAATACGGGGAGTGAGTCCCCGGGACAAACAAAAACGCGGGGACTCCTCAAGTGGAGTCCTCGGGGAACGGCGAGAATACGCCTTAAGTGTCATCGCATACCATATTTTCCTCAGTTATTCCAGCTTACCTCGTCCGCAAGCCGTAGAAGCATCCTGAGGAATCGGGCTAAGTGCATCTGTCTGGCCGAAAGCTCGCCACGTCCTGAGTAGTCAGTTCGGTAAAGTGCAGTAGCGGAGTCCACAATGACCAAAGCGTACCTAAAATTATTGTTGTAATCTAGATTTCCGAGTCAGACCAGAGCCCACGCAGAAGCCAAAGATCTTTTTAGGGCCAAAAAATATGCTGTGGCCTAAAAATATGGTATGTGTATAAAAATGTCAAAAGCGGATAAATGAGCTAGGATTTGCTCCAGCAATATGTCGGCCCTCCTTGTCAAGGGTCCTCGCCAGGCTTTTCCGTTTAATGTCATTTATCGTAGGTAGGCTACTTTGGGCTGAAGGAGTATATATTTCAAGTTTAGATTATCCGGTCAAAGCGGATTGTACTCAATCCCGTGACATGGTGAAGTGAACTGTTCAGATGAAGTAATGAATCAATCGTTCGATTAACGGCGTCCGTTCTGATGTCCATCTTAATAATAGTAAGTAAGTAAGTAGTTTATTTATGACCCGCCATTTTGAAAAGGCGGAGTAAATGAAGAAAATAAACAAAACACATAAACACACAGAAAAGACACTTAATTTTTAATGTTCGGTCAGGAAGCAGTGGACGACGTCGTGCGCTGGTTGGGCCTTGTTGTCCATGATTTTTGAAAGCGATGAGGAAACATCCAAAAGGGTAATACTTGCGTCTTGAATTTTGAATTTCTCCGTCATTGTATGGTTATGACATAATTTCAACAAGTGGAGCCGGTGCTTTGCATATTTAAAATAACATGATCTCATCTTTTTAATCTCCTTCTTTCGCAGAACATGAGTGACGCCAGAACGAAATAGTAAAGAAGGAGCGCAGAAGGTGCTGTACAAATTTCCCAAAGCCTTACGATTACGATATTTTAAACCGATTACGATCAAAGCGATTACGATATTTTAAACCGAGAATTGTAGTGACACCTATGACGAATTATTTCTGTACTTGTCATTGTAATTCGCGTTCGTATTCTGATGAATTGTATTTTAAACCGTGAATTGTATATATAAATCATAGGTTACCATTGTAAATATATCCCTTGATTGATCTTTTTATTTGTAATGACATGTCCAGCACTATTTTTTTTCTGTAAAAGATATCTATGGATAAATAAATCGAATTGTAAATTATAGCGCCCCCGATTGGGGACGATGCGCCCATAGGCGCTACAGATTGACTTATAAACTTCTTGAACAACCGAAGAGCAAAATTTTGACAATGAAGATTAGAGAGTCAGTCCACCGTAGAGAGTCAGTTGATTTGACGATGAATGATCCAAGAGAGATAGAAGCTTTAGACGAAGGGATCGCACCATTTGACGAAGGGATCAATAATCATCCATAAGGGATAATAATCATCCCAGTTATATTTGTCAACTATGTTCACCAGCCCCTCGATGGCTTAGTCGGTTGGCACAACGGCAATTCAAGCCGGAGGTCGCGGGTTCAGATCCCGCCCGTGTTGCATTTCGTCTTTCAGTCCAGTACAATACCAACAATGAAATTTACCTGGACTCGGACATCATGCCAGCAGCTTGAATCAATAAATGAGTCTGGTGGTCTGTGTTGTAGGCTCTCGCATAGGCTATGTTGTCCAACACAACTTTGCCAGCAAGTTCGTACCGATTCGCAATGGCTTCAACTCGTTCTGGTCTGAAAGTTCCTTCTGTGTCAATGTATAAGCATTTGCCCTCACCCCCTCCACGGTCGATGGGTAACTGAAATGACAAACAAGGCTAAATCAAGGAATGCTTTCCAAAAGGGAATTTCAAGGACACTATAAATCTGTTTTTTTTGTTCGTCCAATTCCTTAAATTCTCAGGCTCTTGTTTATCTGAAAAGCCAACTTATTTTTGTATCATTTAACTGAATACTGCATTCTTAGGATTGTGTAAGTAATCTTCTTATTTTTCACTATTTGCTCTAGTATGAAGTTCAGAATGTCTACGACCGTCGTCACAGCGCAAAATTCTACTATGACGCGGAAAATTTGAATGTCAATATAAAGTGTGGTTCGATACACTAGTGATCAGCTTGAGGTTAAATTTTAAAGCAGAAACAATGACTGAAATAGCCACCATGTTCGTATCCTCGGAAAACAATTTGGCTAACACTTATTCCTATTCTTCTGCGCGTGACTGCCAGACTTCCGTTCATAATAGCCTTCTCTTTCTGTTTTATTATATTGGCTGGAGCTAGTTTAATGTTGGTAAGTAAGGGTTTCGAGCACATTTCGATAAAGTTAACCATGAACTGAAGAGCAAAACCTCGCGGAAGGGTCTATGTACATAATTGTGTCCGATTTATGAACATGTCAGAAAAAAGGGTCTAACAGAGAAGTGGTCACTCACGTCCGATGCACCGAGAAAAAAAACTTTCTTTCTTCAATAGCTCGTTCACAAATAGCTAGATTCGGATCGTCATTAAAACACTAGAACTAGGTAACTCCACATTTTTCAAATGATGAACAAAACAAGGCACGGACAATGACAGATACCTTTCCGTTGAATCTTTAGGGTCGAACAAATCTGGGATGGAGTCACGAAACCGGGTTTAATGGTTCATGTTGGTCAGAAGTTCGACGTTTGTTACCGAAATTCATCGTCCGCTGGCTTCTTCTGTTCTCGAGGGGCTGAATTCAACTGAATCATGGCCATTTATCCTCGTAAGAAACATAATCTGGACCAAAAATCTGACCAATTTCAAATAAAGAGAAAGAGTCTGAAGGTCTTGAAAATATACCCAACTACACCGAACTCAGTTTGGTTACCAATTCTCCTTCTCAAGTGCATAGAAGACATCGAATTTCTCACCTGGCAGGTTACAGCGAGCGTATGGCATAACTGCGTCTTTCCTGTGCGAAATTCTCCGAATAGCTCAGTGATCGATCCTGTCTCTATTCCTCCTCCCAAAAGCTTGTCCAGTTCTTCCGACCCTGTCTTGAGCAAAACCAAATCTGCTCGTTTAAGAAGCATGTCTGTACCGGAGGTGAAGCCCATTGGCACTAGTTTTGCTGCTTCTGCCTACAAAAAAATCACGATTGATTTAAAAAGAGCACTTGACATTGTGTAAAAAAAAGTTCAACAGAAGTTTCAAGATACCCTCTTCTCCGGAACAAAGATTTAAGGAAACTGGATCTCTCTCAGTTCTCCATATTTTCAAGTTTTACAACTGTCTTCTCTTCCCTCCCCGATGGACCATTAACCGTCACCTGTTGATCGCAACCTCTTAAACTGTAGCCTACATAAATGTATTTGAACATACTGATCATCGTTTACGACCATTTAGTCTTGCACCAATTGTCGTTTGATTTTCTTATGTTGTTTCCTTCTCAACAAATCTTTTGCTTTCTTCTATTTTCATTTCGGCCTTTTTCTTTTATTTTGCTTTCTTTTTTCTATGTTTCCTTTTTTCTATGTTTCCTTCTTTTATTTTCGTTTATTTTCTTGCAAATTATTTCCTTTTTTTAATACTCCGTTGCAGTGTATCGAAACCTACACAAGTGTCTTCCCTTCTAGGCCAGTAAATCATGTTTTCCAATGTTGTAGTGTCTTCTTGAATACTTGAATTTTTTGTATTTTTTTTTTTTTTTTTTTTTTTAAGTTCCACAATACTCTTATTCGCTCTCGTATATAACAGTTTTACAGTAAACCTGACCTACGAAGGTCAGCTCCTTCCTCGGCAAAGACCATAGATTAGGCTAACACATTTATCGGTATAGGTAATCAGCCTGGAGGTTGGAAGCGATTTCAGCCTCCCATTTATCACCGTTGTTTAGCAGCTTTTCCTTGTTGTACAGGAGTTCTTTGTGAGTTTCTGTCGAGAACTCGAAGTTCGGGCCCTCGATAATAGCATCAACCGGGCAAGCTTCCTGGCAGAACCCGCAGTAAATGCACTTCGTCATATCAATGTCATATCGTGTGGTTCGTCGGCTGCCGTCCAATCGGGGCTCAGCTTCAATTGTAATAGCCTGAGCTGGGCATACGGCTTCGCACAGCTTACAAGCAATACACCTCTCTTCCCCGGATGGATAACGTCTAAGGGCATGCTCGCCTCTGAAACGTGGGCTCAAAGGCCCTTTTTCAAAAGGATAATTGATAGTTACTGGCTCCTTGAAAATATGGGTCATGGTTACCATAGCACCTCGGATCAACTCAGTAGCAAACGTTGTAGTAGCAGCTCGATCAGTGATGTCCTTCATATCCATGCTTGGCTCTGGGAGCGATACTATCTTGTAACAGCTTCTTGTCTGTCCAGTACATCTTGTAAAGCTAGCAATACCAGCCAAATCCTTACCAAAAAGCTTAACTGCAGACCTACAACTCATTTACAGAGATTTTTCTCAATCCAAACTCCCTATCAACTTGCCTTCCGGCCAAGTGCCATATACCGATCACTTTTCCGTCTGTCGGTTAGTCCGGTTACCGCGAGTTAGGGTACTTCCAGATGTGCTAGGACGATGAAACTTGGCAGGCATACTAAGGACCCGACCAAAATAACTTGGAAATAGTAACTTCCCGATCCGACCACCGCGGGGAAGTGGAGGGAGGGGGAATCCGAAATATTGACATGTGTATAACTTTTGAACGGGGAACCGGATCTTAATGAAACTGAATATTTGGAAAGACCTCGTGTCTCAGATGTCACACTTCAAGTCCGGGACGGATCCGGTGACTCGGGGGAGGGGGGGGAGCTGGAGGGGGGAACCGGAAATAGTGTGACATGTTCAGAGTGGACGGATCGGGATGAAACTTGGTGGGAAGAACAAGCACAAACCCTAGATACATAGTTGACAAGACCAGACCGGATCCGGGAACTGCAGGGGGAGTTGGAGGGAGGGTTCCGAAATTTCGATGATCCCGAGTTAAGATGCTTCCACATGTGCTAGGACGATGAAACTTGGCAAGCTGACCGGGGACTCGACCATTTTAACGTAAAGACAGTCGTTTCTCCGATTTGACCATCGTAGGGGGAGTGGAGGAAGGGGGAATCCGGAATCTTCAGGCAGGTGATCGGATCTTAATGAAACTTGATATTCGGAAAGAAAACATGTCTCGAATGTCCCATTTCAAGTGCGGCCATGATCCGATCAATATGAGGGGAGTCGGGGAGGAGACCGGGAATTTTGTGACACGCTTAGAGTGTAGCCATTGGGATGACACTTGGCGGAAAGAACAGGCATAAGCCCTAGATAAATCAGTAAGCAAGTAAGTAAGATGACCCGCCATTTTCAAAAAGCGGAGTAAATGAAGAAAATAAATAAATAAAACTCATAAACACACAAAAAAGACACTTAATTTTCAATCGTCGGCCAGGAAGCAGTGGATAACTTCGTGCGCTGGTTGGGCCCTGTTGTCCATGATTACTGAAAGCGACGAGGAAACATCCAAAAGGGTAACACTTGCATCTTGAATTTTGAACTTCTCCGTCAATTTATGGTTATGACATAATTTCGACAAGTGGAGCAGGTGCTTTGCATATTTAAAATAACAGTGACAGAACCGGACCGGATTCGGGCACTCTGGGGGGAGCTGGAGAGGAGTGGCGGAATTCCGCTGATCGCGACTTAAGGTACTTCCAGATGTGCTGGGGCGATGAAACTTGGCTTGAACATTAGAGACTTGACAAGATTGGCTTAGAAATTGTCACTTCCCAGATCCGACCATATCTTTAAGTACTCATCTTAACCGCAAGTACAAAAAAAACTTTCAAGCAAAATATCCATTGTCATGATCCCCATGAGCCCATGATAATTTTTGCCTCAAGGGTTTTGATTAGAGATGACTGTATCGTTTAGTGAAAAGTTTTTTTTTAACTTCGCGATTAAGATGAGTACTTTAAGGGAAGGTCAGATCTAGAAAATGACAATTGTTAAGCCAATCGTGTGAAGTCTCTAATGTTCAAGCCAAGTTTCATCGCCCTAGCACATCTGGAAGTACTTTAACTCGCGATCAGCGGAATTCCGCCCCTACCCTCCAACTCCCCCAAGAGTGCCCGAATCCGGTCTGTCAAGAATCTGTCACGAGCGGAAAAGCAGCCTCGGCAGCCGTGATCACCTCAAACTTTCAAAAAGACTTCCAGACCAGGTGTCAGTCCTGACCAGCGTAACTGAAGCCATCAACGAAGCTCTCAAGGTCATCAAGGCTATACCACCACAGTCAGGAAAGGCAGTAGTATTTCTTACTCTAAATCGGCTCCCCTGCTGGTGAAACAACTGAGTCGGAAGGCTAAGGACACCGACCTGGCCAAGATGAGACTTACCATCACGGATCTTCGGAACAAGGGAACAGAGGTCTGCTTCCAACATATCCCAAGCCCCCAAGGGATCAGGCACAACAAAGAAGCCGACGCAATGGCGGGGCTAACGACTGACGAACCGAGCAACAATCCACCAAATGCATTTTAAACATACCGAGATATCTTACGACAACGCCTTTGCAACCGTCAGCCCCCAACAACCAATACAAACCTTCAGATGTTCAAGACAAGAGAAGAAAACTGCATCTACCTTCGAGTCAAGACCAACGCCGTAATAACAAGAAAAACTGAGTTCGACTGGGGGAGAAGACAGGACCCCCACTGCAGACTCTGCCAAAATGCCCAAGAAACGTTGCAACATCTTCTCTTCAAATGCAATGGACCATGCCCAAAGCTGACATTACTCAGATCCGAAGTCGTGAAGCAAAACCTACCTCGTGACATGGAAGAAATATCTTCCACATCACTCCCCCCTAGACGCGAATGAGCTTCCTGCCGATCATCACCGCCCTCAAATTCCTCTCTGCATGTCTTGAGAGCACCGTTCATCTCGGCACAAGGTTGCCCTAGCCTAACCTATCCATGACCCAGCGATTCAACCAAACCAACAAGCCGAAAGGGTTCCTCCCTGGAACCCAAGTACTGACGAATTCAAAGAAGAATGGACCTCGGGTTTGCGAAAGGCTATTCCATGAGGAACAATGCGCGGGTAAGCATTTACATTACAGACATGTAACAGGACTAACATATAGGTTACTTACACATATTTTATCAGCTTTCTGCTCCGAGATTCCTTTAATGGTAATTAAGTGCTTCTTTGGTGCAAAAGCCACAGATTCAACTGTGAAGTAGCCAGCTTCTTCTAATTTCTTCACGTCGGCAAGGGTTACTGCCGATCCCTGAAACAGAGCTTAAAATAAGACGATTAATAGAATAAGAAGCAAGCAAGACAGGACTTAATATTCTGATGAATCTTGGTCCACCTTGGACTGTTGGATGATGTAGGAACTGTAGCCAGGGTGCGCCAGGTAAAATCCCAAATTAATGCAGAGCACCCCCTCCCAAAGCCTTTAAAGTTTAACCGAAAAGGGCTGGGATAGGACAATCTATTTACCCATCACTTATTCACTTAAATTGGCTTGAAGACCCGCTGAAAATGCGTTACTTCGTTGTTCCGCTACTCACGAATAACTGATTTTCAAATAGTGGAATTTCCGTGTGATTCGTGGTACCTCTATGCGCTTGTACTTTTGTTGTATGCCTTACGAGAAAGATTTATGATGTTTTTTTGCACTAAGCAATCTTCACGAATCTCATGACTGCCCGCTGAAAAGACGCGTTTGTGTTGAGATTAAAATTTCCCGCGTCATAGTAGAATTTACGCTGTGGGGACGGCCGCAGATATTCTGAACGTCATAACTGGAGCAGATAGTGGAAAAAAAAACTTTGCAGAATCCAAATAATTCAGTGTATTCAATTAAATGACACAAAAATAATTTGGCTTTTCAGTTAAACTTTAATAAGTCGTTGGATAGCAATCACAAACTGGAAACTTGGGGGATTGGAGCAGTCATATCCCCCCCCCCCCAAGAAACATAAATTTTAGGTTTTACACAACAGGAACGAAAATGAATGCAGAGGTCAAAGATAACAATATTGTGTACAACTTTTATCAAAACTGGCAGAAAGGCCAAATTTTATTTTAAAATGCACAAATGGTGCACATTTTGGCAGAGAGTGGTGAAAAATACAAAAGTTTCCTTTCTGATATAAGTCTAGGAAAATCTGAGCCAACTGAAATGGAAGAGTGTCTCTCATACATAACACACCACGATTTTATCTTTAACTACAAGATAAAGGCTACCTACCCTACCTTAAATCCTTTGGTCCAACCTTCCTAAGCCTGAAAAATGTTGAGTCAAAAGCTTTGAGCTAATAGGATAGCTTTTAAATGCTGGGTGTGCATGAAATCAACAATACATGAGACAAGCTCATAGTTCAATCATGATTCAGATTAACTCTATGTGAAGATGTTTATAGTCTCAGACACTGCCTGAAATGCGCTGCATCGGCAGCGCATTCAACCCCCTCAGCTGTTGCCGCTTGTGGTTCGGAGACATGTTTTGCATATCTAGGTCATCAGTTCTGATCACCCATAAAGTTTCACTCGAATCGGACCACCCGTTAGCAAACTATAAAAGTCAGTATTTCCGGATTCCCTCCCCCAACAATGGTCGGATCCAGGAACGAAAGTTTTCCTAGAGCATTGTGTCAGGTCCTTAATCCTATTTGGTCGGGCCATTAATGCCTGCCAAGTTTCATCGTCCTTAGCACATCTGGAAGCATAGCCTGCGATCACCAGGAAAACCCCCTCCGACTCCCCCTAAGAGCCCCAATATGATCTGGTTCAGTCAAGAACGTATCTAGGGTTATACTCTTTCTTCCCACAAATTCCATCCCGATCCCTCGACGCTAAGCTTTTCAAGAAAGTTCTGGTGCCCCCCTTCAAATCCCCCCCCCCCCCACAAGTTTCGGATCCGGTCCGGACTTGACATGGAACATTTGAGGCAACAGCTCTTTCCACTTGCCAAGTTTCATTCAAATCCGATCGCCCGTTCAAAATGAAAGCCACAATATTCCAGATTCCCCATCCCTCCACTCCCCCCAGGATAGTCGGATCAGGCAAACAACTATTCTCAAGTCAGTTTATTAGAGTCCCTGATATGCCGGCCCAGTTTCATCGTCCTAGTACATCAGGAAGTCCCGAACTGGCGGGATCGACTATATATAGTTTGGTCAAAAATATTTGTTTCACCATTTGGTTAAGATACGCACTGTAAAGGTACTCGAATTCATTTTAAGTAAACCTTTAGGCAAAAACCATCATGAGCTCACGGCGATCATGAAAAATATAAACTGTGAAAACCAAAATGGGTACCAAGTTAGTCGGCTAATCTCAATTGACCCAAAAGTATTTTCGTATTTATGTTCCGAAAATATCTTGGTATTCTTGAGTTTACAAGACAATCTTTGAAATATGTGTCCAGGAGGGGTACCTGACCTCATTTTTACACTACCTTGAATGTTGCCATGAAAATTTTAAAATGAAATCTACATGCTATCCTGACAGTCAAAGAGGCAAAATATGACTTTTGTCAACAGTCACATGTCCAAAAATATTCAAATTCTGTGCCTTTCCTCTGTTTTGAAGCTGCTTTGAAAAGGGATTTTCTGGATAATGACTTTGGTAACTACCTTTTTCCTCATTTTGTAAGTCACTTCAAGGTTTTCCAGCTAAGGTTAGCATGAGATGATCTTGTTTGAAAAGAAAAATTTGTTTAGCTAGAAATATTGATGCAATATTTATTTATCAAATAACCAGTCAATTAGCTTCAATCTAGTACTGTATGTTTGATGTTTGTCATATTTGTTGGTTCCTTTTTAAGCCAGATAGATGATTCTGACTGGATTCTGAAGGAAAGACTTCTCTGGGAATTCGAAATCTTGTCTGAGGTTGGATACCTCTCCTGTAGGCTGCCTGTATTTGGTGATAGGAACATTTATGCTTACATGATACTCAAAGAATACAAGATAACCCCCAGACAAGAGGAGAGATACCCAACATAGGAAATGCGGTCATGTATATCATGGCCAACAACTCCTCTTATACACGATTGTAGGCTAGGCTAGGCCTACTCCATGCCAGGTCAATGCTTAGCTCTTTTAGAGGCTATGCACTGATGCAAGATCCAAGGATAGCCTAGAAGTAACACTCACAATCAATTTGGCCAGTGGCAATGGTCCGCCTTCTACATCGCCTTGCGTAACGTTTTCACCGATTTCCAGATCGGACTCTTCAGCTATTTGTGCCATTTATATATGTTATACTTACAAAAAACAAATATTCACATGACGAACTTTTGTTTTAAATTTCGCGCGGGGCCAGCTAACCATTATTGCCAGATCAAAGTAATTCAGAGAGTGACTTTTGGTCGAAAACACAGAGGGGACTGAAGGATTTTGCATTTTATTCTGGTGCAAAATTCTATTTTGCTGCAAAAACACCATCTTAACTTTAAATCATGAAAATGTGAAATTGTTAACTTTTGGTTGGAATCACTAATGGACCCCGCCCCCCCCCCACCTTTTTGAGATTCGGTAAAATTACTAAAAAAATTCGGTATTTTTTAGATAGTAGAACTATTTGGTATAGTTACGAAGATTCGGTAGTTATCCAGAATCAGTCCAGAATGTAAAATAGGCTATCGGTACAAATCAATTCGATTTAGTGAATGGGATTCCGATAATTGCCAGTATTCGGTAGTCATCAAAAATTTGGTGAGAGAATTTACTGAAATCATTTGGTAATTTTTTGCTATTCGGTATATTTATGTAGATTCGGTAGTTACACAGAATCCTGAATAAGCTATCGGTTCAAAGTTAGTCGGTATCATAATTGGGATTCGGTATAATTTTCAGGATTAGGTAGCTTACCCCGAATCCCCACTTTTGTTCCAGTGTACCGAATATGACTATTATTCGGTAGTCTTTTGATACCGAAACAATTGGGTATCATAACCGGGATACGGTAGTTATACAGAATCCCGAACATTTTATCGGTCTAAACTTATTCGGTATAATAACTGGGATTTGGTAATTTATTCGTTATATTTGCCAGGATTCGGGAGTTACCTCGAACCTTGAAACTCGGAAGAGGTCAAGCGAAGCACTGGTCACAGACAAAAGAGATGATCCATGATTTCATTCCTTACTTTTATTTTGGATCCCCAAAAGAATATCTAATCATAAATATTTCGGAAATTCGGCCTGCAGCGCTTTTTGTAATATTCCCTATTTTGTGGAAGGAAATGTCCTTTGACGGGGGTTTTAAGCCAATGTTAGGATTGAGATTCCGAAACATTAAAAGCTAGAATCTGGATGGAAATTAAATCTGCCACGAAAAAGCAAAAAAAAAATCTCGTCTGCGGCGCTCACTTTATGGCCAGAGACCCAAAATTTTACTAAAACTATTCGGTTGTTTTTCGATATCACAACTTTTCGGTACATTTACGGGGATTCGGTATTTATGAATCCCGAATAGGCTATCGGCTGGCTATCGGCACAAAGGTACTCGGTATAACGATTGGGATTCGGTATAATTGCTGGGATTCGGTAGTTATCACGAATACGGTGAACGAATTTACTGAAATTATTCATGTATCATATAACACTGAAATTATATATTTTAATAAATTACTTCCGGTTTCATTAACATCATCAAAAAGCGGCTCCCTTTCGGGTTCTTTGGGAGTCTCGAGAAGGCTTTTCGAATCCTTCAGGAAGTAATTATCGCATTGCTGGTAACGCTGGCTCTCATGTTTCCCTAGAAGAAAACGGATGGCCTATAATGACAAATTTGCGGTGTCGACTCAATTGTAACGGAATTCCGTAAAAGCATGACGTCACGGTGGCGTCACTAGAGTCCAGAAGTTAGCAGACGAGCAACTGGCAAAAACAAAAATTTCTTACTTTGGCAGAAAATTCAAATTCGTGAATCGGTCTGACTTCGCTTTAATTCGTTCTTCATCGCGAAATGGGAAACAAGACTCCGACTAGATTGTCATGGGTACTACAAGCATGAACAGTGAGCCACTGAAATTACCTCAGAAAAATATAATCAAAATCGAAAATTTTGTAAAGAAAACATTCTGCACTTGGAGCAGTGTTCTCACTGAAATTTCTGCTGTGGAAGAAAGAGATGGTTTTTTTTTCATAGTTCGACGGTGCTTCAAAGATTTGAATTTAAGTCTTGAGCAGTATCTGTTGAAGCATGGTAAGTATAGGCTTGATCATTTGCAATCAGATAGAGTAGAGGTGTGCTTATGTGAACGTTTGTTGACTTCGGACTTTGCCATTTTCGTGCACTTGCTGTGTCTAAAGCTAACTACCAGTTAGCCAAAGCAGGTAAGAAGGGCAGGTGAAAACACCTGTACAGTATCTTGGATCTTCAGACTACAGTTTAGCCCATAGTTGCAGTGTTCACATTATTGAAGTAACTGTTCACATAAGCATACCTCTGCTGTAGTTAGAACTTGAGCAGGGTTCTTGACTACCACTGCCAATTTACGGTAGAGGTATGTTTATGTGAATGTTTGTTGATATTGGGCTTTGGGATTTCGAAGCACTTGTTGCGTCTAAATCTAACTACGTACCAGTTAGCCATAGTCAGTTAAAGTAGGTAATTAATGGTACCCAGAAACACCTGAATAGCTAATACAGTAGGTATTTTCGGATCTTCATTCTATCTTTACTTTAGCCCAAAACTACACTGCTCACATTAAAGTAACTTTTCACATAGGGTCAATATACCTCCACTGTGAACAGTGCAGTTTTGGGGCTGAATGGTAGAATGAAGATCCAGAATATTTAGCCAGGTGTTTCCAGAGGTCCTTCATTACCTACTTTGCCAACCTTAGCTAACTGGTAGTTAACTTCAGCAAGTGAATGGAAATGACATAGTCCAATGTCAACAAACATGTTGACATGTTTGTTGACATGGTATGCTATATAAAAGGTAAAAACATACCTTTACTGTAACTGTTGCCACTGCATGCTACTGCAGCAAGACTGGATGCTATTATAACTGGATACTAGTGCTCGAGATTATTCAAATCTGAAGCATATCAGATGAAGTTTCTACTGCTACATTCCAATACATGCAACTTTTTCTTCAACTACATATACTAGATGTTTTTCATCAGGGTGTCCAAATTGCCAATCACTCCTCCTTTTTTCTTCTAGCCCATTCATTTGCATATTTATTACATTCATGAATGCCCTTTGGCTCCTTCACAAATTTGGAACTGTAGTCTGTTGGGTGTCCCAACACCCCAGGGTTGCATAGTTTTTTTTGCTGGTTTCACCTTCCTGATCCCTCTCTGTGAAAATGAATGTCTTGAAACTGGAAGAAAAATTTAGAAGCTTGGCTTTCAAATAATGAGAAATTCAGCAGCAGTGTGGTAGCTCTTGTTTCTGTTTCAGAAATATCAAGGCATTGTGTTTTTGTTGCTGTACCTAATTAGGTATTATGTTACAGGAAATGCAATTGCCTAGCAGCAAAGGTTTGCCTATTCATCGCAGACTGTCTTTCCAGTTGAATTCCTTGGATATCCTTACATGGTTCTAGGAGACCCAACTTATGTGTGCGAGTTTGGAAATAAGCAATGGTCGGAAAAAAAAGACATGAAATTAGTAAGTTCTTTTGATCTAGCATAAGTTGATGGCAGAAAAGATGAATGGTGGCAGAGTTTTTACATTTTTGTTGTGCTGGTGAACATGTAAGGTGGAATGGGTTCCACACGACTAGGGGGGAGGGGGGACACCCCCCCTCCCCCGAATGTTGTCAGCCAGTCTGTAAATAGTCGCCGATTTGGCGCGATTTTTCGCAAAAACAGTCGATTTTTCTTGGAAATAGCCGTTTTTTCTTAAAACCACCCGATTTTTCGTCAACTCAGTCGTTCTTGTCTGCAAAAACAGTCGGTGAATATGACCAACCAGTCGTTAAATACCTTCTCCCCCAAACATTTTGGCCAGGAAAGCCTCTACTTATGCGTGGGCTGTTTTGTTCAGCCCCTTTATTTTCAAGCAAGGTTTAAGGTCTCCTGAATTTAACTGAACTTGTAGGCCTGCTACCTGGTTAGATCAAATACAGCCAAAGATCAGTGTTTGTAGGATAAGAAGGAGATAGTGCTGTCATTAAAAGGTGACCACTGTATTGATAATTTATTTATGTAGTCCTATTCTTCTATTTATTTATGTAGTCCTGTCTCTACCGATGTCACTTGGTCTACCTTGCGTGTCTTGTCCAGGAAAGATTAGCCGGCTTTAGGCCAAGACCAAGTTTTGATTCATCACGAAAAAACTAAGAACAAATATCTAATCGGCTCTCTATCACTGTAATACGACCACACAGAATCAAATATATTCTGATATCCTACCCGATACAAACGAACGGAAGAGGAGGAGCTACGCAGAAGAATATGAACGCCGCCAGAGTCGTCCTTTAAAACTGATTGGTTGTCTACTATTGTGACGTTGCGTCCAACTCGCCTCAGGGCGGGTTCTCTAGCCCTTCAGGCATCCTACAATTTTCATCTGGTATGCGCAGTGAGGAAAAGGGAGTTGATGGGTATCAACTAAACCTCACAGCAATCAGCTCTAGCTCCCTTCAGTTTTGTTTGGGCTAAAGACGGATGTTCTGTTAGACTACTTATTCTTGCAAAAACCTCAAACACACTCCGGCTATTCAGATTTATTCAACAAAACGACCTGGTATGCCAAATCCATCATCATCCACCCTCCCACTGATGTTGAGTTTCGACAATACTCTGTATGACTTAGTCCAGGTAACGCCAGTGAACATCGGGAAGAACGAGAAATATCGCCCGAACGAAGACCCGAACCCTATGTCAACCTATCAATGGCGTTTGTTCGTTACAGCTGTGGTGACGCTTGCAGCTGTTCGCTAGGCACACGGCGATCCTTCGTTGGCAGTTAGTCACCAAGAGTACTACAGAGCATTCTTCTAGTTGTGAGATCTGTTTTCTGTTTTGTCCATCGTGAAAGAGAAAATGATGGAGGATGTAAAAAAAAAAAGTGGAGTAAAACAAAGGCAAAAACACAGAGAGAAAATCGCATTAATAATTCAAAATTTATCATAGAACAATCGGCAATTAATGCAGCTCTCGATATTTTTCAGGATGAAGATCATGATTTCAAACCTAAACGGACTCTATCGAAGGCAACAAAGAAGATGAGCTGTTCTTGTCGCATTTCAGTCCGTCAGCTACTCGTCTTCAAAAAGATTCGTCTTGAGGCTAACACCGGACAGGCCCAATCCAGAGCTCGAACGAAGCTGTGTTCACTTCTGGAAGAATGGTCTTCTGGCACACTTAGTGTAAGATTATGGCCTGTTCACCACGTGTGTCTGATTGTGGCTTACCCTTTCTTTCTTTGGCAGCTTTTATGGCACTTGCCTTCCGACCAAGTGCCATATGCCGATCACTTTTCTCGGTCTGTCTGTCTATCGGTCGGTCGGTCAGTCCGGTGTTTGCGACTTAGGGTACTTCCAGATGAGCTAGGACGATGACCCGATGACCCTAGGACCCGACCAGACTAAGTCACTTGCCCGATCCGACCATCGTGGGGGGAGGGAGGGGAGCCGGAATCCGGAATTTAGTGGCATGCATAACTTTCGAACGGGTGATCTGATCTTAATGAAACTTGATATTTGGAAAGACGTCATGTCTCAGATATCTCATTTCAAGTCCGAACCGGATCCTATGAAGGTGGGGGGGGGGGGTCGGAGGTGGGAACCGAAACCTTGTGACACGCTTGGAGTGGAGCGATCGGAATGAAACTTGATGGGAAGAACAAGCACAAGCCCTATGTACATCAGTGGCAGAACCGGACCGGGTTCGGGCACTGTGGGGGGGGGGGGGGGGGGTCCGGAATTCCGGTAATCGCAAGTTAAGGTACTTCCAGACGTGCTAGGACGATGAAACTTGGCTCGAAAATTAGAGACTTGACGTGACTGGCTTAGAAATAGTCAGTTCCCTGATCGGACCATCGTGGGGGGTGGGGGGTGCGGGGTGGAAGGAGGGAGAATCCTGAATCTTGAGTTGTGTATAACTTTTGAACGGGTGATCGGATCTTAATGAAACTTGATATTTGGAAAAACCTCGTGTCTCAGATGTCCTATTTAAAGTCCGGATGTAATCCGATGAATGTTGGGGGGGGGGGGGGTCCGGAATTCCGTTGATCGTGAATCAAGGTACCGTACTTCCAGATGTGATAGGACGTTGAAACTTGGCTTGGAAATTGGACACTTGACAAGATTCGCTTAGAAATTATCAGTTCCCACATCCGATCATTCTTTAAAGTACCTATTATACTAATTCTAACTGCAAAGTACAAAAAATACTTTTAAGCAAATATACATTTTCGTGTTCCCTATGAGCCCATGATCATTTTTGCCTCAAGGGTTTTGCTTACAACTGAATTTCTTAAAGTACAAACAATACTTTTGAGTAAAATATACATTTTCGTGCTCCCGATGAGCTCATCATAATTTTTGCTTTAAGAGTTTTGATTACAGATGAATTTCTAGCGCCCTTATAGTGCGCACAGCCAAATGCATTACCAAACGATACATTATCGTGATTTCCAAGGACCCATGATCATTCTTATCTCAAGGGTTTTGCTAAACAAATGATCACAACAAACCCACGTATTGACGAATTCCTACTTTCTTGCTTTGACCCAGCATTACAAGTGCCATATGAGCTTCCAGCTCTTGTTTGTTTTTAATTGTATTTTCAGCATACCTTGTACTTGAACTTTAAAACTGTAACCATACTTGAACTTGAACTTGCAGTCTTTCAGTCTTTGTTTTTAATTGTATTTTTTAGCATACCTTGAAGCTTTTTCACGAAGTTCGCTGTGCTAATGTTCTTTATATAGGCCGTTTGCACTGTATGACGCCCATCCTCTTGTTGGCCAGGTCCGCCTAGCTGCAGCTATTCGTTGGATCTGGAAACATCTGTCTTACGGTGTCAGTCAAAACTTTAAAGCTAACATTAGGCTATATATATTTAAAGTGCACTCGTACTCGGACTTTTTTCCTTGTCAGGTTAGCGCGGATTACTACAAGCATAAACCAGCTTAATTGTATAACCCGGCCATTAAAAATTCGTTTTCACTGAATCTCTTTTCTACCAAGAATCGCAGTCTTTATTTTTACAAAGCAAACTGTTTCGGCCTGGTCAGGTTTTTGTGTGTCCGAACCTTGGACATTGGGTTCCTAAAATTGTCAAACATGCTTAGGGAGCAAAGGGATGGCTGGATTGGGATATCAACAGTCTTAGCTTGAACATAATTTTTAAAAATTTTCACGATTTTTTTCAATTTACAGGTCAAAGAGTTCTGCGAGACAACTGGTGCAGAAATGGTATTCTATGTTTGGTTTCCCAAAGAAGAAGCGCATGTCGTTGACCATCTGATGAAAGAGGTAGGTGATTAAAGGTTAACTTCCGACATCGAGGTTGATATCGGAAAATAGCACCGAGACGGTCGTTGAAAATTACTAAGGATTCTAATCCGGACTCGAATCGGACCTTAAAAAAAATCAAATCATGAATATGGGTTTTTGTTTGAAAATCAGAGTTGACAAACAGCGCTGGTATCAAAAGTAATCGGATAATGTGATAGATTACTGAGGATGGTTGGTGGTTGAGATAAAAAATTTGGACTGTTTAAGCCCCCCGTGTAAACTTTGGGAAAAGGAAACGGAAAGGATGTAGACCAGACATTTGAGCGGATTCGTAAGATTGCGGGATTGGAATCCGAGTTCGAATCCGAATCCAGCCTGACAAGCAGAAGATTCGAATCCGGCCAAAAGGACGAATCCTGGATTCAACTCTGGATTCGCCCATCTCTGTGTGGAGGCTGATATGACTTCCTATCATCATCTCCTAACTTTCTGTGTGAAGATTATCGTAGGCTAATATAACTGACCGTGGGTCTTAGGAGGATATGCATTACATACCTGTTCAAGAAAAGCTATAGCGGAATGACCGAACAGTTAGTCTGGTACATCGTGTAAACAAACCGATTTCGATATTTAGCCGGCTGTTCATTACTTCGATCCATAGCAATGTATAATACTGCGAAAACTTATTTTGCAAAGACTGTTGCTTTGGGTGAACCTATCTCTCAGATTTAACCTAACCACGGACAAGGATCGCGTATATGGTTTTGTCGTGGAACATCGTTGAATAAAACCTTTCTGGTTATTCAGCAATAATCTTGTTTTTGTGCTATCAGTATTTGATAATGCATAGGCTACTATGGCGTCAAGTGAGACATACTTCTAGTACTGCTGAAACACAAAATCCAAATACTTAGTATTACCTAAGTAAGTATTTCCTTGAGTACCCAACCAAGTACTCGAAGCCTTGGAATACCAATAAATGTTCCAGTACTATACTATCACAAAGTAGACTACATTCTGCTACCTTGGCTACGAAAGGGAATGTAATTGAGAAATTCAAATTAAACATAAACATGTCGTCTAATAGCTTGCCGTTTGATCTACAAGAAATGTTTTATGGTAATTGCGACCTACGGATGAAGTGTCATATTGGCGTCTCTTATGTGACTTTACTGCGCTTGCGACTCCTGCAAGTTCAAACGGTTCAGGATAAGCTAGAACAACGAAACTTGGAATGCTTATACAGATACAATGCTTCAGCAAACCTTCTTTTACCCCGGATCCGATCATACTTGTTGTTCGTTAGGAACAGAGGCCCTAAACGGTCTATTTGCGTCGAACCGGATTCTGCCACGGTAGAGGGAGTCGGAAGGCGGACCGAGAAGTGTGTGTCACGCCTATTAGGGATCAAATGATTGTAGCCTGTTTATGTGTCAGAAGCGTATTAGGTTTCGGTGGGATGAGTTGAAGGGGGCCCTGAAATTGTTTGGTACGCCAAAAGACTTGATACATAATACTTGATTACAAATTGAAAGTACTTGTCCCAACACTGATGGCGTCGCTAATATAGTTGCGACAAGTAATTGAAATCAATCTTCGCTTTCAGGAAAACCACATGCGGGAGAACGTACACCCCAAAATAGTTGAGTTTATACAGTGTTTAGCTTCAGACGGAGAACGAAGTGCAACCCAAATTCAGAGGAGCTTGAAGCATTTCGTCGTGAATGAGTTCTCAACCCAAGACGATACTCCAGATTTAGATCGGCAGAGGTTTAATCCATCCAAGAAAAAGATCTACAACATCGTGAAAACTCATCTCACCAACATTGCACAATCTAGCGTAGACCAGGAGAACGTAGTGAAGATGCTGGACGAAATGGTGAAAGATCATAAAGTGAATGTCTTCTTCAGACCACATTCTGTCGAGGGAGATACTTCGGTATTATGTGTGATTCAAACGCAAGAACAACAACGTTTGTGGCGTTTGTATGGCAACCATTGTCTCTTGCTGGATTCTACGCATAAGTATACTAAATACGCTGTGCCTCTTTTTGTACTTGTCGTGGAAACCAACGACGAGTACATGCCCGTGGGTTTTGTTTTCACCCAGGACGAGAGAACCTCCTCCATTCAAGAAGGACTGGAGATTTTCCAAAAATGGTCACCAGATGTGAAGCCGAAGTATGCCATGTCAGACTTCTGCGAAGCCGAACTTGCAGCCCTTGAAAATGTATTCAAAGGTAAAAGAAAAATAACTGCTCAGTTGTCCGCTCGCGTATTTTTGAACGGTTATTTTCGGGGTATCCTGCGATCAGCGGGAAAACCCTTCCATATTGTTTATAGTTCAACAGGCACAAGTCTGTGATGAGAACTGATTCATAAGAAACCTCCTTACAGTTCGGGCACAGGACGTCAATGATCCTTCGTGTTGGCCATGACAGTGGACACATTTTCTATCACGACCTGATGTTTTAAAACGTGAACTAAATTTCTTTTGCCATGAGATACTACACCAAGACGTTTTTTTCTTGGTCATTGGGATTTTCTGACATTAATCATGCGCACATGATATAAAATACTGTAGTGAAGCCTGCCTGTAGCCTAAAACTATTTTCTCTTTTAAGGCATTCAAGTTTTCCTGTGTGATTTCCACCGGGAACAGGCGTGGCATCGGTGGATTGTGAAGAATGTAAGAAATCATGAGGCAGAGTCAAAGAAGGGGCTACGTGCCATCGCCCATTCCATAAATGCTGAGGACTGCCAGAAAGCTGTTGAAGAGTTTCAACTCTGGTCTGGGGACGTTGCTCCCTCATTGTTGGAATACTTCAACACTTACTTGCTTCCGCACCTACAGGTATAGTTCCGTTGCATCCATTGCACTCGGTTTAAGTTGTCGTGCGCCTTTTGACATAACCGCAAAAAGGACCTTGGATCGAGAGACAAAGCATAGGACGTTACCTATATAAACATTGTTGCTTCCAAGAAGGTAAAGATTGACAATGTTAATTTTATTTCTGTTCTAGTTTCAGCTGCAATGGAATCGACTGCAAAACAACTTTGATTGATGAGTCGAACATAATATACATGACTGGTAATTTGTCACAAACATTGCGTGGTGTTAGCTTTGCTTTTTTCTGTATTTTGTCTTACCATTTTCAAGCACTGCTGCGGAATACTGTTGATTATCGTAATATACCTGACCGCGGGTCGTAGGATGATGTTTCTGGTAAAAAATAGAAATTAAACTATCTTCTGACGCTGCCGTCGGTTGTCCATGCCATTGGTCCAAGATTGGAACCAAAGCATTTTCTACCCGGACATCTAGTTCGGACAACCATTTTCTCGCCGGACAAGTAGTTCGCCGGGAATCCGGCCAAAACCAGAAAATTTTTTAAAAGCAGAAGTTTTATTTGAAGTTGATTAGATGTTCGATTTAGGGGTAAAAAGACAAGCTGAACACGATGGTGGAAACCATTTTCTCGCCGGACAAGTAATTCGCCTGGAATCCGGCCGAAACCGGAAAATTTGTTAAAAGCTAAATTTTATTTCAAGTTGATTAGATGTTCTTTATATGGATAAGGAGATACGCTGAATTCGTTTCTGAACTATCTTTTTGCTGGACAAGTAGTTCGCTCGGAGCTCGGCCAAACCGGAAATTTGGCAGAAGTAAAGCAGGAAGTTTCGATCACTATCGTCAAATTAGATATGGCTTATACAGGTATATCTGAACTTGGTTTTCTCTGATGAATAGCCTGTCGAAAACTGGATCTGGCGAAGACAAGACCTAGTTGTCTGGATCAAATATTAAATTTTTGGGATCCCGTCGGAACCTTTGGTCTTGTTTCTATAGCCCGGTTGAGCGCCCGGTGAATACACACCTAGGTAATCGTTACTCATTTCCTTTTTTTCTCTTCTAGATGGGATTAATAAGTCTTGTTTTTGTGTTTCTTCTTTTTTCATAGCCCTCACTGTGTTGCGAAGCAGTCTAGGTTCGACTCCTAGGAGAATTTTCACAAAATTCGAGCGGCATCTGCTTTTGTCACCACGTCATTGGGCTTTCGTTAAGGACAAAGTTTCAGAAGCAAGATAAATAATCTCCAAGGCCAGAGCTTTTCGTGCTCACAAGGGACCCTCACTGATTACTCAACTGTTGACGGATACTAGTCAACCGTTGAGTTATACCACTCAGTTGAGTGTTAAATTTATTTAGAACCTCAAAATCGCTGAAATTTTCAGTAGAACTTTAACGAATATGTAGCTAGTTAACAATTTTCTTTTTCCTCTTGTAGATGGGATTGGCTTGTCTTGTTTTTTGTTCTTTTTCTTTCTTTTTTGTTGGCCTGTCGCGTATGTTTTGTAGATGCAGTGTCGTTTTGCTTTTTCTCACTTTCAACTTTGCCATTTCAAGTGTTACATTTGGGTGGTTGGTCTGCCTGTATTAACTCAATGGGTGGACGTGCCTTTCTTTTATATTTTTAATAACAAAGTGTAAAATCTCCAGAGAAGCAATGCAGAATTGACATCAAATTCTCGCCGGCTTCGGAAGTAAACCTTCGATCTAATGAAATAAATAGGGCAATTTTGATGGTTTTGCAATGCTAAATTGGTGAATAGACAATTGCTGAGATTGCAAATGCAAATTAAGGGGAAAGTTTCTTCGTACGAGGTACGACATACATTCGTATTTTATTTGTGTCATTTTGTAAATCCCGATCTTTATTTTTCAGAAATGGTCTTTGGCTTTCCGGCCTGACGACCTGTACGCAATCAACACCAATAACGGCACGGAGAAAATCAACCGCGACCTCAAGGCTTGCCTGAATAGCAAGAATGGGCGGTTGTCAGATGCCATAAATGCGATCGTCAACAAGCGATTTTTGCCTGGAAAAATTAGTCATTAAGTTATGCTACTTTTATATTTTTTACTAGAGTATACGGTCACAGTTCGGTCTCTTTCTTGATAAATACATCGAGGTCACAGAAAGAGTCCAGCGACAAACTTATCAACAACGAACCGGAAGTCCTGAGCTTACCGTCACAGTCCTACTTTCAGTGTGGCATCTGGTTGAGTGTTACAAAATTTGACGAGCGAACTATGATAACGTGCTTGCTGAAACAATTATCAATTTTAAACAGGGACAGTCTGCGCGGGCAAGCTGATTGGCTGGCGATTTCCAAACACGTTGGTAGATGGTCTTCCGAAACAGAGTGTTCCCTACTATCTGAAGTGGTGTTCAGTAACTCTACCAACGCCCTAAAAAATTCCATAGACAACAAGGAATTGTGTTAAATGTATGGGAATATATCTGTTTGACCATTTTGGGTGTTATGTTACTTGCGAAAAAAACTTCTGTTGTTACCCGTGTCAGGGACGTACGAGTGGAGTACTCGGGCTAAGCTGAGGCGAAGTCAGTATACGAAATAGCTAGTTGTATTTTACAAATACTAACGTACATACAAGTGAGTATATAGGCAATGCTTGAACGATAGAAACGAGATCGAGTCTTATATATGATTTGCCAAGGTAATCTTCTTCTCCGACAGATTTGGGTTAAGAGTACGATCGAGTTCGCAGATGGGCTCTGTAGCCCTATATTTAGGGGTGGGAAAGGGGTTTCAAATTAAGGGGCAAACGAAATATTTTTAAACGGGTAATGTGATAGTCGATTTTGGGGTAAGAAGACATGCTGACACGATGATGAAAACCTTTTCTCGCCGGACAAGTACTTCGTCCGGAATCCGACAAAACCGTAAAGTTTGTTAAAAGTAAAATTTCATCTGAAGTTGATTAGATAATCGATTTAGGGGTAAGAAGACATGCTGAACACTTATGTGAAAAGCATTTTCTACCCGGACAACTAGTTCGCCCGGAATCAGGCCACAACCGGAAAATTTGTTAAAAGCATAAGTTTTATTTGAAATTGATTAGATGGTAAGTTGAAGTTTATTTGAAGTTGATTAGATGTTCTTTATAGGAATAAGGAGATACGCTGAATTCGTTTCTCAATTTTCTTTTTTGCTGGACAGCTGGACAGGACAGGCCCGGAATTCGGCCGAAACCGGAAATAAGAAAAGCAGGAAGTTTCGGTCAGTATCGTCAAAATAGATGTGGCTTATAGAGGTATATCTGAACTTGGTTTTCTCAGATAATTAGCCTGGCGAATACTGGGTCTGGCGAAAAAAATACCCAATTGTCTGGATCAGATATTAAATTTTTGAAATCCCATCGAAAACTTTGGTCTTGTTTTTTTTAGGTACAAGAACAGCAATCTGCTACAGTCGGGTGCATATAAAAAGCATGAAGCTGTTCCACTCTACCTTCGGAACCGCCCAAAGAAATTTTTGTACGACTCCCTGAAAAAGCTCCAGTGCTTGTCACCCAGTCAAATACGCAGCGTTCAACTGCTTGAAGCCTCTACTTTCACAGTTAAAAGCGAAAGTAAGCCAGAAAAAGTGTATAGAGTGAATTTCGGAAGTGATTTGGTGTACCCTACCTGTGAGTGCTACGACTGGCGTCACTACCGACGCCTATGCAAACATTTCTTTGCAGTGATCGCAAGTGAAAAAGCCGGATGGAACGATCTGAGCCCACTCTTTCGCAATTCGCCTCTCATCAATCTCGACCACGAGATAAGAGGAGTCAGAGCTCCAGTTGAGTTTGCAAGTAGCTTTGCTGGCACGCTTGAGATAACGCATCAAGTATTCTCTGATGTTCAGCTCGACAATCCTGTAGTGATACCCTGTCCCGAAGAAACTGTGAAAGCGGCACAGCGCGAGATAAGCATTCTGTTAAAGAAACTGGAAGATCTGACTTATCTTGTCGATGACTAACGTACGATAAAAGAAGTCAAGGAGATCTTAGAGAAGTCTGTGGACAAATTCGAGCTGTTCACCAAAAAGTCACGCGAAGGTTTAACTCTATTGCCTGTTGCTCATAAGCGATGCACACTGACAACACGAGTCACAGACGTGAAGCGTACCAAGCTAGACTGTGACTTCCCAGTAAAAAAGAAAGATGGTTTGATCAACAGGGTTGGTGTGTCGGCGGATCGTAAAAGAAAACAACGGCAGTTAAATGAAGTAAGCACTTTAGTACCTAGTGCATTTCTGTTTTACACATGTTCAGAGTGTGAGAGACGTGACTAAGCGCAAGTAAGGCCCCTCCCCCCAATAAGCCTCGAAGTAGAGTTACGGTATTGAACTAATTATCAAGATTATTGCATGAGACGATAGTTTATTGGGCATTCCGCACATAGCACGTTAATTGAGAAACCCACCAAATCCAGATAAGGACAGAAAATAAAAATTCTGACATTTTCCTGTGCTATAAACAAAATCACAGCCACATGCCCATTAACACATAGCCCTCTACATTTTCTTGGGGCGGAGGCCTACTTCCTTGAAGAAGACCGCAGATTCGCAGAAAATTAATTATCTTTTAAATCGCTAGTATAGGGGTCAGGTTTTGCTCGCAACCAATGTAAAAACAGTGTTCTATTGTCTAGTCTTATGATGATAGATGGACGAATCCAAATCCGGATTCGAATTTTGAATCGGATTCTAGTTCCGGATTCGGATCCGGATTTGGCTGGATTCGAAGCAGGATTCGAATATTCTGCTTGTCAGGCTGGATTCCCGATGAAAAATTTATCTCAAAATAGTACTATGAAGTAGTACGAAAAAATTGCATGCGGTACTAACGATGCTACTACATGCTTCTACTTCAAGGCTACCGTGTTACTGCATACTATTAAATGGTACTATTAGCAAGACTATGGCAAGACAGGATGCTACTGGATACTACTACATAAGATTGGACCAGTCTGGGGCACATTAAATGATAGTATTCTTTGCTATTACATAGTATTACATGCAACGTTTGCGTACTACTACCATACTACTACGCAAGCTACAAATTTTTCGTCGGGTTCTGATTCGGACTCGGATTCCCTTCAATAAATTTCTTGTCTACATCCTTCCGGTTACCGTGTCCCCAATTGTACACAGTGGGCTTAGGCAATCCAACTTTTTTTTTTATCTCCACCACGAATCGTCCTCAGTAATATATCACTATCACGTTATCTGATTACCTTAGATATCAGTGCTTTTTGTCACCTCTTACTTTTAACTATAACCTATATACATGATTTGATATTTGTTAATGTCGGATTCGATTCCGGATTCGAATCCTCTGCATAAAATTGTGGATTCGGACCTAGCCCTGGATTTGGATTCGAATCCTGTCATGATCGGATTCGCCCATCTCTGCTTATGACTTACAGAAAATAGCGATTAGCAAAGTATTTTCGCTATACTGACACGTCCTTAGATCGGCGAAAGACTCTCTCGCGTTAATTCGAAAGTCAGCATGTTTTTCTTCTTTCAGGAACAGACTGGAATAAAAGAAGAAGATGAAAATCCAGTTGTTAGTACGACTTTGGTTTCTGATTTGCTATTGGTTGCTGAAGCACCATTTTCTGTCGAGGTGGAAGAGGAAGTTACGGTTTTGACAGGGAACTTAGAGGCTGTATGGAGCCGAACAGCGCCCAAAAAGAGGAAAAACAAGACAATTCCTGCTAAACCAACTCTTTATCTTGGAGAACGACTTTTCACAGAAAGCAGTGTGCAAAATCGTGCTACTTTACCTAGCGAGTCGTCGATAGATAAGCTCCGGAATAACGAAATGCTCGACGATGAGGTGCCGGACTTCGTCCAAAAGCTGTTGAAGGAAAAGTTCCTCCAAATGCAAGGTTTGCAGGACACTGTTCTGGGTTCAACGCTTTTACGTCAAGGAAGTTCAATGATACCAGTCCACTCACAAGGAGTTAATCTGTCTACTTTTACTGCATGTAATGGTACCTTTGTGCAAATTTTGCACACAGGCTCATTACATTGGGTTGGTGTCTCCAGCACTGTAAGTGGTGAGATTCTGGTATTTGACAGTTTCCGTGGTGACAATCTAGCAGACCATGTTGTTAGGCAGTGCGCTGTCTTAGCCAGAACCGAAAGACCAAGTCTTTGTTTCAATCTCCTGAGCTGCCAACAACAACCAAATAATGTCGACTGTGGTGTATTGGCGATAGCCTATGTAGTAGATGTATGTCACAGTTGCTACGATAGTCGAACCGACTATGACATGCGTTTGGCCCGTGATCACCTGCTTCGGTGTATATACTTACGGGACATAACGCCGTTCCCACGGTTAAAAACACGAGGTGGAAGACAGCCTATGGCGTTGAGACGGCTTTCGGTTATCTGCACGTGCAGAATGCCATGGCTTAACGATGACAACGGCAGAGATGGCGAAGCCATACAGTGCGATATGTGTGATATGTGGTTTCACAGACACTGTGAGTCGCTTTCATTTGCCCGGTACAGAGAACACTTGAAAAACAAGTCACTGCCTTATAACTGTAGACACTGCACAGAGGAATAATGTTTGCGCTTTTGCAGATACCATAGTATCTAATATTACGGTTGCTTTGCAAAACCGACAGTTGTCGGATCCGCTTTTTCTCAAGTCATCACAAAAGAAATGGTTACATCTAACGACATTACAAGTGCCAACCTTATTTCCAACTCTGTCAGAAGTTTCAAAATAGGTGACACAAAAAAAACATCCGAAAAAGCATCTGCTGACTTTCCCGATTTCGTCATGTCAAAGAAAAAAGTCAGCAGTTGTTTTTCCGGTTGTGTTTCGGCTCCTCTTGTAAGCACAATGTTTCGTTTGAAAACATTTAAAAAAACATGACATCTTGAAACGTTGCATCCTTGTGTTATCTGTTATAAAACTTTTGAGAGTGCATGGAAAAACTCTGGGCTCTTCCGTTGGTGATGATGAAAGTGAAATGACTTCAATTGCTACGTCGAGACCGTGGTATCTCAATATCATATACCATGGTATCTGCAAAACCGCAACTACTGTTGTGATGTATTCGTACCACAGAATTCCGGTTGTCGTCTCAGCAGGCGATATGATTTTGTGACACCCAAGGGCCCATCATCATGTCTGCCTCGAGAGTTTTGCTGAATACCTAGTCCCCGTAGAGTGCGCATATAACCACCAAGTGCAAAAAACTATTTTAAACCAAAAGATCCATTTTCATGATCTCGTGAGCATTTGTGCCTCAAGAAACTGGATGACAACCAAATGAATTCCTAGTCCCCGTAAAGTGCGCATACAACCGCTAAGTACAAACAAATATTTTAGACCAAAAGATACATTTTCATGATCTGGTGAGCATTTGTGCCTCAAGAAATTGGATTAAAACCAAATGAATTCCTAGTCCCCTTAAAGTGCGCATCATAGCCAAAGAGTGCAAAAATACACTTCTAGGCAGACGACACATTTTTATGACCCCCATGCCATGGGCATGGGCCTCAAGGGTTTTGCTGAATTCCTAGTCCCCGTCTAGCGCAACATAACCGCGAAGTGCAAATCTATCCTTCTACGATATATTTTGTGACCCACAAGGGTCATTGTGCCTCAAAGGTTTTGCTGAATTCCTAGTCCCAAGGGCTGCTAAACGTCCTTTAGACCCAAAGACACATTTTCGTGATCCCCAAGGCCCGTGAGAATTTGTACCTCAAGAGTTCTAGTCTGCTAAAAATACTTTAGACCCAAAGACACATTTTCGTGATCCCAATGGCCAGTCAAAATTTGTGCCTGAAGAGTTTGGCTTACAAACAGAGGAATTTCTTGTCCCCTTGCATCATATACTGAGAATCTAGAAATCTGAGAGTCAAAAACATACTTCTTTGCAAACGAGCAGGCAAAAAATTTCCATGACCGCAAAGGGCCATTGATCATTTATGCGTCAAGGGTTTTGCTGAATTCCTAGTCCCTGCTCAATACACATCATAACGGCAAAAAAAAAAGTATTTGAAATAACGATATATTTTCGTGATCCGCAGGGGCCCATCATTATTTTTGCCTGAAGGCCTTCGCTTACAAATGAAAGCCCGGCTCTCTTAGTGTGCGTATCTTGGCCTAACAGTTGAAAAAATACTTTTGACCAAAAGGTTCTAGTTGTCGTGCGATTTGCCCTGAATCTAAGAAAATCTAACATGACTGATTATTTTACTATTTTATTCCGGTACCCTGTTTCATCAGAGTGCTTTGCGTTACTTATTTCGTATCACCAATTTTGGAATGGCTCCACTGATATAAACTGCCGACCTTTTAAACATTCCTTGGATTATACAATCCTGCTTATAAGTTTAGTGATTAAGTTCTTGTAAATTCAATCAACCTAGGTTTCATTTGTTCCAAGAGCAAGTGCAATCCTGCCCAAGCTATCCATTTCACAAAACAGTGTTCGTTAGGTTCAGTATGTAATGCAGTTCTTCAGGCAAACTCGGTTCCCTTAGTTCCTCAGAAAAAGTATACATTAACAAGTACCTCCGATTTCCTTAGTTCCTGAAAACAAGTATTGTTCAGGCTTTTCACAGTTCCCAAAAACGGTACTACTGGTAGTTCTAGTATTTCTTGTAGATTCTAGCAACCTAGATTTGTACTTGCTCTCTAAAGGTTGTATACTACATACTGCTATGTATTGTCATACATTGCTGTTTTTGGGATCCCAAAATGTAGCTACAAGGATACCTATGACTTCGTAAAAGTTGTCCGTCTGTGCGTCCGTCCGTCTGTTAACACGATAACTTTCGATTGGTTCGTTTAAACTTGGTTGGTGGATTATGTGGGTCAAAGGACATGTCGAGTTCGTAGATGGATTACGTAGCACTACTTTTAGGGGCGGGGAGGGTGTTCAAATTAAAGGGCCAACACAATCTTTTTTAAACGCTAATGATATAGTCGACAGAGGTAGGTAAGCAGATACGCAAAAACCGCATATGATAATTATTTTCTCGACGGAGAAACAGTTTGCCCGGAATCCGGCCAAAACAGGAAAATTCATTAAAGTAACGGTTTTACCCAAAGTTGGTTAGAGATCCGAACTAGAGGGAAGGATAGATGGTGCATGGTGAATCCGTGTATGAAGATCGCCTGACAAGTAGTTCGCCAGGCATCCTGCAAAAACAGGAAAATTTGCTTATCATACCTGATAAGTGGTTTGATGTAAGGAGAAATGCTGAATTTGTTTTTGAGCTTTATTTTCCTGGCGAACAGGTAGTTTGCCTGGAATCCGACCAAAACCATTTGTAGAAGATGGCTGGAGAATTTAAAACCAGATTTAGAGGTTCGCATGGGGGGGGAGGGGGGGGGGGTAAGGACCATGCACTGGATCCATTTATGAACTTTTTTTTCTTGCCAGACAAGCGATTCCATTGAAACTTTGAAAAACCCGAAAACTTGATAGACCTAAAAACAGAATTTTGAAATCAACTATTGAAATTGTTTACTGCAAAGTCCGCAAGTCTGAAATTAACACTGGGAGTGTTAACTAAACCGTTAGAGCATAATAATGCAGATCGATTAAAGCGGCTGATTAGTGATAAAGAGTAAAATATTTCAGGGTCTGTCAAAGATCAGATCTCTACAGGACCCGATTATCTGGACCACAAAGTCCATTCGATTTTGGGGATCCCATCTAAACCTTTGGTCTTGTTTTTATGTGTGTTTTCTTATCCTTGCTTTTTTACTGACAGAAAGATGTTTTTTTTCCATATAATAAGCTGTTTATATTGTTTATAATAAGCTGTTTTTAGGCCTGTCATTGAGATTATAAGTTTCAACAATATAAGACTTCATTCTGACTTCATCAATGCCTATAATTATGTCTCGTCCGGAGATCATGGACCAAGCAAAGGAGATGGGAGTTCTCTTACAATGCTTGGCAGCTTTCTATAGGAGAGACAACAGTACATAGCTGGATGACAAAGAAACGTCTAACCAACTGCAAATCACAGGAGGTGGACTCCAAGGGAGCAAACTTGGTCCCATCTGCTTCATTGTAACTGTGACTGTACCCCAGACCTCCAGAAAAACGCGCTCTGAATGCTGAATTTGGAGGCAGATACAACTGGCCTTAGACACAGAGAAAGGTTTTCCTCTCTGAAACAACAAGTCATCACACTAGAATTAGAGTCACAGACACACGGTCGATTGACAGGTACAATAAAACAACAAACATATTTGACATTACTATAGGTAATTTAAACATATAGCTTAGAGGAATTTGTTGGACCCGTTTCACGGATTTGATCTTTATGCCAAAGTAAAGAAACATTGTTTTTGCCAGTTGCTTGTCTGCTATCGTGACAACATGCTTTGACCGAATTCCATTACAATTGAGTCGACACCTCACGATGGCGTCACTAGAGTCGAGAAGTTAACAGACAAGCAACTGGCAAAAACAATTTTTTTTTACTTTGGCAGAAAGTTCAAATCCGTGAAACAGGTCCACCAAATTCCTCTAAGCTATATGTCTAAATTACCTATAGTAATGTCAAATATGTTTGATGTTTTATTGTACCTGTCAATCGACCATGTGTCTGTGACTGATTCTAGTGTGGTGACTTGTCATTTCAGAATGGCTCACTGTTCATGCTTGTAGTACCCATGACAATCTAGTCGGAGTCATATTTCCCATTTCGCGATGATGAACGAATTAAAGCGAAGTCAGACCGATTCACGAATTTGAATTTTCTGCCAAAGTAAGAAATTTTTGTTTTACCAGTTGCTCGTCTGCTAACTTCTCGACTCTAGTGACCTCACCGTGACGTCATGCTTTTACGGAATTCCGTTACAATTGAGTCGACACCAAATTTGCCGAAGATTGACCTGATTTTGATAAAGAAGCGTCGAAATGAGTAGCCAGAGAAGGCCTCTATTGTCCAGCAGCAGCTCTGCTGGATCTCTGGCTGCCTCCGAAATCCACCATTTGCAATCTCTCAGCCTGGATATGGCTGAGCTGTGTAATAATGAGCATTACAGTGATGTGACTTTGCTGATCGAAGGAAGAAGAGTACCTGCACACAAGGTCATTTTAGCAGCAAGAAGTGAATATTTCAGGTAAGGACTTAAACCATGACAAATAAAACCAGAAGTGAATTTTTGAACTGAATTTAGAACTTCGGAATTTTAGGACCCCAACCAATGTCAGAGCCTTGCCCTTGTAAACGAACTAGGACTCAGCTAAGACTCACATGGGGAAGGCCTGGGCAGGGCCAGGGGTAGGCTTCACTAGGGCTTCAAGGTAGAAAACATAGAAAACCTAATGTGTAAGGTAAAAATTTAAATTTGAATACATTGGAATTCGAACACAGTAGAGGTGAGTAGAGGTAGGTATGTTGTTAATTTGAACAGTTACTTAAATATGAACAGTGCAGTTTTGGGCTGAATGTTAGAGTGAAGAGCAAAAATACGATGTCAGGTGTTTTCAGTGGTCCTTAATTACCTACTTTCAGGGGCGTCCCAACTGGGGGGGGGGGAGGGGGGGATGCCCCCCCCCCCCCCCCCCCCCCAATGCTGTCAGTCAGTTGGTAAAAACAACCAAGTCAGCGCGAAGCACCGCGACTTTTCGTCAAAATAGTTGATTTTTTTCATGACAAGATTGGGGGGGGGGGAGGGCGTCCCCTCTCCCCCCCCCCTAGTCGTGATGCACAGGTGATGCCCCTGCCAGCTAGACAGGTTCATTGCATAAGCTGTCATAAGTTTTGTAGGTGCTGGAACTTATGTTAGTTCTGCTAGTTTAGTGAGCAGTCTCTCATAGGAATGACAGCTTAATTTAGAAGACCACACTTTTATGGAGCGTGTTCCATCCTACTTACCGTAGTTACCACGCATGACGTCACAAATTCTGCCTTTTTGCCGTCAAGGCTGGAATGATTTTTCTATTTTCCAGCGGAATATCATGCCACGGGTGAATCCGACCAATCACGTGACAGAGATTCGTGGTTACTACGCTTACCATGCTCCCGAGTGTGGGAAGCAAATAGTTACTATTAGTTACTATTTCGAGAAGGCTGGAACGGTCAGCGTAGTAACTTTTTGTGAGGTTGGAACGGATTTAGTAACTAATAGTTACTATTGGTACGAGGGTGGAACATGCTCATAGAGACAGTATTAAAATGTCTCATACATATTTTTCTCTCTGATTGTAAGCCACTGTGAGAGGGGAGCTAGCTGAGGCTGTCTATGGGCTGACTTGTTAGTCTCATAGACTTTACCCCAAATTGCCAATTTTATGAGCGTTCTGTACCCAAACTATACCCAAAGCCTTAGTTTAGGTATGCTAGCTTGTTTCTGTCGCAATGTTAGGCCAGACCTGTAAAATGTGAAGTTCTTTTTTTTTGTAGAGCCCTTCTTTATGGTGGAATGAGAGAAAGTGCAGAAGAGGTCATCGAGTTGAAAGAAGCATCAGTTGAAGCTTTTTCTTACGTTTTGAAGTATCTTTATGCGGGCTGTCTCTCCTTGTCAACAATAAGGGTAAGAAAGCCACACTAGGATGATTTTTATCTGAGACTGAAACTGATCCCAAGTTGCATATGTCCTGGCCACCTCCATTTTTTTTTTTTATAAATTAAAGAAAAATTTCTAAAGTAAGAGAAGGATCTTCTACAAGAGTTTGAGGCTTTGAGCTACTAGCCTTCCACTGTGCAGTGAGAAAACACATTTAGAAAAGTGAAGATGCATCATATGTATGTAAGAGGCTAACACTCTTTTCAGTGATTTAAATTTGTGTGAGCGACAATTCTGGAAATTTAGAAATATCTTGGTTATGTGAGACTAGCTGAGTTTCCTGTGATGTCTCAGATTAAGTTTTTGGGATCCCAAAGTGTAAGTAGTGGGATACCTATGACATCACAAGAGTTGTCCGTCTGTGAGCAGGATAACTGTCAAAGGGAAAGAGATATTTTGATGAAACTTGGTGTGAGGATTCTCTGAGTACAGGGAAAGATCGAGTTTGTAGATGGGCTCTGTAGCCCTACATTTCGATGTTCGTTCGATTTAGGGGTAAGAAGGCATGCTGAAGACTTATGTGAAAATCATTTCCTACCCCGACAAGTAGTTCACCCGGAATCCGGCCAAAACCGGAAAATTTGTTAAAAGCAAAAGTTTTATTTGTGATTGATTAGATGTCTAGTTCAGGGGTAAGAAGAGATGCTGAATCCGTATATAACAATCGTTTTTACCCGGATATATAGTTCGCCCGGAATCAGGCAGAAATCGGAAAATTCGTTAAAAGTTGAAGTTTTATTTAAGTTGATTAGATGTTCGATATAGGGTAAGGAGATACGCTGAATTCGTTTTCGAGCTTTATTTTTTTGCCGGACCAGTAGTTCCGGAATGCGGCCGAAACCGGAAATTTGGCAGAAGTAAGGCAGGAATTTTCGATCTGTTTCGTCAAAAAAAAATATGACTCATAGACACATGCTGAATCCATATCTAACTTTGTTTTCTCAGATGATTAGCTATTTGGCCATAATCTCTTTCTAAATTTTAATAGTAAAAAATGTTCAAGGAGTCTGGCGACGACCGGATGTGGCGAAGACAAGACCCAGTTGTTTGGATCAAATATACAATCTTTGAGTTCACATCGAAACTTTTGGTCTTGTTTACTACTAATTTAACAAGTGACATCCTTGTATGTCAGAAACAAAAATTGAAGTAAAAAGAAAAGAAGTTGGAGGACGACGCAAATAGTGACGTGGTCTACCAGAAATCCCCCACTCGGGAGCACCACTTCACTTTCGGTTGGAACTGGACCACTTTGCTAAGGGAATATCCCGCTCAAGCATTGGTCAATCCATCACACATCCTGTCTGAAAAATCAAAGCCTTTGTTTATCAGTTGTCAAAGAATCAGTGGAAGATGTAGTCAATAGTACAATGCAGAAAGCGAGCCACGATACTCTGCAGAGTTCAGCTGAAAACCTGTTCTTTGTTTGTTTTATCCGTAGTTCGGCTGAAAAATGTTGAGCAGTGGAAAATAATCTGCATGTGAACTTTAAAGCTCCATTGTAGCAGAGAGCAGAATGCCACAGCAAAACTATAAAAGAGGAAAACGAAATTGGAAACTAAAATAGTTTGGACTGCATTCTCAACAAAAAGAATTGAAAGTTTTAAGTGAATAGTTTAATCATTTTTCTTATTTCCGATTTTTTTTACTCAGATATCGCCTCATCCATTTAGAAGGTGATAAATAAAATTTGTTGTTATAGCCTGTTTGTTCTGTATTCCAGGAAGACCTGGTTTTGGACATCCTTGGCTTGGCACACCAATACTCGATTACCAACCTAGAGGCGGCCATATGTGACCATTTGAGGACAAATCTATCACTTGATTCAGTCTGCGCCATCTACGATACGGCCGTCATATTCCAGCTGGACAATTTGATCGAAACGGCCCTGGCGTTCATTGACAAGCATGCCATTGAAACAATGAAACATGAAACTTTCAAAGAGTTGTCATCTGTAAGTACTGCTTTCCCTTAAACCAAAGCCGCATTGGATTTCACACACCTCAGTTAAACTTAGAGCATTTTAGAAACACCCATGTTTCATCAAAAGATAATTAGCAGATGTGTTTGGACATATAAACCTCCAATGTGGACGGTTTTTGGCTAGTTTTATGGGTCTTATATGTTGTAGTTTATTTATTTATGCATTATTGTCAAAAAAGGTATGCTAAAAACTTGTCGTTATTTATTTATTTTTACGGCACTTGCAGCCTCTGACTCAAGTGCCATATACCGATCGCAATTCCGTCTGTCGGTCGGGCGGTCTGTCCCGCGATTGCGAGTTAGGGTACTTCCAGATGTGCAAGGACGATGAAACTTGGCAGGCATATCAGGACCTGACAAAACTAACTTGGAGATAATCAGTTTCCCGATCCGACCATCTGGGGCGGGGGTGTGGAGGGAGGGGAGTCCGGAAAATTCAGACGTGCATAACTTTCGAACGGACGATCAGATTCGAATGAAACTTAATAACTGAATAGAAGAATGTCTCTGATGTCCCATTTAAGTACGGACCAGATTCGACTGCTGTGGGGGATTTGGGGGGGGGGGGAGACCGGAAATCTCGAGAAACGGTTAGAATGGAGGGATCGGAGTGAAACTTGCTGGGATTACACAATAAGACTGGATTCCCGGATTTCGATGATGGCTGTTTTGGGGATTTTCACGACGAAACTTGGCAGGCATATCAGGGAACCGATCAACTGAATTGAAAATAAACATTTTCTCGATCCGATCATCGTAGGGGGAGTGGAGGGAGGGGGAACCTGGAATATTGAGTCATGCGTAACTTTGGAACGGCTGATCGGATACCAGTGAAACTTAATAATTGAGAGAGGACATGTCTCTGGTGTTCTTTTTCATGCCCGGACCGGATCCGACAACTGGTGGGGGGGGGGGGGGAAATACGTGACCCGCTTAGACTAGGGAGATTGGAACTTCGTGGGAATAAAAAACAAATGCTCTAGATAAATCATTTACAGATCCGGATTGGATCCGGGCACTGTAGGGGAAGTTGGAGAGGGGGGGGGCGGAATTCCGGTGATCGCGAGTTAAGGTACTTCCAGATGTGCCAGGAGGATGAAACTTGGCTGGAACATAAGGGATCCGTCAAGATTGGCTTACAATTTGTCACTTTCCAAATCTGACAATTTCTGAAAGTACTAATCTTAATCGCAAAGTAAAAAAAGCACTTTTGAACAAACTATACATTTTCATGATCCCCACCAGCCCATGATCATTTCTGCCTCAAGGGTTTTGCTTAAAAATGAATTTCTAGCTCCCTTAAAGTGCGATTCTTAACCACAAATTCTAAAGTACTTTAGATCAACGATACATTTCGGCCCATGATCATTTGTGCCACAAGGGTTTTGCTTAAAAATAAATTTCTAGCAGCCTTAAGTATTCATAACCGAAAAGTAAGAAAAAATACTTTCGACCAGACTATACTATACCTATTAATGATCCCCAATGGCCCATCATCGTTTTTGCCTCAGTGGTTCTGCTTACAGATGAATTTCTAGCGCCTTTAAAGTGGGCATCATTACATCCAAGTTCAAAATATTTTTTTTTACCAAACGATACATTCTCATGATTTCCAAGGGCCCTTAATCATTCCTATCTTAAGGGTTTTGCTTGCAAATGATCAGAACAAACCCACGAGTTGGCAATTCCTACTTTCATGCTCTGACCCAGCCTTGCAAGTACCCTATGAGCTTCCAGCTCTTGTTTATTTATTTGTTTTATTATATCTGATCATATTATTTTGTATTTTTTTTTCATTTTTTTATTATATAGAGTTGTAAGTGTATAATTACTGTTTGCCATCGTTTTTCTTTTCCTGTTCTTCGTATTTTCTCTTTTCTTATGATCCATTTAAGAAGATTTCGTGTTCATATAAATAGGCAATTAAGCTAGGCCGCTCATGCTAGAAAGTGAAAAGTTCATTTTACAATTTGAGCCTGAAGAGGACCCTTGCCAGGAAAGGGCGAAATAAATCTCTACTAAAATGTAGCTGACGCATGCGATTTGCGAGGACTCTTGCCAAGAAGGGCCAGAATGTTGCTCTAATAAAATGTAGCTGACGTAATCGTTTTGCAGTGTCAATCATGTTTCGCAGTCAGCTTGGGCTGAAGGAATATTTAAGCAATAAATCAATCATCATCAACGTAAATACGGCACTCTTTATCTTCATTGATTCATTGATTTTAACATTCACCTAAGGTATGTTCGAGCCTTCCGTCAGCTCCCTGGGCGGAGTCTGCCTTGTAGTATTGCCCAATGAAAGTCTAAGTAGGGAACAGGCTAGGGTAGCGTTCCAGCAACTTATTATTAGTTACGATCGTTACTATTCTTTTTATTATTGCCGTTCCCGAGCCCGCCGTAATAAGTAAATTGGCTCCTCCCACTTATCATTTTCGTTCCACGACTGTTACGATCGTTACAATTTACTTATGATGGTCGCGAGCATCATAAGTGATAATAACTACCGGCTCTGCAGGAACTCCCGTAAGAGTTATGACGTATGTCAGCGTTGTTATTATTTTCGTTCCAGAGAGCGTGGTAACCACCACAATACGGTGCTCGCCCCTCCTCTTATCATCGTAACTTGTAATAACTTCACTGGAACGCTACCTAGACCTCACAAGAGATTCTACCTGTCATATTAACTTGGACAGAGCGTCAACAGCGAGACCTTATCGAGACTTATGCTGAGATCTTCGTGCTGGACGAAGACGAGACTCTTGGACGCTGTAGTACGTACCGACGTTGAATCAAGCTTGAACCTCATCAACTTGAGTATATTGACAACTCTATTTACAATCTTGATATTTATCGCTAATTATTTTAATAGAAGAATATTCTTTGAGCCCAAGCTGACTTTGAAACATTTATTCAAACAATGTTTACAACGGGTACGTCAGCTACGATTCTTCATCAGCGATATTTCGGCCCTTTTTGGCAAGGGTCCTCGTCAGGCTGTCAATCTTCTGGTTCAACTTCGGGGAAGGAAACAAACCTGTAATAAATAACTGAAGCTTCTACCGACTATAAATATCTTATTAAAGTAAGTTATCTTCAAAGACTACTAAAATGAAAAAACTAGTCCTGTGATTTTATTTTTGACACGGACGCTGTTTTTGCTGGACGATTGGGGCGATGACAGGAAAGGGTTTTTTCTGCATTTTGGTCGACTTAGGTTTTTTTATTAATAAGGGACAGAAAACCTTGCCAAAAAGGGCCGAAATATCGCTGATGAAGAATCGTAGCTGACGTACCCGTTGTAAACATTGTTTGAATAAATGTTTAATAGAAGACTATCGTACGCTAGGTACGTTTTGTTCGACGGTCAAATCTCCGTTTTGCTCCTTTTTTTTTACAGCCGAAGTCTTTTTCAAACAGAGGAACGGTTTTTAGCAAAGCAGAAAACATGGTTGGATACCGAGATAAAAAGGGAGAAAACAGAAATAGAAACACACTGTCAGAAATTTTCTAACATAACAAGGATGCGGGATTTCAATAGATCCACTGCCAAAAGTTTCATAAAAGATAACACAAAGATACGCGGTTTACTTTACGGTTTACAAAGATACTGTCAAAAGTTTCATAAAAAATAACACAAAGATACAAGCATTGCCAGGAAGAGCCGAAAAACCACAAAAAAGTATCAGCTGACGTTTCCGATATTATGACGATAAGCAAAAAAGTCAGTAGATGCTTTTTAGGCTTTTTTTTCTCTTCCTGGCAGTGGTTTTATGCTTAACATTTAATACATAACGTTTTCCAGATCACAACAAATCACATCCCAAGTGTTGTCTGGTGAAACTGCACATCCTTGTTATGAAACTTCTGACAGTGCAACACACTTAGTATTTACTTATTATGTTTTTCAAAATTTACGCATTAAAACGTAATGCCTAGCAAGCGTTTTCAGGAAGAACTGAAAAACCGGCGAAAATGTATCTGCTGACTGCTCGATATCATGATGACAAACAAGAAAGTTGGCACATGTTTTTTCGGCGGTGTTTCGGCTCTTTTTGTATGCATAATTTTAATGCGTAACCTTTGAAAAGCATAACAGCTAACATCCTAAGTGTTATTTATTGAAACCGCGCATCCTATAGTGGTATCTCTTGTGAGACTTCCGACAGTGCAGAACCTACCCAACTACTGCTGGGATTATTTAATAAGATAGATAAGAGAAGATAAGATTTATTCCACTAAAAGCACAGAGGCCATGAAAAAAAAAAAAAAAAAAAAAAACACAAACCAAATAAATGCTAACTATTTTACATCTTCCTTTACAGGAATCTTTCTCTGTGGTTCATCGAGACCGAAAGGAATCTTCCCAACTTTTCAATATCACCAAACATATATGAGTCTGGTCTTTTAGGATGCCGTCAAATCGATGATTTCCCGAGACTCGTTCTACGCACCTGAGAATGAAGTATTCAAAAGTGTCTGCGATTGGGCGGCAGGTAATCCGGAAACAACAGAGCTGCCATCTATTCTGGGAGTGGTCCGATTTCCTTTGTTAACCCGTCTTGACTTGGTGACGACAGTCAGAGACTCTGGACTGGTTTCGCCGGACATGATCCTGGATGCCATAGCATTGAAGGAGACGATGAAGGAGACTCAGCTGAAACACAGAGGCATCATACGTAAGTTTTTGTTTCCGTTTAACATCCGGTTTTCCTCCAACTCCTACTTTTCAATCACTCAATCAGTCGATCTTTATTATTCGAAAAATATTCCTTACGGTATTAACAAAAAACCGAAAATTTGTTCTCTCGTCAAACATAACTATATACAATCGCGCTTTTACATAGTCAAATATTCAATAATTACACAAGAACAAGAATTGCAACAAATTAAAGCACTAAACTTCAATATTTACATAAAAAAGAGGAAAAGAATTTAAAATTTCGCGTTGAAAAAACTCACAAAGGTGGGGACAAAACTTCTTTCGTACCGCGCATGAATTGCCCGAATGGGTTGGAACTTAGGAACTTTCTGTAAGACTCCTCCCTCCCCACTCAGTGAGGTTTACGTTATATCTTTTCACTTGTAATATCGCTGACACTTTCAACTTAAAAACTGACCGCACATTCTGTATTGACGGGATGTCTTCGAAAATTGGCGTAGGGTAGTTGGGAAAGACTGCCTTGCGGAATCCCAACCTTCCTAGGTACACTTCCTTCGGATTCCTCACCGTGCAGACAAAGGTGGCTAAGGTATGTTGCTAAACCAGAACCAACAGTTTTTACATGGACTGCAAGAAATGAAAAAAGTTTTGTGATGTATTTGTTCGCTAGAACTCAGACATGTAATTGTATATTAATTTTTTTTTTTTTCGATCTTATTTCTTATCCATCTATAAATCCTATTTTATTACATATGTTGATTTTTTACTACTTGTTTTCAGTCTGGCGGAAAAAAGAAGAAGAATCCGCTAGACCGTATAAGTGTTTTGGAATAAAGGGTATGTCAATAAAAATGCCAAGTATGCCAGTAGCATTCAGAAATGGTGCTTAGTTAATTATCTGATCTGTATGAATTGGGCTAAGGCACAAATCAATACGCACGTCAAAACAGCCCTGAAATTTCAGTACAAGGACGGGGGTCCCTACATTAACAAAACAGCAGCCATGTTCTACTCTTTGAATCAACAATAGAAAATAAAAAAATCGGTGCACACCTATGCCCCAAGAATACAATCTTTCAAGTTGCATTACCTGTCATGATCTACGAGTTTTGGGCTTTTCGAAAACTTAAGGTGTTTTTTAGCCGTTCAACATTGAGCCAATGTTCAACAGTGTGTTCTAGCGACCAACAACTGAAAGTGATGTTGATCGACTCTGTTTGTCAACTTGTGTAGTAATCTGCCATATTTTTCAAACAGCGTTTTGGCGGAGATTCACCAAAGTTGATCAACAGGGACGTTTTGGCGGTCAACAGCTGTTCGTTGATCAACACTGTTGATGAACTGAAGAACTGCCAAAAAACGCCTCTAGTATCGCCCAGAACATTTCTACAGTGTAGCCAGTCTTATATTGTTATCCTAACAAGATGTCGACAAGCTAAAAGCTTAACACCAAATTTAGAGCGTGTTCCACCTTCTAAGAATGGTAACTATTAGTTACTATTTTCGTGTCAACCTAGTAAAAAGTTACCACGATGACCGTTCCAACCTTCTCGAGAGTAACTAATAGTAACTATTTGCCATCTATTCCCCCCTCCCCTCCCGTCTTCCGTGCGTCGGTCCGAGAGGAATACTGGCAATCAGTTTTCTCCATATCCTGCTAATTCTTCTGCCCAATTTTTACGTAGTTTCATCCCATCATTTATTTCTGGTCATATCTTGTAAGTGTATTAGTTAATTTATTTCGTGTTTGTGTATTTCGTAAATTTGTAATCCTCTTCTAGCTTTTAGCTATTTGGATTAAACTTTATTGATTGATTGATTGATTTGCTTACCATGCTCGGGAGCGTAGTAAGTGTGGTAACTACGAATCTCTGTAACGTGATTTGCCGGATTAGCCCGTGGCATGACATTTAGCCGAAAATAGAAAAATGTCTTTCAGCCTTGACGCCAAGAAGCCTCACGCGTAGTATCTATGTTAGGTAGGGTGAACACGCTCTTAATAAATAAAAATACTTTAGAGGCGTTTCTACGAAGGTATGAGTGGAAAGTTTCCTGGATGGTGCCATTTTTGTGTAAATCAGTGACTAATTGAGCCTCTCTAATTCACCTTATTCATGTTCAGCGCTTCAAATCGGCGAGCTTCTGAAAGTCCCCCGTTTTCTCATTATCAACACAATTCTGACAAAAGGGCTAGTAAAATATGGTTCCATAGCAATGAGCAGAAAACGAATATTTTACTGGTCTAAACTAAGTTGTATCGGAATTCCACACAAGCGTGACGTCACACCAATTTGATCTATTTTACCTCAGAAAACGAAAAATTCGATTTTATTCCTATCGGTGAATATATATTTGAATAAATATAGAGCCGAGCGGCCAGCGAGGATTTATAAAACGACCTAGGGACAAACAAATCCTAGGATGGGCCCTCAATCACATGACGTCACGACTGTTTGGAATTCAGATACAATTTAGTCGATACCATTTTACTTTCTACTCCAGAGACAGTGCAAAACGTCCATAACTTGGGAAAAAGACGAGTTGTATCGGAATTCCATACAGTCATGACGTACATAGTGACGTCATGTGATTAAGAACCCAACATAGGATTTGATTGTCCCTAGGTCGTTTTATAAATGTAAACACGACCGGCGCCTCGCTGGCCGCTCGGCTCTATATATGTATATTCAGATATATTCACCAATAGGAATAAATTACAGTTTTTCGTTTTCTGAGGTAAAATAGATCAAATGGATGTTACGTCACGCTTGTATGGAATTTCGATACAACTTAGATTAGACGTTACCAGTAGTTCGTTGTTTCTAGGACCTGACGAGAATGTAGCAACGATTCGATTTGGAGCCACGGTTTTGGAGGGCGAAATGCGCTCCCACTTACTTGATGGTGACACGTCGAACTACGATATGGAGCGAGGCTTTACGCGTCATCCCATTGATGATGGGAACAGGGGAATACTAGTCAAGTTGGGAGCCCCTCATATCCTGAACCATTTTAAATTGTTGCTGTGGGACAGAGATTTAAGGTAAGATTTGGAGTTGATTCAAATCGCTCTTTAAATTAAATTAAATTTTATTTGTATCCCGTCTGGTAAAGACGGAGCATGGGAAAAGATAAAAAAGAAAGAAACAACAGAACAGCAACAACCAAAATAGTTAAAACTCAGTAAACCGGAGCACCTAATGCTCTCGCATTTGCACTGTTCAGATCACCCATACCAAGAACAAACAATCCAATAGAAGATGGGTCTTTGGTCCCATGCAGCGGCTATTGATACCCCGACAAAACTGAGCTGAGCTTGAGGTACTTGTTCGAGCTTTGAGTTGATACTCGTCTACTTCCCTCTTCGCCGTTGCGCATACCAGAGGAATTACTGCAGGAGGCGCGCTGTCCCGCTCTGCAACGCGTCCAGACAACCAAGTGGCTTTTACTATGGAAGTTTCTTCGCCGGGGCTTTACTGCGATATAGCTGTTTGTAGAGGTAACGAATTGGGAAGATCCGCGTAGCTCCTACTCTCCGCTCGCTTGCATCGGGCAGGGTATAGGGATCTATTCGACTGCGCATGGTGGTATTACAGAGATAGGGAGACGGAGCTTCTGGTGATTATGTGTTCAAATCGCTAGTTCAAGACAGGACTCGGTGCAGGCATGCATCTAGTGGCGCTATCCAGAAGTACAGGGCTGGGAGCTTTCAGTATCTCCCAGTAGAACAATAAAAGAGGGACAAAAATTGTTAAGTATCTGGCAGGGTTTACTTCTTTCTAGAATTTGTTTATAGTTTTGTGTACACCATTTCTGCTTAATAGTCTGTCGTGTTTTCTGGAAGAAGGGTTGTGGCCACGAAGCCACGGAATGCTGTCTCTTAATACAGTCTGAACAATTAATATGCGGCCGAGGTTGACAGACTCGTTGCTTTGCTTTTATTTTAGGCAAAATTAACTTTTTTGCACTTTTGTCCTTTTTCGTCGATATTTTGAAGAAAAAAAATAAGTCGGACGAACTGTAGCTTGCGAAACATGTTTCAGGGCTAGTTCGGTCCACATAACCGTTTTTTCAGTTTCAGAGACGTTTCTTATTTATTTTTGTTTTATGTAAAAAACGAAATTTACGAAAAAGCACCTGAGTCATGTTTATAATATCAACTGACGTCCTGGAACTGTTTCTGGGGTCGCTTTGGCGGGTTCTTGAGCAAAACTGGTGTAGAAACATGCTTTACATGCCGTATTTTTTTTTCTAAAAAAAAATAAATGTAAAAACGGAATAAAAGTTAAAAAAAAACTATTTCGCCTTTTGCTAGCGCTTTAGATTTTGGATAATTTGTACAGAATTTGTTTTACTGGTCTGGACAGTGTCAAAACCATTTGTATTGCAATTTGTTGAAGCTTAAGCTATTAAATCTCGAAGGTTGACTGCACTATCAAGGTGGATGAAACCATAATCAACAGTCAATACTTTCCGCCACAATACCTGTTTAGGTTTTCAGCTATTTTTAAGAGCTTGAAGGACCTCAGTAAGGTCAAAAATAGTATCCATCGAAACTGTCAGATTTGTTTTGATATCTTTGGGGATTTTCGAGTCTATATTTTACCAAACTTTCCGACTCGGAGTGCACTATTTGTGATCCCGCGTGCGACTACCTAGAAACAATTATAATTTTTATCCTTTTTATGGCACTTGCAGCCTCTGGCTCAAGTGCCATATACCGATCACAATTCCGTCTGTCGGTCTGTCGGTCTGTCGGTCGGTCCGAGTTTTTTTGTCCCACATATCCGAGTTAGGGTACTTCCAGATGTGCTAGGACAATGAAACTTGGCAGGCATATCAGGGACCCGACCAAACTAACCTGGAAATAATCAGTTTCCCGATCCGACCATAAGGGGGGGAGTGCGGGGCGCTGGAAACTTGCAAATTTAGGGCATTTTGTCACTTTTTTCTGAGTTAGGGTACTTCTAGATGAGCTAGGACAATGAAACTTGGCAGGAATATCAGGGACCCGACCAAACGAACCTGGAAATAATCAGTTTCCCGATCCGACCATATGCGGGGGAGTGGGGGCGCTCGAAACTTGAAAATTTAGGGCATTTTGTCACACTTTTTCGAGTTAGGGTACTTCCAGATGAGCTAGGATAATGAAACTTGGCAGGAATATCAGGGACCTGACCAAAGTAACCTGGAAATAATAAGTTTCCCGATCCGACCATATGCGGGGGAGTTGGGGCGCTGGAAACTTGAAAATTTAGGGCATTTTGTCACACTTTTTCGAGTGAGGGTACTTCCAGATGAGCTAGGACAATGAAACTTGGCAGGAATATCACGGACCCGACCAAACTAACCTGGAAATAATCAGTTTCCCGATCCGACCATATGGGGGGGAGTGCGGGGCGCTGGAAACTTGAAAATTTAGGGCATTTTGTCACACTTTTTCGAGTTAGGGTACTTCCAGTTGTGCTAGGACCATGAAACTTGGCAGGCATATCAGAGACCCGACCAAACAAAATTAGGAATAATCAGTTTTCTGATCCGACCATTTTGGGGGGGGGTGGAGGGCAGGGGAATCCGGGAAACTGAGAAGTGTGTAACTTTCGATCGGATGATCGGATTGTAATGAAACTTCATAACCGAAGAGAATATATATCTGTAATGTCCCGTTTAAAGTCTTGACCGGATTCGGTAGCCAGGGGGGAGTTGGGGGGGGGGAGACCGGAAATTTCAAGAAACGGTTAGAATGGAGGGATCGGAGTGAAACTTGCTGGGAAGAACAAGCATCTGCTCTAGATAAGTCCTTTAGACCATTGTACTGGATCCGGACACTTTTGGGGGGGGGGGGGGCCGGAATTCCGGTGATGGTGTTTTTTTGGATTTTCACGATGAAACTTGGCAGGCATATCAGGGACCCAATCAAACTGACTTCAAAATAAAAATATTGTTGATCAGATAATGGTGGGGGAGTGGAGGGAGGGGAATCCGCAGGGGAATCCGGGAAATTGAGAAGTGTGTAACTTTCGAACGGATGATCGGATTGTAATGAAACTTCATAACTGAACAGAATATATATCTGTAATGTCCCGTTTAAAGTCTTGACCGGATTCGGTAGCCAGGGGGGAGTTGGGGGGGGGGGGGAGACCGGAAATTTCAAGAAACGGTTAGAATGGAGGGATCGGAGTGAAACTTGCTGGGAAGAACAAGCATCTGCTCTAGATAAGTCCTTTAGGCCATTGTACTTGATCCGGACACTTATGGGGGGGGGGGGTCCCGGAATTCCGGTGATGGTGGTTTTGGGGACTTTCACGATGAAACTTGGCAGGCATATCAGGGACCCAATCAAACTGACTTCAAAATAAAAATTTTGTCGATCAGATAATGGTGGGGGGAGTGGAGGGAGGGGAATCCGAAATTTTCAGTCATGCGTAATTTTAGAATGGTTGATCGGATTCGAGTGAAATTTAAGAATTCAACAGAGGACATTTCTCCGATGATTTTTTTCATACCCGGACCAGATCCGGCAACTATTGGGGGGGGGGGGGGAAATACGTGCCCCGTTTAGAATGGAGGGATCGGGATGGAACTTTGTGGGAAGAACAAACAGATGCTCTAGGTAAGTCATTTGCTGAATCGGATTGGCTACGTGCACCGCGGGGGAGCTTGGTGGGGGGGGGGGTGGACCGGAAATCTCGAGAAACGGTTAGAATGATGGTATCGGAGTGAAACTTGCTGGGAAGAACAAACATCTGGTCCATATAAATCTTTTACATAATTTGACTGGATCCGGACACTTGAGGGGGGGGGGGAGGAGGGGTATCCCGGAATTCCGTTTTTGGGGGATTTTCACGACGAAACTTGGAAGGCATATCAGGGACCCGGTCAAACTGACTTGGAATAAAAAAAAATCCTCGATATGATAATCTTGGGGGGGGGGACTTGAGGGAGGGGAATCCGGAATATTGAGTCATGCGTAACTTTGGAACGGGTGATCGGATTCGAGTGAAATTTAATAATTAAACAGAGGACATTTTTCTCTTGTGACCTTTTTCATTTCCGGACCGAATCCGGCAATTATCGGGGGGAGGGCGGAAAATACTTGACCCGCTTAGACTGGTGTGATCTGGATCGAACTTCGTGGGAATGACAAACAGATGCTCTGGATTAATCATTTACAGAACAGGATTGGCTCCGGTTATTGTGGGTGGAGTTGGAGGAGGGGGAGGGGGGTCTGGGATTCCGGTGATCGCGCGTTAAGGTACTTCCAGATGTGCTAGGACGATGAAACTTCGCTGGAATATTGGAGACTCAACAACATCTGCTTAGAAATTGCTACTTCCCAAATCCGATTATTCCTTAAAGTACCAATCTTGACCGCAAAGTAAAAAAAATACTTTTAAGCAATATATGCATTTTCGTGATGCCCATCAGCCCATTAGCAGTTTTGCCTCAAGGGTTTTGCTTACAAATGAAGTTCCAGCTCCCTTATAGCGCGCATCTCAACCGCAAAGTCGAAACTTACTCTTGATCAATCAAATCATCTTGACACATGCAAGTGCCATATGAGCTTACAGCTCTTGTTTGTTTCGATTATTCGCTGATGTTCTTCTTTGGAGGCTTCTTTGTCTAAATTAACCCTTAATCGCGTTCAAAATCGTGAGACGACTCATGTTACAGTGAATATACCATGCCGATAAAGTATCGCCCCTTTGTTAATAATAATTATTTATTGAGGCCCGCTATACTAAAAATGAAAGAGCGGAGTAATAGAAAGAAAGAAAAATGAGTTACACACAGAAAACAAAACACCATATAAACTTCTAGATAGGTTAGGCAGATCGTATATGGCGATTCGTATGTGTTTTTGAAAGTCCGGGATCTAGCACGACACTCTATGGTTTCGCACTTAGCGGAAGCATCGATAATGTGGTACTTCTTTGACAGGGCTGAATTAGACTCCCATGGGGGGAGTCCGGGAAGGTATTTTGTCAGTTTGAAATATTTTGTCCGAATTTGCCTTTTCTCGGAAATACTTAGCAAATCCCTGAATGGAGAAATGCGCAGAAAGTGCGGTGTGACCAAAGCATTGAAGAGACGCCCTAGGATAAGTCTATTTACTGCGTTCTTTAGTGCTACAGCTTTACCGTAACCAGTACACATACCAATACACATACCTTTTGTTTCAGGATGTACTCATACTATATCGAAGTGAGTACCGACCAGCAAGAATGGACTAAGGTTATAAATCACACATCCGTCCATTGTCGCTCCTGGCAGTACCTGTACTTTCCAGAAAGGGTAATCCGATACATCAGAATCGTGGGAACAATGAACACAGTCAACAGAGTATTCCACGCTGTGGCCTTTGAGGCATGCTATTCGACCGCAATACCCAAGCTGGAAAACGGTGTGATAGGTAGGTTTTGAATTACGCTAGGATAGCTTATTTGACTGCGCGAAACGGATATAAGTAAGTAAGTAATTTATTTCTGACCCGCCAGTTGGAAGTAAAAGTAAAGTAAGTAAGTAAGGTTTATTAGACAAAATTTGCTAGCTGGAAAGCGGAGTATGTAAAAAAAATAAAAGAATTAAATAGAACGCTACAAATACAATATACAATTTTTCATTCATCGGCCAGAAAAGAATGTAGAGTGTCATGTGCTCGCTGGGCCCTGTTGTCCATCATTTTTATGGCACTTGCCTTCCGGCAAAGTGCCATATACCGATTACTTTTCCGTCGGTCGGTCGGTCAGTCGGTCAGTCCGGTGTTTGCGAGTTAGGGTACTTCCAGATGTACTAGGACGATGAACCTTGGCAGGCATATTAGGGACCCAGCCAAACTAACTAAGAAATAGTCACTTGCTCGATCCGACCATCGTGGGGGGAGGGAGGGGAGCCGGAATCCGGAATTTAGTGACATGCATAACTTTCGAACGGGTGATCGGTCTTATTGAAACCTGATATTTGAAAAGGCGTCATATCTTAGATGTCCCGTTTCAAGTCCGGACCGAATCCGATGAATGTGGGAGGGGAGTCGGAGGGGGAAACAGGAAATCATGTGACACGCTTAGAGTGGAGCAATCGGGATGAAACTTGGTGGGAGGAACAAGCACACGCCATAGGTACATCATTGACAGAACCTAATCGGATTCGTTCACAGTGGGGGAGTTGGAGAGGGGTTCCGGAATCCCGGTGAGACGGAGTTAAGTTACTTCCAGGTGGGCTAGGACAATGAAACTTGGCAGGCAAGTCGGGGATCAGACAAGGTTAACCTGGAACTAGTCAAAATTCCCGATCCGACAACCGTGAGGGGAGTGGAGGGAGGGGGAATCCGGAATCTTTAGGAATGTATAACATTGGACCGGTTGATCGGATCTTAACGAAACTTGATATTTGGAAAGACCTCGTGTCTCCGATGATCCATTTAAAGTCTGGAACGGATCTGATGAATCTGGGGGGGGGGGGGGGTCGGAGGGGGGAACCGGAAATCTTGCGACACGCTTAGAGTGGAGCGATTGGGATGAAATTTGGTGGGAAGGACAAGCACAAGAACTAGATACGTCAGTGATAGAACCGGATCGGATTTGGGCACTTTGGGGGAGTTAGAGGGGGGGGGGGAGTTCGGAATTCCGGCTATCGCGAGTTAAGGTATCTCCAGATGTGCTAGGACGATGAGACTTGGCTTGAACATTATAGACTTGACATGATTGGCTTAGAAATAGTCAGTTCTCCGACCCAACCATCGTGGGGGAGTGGAGGCAGGGGGAATTTGGAGTCTTGAGGTATGTATAACTTTTGAGTGAGTGGTCTGATCTTAACGAAAATTGATATTTGGAAAGACCTCGTGTCTCGGATGTCCCGTTTTAAGTCCAGACGAGATCCAATGAATGTGGGGGGGGGACGGAGATCTTGTGACACGCTTAGAGTGGAGCGATTGGGATGAAACGTGGTGGAAAGAACAAGGTGAACCGTGAATCAGTGAACCGGACCGGGTTTGGGCACTGTGAGGGGAGTTGGTTGGGGGGGGGGGGGCGGAATTTCGATGATCACGAATTAAGGTACTTCCAGATGTGCTAGATGATTTCTTTTTTAATTTTTACCACATTCCGTCTTTACCTAGACGGATTATAAATAAAACTTAATTTAATTTAGTTGAAAACTCAGCTGACGCATCAGTTTAGTGCAGTCAAGGTTGATTCGCAGTCAGCTTGAGCTAAAAAAATATTCGAACACTACCATGCTATGCCAGGAATTGTCGAATCGTTGTACATCATCGTATCTTCAAGCGTATCATCGTATCTTCAAGCATATCATCGTATCTTCTTTCTTTATTATAGTGTTAAGTAGGTTAAATTGTCAAGGGGGGATTGTCAAACCTCGGAGGGTGTTGTAGTTCCTAGTATTTTTTCCAATAAACCCCATATACATTCTAACCTAAATGCTTTATGGACGAGAGATTCAGTATCGTATGTTTTCGTTTTTTTTTGTGGATTATCCCGAATTCCTTTTCTTTTACCCAGTTGAGTTTTATGGCCCCGAAAAGGCGCCATACCTTGAATTCCACTATAGATATATAAGATTTAATTGCAAAAGCCAAAAGGCCGTGGCAACAAAAAAGAACAAAAAAATGACCTAGTAGCCTACCATAAGCATAATTTTGGTATTGAAAAGTGACTCTGAGAAATTTTGCCAACCTCCTCACATAATCAAACTGACGGCTAACAATCATACTACACGTCGATTTCTCATCTAACACCCTCACGCATTCTCTAATCTCCTAATATCCAGCGAATGGTCCTTCGTCTGAAATGCTACTTAGAGATCATAATGTTTGTCGGCTTGTACATCTATTACTCTAGTTTGGCCTTCCGCATAAACTAGGACGATGAAGCTTGGCCGACCTGTTATCCGGATCCGACCATCCGTAAGCGAGTAGAGGTAGAAGGAATCTGGGATCTTGTGACACGCGTAGGCTACGTCGCGAAGTTGATCCGGTTTTAGTGAAACTTGATGGAAGGTAGGACCAGATGCCTGAGATATACTCTGGCAACTTGATTTCCAGTATTAAAGGGTGATTTGATTCTCTTTAACAACGTTCAGAATATCCCAGCTGAAGTAGTAAAATATTTAAAATTCGCAGTAAATCTGAAAATTATAATCTACCCCAAAAGGAAGCTGAAACAGTTGGCTATTGGCTGAGATAAAGTTTTTTTTCTTTCCGTTTGACTATCTCACAAGCAAGAAACAAAACTAACGAAACCAAGGTAGTGAAAATTGGGAGAATTGTTCAAAGAATCATATCTCTACTGTAGGTCCTATTTAGTGTGCTGATTGGCACGGATAAAAATACGTCACTGTACTCCTCTTTCAGTTCCGAACTACAACGTCGCGTCTGTCAACCTATCTGCTACTGTGATAGAGGGAGTTAGCCGAACGCGGAATGCACTCATCAATGAGAGTTTCACAAACTATGACTGGGACAGTGGCTACACCTGCCACCAGATTGGAACAGGTGCTCTAGTCATCCACCTCGGTCAGCCATACTTTGCAGACTCCATGAGGCAAGTGGCTATTTCTTTCCAGTCTGCTCCGTCGAAAGAGTTAAACTAATAATTATAAGATAAGGTGCCTGACAAAAGGATTACGTTGATGCTACAAGCATGCATTTATGTCCTTGTAAAGTCTTAGACAATCCGAATTTTCAGCTTTGAAGGTTAATAGCTTATTAAATTAGACCCACAGGCCCCAACCACCCACCCGCATTTCTACAAGCTTTAGCTGCGTCGCGTTTGTTTCCGGTCCGTTCCTCATTACCACTCGTGTTTTGCCCAACTCCGTTCTTTTCATTTGAATTCGATATCTAACATATTAACCGACAGGTTTAAAGCTTGCTCTTCAGCGAAGTTGAGGAGTAGGATTCCATTCCGTAAACTGAATAAATACTACTTACTATAATAAATAAAATAGCGGCACATACAAAGCAGGGCGCGCCCCGACGCTTGCCCTTGAATGACAGTTGGCAGTAAAGATGTGTGAAAATAATTTTTATCGATGAAATAACACGCTATTTATCCGCTGTTATCCATTCTCTTTAGCTTCAGTGCAAAGATTCAGACGATTTGTATTTTATATGCGTTTCATCCCTTTAAGAAGAAAACAACGGGAAAAACTTCTTCAGATTATCTTTTCTCAGGAATGCCCAAGTGTATGGGCTGGAATTCTTGAGATTATTTATTATTACCAAGAGTGGTAAGTCAATTAAGACTTGTCACTCCAACGGTGTGCGACATACAGTATGGAATGGCGAGGCTCCCCCAATAAATCCCCAGTTTGATACCGAAATTTGTGTTCTTTCTCCTTTTTTTTGGCGCTCGCGGCATCTTTTCTGATGAGAAAAGGTTAATCTGTAAAGGACTCGGTCAATACCTCAAGGAGCTCATCGGGCAAAATCTTTACTAGAATAATATTGGCTTATAGTAAACAGTGTTTAAGACAAACCTTTCAGAGGCCTATAGCCTAGTTGTTGCGTGTGGCTATTGTTATTATTATCTTCCCTCCCTGCACTCGGTGACGTTGATATTTTTTGTGTAACCATTTGACATCACCTTCTCTTTAGGTTGCTGTTATGGGACTGCGATGACCGCCGTTATTCCTTCTACGTAGAAGTATCGAACAACCAGAGAGATTGGACGGTAGTTCATGATAAGACACGAGAAGGTTGTCGCTCCTGGCAGACCATGAGGTGAGTAATATCCGATTATCTCATCATCGATTTATTTGTTGAACGACATGCTATACTAGTAATGGCAGTCCACTTATAACTAACGGTACTAAAAATGTGTGATTAGGTATGATTAGGGATGTAAGTTTAAAAAAAAAAAAAAAAATCATGTGCGCCCGAGCTCTGCTGTCAGCATCGGATTTTTATGGCACTTGCCCTTCGGCCAAGTGCCATATAGCGATTGTAATTTCTGTCCGTCAGTCGGTCCCGGTTTTGCTAGTTCGGGCACTTCCAGATAAGCTAGGACGATGAAACTTAGCAGGCGTATCAGTGACCGGACCAGATGAAATTAGAAATAGTCGCCTCACCGATCTGACCATCTTGAGGGGAGTGGAGGGAGGGGGAATCCGGAAAAATTAGGAAGAATGAGTTATTTTTAGCTTACGAACAGGTGATCGGATCTTAATAAAACTTGATATATGGGAAGACCTCATGTCTCAGACACTTCGTTTTAAATCCAGACCGGATCCGATGACATCGGGGGGAGTTGGAGGGGGAAACCGGAAATCTTGGAAAACGCTTAGAGTGGAGAGATCCGGATAAAACTTGGTGGAAAGAACAAGCACAAGTCCTATTATAGATACATGACTGACATAACCGGAGCGGATCCGCTCACTTTGGCGGAGTTTGGGGGGGGGGGGGGGGCGAATTTCTAATGATCCCGCGAGTTCGGTGCTTCCTAATGTGCTAGGACGATGAAAATTGGCAGGCATGTCAGGGACCCGACCAGATTAAATAGGAAACAGTCACTTCCCCGATCCAACCATCTGTGGGGGAGTGGGAGAGGGGGAAGCCAAAAATTGAGGTATTTTTAACTTGTGAACGGGTGATCGGATCTTGATGAAAGTTGATATTTAGGATGACCTTGTGTCTCAAACGTCCCACTTTAAATCCGGACCGGATCCGATGACACTGGGAGGAGCTGGAGGAGGGAACCGGAAATCTTGAGAAACGCTTAGAGGGATGAAACTTGGTGGGCAGAACAAGCACAAGTCTAGATACGCCATTGGCATAACCGGACCGGATCCGGGCACTATGGGGGAGTTGGGGGGGGGGGTCCGGATTTCTAGCGATCCCGCTAGTTTGGCATACTTCCTGGTGTGCTGGGAAGATGAAACTTGGCAGGTATGTCAGGGATCCGAACAGATTGACTTGAGAATAGTCGTTTCCCCGATTCGGCCATCGTGGGGGGAGTGGATGGATGGGGATTCTGGAATCGAGTGACATGCATAACTTTTGAACGGGTGATCGGATTTGAATGAAACTTGTCAGGTGGAAAGAGCTATCGCCTCAGATGTCTAGTGTCGAGTCCGGGTCTTGTCTCCGATACCTGTGGGGGGATGGGGGGGGGGGGGCGGAAAACTTAAGAAACGCTTAAAGCAGAGGGATTGGGACGGAACTTAATGGAGAGATCAAGCATTAGGTCTAGATACGAAATTGACGGATCCAGATGGTTTCGGGGCTCTGTGGGGGGAGTTGGAGGGGGTTTCCTGGAATTCTGATAGTCGCGAGTTAGAATAGTTCCAGATGTACTAAGAAAACGAAACTTTGCAGGCATATTAATGACCCGACTTAATGACTAACGAACCTGACACAATATACCCCCGGAAAGTTCCGTTCCTAGATCCGAGCATTTTTGGGGGAGCGAGGGAAGGGAAATACGGAAATTGACTTCTCCAAATTGCGAACGAGTGGTCTGATTCGAGTGAAACTTAATGGGTGATAAGAATCGATGATCTAGACATGTAAAACATGCGTTCGAACCACAAGCGACCACGGTTGGGGGAATGGGGGCGGGGGGGGGGGGGGGGGACTTTTGACATGCACAAAAACCTAACGGATGGACTCAACGAGATGCAAGTTCGATAGTGCCGAGTTTATGCGGCCTAGATTTTTTATTTCGCGTCCGGGCCGGATTCGGCCAAGGTAGGGGGGGGGGGGTACTGTAAATTTGCAGATAGGCTGTGCTCCGATTTCAGTAAAACTTGATAGACGGGAAGAGGGAATTAAGAGATACGACGTTTATGTTTCCCAGTCCTCTTCGGCCTCAGTAGGGGGAGTTGGAAGGTGATTGCCGGAAACTTTGAGGCTCGCATAGGGGTCAAACGAGTCCATCAATTTTCTAAAAAAAAATCCAAAAATGCTCAGATTCCAGTGAAACTTGATAGATGGTATAAAAGAAGATGCTTTAGATGATCCATTTTTGAGTCCGAACCAGATTCTTCCACGGTAGGGGGAGATGGAGGGAGTACCGGATATTGTGTAGCACGTCTAGGGATCAAAAGAGTGGATTTATTGGGCTGAAACTTGGAAGTTTGAATAGTCATGCGCATTTGCCACAGATAATCCGAGACGATCCCGGAACTGCTCAGAATTGAGTGAAACTAAATATCCTATTTCTATTTCCGAACCGCATTTTTGGATGGCGGGTGTATTTTGTGATGTTCTCGTCCACTTTTTTGTACCGCCTACTCGTAACAAGTGCCATATGAGCTCGTAGGTCTTGTTTTTATAGAACATCTGTACGTTTACGAGTAAAAACAACGTTGAACCATGACAACTGGCAATTTGACTGATTTCCGTATTTGCCACCGTGCACATCTACTCATTCGAAACGGGCTTCTCATAATATAAAATATGTTAATGATCCAAGAGCGTGTTCCACCCTTCTAACAATAGTTACTATTAGCTACTATTTTCGTTCCAACCTCGTCAAAAGTTACTGCGCTGATCGTTCCAACCTTCTCAAACTATTTGCTTGCCATGCTCGGGAGCGTAGCAAGCGTGGCAACTACGAATCTCTGTAACGTGATTGGTCCGGTTAGCCGATGGCATGATATTTGACCGAAAAAAAGGTGTTCCAGCTTTGACGCCAAGAATTTGAAAGTCGTAACGTCATGCGTAGTAGCTACGGTAAGTAGGGTGAAACGTTCACCAAGTTTCACATAAAAGCGAGGGGGCCCGGAACTTTAATAAAGCCATCAGAAGCCTGGTTTCTGAAAGATGAGACTCGTTGAGAATCGAGAGGTGGGAGTCCGCATGTGAACATTACTGGAATCGACGGGAAACAGTATCTGCTGCTGGTTATCCTATGAATATACAGCTACGGTACATTGATCTTTTTACCAATAGAGTTAAAAAAATGGAAAAAATTACGGAGTCTAGTCGAGTCGAGAGGTGGGAGTGAACAGAAATTGTTCTTTAGTAATGTAAATAAACGTTGTCCTGAAATAAAATCTTTGTTTTGATGCTAAAATGGAAGCATCATACTTTGGTCCTATAATATTGGTGGAATCACGCTACCACTTTCATTCATATTCATTTAATTTAAAGTGACTTTCACTTATTTGATTTGATCTCACTTTTTTTTCACCAGTATTGTAATTTATTGGAATCGAGGGGAGACATCATCTGCTGCTGTATCCTTTGAATAGACAACTATTTCTCCATCGAGTTAAAAAAATGGAAAAAATTATGGATCAGAAGAATTATGACACAAATCAAAGAAAGTTTTTTTTTATGAAGTCTTGTTTTAGATTCGAAAAACGTTCATTTTGCTACGTTCGAATCGTCGGTACGCACAACACAGCCAACGACGTTTTCCACTGCGTTCATTTTGAGTGCCCATCGCAAGTCCTTGAACCCGAAACGGAACCAATAGACGACCAACTCCCTGCAGTCTCACAAGATCCCCTAGTAGAAGAGACGATACCAGAACCCCCCGACTTTGGGCTGCAGTAATGTCTGTATGAGTCGATCAAAGAGCCCATTTTCTTCGTTCTTCATTTTTGGGGCAGCTGACAGTAATTCAGCGAGACTTGTGATTGTTTTCGGCAGGCGGTAGAATGGGATTAGGCAAATGTCCAGAGATACAACCGAGAGGTATACTAGAGATCGGCCTATGTCTTTGGACGTTATCTAACTGATACTTCAAACGGATACTTCAGCTGAATTTTCGGCCCTTCTTGGCAAGGCTCCTTTTCAGGCTCAAGCCGCTCAAACTGGAAAATGAACTTGTGAAAAAAAAACAAAAAAAATAACAGGTTTTGTCTTTTCTCAAGTTCATTTTCCAGTTTGAGCGGCTTGATCCTGAAGAGAACCCTTGCCGAAAAGGGCTGAAACAAAATTCAGCTGACGGATCCGTTTTGCGCAGTCAAATATGATTCGCAGTCAGCTTGAGCTGAAGGAATATTTAAGAGTGAATCAGTAGTGTAGGTAAGACGGTTTCTTCAAGATTTCCTAAAAACATCCAAGTGGAAGTTTTAAGTTTTCCGGGTAGCCTGAAACAACACCGTCGGAAGCTAGATCGCCGTTTAAAGTAACATAGGCTGCTTATACTCGGTTTCTAAAGTTCGATCGAACGGGCATAGGTCAAGAGGTATCCTCGAACGGTACTGTAGCTCTTGACCGATTAAACATGAACCATTTACTGTACTGTATCCCATCGTCATATATCTCTATTAATCGTTAGTATTGTTACGTATTATTAGTCGCTTTTCTCGGAGTTCCTAGAACTGTTGTTTGTTTATCATTGTACCTTGATTTATACTCGTTAGTTCAAGCGAAGTAGAAGAGTTCATTGGAAGAATGTGTAACAATTGCAAGCTATTCACAGTAACCGAATAATTTATAACCAGTCGCCGTAAGCCGGAAAAAACATTATGTTGCGATATATTATGACAAACGAAAACTTGTACTGAAGTTGCAGCACGAGGCACTACTATAACCTGAGCCTCGTTTTTGTTGCAATAGTGATGCCGCATCGCGCTGCAGCAGAACTTTTTTGATTCTCCACTAGATGCGTTTTTGAATTCACTGCCTGCACGATTTCTTGGTTGAAGCAGCACCTTGCAGAGAAGCACGGACTTGGTCGGTAAGCAAGTCCGCGATTCTCGAGAAGCGCTGCCGTCTTCCTCGGAAGCACTGCAGTACAAAAACGAATGTGGAAAGAATCAGCCCGGAAGCGGCCGAGATGTGGACCTGCAGCGTGCAACAAAAACGAGGCTGTGTTGTACAGATTTCTTGTGCATGTGCCGCGAGAGAGTTCATTAAAGAAAAATTAAGCTTGAAAACTTGCGTATGGGAAGACCAAGCCAAAAATAAGTTTGAAAACTTGTAATAAGAAAATACCTTAGAAAGCACTGGCCTGTTCTATGCGGTGGCCACTGCAAACACTAAGAATTTTTCGTTAGTCACGAACTGTACCAAACCAGAATTGTACAGAAAAAAAAAATCCGTGCACAATCCAATCGAATTCATGATCTATTATTTCCAAAAAATCGACAAGCTAAAAGCTGAAAGTCTTACTATTAATACCAATAGGCCTACTTGTTCAACAGAAGTTTTTTCACTCATGTTTGAATCCACAAGACTGTACATAAATCTTCATATCTGGGCTCGAAATATTCCATGCACTAGTTCGCCGGTGCCTTAAGTTCGCATAAAGCCTGTAAAACATGCCAGCGCTTACTGCTTCAACAACCGGAAAATAATAACAACTTATAAAATTGTCGGATTTTTAGTTGAAACGTTACTCTGTACTGAAATGACTTTCCCTGAAATCACGACGTTCAAGGACTCCTCTACTCCGTGTCTGTATATCCCCAGTACTTGTCACGATGTTCGTTTTCAATCGTATGGTTGTTTACATATATTAAGATGTGCGTATAATGTACTTCGGTTTCGTGATCTCTGTGTGCGTATTTTCACCATCTCTCCAGTAGATTACACCTATTTATTCACTCACTTTAGATATCTTCTAGATCCGCTAAACGAATAAAAGCCGCGTTTTATTTGATTCTCACTTTTCGGGCTTGTCCTAAATGCCGTTTTATTTAGGCTTTGCCAAGTGAGAGACAATTGTCACACAAAAAATGCAGTTTACAGTTTTTACAGTTATCTTTGACAAGACCGTTGACAAGAACAAAAAGCTAGTCAGGAAACAGGACCTTCTTGTATTACAACAAAAGAAAATTGTCGCGGCTTGTCACGGCATTTGTGAGACAAGACCGGTGAATAAAACGGTAGTTTCGAGACAAGACCTTGACAAGACTCCGATTCTCTCAAATAAAACGCGGCTCAAGTCTAGCTTGGCGCCATCGACTAAGATTCGCAATCAGTATTGGCTTAAGGTGTATTTTATCTTGAAAGCTTAGGAGGGGAGAGAAATATGGAGCAATGTGAATATCGGAATTTGTTTCAACCCAGTCAGGAGTGTGCTGTGAGAATTGTAGTGGTAGCATGGTTAATTTTGAATGACCGCCTTAAATAATCTATAAAAGTAGCGTTGTGTTTTAACTTCTTCCAGTTTTGACAGATTGACTATTTCTGAGGTTGCGTATCGTACGAAAAATCTGTTGACCTTTTTCTGAGATCTGAGTAAATAAATAACTACATTCTGCGATTTCTTATTGCTAGAATGGTAGGAAGAGGTTTTCAAGTGTTTTCCAGCGGACACGTCTGAAGAGGGGCGGGGAGTGAGCTTGGCCACGCTTTCTCCCCATGAACTACGACACTCAAGTGCCTTGAGAATCCAAATTCTATCACTGCGCTTGTCAGATGCGAGCACAGCGGTCTTGGCCACCGGAAAAATCATCTTCAACCGAACACCACGAATTCTACTAGAAAGCGGAAGCCGTAGCTCCGCTTTCGAGTTAAACTGAGATAGACGTCCGCGATCGCCTGGACCGACCGACCATAGAGGATCATAGCACCAGTTGATCTTTTGCTTTCGCCGAGATTTGAACCGAACAAAATACGAGTAATAACGAAGACTTAGTGGTGTATGTAAGACTTAGTAATGTAGCGGTTTGTGAAAGTGAGGAAGGTGTGGGACAATATCGCACGTTGTAGGATACTCCCCAGCGATAGTGATATGCGTCGATCCACGAAGCATAACTCTCGGAGCCCGGATGAGTCTTGGACTCGACATAGACAGCTCTTAAAGTTTAACTGAAAAGCCAACTTATCTTTATACGTTTGATTTGAGAACACTGAATTATTTTGACTGTTTTTTACGTATCGTAGTCTAGTAGTGACGCTTGGAATCTCCGCTGGTTGCACGACAAATAACTTGACGGCGAGTCGCGGAAAATTTGAATGTCTGCAAAAGCGTGTGTTTCAATGGCTAACAAAGCTAAGATTTTGAAATGTTCGATTCCAGATAGCAGAATCACATCCGAAGATAGCCCTCTGTTCCGTGTTACCCCGAATAGGTTTTCTTTGTGGAAGGACACAGTCAACAGAGAATTTGGCTAGCATTCCACCAATTTGATTAGCAAGTTCGAATTTTCAACTGGCCATGTTCTTCCTTAATGGCGAATGCCAAGTTCTTCCTGGTCACTTTCACTTCCCATGTTACTTTCATCTTCCTGGCTTGAAGAATGTAAATCCGCCATGACTTGTTATTGCGGCAATTGGCTGCCGCTGTAGTTGCTAAACATTTCAAACATAGAGCTACGTCCGTATAGAGGTACAACAGTTACGAAAGATAAATTACGTCAGATAAAATTCAAGAATCGTGGATAACAAAGTAACGAAGTAGCGCGTTTTTGTCGGTTCTTCTAGCCTAATTAAGTAAAAACATGATGGGTAATCAGACTGTCGTATCTTAGCCCTATTCTGTTAACCTTTAATCAACACCTGGACAGGTCCTGTCGCACAGTTAAAGCACAACTCTTACTAGAACAACACCTGGCCAGTTCTGTAGCATAGAAAGCACAACTCCAAGGATGAATGGCTCGAAAATATCGGTTTTCGAAAATTCCGTTACTTGCCACGTGAAGTAAGCGATTTTCATGTTAATGCTTGTCCTCTAACCAGACTTCTCGCGTTCAGGCGCGGCGGGTGGAAGCAAAATATTTGAAAAATGAAAGCGCCATGGTTAAAAAATGGGGAAAACCAAGCAAAAGAAAAGAAGTCCAAAACAGAAGATAGACCTGGTGGGCTACTGTGTATTCCAAAATGAAAAGCACACTTTGAAGCATATTGTGTCCTTATGTGTGAAAGATTTGTCGGCGGACCTTGAAGCTTTCGGCGAAGTTTGCGTTGCGTGCCTGGCAAAACTCGGCAAAGCCAAAAAACTCGTAGGTACAAAACGAAACAATGAAAGGCGGGGATTTCACGAGCTTATTATTTCTTAAAGTTTAGCCGAAAAGGCTGAGAGAAGACAATCTAGTTACCCATCACTTATTCACTTAGAGAGGCTTGAAGACCCGATGAAAATGCGTTACTACGTTGCTCCGCTATTCACGAATAATCGATTTTCGTATAGTGGACTTTTCCTGTCGGATTTGTTGTAACTCTGAGCGATTGTACCTGTGTTTCATGTAGTGTTGGGCGATATCTGGATTTTTCGATATATCGATATTTTCACTTTGGTATTCGATATCGATATTTTGGTTTCGCAAAATTTCAGAGAAAAATTTAGTCAAATCCGCTCAAACTTCAAATACATAAAAACCAAATAACCATGAACATATTGCCAATTTTGGACTCATAAATGTAACTTATGTTGGATTATTTACAGTAATTATAATGCAAATAAATATCGCTTCGCTATCGATATTTACGTTTCGATATTCGATATCGATCCGATATATCGTTATCGATATCGAATATTCAACAATTTTCTTTCCATAACTGGTGCCTAAATTGTGTGTTACAAAGTTATACAGCCCGTTCCTTTTCCGAAATTACCCTCTTGACTTTGTCCAGAATTGCTCAAACGGGTCTTTGAAAGGGATAATTCAGGACACTTCTTTCCCTCACTATATATTGAATGAAAATTACACAAAGAAATCTGATAATCCCCTTCTTTTACTTTTGGTGGACCCTAGGCCTTCCATGGATTTTTGGCCCCTTTTCTTTAGTCAAACGCGTATAAACGCCAGCACATTAACACACACGATGCTTGGTCGAGCCACGCCATGGTCAAATCCCGATGAAAATTTTGTAGCCTGCGTAGTAGTAAGGTAGTAGTACGAAAACGTTGCATGTAATACTATGTAATAGCAAAGGATACTATCATTTAATGTGCCGCAGACTGGTCCAATCCTATGTAGTAGTATCCAGTAGCATCCTGTCTTGCCATAGCAACATCCAGTCTTGCTAATAGTACCATATAGTAGTATGCAGTAACACGGTAGCCTTGAAGTAGAAGCATGTAGTAGCATCGTTAGTACTGCATGCAACTTTTTCGTACTACTTCATAGTACTAGTTTGAGATAAATTTTTCACCGGGATGTGAGCAAAATTTCGGTAACGTGAACGGACGAGGGTGCAAGGTCACACCTGGATCGTAAGGAACGGGGCAAGGCAATACGGTTACCAACCGTAACATGATTTCCCAGCAATTTACACCGGTCGCTTGGCCTCTGGTTTCGTCTGGCCCCCCAGCACCGGCCTAAGGGTAAAGACGGCACTCATAATTCCCTACTCACTACAGTGAGACTACACCCGAAAAACGTGGAGGATTTTTTTACAAATAAAAAATCAAGTCAGAATCTGTAAACTCCTCTGGGAGAAGACCAAAAGCTTGTTACATACGTAAATTGGGATTTTAATTTTGTAAATGCACTGACAAACCTGTTTTACTTTCTTTTTTTTCTGAGTAAGGATGTCTTTTAAGGTGAATATTACTTTTTTTTTGCTGTAAATTCAGAGCAAACCTACTGTACGTCTACTTTTTTCTGGATAGCCACTTTTTTCGACGGCTTGAAAAAAGACACTCTACTCCTCAGCATTCAACGTTTTACCTGTGGCGGATTTTGCAGTATTTTCAGTTTAGAAGAATGGTGTCATTGTTTGACGATCAGGCTTGGAATTTGTGAGATTTGAAACACATTAAAGTTTAAGCAAGTGGAATTTAGATCAGACAGTCTATTTCACATCAAAGTTTAACCAAGTGGAATTTAGACCAGACAGTCTAGGTACACATCTTTTATTCACTTAAATAGGCTTGAAAACCCTGGCATCTGGCAGGAGGAGCCTGGGTACATGCCTAGGCACCAATCATGCTTGGCAAGGAAAGCTTACGAATACCCAGGTAGGCCTACATTTCTGCAGAACCTCGAACATTTTCCACAAAGTAAGTAGTCAAGGGCATTCTAGTCTGTCCATTTAATCAATTACAATGGTGGCTAAAGCACATTACCCAGTAGACTACAGACACTTTATTTAGACATTTTTTTCTATTTTTTTTGTATAGGAAGATCTACCCGACGAAAACGGAAAAGGGTAGTTAAGGGGTAATTTAACTTTGTGTGGTACAGGACTTCCGACTTTGAGACTGATTTACCCATGTGCGATGACTATTCTGAGCCTGTAAATGGTTGGAAACAGTTCGCTGGCTCTTTCTTAATTGTATAACTACAAATCTCTAGAAAAGTTTCGTCAGAAAAGGGAGCTTGAAGACTTTACACTTTTCGTATAAAAACGTTTCGCGCTTCCTATTGGTTGGATTTCAAAAAACGCGTCATAACTAATTAATCTTTGCTTACAAACTCTGAACCCTTCAAGCTCTCATTATAAAGAAAACTCTTTTGCAAAAGTTTCGTTATACCAACAAGAAGAAGCCATATTAACGTTTCCAGAAATTCACTGGCTTAGAATGAATACCAAAGGCCGATAATTAGTCTCAAAGTTGAAAGTCCTATACCTCCTACTGTTAAACTTTTTTGGTATGCTCGCGTGATGACGGTGTAGCAGTATCTGTCTTCGTCGCGTAGGGTGCAATCTCTTTATAGCCAAATACCAAAAGAACCACAGAGACGTTTCACCCTTGTAACAATAGTAACTATTAGTTACTAATTTCGTTCCAGCCTCGTAAAAAGTTACTAAAGGGTATTTCTGTTCGATAGAAAATTAAAATTGCACAAAAATTAATATTAAGAAATAAAAGAAAATTGAAAAAATAAAATTAAAGCTCAGAAATTAATAAAGAATTCAAGTAAAATTCTGATAGCCCTTATTTTAATTTTCCAATTTTAATTTTAATTTTTGGTTTGAGTGAGGAAAACTTAGTCAATAGACACTTGCTTATTTTGTGTACACCTCTAGGGTTTCGTTACGTGTCTACCTCTAAAGGAGTGTACATCTGCGGCAGTAGAGAAGAAGAGGTCCTTGCACCCCAGGGGTTTGCTACTTTTAAATCGGCGTACTTGAGTGGTATAGCGCGATTAGTTTCCAGAAGCGAGGTCGACCGGTTCCCCTCTCAAACTCCCCCCGAAGTCACCGGATCCGGTTTCGGGTTTTATGTGGATCGTCTGTGACACGAGGTCTTTCCAAATGCCAAGTTTCATTAAGATCTGATCACCCGTCCAAGGGTTAAAGATACCTCAAGATTCTGGATTCCCCCTCCCTCCAGTCCCCCATGATGATCGGATCATGCAAACGACTACTGTCAAGTCAGTTTATTCAAGTCCCTGATCTGCCAGCCCAGTTGCATGGTCCTAGTACATCAGGAAGAACCGAACTCACGGATAGTCAGAAATCCGGACCCCCCCCCCCCCCAACTCCCCCCATAGTGCCCGAATCCAGTCCGGTTATGTCAATGATATATAGGACATGTGCTTGCTTTTCCCACCAAGTTTCATCCTGATCCCTCAACTTTAAGCGTTTCCCAAGATTTCCGGTTCCCCTCTCCAACTCCCCCCGAAGTCACCGGATCCGGTCCAGATTTTATGTGGATCGTCTGAGACACGAGGTCTTTCCAAATACCAAGTTTCATTAAGATCCGATCACTCGTTCAACAGTTATAAATACCTCAAGATCCCTCCCTCCACTCCCCCCACGATGCTCGGATCTGGAAAGTGACAATTTCGAACTAAACCATTTGCGGTCCCTGACATGCCTGACAAGTTTCATCGTCCTAGCTTATGTGGAAGCGCCCGAACTAGCAAAACCCGGACCGACAGACCGACGGACGGGCAGAAATTGCTATCGCTATTTGGCACTTGGCCGAAGAGCTAAGTGCCATAAAAAGGAGGCCTTCACTTTCCAAATAAGGCTGAATATCTAAAAAGGTATGTATCATAAACGGATTGTCACGTATCCATAAATTCAAATACGAAACATTGTGACACAACCTACATTTACTCGGTTCAGTAATCCAGGGCATTCAAGGTTGGAGGGATTTTCCGACTCATCCTCATAACCATCGCCCTTAATTAAGCTCTTCACTCGCAAATTCTTGAAATACTTTACATATAAGAACTGGGGAACTCCGCTGATACCGTAACCGCAAAATTTAATTCTCAGCTTCTTAAAGCTCCGACGAAAACCGGGAAAATGAAAAGATATCCACTCCCTCTCTAATCAAAAATAAAATTTCCGTACTATTACCCCAATGAAAACATGTGAGTAATTCTTCCTATTCCTGCTCATGGTCAGATAAAAAACAGCTTGAAAAAAAGGCCACTACCATTTTTTTTTTTTTTTTTTTTTTTTAAGTAATATTTCCCTCCTTCACTCAATGACTCAAGTGTGGCACTTACTCTTTCCATTTTTACCTCAAAATTTTATTAGCTTTACTATTCTATTCAGAACTTAACATTTACCTTAATGTTTTCCACCGTTACTTTTTACAATAAAAAAAACTATTAAAACTCAAAATCAATGAAAAGCATTCAAAAAGATTATTGTAACATGAAAACGAGTCAAACACACAAAAACCGAACAAAAAACAAAACATAAGAGCACAACCCACGCCGAAAGGTGCCCTTCCGCCATTGGGGCACGTCTCTTGTGGTGGCAAAAACAACTACATCAAAAACAACAAGACCAAAGTTTTCGATGGGATCCCAAAAATTCAATATCTGATCCAGACACCTAGGTCTTGTCTTAGCCAGATCCAGTCATCACCAGAATCCTTGAACATTCTTACAATTAAAATTCAGAAACAGATTAAGGCCAAATAGCTAATCATCTGAGAAAACCAAGTTCAGATACGGATTCAGCATGTGTGTTTACCCGTATAAGTCATATCTGTTTTGACGAAAAGTTCCTGCCACTTCTGCCAATTTCCCGGTTTCGGCCGAACTCTAGAACTACTTGTCCGGCGAAAAAAGAAAGCTCAAAAACGAACTCAGGGTATCTTCTTTCCCCAATAATGAACATCTAATCAACTTCAAATAAAATTTAACTTATAACAAATTTTCCGACTCCAGCCGGATTCCGGTCGAACTATATGTCCGGGTAAAATATGATTGTCACACACGGATTCAGCGTCTCTTCTTACCCCTAAATCGGTTATCTAATCAGCTATAAATAAAACTTTAACTTCTAACAATTTCCGGGTAGAAAATTGTTTTCACATAAAAGTTCAGCGTGTCTTCTTGCCCTAAATCGGACATCTGATCAACTCCAAATAAAACTTTTAATTTCAACAAACTTTCCGGTTTGGGCCGGATTCCGGGCGAACTACTTGTCATTCGAGAAAATGGTTTTCACCGTCGTCTTCAGCATGTCTTCCTACCTCTAAATCGAACATCTAATCAACTTCAAATAAAACTTTTACTTTTAACAAACTTTCCGGTTTTGTTCAAACAATGTTTACAACGGGTACGTCAGCTACGATTCTTCATCAGCGATATTTTGGCCCTTTTTGGCAAGGGTCCTCGTCAGGCTGTCAATCCTCTGGTTCAACTTCGGGGAAGGAAACAAACCTGTAATCTTTTCCGGTTTTGGCCGGATTCCGGGCGAACTACTTGTCCGATTACAAAATGGTTTTCACCATCGTGTTCAGCATGTCTTCTTACCCCATAATCGACTATCACATTAGCTGTTTCAAAATATTTTGTTTGCCCCTTAATTTGAACCCCCTCCACCACCCCTAAATGTAGGGCTACAAAGCCCATTTACGAAATCGACTGGTCCGCCGACCCAACGAATCCTCACACCAAGTTTCATCAAAATATCTCATTCCCTTCGAGAGTTATCGTGCTTACAGACGGACGGACGGACGGACAGACGGACAACTTTTGCGATGTCATAGGCATCCCTCCACTTACGTTTTGGGATCCCAAAAACAAGACTCACAATAAAAAACAAACACACCAACCTCCTAACTTTAAAACTTTACACTAAATCAAAACTTATGTTTAGATTTCCCATAAACAAACAAACTGATCTCAATGTGCTCTATTATTACAAAAAACAAAACATGGTAACAGAACACCCTGAAATCATCCCACAAGTCTGAAATACCATTTCACTTTTCTAGAAACCCACAAAACACAACTTTGAATGCTTTTCGTTAAAAAACAAAACAAAAATCAAAATTTAAAACCAAATTATTACTATTTTCTCTTTAGAAATTATATCAACATATTTGTAAATATTTCCAAATATAATTGAATTAAAATTTGACTGTGCAAATTTAAATTCTCCAGCCACTCGCAATCAACCGATCCCGACCACTTCGTTCACTTTTATCAGCCCTTTCAACCACGCTTCAAACTGGCTAACTTTCACTCTCCCTCCTTTTCTTCGTCTTTTCCATACATACACATACGCGCACATAACCATGAAACACATAGCTCGTTCTTTAAGTTCTTTAATGCACAACTCTTACTAGAAACGATCTTTTCACTCTGAAACGGATCAGAAAAAGCGTTTCTCGAAAGTACCATTACTTTCCATCTTAATTTAGCGATTATCTTGTTGGAGCTTGTCGATTCTATCCAGCCTTCCTTCTCTCAGACGCGGCGGCTGGACGCAAAGCGTTTGAAAACTGAACGGGCCGTGGTTAAAAAGTAGGAAAACTAAGCAAATAAAATAAGTAAAAAACAGAAGATTCTCATATCCTTGTATGTGAAAGAGTTGTCAGCGGACGTTGAAGATTCCGGTAAACCTTGCGTTGCGTAACGGCTCGGATGAAAAAGCCCTAAAAATTCGTAGGCACAAAACGGAACAATGGAGAAAGGTGGGAATTTCGGAAGCTTCTAATCACATGAGGGAGCTAGATATATTATAAAAGGCAGAAAAAGCAAGAGGGGTCCTTTAAGACCATTGTCGGTCTGTCCAAACTTCAATGGAACTTAGTTCCGCCGCGCGTAGAATCAACAAAGGCGGGCCCACTCGTAGACCTCCAGTACCCACCCACGTGTAGCAATCCTGAAAAAATCCCACTCGTCGGCCCGTTCCTTTAATCCCACTTAGAAGAAATTTAATAATCCACATATAAAAGGTTATATGTAAACCTATAGTCTACTACTACACTTCAAACGAATGAGACTATACTAGAAAGAACCATATTTATGCAACATAATGCATAAATATGAATACATAAATATAAGTTTTACGGATGTAAAACTGACAATAAATTTGAAAAGTGTCACTCCTTGGGCTTAAGCACTCCTTTAAAATTCAGAACAAGAGCTGTAAGCTCATATGGCACTTGCATGGGTTAAGATGATCTGATTGATCAAAAGTAAGTTTCGACTTTGCGGTTGAGATGCGCACTCTAAGGGAGCTGGAACTTCATTTGTAAGCAAAACACCAATATTCCAGCGAAGTTTCATCGTCCTAGCACATCTGGAAGTACCTTAACGCGCGATCACCGGAATCCCAGACCCCCCCCCCCCCTCCTCCAACTCCACCCAAAATACCCGGAGCCAATCCGGTTCTGTAAATGATTCATCCAGAGCATCTGTTTGTAATTCCCACGAAGCTCGATCCAGATCACATCAGTCTAAGCGGGTCAAGTATTTTCCGCCCTCCCCCCAATAATTGCCGGATTCGGTCCGGAAATGAAAAAGATCACCAGAGAAAAATTTCCTCTGTTTAATTATTAAATTCCACTCGAATCCGATCACCCGTTCCAAAGTTACGCATGACTCAATATTCCGGATTCCCCTCCCTCAACTCCCCCCCCAAGATTATCATATCGAGGATTTTTTTTTATTCCAAGTCAGTTTGACCGGGTCCCTGATATGCCTTCCAAGTTTCGTCGTGAAAATCCCCCAAAAAACGGAATTCCGGGAAACCCCCTCCTCCCCCCCCCATCAAGTGTCCGGATCCAGTCAAATTTTGTAAAAGATTTACATGGATCAGATGTTTGTTCTTCCCAGCAAGTTTCACTCCGATACCATCATTCTAACCGTTTCTCGAGATTTCCGGTCCCCCCCCCCCTGCTCCCCCACGGTGCCCGTAGCCAATCCAATTCAGTAAATGACTTACCTAGAGCATCTGTTTGTTCTTCCCATAAAGTTCCATCCCGATCCCTCCATTCTAAACGGGTCAAGTATTCCCCCCCCCCCCCAATAGTTGCCGGATCCGGTCCGGATATGAAAAAGATCATCGGAGAAATGGAAATCACCCATTCCAAAATTACGCATGACTGAAAATTTCGGATTCCCCTCCCTCCACTCCCCCCACCATTATCAGATCGACAAATTTTTTATTTTGAAGTCAGTTTGATCGGGTCCCTGATATGCCTGCCAAGTTTCATCGTGAAAATCCCCAAAACCACCATCACCGGAATTCCGGGAAACCCCTCCCCCCCCCATAAGTGTCCGGATCCAGTAAAATGGTCTAAAGGACTTGTCTAGAGCAGATGCTTGTTCTTCCCAGCAAGTTTCACTCCGATCCCTCCATTCTAACCGTTTCTGAAAGTTCCGGTCTCCCCTCCCCCCCAACTCCCCCCTGGCTACCGAATCCGATCAAGACTTTAAACGGGACATTACAGATATGTATTCTATTCAGTTATGAAGTTTCATTACAATCCGATCACCCGTTCGAAAGTTACACACTTCTCAATTTCCCGGATTCCCCTGCCCTCCACTCCCCCCCAAAATGGTCGGATCAGAAAACTGATTATTTCTAAGTTTGTTTGGTCGGGTCTCTGATATGCATGCCAAGTTTCATGGTCCTAGCACAACTGGAAGTACCCTAACTCGAAAAAGTGTGACAAAATGCCCTAAATTTTCAAGTTTCCAGCGCCCCCACTCCCCCGCATATGGTCGGATCGGGAAACTGATTAATTCTAGGTTCGTTTGGTCGGGTCCCTGATATTCCTGCCAAGTTTCATTGTCCTATCTCATCTAGAAGTACCCTAACTCGGAAAAGTGTGACAAAATGCCCTAAATTTTTAAGTTTCCAGCGCCCCGCACTCCCCCGCATATGGTCGGATCGGGAAACTGATTATTTCCAGGTTAGTTTGGTCGGGTCCCTGATATGCCTGCCAAGTTTCATTGTCCTAGCACATCTGGAAGTACCCTAACTCGAAAAAGTGTGACAAAAAACTCGGACCGACCGACAGACGGAATTGTGATCGGTATATGGCACTTGAGCCAGAGGCTGCAAGTGCCATACAAACTTAAATATGGCCTCCTTCCCCACAATAAAAAAAAATCGAAATTACAATCTGGAACCATACTTATGAGGGGAGGAAAACGAACCGGTCCCCTGTCTCGTCCTCCCGCCATCCCCCTATCCAAATAACCAAATAAAACTGAAAAGACGATTCCACGAAGAACCCTACACTGCTACTGCTTTGGCAACGTTATCATCTGTAACCGTGTTTTTATTTTTTATTTTTTTCTGGGTGGCTGAGCTTGTGGCCGTAAACATTGACTTTGACCTTACTTACTGCACGACCGATCCAATTAATCTAACTACCCTTTTTCAGGCTCAAAGTATGGCAGATCTGATAATGCTAATACTTGCGCATAAACGGCCTTGGAACTTTTCTAACTATTTGTACCGGTGTCTTTTACCGGCGTTCACAAGTCTCTTAAACGATTGATTAAACGGGGCACTGGAGCCTGTCCAAAAACATAATAATCAAACAAAAAAACCTCCCATTCTGCCCGTTCTACCGTTGACGAAGCACCCATCATGGGATTCAAAATTTCCAACAGCTTTCCGAACATATTGGTTGCGGTTCTATTTTGTCAGTCAGCCACTTCATCGCAGCCCAAAGGCAAACTTCCATGGACGTCTCAAACTTTTTATTCTTAACTGTAATTGTGTTCGGAGGGGGCGGATCACTTTTCTTAACTGCCAGTAATACTGTCGAAAAATGTTCAGCGACAAAATTCGTTCAAATTTAGATCTATAAGCGAACTAAAACAAATAATTTTATAGGCAAGATTTCCTAGTATCACTGGGAGTGGGAATAAGTCGCCCTACATTCATCGTTAATCCAAAAACCTGTAAGCCATTCAATATTCTCCTCCTCAATGCTAACAATAGTATCCTGCAATGAAAACAGTCTTCGGTTGCCTCCTCATCAAGTATTCCTGCACAGACGCCATCTATAGATAATTCCAAATATTCTACCATTTAACATATTTTCGATCTCCCACATCTGCCATCTTCGAGAACGGTATATTGTGATTATTGTGAATTGTGACAGACAGAATACCTTCTGAAACGTATCCGCAGCCACAGCCTGGGAGGTTCCACAATGCAATGGCGAAATCACCCTCTTCTACACAAAACTTTTGTTATGTCTATGCCTATCTGACGTCGCAAAATTCCAGAAAAACAACCAGTGGAGCGTCCGTTCGCTGACAACCGAGGAGGTTAAACGTTGACCAATACCTACTATGTCTTCTGAAATTGCATGTCTCCGCCCTTTACAAAAATCTCTTCCAAGAGTTTATCATTAGAATGATTAGATACGACGCATGGACGTCGATCTGAATTTCATATTGATTAAATTAAATGCCAGAAAACAAAATACTGGACAACCATGATTCTTAAGTGTATTAACTGTGAACTAACTTATCTGGGATCTGATCAAGTACATAACCGTTAATAATCAATATAGCACATGGCGAGCTTAGGCGCACGTCAGTGCTCTTCCAGAGTGGAAGAGGAGCCGGGAGGGCTCAACACGATTCTTCTCATCTCAAACATAATAAAATTGTATGTGATCCCTAGAAACTGGAAATAAGAAAGTCAACGGGAAAAACTTCTTCACAACCCATTTACAACAACAAAACCATTTCAATCCAAAACTTGGCTATAACTTATCAATACTCCTTTTTCAACACTCCTTTCTCCTTTATGAAATTTTCCTTTTGCTCATAGGCCTACCTCTCTTCATATTAATTTTTTTTCTCTCTCTTTCTCTCTTTTTTCCTCTCTCTTTCGATTCTTTCTTTCTCTCTCTCTTTTCATCTCTCTTTCAATTCTTTCTGTCTCTCTTTCTTTTTTCATATATCTTTCCATTCCTTCTTGTTCTCTCAGTTCCTTTTTTCTCTCAGAATCGTCTTTTCTCATTTCTTTCATCATGGTTTTCACTATCATTCATTCATTATTTTTGTTTCATTTTCATATATTTTGTCTTTTATTTATAAATATGTCAACATTATTTACTGTTCATTCTTCTTACTCTTCACCCTATCTTTCTTTTTTGTATACTCACAAATTCTTTTCATTAAACTTTATAATACTAACTCTTCGTAAATTTATGCTACGTCTCTTACCTTCTACTTGGCAGCATCATGCCAGGTTGACGCCCTACCTATAAGAATAATGAGAAACAACTGGTTTGAGCTTGAGCTGGCTCTGCCTCCGAAAGCGCGCAGGATATGCAGGGTTGCCACGGTTGGGGATTTATCCCGGAATTCTGGTTTTTGGGATCCCAAAACGTCAGTGGAGGGATACCTACGACATCGCAAAAGTTGTCCGTCTGTCCGTCCGTCCGTCTGTGAGCAGGATAACTCTCGAAGGGAATGAGATATTTTGATGAAACATGGTTCGAGGATTCGTTGGGTCAAGTGTAGGTTAAGGTAAGGTTGTAGGTAAGTTCGTAGACGGGCTCTTTAGCCCTACATTTAGGGGTGGGGGTTCAAATTAAGGGGCAAATAAAATATTTTTAAACAGCTAATGTGATAGTCGATTATAGGATAAGAAAACATGCTGAACACGACGTTGAAAACCATTTTCTCGCCGGACAAGTTGTTCGTCCGGAATCCGACAAACACAGAAAAGTTTGTTAAAAGTAAAAGTTTTATTTGATGTTGATTAGATGTTCGATTTAGGGGTAAGAAGACATGTTGAACACTTATGTGAAAATCATTTTCTATCCGGAAAATTAGTTCGTCCGGAATCCGCCCAAAACCGGAAAATTTGTCAAAAGTAAAAGCTTTATTTGTAGTTGATTAGATATCCGATTTAGGGGTAAGAAGAATCATTTATTACCCGGGCACATAGTTCGCCCGCAATCCTGGAACCGGAAATTTGTTATAAGTTAAAATTTTATTTTAAGTTGATTAGATGTTCGATACTAGGGAAAGAAGATGTGCTGAATTCGTTTTGTAGCTTTCTTTTTTCGCCAGACAAGTAGTTCCAGAGTTCGGCCGAAACCGCAAAATTGGCAAAAGTAAGGTAAGAAGTTTTCGTCAAAATAGATATGACTTATAGGGGTAAACACACATACTGAATCCATATCTGAACTTGGTTTTCTAAGATGGTTAGCTATTTGGTCTCAATCTATTTCTGAATTTTACCTTAAATTGCATTGTCCAGCGACAAAGGTGGATGGTCCTCCTGCGGTTGTCGCTGGTTTGAGTGATGTCAGTCACACATGATGTTGGGACTGGCTTTTGGTTAGTGTCTGGCAGAGGATTCCGGGGCATCCCACTCGTATTTCCAGGGTTTGGCTTCCCACTCCTTGTCAAGCTTGGATTTGAATGAGTCCACTGTCTGTGCACTGACTGTGTCCTCTGACAGGGTGTTCCAATTTTGCACCGCTCTAGTTGGGAAGAAGTGGTTTCGGGTCCTGGTGTGAGCAAATAGCTTTGGAATCTTCTTACTATGTCCACGCAGAGTTTTTTTTTCAGCTTGATTTGTAGAGGTGTAGAGGTGAGGCAATACTTGATTTTGTATGAGTATGTACGTTTGTATAACATCACCTTTACGCAGGGGCGTCCTGATACCTCCCTGATAGGGGGGGGGGGGGTGCATCTTCAGAATTTTACCGGAATTTTTCGAATTTTTACCGGAATTTTTTCCAGGCTTTACAGGAAATGTCTCTGTAATGACCATCTCTGCAGAAACTCTAGAAAAGGCCTACTATTGTGTTCTCACTTCTATTATGTGTTTCAAATAACACAAAATATGCTCTTTAAAGTTTTACTGAAAAGGCAGCTTATTTTTCATCCTGATATTTAATACTGAAATATTGGGAACACATCTGAAGGATTTTGTAGTTTTCGTAATAACGTTCAGAGCGTGGGCTGCTTGCATGGAAAACCAAAATTCCTCCAGACGCGGAGATTTTGAATTGCCTGTCTTTCCAGGGCTGAAGATGCGACATCGGAGAAGTTAAGCCTATAGAAAAGTAGGAAAATGATTTAAATATTCCCTCAGCCCAAGCTGACTGCGAATCATATTTGATAGTGCAAAACGGATACATCAGCTCAATTTTATTAGAGCTATATCTCGGTCCTTCTTGGCAAGGGTCCTCTTAAGGCTCAAAGCCGCTTAAGTTGGAAAAACGAACTTGTGGGAAAACGAACTTGTTGGTTTTCCCACAGTCGAATATATTAAATAACTAGGTATCATTCGGATAGTATCAGTCGGATATATGAAATAACTAGGCTAGCATTCAAAACGCTTGCAGCGGGGCATTACCGTAGACGGGTGCACACAGACTGACTCGTCCATTGCTTTAATCTTGGCTTGAATGAACTTCTTATCCCTTTTAGTCTCGTTTCACCAACAGTCTACAACCCGAGCTCGTTGGTTTTCCTACAAATTCGTTTTCCAACTTGAGCGGCTTTGAGTCAGAAGAGGACCCTTGCCAAGAAGGGCCGAAATATGGCTCTTATAAAATTCAGCTGACGTATCCGTTTTGCACTATCAAATAAGAAAATTATTTTAGGATATGTCTTCCAATGAATCTCATATTTTTATTTCATTTTCCAGCAATGGCTTACATTTCTAGTCGGTGAATATTTCAAGCGTAGAGGGACACGCACATAGATGTATCACAAATCCGAAAGAGTAAGTTCATTCTATGAAATCGACTATCCCGGGATAACGGAGAAACGAAGTAACGTATTTTTATCGGGTTTTCAGGAATATTTAAGTGAATAAGTGATATGTTACTAGACGTATCGGACCTTACCCCTATTCGGTTAAACTTTAAGATTATCAGTTAAGACTAAAAAGTCCTCGACCTTCAACCCACCCTACACTGTTTTTCATCACGTTTTCCATTTGTTCACAACACGTCCAATTTCACATTCGTCAACTAGATCGGTTTCAAGCACGATTAGTAACAGATGCTGGTCAGCCAATGTTGAACGCAAAGTGGCCTTAACCAACACTCATCTTGCTAAAACGTCTTTCCCCTTTTGCTGAGGTAACAAGAATTGTCTTGGCCAGCTTGAAAGCTTTCCATACTCGTGAAGACATCTTTCAATTCACGAAAAACTTCGAATATTTTCTTTTTGTCTGTTTCGAGTCTCTCCTGGCGACTTTTGAGATCATGTCGGAACAAGGCTAACTCGTCTTTGAACTCTCCTCAGCTTATCACCGGTGAGGAGTCGAGAAAGCTGTCGAAACTGGAGTAGACGGTACCGTGAAACTATTCTTGGAACAGTATTTGTAGTTGGAAATGATGGATTTCAGTAAGTTGCCTAATTCTTGAAAGCTACAGAAACTTAGGAGATTACCGGACTCATCCTATGAATGTTCCGGTACGCTATCTTGTCTGTCTGAAAGAATCACTCTGGTAAGTTGAGGGCCGGGGTCATCCTGGTAAGCTGTGATTCTATACTTACCCGGTAAGCAACAAAATTCCGCTAGATTCCCTGAGCCAAATTCTGGTTGATTTCGTGGAGCAAAGTCCGGTAGATTCTATGATCCAGCCTCTAGTAAATTCCCCGAGACAAGTTCCGAAAAATTCCTTGAGAAAGACTTCGGTAGATTCCTTGGGAAAGACTTCGGTAGATTCCCTGAGCAAAGTTTCGGTAGATTTCCTGAGCAAAATTCCGGTAGATTCCCTGAGCAGAATTCCGGTAGGTTCTCTGCGCCAAATTTTGGTAGATTCCCTGAGCGAAATTCCGGTAGATTCCAAAATTCTAGTAGGTTCCGTGGGTCAAAATCCGGTAAATTCCCTCATCCAACCTCCAGTAAATTCCCTGAGACAAGTTCCGGTAGATTCCTTGAGCAAAATTTCGGTAGATGCCCTGGGCATAATTCCGGTAGGTTCCCTGAGCAAAATTCCGGTAGATTCTCTGAGCAAAGTTCCGGTAGATTCCCTGAGCAAAATTCCGATAGATTCCAAAATTCTAGTAGATTCCGTGGGCAAACTCGGGTTAGTCCCCTGATCCAGCCTCCAGTAAATTTCCTGAGACAAGTTCCGGTAGATTCGTTGAGCAAGATTTCGGTAGAGGCCCTGAGCTAAATTCCGGTAGGTTTCCTGAGAAACATTCCGGTAGATTCCGGAGCAAAATTCCGGTAGATTCTCGGAGCAAAATTGTGGTAGATTCCCTGAGCAAAATTCCGGTAGATTCCCTGAACAAAATTCCGGTAGATATCAAAATTCTAGTAGATTCCGTGGGGCAAAGTCCGGTAGATCCCCTGATCCAGCCTCCAGTTAATTCCCTGAGACGGAGGAAAATCCTGGTAGATTCCCTGAGCAACATTCCGGTAGATTCTCTGTGTGAAATTCCGATGGATTCCCTGAACAAAATTCCGGTAGATTTCAAAATTCTAGTAGATTCCGTGGGGCAAAGTCGGGTTAATCCCCTGATCCAGCCTCCAGTAAATTCCCTGAGACAAGTTCCGGTAGATTCCTTGAGCAAAATTCCGGTAGGTTCCCTGAGAAACATTCCGGTAGATTCCCGGAGCAAAATTACGGTAGATTCCCGGAGCAAAATTCCGGTAGATTCTCTGGGAAAAATTCCGGTAGATTCTCTGAGTAAAATTCCGGTAGATTCCAAAATTCTAGTAGATTCTGTCGGGCAAAGTCCGCTAGATCCCCTGATCCAGTCTGTAGTAAATTCCCTGAGAGAAGTTCCGGTAGATTCCTTGAGAAAGATTTCGGTAGAAGCTCTGAGCAAAATTCCGGTAGGTTCCCCGAGCAAAATTCCGGTAGATTCTCAGAAAATTCCGGTAGATTCTCTGAGAAAAATTCCGGTAGATTCCCTGAGCAAAATACATGGTAGATTCTCTGTGCGAAATTCCGGCAGATTCCCTAAACAAAATTCCGGTAGATTTCAAAATTCCAGTAGATTCCGTGGGGCAAACTCCGGTAGATCCCCTGATCCAGCCTCCAGTTAATTCCCTGAGACGGAGGAAAATTCCGGTAGATTCCCTGAAAAAAAATTCCGGTAGATTCTATGAGCAAAATTCAGGTAGATTCCCTGAGCAAAATTCCGGTAGATTTCGGTAGATGCCCTGAGCAAAAATCATCAAGTTCAGGTGAATTTGACAAATTCTAACTGGCGCGGCTTCGACCCCCCCCCCCTTGGGACGCTCCTGCCTCTACGTCTTCTGTACGCCAAGCTTGGTAGTTTCAGTTGTTGCAAGTGTTCTCTGTATGGGACATCCTTCATGCCTGAGACTAGTTTGGTAGCTGTCCTCTGGACTTTCTCTAGCACTTCAAAGTCTTTCTTGAAATATGGGCTGGCAACTGACATTCCGACTTCTAGCTTTGGTCTCACAAGGCCTTTATATAGCTTGATACTAAAAATGTTCAAGGAGTCTGGCGCAGACAAAACCCAATTGTCTGGATCAAATACTGAATTTTTGGGATCCCATCGAAACCTTTGGTCTGTTTATTTTTGTGATGTGGATTCGATAGGGATGCGGGGATTTCCGGGATTTTGCTCCAGGATTCCGTAATTTCCCTGTTGATTTCGGGATTTTTGTCCGGTGATAATGTGCCGATAAAAAGTAATAAATTCTAGTATTATCTTTTGAAATTTAAAAAAATAACCAATTTGAGTAACACATCGAAATGTTTATCTTGACATTTTGTCGACATTCGGCACAATAAAGGCAATACCTCCAAGACTTTTTATCTACTTTTTTGGATCCCAAAACGTTAGTGGCGGTAAACCTTTGACTTCGTAGGGTTTGCTTTGTTGTTGGCACGATAACTCTGGAAGGAGTTAAGCTTTTGTTCAACTTTGGTATAGGGATTCTTTGGGTCAAACTACAGGTAAAGTTCAAGATAGGTCCCGTAGCCCCGTATTTAGGGATGGAGGTTCAAACTAAGGGGCAAATATTTTTTTTAAATGCTAATGAAATAGTCGATTTAGGGGTAAGGAAGGAGTCTCTTACTCGGATGTGCTGGACTCGCAACAGATCTGCCTGCCTACGCATAGTTAGAATCACTATTCATTTATACAGACTTAAAACCCAACGGAAATAAGTTAGTCCATCGCTCTGCTATTCCCCCCAAAAAAGATTTTTTTATTTGTGGGAAAAGAAATCTTCAAACCTGTGGTAGCTCTGAGTAATTTCAAATATTTAGGTTCAACAACAGCACCAAATTCCCTGCTTTCAACAAACGAACTCGTAAGGCTGCTAGATCTGATGTTCGCGATTTCGAAGAAGGAAAAATGACGTCTTCGACGGAAATTTTTACGCGGTGGTAATCCGATGGAATTTAGGTCAACACATCAGTGCAAGGAGCCAGGCAAGGAGAGAAACTCCGCCCTGAATCTTTACATGCTTTATTTGTAGGATAGCATGGATCAAATTGATTGAGGAAACTGATTAGATTAGATTAGATTATTTTATTGCTAAATTACATAGTAACCAATCATGATAGGTAACCGCCCATGAGAAGACATAAATGGACTGGCACTGGACGGTTACCACTGACTACTTCAACTTAACTTAAACAATAACTTGATTTCATGTCAACATCAATTAATCAATTTTTTTTCCCATAAATCACACAAAAGAAAAAAAAAAGAAGAAGGAAGAAAAGTTAAAAAATAAAGGTAATAAAAAAGAAATAATAACTTATACCTTTATTCTCTGAATCGTGACTCCTCACCCCTCCAACAAAAATTTCTTTACTCTTTTTTTAAACAACTGTTGGTCTTCAGCCGCCTTAACACTATCTGGGAGTGAATACACGAAATACACGATACACGAAATAATACACATAACATACGAAACGTGTTGAATTAAGTTATACTATTGGTTTTGGTCTCCTCGAGCCAATAGTTCGACTATATTCCGGCATTTTTGTCTGCAATTCGTAGACGGCTCAACATTCAGGGGTGGGGGAAGAATGTATAAAGTTCGGAAAAGGGAACTCATCCTCCCCTCCTTAGTCTACAGGCGGAAACGAGGGGACATGATCCAGGCACACAAACTCCTCTCGAGCAATCAAGAAAATGAGCTCCTGCAGATTGACCCCTCCCACATAACACGAGGACACCCAAAACGTATCCGCAAACTTCACGCAAGGACTGGAGCAAGATGCAACTTCTTCTCAAACCGGATCGTGAACCTCTGGAACAACCTCAAGGAGGACACTGTTGCTGCTGAATCGACAGAAGCATTCAAACGCCGTTTGGATGCTGAGTGGAGAGACAAACCGTGGAGATTTGACTGGGATGCACCAAAATCTTCCACTGGACTGTAACCAACCACAGATGCAACAGTCATCACAAGGAGTGATTCAACAGGATCGAAAATCTTTTATTCACTCCAAGCTGTGATTTAAGGTAATTTAAGGTAAGAGGAAACTCCGACCACATGTGTTGAAATGTGTGTTTGAAACATGTGTTTGAAATGTTGAAACATGTGTTGAAAATGAAAATAAGAAGGCAAGAGGACAGGCTAAATCAAGAAATGCTATCAGCTTTTGTGTCGGTCGGGTAGTCGGGAGGAATCCCAGGGTTGGTCACCAAGAACCAGGGTGTACGAGTTACTTCAGGATACTTTGGGTTACTCAGGGTTACTTTGGGTTACTTTTGGTTCCATTGGATTACTTTGGGTTACATTGCAATGGGTTACATTAGGTTACATTGGGTTACTTTGAGATACTTTTGGGTTACTTTCCAGGGTGTACGAAGTTACTTTTGGTGACCAACCCTGGGAGGAATCGGGATAATGCAGGAAATATCAAAACCGTGAAATTCTCAAACTGAAGTTATCACCGGTAATAAATTAAAATAAACAAGAGCTGTAAGCTCATATGGCACTTGCATCTGTCAAGATGATTTGATTGATCAAAAGTAAGTTTCGACTTTGCGGTTGAGATGCGCGCTATAAGGGAGCTGGAACTTCATTTGTAAGCAAAACCCTTGAGGCAAAACTGCTAATGGGCTGATGGGCATCACGAAAATGCATATATTGCTTAAAAGTATTTTTTTTACTTTGCGGTCAAGATTGGTACTTTAAGGAATAATCGGATTTGGGAAGTAGCAATTTCTAAGCAAATGTTGTTCGTCTCCAATATTCCAGCGAAGTTTCATCGTCCTAGCACATCTGGAAGTACCTTAACGCGCGATCACCGGAATCCCAGACCCCCCTCCCCCTCCTCCAACTCCACCCACAATAACTGGAGCCAATCCGGTTCTGTAAATGATTAATCCAGAGCATCTGTTTGTCATTCCCACGAAGTTCGATCCAGATCACACCAGTCTAAGCGGGTCAAGTATTTTCCGCCCTCCCCCCGATAATTGCCGGATTCGGTCCGGAAATGAAAAAGGTCACAAGAGAAAAATGTCCTCTGTTTAATTATTAAATTTCACTCGAATCCGATCACCCGTTCCAAAGTTACGAATGACTCAATATTCCGGATTCCCCTCCCTCAGCTCCCCCCCCCCAAGATTATCATATCGAGGATTTTTTTTTTTATTCCAAGTCAGTTTGACCGGGTCCCTGATATGCCTTCCAAGTTTCGTCGTGAAAATCCCCCAAAAAACGGAATTCCGGGATACCCCTCCTCCCCCCCCCCTCAAGTGTCCGGATCCAGTCAAATTATGTAAAAGATTTACATGGACCAGATGTTTGTTCTTCCCAGCAAGTTTCACTCCGATACCATCATTCTAACCGTTTCTCGAGATTTCCGGCCCACCCCCCCCCCACCCCACCCAGCTCCCCCGCGGTGCACGAAGCCAATCCGATTCAGCAAATGACTTACCTAGAGCATCTGTTTGTTCTTCCCACAAAGTTCCATCCCGATCCCTCCATTCTAAACGGGGCACGTATTTTCAGCCCCCCCCCCCCCAATAGTTGCCGGATCCGGTCCGGATATGAAAAAAATCATCGGAGAAATGTCCTCTGTTGAATTCTTAAATTTCACTCGAATCCGATCACCCATTCCAAAATTACACATGACTGAAAATTTCGGATTCCCCTCCCTCCACTCCCCCCACCATATCTGATCGACAAAATTTTTATTTTGAAGTCAGTTTGATTGGGTCCCTGATATGCCTGCCAAGTTTCATCGTGAAAATCCCCAAAACCACCATCACCGGAATTCCGGGACCCCCCCCCCCATAAGTGTCCGGATCAAGTACAATGGTCTAAAGGACTTATCTAGAGCAGATGCTTGTTCTTCCCAGCAAGTTTCACTCCGATCCCTCCATTCTAACCGTTTCTTGAAATTTCCGGTCTCCCCCCCCCCAACTCCCACCTGGCTACCGAATCCGGTCAAGACTTTAAACGGGACATTACAGATATATATTCTGTTCAGTTATGAAGTTTCATTACAATCCGATCATCCGTTCGAAAGTTACACACTTCTCAATTTCCCGGATTCCCCTGCGGATTCCCCTCCCTCCACTCCCCCACCATTATCTGATCGACAATATTTTTATTTTGAAGTCAGTTTGATTGGGTCCCTGATATGCCTGCCAAGTTTCATCGTGAAAATCCAAAAAACCACCATCACCGGAATTCCGGGACCCCCCCCCCCATAAGTGTCCGGATCCAGTACAATGGTCTAAAGGACTTAAATAGAGCAGATGCTTGTTCTTCCCAGCAAGTTTCACTCCGATCCCTCCATTCTAACCGTTTCTTGAAATTTCCGGTCTCCCCCCCCAACTCCCCCCTGGCTACCGAATCCGGTCAAGCCTTTAAACGGGACATTACAGATATATATTCTCTTCAGTTATGAAGTTTCATTACAATCCGATCATCCGTTCGAAACTTACACACTTCTCAGTTTCACGGATTCCCCTGCCCTCCACCCCCCCCCCCCAAAATGGTCGGATCAGAAAATGATTATTCCTAATTTTGTTTGGTCGGGTCTCTGATATGCCTGCCAAGTTTCATGGTCCTAGCACAACTGGAAGTACCCTAACTCGAAAAAGTGTGACAAAATGCCCTAAATTTTCAAGTTTCTAGCGCCCCCACTTCCCCGCACATGGTCGGATCGGGAAACTGATTATTTCCAGGTTAGTTTGGTCGGGTCCCTGATATTCCTGCCAAGTTTCATTGTCCTAGCTCATCTGGAAGTACCCTCACTCGAAAAAGTGTGACAAAATGCCCTAAATTTTCGAGTTTCCAGCGCCCCAACTCCCCCGCATATGGTCGGATCGGGAAACTTATTATTTCCAGGTTACTTTGGTCAGGTCCCTGATATTCCTGCCAAGTTTCATTGTCCTAGCTCATCTGGAAGTACCCTAACTCGAAAAAGTGTGACAAAATGCCCTAAATTTTCAAGTTTCGAGCGCCCCCACTCCCCCGCATATGGTCGGATCGGGAAACTGATTATTTCCAGGTTCGTTTGGTCGGGTCCCTGATATTCCTGCCAAGTTTCATTGTCCTAGCTCATCTAGAAGTACCCTAACTCAGAAAAAAGTGACAAAATGCCCTAAATTTGCAAGTTTCCAGCGCCCCGCACTCCCCCCCCCCCATATGGTCGGATCGGGAAACTGATTATTTCCAGGTTAGTTTGGTCAGGTCCCTGATATGCCTGCCAAGTTTCATTGTCCTAGCACATCTGGAAGTACCCTAACTCGGATGTGTGGGACAAAAAAAGTCGGACCGACCGACAGACGGAATTGTGATCGGTATATGGCACTTGAGCCAGAGGCTGCAAGTGCCATGACAAACAGAGTGAAGATTGTTTCTTGAGGATCGGTGACGTTCAACATATTAGAAACGAACGACATTTATCGAATAATTGCCTACTATGCATGTCAGTAAAACATTTGCTTCAACACGATACGCTGATAGTCTTTGCCCCGGATGGTAAGGTTAACCGGATCCTGATGAAAACCAGGAAATGTACGAACGAACAAGGTGCGTGATAAAGCTACACTGTTCACGCGAGATAGAAAATTGACTCCCAGACATAAGCGATTCCGGACATTACAAATAAGAGTTAGAAGCACGTATGGCACTTGCATAAGACCCGGGTCCGCAAATGGGCTAATCTAGAACATGTCGACGCTGTCGGACCGTAAGGTAGGCACTAGCGATTTTTTTCTGAAAATGATTTAGCCTACTGACTCAGTTCGTATCTAGGGCCCAAGCTCCAAATGCTGAAAAACAAATCTAGATCTGTGGGACTATCCGTTACCAAGATACAAGGAATGAGGGGTTACCTACTTCCCGGCACCTATTGTACACTCTTTCCCGGCCAAACCAGCGTTGCTGGCACCGCTGACGGTCATGAATTAAGACATTTCCGATTCTACACTAAAACTGAGAGTGGACAACCCCTCCACAAGGATACCAAAAATACTAAGCACCAGGCTACAAATGTAATTTACAAACGTTTGTTTCGTCTCCTGAATAATTTGAAAAATGCCGCTAGTACCTTATGGCCTGATAGCGTCAATGTGCTCTTGCCACCTATCAAGTTCTACACAAATCGGGAGGTATGTGTATACCACATGGTTCTAAGTTCCTCTTCCTCCCCCACCCTTACGGATTGTTGGATCCTGAAAATGACGATATCCGTTAGATTACTTGGCGTCCCCGTAGGCCCGTAGACCAGTCAAGTTTTATCTTCCTAGTACGCCACTTGGCAGAGATTTGCAGATTTTAGGACCATTTTACGACCCCTGATCAATCGCCGTCTTTTGAGGTATGAACCGTCAAGAACCCCACTTGGGAAGTAGTGATGGAGCACAAGTATCCAGAAACTCACGAGGGGTTACCCCCTCTCCTCACCTGCAGTACACTGTTTCCAGGCACCGGCTGTCACCAACCAAAACCAGCGGTGCCGGCCATACATTCGTCGGTATCTCTCAAACGCTTCTAAACATGCTGATTTATATGTTCTAACACGCGGCAACCAGTGCCGGCTCGTCTAAGCTGGTGCTGGCACCGGGCACTTGCTGTACACTAAAGTCGAGAGTGGGCAACCCTTCGGAAACTCAGAAACTTACAACGCCGTACTCCTTTTGGTTACCCATTGGCAATGGCTGGTCGCTGCCAAGAGTGATAAGAATCCTAGGAGACTAAATCTATGACCCTGCTAAAGCTAGGGTCTAGCCGACAGTTCCTAGCATGTGCTCATTCCCAGTCATCATATTCAATTCAATTCAATTCAGTTCATTTATTTGTATCCGCCAAAGCTGGTGAGTAAAGAAAATATAATAAAATTCACACAATCGGTCTACAGACTAATAACTAGACCATGTACTTTCATAAAAACTTTACTTCATTTAAAAAAAAAACAAAAAAAAAACAATTAGCCTACGCTATCCTCAATGAAGTCTACCTAAACTTTAACCAAAACACAATCAACGCAACGCATCGGTCAAAGTGTGCTTTATGGAATAAATTTTTGAAAAAAATGTTTCCCGTTTCTTTTTCAAAATATCATTGGGGTTTTTTAAACCATAATTTTCCATCATAAAAGAACTGGATTGGTATTTCGAAAACCGGCTTAAAAATGGCATAAATGGTTGTGAAATTACGTTTTTTCTAAATCTTGCCGGGACCACATGTATCTTGTCGCTAAAGAGTGGGATCCCAGTACGGTAATTCTAGAGCTTATGACAGATTCCCCTGCCAAATGCAGATCTGATTCGTCAACGCGTTCGGCACGTCTGGATCCAAGAATATTTTTGGGAATTCCTTCCAAAGAATGGTAGACCTCGCGGTAGACGCATAGGGGGCAGCCTTGATTTCTTCTGACTGTTACGTCTATAGGCATTAAGGTGCGTGTATCTCGGCGTGTATAGTTGTCAGGCCAGGTTTTTAATCGTATACCCGTTTCACGGTCAAGACCACGAGTGACGACACTGATTCCGGTCTTATATGACGTCATAGCCACACCGTGTGTGAAAATGATCCTCTTTTGTCGTGACTCATGATGCCGAGTCAGAAGTAATAAGACTAACGGTGTCGATGGGATCCCAAAAATCTAATATTTGATCCAGACAATTGGGCCTTGTGTTCGCCAGACCCAGTCTTCGCCAGGCTAATCATTAGAGAAAACCAAGTTCAGATTTACCTATAAGCCATATCTATTTTGACGATACTGACCGAAACTTCCTGCTTTACTTCTGCCAAAGTCCCGGTTTCGACCGAACTCCGAGCGAACTACTAGTCCAGCAAAAATAGAAAATTCAGAAACAAATCCAGCGTATCTCCTTATCACTATACAGAACATCTAATGAACTTTAAAGGACCCCTCTTGCTTATTCTACCATTTATAGTGTACCTAGCTCCCCTATGGAGTTACAAGCTTCTAAAATCCCCACCTTTCTCCATTGTTTCGTTTTGTGCCTACGAATTTTAGCGCTTTTTCAGCCATGCCGAGTTTTGCCCGTCACACAAAGCGAAGTTTGCCGGAGTCTTCAATATCCGCTGACGACTCTTTCAAACATACGGATACGAGAATCTTCTGTTTTTTACTTCTTTTTAACCACGGCGAGTTCAGTTTTCAAACCTTTTGCTCCCACCCGCTGCGTCGGAGAGCAGGAAGGCTGGATAGTGTCGACAAGCGCTGACAAGAAAATCGCTAATTTCAGGTGGAAAGTAATGGTATTTCTGGAAAACTTTTTTTCTGTTCCCTTTCATAGGCAAAAGATCATTTCTAGTAAGAGTTGTGCTTTAAATAAAACTTTGACTTAAAAAAAAAATCCGATTGCAACCGGATTCCGGAATAATTCTATGTCCGGGTAAAAAATGATTGTCGTATATAGACTCTGCGTCTATTCTTACCCCTAAAGTTGTCATCTAATCAACTTCAGATGAAACTTTTACTTTTAACCAACTTTCCGGTTTTTGCCGGATTCCGGACGAAGTACTTGTCCGTGAGAAAATGGTTCTCACCATCGTGTTCAGCATCTCTTCTAACCCCTAAACAAAACATTTAATCAACTTCAAATGAAACTTTTATTTTTAGCAAACTTTCCGGTTTTAGCTGGCTTAAGGACGAACTAGTTGTCCGGCGAGAAAATGGTTTTCATCATCGTGCTCAGCATGTCTTCTTACCTCATAGTTGACAATCACATTAGCTGTTTACAAATATTTTGTTTGTCCCTTAATTTGAACCCCCACTCCTAAATATAGGTCTACAGAGCCCATCTACGAACTTGACCTTACCCTTGACCCAAACAATCCTCACACCAAGTTTCATCAAAATATCTCATTCCCTTCGAGAGTTATCGTGCTTACAGACGGACGGACGGACGGGCAGACGGACGGACGGACAACTTTTGCGATGTCGTAGGTATCCCTCTACTTACGTTTTGGGATTCCAAAAAAATTAACCGCCATCAAAACAATATAGCCGTCGGGTATTTCGTTTTGCAGATACGAATTCTCGAGCGAACAAGTAGTTGGATCTGATTGTCGAATGGGAACGCATTCAGAAAATATGATTCCGCGGTCTCTCCCAGTGTTAGCGGTTTTCGCTCATCAAATTTAGCTTCGGTATTTTTTGGCCTTAGCCTACTGTAAACCAAATTTGGTGGTGTTAAACGGGTTATTCAGCTGAAATTCTTATGTGGCGACTTTTCGGCCTTTCTTAGCAAGGATTCTCTTCGTCTGAAACTGAACAAGAACAGCCTTCAGCAGTCAGCACAGAACAATCTTGGATATCCCGCCACCCGATTTCGTCGGATACCAATGCCCCCGCCCGACCTTCTTTATTTTTCCCGCTGAAACTGATTGGATCAAGAAAGTCGAAGCATACCCAGTTGCGGTTGGATCCTACCTAAGCCTTTGATCTTGTTTCTTTATTAATAACTTGTTGCTTGCCCGTACGAATATTAAAATTCACGACTGACAGCTTTCGGTTTCGTAGTCGGCAGGTTAACCGTATCAACTGAGGACGTTGACAGTAACCTTTAAACGAAAGTAAGAGCTCATTTAGCAGAAGAGATTATGGAAATAAAGAACTAGATTTCAGTAATCTAGGCACGTCCGACTAGACGGAAATAAGTGCGTAATTTTTCCTACGACAAAAAGTATTGCACCAAGACTAGAAAGTATAACTCAAGCGGTACCGTCCATTTATCGGGTTTTCCAGACGAACATTTTGTTTTGTTTTGTTTTGTTCGAGGGAACGGTGGCCCAAAAGTGTCTATGCTTTAGTCAAATTTCAGTCAACGAGACCGGCTCCGACTCGGCTTCTTAGGTTGCGTTCCAGAAACTTAACAATTGTTAACAATCGTCAACTATATTTAGGGGCGGAGCTAACTGCAGCTTTAACGATTGTTAACTTTTCCCAACGATGCTCCCCAACCATCGTTACAAAATAGTTAACAATCGTTAAGATGTGGAACGGAAATCGTAGGTGGGCTGGGCTTAAATTTCGAAATCACAAACCTAGAACGCAATAAGTTAACAATTTATTAACAATCGTTAAGTTCTGGAACGCAACCGTAACCTTCTCCATCCCAACCCGTTTTCCCGCGTGTAATTTGATGTACCCATTTGTGTGATTCCGGTTCATAACGTGAAGCCCTTAAAAATCGCTGACAGACACATCATATGGCACTTGCAAGGGTAGTTTGCTAAAGGCCCATAATTACCGAAAACTTATCTATACTTGTAGTATTCATCATTCCTGTGATGACAGCTTTATCTTTCTAGCTTGGGCCGAAAGTAAGTAAGTAATTTATTTATAACCCGCCATTTCGAAAAAAGTGGAGTAAATGACAGAAAACAAATAAATAAATAAAGACACGGAAAAAGACACAAATTTTCAATCTTCGGCCAGGAAGCGGTGGAGAAGGTCGTGCGCTGGTTGGGCTCTGTTGTCAATGCTTTTTTTTATAGCGACGAGGAAACATCCAAAAGGGTAACACTTGCATCTTGAAGTTTGAGCTTTTCCGTCAATGTATGGTTAGGACATAATTTCGACAAGTGGAGGAGGTGCTTTGCATATTTAAAATAACATGATCTCATCTTTTTAGTCACCTTCTTTCGCAGAAGATGGGTGATACAAGAACGGAATAGTATAGAAGTGCTGTACAAATTTCCGCTGAAATAAAACTCAGCTGACCTATGCGTTTAACACACTCAACTATTTCCGATACCCCTCCCCCCCCCACAAATCCTCCCGCAACTTCCGGACCTAAAATGATGCATCCGGGACATAAGCTCTTCTCAAGGATCGGGCTTTCGTTCGGCATTCATTTTTGTGGCAGTTGCAGCCTTCGGCTCAAGTGCCATATACCTATTTTCCGTAGGTCCGGTGGTAACGAGTTAATCTTTTAACACAATAAGGGCGTGGATATCGAGAAAGATATTCAGGGACAGGACTCTCTGATGTGCAATCTGACCTTGACAGCGCGAACCTTAGCTGATGTGCATCGTACCTACCTTGCAAGTGCCAGCTGAGCTTACAGCTCTTGTTTTTTCCTCAAAGCTCTTATGCACGCGTTGCAACAAAAGATCAACGACCAGTATTTTTTCATACATTTCAGGTTTTTTTTGTTCATGTTCATTTATTTACATATTACTAAATTTGGCATTATGCTTTTAGATTGTCGCCATTTATATCCGCCAAGCCGGCGAGTAGACAAAATATAATAATAATTAGCTAGTAGGTCTACATCTGAACAACAGTCTTATGAGACTTTCACAAAGCCTATTTAAAAAGATTACACTAATTGAAAAGAAGATACACATTAACATCAGGCTAAAACTTCGACCGAAATAGAACCAATAAATCAACGCAACGAATCGGAAAATTAAACGAGGGAGAATCGGGATGTCCTACGTAGCCTAGGGCTCAGACGCACTCTTCTCTTTATCTTTCGATAAAATAAATGTATACTTCTCTCAGTTATACAAAAAGTCTCCTTTGTCAACAAGATGGTAAGTTGATAGTAATGGCTACCCGACGTGGTGATGCTGATGGCGATCCCTACCCCCCGTTTGATCAGCATCATCTAGGTAACAAACTAGGTCACAATGACGATAAAAGACATACGACATCTGCCGGTAATAACCTGAACTTATTGCCTAGATGCCATATGTGTTTACGCTTTGGTTGGGAATGACAAGAAAACTGGATGGGGCCCTCTAAGCCACAACACCAGCTTAAAATCTTCCCGAATTTAAATAAATGTAACTTTAATGCGCGATAAATTTTAAAGTTAAAACAGGTTTAAGGTCATCAAACATTACATAATACCAGAATTCAATTTACCTTCTCACGATATTTTTATGCACCCTTTTCAGAATAATTCACTGAGAAACTACTGTCATTTAAGAATTCCATACATAGCAGCAGCATCCTTCAGGCTCGACTTCAAAACTATCTGAATTTTCTTTGTGTGTTAATATGTTGACTGATTTTTTCTTCACGTCGTACTTTTTTGTGTACTGCATTCTCAAGATGACAAATAGAGTTAAACGGAATAATCCTGGAAGCTAGCCAGTAACAATCCGGCATCACGCAATCAGCACCTTCGAAAAATAATAACATATGCGTAATGATGCCCGGGTTACGTTTCTTACAACTCGCGACGATTTTACCCGTAAGAGAAAGCATCCGGCGTTGGGTAGATTCATTTCCTCTAGAAGAATCCGGGAACCTTGTCCTACGAAGGTCAGGTCGCGTGACGCAGGCTCTGCCACGAATTGGCTTTTATATAGCTAAACTCCTGTGTTTTGGGGCAGTTCAACTGAGACAGTGGTGGAAAGAGATCTTAGAAAAGGATACAAGTCAATACTGTAAGTTGAAGTTCTGGCATATGAAACTGATTAGCGATGTTTTTATTTCCCGGAGATCCATGTTTCAGTTACAGGACTAAAAAGATACGAATTTAAAAAAAAATCTTACTATAGTATAAATTTCCCAACATTTACATGTCTGACTTGCATGGCGGAACCAGCAAGTTCCAGTCGAGTGTTTTAGTTCAAGTTCAGTCTTGTATATAGTCGGTCGATTTGTATGTATGTATGTAAGTTGTAATGTAAGACTAAAGGGCCACGGTACATAATTCAACATTAAAACCAATAAATAAAATAATTTTTTTTTTATTTATTTATGACCAGCTTTTTCGTCACTTTGGAGTATACAAAACAAAGTAAAAGGCAGAAACGAAAACACTAAAGGGAAAAAATAACAAAACATGTAAAAGTTCTTTAAGATTACTTCACCTTGAAGAAAAAAAAATTCCATCTGAACGAACACTGCAAGATTCTTTAGAATTGCAAAAGACTTAAAAAGACAAAAGACTGCTTAACAGCTCTGTAAAAGAAGACAACTTAATCTATTAATACATACAAAAACAAAACAAAACTGTAAGAAGTGTGTGGATCTTAGGAAACGTTTTTTTTTAATTACGTTACGATAGGAAGAGGTACACTGCCACCTCCTCACTCCGTCGCACTACCTACACAATTTTCTTGCGGTATATTATAGCCCCCTAACGTCACTAATACGATCTTGATCCTTGCCGTGTTTGGCTATGTTTGAGATGGGTCATGATTTCCCTTCTCGCTGATTCGTCAGAAAGTCGGCAAATTTTGCCGTGTTTATGTTCGAAGCCAAGGGGCCTGGAGATACGCTTAAAACTGTCGAAACCGTCTGTAACTTTTTAAAGCAAAGCTGAATTTTTAGCAACAATATACAGTGCAAGGTGTCCGTTAAGAATGGTTCTGGGTTAATATAATAGACCAGGTGGAGATGAGTCAGTGTAAAAAAGTACCTAATGGCCTGTCTCAATAGTTATACGCTAAATGTTACGATGGGGTGTATCGGAAAGAAGCTCCCATCCTTCTATATATTATAAGAAGGCTAGTCAGGATCAAAAGAGCTCCTTGTACCTACAGTTGAGCGCACAATCATTCTTCAAATTAGCTCACCTACTAGTCATTACACTGTGATTATTTATGGTAATTATACCTACAATTACTGTTTTTTTTAGATCTGAAGGAATATCTATTTTTAAAATCTTTAAACTAGATATGTTTCTACCCTAAACCAAAGAATTGTTTTAGAAAATATAGAAGGAAGAGAATTGTTAGGGAAACTAAGACTACAAAAGGCATTTGTAGCCTATGTAAGCAAGTTTTTCTTTTTATATATTTTTTAATTTTTTCAGAGAAATGAGGTTACTACCCATTATATTCATCGGGGTTCTAATCCTGGCCCTTACTTCTGCCGTACCCGTCGAAGAAGAAGCACAAGGATGGTTCAGCCGATGGTCCCCACTAATTCGAAAAGTCCTAGGCGCCACTGAAAGAGATGACGAAATGACCTTACCCGGACTTGCTATTAGGAGAGTACGAGACCTGCTAGGTAAGATTCAAAGAACAAGATTTCCGAAATTTACCGTAGCTCGCAAAACTCTTCTCCCTCGCCTGCGTTGTCGGCCCCCGAAAAAAAAATAGTCGGTAAAATCACGTCGCGAGCCGCGATTTTTCTAACGGCGTTACAATTCTCGAAATCTCAATCTAGGTCAGTAGGTGAAAAAACGCACCCGACTCTTCTCCCTCGCCTGCCGTGTCGGCCCTTCCGTAAAAAGAAAAAAAAATAGTCAGTAAAATCGCGTTGCGCGCCGCGATTTTTCTGACGGCGCTACAATTCCCGAAATCCAAATCTAGGTCAGTATTTATCTATAATTATGTATAACTGATTATTGGTGAAAAAACATTCGATATGCAAGACCAGCCAGTCGGTACACCCCCCCCCCCCAAATATTAACGTCTCTGATTGCCCCTTCTGAGTCATTTCATGTCGCGGAAAACCCGAGGTTTTCAAATTCGCTTTTCGGTGGAAAAAACGCCCATTTTTACTAGCACGCGCCCTTGACATTGGCTTTGAATTTTAGTTTTACTTTCGCAGTGCAATGACTCAGAGTTGATAACCCGGTTTTGAGTTTGGTTCTGAGTCGGGATTCCTGTTTCTTTGTTGTATCTGTCCTATTGACCTTAAGATCCGGACAAAGGATTTCGAGCCGCTAGCAGGGGCAACGAGAGGAGAGGGTCTGAAAGTGATGATAAGCCACACACAACGGAAGCATGCTGAGATCAAATGGTCGTAGGAAGAAAGGCTAGCTGCGTAATGTCACCCAACCCAACTCCACAGCCGCCCCCAGGAACACCAGCGAGAAGGGCGGAGTCGTATAAACCTGGGTTCTAAAGGGGGGGGGGGGGGGCGTAAACCACTAGTAGCGGCGGCATGTTGGGTTCAGGTGGTCCTAGTAATAAACGATAGACCCCGACCCCGACCCTCACGGAGAGTCCAGCGTAACTTACGTAACTTAATATTAACCTTCAAATCGCTTGTTGAATGGCGGAGAGTAGGGAGACCTCTATCTCCCTACTCTGAATTGTCTAGATCTATGTAATCCCCTCTGAACCATCCCCTCTGACTGAACTCCAGGAAAGTAACAAAAAAGGCGTGCGAGCAGGGAAATGAGTTAGGTCAGTATTTGTCCTGAAATTCAGACATGCTCACCACAACAAATCTGCGAGAATGGTCGGAGAACTGAGATGAACCGACCTAAGATGTCAGTGGTCCAATGCAGTGGCAAGATTCAGTGACAGCAGACCGCAAGCAGAACCGAGTGTTAACCATCTCTACTTTGCAGTTCAATACGGTCCCGCCTCTGGAACCGGCAGGACATCTCGCGTCCTTAAGGACAACTCGAGCTACACCGTCGTCGCGTTCCTCGATGACCTCGAGTCAACTTGGGAAGGTTATGTCGACCACGTTAACTCAACTTCAGGGCGCAGTGGGAGAACTTTATTTGGAGGATTCAAAGGTTTCGATTACAAATGGCTGATTCACCACAACAAGTTCAACAACAAGGTCCAGTCCAAAGTGAACTCGCTCCTCAGCGGACCAGAATCCGAATCTCTAGCCGTTGGAGGTGGGATTGCCGCTGGTGTGATGGGTGCAGTTGGTCTCGGTCTACTCCTGTCAAATCTTAAGGTGGTCAAACGTAAGTCGAACCTTTGTCTTTCTAGAGAATAAATAACACGAGAAGCTATTCATTTTGTGTGTTATCACGGCTCTTTAAATCTCGACTGAGCCCGGCAGTGGTACTAGCGCGTTTCTTACAGCCTCCGCAATAAACACCCGATCACTTCTTAGTAGACTTCGGTAAATCTGGGCATGGCTTTGTAAGTTTCACCCGATACCTCCGACATCTTCATCTTCGGATACCTTCATTTGGTTGTCAATAAAGACGAAAACACAATTCGTGTCATTTATGTTTTATCACCCTTGTTTCCAGCCCCTCCCCCCCCCCCCCCAACTTTCCTTCGTCCATTTAAACTACTTTAATGAAGATTTTCTGACGGATCATCTGCAGTATTTTCTCCCATGCATAAGCTGGCGCCACCTACCGTTTACCCGTAGCGGCCGACTTTGATATAAAGACCCGTAGATGTAGTTCATGGTGATGGAGGAAACGGCAACTGTTGCAGACACATGAAAGTGACTGACTAAAATTAATGCCTAGATTTTCAGCATCATCCTTAGTTCCTCACTGAAAAGTTGCGATTCTCCAACTTTCCAGACACGAATAATAGAAGTGCAGAAAATCCCGCCAGAAAATCCTCATCATCTGGCCGCACCTAAACTGGAAACATGTGTTTTTTAAGTGATTCCATCAGTTAACTATTTTGCAACTTATTAGAAGTAGGGGTGATATTGACTAATGCATCCCTCAGATTTGGGGATACCGTCGTTCAGCAATCGTGGTCTCTCGCCATCACGCCAAGATTAAAGCGAAAAAATCCCTGTACAATCATCCCTAACAAGCCTGAGTGATTAAACTCGTCAGTGATTCAATGAGTAAAACAAAAGCTGATCAGTTCGGCTGGAGTCAACGGGTGCAATGGCTTGTAAGGCTAGGAAAATAATTCAAATATTCATCCTTTCCGGAGACTTTTCCCGGCCGCTTACGTAAAGACATCTACTTGCAGGTATTGACACCGAGGGCCGCTCTGGTCGCTATCTCGACAACTGGGAAGTCACTAATGAAATTGACGACACTGTCCCAGTTATGACTTCTCTAAAGTCGGCCTGGTCTCGCTTTGACGAAGTCAACAAAGGCCGAACTGTTGGGGAAAAGTTCGACACCGTTTACTACAAGATAAAGGAGTTCTTTGGACAGCATAAGCTTTTCAACCGTTTGGATTCTCTCTACAGAAGCCCAGCTGTTAACCCAGCATCAGTTTATGGTGGCGTTGGAGCTGGACTTATCGGGGCACTTGGTCTGAGCTTCTTGTTAGCTGGAGTCAAGGATACCCACAAAGCCCGGAGCAGAGGAAGAGCTCTAGATATCGACAGCACCGACAATGTTACTGAAGTTGTAAGTTGGTTTTCTTCGTCAAAGGCAACGGTAGCCGACCTCCAAAGTTAGCTTCATCTAACTATCTTTTCCCTTTAATGTGCGATTCACTCACAGCTCAAAACTAGGGATCGTCGAATTCGAGAATGACATATGATTCATAAACAAGTTCTTTCGGTAATGAACAAATTGCTCTTCTTAAAATCGCTACCGTTATCGCACTTGCAACGAATTCGTTCCTGCGTGTACGCTAATGTTGCGTTGTATTACACTGTGTTACTTTCTTCTTGGATGACATGTTTAAGGTCACCGATAATAGTCCAATCAGGACGAATTTGAGTGCAGTTTTCGGTGAATATATAATTTATACACGTATAGAAACGGTTCTTTAGCTACAGTAGCAAAGTCCTTGTTGACTGCTAACTACCAGGCAGAAGGTGCGTCAGATCTATCGAGAGTTTTTCCTTCCCCTGTTATCCCTCCGCAAGTTTAAAAAAAGCTGCATGGATAGTGACGCAGTATCCATAAAATGTTATTTTCCTTACAGCCCGACTACGTGCTTAATGGCATCGACGGCATCTGGTCCACTTTCGTCGCCGAGCTGAACGCTACTGCAGCTAAGGTGAACGAAACTGAACAATCCGTCAATGCAACACAAGGACGCCGCGCACGGCTTTTTGAGAACGAAAGCGATGACAGGTCATTCAATAAGATAAAGATGCCCGTAGCCCTCACCAACTGGATCCAGAAGAACGCACTGAACACTAAGGTAAATGTTCACCTATAGGCAACGTTTGTTCGTTTGTTCTTTGGACATCCTCAGAAGATCTTCGATCGAATCTAGTATGCAGATAAATATTTCTATAAATTTTCAGAGCCATGTTTCGCCGGTCGTCTTTTCCTGTTGTCCCTCGATGTTTCTTATGGATTATTTATCGTGTAATGCATATTTTGACGGCATGTCCTCCACTTTCTTTTTTGTAGAGTTGGTAAGCTTTCTTGTAGGTCTTCTGCAGGACTACTTATTCCTCTTGCTGATGCGATTCTTAGGAAACAATTTCTTCGGAAGCAAGATAATCATCCTCCCTTAATCTTTCAGATCACTGACAAGCTTGGCGTCCTCTACAAAGCCAAGTCACCGCTAGCACTCGCTGGAGGAGCAACTGCTGCCGCCGTGGGTATTTCCGGGATTGGACTCCTGATTGCAGCTCTTGCCAAGGCTGACAAATATTACGGTAAGCTTCTGTATGTTACCAGATTCAAGGTGACTCGTTTCAAACCACCCCATTCAAGCCTCGCAGGGACGTAATGTCTAGCATCCCTCTCCCGAGAATGTTATGCGTAGTCGGGGGCAAACCATCCGACACATCCCGTGCTTGTCCTTAGGTCTTAGGACTTGGAATCCATTTTACAGCTGGGGTACCTGTGGCTCTTCTTACAGAACCACACCGCTGGTTTCGTCAAACCCAGGACCCATGACTGTATTTATTGAAATTCGAACGCCTTAACCACTCGGCTATCGAATAGTCAGTAGATACGAGCTTCAGTCAATTATAAACTTCCTTCCGGTCAAGTATCAATTAGTTTTTCCATTTCAGGATCAGACTACGCCGAAGAGTACGACAACCAGTACGACCCTACCCTGTATGCACAGCAAGATGTGCCGCAACAAGCCTCGTTCTCCCAGCAGCCCTCTTATGTTATACAGCCAGCTGGCGCAAAGCAGTCCTTCGCCCAGCCTCAGCAGCAGCAGGGGTTCTTTCAGCAACAGAATTTCGCTCAGCAACAGCAGCAGTCACAGGGTTTCTTCCCAAACCAGCAGCTTCCCCTTCAAAGTCAAAACACATTTGAGAAACAGGATCGACAGCCAGTGAAGAAGCACGTCCAGACTACAACCACCCCGGCACCGATTACTGACCAGGTAAAGAAAAATATACTCTTTTGTGTAGGAGGTTCGCAATTTTACACGTCAAGTTCGGTTCATGACACCCTTTCAACCTGCGAGATTTCTCTACAATTGATTTCAGACGCTCAGCTAAGTAACTGAACAATCACTTATGCCTCAAAGTCTGCGATAGACACCATGGGTTCACTTTAGTTACTGCGAGTTGCTATTTGTATGTATTTAAAGGTCTCAAAAAGCCGTGGCATACATAAACTTGTATCTCCTTACAGAGAATGAGACCGATGTCTGAGTCCTGCCCGTAAATGAACTGCTAGATAAGAAAGACTTGCCACTGAACAGCAGAGTTAGCCATGTAAGCCAAGTAACGCCTACTCCTAACGTAAAACGACACATGAGTTTGACCTGATTTCGTCCTCTCTTTCAGCAACTTGATCTTCTTCGTAATGCCATCGTCAAGATTCAAGAGGGTGTCTGCAGCCAGGCCTTCCTTTGCCAGACACTTGCCGGTGATCAGCCTCAGCTAGCTCAGCTTGCCTACCTCGCAGCGTAAGTAGCCTACTGCTACCTAATACCTATTTTGCTAACCTTTCATTCTACCAAACAGGTAGTAGTGCCCTTGGCTTACAGACACTTTTGGATGTACATTTTTGTACTGGCGCGGCTCACCGCGAGGCCTTAGTTCCCATTTAATGTCAGTTTTCCTGGTCTAGTTTGCTAGTATACCTTTCTGGTCCACGTCAAAAGCCAGCCGACAGGAGCCTTCAGTCTTTCCCTCTGCCTAAACCTCTGAGAAGAGCCTCTCTGACTGGTCCAACTGTCGATGGAAAGGGTGCAAGACATGATCTCCTTTTTCAGAGATTTGACACTACTAATTCTTCGCAGGTCCTATGACGATCAGCTTGGGGCCTTCCGTCCCTCCGTTCGCGCCATGTTGGACAACGCCAAACGCCGTGACTGCACTGCCTATAAATGCTAATATGTTGGACACTTGGGTCACACGATAAGCCACCCAGTTAGCCCAGCAATACCTGCGAATTAAATTATAGTATTTATTTTCTTTTGTAGCCGCGATGCGGAAGTTGCGTATTACAAATCTATTTTTTTACTGGTGGTTTAGTGAGACAACATCTTCCGGTACAAGCCTCCGACAGTTCTCCTTTAGGTCTGCATAAAATTGGCGACGCTACAGAACAAGGGATTCTAATCAAAGTGAGACGAAGCATGTTCGTTCGCACCACTCCCTATACAGATCTTCAAATCGTGACCCCATAGGGTTTTTTCACAGCAATTACCTTTCCTTTCCACCCCCGTCATGGCGTGTACATGTCAACGAACAGGCAGAAAATAGTATCTTCTTGGACAAATCTCAACAAGAAGAGAATACCTCAGCTTCCCCGGGAAAATCCTGGCAGGAATTCCAGTTCACGACGGCCAGATTCAATCACCGCCAGACTGGCTAACGTACAATAAGGGATCCCACGTCCGGCTGGGAAACCATCAAGTTAACACTTCGGGAGGTGCATTCTAAAAAAATATCTCTGGATCGCTTGTAGCGAGCTTATCTTCAAATTTCGTATAGTTGCCTCTTATTGGTACGAAATGTGACATTTTCCGTTTATCCTCTCGAAGTCCGCGTCCGATTCTCGGTTACATATTCGTCCTTACAATCTAGGAGCGGTATTAGTGGTTAAAACTCTTAGACGTATGAAAACGTTCGCGACGAGCTTCGTCGCCCTGATAGGTGCTGTGAAGGCGTGTGTAAATTTCGGGTACATTTTGGAATCTATCTATCATCGGATCTTTTGAGAAACCAGCGGTCCGATTTTACCCTCTTCGCTGTCGAGAGCCTTTGCAGTTGCAAAGCAAAGAATTTCTTTCCTATTTTTAAACAAGCAAACAAAGTGCTGATCCCTCTGGCTACCCTTGGGCATTCTCAACAAGAGTGACAAGGGCCCTAGGAGATCAACTTTGAAACACTGCTAATGTAAAGAAGGAGAGCCCTTTGAGAACTGGGGTCTAGCCGAAAGTCTCGAAGAAAGGCCCGTTGTCATTCAGAGATTTCAGAGAAGAGAATTCAGGAGTCCTGGCGATCGGAAACAATACTTCAAGAGCTCTTGTCACTTGCAAGCATATCCGGCTCTTCAGAGACGCCCGACTTAGCTGGGATTTTGGACAGGGTTGAGATAGGGTCTTATGTGCACTTAGGTGGAGAGGGGCGTGCCTTCTCTTTCTTTGATGATGGCGACCACAGGTCCGCCTTTGAAGGCAGCTTTAAAGGCGACACGTGTAGTCACTCTTACGTCACTGTCAGGTGACAGGTAACGCATGGTTCACTCAAAGTTTAGAGAGTCAACTAAACCGTTATTATAAACATCTCACTGTACTTGCAGAACTGCAACGCACAAAGAAAAGGACAAAGAAATATAAAAGTAATCACGAAGTACTCAATAAGATTTTCCATTAAGGCTATTCACAAGAATCACATTGTGATGAAAACGAATGAAAACACCGTGATCAATATATCTTGTGAAAACCGCGGTGTTTCGGCTAAATTGACATCTTCTCTAGTTTGCAAGCTGCGTCAACTACGCAACCGTATAGCATCGAGACGCGAACGCGCGCGTCACAAAATGAACTGTCTTATACAACAAACATTGTTGACGCACGCATTTTGACCCATTGATGCAGTTTGTAAATGCTTTATACTAATGCTTTTCAGGACGTTTGTTACCACAGGATTTCGCTTGCACTTACTATTTGGTAAAATGTACGTTTTTTTCCCGTCGACATTCCATACTACTTATGTGGGATCTTATTACTAGTGACGGTTCATCTAAAATTCTACGCTCCAACAGTGCTGGAACCAAGGTGGAACTAACTAGCATGCTCGCTCACCACCTCTTACAAACCATTCGTCAGGAAACAATCAAAGCACAAGTCTTCCTAGAAAGGATCCAGATCCTTTCACGATAAAAATGGTTCAAAATATTGAGTACTTGCCCCATGAAATTAGCATTTTTTCTTTTTTGGCAATTCATGACTCTGTTTGGACTTCCCGAAATCCTTTCTGCCTAACGGGTCTTCCAAAATGCTCTTATTTTTAAAGAGTTGTCGGAGGACCTTGAAGCTTTCGGCGAACTTTCTCTACTTGTCTGGCAGGTTCAGGTTCTTTTAATAACAAACTAAATAACAAAATGTCCAGAGCCCGGCTGAGAAGACAAATTCGTAATGCACGGGATGGGTGGCAAACACGGCTCGGCCGAAAAAGAGCTAAAAGGTGGTAGGTGCAATATAAAAGAATAGCGAAGGGTGGGATCTGTAAAGCTTATAATTCCATTTGGGAGCTAATGATAATACAGAAGACAGAAGAAGCAAGGAATTCTCCACCGGAATGAACAATTCCGAAAACTGGGCCCTGGCTGGCTCGTCGCCTTCACGGACAAAGCCTAGTAAAAATCCATGTCTACTCGTTAATGGTTGAACTGTCCATGGCGATTTTCTTGGAAGGATAATTTCCCTTTCACTGCCTCTATCTTCTGACACCTTTTCGCTTCTCTGGTTTCAACGGTGACCGTGGTCTTGGTCCTGACCTACCAATTTGCTGTCACGTGGCTGCGTCGAGGGCTACGTCATCCCAGAACCAGTCTGACAAGAATGATTTCGTTTTTTAAACGAGCAAAACCGGTAGTGCGCTAAACTTTGACGCTGGCGCTAAAAATGTGCGCAGGAGTGGATAGCAAAAGGTCGGCAAGAAAATGCCTATTATGAAGAACAGCGAAGCAACTGACAGCGCAAAGCAGATTTGCACAGACGAATTCGGGTATTTAAGAAACGAATACATCAATTAGTCCTGTGTTCCAGCTTGCTCCGTACCACGTACCCCTAATCAAGGTTGAAAAAACGTTGCGTAGTGCGTACCACTTTTTGACAAATCGTTGTTTTACCATTTTTTTTTTACCATGGTTAGAACGTCAGAAATACAATATTTATGGTCATCAATGATGTGTATCGGAAATTGTGTACGATGGTATCTTATCTTGAGGAAAATACTGAAACTAAGTCAGAATCACTGAGGCAAGATATTAAAGATACAGACTAACTTGATTTTGGGACCTTCGCGTATGAGGGTCTCTCGTGCCCCTTTGAGAACGCGTACCACCGGTTGGGAACAAGTCGGGTCGCTGTCACTACCGAAACACGTCAGTTCGCATAAACCAAAAATCCGACAGTTCGTCCACACGTCAGTTGCGCTACACGTCAGTAGACCAACACGTCAGTTGATCAACACGTCAGTAGACCAACACGTCAGTTGACCAACAAGTCAGTAGACCAACACGTCAGTAGACCGACACGTCAGTAGACCTATACGTCAGTTCACCTAATCCTAAAATCCGACAGTTCATCTACACGTCAGTTCCCCTACACGTGAGTTCGCCTACCGTCAGTTGACATAAACGTCAGTTGACATAAACGTCAGTTGACATAAACGTCAGTTGACATAAACGTCAGTTGGCATAAACGTCAGTTGACATAAACGTCAGTTCGCCTATATAATCCGTCACTCCGCCTAAAGATTCATATCGGGCCATTGTTCAAAGCCGACTAGGGCACCGAAAGCAATTAAGCAGAGGGACGAAAACACAGGGGATTAGTAAAAGGAAGCCGACATTTGCGCATATAAAATTAGTTCAGAATGGCCGGGAGCTCGCAATCAGACGCGGCAGGTAAAGTCACTAAAGAAAGAACAGATGCAAAGTAATCCCATCAGTACAAGCTGTTGCGAAGGTTTTTACCGGGGCTAGTCATACGGAAACTGAAAAATGTAAGGTGAAACGTATAATTAAACGCATTTAAGGGCTTAACAACCTCCCAAGGGGAAGGACCAAAAAGTGCCAGTGAATCTCAATCTTTGTCGAAAGGGTACCGGAAACAGTGAGGGACGAATTGCTTCTCTCTTGGCCAGTGCTCCCACTAGATCCTCTTAAAACAAGAGCTACAAGCTCATATGGCACTTGTTACGAATAGGTGGTGTGAGAAACGAGAAAAAAACTCTTTAGCCTTTTTTCCGATTATTCCGCTAACCCTCCTCACCTTGCTCGGATTCGGTCCGGACCCTAAAATATTTCATGTAAGGCATACGATCTCTCTACTTCCCAAGTTTCATTCAAATCACTCCACTCGTTTAACCCCTATGCGAGCCACAACATTTCCGAGACTCCCTCCCCAAGTCCCCCACTGTGGCCGAATACGACTTGGACCCATAAACTTCGCATCTTTAACATCTCCTCTTCCCGTTCATCAAGTTTAGCTCGAATCGGAGCATATCTCCAAATTTCCAGTTCCAGCTTCATCCTCCTCCTATCTTGGTCGGATCCGGTTCGGACGCCAAATGACAAATCTAGTCTGCATAAACTTGGTACTGCATGTCCAAGCTTGCATTCCATTCGGCCCATACATTTAGTTTTTGTGCATGTCACAAAGTTTCCGCCCCCCCCCCCCCAACCATGGCTGCATGAGGTTCGGACAAATTCTTTGCAAAACTAGGTTCGTATCACCCATAAAGTTTCAATTGAATCGGACCATCCGTTCGCAACCGACGGAAGTCATTTCCGGATTCCCCCTCCCTCAACTCCCCGAAAAATGGACCGAAGTCTTCCTAGAGCATTACTTCGGGTTCTTAAAGCACAACTCTTACTAGAAATGATATTTTTTCTATGAAATGGACCAGAAAAGAATATGTTCGAATGTACTCTTACTTTCCACCTGAAATTAGCGATTTTGTTGTTAGCGCTTGTCGACTATGTCCAGCCTTCCTGGCCTCCGACGCGGCGGCTGGGCGCAAAACATTTGAAAACTGATCGCGCCGTGGTTAAAAAGTGTGAAAACTAAGCAAATAAAAAAGCAAGAAACAAGAGCTTCTCAGATCCTTATGTGTGAAAGAGTTGTCAGCAGAGGCCGAAGATCCCGGCAAATGTTTCGTTGTGGTCCGGTCAAAACCCGGCAAGCCCAAAGAAGCGCTAAATTTCGTAGACACAAAACGAAACAATGGAGAAAGGTGGGATTTTAGAAGCTTATAATTCTGTATGGGAGCTAGGTATATTACAAAAGGCAGAATAAGCAAGAGGGGTTCTTTAAGACAATTTGTAATGGGTGATCGTGAACTCGCGATCACCGGAATTCCGGGACCCCCCCCCCTCCAACTCCCTCCAAAGAGCCCTGATAGGATCTGGTTCTGTCAAGAAGGTATCTAATGCTTATGCTTGTTCTTCCCTGTATTGTGTAAAATTGATGAACATTCTGGCAACAGATCTGTAAGAAGGATCGCTAGGTCACGTCAGACAACATCACAAGGAAATTTTTAGCTTTCTATTTCACCGAATCCCTTAAGCTTAGAGCCCACCTGAATGAAGTACTATCTATCATATAGTTTTGTGAGTCGAGGAAGACGAAACTACAGAAAATGGGACAGATAAAACAAAGTTAGCGGCGATAGGCCTCAGCTATAAGTGTAATCCACACGGGATGGCGGAAAGAAACCTCTTGGGACTTACGCGGTCGCGAATCATAGTAAAAATGTAAGCCCTTTTCGAGACTGAAACCTCAAAGCCGATTAAAATGTGGTGCATGGATTATGCGTAGAGGGTTCATGTACAGGTTCATGTACCGGAAACTCCGTCTGAAGTACCATTCGTCGCATTGACACCAGCATCTAGTCAGTCCTCAGCCTTTACTACGTCCTCGTCGGTTGCCTACTCAACCTCTTCAGTATTGACTCCGTCCATAGTGTCTGGTATCTCCTTAGCATCAGTTCCTTCTTCAGTGTCGATCTCGTCCTTGGCGTCAACTACCCTCTCATCGTCGAATCATTCTTTCATTTGCGGGCATAGACTATGCACTGGTTGTGCCGATGCCCTTCAAAGACGTGAGTCTGAAACCCACTCTGCCGGGCCACACTTGATCGGCAGAAACCCTTTTTGCACCTATAGTAATTAGTGCGTATCCTTAATTCCTCCGTTCTTTGAAGATGATTGTGTTCCGTGACTTTATTTTCCATGTTCATAAATTTCTAGTCATCGATCGTCCATAGAAATATATTTGAAAATTTGTATTCGTTTGCTATTTGGAAATGTGGAGTACTCATACCTGACTATAAATAATCGGAGCATTTTTTAATATATTATTGTGTTTTAGTTGCCCAGCAATTGGTATTTTTCGCTTGAAGTTGTAAACTAGCTCTCTTCAAAATACATTTATCAGAACCGAGTGTCTTCATTCACTTCCCTGGTGCCTTCCTACCATCTTCTTTCTTTCGTAACGCAAATCAAAACTATCAGATCTGACGAAAGACTCCTGACTTAATTTTTGCCCTCATTGAAATGAAATTGTCGGCTCCTCTTATCAATCCCCTGGGCGAGCTTCGGTAATTATCCCATCGAGAACAATATGTGAGCGAACAAGTCGGAAAATTTCAGTGAACTGACGTTTATGCCAACTGACGTTTATGTCTACTGACGTTTTTCCAACTGACACTTTTGTGAAGTGACGGTAGGCGAACTGACGGTTGACGTACTGACGTGTAGATGAACTTTCGGATTTTAGGATTAGGTGAACTGACGTATAGGTCTACTGACGTGTTGGGCTACTGACGTGTTGGGCTACTGACGTGTTGGTCTACTGACGTGTTGCTCTACTGACGTGTTGGTCAACTGACGTGTTGGTCTACTGACGTGTTGATCTACTGACGTGTTGGTCAACTGACGTGTTGGTCTACTGACGGATTTTTGAGTGTCAACTGACGTGTAGGCGAACTGTCGGAAAATGCTGGCGAACTGACGTTTATGTCGACTGACGTGTTGCGGTACTGACGGGACCCCAACAAGTCTTAGTCAAGTTCAAAATAACTGTGCGCGAGTTACCTTTGCAAACCCGGGTCTTTCAGAATCAAATCATCACTTGTGCCAAAAGAAAGCATACGGTAAGGACAGGCGGATTGCTGTCACCGCCTCTGATTAATATCATGATTGCAAGGTTTTCAGCATAAATGAGGGGAAGCCAGTTTGCTGCGTCATACCAGCACAGTCGAGTATTAAATTTCAGCGTGTAAGGAGTTCACCCTTCCGAATACTTTCAACAGGGGCATCGCAAGTGCATTTTCGTTCGGGGTGGGGGGGGGGGGGGCAGGGCCAAATTTTTTACCAAATCTTTCAACAATCTACCGAATCCTAGAATCCCTGGATACGCCCCTTGCGTATAAAAAAGACCCGATGTGCCGACGAGTCGACCGACGCCTGTCGGTCGACAGGCAAAGTGAACGACAAACAAGTGAACTTTCGCCGGGCTTCTCCCGACGAAAGTACTTTCTCGAGACCTTTGGGGGAGGGGGCCCCCCCCCATAGTGACGCCCCTGCCCACTATTCGATTCTTCAGAAAGATGGTTTTAGTCTACTCTTGTGCAGAAAGAATACCTTCTGTTCCTTTTCTTGTTCGACTTTCCCACAAAAGAAACACCTTTGGCTAGACCTTTTCCCAATTTGAACTTCGCAAGGACGAATTCGTCTTTTTTTACCCTCCTTGACAGTGTCGTAAGCAATGTATATTTCATTAAACTGATCAAACGCAAAAGTTTCTAATTTTTTACTTTATTATTACCAATTCTGCTAGCTAATTTTCTTTGGTTGTGGTCGCCTCTTTTCAGAGTTAATTTGTTTCGACTGGGATAACTGATTCTGTTAACAAACAACACGAAAACGATTCTGATAAGATCCTTTTGTATTTTCCTAACATGGTCTAACTCAGACCATGAAACTTACGTACAAAGTTTGGTCACTAGAAGGCAGATGTTATTTATTTAACTTTTAACTTTTAATTTTTGTTTTGCGATGTCCAGATCAACTCCGCGTCCGATCCAGCCCCGTTTTTCCCTACTGGGTAGGGGGGTCAAGGACTACAATGGCGTTACCTTTGTCAGAAAAGCTAACAAAGGTAACGCCATTGTAGTCCTTGACCAGAACGAGTACGACGCGAAAATTCGAAACCTCCTAGCAGACAAAGATGTCTACACCCCAATACCAAGTGATCCAACCCCATCCATTGATAAAAAGGTAAGAAACCTCGTAGAAAGTCTCCCTATTTCCAAATCCCAGAAACAGTTCCTAAAAGTAACCTGGCCGGTAGCACCGCGTTTCTATGGAGTAGTTAAAGTGCACAAAACAGGTAGACCCCTTCGCCCAATAGTATGTATGTATGTATGTATTTATTTATAACCCATCTACAACAGCTACAAAAGCATGAGACGGAGTACAGAAAAAGAAAAGAAAAAAAGAAGGAACTAATAAACTCATACCCAAATACAAAACAACAACAAATTCGATAAATACTAAAATAGAATGCCGCTCCAGGGGTGGTGAGACGGCTTGTCAGCAGTCATCCGCTTGAAGTGTTCGGCCATTTCAGTTACCGGTTCCCGCAGACCGTATTTTCGAACTAGAGGTCTATTTCTTGACCAAGACGGGATTCCAAGGAGATATTTCCCATATTTAAAATAAATTTTTCGGAGTTCAACTTTATCACTGTCACTTAATATGTCCCAGAAGGGAACGATATACAGAAAATGGCCCATGACTGAGCAGTTGAATATTCGAGTAAGTAGTTTCCTCCCCAAATTTAGCTGGGATACAACTACTGAAACGTAAGAATTTCGCACTTTATTCTCAGTGTGCTGTACCAGAAGCTTCCGCGTAGCAGCAATAGTCCGACCGATTGGGATACCCAAGTACATGAAGTGATCGACTGGAGTAGCAACAGTATCTCCCAAATTAACCGGAGCTTCAATAGGATCTTTGCAATTAAACAAAAGCACTTGGGATTTATCTGGATTCAAAGACATACCAATCTTATCATAGTTAGTACTTAGATCCCGGAAATACCGTTCAAGACCAGCAACAGTTCGACTTATGTTAAAAAGATCATCCGCATAACAAAACTTCGAAACATCTAAACCGCGGAATATACAAGACGTATCAATGTTACTTTGGGCAGGCAGAAGCGCATTGTTAAACACAATAGGGGACGTTATCGACCCCTGTTTGATACCCTTTTCTACCGGGATATCAATAGTTAGCTTTTGTGAATGAGGCAATTTAACCTGCACTTTAAGTTGACGATACATGTCGTAAAGTGGGGCTACCACATCTATTTCAACTCCCGATTTTATAAGTTCTAGCATAGCTTGGGGATGTATAATCGAGTCAAAAGCACGTTGCACATCAAAAGTACCAAACGTTCGAGCCCCAACTAAGAAATTAGACAGATTTGTAGCCTCGTTAATAAGGCCACTCCTAGATTCAGGGCCGCATTACATCAAAAATTCCATTGATTTTGTCCAAGAGTTAAGAAAATACCGTGTCACCAAAGAAACGCAAAAAGCAAGCATTGATGCTGTATCTTTGTTCACCAGTCTCAGGAAAGATTTCACCCTAGATGCCCTAAAAGAAGCACTCGAGAATTATCCCGAACTGGCAGACAAAACCCCCCCTAACTGTAAGCCAAATACTAGATTGTTTTAAACTTGTTTGGGAATCAACATATTTCATCTACATGGGGCAATTCTACTGGCAGAATGAAGGAGCAGCGATGGGGACAGCATCGCGCCGATGGCTCCGAGTTTCTACAAACGTTATAGGCGTATTCTCGCCATTCCCCGAGGACTCCACTTGAGGAGTCCCCGCGTTTTTGTTTGTCCCGGGGACTCACTCCCCTTATTCTCGCGAGTCCCCACGGACGGGAAATGCTCCGATTTCCATCAACATCATCAAAAAGGACTCCCTTTCAAATTCGGAGGGGAATCAATTTTAGCTGTTGTAGGTGCTATGTAAAATTAATTAAAAAGAAACAGAATAAGCAAAACCAAAAATAAAGTGGATCTAGACTAATTTTTTCAGCTGTATATTAATTTTTCGAACAAAATCCATTTTAGAAGCATTCCCCTTATTCTCGCTGTTTCTGTACGCGGAGTCCGCGTGGAGTGACTCCCTCTATTCTCGCCGTTCCCTTCGATTCCTCGAGGAGTCCTCGGGGAACGGCGAGAATACGCCTTATGTTGATGATGGTTTCACAGCATGGGAAGGCCAAAAAACAGACATTGTGAGTTTCGTTGACACTTTAAACTCAATCCAACCGACTATCCAGTTCACGATTGAATTTGAAAATTATGCACAAGAGCTGCCGTACCTACGTAGCGTTACGTAGGAAGGACAGAGAGAACTTTCGGAAAACGACTTGCAGAGCATGAGCAAGAAATTGACCACGTTCTCTCCAACGGACACCGTCATAACTATACTTTCAAATCTGCACTTGCAGAACATATTTTCGAAAACCCATCCCATTCAGTATATTTTGAAAAAGCTGAAATTCTTGCAGCGTGCACCGGACTCCATCAAACCATTCGAGAAGCAGTTGAGATAAAGAAAAACCGAGCAGGCATTAACCGAGATACAGGCGAGTACTCCCTACCGGAACGTGGAACGTGGTTATTAAGGGAAGAAAATTTAAGCCTCAGTCCCTTATTAACAACCAAACCGAAGTTGATCAAAATGCAGAAAAAAATGTTTCTTGCCGTCGCCCCAATCGTGCAGCAAAAACAGCAGCCGTGTCAAAAATTAAATCTCAGCACTAGTTTTTCCGTGCAGTCATTATTCAAAGTAATAGATACAGACGAGTACTCGATAATAGAAACGTAGAACGAGGTTATTAATAAAATAATATTTAAGTTTTCAGTGCCTTATTAATAAAAAAAACGATGTTGACCAAAATGCAGAAAAAAACCTTTCCTGTCATCGCCCCAATCATCCAGCAAGAACAGCGTCCGTGTCAAAAATTAAATCTCAGGACTAGTTTTTTCATTATAGTGGTATTTGAAGATAAGTTACTTTAATAAGAAATTTATAGTCGGTATAAGCTTCAGTTATTTATTACAGGTTTGTTTCCTTCCCCGAAGTTGAACCAGAGGATTGACAGCCTGACGAGGACCCTTGCCAAAAAGGGCCAAAATATCGCTGATGAAGAATCGTAGCTGACGTATCCGTTGTAAACATTGTTTGAGTAAATGTTTCAAAGTCAGCTTGGGCTCAAAGAATATTTGATGTGTCATTTCGTTTTCGTTTTAGGATAGAAATTCTTTGGGTTTATTCAAACAATGTTTACAACGATTCTTCAACAGCGAAATTTCGGCCCTTTTTGGCAAGGGTCCTCGTCAGGCTTTAAGCTTACAGGTTTGTTTATAAGATTACAGGTTTGTTTTAAGATTACAGGTTTGTTTCCTTCCCCGAAGTTGAACCAGAGGATTGACAGCCTGACGAGGACCCTTGCCAAAAAGGGCCGAAATATCGCTGATGAAGAATCGTAGCTGACGTACCCGTTGTAAACATTGTTTGAATAAATGTTTCAAAGTCAGCTTGGGCTCAAAGAATATTCTTTGGGTTTAAAATAAAAGCCGGGAATTGCATGGTAATTTTTCCGGAAAAAAGGAAGACTTGCTTTGTTTAGCTTGTCTTAGTACAAGCCGAATATGTGAGCTTTAATATACGAAATTATACCAAAGGAACAATCTCAAATGATGCATTACAGTTAGTTTACACAAAATTTCGCCTGCGGCGCATTCTGTAGTATTCTTTATTTGGAAGAACGGTGTTTCATTTAGTTGGCGTTTTAAGATTGAAATTCGTGGGGATCTGAAACACGTTAAAAGCTAGAACTTGTATGGTAGGGTAGGTATAGCTAAACTTTTCCGGAAAAAAGGGCAGATAAAAAAAATTTCGCATGCGGCGCTTAATATACCTTGTTCTTGGTACAGTCGTTGGAAGCTTCGCTTTTTAATGAAAGCTAAAATGAAAAGCCAAATATGTGAGCTTTAATATTCGAAATTACGTCAAAGGAATAATCTTAACTGATGCATTACAGTTACTTTCAAAAAATTTCGCCTGCGGCGACTTGTCTTATTAGGCTACAGTCGTTGGAAACTTCGCTTTTTAGCGAAAGCTAAAATGAAAAGCCGAATATGTGAACTTTAATATAGCAAATTGTACCAAAGGGATACTCCCAACTGCTGCATTACAGTTAGTTTACACAATATTTCGCCCGCGGCGCATTTTGCAGTAGACCATTCTATATTCAGAAGAACGGTGATTCATCTAGTTGGCGTTTTAGGATTGAAATTCGTGGGGGTCTGAAACACGTTAAAAGCTAGAACTTGTATGGTAGAGTAGGTATAGCTAAATTTTTCCTGAAAAAAAGGCAGATTAAAAAAGTTTCGCCTGCGGCGCTTAGTATAACTTGTTCTTGGTACAGTCGTTGGAAGCTTCGCTTTTTAGTGAAAGCTAAAATGAAAAGCCAAATATGTGAACTTTAATATACGAAATTACGTCAAAGGAATAATCTTAACTGATGCATTACAGTTAGTTTTACCCCGGTTCTATTCTTTGCTGGCAGGAAATGTACGCCATTAACGGCGTTTTTTGTCGGCACAAACCGGACGTCCCCCCCCCCAAAGGTAAAAGGCTAGTGACGCCCCTGATAGTCGGGAGGTAAGTTTGCAGTTACCAGTGCCTGGTAACTGGGGGAACTGGGGCCTTTATTTGCCCTTACAGTAGGAGCGTGTTCCATCCTACTTACCGTAGTTACTACGCATGACGTCACGAATTCTGGCTTTTTCCGTCAAGGCTGGAACAATTTTTCTATTTTCCAGCAGGACATCATGCCACGGGCGAATTTGACCAATCCCGTTGCAGAGATGCGTATTTACTACGCTTACCACGCTCCCGAGCATGGTAAACAAATAGTAACCATTAGTTACTATTTCGAGAAGGCTGGAACGGTCAGCGTAGTAACTTTTCGTGAGGATGGAACGGAAATAGTAACTAATAGTAACTACTGTTAGAAGGGTGGAACACGCTCTAAGATCTCGGTAAAAAAAAACGACTTTGTGTCATTCTGTCAAGCTCTTAAATAATAACCGATATTCTGACAAGATCAAACTATAAAACGGAGAGCACGATTCTCTGTAGCATGGGGGGGGGGGGGGGGGGGCACCGTATTTTAGGATTGAAGTCGAAATTGGACCAAAGTTCGGAATACGGAATATATAGCGAACAACTATGGATTGATATCCTATTCGGGATACGGTAAGATGTCTTCGAAATCGGACCGAAGTTCGGGGTTTGTAGTAACTAACGCACCCTGGCAACTATACTGAATAAATTGTCGAATCACAGTTATTATACCGAATAATTTCGGACCAGGAGCCTGTTCAGGATTCTGTATAATTACCCAGTCCCAATTGTACCTAATAAATAAGCTATGTATAATTTCGTCGAAACTGGACCGAAGTTTGGGATTCGTCATACTACCGGATCTGGCAGTTAGATCGAATAAATTACCGAATTCCGACATTATACCGAATAAGTTTGGACCGATAGCCTATTCCGGATTCTGTATTACTACCGAATCCTGGTAATTATACCCGACAGTTTTGGTATCGAACAACTACCGAATAATATTCGGATTCGGTACAATTTCATCGAAACTGGACCGAAAGTCGGGATTCGTAGTAACTGTCGAATCCTGGCAGTTATATCAAATAAAATACCGAATCTCAATCATGACATCAAATAATTCTGGACCGAGAGCCTATTCGGGACTCTGTGTAACTACCGAATCGCCAAACATATCCCGATAGTTCTGGCACCGAAAAATTAACGAATAATTTCAGTAAATTCGTTCACCGAATTCGTGATAACTACCGAATCCTGGCAATGATACCGAATCTCGATCAAATCCAGGTTTGGTTAGCTAGGATAAGGGATAGTGTTCCTTGAGTTTGTATGCAGAGGCTAAAGAGATTTGGGGTGAAGAAATTTATTTTAAAGCGGGTCTAAAAATAGAGGAAATGAAACTAATTTTAAATATGAGGGCAGATAGCTTGCCACTTGGTGGAAGACGAAAGTATTTGGGGAGTGTTAGGGAGAAATCTAGTCCTTACTTCTGGCCAATGTGCGGTGAGGGAGATGAGGATCTACTTCATTTTATGTGTGGTTGTGGTGAAATTGAGGATCTGAGGGAGGAAATTTTTAATGGGAGGAAGTGTCTGTTAAATATTATGCGGAGTAGGGATTTTCTTAGTATAAGAAACCTGGCGAGGTTCCTCAGAGTGGCCAGTCTGCACAGGGAAAAGTGTTTGAGTGGGGTTTAGTGTAGTAGAGTGACCGTTTATTTTTGTATTTACATTATGCTACTTTACATTTTGTTATTTATGTGTGTTTGTTATGGCCTTTGGGCTTTTAAGACAAACAAATATCATATACCGAATAGATTTGTACAGACACACTATTCGGGATTCTGTGTAACTACCGAATCCTCGTAAATATACCAAATAGTTCCGTTATCGATAAAACTAATATTTGTAGTTAAATACTGGGCCTGCGGCCCAAAATTTTAACGAATCGCAAAAAGTTGGGGGGATGCTGCACCCCGTCAACCCTCGCGACGCCCCTGACTTTCAATCATTCCTTTCATTGGTATTTCTGTTCTTACTCAAAAATGTGTTATCATGTAAGAGAGTGTTTCACTCCTAAAATTTTTGCTGGTATTGACGGTGGCCATACATGCGAGGATCGGTTTGTCTCAAGCAGACGAAGAAGATTGGATTAGGATTATTACTCCAGTATATTGATCCGGACTTACTTGACAATATTTCAGGCTGCTTGCTGAAGGCCATCTTTTCAGCCAACTAACCAAAGAGAGAACACAGAGATTCACATGTCCTCAAACGTAGCCCCCCTCTCTCCCCGCCTGCGGTATGAGAAAGGAAAAAAACCTACCATGGTTTATCTTATCTCGTACGCACATCACATCACAGCCAATCTTTGTATTACTCTGGCCTTGACATTGGCCTTCCCATTTAAATGTATCTCGATGAGTAAACAAACAAAGCACTTGGATTACGCAGGACCGCAGCTTGCCTTGGGGTGACGTCAGGAAGTGAAAGTCAAGGAAGTCGGGAAGATTTTCGCTTTCAGCGCTTCTGTCGGCTCGCGTTTATTTGCGTTTTGGTTTTAGTGAATCAGTGTTTTGACTAGAAGGAAAATACAGAAAAAGAGGTATGATGAAGAATTTATTATAAAATCCTATCAGATTTTTGGACACAAATGGGGGAGGATAGTTTTTGGAAACAAAATAATAACACCAAAATAGTTTAAATAATGACGCATGGAGCGATGTGTGGAGAAGCTTTCATTGGACGATGAGCATTTGTTTTTATGGCACTTGAGCTCACTCAAGTGCCATATAGCGATCGTAATGTCTGTCTGTCTGTCCGCATTTTGCTAGTTTGGGCACTTCCACATGACCTAGGACGATAAAACTTGGCACGCATATCAGGGACCCAACCGGATTAACTTGGAAAAACTTAACTTAACTTAAAATTCAGCTGACGTATCCGTTTTCCACCATCAAAAAATTGGAAATAATCACTTCCCCGATCCGACCATCAATGGGGGAGTGGCAAGATGGAGAATCCGGAAATTAGTAACATTCATAATTTTGGAACGGATAATCGGGCGTGCATTAAACTTGACAGGTATCAAGGACAAGTGTCTTGCATGTTCATTGTCAAATCCGGATCACATTTACTCTCGATTAGGCTCCCGTTCTTTTTATTTTTTATTGTTTCACCTTTTATTTTTATTAATTGTATTTAATACAGGAGTACCTCCCTCTTTTAATTTATTCTTAGAACTTTTAATTTTTATATCTATATCTTCTCTAAGAGTTCTTATTTTAGTATTAGTAGGTCTTATTTCTTTCTTTTCTGCATGCTACTGACTATATTTGTATTCTTCTTCCGATAACTGGGGGGGGGGGGTGGAGGGGGACACTCGAAATCTCTTGAAACGCTTTTCTAGTTTTTGTCAAACCCCTACCCCTTTCTTCACACTAGTATAGCTCTGCTCGTGGATGAGTCATTCTTTGCTTAAATTCGTTCGGAGAGAGCTAGAGCAATCGAAGGTCGAAGGGGTTGGTAGAATATGTTGTTGAACCTTAGTAGGGGTTGATAAAGATTAGGGACTTCCACACAGCTAGGACGATGAAATTTCGCAGGCATATCAGGGACCCGACCAATCCAAACATTAATCCACAACATTCGGTTTACCTTCTCTTAGCGATCGCATGCCGCGGGTTTGTTTAGATTTGAAATCGATTGCCGAGTTGCTGTTTTGGCCCGAGAAAAAACCCACGCACAACGTCTTCTTTTCTAGATGGTGGAATTTTCCAGGATTGATTAGCAAAGAATTATAAGACCTAACTGATAATTTTTGTATGTCTTCAGAGGTACCACACTGGTCTTGGTTTTATAATTTATTTGTATTTGTAATAAGCAGTTGGAGCATTAGATGGAAATTATTATTTTTGACCGTTGGCTCCCTACGTGCCATAACAGCTGTCCGGGATAATCGGCTGAGATTCAGTCCAGAAAGAGTTATTTCAAACCTAGCAAATTTGGTGTTTTTTTTTTAATTTGATCATTGTTTTACGGTGTTTTAGTGGTTTGAAAAATTCATAGTGATAGTCGGGATGGTTAGCTTTGTGTGTGTGGTAGAGACCATTTTAACTTACAAATAATCACTTCACCAATCCGACTTTCCCCGGATCCGGGAGTCCGTGTGACGACCCAGGGTCACCTAGAACGGTAACACCACTGGGCGTCACTGCGAGGTCTCTATCCTAGCTGGCGTACTAGACGCTAGTGTTGGGCGACGTATTCGACATCGATAACGATACATCGATATATCAGATAACGATACATCGATATATCAGACCAAATATCGATATCGAATATCGAAACGTAAATATCGATATCAAAAACGATATTTGTTCATTCATAGTTATTGTAAATAATCCAAGATAACCTACATTTGTATGTCCGAAACTGGAGCAATATGTTTTCGTTATTCAGTTCTTATTTATTCGGAGTTTGAGATGATGCAAGATGCTATTTAACGACAATTCTGTTTTTAAATTTTGACAAAACGAGATATATCCTATAGTGAAACATGGTAAAGGAATATCGATATCGATATATCGATTATCGAATATCGAAAGTGAAAATATCGATATATCGAAAAATCCAAATATCGCCCACCACTACTAGACGCCGTCCCGTTAGAGACTTCAAAAACATATATGCAAAGCCTATAAACCTCACAAGTAAGGGGTAAAGCAAGAATACCTTTAATTGTCTCTAGTCAATCACACAATTATAATACTTCTCAGGTACTTTATACTCACTTAATAATATCTCTCTCAAGAGACCGAAGTTACAGTCTCCTTAACTTAAGCAATCTATTATTTGGAATAACTATTATCTGGTTAACTTTTCTAACGTACGGTAATTTACTTTCCATATTTTTATGCATAATTTAACTATTACCTTAAATTACCTTAAATTGCACTTGCAAGCAATAAGGATGTTGTGTCCCGATGAGTAGCTTGCGGATGACGATGGTGCTATGATCTGGTTGCTGCTTCCGGTTCGCACCAGTCCTTTTTCCAGGCCTGTCCGCGCCAGTCCTCGTCGAGTCGCTTTTTGAAACCTTCGGGTGTTTCGCTGGTGACAGTTGGTTCGGACAAGCTGTTCCATAGAGGAACAGCTCGGTTACTGAAGAAGTGCTGGCGAACACGAGAGGTGTTGGACCTTCTGGACAGTTTCCGGGAGTGGCCCCTAGTCCGTGAGTGGTTGTCGGGGGCGAAGAGGGAGGGGAGACAATTAGAGTTGAGGATTCTGTACACTAGTAGCATGTCCCCTCTCTTCCGCCGGTAAGTAAGTGTCGGGATCTTCAGTTTCTGCAGTCGTTGTTCATAAGGTAGTGCTCTAAGGCCTTGGATGGATTTTGTTGCTCGCCTCTGGACACCTTCGATTAGTTTCTTGTCTTGTTTGTAATAGGGTGAGGCGAGGGCATTGCCGCTCTCCAGCTTGGGCCTGACCAGAGCTTTGTAGAGCTTCAGCATGACAGTTGGTTTGCGGGATGCGACTGATCGTTTTATCATCCCTAGGGTCTGATTGGCGCTAGCCACTACCTTTTTGGTGTGAGCGTGGAATTTTAGTTTGTCGTCCACAATAACTCCGAGGTCCCTTTCTTCTGAGGTGGAAGGGATTGGGACTGGGGTGCTTGATCCATGTCTTCTCATCTGGTACTGTCGCTTAGGGTTATTGTATCCAAAGTGAAGTACACGACATTTGTCTGGGTTGAACTCTAATTTCCATTCACTTGACCAGTCAGTTAAACTGTTGAGATCTTCTTGAAGGGTGTTCGAAAAGGCATTGGCAATTAGTTTCGAGTCATCTGCGTATTGTGGCATGGGATTCTTCAGAAGCTGATGGGCGTCGTTGATGTATATGTTGAAGAGGGTTGGTCCCAGTACTGTCCCTTGCGGGACTCCACTAAGTACTTCGGCTTCCGATGACAGGACCTCCTCACCTGCTTTCCCGAAGACTCGGACTCTCTGCTTGCGTCCAGTCAGGAAGTTCTGCACCCAATCTGCTACTTGAGGATGAATAAAGCATGCGTCGACCTTGATGCGTAACCTTCGGTGACTAACTTTGTCGAATGCTTTGGCCTGATCAAGGAGTGCTACGTCAACTGGTGTGGCTTGCTCCAGAAGATTGGTGACGATCTCGTAGGACTCTATTAGGTTAGCGTCCACAGACTTTCCTCGGACGAATCCATGTTGGCTTTGGTGGATGATGTTGTTTGCTGCCAGGTGCTGGGTAATTTCTTTATTAACTACGCCTTCAATGACTTTGGATATGACAGATGTCAAGCTGATTGGACGGTAGTTTTCTGGGGAGTTTTTATTCCCCTTCTTGTAGATGGGAGTGATGGTGGCAGTTTTCCAGTCCCCAGGTATGGATCCTTGATCAAGCGATAGTTGAAATATCCTTGTCAGTACTGGAGCTAGAACAGAGCTGGCTTCTTTCACTGGCACTTTCTTTTGGCACTTATTTAAAGTTAATCATTTAATTATTATTCACTTTGTTACATTTTCCCATATCTTACGAATACAGTCACGGCTTGTGATACTTCACAATAAATCCGTGACAGTCCGGAAACTAGGAACAACGGTAGCAAAAGGGGAGCAAAAGGAAGCAAAAAGAGCGCTGCCCAAATGCGGTATCGATCCGCGGATCTCTTTGGCGTAGGTCCAGCGCTCTACCACGGCGCTACGACTTGATGTATTTAGAAGCGAATGTGGGAAGAGATAAGGTTTAAAGATTAAAGGAAGACTAAGTGGTCAGAACGAATGCTAAATGCTAACCAGAGCAAAATAACTAGAGCTATTTTGCTCTGATGCTAACTAAACTTAAACTAAATAAATATCGTGAAACACTTCCACGTAAGCTAGCACAATGAAACTTGGCAGGCATATCAGGGAACCGACCAGAGTTACTTGGAACTAATCACTTTCCAGATCCGATCATAGTGGGGGGAGTGGAGGGATTGGAAATCCGGAAACTATTAACATGCATAACTTTGGAGAGGGTAATCGGACATGCGTGAAACTTCACATGTGTCAAGAACAAGTGTTTCGGATATTCAGTTTCAAATCGGGACCGATGCCTGTGGGGGGGGGGGGGGCTGGAGGGGGGCACCGGAAATATCCTGAAACGCTTCCACATAAGCTAGGACAATAAAACTTGGGAGGCATATGAGGGAACCGACCAGGTTAACTTGGAAATAATCACTTCCCCGATCCAGCCATCGCGGGGGCAGTGGAGGGATGGGGAATCCGGAAACTAGAATCATACATAACTTTGGAACGGGTAATCGGACTCTCATGAAACTTGACAAGTGTGAAGAACAAGTGTCTCAGATTTTCAATTTCAAATCTGGCCCGAATCCGATAACTGGGGGTGGGGGTAGAGGGGGGGCCGGAAATCTTTTGAAACGCTTAGGGTCGAGGGATCGGGATGGAACTTGAAGGGAAGAACGAGCATTAACCCTAAATACTTTATTGACAAAATAGGACCGGATCGTGTCCGCAGTGGAGGGTGTCGGAGGGGGTGTCTTGGATTTCCGCGGTGATCACGAGTTAGGATACTTCCAGATGTACTATGACCATGAAATTTGGCAGATATATTAGGTACTCTCCTAGGTCGACTTGAAAATAGTTCCTTCCCCGATACGGTGATGTTGGGGGGAGTGGAGGGATGGTTAATCCAGCATCTAGTGACATGCATAACTTTAGAACGGGTGGTCGGACGTGAATGAAACTTGACAAGTGTCAAGAACAAGTGTCTCAGGTGATCAATTTCAAGTTCGGAACGAATCCAATAACTGGGGGGGGGGGGGGCTGGAGGGGAAATCTCGTGAAACGCTTAGAGTCGAGAGATAGGGATGGGACTTGGAGGAAAGAACAAGCATAAGCCGTAGAGACAATACTGACAAAACAGGACAGGATCTTGTCACAGTTGGGGGAATTTGAGAGGGTTTTCCATAATTCTGGTCATCACGAGCTGGGGTACTTCCAAATGTGCTATGACCATGAAACTTGGCAGTCTCTGCTATGACCATGAAACTTGGCAGGCATGTTAGGGACTCTGTCAGGTTGGCTTAAAAATAGTCCCTCCCCCGATCCGATCATCGTTGTGGGAGAAACAGTTATCAGTGAGTGGAATAACCCTTTCAGATTTAGTAGATCAAGCCGATTTTCTGATGAAATGAATATCGGGATAGACATGCAGCCTTGACAACTGCAAACCGTACCTGACAAACATGCTAACTGTTCTTACAAGTGCCATATGAGCTTTCAGCTCTTGTTTCTTTTACTTGAGGCTACAAGTTTAAAGATATGCCCAAATATATCATGAAACCGGGTGTCGGTTCGAAGACCTATGACTTCGTAAAGTTTGTCCGTCTGCCCGTCTGAATATCCGTCTGTCGGCACGTAACTTTCGAAGGAATGTTTTGTCGTGTTTTATTCAAACTTGGTGTGAGGATCCTTTGGGACAAAGTACAATTTAAATGACAGTTGATTCAGGAGTAAAAGATCATACTGAATCCAAATTGGAACTACATTTTGTTACGGGGCAACTATAGGCTATAGCTCGCCAGGATTCCAGCAAAAAATATATTCGGTAGAAGTAAAAGTTTATTCGGACTACGATTAGAGCGTTGATACAGAGGTAAGAATACATGCCGAATCTATATCTGAACTTATGTGTTCCCGTCGGACAGGTACTATAAAGAATCCGGCTCAAACCGGAAATTTGGGAGAAGTAAATGATTATTCTGCCAATATTTATCTCGTCGACTTTATTCCCTTTCTAGATAAGTAGTCCGCCCGGATCCCGGCAACAAACGGATATCTGGTAGAAGCAAAATCTTTTCTATCAATATAAGGTTGAGATTATATTCCATACAACAACGTTATTTCCCCTCCCCCCCCCCCCCAACACGTATTTTGACCTGAACCCGGGCAAAACCGGAATTTTGGCAGATATATTTTTTCTTAAGTCTATAGAATTGATTTGGAAAAAGGGTCGGTGTACCCAAAAAGACAAAGCGAATCCGAAAAAACTATTTGTTGTTGCCTCTGATGGACAATCCGTTCAGGATCTAGTCAAAGCCGGATGTTCGCGAATGAATCTTATCGTCTGATCTGCTTTTTGCTCGAAAGTATGCTTAATGGATCTGGTTAATTGTAGTCTAGTCTATTAGGACGATGTCAAATGGTTATGGAATATAATCTTAACCTTAATCGATAGAAAAAGATTTACTTCTAACAGATATCCGTTTGTTGCCGGGCGGACTACTTATATAGAAAGGAAATAAAGTCCACGGTAAACATCGACAGAATAAGAAAATATTCCCTTTTGGGATCCTATCTAAACCTTTGTCTTGTTAAACCGAGGGTAAAAAAGAACCTTGCATGTCTTTTTCTACAATCGGAGGGGTAGTCCGCTACAGCTATGCCGTGACTTAACAGGATTTGAAGTGGACATAGCTTGCCTGAAGCTGACACAGCTAACCTTACTAGGAGCTATGTACTAGCCGGACACAGCTCCTAGTAAGAGAAACGGGCTGACTTCCATGCCCTTCATCTTTTATCCGACTCGTACGAATAGCAAATGATGCAACAGATTTCTTGTTGTCGACGAGGTACTTATTATACAGTTGTAACAAATATTCGGTGTAAGGGGGAGAGGGGTAGTTGGCGTGACTAGTGCGGCTATAGGCCAACGACTTGAGGATCGGAATCACCTTTGGATCTTTCAGGAGCTACAATGTTATTCCGCGTCGGGTGGGCATGCGGCTTCTTGCTCCTAGTCTCTTCCAAACCACTAGAAGACGAACAGCATCCCCACGGAAACCTTCTGGACGCAAACGTCGAAGACACAACAGTCGACGATTATCTTTACGACATAAGCACCGAGACCAACTTCGAAACAAATACTGACCCTGCGGTACAGGATGCTATGGGAGACCTGGTGCAACAGCTCCTAGCAGAAGAATTTGAAGACAAGAAAAGTTTGGCGATAAAAAAAGACAAAGAGGCCCCGTCACAAGTTCCAAAGGAGGTGGTGATTTCGTCCGGAAAAGTACAGGTAACAACTCTGTTTCTTTTACCGCATCTGAATAAGGTCTGCACGATCTTATTCTACCTGAACAGGTATCTTCCAGGACTTAACTCCTTTGAGCCTGACATTATTACGATCACGAGTAAGGCGAGGCCCGGAATACGAAGAAATTTGAACAAGTCCAAAGCATTAAGTCCCCTCAACGAACCCGGCTCCAACCTTCGGTCAGTTAACTGAGCCTGGGACGATGAAACTTGGCTGGAAATTAGAGATTTGACAAGTTTGGCTGAGAAATCTTCACTTCCCAAATCCGACCATTCCTTAAAGTACTAATCTAAAAAAAGTAAAAAAAAAACACTTTTAAGCAAACTATAAATTTTCAGATCCCCATGCTAGGATGTGTGAACCAGCTTGATTAGGGATTTCTGGATTGACTGCGGCTGAGCTGTAGAATTCCCTGAGACTTTCACTTTTGTCCGTCTTTTGTCCGGTTTCCTGACTGGTCCCGGGGCTAGTGGGCACCTACGGTGTCAGAATGTCTTCAGCCCACACCCCAGGAACCATTAACTTCATTAAACCTCGCCTCCACTCGTCCATCCTCACAACAATTTTTGCCTCAAAGGTTTTGCTTACACATGAATTTCTAGCTCCCCTAACGTGCGCACCTTAACCCCAAAGTAAAAAAAGCACATTTGACCAAACGATAAATTTCGGCATATTATCGTTTGTGCCACAAAGGTTTTGCTTGAAAATGAATTTCTAGCACCCTTAAAGTGCGCATCTTAACCAAAAGGTGAAACAAATACTTTTGACCAAACGATATGTATTAATGATCCCTATTATAAGTAAGTAAGTAAGTAAGTAATTTATTTATGACCCGCCATTTTGAAAAGGCGGAGTAAATGTCGTTTTTGCCTCAGGAGCTTTGCTTACAAATGAATTTCTAGCGCCCTTAAAGTGCGCATCATTACAGCCAAGTGAAAACAAGACCAAAGGTTATGGGATCCCAAAAATCTAATATTTGATCCAGACAATTGGGTCCTGTCTTCGCCAGGCTAATCATCAGAGAAAACCAAGTTCAGATATACCTCTATAAGCCATATCTATTTTGGCGATACTGACCGAAACTTCCTGCTTTACTTCTGCCAAATTTCCGGTTTCGCCCGAATTCCAAGCGAACTACTAGTCCATCAAAAAATAATTCAGAAACGAATCCAGCGGATCTCTTTATCCCTATAAAGAACATCTAATCAACTTTAAATAAAACTTTGACTTAGAAAAAAAATCCGGTTAGAACCGGATTCCGGACTAATTATATGTCCGGGTAAAAAATGATTTTCATAGACAGACTCGGCGTCTCTTCTTACCCCTAAATCTGTCATCTAATCGACTTCAGACAAAACTTACGCTTTTAACAAACTTTCCGGTTTTGGCTGGATTCCTGGCAAACTAGTTGTCCGGTGAGAAAATGGTTTTCACCATCGTGTTCAGCATGTCTTCTTACCCTCAAATCGAACATTTAATCAACTTCAAATTGAACTTTTACTTTTAACCAACTTTCCGGCTCTTGCCGGATTCCGGACGAGCTACTTGTCCGGCAGAAAAATGGTTTTCACCATCGTGTCCAGCATGTCTCCTTACCCCTAAACCGAACATTTAATCAACTTCAAAAGAAACTTTTACTTTTACCCAACTTTCCGGTTTTTGCCGGATACCGGACGAACTACTTGTCCGACAAAAAAATAGTTTTCACCATCGTACTCAGCATGTCTTCTTACCCCATAATCGACTATCACATTAGCTGTTTAAAAATAATTTGTTTGTCCCTTAATTTGAAACCCCTCCCCGACCCTCAAATATTGGGCTACAGAGCCCATCTTCGAACTTGACTTGTACTTTGACCCAATGGATCCTCCCACCAAGTTTCATCAAAATATCTCATTCCCTTCGAGAGTTATCGTGCGGACAGACGGACAGACAGACGGACAACTTTTGCGATGTCACAGGTATCCCTCCACTTACGTTTTGGGATCCCAAAAATAAAATACTTTTCAGGCCTGAATATGTTGTTGAAAAGCGAGTTGAGAGAGACAAATAATTTAAGAATGCATAAACAGGTGTTTTCGTCTAAGTTAGTCCCAGTAATGCATTACGCCGCGGAAATTTGGGGGTGTAGTCCGGGTACTGGGCTAGAACAAGTGCAATTAAGCTACTTCAAAAGAGTTCTAGGCCTTAGTAGTAAGATCAACACATTAGTAATAAGAGGAGATTTAGGTTTATTTTTCAATAAGGAGCAGGCGTCTTGTTAGTATGATACGGTTTTGGGGACAAATAAGAGCGTTGCCGAGAGTAATACCGTTAAAGGCTGCATATTTGGAATCCCTCCAGGATGGAGCAAAGGAATCGTGGTCAAAACAGGTTAAAAATATTTTGGATAGTAGTGCTTTGTCTCATTTTTGGTGTGATGGAAAAGGGCCTAGTGCAGGAAATGGTGTGAGTATTGCTAAGAAGGTGGAGGTTAGGTTACATGACCAGGAAATACAATTGTGGCAGTGTGGGGAGGAGGCATCTGATTCAGTGTGGTTGTACGCGAGGGCCAAAGAGACATGGGGGGGGATTTATTTCAAGGCGGGGATCCCAGCAGATCATTTGAGGTTGTTAATGAGTTTACGAGGTGATTGTCTACCTTTAGGAATGCGTAGAAGCAGAGGCGTCACTAGCCAAAATGTTAGGGGGGGGGGGGGGGACGAGCCATTTACCGACTGGCTGGTAATTTTTACCGACTGTTTCTGCAGAAAAAACGACTGTTTTCAACAACAAAAAACGACAGTTTTGAAAAAAATCGACTGATTTTCAGAAATCCGACTATTTTGACGAAAATCGACCAATTTTCAGAAAAAACGACTGTTTTCATGAAAAAAATCAATTGTTTTGAAGAAAAATCGCGGCGCTTCGCGCCGACTTGGTTATTTTTTACCGACTGGCCGACAGCATTGGGGGGGGGGGGGGAGGGCGTCCCCCCCTCCACCCCAGTCGTGACGCCCCTGCGTAGAAGATATTTGGGTAAGGTAAGAGTGTTGTCTGTTCCTTAATTTTGCCCAATGTGTGGACATTTGGACGAAAATATTTTTCACGTAATGTGCGTATGTCCTGAGCTTTCAGATCTCCGTGGGGAAATTTTTGGTGTTAGTAATTGGGGGGAGGATTGGTTGGTAAAAGTAATGGGAAGTAAAATATTTGCTGATATTGAAAAGTTGGGAAGATTCCTTTCGGTTTCGATGAACCACAGAGAAAGATTCCTGTAAAGGAATATGTAAAATAGTTAGCATTTATTTGGTTTGTGTTTTTTGTTTGTGTTTATTTTTTTCCCATGGCCTCTGTGCTTTTAGTGGAATAAATCTTATCTTATCTTATCTTATTGTAGTAATTTCCAAGGTCCCATAACCATTCTTATCTCAACGGTATGGCTTACAAATGATCAGAACAAACCAAAGAATTGGCAAATTCCATCCTTTGAACCAGCCTTGCAAGTGCCATATGAGCTTGTAGCTCTGGTTTTGAATAATACAAAAATAAGTTAAATTACAAAAGATGCTACGGGATAACAAAGGGCCATTATACTGATGGGACATCGAAAGTTTGAAGATTTTCCTTAGTGTTTCAGCCGTGCGTTGTCGCTCGGATAATCATTTGTTCTCGGTACCATACAATTCTCCTGAAACTGATCGTAGATCCTACGCGTAACCTTTGTTCTGCTCTAGCAATGGAGCAGAAAATGTGAGTTTCCTCCCAAGTTTCCTCTTCACTGTTTGTAATTACTACGGTTTCCGCTCCAGAAGAGTTTATGAATCATTCAGAGTATCTTTTGTTTCAATCCATCGCTTGAATTTGCTTTCACCCAACAATTAAACAAATAAGACAATGCCGACAATAGGAGACAATCATTGAGGCAATTCATTAAATGTGTATGACTAAGTCTGAATCCAATAGATTTCTCCCCTCCACAATCTAGCCAACTAAAGAAAAATAGAGAAGATTTCCACTATAAACTGTAGAACGAGCCTCAGGTTTCTATTGTTACACCGCTTTATATCTTTATGGCTTTATAGCGACAAGCGTTGCTTACCCTTCTTGGAAATAATAAATACAAATCTAAAAAAGGCAAAATTTTTGGTCGAGTTGAAGAAAACTTTCCTGCTTCCCGTGGCAACCCTGACGACGCTGCTCCTTTCCTCGACCCGCTGGCGGAACCAACCAAGCGATCTGATTGGCCCTGCATAAGCCAGAATGGAACGCTAGTCTATTCTCCTTATTCACGTTATTACAGCGCGCTCCGAGGAAAAGAGGAATCTGTAATAAGTCTTATACGCGGTAATACACCTTATTATACCTATTAGGACAATGCTTTTGTGGCAGCTTGGGGATAATGAGCAGACTGCATTTAGGGGTCAGTTAGGGTTCCTGTAATATTATTATACATGCTGTTTTGCTCTAATTGATCTCCTGAGTTTAAAACGACAACATTCAGAATTAGATGTATCTTGTTCTTTTTCTTTTTCCTACTTGCCCATCCCAAAAAGCCAGGAAATGAGCCCAGTGTGACTAGGCTCTAAGAGTAAAGGCTGGCTCATTCAGCATCCAAAACAAACTATCTGACGGAAGTATACATACGGGTTGAATCATAACCTCGATCATAACGTCCACACCCCGTCACTGGCTGCCCTGTCAAAAATAGCAAAACTGAACGTTGGATTCAGGATTCAACAACTTTACTAAAAAAAAATCATTCCGGCTTGACGACCGGTTACAAATAAAGCACATACGTGCTTGAAAAACGCAACCAGTACACATTTACTACCAAATTATATAACTAATCAAACCTTCACTAAAATAAACTAAAAATGAATTGATTAAGTTGTCAATTAGTCCTCTCTCGTCTTCCAAACCCTCCAGGTTCGGCACTGAATGAACTCTTTCAAATTGCAAAGAACGTCTGCCATGACGTACATCATCAGGTGGCATTCAAGTGCCTATATAGTATATATATACTTGATTGAGACATTCAGGTTAATCAACGGAAGTTAAGACAACTTCGAAGTAAGTAAGTTTACATATTCTTTAAAACGATGGACGTTCGAGCCGATATTAGGTTTGTCCGTCATTGGTGACGGTTACAAAATAAATATTAACAACAACAAAAACAGTCCATAGTAAGAATAAAGGACCGATATAGTAAAGTTCAGCCTTAACCGTCCCCCACGATATTAGGCAGGCGTTACCCAAGACCTACCCAAGTTTTCAGAATGTCAATAAACTTCACAGTAGAGACCATGCTCGCCTGCCATGGGATTAAATTAATAAAATCTTAATATAATTCAATTATGAATTATTACTTAATGGCTTTAATAAAATAAATCCCCTACCCAATCCGAAGAACGGAGACAACAAGAAAGTAACTAGCGCAACAAAAATGAATAAAATTATAAGACGAAGAATAAGCCGTCAATACTCAAAGGGAGCATCATTAGATGTTTAAAATAATACACAACGTATATTATCTTTTGTATGCTTTGTCCCCGGTCCCAAGAACGCGGGCACAAAATAGTAGCTTCCGCAACAAAGATAAAATCAAACTGATAAAGGAACAAAATGGTCGGTACGACAAGCCCTCCCCCCGCCCCCCCAAAAAAAACAATTGCGAAAAAGAAATGATGTCCTGATTATTAACTATCCCTTTCTATTTTAGCTGAAAGCGAACACAACAACTCCAAACGGCAACCGGAAAAGTAAGATGATCGGCGTCGACAACGCAGGCATACCCATCATCGAAGGCTTTTATGAACCCGACAACCCAGCGGACACAAAAACGTACCGAAATGCTCGGATCATCAACAACCAGCTGATCGAAAATGCTCCACCAGTCGACTGGGCTGCACTGAGCGGAGGAGACAGACAAGGAAGGTCTTTCGAAAACACCGTTCCCTCAACTAAAGTCCATAAATCAGTATTGTCCCCTTCAGAATCAGCATTATTCACTGTTCCCTCAACGAAATCTGAAGCTTCCAGCAACTCGGAATCCCACAGTTCCAGTGAATTTGAGGTGTCAGAAGACGTTCCCTCTACGGAACCCGGCATTCCCGTAACGAAATTCCAGCCATCGAATCAAGAAGCTTTCTTCACTGATTTTACTCCTGCGCAGAAAATAAACCAGGGCTCAACACGTCCACGATTCTTTGGAGAGAACAGTCCTTTAACTGAACAATCTCAGAGTCGCTACATTCCACTGATGAGAAGCGAAGCCGAACCGAAAAGCCCCACCTTACCAGATTTTTACTACAAGTCATACTACAGTGTTGACTCAGCAGAAAGCTATGACGCACCGGAGTACGTCATGCCAACAACGGTTAGGACGCCATCGACTACTAGGACATATAGAGACCCATTTGGATACAGCGGCGATAATGGAAAAAGTGTTGCCCAAGACCCGTACCACTACATCTCGGTAGATGATTTGAAGCAAGCTGCTGGACGGGACTCCTTCGTAAACCCATTTATCCAAGAACATCCCACGGACCGATTTAAGCAGGTAGGCTGAACACAAGGCGTTTTTACCGATATGCCACAAATGCGGCTCGGTCGTGTTTCCGCGGCCGTATGTATGGTACACATCGGGACACATGTGTGTTTCCAGGACCAAAAAGATTCCTGTGACTCGAGCTTGAAAAAAACTGTCGATGTGATTTTCGATTTTGTACCGCAAATTTTGCAGGAAATTCAAATTTAGAGGCACATTAAGGTCCAAAAAATAAAATTAGCGACTAGATCTAGCACAAAGGCATATATAACTCAGGATGCTTCTTGCACATAATAGTAAGGAAATAAGCCGTAAGTTTTTTTTTCTGGATGTGATACATTTGAAATTACCGCCAAAAACAGACAAAACGGTGTTTCCACGAGTTTCAAGGCTCGACTGTGTGGCACACAATCGTGTTTCCCCGAAGAACACGCAGAAATGTGTGGCACACGAAAGGGCCCCGGAAAAATGGCACAAGTTAATGCGAGCTCATATCAATGATTAGCCGGAGAGATGGAAGGGCAACCGACCACCAGTTCGGTTAAGAAACTTCTCCTCCCTGGATTTCTAACGCCCTCAGTGCCACTGAATGCTGAAGAACAACGAACTTGACCGCAATTTTGACCTGAAAAGTTCCCCTTACAATAGTGCTTTCGGGACAGTCGTGCAGACAGACTGACGAAAACATCAGATAGTATAGGATTCCCCATTTCGCATAGAATCCCAAAAAGTATTCCAAACACGAGATTAGTTTTGAAGAAAAAAAAAAATTCTCAGACCAAAATAATACGCCCGATGTCTCGGGACCATGTCAGTGCCCTCTTGCGTCAAAACATCAAGGATGTTTCGGGAAGGAGAAGAAGTGCCTAGCAATCTCAAAGGGTCGCACATGCTTTATCTAATGCCTCTTATCCTCTTACACTGAAAGGACCGATCGCACCTATAGTGCCAATACAACCTATTTCTGTTAGCGATCCATGCATTCGCTTAAACACTGAGACCCGAATTTCACACGCTACTTCCTAACCACCTTAAAGACCTAATCCAAACATTCGGTTTACCTTCTCTTAGTGATCGCATGCCGAGGGTTTGCTTAGATTTGAACTCGATTGCCGAGTTGCTGTTTTGGCTCGAGAAAAAACCCACGCACAACGTCTTCTTTTCTAGATGGCGGAATTTTCCAGGATTGATTAGCAAAGAATTGTAAGACCTAACTGATAATTTTTGTATGTCTTCAGAGGTACCACACTGGTCTTGGTTTTATAATTTATTTGTATTTGTAATAAACAGTGGGAGCATTAGATGGAAATTATTATTTTGACCCTTGGCTCCCTACGTGCCATAACAGCTGTCCGGGATAATCGGCTGAGATTTAGTCCAGAGAGAGTTATTTCAAACCTAGGAAATTTGGTTTTTTTTTCTTAATTTGCTCATTGTTTTACTGTGTTTTTAGTGGTTTTGAACATTCACAGTGACAGTAGGGATGGTTAGCATTGTGTGTGTGGTGGAAAGACCATTTTTGTGGCCCGCTTTAACGAGAACTTTCTGATGCTATTTTCGTGCGCTATTTTCGTTGTGTATCTTGCTCTCAACGACTGTTTGCGGGGAGCTCGTTCGTCAGAAAAACGATGTTTCAAATTCGTCCGTATTTTTGCTAGAAGCCAACGGGCTTGGAGAAAGGGTTGAACACCTAGCCGCGGGTATTTTGTTAAAAGCAGGGCGGGGTTTTGAAGTATTCAACCATTTTAAAACCTCGGAGCACAGACAGTAAATAATGCGACGTTTATGTTAAAGGACCCCTCTTGCTTGTTCTGCCTTTTATAATATACCTAGCTCCCTTGTGGAATTATAAGCTTCTAAAATCCCCACCTTTTTCCATTGTTTCGTTTTCTGCCTACGATTTTTTAGCGCTTTTTCGGCCACGCCGAGTTTCGCCCGTTACAGAACGCAAAGTGTGTCGAAATATTCAATGTCCGCTGACAACTCATTCACACATAAAGATATGATAACCTTCTATTTTAACTTCTTTTATTTGCTTAGTTTTCCAGCTTTTTAACCACGCCACGTTCAGTTTTCAAACGTTTTGCTCCCAGCCGCCGCGTCAGAGAGCAGGAAGGCTGGATAGTGTTGACAAGAGCTAACATGAAAGTCACTAATTCCAAGTGAAAAGTAATGGCATTTTTGAAAAACGTTTCTTCCGATCTCTTTCATAGGGAAAAGATCATTTCTAGTAAGAGTTGTGCTTTAAGTGACTCAATTTTGCAGGCTCGGCAGCTAGCCGTGAACCAAGACGGCCAGAACTACGTCATCCGCCAACATACCTACACAAACGCCGATGGTACTGCATTCAGTGTCCCCATACCTTTCCCAGCAGGGGCCCTAGGATACCAAAACCAAGGACAAAGGTAAGAGACCATTTAAAAGTTCCTGCGCAGGAGATCCCATAAACGAGCTATCTAAGCAATCCTTCAGAAGATTTCCTCTAAGGAAAGAGATACCTACTCCCGAGTGCCGGCCGAGCAAATCTTAAAATGTTCACTAAATCTTGGAGCCCAAGGAACGCGGATTCGCATTCGCCTAGGCGGATTCTGCGTCACTTCCGGAAAAAAAATCGCTCCTCGCCATTTTAACTCCGAGTCAAATTGTGCGCATCGCGGAAAAGATTCGTGTTCTATGAGCACCAAGCTTAACTTTTGAGCAGATGTCGGCCGTTCATCAACTGGGAACAGACTTGCTGTCCCCGGGGAACTTAAGTGGGTCCTCCACTGCAGGCTAACGTAAGCTGTCGGAAGCGATCGTAACGGGTCGGAAGTGGCCATTTTGGCGGTTGTCAGCCAATGCGAGCACGCCGAGTCCAAACGAGCTCGTTTAAGACTCACTTACGATTGCCAACGGAGGACCCACTTTAGTTGACGCAGCCTATGCGGAGACGGTGGATCCGTCTCAAAGAGCCCGACATGGCCGACAGCCTGCCCCTGGTCGACAGGTTTTCGGTGTCGAAGCTACGCAGACAGCTTGAAATTAGTCAGAATTTCATGTTCAGAGTTCATGAGTGGCCTAAGGCCCTTAGTTGACCAATATCTAACTTAGTATTTTTTTTTATTCGGAGTCGGACCTGCGGTGACAGAAAATTTACCGGAAACCATTTGGGAATTCAGAACACCGTTCACATTATACTATATTAAACGATGAATCGGCTTCCTAGCGCGGTGAGGAATAGACATGCACACCTGGAACCACACACCATTTGCTGTTCGCACCAGTCAATGGAGTTAACGCTAACAGCCATTTCACAGTCAACTCATGGGACAAGCAACGCTGGAAAACTTACAGCTTCGACAGGTTGACATCACCTATACACGCCATCTAGTTCAGAACTGTGATTCCAGACGGCACGCGTCATCTGGCCAAGAACTATACATCCTTCGGCAAAGCGAATTCGACACACTAGATGACAGTAGACCAGTTGCAATATGATGGAGCGGTTCATCGATAAAAGGTTCTGTGTCCGACACCCTTGATATTTTATTTTACTTTTTTTGCTCAGGAAAAAGCGGGAAAGTGAAAACTTATTAAGACATAGTTTCTGAAAAAAGAAGAAGAAAGAAAGAAAAATCGGTACGGCTCAACACGCATATATGCAGCCGCCTCGAGCGCGCTTCCATATCCCTATCTGATCAAGTTGACCGGAACCGTGATAGAACTGGACACCATACGATGCTCGACCTGTGCTAGAAGGGTCTCTGATTCAACATAGCAGATGTCCTTCCTAGTTCGGTGAAAGATAGCAGACCAACAGTTTCGGTGAGATTCAGATTCTCATGATGACTAACTCTCCTTGCCGATGCAGAATCGCCGTGTACATACGGAAGAGCCGGGAGCGGCATTACAGCTGTCCCCAGCAATCGCACTGATTGGTTGACACAGGATTTGAGTTGTTGAGTTTGAGTCGTTAGGACGAAGTTTTCTCGTTCTTCCTTGGGATCACTGGCGTGTTTTGGACGTCATATGGAGTATCCAGGTTACGATCAGAAGATTTCGGTAGCGGAAAAATAGCACAACGATTGCTGTCTTGATCACAGGTATTTTGAAATTCTCGACGAAAAGCCACATTGCCTCGAAAGATCCAAAAAGGGTGCTGCCGCGCTCAACTGACACAAATAACGCTTCGCTGACCATGTTATGACAATGTTTCGAATTTTGCCGCCTCATGAATGACTTTGCCCGCCTCTTTCTTGTGTTATTTTAGTTTCTAGATTCTAGTGATTACATATGCAACCTACCAGTTGCCGATATGTGCTTTAAGTGCATCTCCGAGCTATTGAGTGAATGGTTCATGTGAAGTGATTTTTCGTGTTTTATTTACATCTGAGTTTTACTTACACCTGACAGGATAATGTATTACAGTTGTTAATGGCTTCTATATCTACGAAAAGTTTTAGTTTCACTAACTCAATCAGGACCAGGGTATTTCATACCTTGTTACATGCAAGCACATTCCAACTGAAAATACATTCTGTCAACGAAAAAAAAAAGATTCCTTCAATTTGGAGTGCGCCCATACACATATTTGACAATGCAAAACGGATACGGGAATATACATTGGACCAGGGACCCATAAATTTCCTGTAATGACTCGCCATTCAGGGGGCTTGTCATTTCCTATGCTTCTATGTTGCTATGTTTCCCGAGCCTCATCTAGTTTCCAAAAAATCCGCTTGGGTCGAATCGGCGTTCTTGTTCAGATAGACAAAATTTGTTGGGACTATTCAGCATGCCACCAGGTACCTAAGCTAGGACAAAAGATCCAGGATACACTTCCATTACAGAGAAATATTCCTAGTTCGGCACAACAGCTGCGAAAAATTTTGTCTATCTGGATAGTCGGGTATTTTATCCCCGTGGGTATTTCTCGAACTATCTGATGCTCGGTCAAGAGCGCATCAAAAATCTCTTTTTGACAAGCCCCCTGAATGGCGAGTCATTACAGGAAATTCATGGGTCCCTGATTGGACGGAGAGATTAAGAAACGACGAGATTTATTGTATGACAAATGATACCTCCAGCCTCAATGTCATTAGAAAGCGGCGACGGATGTATCGGGCGCATATATTGCGAATGGGTGATGGAAGGCTGCCACATGGCATATGGTGTTGAACACCCCCTGGCGTCCGCAAATCAGGGAGACCCAAAATGACTATTGGCAGGTCGTTAGACAAGGAGGCGAAGTTGGCGAGGTCTTCGATGGAGGAGCTTTGGTCGATGGCTCAGGACAGGTCGTCGTGCAGGGTTGCCGCCGCCAGTACAATTGTACTCTTTTTAGTACATTTTTTTCAAAGTAGTGAGCTGGTAGTGCATTTGAAAAAGTAGTACTTATTCAGTACATTTTAGAAAGGTAATACTATTTGAACAAAAATACCCTTTCTGTCAATGTCCATGTGGACCTTATTGTGTTCTTCTCATTTTATCTGAAATATTTGATCTGATGACTTTGATTTTAATCTGGTTCTGAGTGAAACCCCTATTTTTCACGAAAGTTCGATTCAGGCAGGATTCAGGCCATATTTGTAGGGTCATACTGAAGTGGGGTTGCAGTAGCAACAGTGGACGACAATGTGCGTCGCGCAACACTCCTCTGGTAGTACTTTTTTGCTATTTGGGTAGTGCATTTTATTTGAGTCAACCACTGTTGCTGCCTTATGCGCCTCCAGGCGTAGGAGGACCTAAGTCTAAGTTAACGGATACGTCAGCTAAATTTTATTCGAGCTATATTTCGCCCCCCTTAGCTCTAATAAAATGTGGCTGACATTTCCGTTTTGCATTGTCAAACGTGATTCGCAGTCAGCTTGGGCTGAAGGAATATAGCGCCCTTACACCCTGAGAGGGTAGAGCTCCCGCAGATGGCAAGGGAAGCAAATGCTTTGCCGGGCTCTGCACCCATGAGCAGAAGACGCAAGCCAATTCGGGATTCTGACTTGTTTGGTTTTCTTTTAGCTACGTTCAATACGACCCATACACAAACCACAAAGACAAATCGAAAATAGAAGGAGTCAAGGACAAAATGGAGGAGCTCGTCGCTAAATTCAAAGATATGACACGTCCAGTCGCTGACCCCCTAAAGGAGGCAGGCGATAAAATATCGTACAACCTTGGAATCCACGAAAAAATGTCGAGCGTGAGTGTATTTTTTGGCCTACTATTCCTTATTTCTTTTCTGTTAAACCGTAGCAGGGTCACAATCTGACATTCGACTATGTTGCCAAAGGATGCCAACAGAAATATGGCAAATATAAAATTTGAAGCCAAGCTGACCATTCATTACGAAAGAAATAATAAAAAAAAAGAAAAAAAAAACGTCGATAACAGATCACACCAAAGTGTTGTCTGTTGAATGTTGTATGCTGAAACCGCGAATCCTTGTGTCGTCTGTTATGAAACTTCTGACAGTGTAGGAAGCCAAACTTACAACTTACAACCCTGCTAATATGACGAAGGGGAGACTGCTTTTGAGGGCTGGGGTCCAGCAGAAAATCCCTAATATAAGCTCACTGCCATTTAGTGGCTTGAAATATTAAACGGAGATAAAGAAACGTAATACCTTCGGCTTGTTCTCCTTTGTTGTTTGTCTCCTTGTGCGGCTCCCTGTTTCGGCCTAGAAGTTATCTGCCATTTTTTGCTCGCTAGCCCACATCGCTCCCACGTCCAGTATGTTCACTAACGAAGAGATAAAGTTCAGTTCAGTCTCTGTTTGTACCCCCTCGCTGAACCACCGGTACAAAACAGATGCTGCACATTTGAAAAGCATAAATGAAAAGCTACTTCATCTCTTTTAAATAACTACAGGATTCCGAGAATCCACCAATCCAGATCGCGTGTCACCATTTCTACCACAGCCTTCCCTGGTGGCGACACCCTCGGCCGATTTATATCTTTGGTTTATAGGTTTATATGTTGTATGTATAGTTTTCTTCTGTTTTTGGCCTTGAATGAAGAGATTAAACTGATTGATTATCACCATCCTCACACGGTGATAGTGCAATAGATACATAAATTAACGAACAGAAAAGGGAGGTTTTCATATTAACTTGAACTAGCCTACTAACCGGCAGGGAGGTTCCCGCCTTTTTTGCTGTATATCTTAGCCGAGTTTAGTTAAACGTTGACTAAACCTCACCCTTTTTTCTTAAAAGGACACCAGAATGAAGAGTACCAAGTATCATCCCTATCTGTATGACTTCCGTTAACATTGCCTGCAGAAAACCCAATCCAAATACGAAATAGTGTTTCCAAGCTATGATTTTTGCTCCATTCTGCATCTGTCCTTATTTCAGTACTGGACAATTTTAGAAATGAACAAATGTCTCCAATCAACCCTTCTTCTGGAATATTTTTCAACCAGTTAAGCCCAAACATATATCTAGAAGAAATTCCAATACGATCCGGCCAGCGCTGTACAAGATTTGAATGAATTGCGCTTTTTGTCTTGGAGTCTGCATGTGCAAACCTCCAGAAACGAACATCCGTATTTTGAAAACGTCACGCTCAGGAGAAGAATGCTCTCCGTTGCCATGTCTGTAAATGCATTCTCCATGGTGTGTTCAAGTATGGTTTCATTGTTCAGGTTCCTTTAAAGGAATATGACATATATCCTAGCCGAGTTTTATTTGAATGAACTAAACCGCATGGTGGCTTCTTCTCCCTATGTCCCTAACCTCGATCGTTCTTATTTGCGAGATTTCTAGCTTCATGTGTTATTTTATGCCAGTTTTTGCGATTGCAGGATTGACTTTTTTTGAGGCGGGGTAGCCTCTCACTAATTGCTTCCGGTTGGGCAAGTTTTTACGTGTTTCCGATCAAAACCAAGGGGGTAAGGCTCGAAACAGCCAAGGCGGGTTTGTAACCATTGAGGAGCCCAGCTCACAAAGAAACTACGTATGTTAGCATATTGAAATATGTATATATTGTGACTTTTGCTTTAAAGGCCATCCGATGTGATCCCGGACTCACTCTTAGAGCGTGTCCCAGCCTAATTTTCGTAGTTACTACGCATGACGTCATGAATCCTGACTTCTTGGCGTCAAGGCTAGAACGTATTACTCAATTTTTGTCAAAATGTCGTGCCGTAGGCTGATCGGACCAATCACGTCACAGAGATCGCAGTTACTAACTATGCTCCCGAGCGTGGTAAGCAAATAGTTACCACTAGTTACTATTTTAAGAAGGTTGGAACGGTCAGCATAGTAACTTTGCACGAGGCTGGAATGAAAATAGTAACTAATAGTTACTTTTGTTAGAAGGGTGGCACACCCTCTTATTCAAAGGTCGCTCGATCCACTCTTTCCCTGAAATTTGGAATTTTGAACGATGAACGGTTTGGTTCATGACCGAATTGTCGGCCGACGGTTTGGTTTATGACCGACAAGTCGGCGACATCGGCCGACGGTTTGGTTCAGACCGTCATATCGAGCGAGACCCAACTGACCTTTGCTCGCTTGTGCTTTGCTCGAGAGTGTATGACTATTTATGTGTGCAAGAATTGATAGAATAAAAGAACCTGAACCTGAACAAAGATCAAATCTTTTCGAGAACTTTAGGGCACGCGGGTCTTTACAGCAACACGCTGGAAAAATCGGTCACCCGGCCAGTCCAGTTATCTTCATCTGCCTTGAATCATCTTGGTCTTCCACGGACGATCAGAGCCTCGTTTTTGTTACAATAGCGCTGCCGCATCGCTGCTGCAGCACTTCTTTGCTTTTGCACAATATGCGTTTTTGGATTCACTTTCTTCTTGGTTGAACCGGCAGCGCTGCAGCATCTTGCAGGGAAGCACGGACTTGGTCGGTGAGCAAGTCCGCGATTCTCGAGAAGCGCTGCCGTCTTCCTCGGAAGCGCTGCAGTGCAAAAACGGATGTAGGAAGAATCAGTCCGGAATCGGCCGAGAAGTGGACCTGCAGCATGCAACAAAAACGAGGCTCAGGTCATGCTGCCAGTCTCCCCACATTCCCCCGCCTGAAGAGCTCGCGTCAGCAAAGCCAGAAGCGGCTTTGTCAAAGGCAAACGTAATCTCGCATGTAGCACGACTCCTTACCCCGATATGTTCTGGAATCCCTGGGTGGCCCGTTGTACTAACAATACATGTTGACGATAACCCCATCTATCATAGCTTCTTTCAACCCCTCACTCGTTGCCATGACCATTCAACCCTAACGCGACCTTATAATGAAGATTGACAGATCAGTAGGGGTTTAGGAAGAATAACATCTTCAGTTCTGTCACTGCTCTTCCTCGTTAAGTAACCTTGGCACAAGAACTGAGAGCGAAGGAACAAGCTGTTCCATCGGGTTTCAGTTCGTTCAGGAGGTTTGGTGGTCTGAATATGGGTTACAAGCGTGTGGTATGCGTCGTGTTTTTGATAGGTTTGGTGAGTGAGTTTCTATTTCCAATTTCAGCTACTTTTCAAGAGAAAGTGTTTCAGTCAGAGTGTCCTCAGAATCGATTATCGGTAATGTTAGGGTTGAGGGCAGATGGGTTACCCCTCGGCCCAAGAACAAAAAAAATTGGGTTTAAAGGTTGGTAGACCCCGTCATTCCGGTGCTTATTTTGTGCCCTATGTGTGACGACGCAAACGAAAATCTGCACCGGAATGTGAGGAAAAGTAAAAGTGTTTGGTAAGATTTGTGAGAGAGAATGGGTGGAAATAAAAATAAAGGGCGAGTTTTTTTCAGATTCAAATAATCTAGTGAAGTACCAAGTACCTTCAGGCAAAGACAAAGACTTTTGTGAAGTGATACAGATTATGGTGATGATATTTTTTGTTTTTTCGACTTTGTCTGGGATTTGTATTATGTTTATTTGCACATGGGACACGGGCTTTTTTGTTGCAATGCAATATATCTACCTATACAACCAAAGGTTTCAATGGGATCCCAGTAATTTAATATTTGATCCAGACAATTTGGTCTTGTAGATATCCGGTCTTCGCCAGACTCCTTGAACATTTTTACTATTATGATTTAGAAACAGAAGAAGGTCAATGGCTAAGCATCTGAGAAAACCAAGTCAGATATGAATTCACCACGTGTGTATTTACCCCTAGGCTATACGTCATATTTACTTTGACGAAACTGATCAAATCTTTCTGCCTTACTTCTGCCAAATCTCCAGTTTCGACCGGATTCCGGGCGAACTACTTGTCCGGCAAAAACTAAAGCTCAAAAACGAATTCAGCGATCACCTTACCCCTAAATCGAACATCTAATCAACTTCAGATAAAACTTTAACTTTTTACAAATTTGCCGGCTTCGGACGGATTCTGGGCGAACTACTTGTCCGACAAGAAAATGATTTTCATGTAAATGTTCAACATGTGTTCTTACCCTTAAATCGAACATCTAATCAACTTATTTAGATTAAGAAAGACAATTTATATAATTAATCTCCAATAAAAGTGATGAAACCAAACTGTCAGTATGCATCTTATAGCACAAATTCACAATTTGCGTTATCCACCATTGCGTCGGTAACCCAAACCCAAAAATCTTATGTGAAGCAACTAACAAAATCTACTGATTTACTTTCTAGTCAAGTTTCTATGTTAATTGCAACCTAGGATCGATAAATAACGAGTTACGCATGTTGTTTGTAACACTTCAATAGCTTTCTCTTTCTCACTGCGTGACGCGCGTACGTGCATTTTAAGGAGACCAATCTATCTAAAACAATTGCGTAGCAGCGTAACATAATAATGACCAAGTTTTTTTCAGTTCCAGAGCCGCCTATCAAAAGCCTCTCATGACCCCAAGGCGATGGCAATCGCTGGCGGCGCGGCGGCGCTCCTTGGCACCCTCGGCGCTGGTCTGATCTTCACCGGCGCGGCGGCGGGAAGAACGTCAAAGAAGCTCAAACAGAGAAGCAACGACGGCCACAATGTTACCAGACGAGCCGTCGAACAGGAGGTAATTTATAGGAACTGTGTTGCGACTGCGAGAGCAATACTTTGGTTTTGTCCGATTTTTTTTTTTTTTTTTTTTCCTATGCTGTCATTTTCAATTATTTGCTCGATAGTCGTAAGGGTCTAACCTGTGCGGTTTTTACGGAAGTGTGGACTTCAGGTAGGATTAGGACATTCCATTTTGGAAAGCTCCGTAGAACTTTTGCCTGGAGCTAAAAAGGATGGTTTTTGCTTGTCCTCGAGCCAGAACCTACGGTGTGCGAAGTGAAGCGGACTTGAATAGCCTATGTCAGAGAAGACTATCTGAAGCTGTGCAACCAAGCTTTCATTTCATCAAACCATGTTTCTGCTTGCGAGTGGAAAGGTCCGTTCTAGAAGGCAAGCAGGCAGGAACCAGTTTCAGATTGAATATGGAGTAAAAGTGCTAAATATGTGAGGCAGTTGCCCGGCCCGACAGCCAATAAATCTTCTTTCAATGATTAACAGAAAAATTTAGGGAAGCAAAAAAGTGTAATTTTCCCACGGGTCCGAAACTGCTGCCATCTATTGTTTCTACCCATTTCTGTTCGTGATTCAGCTAAGTTCATCATTCCATTTTTTTTTTTTTTTGGCATCCCAAAACGTAAGTGGAGGGATACCTATGACATCGCAAAAGTTGTCCGTCTGTGCGTCCGTCTGTCGGCACAATAACTCTCGAAGGGAATGAGATATTTTGATGAAACTTGGTGTGAGGATTCTTCGAGTAAACGGAAAATTCGAATTCGTAGATGGGCCCGATAGCTGCATATTTAGAGGAGGGGGAGGGGTTTCAAATAAGGGGCGAAACAAATGTTTTTAAAAGCTAATAAGATAGTCGATTAAGGGGTAAGGCGACATGCTGAACACGAATATGAAAACCATTCTTTCGCCGGACAAGTAGTTCACCCGGAATCCGGCCAAAAACGGGAAGTTTGTTCAAGTAAAAGTTTTAACTGAAGTTGATTAGAAAAAGAAGAAAGAAGCGAAACGGCCTAAATAAATATAATAAGTTTATTTTCTTTCTTATTTATAGCAAATATTAGTACAAATACTCGTCGTGGTTACTTCCAAGGTCGAAACTAATTAGGTCTTGTTGAAAGCAAACCTTGTTAGTGGAGTTCCAAAAATGAAGCATTTTATTCTTTCTGAAAAACGGTGCCCTTCGACACCATATGAGGCAGTGGACAAAGGTGTCACTTAACACCGCGAAGTTCGGAACAGCATCGAACTGTGGTCAGTCGAAGCCAAAGCCGTATCCAGGGGGGGGGGGGGGGGGGTAGGGGGTTGACCCCCCCCCCCCCGAAACATACAAAAATAATAATTTTTAAAAGCTTTTCCCTCTGATCTATGTCTTTTTTGTACTTTTTTGTCCGACCCGCAGGCAAACCCCCTTCCCCGAAAGGCACCCCCCCCCCCCCCCCCGAAATGCACCCCCCCCCCCCCGAACAAAAATCCTGGATACGGGGCTGGTCGAATCGTTATTTGTGTCAAATGAACGCGGACGCACTCTGTCCGGGCTAATATGTCACGCTAGATTCGACACAGTGAAACAATGACTCGGTAGAAAGCATAGAGCCTAGATAAGAAGGTGACAAGACAGGTTTTGGAATAAAGAAAAAGTCTAATTTATACTTTCAGCTCTGAAATACGTGCTTAACGGAGACACGACATAGGTCACACCTTACCTGACAACGACATAGGTCACAGTCGGACTAGATGAGCTTCTTTGTAGACATCTACGCATTTTTTTCAGTTATCATAATAGACTCCTACTCTTGGACAGAGTATTTATTTCACTAAAGGGGAAATCTGTAGTTCTTTTCGATCAAATGCTGACAGTCCTGGCGTTTCGAACAATTATGAAAATAACTCCTGTGCGCCGAGTGTGATGACGTATAATTGATTATCTGATTAAGCATTCCCATTGGTAATATTTATCTGATTTGCGACTATCCCATAATCACAAGACGAATGCTGAGCACACGAACTAAATCTCACCAACCAACCATGGCCATTGTGAAATAATTTAATAGGCAAAATCACCTCCCTTCATTTGTTTCAGATATACATTGCTAATTGATTTGAATTCGCTTGTCGGTATGCTTTGATACGCCAACTGAGTTAGTATGCGTTTAGCATCCCTATCATTAATACTAAGCCGTTGACATACTCCACGCAATCTGAATTTCATTGGATGATTCGGCACCACAAATTGTCGGTGGGCTTATACATGAAGAAGAGCGCGTGGGAGTTTTCACTTTTTGTTTTATTCACGTCGCGTTCGACCCGACGTACCGCAACTGTCAAACATTCATAAAATATAGCAACGGTTTCTAGAACTTAGAAGTTTCTTGAAAATATACCACACTAAAAATAACTGTTATTTTGGAATAACTTTTCAGATAAAACAGATATGTAATGCATATCATCAAATGACCCACGTTCAGTTATATTACGATAACCGTCACAGAGACAGTTCATCATCAATCTCCACAGAGATAGAGACAACCTCCAGAGAGGGTGATGTTAAGTCATGGGTTACCCACCGCTAACTTTCTGTGTGGCCTATAACCTGTGGGTCTTATGATGATGTTTAATGTTAATTGTTAACGGTTCCGTTAGAAAAAGTTGGAACATAACGGCCATTTAAAAATATTAACCACGCTGCGCTCGGTAGATATTTTCCATAACTTACCTCGCCTTCGGCTCTGATAGGTTATTTTACAGCTAAAGTATTTTTTCAACTGTAAGAACTCTTTATCCTAGCTAGAATGAGGGAAATAAAGTAGGAAATTAGAATTTTTGATAATCGTTATTTTAAATGGTAGTCTCGATGTTATTTTCCGACAGCAACCTCGATGTGATAATTTAATATATTCTCGGAAAGTGTAGATGTCCAGAACTTGGGTGATATAAGCTTGAAAGCTAGTAGATCTCGTGTATTTTAGGACGACATAATGTAGAAGTAATCCAGTACGTGACTGAGGCTCTGTTCCGCGGTGCTCATTACCACTTAAGATCTGTGATTATCTTTGTTCCACAGCCCCGCATGATAAGAAAAATTCTCTCTGACCATTTTCGTTCCACAATAATTACGACGATCGTTATAATTTCCTTAATATGATCGCAATCATCGTATGTAATAATAACTATCTATACAGTCAGAAGTAAAAAGTTCAAGTTTTTCCTTCAAGTGTATGCTGCATTCCGGACGTAAACCCTGAATATACTTCACTTTGTTGTCCTCGCCAATGATTATGAGCAAGAACTTCAGTCTTGTTTGTTCTTGTTATGATTTACTTTCGCCGGACTTTATGACGATAGTACCTACTACCGGGGGAACGAAAATATTAAAATTATGATTTCTTCTTTAATTTCTTCTGCAAAGTTTCGCTTTCTTGAACTCTTCTGAAAAATTCCCCTAGAAAATTTTGGGGAAAGGAGTGGTTCCTTATTTTTTTGTTTGCTTCTAACAGGGGCTGATAAGTACCAGAGTGACTGCTCTCAGCATATTAGTTGATAGTTAAAATACGAATAATGAACTAAATAGAAAAATCCACAAGCTCACAAAAATTAAACAAAAAAAATGTTTTAAGAGAAAGGACTTTAGCCCGTGACTTGAAAGCTGATAGGGTCGACGCAAACTCGCAGCGAATCCAACATCCTAGCAGCAAAATCTTTCAGTTATAAAAGAACCTCCTGTCATTTTCCAGGAGGGGGGGGGGGGCTCGTCAAATTTAGTACATTACTGGGTTTTTTTTTGCTTTACATGTTTTTGTGTGACCTTTCGGCTCAATCGGCGATTATCGTAAGTGGCTCAATCTTTCAAGAGCAAGAATGGCTCGAGCGGGTAGGGACTAAAAGTGGGTCAGAAGTATAAAGTCTGGTGTTGCATTTATCCCCCAATCCTCTTCTTCCAAAACATATTTTTTCTTCCTAGATGGACCAGCAGCATATGATGTTGGACCAGGTTCTCGCTAAGATGGACGTTTCACAGCGACAGTTTCTGGATCAAATGCAAAAGACGGGCTTCCTACGATCGATCGAAGGACCATGTGGCCAGGCGATTTTGTGCCAATCTCTGGCCTCAGATGCTAATGAGAACCAACTTAAATTAGTTGAGAAGAGAGCAGCACTCTTTGTTCAAATGTAAGTATACAAAGGGTTTGACAGCTTCTTGTTTGTATGCCCAACTGACAAAGTCAGGGATTTGGGTGTGTTATCGCGCCCACTAGACGATTCGTCCACCCGACAGTTGAGCTGCTCGTCAGTTCAACAACCCGCCCATTAATCTAACCGTCAGTTCCCTCTTTTGCAGACTTGACCGAATTTCATGGATACCTTCCTCGTCGTAACATGAATGCCTGCGCAACTGCAAACTTATTACCATAGTAATATGACCCTTATGCAAAGCTATCGTACATTCGCCCAGGACCTCAACGTTTCTGACCTTGACCATTTTTCCACTTTACATGTGGGAAGAATTTTTTTTAGACCAGATTAGTCCCTTTTCCCTGTGTTTTGTTTGTTTGTTTCGATCCTCTGCGTTTACTGCATCATTGTAAGCTCAGTTTAATTTTTCCTTTTCTTTTTTGTAATGCGATATTTTCCTTTTTTGTCTTGTGCGTTGATAAAATTTTATCATCGTCATGATCAATGGTCAGTCTACAGACCACAACTTAAAAGCGACTCGGGATAACCCTTTTCAACATACGGGTCTCGTAGCCTCCCCCTCGAAATGTCCATTTGAGACAATAAATATATGAGCTATATAAGACGACAGACAACTATGACGAACAATATTTTACACGTTGGATAACGGAGACTTTTCTTTTTTGTACTGCGATATTTTCCTTCTCTTGTCTAGTGCGTTGATAAAATTTTATCATCATCATGATCAATGGTCAATCCACAGACCAAAACTTAAAAGCGACTCGAGATAACCCTCTGAATCAGTCTGAATCATTGAAAGTTTACGCAAAAGCCAAAGAGGGGTGGGGGGAGGAAATATATTTTAGAGCGGGTTTGGATTCGAAAAGTTTAGAGGCACTAGTTTGTTTACGGGGGAACGCACTGCCACTTGGGGAAAAAAGGAAATACCTGGGGAAAAATAGGGTGCGTGATGGCCCATATTTTTGCCCTATGTGTGGTGAAATTGATGAGAGTCTGTTCCATTTTATGTGCGAATGTGGTGAGTTGGGGGGATTAAGGGAGGAAATGTTTGGGAGGAGTGCTTTAGGGGAGGAAGGGTTAGTAGATTTGATTGGAGATAAGTGTTTCGCAGTAATGAGAAATTTGGCAATGTTCGTCCGGTTGGCAGCGAAGCATCGGGAGGATCTAATGTAAGTGTTATTAAGCTATATCTATTTTCTTTTTTTGTTCTTGTTGTCTTGTTTTTATTGTATGTGATTTATTGTGATAGTTGCTATGGCCAGTTGGCTTTTCGCAATAAATATCATATCATATCATATCATACGGGCTCGTAGGCTCCCCCCTCAAAATGTCCATTTGAGACAATAAACATGTGAGCTATATGAGACGACAGACAATTATGACAAACAATATTTTACAGGTTGGATAATGGAGAAGCGGAGACTCTTCAGAACATACTGGAACAAGTCATAATAGCCGCGAAGAGTGGCGACTGTTCTTCCTTCGAATGTTGGGAGGAAGCAGACGACTCATTGACAGCCAATCATAGTACAGGACCTCGTTAAATGCCATCTATGTCGAACTTTGTAATTTTATTTCTGTATTTATTATATTATATTTTACTTCGATTATTCCTGGAGTTTAGTTCTATGGGTTTTCGCTCAGTAGTTCCGGCTATCCCTGCAGTCCGCCTGTCTTCGAGATGTCTGACCAAATATCTGTAAAAAATTCAACTGAAAATTTTAAAGGTCAGCCACGACTCGAAAGTCTCAGGTGATCTACTTCGAATTTGACGATAGTCTATTTTATCCTTCTATTCAGTAATTCCATAATTAGCTGATCAAGAAAAAAGCAGAAAATTTCGTTTTTTTCTTTCGTTATGAACGTTCAGTGACCAACAGTGGCAAATAGTGAGCGTGTTCGATCCTGCTTACCGTAGTTACCACGCAGACGTCACAAAATTTGCCTTTTTGTCGTCAAGGCTGGAACGATTTTTCTATTTTCCAGCGAAATATCATGCCACGGGTGAATCCGACCAATCACGTGACAGAGATTCGTGGTTACTACGCTTACCACGCTCCCGAGCATGGTAAGCAAATAGTTACTATTAGTTACTATTTCGAGAAGGCTGGAACGGTCAGCGTAATAACTTTTCGTGAGGTGGAACGGATTTAGTAACTAATAGTTACTATTGGTATGAGGGTGGAACACGCTCAGTGTGACTGATTAGTTTGCTGGTTAATGAAGACGGTTGCTGGAAGTGCGACCAAAATACTTCTTTAATTTTAACCATTCTGAAACCAGTAAAATCTTCACTGCTGCTCCGAGGTTCGAGCTTCGCTGTGTTGGCCTGGATTTGTGTTTGTTGCATTTTTTCGAGTCGAAGCATTCTTATTTATTTTCATAATTTCTTTCTTTCTGAACTGCAGTCGATGTATGCTTCTTTGAACACTGTATGTGTTCTATTATTTCGAACACCAACACCGAACACCAACACCAAACCCCACACAAGAGGCCATTACAAGAAACTCTCAGAATGCCACGAGAAAACAACAGTACGACAAAACTTCTTTTCCGAAAGAGTGATCAGTGACTGGAATTCCTTTTCCCAATCCACAGTGTCAGCAACTTTTCCTGAAGTTTTCAAGAAGTCACTAGACAACTCGAGTGGTCAACCCGACTGGAAATACTGCTGGGACGACCCAAACGATTAACAGATGTGAGCCATCATCGCTCACAGAGCAACACAAATCCATTGGACCTTACTCGCTCCGAAGTGCGATTAAGGTAATTCTGAATCAATAATGCCCCCCCCCCCCCCCGTCAGGCGTTTACTCATGCTCCAAACTGCATTTTTTTTATAGGGCTTCCTATAATTCCTATGTATTTGCATTCGGGGGGGGGGGGGGGGGGTGGCCGGTCGGAGGATGGGGTTTGGTACCCGGGTGGATTTCGCCAGGGGGGGGGGTGCCGGGGGAGTGGGGAACCCGCCGGGGGGGGGGGCAGTTTTTTGCCTAGACCCATTCAATCTAATCGTCATTTTATTGATCTGCTTTTTAATTTGTGTTTGTAATTCTTTGTCTTTTTTCTTTTCTATTTCTTATGTTTGATATTTCGTGCGGCAATGAAAGAACTGCGTACCTGTAGCAATGCTTTACACGTCGTCACCCGGATGTCCGAGGGTGCAGAAACAACTTAACAAACAAGACCAAAGGTTTCGATGGGATCCCAAAATTTTGATATTTGATCCAGACAATGGGTCTTGTAGAAGTTGTAGATATCCGGTCTTCGCCAGACTCCTTGGACATTTTTGCTATTAAGATTTAGAATTACTCCGTGCTTAAATTTTTTATTTAAATTACTATTTGCAGTCAGTTCTGTGAATAAACATTTGCTAGGTTTAAATTTCATCATTTCATTCGAGCCGTTCAATGTTGAGCGGTGTCCGAAGTAACATATACATCACCTATCAAGACTTCGCCCACATTCTGAAGAAGCTATACTTTGTTCACTTTTCATACGATATTTCTACTATGATTTGCATTTATCTGTACTTCTTTAGATTGCATTCATCAGATTATTCCTTCTTTTCCTCTCTTAAACATTCCAAAATTCCAAAGTATACTTTATTTTCGAGCTGCTCAAAAGAAGGTTATCTTGACTGATTTTCATAGACCTAAATTTACCACATGGGACACTTCGGCTGATGTTTTTAAAGACAAATATTCTTTGAGCCCAAGCTGACTTTGAAACATTTATTCAAACAATGTTTACAACGGATACGTCAGCTACGATTCTTCATCAGCGATGAAGAATGCGAACAAACCTGTAGCGAACAAACCTGTAATCAATTAATCAAACCTGTAATTGATTAGAGGTTTGTTTCCTTCCCCGACGTTGACCCAGAGGATTGACAGCCTGACGAGGACCCTTGCCAAGAAGGGCCAAAATATCGCTGATGAAGAATCGTAGCTGACGTATCCGTTGTAAACATTGTTTGAATAAAAGTTTTTAAAGACCCTCAGGAGCTACCGCCTGCAGACAATCCTCACTTCTGGAACCCAATTGAGGAACTTAGTAGGGTGCCAAGGATTCCTCTGAGCTCATTAGCATGCATATTTGTTTTGAAAGCGAGCCTATTGCACATCACTAAATCAGGTTTGATTACGCCTCCAAGCCCAGCGCAAATCAAGGCGCAAGTACGGCTTTCATGATAACTTTTCTCCTGATATGTCAATCCAGAGCGGTAGAGCTCCTGACGACGCGAAAATCGTCCTCGTGTCGAAAGGTCCCCACGGCAAAACATCCCCTATATGGTGAAACGTCCCACAAGCAGAGGTCATCAGGCACACGATCCATTGTACAATAGATTCGAAGTTTTCCACTGCGCAGGTCTACCGACAGCCTTGTAGCAAAAATATCTAGCGCCACCTTCGTCTTTTCCTGGGTTGTGTGACAACTCTAGGTCGCTTAATGCACAAATTAGTTCGCAATATATGTAATTTATATATTGAAGCCTGCTTGACTCTTTAGGGTTTCAAAAAGATTGAAAAACGACCCTTCCTGCCCCCTTGGCACTGATGAGAAACACAGCAAAGTTCATAACCGGTATTTTTTATTAAAAAATAAATGAAATAAGCTCATCAACAAATAAGCTTTTCCGAATACGGGCGGGATACGGGCGGGATAGAAAACTGAAATCAGCGTACTGCCGCTATGGTGAGTAAAAATGGCATAGAAAGTTCAGTTCAATTTTATTAAATGCAAAAATTAAAAACAAAATAAGCTTCGACCCCAAAAAAGCTCCATGACCCGTTACATAGGGGGGGGGGGGGGGGGGATAGGATGAATAATTAGGGACGGAGAAAGAGAAAGTAATATCGGCAAGACTGGTCCGTTTATTATCAACGAAAAAAACTTATCAGTTATAGAAAAAATAGAGATCAAAGAGCTACATCACAAATATGAATCATACAACAGCGACAAAACGAGATGTCAGATAGAGCAAAAAATAAATCAATTAAATATAACAGAAAACGACAAAATAAAATGCTACAAAATGTTTCCGATTAGGCCTACTTAAATAAAAGGAGTCTCTTGTTCGCTGCCGTGTTCAAAAAATAATCAGCTCTTAAAGAATGCTTGGTCGGATGAAAACCTTGAAATCCTAAAAAAAAGGAATTCTCAGATTTTGTTTATTTAATTTTTAACCGCGGACGTTTTGGGCGGGGACGTTTTGACATGGAAACATTTTTCAATGGGGATGTTTGGCCGTGAGCACGTTTTATCTTGGGGACGTTTCGATTCGGAACGTTTCAAAGATTTTGCGAGACTTCTTACGAATATTGTATCCTCCTCTTAAAGTTTAACCGAATAGGTCTGACATCCTAGGCCTGAAAACCCGACAAAAATGCGTTACTTCGTTTGTCCGTCATCTACAGATAATCTATTTCAGCGACTGAACTTACTCTTTAGGATTTGTGGTACTCCATGTGCTCGTCCCTCTCTGCTTGAAATATTCAAAAACTACAAAGGTAAGCCATTGGAAAGATAAAACATATAAAAAAAAGACATATCTTATCATCACTTTCCTATTCGCTTCAGAGGAGTTGCTTTTTCCGATATGGCGAGCTTAGCGTACGTAACACATGGAAATGCAGGCTTTTGTCGAATTTCAAATTCCCCAGGTCTGGAACAATTTTAGCAGGGCAGGGCACATGTAGATCGTTATTACTAGAGCCCCGGGTGAAATTTTTTTTCAAAATCCATTAGATGGGTCAAAATAATTCACTGAATTCAAACATCAGATGTAAAAATAAGCTGCCTTTTTAGTTAAATTTTAAGAGGACTTGTCAGAAGACAATAGGCTAAATCAAAATCACAAGTTATTTAATTTTATATCGTAAGGGTACGCAAATCCTTGCTGTTGAACACAGGTGAAACCGAACATGTCTCATCATAGTACTTTTCAGCAATAAGAAGCACAATCAACCAACTATTACCATTTTTCTGAAAGCCAGGCTTCTCCTTACAAAAGAACCAGGTACCTGGATCAAGAAAGCCAACTCCTCCTATAGGCCACCGTGAAAATGATGAAAGCTAAATTGAGTTATTCTGCAAAATTTTGCGTTTGTCACTCTCGCTCATCTCTTGTTTCCAGGTCACAAGTCACAACTCTCAATCACACCTGATCACACTCCCTTTCCCTATCCCATTTCTCCGCATGTTCATTTCGTCGCCCGAACCCTGCATACAGTTGCCACGAGACAATAGTGGGAATTGTCGCTCTATTTTGATTTTGTATGACATAAAATTCCCTTTATTTCGGGAAAGTCCAGAAGTATTATTTTTGAATCAGTGATTCCGACCACAGTTGACTAGTTCATGTAAGTTCCTTAAAAAAAAAATCAAGAGTGTAGTTTTCGCAGCGATGATTCCGACCAAAAGTGACCATTTCAGGGTTTTTTCATGAAAAAAAAATCACTCCCATTTCACTCTCTCTTTTGGGCAAAAAGTCACTCTCGAAGTTTTTCTGATTTGGCAACCGTGACCGTGTTGTCTCTGTAGGCGTACTCTCGCTGTTCCCCAGCGAATCTTTATGGATCCGAGGGGAGCCAGGAGAAGGAATTCATAACAATCAAATAGAAGTTTTTTTTTCTCAAAGTCAGTCTTATCCCACAACTAAACTCAATATTGATTTCAGAAATTTCTTTTAACAATCCTTAACATCTATCTGAAAACAAAACCAAAGGTTTCGATGGGATCCCAACAATTTAACGTCTGATCCTGACAACTTCGTCTTGTAGGTATCCGGTCTTCGTCAGAATCATTGGACAATGGCTAGGAATCTGATTAATGCCAATGGCTAGGAATCTGAGAAAACTAAGTTCATGTATGGGTGGGTACAGCATGTGTGTTTACCCCTATCCGTCACATCTACTTCGGCAAAACTGATCGAAATTTCCTGCCTTACTTCTGCCAGATATCCGGTTTCGGCCGGATTCCGGTTAACTACTTGTCCGGCAAAAGACTAAAACTCAAACTGAACTCAGCATATCTCCTTACCCTATAACGAACCTCTAATCAACTTCAGACAAACTAAAGCTTTTAGCCGGATTCCGGGCGAACTATTTGACCGGCGATAATATGATTTTCATATAGTGATTCAGCATGCCTCCTTATCCCGAAATCGAACATTTAATCCACTTCAAATAAAACTTTTTCTACAAATTTTTCCGGTTTTCGCCGGATTCCGGGCGAATTAACTGTCCGGATAGAAAAAAGATTTTCTCATGCAGATTCAGCATGTCTCCTTACCCATAAACCGAAGATTAAATCAAATTTAGATAAAACTTTTATTTCTAAAAAAAATCCCGGTTTCGGCTGGATTCCGGACGAACTAATTGTCTGGCGAGAAAGTGAGTTTCGGATATGGATTCAGCATATCTCCTTATCCGTATATTGACTATCTCATTGGCTTGTCAGAACATTTTTCCCCCTTAATTTCAAACTCCTCCCCCACTCCCCCACCCCTAAATGTGGGGCTATACAGGGCTCATCTACGAACTTGCCCTGTACTTTGACCCACATACCAAGTTTTAAGAAAATATCTCACCCCTTTGGAGAGATATCGTGCTGACTGACGGACATACAGACGGGACAACTTTTACGAAATCATCGTTTTGGGATCCTAAAAAAGAAACGACGCAAGCAACTCCACAAATCGACTCCCCACGAAGATTATAAGGTAGTCTCTGTTTGATGATGGTGATGACAATCGGAGCATTCCCGTCCGCGGGACTTGTGAAAGTGAGCGCATGGAGTCCCTGGGACTAACAACAGCACGGGGTCTCCGGTGTGAGACTTCCCGGGCAATAGCGAGAATACGCCTTATCCTTCCAGATTCCGGAATCTAGGGTATCCTCGACGAAAACGGATATCCGGTCACTCTCGCGACGTTTGTTGTCATTCGGCAGTATGCTGATCTCTCTCTAATGTGAACAGATGATATGTAACGAAGAAAGATCTAACAATCAGAAGACCCCTTAACCTGACCTTTATACAGGAACAAGGTAACGTTTTTCACACACGTTATTTCTCAACTGTGAAAATCATCACCAGCCCCGTTTATCATATTTCTTAAAAAAAGATTTCTTTAAAGGACACCTCGCACTACATAGTGTTTCTGCTCAGATTTTAGTTGACTACTTTACAACTAACCTATGCTTACAACAAATCACACACAGCCTCTGCTGTTTTAGCCTCTTTCCTCATGTCCCTTGCCTTCGACAATAATCTTAGCAAAATTTGCTAACCGATCTCAGTGTGAATAAGCTCCTCCGAAACACTGATTGAGCGCGTGATACGTCACGTAAAGAGAACGAACATGACAAGCGTGATAATCAGTGTAATGCCATTTTGAAAAGGCGGAGTAAATAAAGAAAATAAAGAAAATAAACAAAACACAAAAACACGCAGAAAAGAAACTTAATTTTTAATCTTCGGTCAGGAAGCAGTGGACGACGTCGTGCGCTGGTTGGGCCCTGTTGTCCATGATTTTTAAAAGCGATGAGGAAACATCCAAAAGGGTAACACTTGCATCTTGAATTATGAATTTCTCCGTCAATGTATGGTTATGACATAATTTCGGCAAGTGGAGCAGGTGCTTAGCATATTTAAAATAACATGATCTCATCTTTTTAATCTCTTTCTTTCGCAGAACATGAGTGACGCCAGAACGAAATAGTATAGAAGGAGCGCAGAAGGTGCTGTACAAATTTCCCAAAGCTTTACGATTATAGCGCCCTCGGTTGGGGACGATGCGCCCATAGGCGCTACGGATTGACTTATAAACTTCTTGAATGACCGAAGAGCAAAATTTTTACAACGAAGATTTAAGTAGAATAAATTATTATCACAAGTAAGACGTTTCCCTTCAAGTTTAACTGAAAAGGTCTTAGATGGGACAATCTAGTTATCGATGGCTTATTCACTCAAAGAAGCTTGAAAACCCGGCGAAAATGCGTTGCTTCGTTGCTCCGCTATTCACGAATGTTCGATTTTCAAATAGTGGAATTTCCTTGTCTGATCTGTATGCTCTATGCGATTGTATCTATATAAATAAGGGTTCACACAGTGAGCTACCTTCAGTAAGCTGATCACTGGCCACTGAAACGCCGAGTATGTATAAAGATTAAATTTTTCTGCGTTATAGTAGAAATTAGCGTTGTGAGGACGACCGTAGATATTCTGAACGCCATTCTAGAGCAAATAGTGAAAACTAAAAAATCCCTTAGCACAATAAAAAAAATGCAGTGTATACAGTTAAATAATGCCTAAATAGTTGGCTTTTCAGTTAAACTTAAAAGAGGTCCTCAAAATACACTGTTTCCATTTGGAACCTACTCCTCTCTGTAGATCGGGATACCGGCCCCATTTTCCCTTGGAAGAAGTATGGACTGACGTGTCCCCGTAGATGGAATAGAGCAGAGGCGTCACGTATGGGGGGGGGGGGGCGCCCCCCACCCCAATGTTGTCGGCCAGTCGGTAAAAAATAGACACGTCGGCGCTTTGCGCCTCGATTTTTCGTAAAAACAGTCGATTTTTTGGGGGGAAACAGTCAATTTTTCGTCAGAGACTTTTCGTTAGAATCGTCGATTTTTTCTAAGAAAAAGACGGTTTTTCAAAAAATCAGTAGATCTTTCGTCAAAACAGTAATTTTTTCTTAAAAACAGTCTCTTTTACGCAAATGTAGTCGGTTAAAATGACCAGCCGGTCGGTAAATACCTTGCCACCCCCCCACCAAACATTTTGGCTAGTAACGCCTCTGGTCTTGAGCAGCCACTTCGCCGCTCCAGGAAGCAATACCATTGTCAGCCTTGACAATGACCCGGAGCCCATCGTCATGCAAAGGAAAGAAAGTCCGAATTCAAGCGATCGGTCGCAGATAAGTTAAGGGTCAAATAATCTAAGGGTAGTTTAACGATGAACAACCTGTTATCTCTAAGACATGGGGTTGATCCACACCCGAGCTGCAGCATTTTTCCTATAATCACAATCAGCTTTCACTTCGGGCTAAGCGACTTTGGTCTTTTCGCAGAAAGTTTTAAAGGATAGAGCAACCAAGATTTGGGGCTGTATATGCACTTGCATGCACGCCCTCTCACCGGCACGATCGACTACAAGTAAACTGGATCAAAATTGGACTGTACTGCACTTGTCAATCTACCCAACACTCCCTCCCCCCTTTTCAGGTCTGCTGCAACTACATCGCACAGTTTACAACAGTTATTAGTTTTGCTAAGAAAACGACATCACGCGCCTGTTAATAATAATTTGTCTTTGACCCATCATGCACTCGCAGAGAGAAAGACCGAGTATAACTTGAAAGAAGAAAGAAAAAGTATTATACCACCACAAAAACAAGAAATTAACTTCTAACCAATTAACCTAATAATGAACCAAGCAAATAAAGAAATTGTCAGTCTATTTATCCATTATCAGTATACGCCACAGTCCCTCACCCCTTTTCATACCTGCTACGCCCATCACAAAATTTACAACAGCTATGGTATCAGTTCTGTTACGAAAAAAGTATCTTAGCGCCTCCACTATCGATTCGGAAAAGAAGTATCCTGTCACTGCTCGTATACGTGTGTATGGTAATGAGGGGAGATCTTGTCTTGCTTCAAAGTAGGTCGTTGGGGCAGCTTGAAGTTTCATCGCCAGTCTATCTGGCAAAGGTTTTGGCGTAACTTATGTTTTAAAGAGTGACAGTACGGTGAACTTGAAAATTACGTAAAGGATATTTAAAAATATAAAGGCAAGTTTAGTAATATTCGTGTAAACTGGTTTCAAAGCTGACAGAAATATCGTCTCGCAGCTGTTCAGGGGTAGCTAGGGTTAACTAGAAAGCTTAGAAATTGAGAACTATCAAGTAAATATCCTTTTTTCTCTTTTCCCTGGTTTCTTACAGTCGGCGAATAAAAGTATGTTTCGCGAGGTCGTTTTTTTTGTTTTAAATGCACTGAAAAGGAAAAAATAGTTTGCATTTTTATTTTAGTGGTATAAATTTTTGTTCGCGCGTTAGGCGTCTGTTGTATGGTCGTGTTTGGCTTCTTCAATAAATTATTACTATTATTATTATTTTACAGTGCAAAACTGATACGTCAGTTGAAATTTATTAGAGCTATGTTTCGGCTCTTCTTGGCAGGGGTCCTCTTGGGACCCAAGCCTGAAAATGAACTTGCCGTAAAACAACTACAGATTCTAGCTTAAGTATCTGATTCTGTGAATTTCTTGGTGAAAATTGCTTGGAGTTAAAGTTGGTGCCGCTATTTCATTTTGGACACAGCTGCTGTTTTTTCTGCTCGATTGGGTCGTTGAGAGGGTAGCCTAGAGGTTTAAAAATTTGCCAAGAAGGGCCGAAATATAGCTCTAATAAAATTCAGCTGACGTATCCGTTTTGCACTGCCAAACTTTCAACTAGCCAACTTGCATATTTAAAAAGAATGACATCGAAAGTACAATGTTTATGAAGATTTATAGAACCGCTGGTTTATTAGAAATCATAAGTTTTCAACTCGAAAGCCTAGGAATTCGGAAGTATAGCACTGTTAACTAGCTAACATGCATATTTTTTAAAAAAAGGACCAAATGCACAAAGTTTATGAAAATGTGTCGAGCACTTACGCTGTCAGCAGATCAAACTGTTTCACACACAATTATATTCGATGCGCTGAACAAATAAGTCACCCTAGATCATTTTAGATAACCTTATATTATTAAAGGTTCATGCTCACACAGCCCAATTTTCGAAGTCGGATGCGAATTTCCTCTTTAGCTCCGGAATTTCGACACATCGCATACAGGTTTCATGGGGACGCAAAATTTGCATGTATATTTTCGCACGCGAAATCTTATCAAACTCCTGACATCAACTGAGATGGAGGAAAGCTGCTACAATATTTAGAACGGCAAGTTATATGTTTTTTCTCATTATCAAAATCATTATCAACTTTCGTTTTGGTCTATCCTTAATATTTTTACGATTGAAAAATTGTATTTTCATTAAAATGTGATTGCAGGCTACGTAGCAAGGTATGAAGTTCACTGATTCTGATTATACTGATCGACTATCCCTACAAAAAATTCGACATCTTCTTTTAGGGGGCTCAGTAAATCAAGAAAAACGTACCATCTAAAATACCATGTTTTTTTTATGCATAGGCGAAGGCACATACCTGGATCAACTTGTGGGACAAAATAATCAGTCCCACATTCTCATTACGATAAAAGAGTCCTCGCTTTAGGCTGTTCAAGATTGTCATAATATAACCACCCATGGGATCAAAATTTGTAGCCTGTGTAGTTGTAAAAAAAGTTGCATGTATTGATATCTAATAGTAAAGAATACTATCATTTACTGCCCCTCAAACTGGGCAAATCTTAAGTAGTAGTACCGAGTAGCATCCTGTCTTGCCATAGTAGCATCCAGTCTTGCTAATAGTAGCATGCAGTAGAATGCAGTAACACGGTAGCCTTGAAGTAGAAGCATGCAGTAGCATCAGTTAGTACTGCATGCTACTTTTTCGTACAACTTCATGCTACTAATAATACACAGATGGCACTTTACACAATGGACTTGTACCGTGACCAATAAACCATTCACGACGGTACCTTCAAACCACGAGTATTTTTACAGTGAAGTCCTTACCTTGTTTCACTTCTGATTTTAAATGTTAAACGCACGTCAAAAATCTGTAATATTTGCTTAAGGACTAATCGGCAGGGACGTCACGGGGGACGCCAGTCGTTCGGCCAGTCAGTAAAAAAAAAAGACGAGTCTGCGCGAAGCGCCGCGATTTTTCGTAAAAACAGTCGATTTTTTTCTTGGAATCAGCCGATTTCTCGTTACAACAGTCTTTTTTTAATTAAAAACAATCGATTGTTCATCAAAACAGTCGTCTTTCTTAAAAACAGTCGTTTTTCTAAAAACAATCGTTTTCTTACAAACAGTCGTTTATCTTAAAAACAGTCGTTTTTCTTAAAAACAGTCGTTTTCCTTAAAAACAGCCATTTTCCTTAAAAACAGTCGTTTTTCTTAAAAACATTTTTTTTCTGCAAAAACAGTTTTTTCGAATCGAAAAAAATGTTTAGGGTTTATTGGTCACGGTACAATTCCATTGTGTAAAGTGCCACCTATGTATTATTATAAATTTCCGTGACATGGGGATGTGAACTGGTTAGATGAATTTGCCTTCAGGCGGGATCACTGTTCCTATGGCCGGCTTCTACCAGACTATTGTAGTGGTTTGTGAACTCTGTTCACAAGCCCCTCGGTAGCTCAGATGGTAGAGCGACTGCCTCGTAAGCAGAGGGTCCTGGGTTCAAATCCCGGCTGAGGAGCATTTTTGTCTACCAGTTCACTTTGTTAATGTTCGTACTACTATTTTGAGATAATTTTTTTTTATCGGGACACACTTGTTCGCAAAAAAAAACATCGCTGTAATGGTACTAAACAAAAGAGTATCGTATGTTTTGTTACAGTAAAGGTAACGTAAATGTAATCAGTGCGAACATAATGACACATATTTCTTTACCATTCACGACGGTACCTTCAAACCACGAGTATTTTTAAAGTGAAGTCCTTACCTTGTTTCACTTCTGATTTTAAATGTTAAACGCCTGTTACGTCAAAAATCTGCATTATTTGCTTAAGGACTAATCGGCAGGGACGTCACGGGGGACGCCAGTCGTTCGGCCAGTCGGTAAAAAAAAGACGAGTCTGCGCGAAGCGCCGCGATTTTTCGTAAAAACAGTCGATTTTTTTCTTGGAATCAGCCGATCTCTCGTTAAAACAGTCGTTTTTTAATTAAAAACAATCGATTGTTCATCAAAACAGTCGTCTTTCTTAGAAACAGTCGTTTTTCTTAAAACAATCGTTTTCTTAAAAACAGTCGTTTATCTTAAAAACAGTCGTTTTTCTTAAAAACAGTCGTTTTTCTTAAAAACAGTCGTTTTCCTTAAAAACAGCCATTTTCCTTAAAAACAGTCGTTTTTCTTAAAAACAGTATTTTTTCTGCAAAAACAGTCGGTAAAAATGACCAGCCAGTCGGTAAATACCTTCCCCCCCCCCAGACATTTTGGCTAGTGACGCCTCTGCTAATCGATGCATGTATTCATCACTAAATAAGAATGCAGATAAAAGCCACCCTCTTCTGAAATTTGTCATCTATTTCTATTACTTTTTACACATGGGAAGGAATATAAACGTAAAACATGGTAAAGTGTTGTGAGATTTCTTAACCCCTGGTGAACACCGCTGAGATTTTGGGCAAAAATCTACGTTTTAGACATATGACACAAGTCGAGCGACAAGCAAAAGAAACAAGACCAAATGTTTCGATGGGACCCCGAAAATTTAACATCTGCTCCAGACAAATTGTGTCTTGCAAATATCCGGCCTTCGCCAGATTCCTTAAACATTTTTACTATTAAAATTTAGAAAAAAAGAAAGTCAATGGCTAATCATCTGAGAAAACCAATTTCAGATATAGACTCAGCATGTGTGATTACCCCTATACGTCATATCTACATTGAAGAAATTGATCAAAACTTCCTGCCTGCTTCTGCCAAATTCCGGTTCCGGTCGGATTCTGGGTGAACTACTTGTCCATCAAAGCTAAAGCTCAGAGACGAGTTCAGCATGTCTCTTTACCCCTACATGGAAACTCTAATCAACTTCAGATAAAACTTCTACTTCAACAAAATTTCCCGTTTTGGCCGGATTATGGGCGAACTATTTATCTGACGAGACAATAATTTTCATATATGGATTCGGCATGCTTCTTTACCACTACATCAAAAAACGCAAATCAACTTCAGATAAAACTTTTACTTATAACAAATATCCGGCTTTGGCCGGATTACGGGATAACTATTTATCTGGCGAGAAAATAATTTTCATATACGGATTCAGCATGCTTTCTTTACCACTACATCGAAACGCTAATCAACTTCAGATAAAACTTTTACTTATAACCAATTTTCCTGGTTCGGCCGGATTCCGGGCGTACTATGTGTCCGGGTAGGAAATGACTGTCATATACGGATTCAGCATGTCTTCTTACCGCTAAATCGAATATCTCATCAACTTTAGATAAAACTTTAACTTTAAACAAATTCCGGTTTTTGGCCGGATTCCGGGAGAACTATTTCTCAGGCGAGAAAATAATTTTCACATACGTGTTCAGCAATCCTCACAACAAGTTTTATCAAAATATCTCATTCCGTTCGAGAGTTATCGTGCTGACAGACGGCCGGACAGACTGACAACTTTTACAAAGTCATACCCATCCCTCCAATTACGATTTGGGATCCCAAAAGTGACTTTAGTCTGTGTCAGATGCGTCGTAATCTCAATAAGTCGAACAAAACGTGTGTTATCTTAGGGTGGAAAGAAAAAAAAAGATAGGTTGACTTTCAAGAAAACCTTGGAATCTTGTATGGCTGAACACAAATATCTTCTGAATATACCTTCGTTCAAACCAATCTGAACTAGATGATATAGAGTTCAACTACAATTTCCAAGTAGGGGATTGTCCTTGGGACCTTCCGAGGTCATTACCATAATGACCCAATACGCACTTCGGAGCGAATAAGGTTCATGATGGATCTGTTATGCTCCGCTTCTGGTTAGATTTTCTGGTTGGTTGGTCTTCTACTGTCTTGTTCTTTTGATGGTTGACTCGACAGGATATATAATCCCACTGGTTTTGAATATTTTTTTTCTCCCACTCCTCGTCTATGTTTGCCTAGCTGTCTCCTATGCAGGGGCGTCGCTATGGGGTGGGGGTGGGGGGTGATACCACCCCCGTTCGAAGAAAGAAAAGCTAATCTCGGCGCTCGCAGAGCGCTCGACCAAATAAATTAAGCTAATCTGGGCGCTCACAGAGCGCCCGACCAAAAAAATAGCTAAACTGGACGCTCGCAGAGCACCCGAACACAAACATTCAGCTAAACGGGCGGTCACCCAGGAAAGCTCAATGGGGGGCTGGCAGTGCGCCCGAAAAAGTCAGTAAGGGTTACCAACAAATTGAGTTGACATCCACCTCGGACCTAGGCCGTTCTGGGTTCTCAAGCGTTTGAAACTTCAGAAATGGGATTCTACAATTTTAACACGATCTGTTATGTACCAATATTTCTTAATCCATGTAAAAATCAGGCCGATTTTGCTTGTGGCGTACAGTTTCGAGAATTCGTTAGTTTCTAGTTAGAAGACGTTTAAAAATAAATCTGCGTTTAAAAATAAATCGGCTTCGCGAGCAGTGAGCGACGGTGTAATTACGGGCCTGATTGTTGCAACATGTGATTTGATTTTTATTTTGTTTTTGGGATCCCAAAACGTAAGTGGAGGGATACCTATGACATCGCAAAAGTTGTCTGTCCGTCTGTCCGCACGATAACTCTCGAAGAGAATGAGATATTTTGATGAAACTTGGTGGGAGGATCCTTTGGGTCAAAGTACAGGTCAATTCGAAGATGGGCTATGTAGCCCTATATTTGAGGGTGGGGGAGGGGTTTCAGATTGAGGGACACACAAAATATTTTCAAACAGCTAATGTGATTTTCTTGCCGGACAAGTAGTTCGTCCGGAATCCGGCAAAATAAAAGTTTCATTTGAAGTTGATTAAATGTTCGATTTAAGGGTAAGAAGACATGCTGAACACGACGGTGAAAACCATTTCTCACCGGACAACTAGTTCGCCAGGAATCCGGCCAAACCGGAAAGTTTGTTAAAAGCGAAAGTTTCATCTGAAGTTGATTCGATGACAGATTAAGGGGTAAGATGAGAAGCCGAGTCTGTGAATGACAATCATTTTTTAACCGGACATATAATTAGTCCGGAATTCGTCAAAGTTTTATTTAAAGTTGATTAGATGTTCTTTATAGGGATAAAGAGATCCGCTGGATTCTTTTTTTTTTTCTTGCTGGACTAGTAGTTCGCTTGGAATTCGGGCGAAACCGTAAATTTGGCAGAAGTGAAGCAGGAAGTTTCGGTCAGTATCGTCAAAATAGATATGGCTTATAGAGGTATATCTGAACTTGGTTTTCTCTGATGATTCGCCTGGCGAAAACTGGATCTGGCGAAAACAGAACCCAATTGTCTGGATCAAATATCAGATTTTTGGGATCCCATCGAAACCTTTGGTCTTGTTTAACTGGAAACTCAGAAAGTCTACTCTGTTTCGCGTTTTTTTTGTTTTTTTTTTTCTGGATGGCCAGTATTTCTTTTTTGGAAATTGTCAAACTGAAGCACATTCAGAGATGGGCGATCCCGATCATGAAAGGATTCGAATCCGAATCCGAATCCAGGGCTAGGTACGAATCCGATTCCGAATCCGAATCCACCATTTCATGCTGAGGATTCGAATCCGACCTTAACAAAAAATAATCATGTACATAGGTTATGGTTTAAAATCAGAGGTGACAAATAGCAATCATATCTAAGGTAATCAGATAACGTGATAGACTATCGAGGATGGTTGGTGGTGAAGACCAAAAAGTTGGATTGCCTAAGCACACTGCGTAAAAATTTGGAAAACGTAAACTGGAAGTCTAGGAATTTGAGCGGGTTTGTAAGATTGAGGGTTTGGAATCCGAGTCCGAATCCGAATCCAGCCTGACAAGCAGAAGATTCGAATGCGGATTCCGGCCAAAAGGACGAATCCTGGATTCGATTCGAATCCGGATTCGGATTCGCCCATCTCTGAGCACATTACCAACTTCTACCTTAAAGTCACACATTTTCTGGACTCCGTCATCAACAAAGACAGACGGGCAGATCAGTGCAAAGTGGCCCTTAATTTCTTTTTGGATCCGAAAACACGTATTCTGATGATACAATACAGAATTTCACAAAATAATTTTGCCGGCGGCACCTTTTGTAGTAGGCTCTAGTTACTGGAAGCTCGCGTCATTTCATTCGTGTTTTAGGCTTGAAATTTCGGGGCTTGGGTCACCTTAAAATCTAGATTTAATTGGCGGAAGTAATGTTTTGTCCGAAAAAAGTCATAGCCTACTTAAAAACTTTCGCCTGTGGCTCTCGTTTCATTCTGTCTGACATGTAGTAAAAGTGTATGTGCTTGTAGAGAGAGAAGCTTCGGCTTAACGTCTTTTTCTATCAATAAATAAATAAATAAATATACAGTCAGTAGGAACTGCTGGGGGGCGGGCTATTGCGTTGGCGAATTCCTATTATTACGAATGACGTTCACTTTAAGTTTCCGTAATTTCGCAAAGTTTCCAGCATGCGATGCTGTATTTCTTGGCTATTGTTCCCAACTGGTATGACTCTTGAGTTTCGCTGGAAATCTGTCGTATATTTTGAGGTAGTCAATTCCCACGACCAAGCCCTTCAAACCGCCCTGAGCTCGTAGATACGACTAGGCTTCTTCAGACTTCAACGCTTGCAAGGTATCGCATGTTTTATTACTACATGTGCGACGAAAAGCTAAATGGGCGGCATGCCGGCGCCCTGCCACCACCAACCCCTCTCGACTTTTGGCTAGCGACGCCCCTGCTCCTATGTCTCTGTGTTTGCTTTGTCCCCTTCAGACACGTTTCCTGTTTCATCTGCGTTGCTGTGCGAACATTCTTACGATTCTGCGGTACGGCAGATCCGGAAATCAAAAAAAAAAGACCAAAGGTTTCGATGGGATCCCAAAAATCCATTATTTGTTCAAGACAATTCGGTCTTGTCTTCGCCAGATCCAGTCTTCGCCAGACTCCTTTAACATTTTTACTGTTAAAATTCAGAAACAGATTAAGGCCAAATAGGTAATCATCTGAGAAAACCAAGTTCAGATGTGGATTCAGCACGTGTGTTTAACCCTATAAGTCATATCTGTTTTGATGAAAACTTCCTGCCACTTTTGCCAATTTCCCGGTTTTGGCCGAATTGCGGAACTACTTGTCCGGCAAAAAAAGAAAGCTCAAAAACGAACTCAGCGTATCTTCTTTCCCCAATACTGAACATCTAATCAACTTCAAATAAAAAATTAACTTATAACAAATTTTCCGGCTCCAGCCGGATTCCGGTCGAACTATATGTCCGGGTAAAAAATGATTATCATACACGGACTCAGCATCTCTTCTTACCCTAATCGGATATCTAATCAACTACAAATAAAACCGAGTAAAACTTTAACTTTTAACAATTTTCCGGTTTTGGCCGAATTCCGAGCGAACTACTTGTCCGGGTAAAAAATTGTTTTCACCATCGTTTTCAGCATGTCTTCTTACCCTTAAATCAAACATATAATCAACTTCAAATAAAACTTTTACTTTTAACAAACTTTCCGGGTTTGGCCGGATTCCGGGCGAACTACTTGTCTGATGACCAAATGGTTTTCACCATCGAGTTCGGCATGTCTCCTTACCCCATAATCGACTATCACATTATCTGTTTAAAAATATTTCATTTGCCCCTTAATTTAAACCCCCTCCCCCACCTCTAAATGTAGGGCTACAGAGCCCATCTACGAACTTGACCTTACTCTTTACCCAAAGAATCCTCACACCAAGTCATCAAAATATCTCTTTGCCTTCGAGAGTTATGGTGCGCACAGACGGACAGATGGACGGACGGACAGACGGACAACTTTTGCGGTGTCATAGGTATCCCTCCACTTACGTTTTAGGATCCCAAAAACTTGTCGCTGGTTAAAGCAGTGTGTACCAAGGAAAAAGGTCGAATGAACTTTTAAACAGTATACATTTTCTTCCGACTGAGTAAACAACGTAAGACAGGCATCTATTTCCATTCAGACATTCTAACCGTCCAACAACAACGACCATGGTTCCCAATCAGCTATATTTTCACCATGAACCGTAGGCTCTCCCCCTCTCCTGAGATTCATCAGTCTCTTCTTCTAGGCGCTACCCCCTGCCGACTGAGCCAGAGCTGACGTTCGGTTTGCCGACAGGATAATTGCAATAACATCCATGACATTCGAAAGCTCTGTTTGTTCGTCAACTTTCCGTGTGATTGAACAATCACTGTGACGTTGTTATAAGTGACACTAAGGTCAGATTCCGATCGTAGGAGGCACTGAACCCCACATAACCATCTGAAGAAGATATCTTCCTCCTTGTTGGCATTCAAAGAGCTTAGTGCGATATGGTTGGTCACCGACGAAGGGATTAGCAGGATTAAGTAAAGTTCAGGTAAGTACTTCAAATAACTCAACTTCAAATCACCACCTCAGATTGAACTGAACCCATATTTGATGAGCTCTTCCTTCCGAGAGATTAGCGTCACAAATCAATACCTTTCCACGAGTCTATTAGCTTTGTAAGCTGGCCGCTAACCGAAGAAGGGATCCGCAGAATTAAGACGCTGGATCTAAAAACATTTATAATGACAGAATTAGTTTCCAATTATAAGGAGAAAGAATAGTAGTTGCGTTCTTGCAGATACCATGGTGATACCACGTTCTAAAGTCGTTTTTGCAGTTATCGCGGTATCTGATACCACGTCCAAAAAGCGTTTTTGCAGTTATCGTGGTATCTGGCCAGTTATCGTGGTATCAGATATTCAGATACCACGGTCCGACCGTGGTAGCTGGTCGTGTATCTGAAAAAGTCATCTCACTTTCATCAGTTTTAGTCAAATTGGTGGGAAAGAAGTTTGGCACTTAGTGACGTGACTGAATATCAGATTTCTTTTGGGTAACCTCGAAAAGCGCAATTTCGGCAATTGTCGTTCTTGCAGAGCAACCGTATATCAGATACCACGATTACTGCAAAAACCACTTATTGCAGATCCAGTTACCGTGGTAACAGATACCATGGTATCTGCAAAAACGCAGCTAGTAAATTAAATATGGGTTTATTTTTAGAAGTTAGGCCGAAAGGGTTCCGAAGGGTCGGAGCCCAAGAGCCAGAAGTTTTTGGATTGGAAGTAGGTGACCTGAGCAGTTAGAAGTGGGTAAAAACAGATCAAAATAAACTTCATTGAGGGTAGAAGTAGCCACAAAAAGTATGAAATGTGATTTCTTAGGTTTTTTTTTAATTAATAGAAAAAGAATTTCATTTACAAAAGATGTTAAGGATAAAAATAAATAAAATAATATAAATATGAGGCATAAAATAGGGGGGGGGGAGGAGATTACTGGGATAATTACTGTAATCACGATTGTACGTTTTCCCTTCTGAAACATTCTGACACCAGTCAACAGTATTCGCAGCTTAAAGAACAAGAGCTGTAAGCTCATATGGCACTTGCATGTGTCAAGATGATTTGACTGATCAAGAGTAAGTTTCGACTTTGCGGTTGAGATGCGCGCTATAAGGGAGCTGGAACTTCATTTGTAAGCAAAACCCTTGAGGCAAAACTGCTAATGGGCTGATGGGCATCACGAAAATGCATATATTGCTAAAAAGTATTTTTTTTACTTTGCGGTCAAGATTGGTACTTTAAGGAATAATCGGATTTGGGAAGTAGCAATTTCTAAGCAAATGTTGTTGAGTCTCCAATATTCCAGCGAAGTTTCATCGTCCTAGCACATCTGGAAGTACCTTAACGCGCGATCACCGGAATCCCAGACCCCCCCCCCCCTCCTCCAACTCCACCCACAATAACCGGAGCCAATCCTGTTCTGTAAATGATTAATCCAGAGCATCTGTTTGTCATTCCCACGAAGTTCGATCCAGATCAAACCAGTCTAAGCGGGTCAAGTATTTTCCGCCCTCCCCCCGATAATTGCCGGATTTGGTCCGGAAATGAAAAAGGTCACAAGAGAAAAATGTCCTCTGTTTAATTATTAAATTTCACTCGAATCCGTTCCAAAGTTACGCATGACTCAATATTCCGGATCCCCCTCCCTCAACTCCCCCCCCAAGATTATCATATCGAGGATTTTTTTTTTATTCCAAGTCAGTTTGACCGGGTCCCTAATATGCCTTCCAAGTTTCGTCGTGAAAATCCCCCAAAAACGGAATTCCGGGATACCCCTCCTCCCCCCCCCCCTCAAGTGTCCGGATCCAGTCAAATTATGTAAAAGATTTATATGGACCAGATGTTTGTTCTTCCCAGCATGTTTCACTCCGATACCATCATTCTAACCGTTTCTCGAGATTTCCGGTCCACCCCCCCCACCCCACCCCACCCAGCTCCCCCGCGGTGCACGTAGCCAATCCGATTCAGCAAATGACTTACCTAGAGCATCTGTTTGTTCTTCCCACAAAGTTCCATCCCGATCCCTCCATTCTAAACGGGGTACCAATGGTTGCCGGATCCGGTCCGGATATGAAAAAAATCATCGGAGAAATGTCCTCTGTTGAATTCTTAAATTTCACTCGAATCCGATCAACCATTCTAAAATTACGCATGACTGAAAATTTCGGATTCCCCTCCCTCCACTCCCCCACCATTATCTGATCGACAAAATTTTTATTTTGAAGTCAGTTTGATTGGGTCCCTGATATGCCTGCCAAGTTTCATCGTGAAAGTCCCCAAAACCACCATCGCCGGAATTCCGGGACCCCCCCCCCCCCCCATAAGTGTCCGGATCAAGTACAATGGCCTAAAGGACTTATCTAGAGCAGATGCTTGTTCTTCCCAGCAAGTTTCACTCCGATCCCTCCATTCTAACCGTTTCTTGAAATTTCCGGTCTCCCTCCCCCAACTCCCCCCTGGCTACCGAATCCGGTCAAGACTTTAAACGGGACATTACAGATATATATTCTGTTCAGTTATGAAGTTTCATTACAATCCGATCATCCGTTCGAAAGTTACACACTTCTCAATTTCCGGATTCCCCTGCGGATTCCCCTCCCTCCACTCCCCCACCATTATCTGATCAACAATATTTTTATTTTGAAGTCAGTTTGATTGGGTCCCTGATATGCCTGCCAAGATTCATCGTGAAAATCCAAAAAACCACCATCACCGGAATTCCGCCCCCCCCCCCCCTAAGTGTCCGGATCCAGTACAATGGTCTAAAGGACTTATCTAGAGCAGATGCTTGTTCTTCCCAGCAAGTTTCACTCCGATCCCTCCATTCTAACCGTTTCTTGAAATTTCCGGTCTCCCCCCCCCAACTCCCCCCTGGCTACCGAATACGGTCAAGACTTTAAACGGGACATTACAGATATATATTCTCTTCAGTTATGAAGTTTCATTACAATCCGATCATCCGTTCGAAAGTTACACACTTCTCAGTTTCCCGGATTCCCCTGCCCTCCACCCCCCCCCCAAAATGGTCGGATCAGAAAACTGATTATTCCTAATTTTGTTTGGTCGGGTCTCTGATATGCCTGCCAAGTTTCATGGTCCTAGCACAACTGGAAGTACCCTAACTCGAAAAAGTGTGACAAAATGCCCTAAATTTTCAAGTTTCCAGCGCCCCGCACTCCCCCCCATATGGTCGGATTGGGAAACTGATTATTTCCAGGTTAGTTTGGTCGGGTCCGTGATATTCCTGCCAAGTTTCACTGTCCTAGCTCATCTGGAAGTACCCTCACTCGAAAAAGTGTGACAAAATGCCCTAAATTTTCAAGTTTCCAGCGCCCCAACTCCCCCGCTTATGGTCGGATCGGGATACTTATTATTTCCAGGTTACTTTGGTCAGGTCCCTGATATTCCTGCCAAGTTTCATTGTCCTAGCTCATCTGGAAGTACCCTAACTCGAAAAAGTGTGACAAAATGCCCTAAATTTTCAAGTTTCGAGCGCCCCCACTCCCCCGCATATGGTCGGATCGGGAAACTGATTATTTCCAGGTTCGTTTGGTCGGGTCCCTGATATACCTGCCAAGTTTCACTGTCCTAGCTCATCTAGAAGTACCCTAACTCAGAAAAAAGTGACAAAATGCCCTAAATTTGCAAGTTTCCAGCGCCCCGCACTCCCCCCCCCCCATATGGTCGGATCGGGAAACTGATTATTTCCAGGTTAGTTTGGTCGGGTCCCTGATATGCCTGCCAAGTTTCATTGTCCTAGCACATCTGGAAGTACCCTAACTCGGATATGTGGGACAAAAAAACTCGGACCGACCGACAGACCGACAGACGGAATTGTGATCGGTATATGGCACTTGAGCCAGAGGCTGCAAGTGCCATAAAAACAAATCAACCTTTTAAGAAAACGAGTCCACAAATTTCTCCCGCTCATGAATTACTCACGGGTGAGTCGGACAGTAAGTAAGTAATTTACAATTCACCCGCCATTTTGGAAAGCGGAGTATAAAGAAAAAAGAAAGAAACAAACAAAAAACACAGAAGATAACACAAATCCAATCTTCGACCAGGGGACATGATAAAAGGTCATGCGCTGGTTGGGTCGAATCGTCGGCGATTTTCGGTAGAAACGAGGAGTCTTTGAAAAGGGCAATACTTGCATCTTGAACTTGAAACTTATCCCTTAGGGTGTGGCTGTGGCATAACTTTGAAAGATGAAGCAGGTTCTTCGCATATTTGAAGTAGTACGACCTTATCATTTTTAGTTCCTTCTTTCGAAGAACATGCGCTACGCAAGAAGGAAGTAAAAGTTAAGGAGCGCAGAAAGTGTTGTATAACAATAATAAAATGTAAAGTGATATAATAGTAAATTATACCTTGTCTAAATAATAGTACAATAGCAACATAATAGCCTAGCGCATACACTGTCAGAAGTTTCATAACAGATTGCGCATAACACTTTCAAGAATAACACCTTTTCACTTAGAAAAAAAGTTTTATGACCAATTAAGTTTATACTATTTCGTGCCCAGATCTCCAACAACACCTTCAATAGGTAAAAATACTACACTGTCAGAAGTTACATAACGACAACAGCAGGATGCGCGGTTACAACAGATAACACTTTGAGATGTTATATGTTATGTTTCTTTCGTTCCCGTTAGTATTTTTACCAATTGAAGGTGTTGTTGGAGATCTAGACACGAAATAGTGCAAACTTAATTGGTCATAACACTTTATTTCTAAGTGAAAAGGTGTTATTCTTGAAAGTGTTATGCGCAATCTGTTATGAAACTTCTGACAGTGTACAACATTTCTTTTTTAAATTTTGCTGATTGTTAGTATTTTTACCTTTAATTCATACACTAAGCTAAACTTTTTGCTTTTGTCCAATTTTCTTGTTACAATGTATTTCAAGCATACCCATGTCTGTGCTTCCGGCTGCCGCAACCAGAGTCATTTTTCCGTGATCCCGCAAAGAGTTTGTGGGTCGATTATGGCTAGAAAAGAGCGTTTCCGTGGTCTTTTGTGCGGTCCACCAGTGTGTTTCCGCGACCGACAGATTTTCATGGCTCGCTTTGTGGCTCAAATTCCGCCAAACAATTGCCCAGTTTCGTGGCTTCAAAATAATGTCAAAACAATAATATTACCTACTTTCTGAAGCATGTAGACATACACTAACATTCTTTTTGTACAGGATGGTAAGGAGTGAAGTTCTATTTGTTGAGATTTTATCTGAATTTTATTTTTATTTTCACAGATGTGAAATTACCGCCCCCAAAAAATAGTCAAAACGGCATTTCCGTGAGTTTCAACTTGTGGCTCGACTGTTTGGCACACAATCGTGTTTCCGCGACAAACACTCAAAGTGTGTGGCTCACGATTGTGTCGCGGAAAAAGCCTTAGATGATCCCACGTTACACCGGGCACTGGTCTGAACTGGCGACTTAGACAAGGGCGATCTAAACGGGATCGACTAAAAGGAGGCACGGCACGGCACGAAATAGTGTAGGAGGCATGAGTACTAAAAAGAAGCACGAGCACTGAAAGGGCCCTTTCAGGCTTCAGAGTGAAGTGCTGGAACGATGTTCTAACGTGCCTTCTTTTAGGCTTTGGAGTTGGGAACTCTCACTTACAAATCTACTTCTATCACTTGGTAATCTCGATTTATTATTCGTGCCTCCTACGCCATGCCGTGCCGTGCCTACTTTTAGTTGATCCCGACACCAAACGTTGCGAATGCTAGAATGCTTACGATTTGATTCCTTTGAGTACGTTCGGGTGAGGTTACTATCATACTTATCGCAGTTAGCTTCAATTAGCTACATCAACTCAACACTTATTTGATGAGCTCTCCCTTACTTAAAGTTTAACCGTACAGTGCTGAGATATGCCACTCGATTTACCCATCACTTGTTCACTTAAACAGGCTTAAAGGACCCCTCGCACTATTTACTCTTCAACTTACAGTATTTTAAAATATTTGAATACTTTAAAGTTTAACCGAAAGGCCAACTTACTTTTGTATCATTTAACTGACTACACTGCATTATTTTGATTGGGTTAACGGATCTTGTTTACTTCTCAGTATTTGCTCTAGTATGAAGTTCAGAATTTCTACGGCCGTCCTCACAACGCAAAATCTACTATGACGCGGAAAATTTGAATCTCAATTGCGTCTTTTCAGTGGTCAGTGATCAGCTCGTGGAAGGTGGCTCACTGCATAAACACTTATTTTTCGTCTTTCGTCAAGCATACAACACCGATACAAGCGCACAGAGGCACCACAAATCAGCCAGGGAAATTCCACTATTTAAAAACCGATTATTCGTCAATAGCGCAGCAACTGTAACGCATTTTCACCGGGTCTTCAAGCCTCTTCGAGTGAATAAGTCATGGGTAACTAGATTGCCTTATTACATCCCTTTTCAGTTAAACTTTAAAACTAGGCTGTTCTTTCAACATACAACTCACGGTTTTGGCGGTTTTAAGCCTTTTCCGAGACCCGTTGACTTAAAGCGAAAACAGGGAAACAATTTACATTACCGGTTTTTCTGATGGAAAAACTTTTCGCAGACAACCGGCGACAGCGTGATACACATCGAAGGTAGCAAACCAAGGCAAGTGAGAAAATCAGCGTGTTTGTTAGAGGGGTTGGAATGTACGGTACGAAATTGGGGTCTCCAGGTTTAGGAATATATGGAGTGATTATGGAAGTAGGTTGCGTTAGTATTATAGGTATGACAGGTCCTTTAAAGACCATACGAAAATGCGTTACTTCTTTGCTCTGCTATTCGTATAATAATATTTCACCGAATGACCGTTTTCTTTCGGATGTGTGGCACCTCTATGTACTTGTACCTCTATGCTTGAAATGTTTCATAACTAAGACGGTAAACGATTGCTGAAATATGAATCTGTTTTGGTCACAGGAAACAGTGGGCTTTTTTTTTCAGAAGTGACCTTACAGTCTGGAACTGAACATTTCTGAGCTTTGCTTCATCAGCCACTGAAATGAAGCCTTTTGTTAAAATTCAAATTTCCCGCGTCGGAATGACTTTGTCTTGTCCGGCCAGCAGTGCATATTCTGTACGTCACTACTAAAGCAAAATAAAAAAAACCTTAGCGAGGCAAAATAACTCAAAGCATTCAGATCTAAGATAGAAGGTTAAGCTGGCTTGTCAGTTAAACTTTAAGCGAAGTCAGTGACATAAGACAGCAACTTTCTGATTTGTCTGTTAATGCTATACCGTGCTTTCAGAAAAATGATCAAATAAAGTTCAGTTAAAGAAGCCAATTAATCGGCGGAAAATGGGTAGAAATCATTACAAATCGGTAAAAATTATTAATACGAACACAACTGTAGGTTTTCTCTTTGCAAAATCTTAATACAGCAAACATTATTCAAAGAAGTAAAAAATAAAATTCGCTCTTTACAGCAGCAGGTCAGTCGATCTTTCCCGCCAATGATTATTCAGCGATGCATTAATTAAACAGCTCATCGAACACGCCTATTCTTTTAAAAATGTAGTTATTTCTTTTTTTTACATTTTATTCAACACCGGCCAAATGTTTTTCTTGTTGCCTGAGTGTGTCTATTTTGAGCTTACCCGGTCAAGATGCTTCCAACTCGTGCCGCTAGATGGTCCCACTGCCGTATCGAGCCCTGGTTTGAACTACCAACTTGGATGAGGGGGGGGGGGGGGTGATTGAGATATTGCAACGATATCGACGTTACTGACTAGACATTGCTGCTAACACCCTAATTTTGCAACCCCTTCCCCGCGCCTAAACGCAGGAAACTGGGCACATCTATGAACCTGGTCTATATTCGACCGAATAATTCTCACACCAAGTTTGATCGAAATATGTCAGCTTGTTTGGGAGCTATTTCGTTTAAAAATGGGTAGACAAATTTACATTACGACAGACACTTTTTGTCTCCCAGAAAGAAACACAGTTTAAGAAGCAGACGTATCCTACTTTATTCCAGCCGCCTCACCTTCAGCTTATGTTTGGTTTAGTTTGAGTGGTAAGAGGCTCCATTAACTCAGCCAAGGATTCCTCCACCTATATCTAGGCAAAGGGTGGGTCTGTATTAAGCAAACACTGGAGACTGGATTAGAATTAAGAAGAAGCATCCCAAAAGGAATAGAAAATGAGGAAACAGAAGTAGGCTATCCTATTTCACTTCAGCCAATTGCCGTCAGTTAGAGTTTGGTTTAGCTTGAGTGGGGCGGAGCGCCCATAAATCTACCAAGAATTCCTCAGCATATTCTGAGCATAAATAGCTTCAGAAAAACACTTTACATTACCCTTCTACTCTATTTCAGGCGCAATGATTTCCCACTTCATATTCGCCGTATTGTTACTTACTCCCTTATCTCATTCTCAACGACAGCTGTATCACAATGTAAACAAAACACTGCCAGCCATAACGCAAGCTCCGCCCTCTGAGACAACTGTTACGCAGCCCGCTACGAGGCCAACAACCACCCAAAGACCAACGACCACCCAGACTACTGCGAGACCCACGCCCCCACCGCTAACAGCTGACGATGACCTAGCTAACAGAGATGGTCGCGTCATAGGGTTGAGCTCGTTCCAGGTAATATTATGTCACAGGATGAAATTAGCCTAGGCTAGAGTCTGTCGGGTTTACCTCAACTCCCGTTATCAGACTATACTGGGTTAAACTTTGTGTAAATCCGAGCATATTCCAAGTACGTGCGCATTTTAAGCTCGTTGTTGCGCTAGAAGGAAGCACCAGCCACAAAAACGGGAGTAAATACGCTCGAGTTAAAAAGCCGTTCGCAGTTTATGCAAAGTTTAAATACACGATTAGAAGGACCATAATTCTTGTATCGGAGGATTATTATCGCCCTGACTAATGACTAAGGGTATCGGGTACCAAAGGGTTTAGTGCGTCGTGGTTTTTGGAATTGGTTTTTGAGATTCCAGACAAGTGACGTAAACTGTTCTGCCCCTGCTCTAGTGCGGCCTTATGTGAGTTTCTTGGCAGTAGTGTCGGCAAAATCATTGGGGTGTCTGGACGGATCACTCCTCAGAAGAGCCGACTATAGATAAGCGGGTCATGAAACGTTCCCACAATTTGGACAAGCCTGTCACATAGTTTTATTACAATAATATGCATAATATGTTACTTAGCTTTCCACAAGGGAACAATCCGGTTTGTGAAAAAGTCGTTCAGCCCTCTGTTTCTATTACCGTCCGCTACTGAGCATGGGCGATGCCTTCAACAAGGGAGTCGACGTGCACTCTTAATAATAAGTCGTGAGCCCAAAGTTCCCTACTCTGCTCTCCTAAAAAAGTTTAATATGGATACCCTTGAGAGTCGGAGACGGCGGCTGAGCTTAGCGGTTGGTCATAAGCTCCTCCACCATCCTGTTTTATCCGATATCCTTCCCCCTCCGTATGAAAACAAAAAAAACCGACAGGAGAGGGTCGCAAGTGCAAAGGTTCCAAAGTTGTCCCCCGTACCTGCAACACATACGCGGTACCAGAAAAGCTTCGTTCCGAGTTTCAGAAAAATTTATAATGATGGCGGTAGCTGTCTTTGATATTATTCCAACGTCCGTGTTTTGTTTTATGGTTTATATTTGTATACCATAATAGGTCTGTGATGGCGAATTAATGATTAATTGTATATATTATAAAATGTGCATTATATACAAATTTGGCATTGCCATGATAGTGGTTTTTTGAAATAAATTCGTTACTTACTTACTTACCATGACTGGACAACGAAGGCACGGAAATAAGGGTGTCTATATAGCCTAAATAAGGGTTCCGTGCCTTCGCAGTCCAATCATGGTCGACTCCCTTGTTGAAGGAATCGACCGTGCTCAGTAGCGGACGCTAATAGCAACGGAGAGCAGAACGAACTTTTCACAAACCGGATTGTTCTCTTGTGGAAAGCTCAGTAACATATCCATATTATTGTAATGGGTATAGGCGAGACCCCCCCCCCCCCGGCGCCCCCCCCCCCTTCCCCAGTACCAAAAAAACCCCGACCAAAAAACCCCCGGTACCAGCCCCCCCCCCCGGCGACCCCCCCCCCCCCCCCCGCATAAATAAAAAAGACAATCCCAAAAGAATCTCCTAGTCCCAAATAATCCCTACGCCACGGATAGTACAAGGGATTAGCTGGTATCCAGATTAGCTCATGCACCTACTGACATAAGAATAGGATAACTGGACAGAGTATCCAGTAACCAGTGTAAGAATAAGCTTGTGCGTGCACTAAGGGTATGTGTATGTGAAGCAAAAAGTGCTGGCTGGATGTGTTCTTAGTTTTGAACGCGTTAAGCCGCGTTCACAAACATGCCTAGGGAACCACAGATGCTTAGGCACGTGCCCAAGCTTAGCCAGGCACCGAGTTCTTGAGCCTGGAACTCCGTGCCTGGCCCAAAATCTGTGCCTAGGCATGGGTGTGAATGGTGATGCTAGGCACGTGCCTAGGCATTCTAGTGAACGGGGCTTTAAGTGCAGGCAGTATAAAGATAAACGAGAGAAGGGATTGTAGAGCGAAGGTGAAAGTTGATGGTGACAGAAGAGTTGCTGAAGTGAACGAACACACGCATTCACCTTAAGCTGTTGTCGGTGTGTTGTTAAAAGTGAAAGATCAAATCAAAACCCGTGCCACTCAGTGTAACGATCCCCCCAACAAATATTCTTTCCCCTTCTTGGCGAGGAAGCTGCAGTTAGGTGCCGTTAGTTTTTATTGTTGTACCAGAAATACACTTGGACTTAGACTAAGATTCTTTTTGGATTCGTATAGATGTAAAGGATTTGGGGGGGGGTGGCGGGTGTTCTGTCCGGGGGGGGGGGGGGGGTCGCCGGTTTTTTTTTTAGCCGGAACCCGGAAATAATCGGCCATGTAATTGAGGTGAGCTGGTGCCAGCGAAGATCGCATGCAAATACTGTACTGATGTTAGGTAACGGCTATAAACATTCACCGGTAGAAGCCTTCCAGAGAGCTGTCGACATGACATGGCTGCAAAGGTGTCGAAATACGAATGGTACGATTACACTCTACCCGTTAAATACTAAGAGCTTTGTCACCTGACAATAGGCAACGAAAACCAGCACATCACGAGGAGAGCGGGTGATATTAGAAGAGAATTTCATTGCGGTAATAGTCCGTTACCGAAACCAGAGGGTCAGCCTCGTGTGAGCGAAAGACACACAAGCAAACGTCTCATAGCTATCTCCGTCGGCTTCTATGACAAACTGGGTCTCCCTTTCATAATCTTAATACAGCCACGTAAGGGAATCCCGCCTTAGTTCCGCCCTGGCGTTATAGTACAGCGTTGTTTTTGTGCAGGTCAACCCCGGGTCTACGTCTGATCAAGTTCGCTTGAGGACAGACACCGGCGTCTTCATCGTCACGAAAGGAACCGCAAAACCAGCCGTCACCGAGAAATCTGGCATTTCAGTTCAGCAAAACCCTCGCGGCAATATAGGTCACCGTCAACCTGAATTCAGAGAGAGAATCGACAAAGCAGCTCAAGCACCTCAAAAAGCTACCAATCCACAGTCTCCGCAGAAACAAGCCAGCCCAGCGCCATCTATTCAGCAAAACACAGTGAGAAACCAGCCAAAAAAATGGCAAGCCCAGCAGAGGGCCCCAGTGGCTGCGCTCCCTGTCCCAGAGCATCGGCTAGCGCCTACAGAAAGCGCGCCAAAGATGAACAACCCTTATGCTCGCAGTGACTACTATCCCGTTAATGAAGGACCAACTCGTATCGAACCACAGCCACCTTCGCCTCCCCAGCTTTACGAAATCCCTCCTCCCGTTGCATCCCCGCCTCAACTTTCCGAGATCCCTCCCCCGCTTCAGAACCTTTATGAGACGCCTAGCCAGGACTTACGTTTTGCTGTGACTAGCCTTAGCAATGAACTTGAAGCACCTGAGATAATCACAGCGGCACCTTCTTTTAACCTCCAACATGATGCGTCCCACAAGAAGGAGATCAGCCCTGCTAGCTTTACTAAAAGCTCTTCCAACTCGATCGTACTTGGCAAGACGGTCGCAGTGGGCAACGACAAGCGATTCGAGAACGTTGACTTTGAAAAGCCATACAGACCATGGGAAAAATCGCTTCTTGACACCTCTAGGCCAACAACCACTCATGCCACCGTCACGAACTTTGAAGTGAAAAATAAGTACGAGACGAAAGGGAAGGACGAAGAAAAACCCAGGGCTTACGAACTGTCCCTGTTCCAAAACACAGTAAAAGCTGCGGAGCAAAGCATCGAAGTACATCAAGAAGTCCACAAAGCAGAACAAAGGAAAGATTCCGTTAGTCTTTTCGACGCAGCCGAAGAAAGTTATTCCGAGTCCACAAGCTCAGCTAGTTTGTTTGAGGCCCGCCAAGTGCCTTACGTATCGGCACCTCAGAACTTGCCCCAGGCCTCTCCCCCTGCTGTCCCTGTTAGTGACGGAAGCCGTAACCAAATTAGCTTCACCTGGGCTTCCCTAGACGCCGACTTGACTGCAGATACCGACATTGCCTCCATCCTTGCAGCTATTCCAAAGGATAACAAAAGGCGACCAGTTGGTCCTCCAGCTCCCCCTCTACCACCTCAGCCTGTTGTTCCTTCTGGTGGTTTACGACCGCAGCCACCCAGCCCACCAGCTCCGCCTCCAAGGCCACCAACTCCAACCGCTAGGCCACCAGCTCCGCCTACACGGCCACCAATCTTACCCGGACCACCGGGCATCTCGAGACCAATCGGACCACCTGCCTTTAGGGATGAGGAAGAAGAAAGCTGGCAAAACGACCCTCCACAGCAGGCAGCACCCACCAAGACCGAAGGACATCATAAACCTTTGGTCGTTATCTACAATATCCATTCGGGTCACGGTCACCATCCCGGCAGTGTCCAAACAGTCCAGACCTCTGCACAAACTAACGCACCGGCTCTGCCAGCGATTCAACAAGCACAAGAAGGAACTGGTACGTTTTCCAGCTCTTATGGAACCTCACAAGCTCCTCAACAGGAGCAGAGTATCTACATCCAAACCCCTGCGACACAAAGCCTCCAGCTGCCCAGCTATGTCCAAGTTCCAGCAGCACAAAACCAGGCAAGCCAATTTCCAGTGCCATCTCAAACAGCTCAAAACCAGGCAAACCAAGCTATGAACTTCGTTCAAGCTTCAGTAAACAACCTGCCTAACCAATTCACTAGTTATTCCCAAGTTCCTGCCACCCAAAACCAGGCTAACCAAGTCCCTAGCTACTCTCAAGCTCCGGCCACTCAGAACCAGGCAAACCAATTCCCAAGCTACGTACTGGGTCCAGCAACACAAATCCGAGCTAATCAATTTCCCAGCTATGTCCTTCAAGAACAACGCGCAGTTCAGTCCGCGCTTCCCCTACCACCAGCACCGGCATTGTCTTCCTTTACAACTTACGGTACTCAGCTGCAGCAGAACAACCCTGGTTCCTACGCTAATCCACCAGCAGGATTTTCCAACTTTGGTACCGATTCGGTAGTAGTAGAACAAGCGAGACAAGTCTCCTTCGTTCAACCAGTCCGAAGCGCTGATAATATTTTCGTCCAGACTGGTCAGCAGTACCTCGCTCCAGCATCTCAAGTGCTCGCCCAACCACAGATCATTTCCTACGGAGGAACACTATCGGGAAATCCAATCAGAACAGTTGTTCGCACAAGAACCAGGCTAGCACCAGCTACCAGTGGCGTTGGGCTGAGGCAACAAATCAACAACCCCCAGCCCTCCTCATACGGTTACAGCGGCAGAAGCGGGAGTCCCCCTGCTACGGGATACTCAGGAAGGCGTCAGACTCAAGCAGAACTATTCAAGCGGGAAGGATACCATCAGAAGCCGAAGTCAAGCTATGGCGTTCCTCAAGCTCCTGCCTATGCTCCTGCTCCCTCATACGCTCCTCCTGCCAATGACTACTACGCCCCAGCGCCTGCCCCCGCGCCCCAGCAAGATCCTGTCGTCGAGGAAGTGGAGCAGCAGTACTTGCAACCAGTCTATTATCAACCACTCCCAAGTTTCCAATTCGCTCCTACCGTTGGGGGAGGCAAGAAAGAAAAGGACACACAGAAAGATAAGGGGAAGCTCAAGTTCTTCAAGCCCAAGCATACTAAGAAGTGCAAAAAGCATGACTGCGATGGTGGCACTCCGGCAGGACTGAGTGACGACCCTGGAGATCAGGCACTTACATTCAGCGACCCAACAGGATTCTTTGGACCGAACGAACAGATTAACTTCCAGTATCAATACAGAGGAGACCCATCGGATGGGCCAATTCGGGAAATCAAGAAGGTGTTCTATTCAGGAGCAATTATTCTGGGTGTTCTGGCTGTCATTCCCACGCTAGCGACAGCAGCCGGTGCACTATGTAAGTAAAATTTTCGACATAATCCTACGAATTTCCTTTCTTTCTTGTGCGAATGTAACGACACGAAATGTTTTGTTCGATTTTCCTGAGCAGAAACCAATACTCCCCTTGGTGAATCATTGTAAGTTGGTTTCTGCTCCTAAGACATTCAGAACAGAAAAAACCAGATACCCAAAGTGATTTTCGCATAGAAAAAATACCTTTCTGTTCTCAATGATTCATATTTTGACGCTATAATTTTTTAACCGCCGTTTCTCTTTCGAAAGTACAAAAAAAGAAAATATTTTAGGCGTTTCCTCTGAATCAGTTATTTTTCAACATAGTCGATGTTCAAGGTCTTCTAACATGAAAATTAGTCTTGCAATGTGATAATTGAAGCTCTGTGTTGTAGCCCGTAAACAGGAGAACACATCATCCCCAACCGGGGGCGCTATAATCGTAAAGCTTTGGGAAATTTGTACAGCACCTTCTGCGCTCCTTCTACACTATTTCGTTCTGGCGTCACTCATGTTCTGCGAAAGAAGGAGATTAAAAAGATGAGATCATGTTATTTTAAATATGCAAAGCACCTGCTCCACTTGTCGAAATTATGTCATAACCATACATTGACGGAGAAATTCGAAATTCAAGACGCAAGTGTTACCCTTTTGGATGTTTCGTCATCACTTTCAAAACTCATGGACAACAAGGCCCAACCAGCACACGATGTCGTCTACTGCTTCCTGACCGAAGATTAAAAATTAAGTGTCTTTTTCTGTGTGTGTTTATTTTCTTTATTTTCGTCATTTACTCCGCCTTTTCAAAATGGCGGGTCATAAATAAATTACTTACTTACTTATCAGTTCAGTCAGATTCACAAAATTTCCCCCAGAAAACAGTGTTTATAATTTTGTCTAATTAACTGGTCAAGGTGACGGAAGGGGTTAAACAGTCCTCTGTTAAACCCAATAAACTTTGCGCGTATACACGCGACCGAAGTCACCATCCCTCCTGGGTCTATAGATTAAACAAAGTGACGTCACTCACACGCTGAGCTTTCGCCTGTGTGAATAAAGGGATAGGGTAGGGACTGGAAAATTGGTCAACAAATTTTATTAAATCGTTACCAGATAGTTGTCGGATGCATTCTGACTTTTGACCCAAAATGCCGGTTGGGACTTCGAAGATAATTAAACTGATCGCATACACTTTTTGTTTATCATTAGTATGTTTGAAAGTTGCAACAGCATGTCTCCTCACTCTATATCGACTATGTCAATGGGTGCTAAAACTTCGGGCTGAATTTCCGGATTCAGGGCGAATTACTTGTCCGGGTGAAAATACTCGGATTCAGCATATTTTCCTACCGCTGAATCGAACAACTATTCAACTTCAGATTCAACTTTTACTTTTTCAAATTTCCGGTTTTTGCCGCATTCCGGGTGAACTACTTGTCCGGCGAGAAAATAATTTTCATGTTAGGATTCAGCATGTTTCCTTAACCCTAGATTGACAATCTCATTCGATTTTAAAAAATATTTACTTTCGTCCCTCAATTTGAAACCCCTCCCCCACCTCTGAATATACAGCTTTGGGTCAAGTCTACGAACCAAGTCCCTTGGCCCTAATAATCCTCACACCAAGTTTCGTCAATATATCTCATTCCCTTCGAGAGTTATCATGCTTACAGACGGACTAACAGACGGACAACTTTTACGGAGTCACAGATATCCCTCCACTTACGATTTGAGATCCCAAAAAGTTATGTCGAGGCATTTTTGTTTAAAAAAAAAGAGCCAGAATGTTCAGAGCGTTGAAAGTTTGGATAAAGGTACCCTAAATTCGTTTATCTTCAACATTTCTTTTAGTACCTGTAGCTGCAATCGGAAGAAGAAAACGAGATGCTGGATTTAATGAGACGGCTGGATGGAACGAGACTTCAATTCATGACGACTACCTTGCCAACTATTCGAAGGTACAAATCCGACATTCCTTGGCTTTGGTGTTTCGTTTCTTAGTTGGTCCCGTTCTGATACGCATAAGATCATACCAACTTTATAGCGTGAAAAATCACTAGCTTGGCTTAACATCTAGAATATTAGTCTGATGAGCACTGATTTCGCCCTGGTTATCAGCCTCTGGGCCTAGCGGCAAGGGACCACTTGTCCAATCACGTATGTCCGCTGTCACCAATCATACCCGTGTAAAGTTGTCAAAATAAAAGGTTATGAGATTATTATTATTACTGATCAAGTTGCTGATGTATTTATTGTCAAATTCTCCAGACAACATAGAAAGCAGCGTCGCGAACGGAGTATCTGAGAAGGAAAAAGTGACGAGGAAAGGAAATAAGAGTAACCAAAGTAATAATTTAACAAATAGAAACTAACGCAATAATTTGAATTCAAGTTTTGTACGTTATGTCGGTCGCCATTTTATTTCCGATTTTGACTCTCTTCTGTTTGTTTCTGTAGGGCTATGCTGTCATTAAATTATTAAAGTTTAACTGAAAAGCCAAATTAGTTTTGTGTCATTTAACTGAATAAACTGAATTATTTGGATTCTGCAAAGGGATTTTTTATCTGCCACTAACTGCTCTAATTATGACGTTCAGAATATCTGCGGCCGTCCCCGCAGCGTATATTCTACTATGACCCGGGAAATTTTAATCTCAACAAACGCGGCTTTTCAGTTGGTGAAGGTTGCTTAGTGCCTGAACAAAAAAAAGTCATAAAACCTTCTCGTAAGGCACACAACAAAAATACAAGCGCACAGAGGTACCACAAACCACTCGGAAATTCCACTATTTGAAAATCTATTGTTTGTGAGCAGAACGAAGTAACGCATTTTCAGCGGGTCTTCAAGCTAATTTAAGTGCATAAGTGATGGGTAACTAGAGTGTCCTATCCCAGCCCTTTTCGGTTAAACTTTAACAAACAAAACATTATAGAGAGCCTGGAGGATGGTTGAATACATACTGCGCGCGATTACGGATATGATCCATTGAATCACTAAGAGCGTGTTTCATCCTACTTACCGTAGTTACTACGCATGACGTCACGAATTCTGGCCTTCTGCCGTTAAGGCTGGAACGATTTTTCTATTTTCCAGCAGAATATTATGCCACGGGCGGAACCGACCAATCACGTTGCAGAGATGCGTAGTTACTACGCTTACCACGCTCCCGAGCATGGTAAGCAAATAGTAACTATTAGTTACTATTTGGAGAAGGTTGGAACGGTCAGTGTAGTAACTTTCTGTGAGGATGGAACGGAAATAGTAACTATTGTTAGAAGGGTGGAACACGCTCTAAAACGTCTATCACTAAAGGCGTATTCTCGCCGTTCCCCGAGGACTCCTCGGGGAATCGAAGGGAACGGCGAGAATAGATGGAGTCACTCCACGCGGACTCCGCGTACAGAAACAGCGAGAATATGGGGAATGCTTCTAAAATGGATTTTGTTCGGAAAATGAATATGCAGCTGAAAAAATTAGTCTAGATCCATTTCATTCTTGGTTTTCTTTATTCTGATTCTTTTTAATTAATTTTACATAGCACCTACAACAGCAAAAATTGATTCCCCACCGAATTTGAAAGGAAGTCCTTTTTGATGATGGTGATGATAATCTGAGCATTCCTCGTCCGTGGGGACTCGCGAGAATACGGGGAGTGAGTCCCCGGGACAAACAAAAACGCGGGGACTCCTCAAGTGGAGTCCTCGGGGAACGGCGAGAATACGCCTTAAAACTACTTTTTCAGATGAACATTTCGCTGTTCGATTCACTGCCTCTCTCTGGTGCGTCCTTGACTGAAGAGCTACGCCAGGAGCTGGAGCCCTACTTCCCGGCGCGGGAAGTCCTTGAACACACCGAATGTCTGCAGAAACAATTTTGCGAGAACCTTCTCGAGACTGGAAAGATGAAGTATAAAGAAAATATGCTTCTGTTCTACTCCTTGTAAGTAACGATCGGCTCAGCAATATATCTATCCCAAAATCACGGAAAGAAAGTCCGTCAAATTGGTCTACTGTCAGGGATTTTACACCTAGCAAGCGGTATCTGGGATCAACGTTAAGAAACGCAAAAGTTAAAGCAAGACTCTTACTAGGAATGATGTTATCATGATGAAATGGCTCAGGAATATCGTTTTTCGAAAATACCATTATGCTGGGTATAAACACTGCGTAAAATTTGAGCATATTTTGAAATCGAGCGCATTTTACGCATGTATTTGGGCTTGAAAAGATCTTTAGCAATACGGACGTATTTGTATAAGTAACGGACCGATTTCTCAAATACGTATTGTGTAATCCCACCATTACTTTCCACGCGAAATTAGCGATTTTCTTGTTAGCGCTTTCCGACTCGATCCAGCCTTCACGCTCTCTGACGCGGAAGCTAGGCGCAAAGCATTTGAAAACTGAACGCCCGGTGGTTTAAAAGTGGCAAAACCAAGCAAAACAAAGAATTCCGAAACGGAAGATTTCGGCAAAGTTTGCATTGCGTGACTGCCAAATCTCGGCTAGGCCGATAAAGCGCTAAAAAGACGTAAGTACAAAGTGAAAGAATGATGAAAGGCAGAGATTTCAGAAGCTTTTAACTCCATCAGGGAGCTAGAGATAATAAAAAGGCAGAATAAGCAAGAGGGGTCCTTCTACCAAAAAGTCTCGCGGTAAGATAACACCTGCCATCTAGAAAGTGAAAACGAACTTTATCATGACGAATTCTAGGATCGGGGCAGGCCAAGGAAAAATAAACAGCTCTTCGGAGCCTGATCTTACAGCTAAGCCAATCCTAGCACGGGTAAATCAGCGGTTTTCTGAATAAACCTGTTCGTACGTTTTCCAAACTAAATAGTTACACTTCTACGAATAACAAGCAATACCACACGAGTCCATCAAATGGGCTTCGAGCCAGTCATTTTTGAATGAAAAAGTAATACCTTTTCCTTTTTTACCGCATGTGATCGCCACACTTCCAAATATCATCAGAACCATTCCCAGAAAGCTTACCAATATGTCGTCATTAAGTATAGAATTGTCTAGCACTGTCATACAACCCCACTCTTCCCTTGAGCCATATGGCACAGCCCAATTCAGCCACCCACGTCATAACTCCTCATACGAACGACTTCATTACACGGTTTAAAGCGGAACACAAAAAATGGTCTTTCTACCACATACACAATGCTAACTATCCCTACTGCCACTATGAATGTTCAAAACCACAAAAAATACCGTCAAAATATCAGCAAATTAAAAAAAAAAAAATTCCTAGGTTTGAAATAATTCGATCTGAACTTTAAGCTAAATTGTAATTTGACAATCCCGTTCATTTTTTTATCAGAATTTTGGGAATAAATGAATTGTAAATTGTAAATCTCAGCCGATTATCCGGGACAGCCGTTATGGCACATAGGGAGCCAAGGATCAAAATAATAATTTCCATCAAATGCTTCAACTGTTTATTACAAATACAAATAAATTAAAAAACCCAAGACCAGTGTGGTACTCCTGAAGATATAAAAAATAATCAACGAATTCTTATAATTCTTTGCTAATCAAACGTGGAAAATTTCGTCATCTGGAAAAGAATACGCTCTGCGTGGGTTTTTTCTCGAGCCAAAGTAGCAACCCGGCAACCTAGTTCAAATCTAAATAAACTGGTGGCTCCCCATCAGACGCCTTCAACCTAATCCTCCAGCTTCCTTCCCCATAACTGGTGTGTACAGGCATATCAGTCTGAATTGTTAGATTTGAATCAAAGACTTCCCTTCCTACCAGATTAACAAGCGATATATCACATACAAGGCCAACTTACAAGACTAAAATGGTTACTACGACCTACGGTAGAAGAATGGTAAAGCGGATACTTTGATTTTCACGTCAGCAACTATCAGATCCAGAATCAAACCATATTTCCCCTTAACCCCAAATGATCCTTGACGATTTAGCTTTCATTTGAACGGTAGGTCGATCGAAATGTATTGAAGATTAGGATCACTATAGCAGGCCTCTATGAAAGATAAGCAGAAATTAACCTCCATGCCAGCAATGGTCAGAGCCAAACATATCCACAAGTCACCCTCACTCTCACCCGCCCTACTTTATCTTTGATAGTTTAGCCTTCATATAACATGGTGTAAACATCATACTTGGCAGGTGGGTCCAGATATATCGGCCGAACCTATGCATAATATTTACTCGCTAGCTTAGATTAATAATTTTCCGGTATCATATAATTTTTGTGAGCAAACTTACCCCGACCTCAATTGCATCAATAGTTAGCCATGTAGCAAGTTCTGATCCATCAATCCTCTGCTTGGCCCTCGGAGGTGTTGCTGGCCCCAGGGGCGTCACTAGCCTTTTACCTTTGGGGGCGGGGGGGGGGGGGGGGTCGCGGCAATTGCGTATATTTCTCAACAGCATAGACTAGAACCAGTGTAAAACTAACGCCCCTGGCTGCCCCTCATTTATCTGGTATCAACTTCATCAGCTTGTTGGAGCTCCGAAAGGACCTTGACGAGCGTATCTGAAACAGAAAGTGGTGGACTAAGATACTAAACTAGGACACGGAAGGAACTGCAAGCTCATGCGGAAGTTATCCGTTCAGAATATCATTGACTGCTTGGCCAAAAATTGAGCTTTTCTGTTATACACCCTCGGTCATCTAGCGCGCTTCATGATTCCAACTGAAGGAACTCCCTGCATTTTCTATTTATTGCTCCTTTGTTTGATTGGTTCTTCTTTAGCTCCATTTTTTATGCTCTTCTGTCGTATTATGTATTCGGAACCGTTCGGTCCATCGGACATCCTGATTTGAAAGCTCCGCGCTTTTCTTCTCTTGATACACCACCTAGCGGTCTTGGGGTTAAGTGAAGAAGTAGTGAGTCCCGACTGAAGCGTTGCCAGTTTACCTTATCGACAACCTTCAGCAAGGCTAATGGTGCAATAGAATTAGGCGTATCTGTATGAAATCAGTGGATCCCTTACTTGTTTCTGGGACTCTTTCGTCTTCTGCATTTTGCGATTGACAGATAAAATTACCCTTGTTATTGGATAAGGGCAATTGTTCACAGCCATCTGTTTAATCAAGAGACGTAAAAAGGAATGTCACCAGGGATTTCAATCTCCATATTGATGGTTATGGTATAACAAAAGCGATTATGAATGTCCATCGTCAAGTTCGCTTTTATTTTTTGCATCACTAATCAGTCGCCAGCGTCTACTCAAACAAAATCAACGCTGTTTCCTTCCTGTGTGAACACGCCAGAACATCCGCCTCGCTAGTGGCTACGTTGTTTTCTTCGCAAATGACTCAAGTGTGTGACGGCGGAGACCCAACGAGTATACACGGGCGACCAAGAAGACTCTGTATTGGCTCCACCTCCGCTCATTTTTGTCGGAACATTGTTACTTGTTAGTCGGCGGATGAACGAGAGACCATTGTTCTTGCTCTTATTTGTTCTTGGTTTAATTTATTTCTTCTTAGCTTATCACCCGATGCTGAAGAAAACCCCTGGCTTATGCAGGCACTGACAGCAGCCCGAAAGAAGACGTGCTCAGACTTTTACTGCGAAGTTAAAACAAACAATAGCGCATAGATTTCGACTACCATATCCTCGATCTTGTTTGTAAATAGCTCATACAGAATTATTAATTATTATTTTGTAATTTATATTTGGTATTAAACCTCGACTAAGTCTGGTCTCTGTGCACTACAGGTAGCTTACATTGTTGGGATCCCCACAGACATCTCGCGTGCAATGTTAGAGAAAGAAGGAGTGCTCAGCTTAGACTTTTACTGTGAAATTAGAAAAAACAATAGCGCATAACATAAATGGTACAAGAAGAAAAGAGCATGTTATTGACGAACTTTTGTGTAATTGTGACATTGTGTGCTTGCAAGAACACTTATTATCGTCGGCTAGTACAAACCTGCTAAAAAGAAGTGCTAATCATGTCGTTTTCGTATCGGCGGCACGTACTACTTTCGGACGGCCGTCGGGTGGGCTTGCACGCATTTTGAACCGGAATAGCGTTGCTTGCTACTCGCCCGCACTTTTTCACAGTGATTCTAACATTTTGGCTGTGCGGATTAACGATTCAGTAATCGTTAATGTCTACTTACCCTGTGACAGAAAATCGGCCCAGTCTCTTAACAGATTCGCTAAGACTTGCAGTGTGCTACAGAAACTTTTGGAATCTGTGTCAAGTCAAGGTTATCGGTTTTTGATTGTGGGGGACTTTAACGCTGATCTGCTTTCGTCGAATATTCGTTCGGACTTGATATTTGACTCGCTGCCCCAGTTTATGCTGGTCGAAAAAACATGCACTTATTCATATCTTCATCATTCCGGGAGTAAAAGTAATATCGATCATGTTGTCTGTTCTCCGGGTCTACCCGTTTCTACCGTAACCGTTCATGAAGATCATTGCGATTTAGATCACCTACCGATTTCGTTTGTTCTTCAGCTACCGATTTGTACAAATCGTAATGCCTTGCACGCAGGGCGAAAGTGGGTTTTTCGGCGAAATTGGAATAAGATAAATCTGCCACTGTATATTTCCACGCTGGCTATGCTACTTGCCACGATTCAAGTTCCTTTCCACCTCATACAGCTTAGTTGTAAGTCTTCAAACGATAAGAAAACTTTAAATGATTATTATCTTAACATAGTATCTTGTCTTAAGACAGCTGAATTGTAAGCTGTTCCACAGGAGCGAGTCAGGCGAAAAACGCGTAAACCGGAATGGTTGTGGGATCCCGAACTGAAATCGGTTAAAAATAAAGCAAAGTTTTGGCTGCGTATTTGGGTCTCATTGTGATCGTCCGTCTGAAGGAGTTATTCACCAAATAAAACAAAAGACAAAATTAGAATACAAAAAATATTTAAGTTCTACCAAATCAAAAATATCGAATTTCCCGTTAAGTAAATCTGATTGGCAAAAGGTAATTAATTCTGAGAAACTGGACGTTTCATCTGGTACAAGCCTGATTAGTGCTAGTGCGTGGTATAATTATTATAGTCAAATTTTCAGTTCAGTGAATCATCACGTCCATTCGGTCTTTTCGAAACTTCTTATTGCCGCGCTTCCCGTTTCGCTGAGCCAGACTCAGATTCTCCCGGTTGAGCTCTCTGTGGTTCAGCAGGCAGTAAAAAGGCTTAAATCTAATTCTCTGGATTGTGATGGTATTTCTGCTAACCATTTAAAAGTTGATTGCCCGCTTCTTTTTCAACATTTGCAGCTGCTTTTCCAAATGTGCCTGTGTACGTCTGCGGTACCGAAAAGCTTTCTGTGTGGAAAAGTTTAAAAGAGGCAAACCTCCTAGTGATTGCACGTCCTATCGACCAATAACCGTGTCATGCAATCTCAGTAAAGTGTTTGAATATGTTCTTCTCCCTTCGTTTTCAAGTGTACACTTTGGCGAAAATCAGCTTGGTTTTTCATCTGGGGTAGGGTGTCAGCAAGCACATCGAGTTCTAGCTAATCTTCTTATTGACGCGACTTGAAAGGGATATGAACTCCATTTATGCGCCTTGGATCTTTCCAAGGCTTTTGACAGTGTCGTTCACTCACAAGCCCTGTTCTCCCTTTTTAGTAGCGGTATCAATCTTTCTTTGGTTTTTCTCCTTCGTCATTGGTATGCTAATTCTTTTCTGAGGTTAAAGACCGACGGGGTTATATCTGATTCTAAAATTCCGGTACGGAGTGGTGTCAGACAAGGTGCTGTCCTTTCCCCTTCTATCTTTAAACTTTGCATCTCTTCCATTTTATCTTCTACCCCAACAACGTGTATCTCTCAGAATGTAAATATTTCATACATAGCATATGCGGATGACATACTTCTAATTAGTAGAACTAGAAAAGGCCTTTCTCTTTCTGTATCTACAGTTGCAACTAACCTTAGCAAAATTGGTTTGTCACTAAACTTAACGAAATGCGAATATCTCTCCTTTAATAGTAATTCTAACTCGCCTTTGGATTGCGCTTCTTTTTCTGTTTCTTGTGTCCCTTCTTTTCGGTGGTTGGGTATTAACATTGCTAAAAATCTGAAATCATTCCGTGACCAAGCCGTGACGGATTGTAAGAAAAAGATCCAAGTATCTTACTCCAAAATTGTCGCTAATCGGGGCAAATACAGTAGGAAGTCCCTTGCTAAATTGTACTCTGTTTTTACTGATCATTCAGTTTTGTTTCTTTCTGGTGTTTATCCCATCCTCGGGCGAAAAGATATTCGGTCGTTACGTTCTTATTATTTTCGGTTCTCGCGTTTTCTACTGTATTTGCCTCCGTGGTACCGGAACCGTAACCTTGTTTCAGTTTTCGGGTTTCCAGATATAACCGGAAAGCTAGTTGCGCTTGCTGACAAACTCCCCCGGACAGTGAAGGCTCTCCCAGCTCATCATGGGTTTGTCCGCCTCCTTAATTAATCAAGTGTTTTTGTTGTGTATTTATTCGTTTCTGTTGTATTTTTTCTTCTTTTTTTTGTTTATACTCCGCTTTTGTTCATTTAGCGGGTTAAAAAATAAATTAATTAATTAATTAATAGGTTTCGACTACCATATACTCGATTTTGTTTGTAAATCGGTAATACAGAATCATTAATTATTACTTAGTAATTTATATTTGATATACGCTGGTCTGTGTGCACAACAGGTAGCTTACATTTTGGGATCCCCACACATGTCTCGGCCTGCAATGCTAGAGTTAACATAGGGTGTGTGTTTCGATCTCCCAGAAACTATTGGAAATAAAACAACAGCTGAAACCTGATATGGCACTTGCAAGGGTAGTTAGCATGTTTTTACCTAAATGTCGTGCCGTCTCTTCCGAGATCCTTCCTCTAGCTCCACCCAAGCATATTATAGTCTTGTCTGCCAAAGTTCCATCCGACCACTTCCACTCTAAGCATGTCACAAGATTCCAGGGCCGCTCCCTCTCTCTCACAGCCCTCAGAGAGGGCTCTCCCTCTCTGGCCGCTCCGGTCCGAAGATGCAAACCTGGGACATTTGCTCTTGACAACTTTCAAGTTCCATCCCAATCAGGTCACTCGTTCCGCAGTAACACAGGTCACACAATTTCTGGGATCCCCCTTCTATTCCCCCCTCCCCCCCCCCCACAGTTGCTAGCCATTTGGTCTGGACCTGTAAACATGACATATAGGACGTGTGCTCTTTCCAACTGTCAAGTTCCATCCAAATCAGATTACTCGTTTGAGAGTTATGCCTGTCACACAATTTGTGGACCCCCTCCCCCCCCCCGACTTCACCTCCTACTGAAGTTGTCAGATCTAGCCGGACCTGAAATGGAATTTCTTGGACACGTGTCTTGTCAGCTGTCAAAGTTTCATCCAAATCGGACGACTCATCCGAAAGTTATGCATGCCACAAGACTCTGGGTTCACTCCCTGTGGATGGTCTACGCCAGTGATAGGCATTTTCCAAGTCAACCTGGTCAGGTTTCTCAGAAACCTGATAAGGGGGAGTTAAAAGGGGTTACCAAACTCGATTTGTGAGCGAAACTGAAAGTGGCAAGTTGAGTGCCAAACAAATAAGACCAAGGTTTCAATGGGGTCCCAAAAATTTAATATTTGATATAGACAATTGGGTCTTGTCTTCGCCAGGTTCAGTTTTCGCCAGACTCATTAAATATTTTTACTATCAAAATTCAGAAACCGATTAAGGCCAAATAGCTAATCATCTGAGAAAACTAAGTTCAGATACGGATTCAGCATGTGTGTTTACTCCAGTAATATCTAGTTTGACGACACTGATCGAAACTTCCTGTCTTACTTCTGCCAAATTTCCGGTTTCAGCCGAACTCCGGGCGGACTGCTAGTCCTGCCGAAAACTAAAGCTAAAAAACGGATTCTCCTTACCCCTACATTGAACATTTAATCAACTTCACGATTTTCATATACGAAATCAGCATCTCTTCTTACCCTTAAATTGGACACCTAATCAACTTCAAATAAAACTTTTGCTTTTGACAAATTTTCCGGTTTTGGTCGGATTCCGGGAGAAGCTTTTGACAAATTTTCCGGTTTTGGTCGGATTCCGGGAGAACTACTTGTCCGGGTAGAAAATTATTTTCACATCAGTGTTCAGCATGTCTTCTTACCCCTAGTTCGAACATCCAATCAACAACCAACCCCTTAATCGTATGTCTCTTGATAGTCGATTAAGGGGTTGGTTGTTGACCCAAAGAATCCTAACACCAAGTTTAATCAAAATATTAAATTCCCTGCGAAATTTATCGTGCTGACAGAGAGACGGACAACTTTTGTGATGTCATAGGTCTCCCTCCACTTCCGTTTTGGGATCCCAAAAAAACACCTAGCACCTAGACACAACTTCTGCTACAGTATCTAATAGGCTAAATATCTACCAGACAAATTATCTCGTTTAAAACAAATACCATTCATACCTATTAAAGCACTTCACAACTTTCATAAGCAGTCCCACACGCACAAATGCACAACTTGCACAACAGGCTCAAATTAATCGAGCACAGTCGGGACCTTTTACTGCAGATATTGAGCTTCTAACAGTTCGAAACACACTAGATGGCTCGACTCGACCTACCACTACCTGGAGCATGAGCCCTTCGAGCACCAACCGGCTTTTCGCGCTACCTAGCGGTTATGTTCTCTACTTTTCTATCCGCTGAATTTCTATGCGAGTTACCACTTCCCCGTCAGATAGACAAAAGGAAACGCGAAATCATTCTGTTTATCTTAGAGCTGTCTTACAGATATTTTGCCTAGGTTTAACCAGGTTTAACAGGCCTAGGCCACATAAATTAGTCTGCTAAGCTGAATTCCAGTGAACTCTTTTGAAATGGAACCTGTCAGAGAGAAGTCTTTGACAGACTACAGGAAGAAATTGATGGAACATCGAGAAGTGGAAGCAAGGCTTAAAGAAAGTAAGAATGCATAAGACCCTTCCTTCTTTGTTGAATATTATTTTCCTGATGAAGGGTAGGCTAAGCCTAGTCTAAGCTTACTGATGTATGCTGAAGATTCATGCAGTTGCAGCATTTGGTCAGATATTTTGTAACTTGAATGCAGTCTAACTTGAGTACAGGACAGTCTACAGGTCCACCACAAACCTGCCACAAATCCCTGATTTTGGGAAAGCACTTGAAGGGGGCACTGGGAAAGCACCAAGCCAAATGCTGAGTATATCTAATGTTTGGTATACCCTACAGTCTACCACAAATCCCTGATTTTTGGATACCCTATGCCAAACACTGGGTATATCTAGCATTTGGCATAGCCTATGCCTTACGCTGGATACCCTTTGCCAAAGGCTGGATACCTGTTGGTAACCTAACCCTGACCTACTTCAATATAAAGGAGTTCTGATTGGTTGATTTTTTAACTTCACTCAAATCACCAGTATTTTACTGGGTTACAGTATCCAGCACCTGGCATAGTGTATCCAGCATTAGACACAGGGTATGCCAAATGCTAGACATATCCAGCGTTTGGCATGAGGTATTCAAAAATCAGGGGTTTGTGGTTGACTGATGCCCTATGCCTAACGTTGGATACACTATGCAAAATGCTGGTTACTGGGACCCAATAAAATATTGATGATTTGAGTGAAGCTCAAGTAAGTAAGTAATTTATTTTTGACCCGCCATTTTCAGAAAGCGGAGTAAATAGAAATCAAACAATCAGAATTAATCTGTTGTCAGGTAGGGCTAGGGTACCAACAGCTATCCAGCATCTGCCGATAAATATACCCAGCGTTTGGCATAGTTTATACAAAAATCAGGGTTTTGTGGTTGACTGGTAGAGGAGGGGTACCTGACCTCGTTTTTACACTACCTTGAATGTTGCCGCGAAAATGAGGATCTTGTTTGAAAAGAAAAATATATTTAACTAGAAGTATTGAAGCAATATTTATTTATCCAATCTGTAAACCATTCAGTCAGCTTAAATCTAGTATGTTTGTCATATTTGTTGGTTCCTTTTTAAGCCATCCTGAAGGAAATTTGAAATCTTGTCTGAGGTTGGATACCCCTCCTGTAATTTGGTTACTGTTAGGGTATGTCCTGAGACCTGATTGTAACTTTCCTCCCAATGTAGATGTTCATTTTTCTCCAGTGCAATAGCCCACAATAGCCTAGCCTACAGAAGAGGACCCTTTTATTTGAATGCTACCTATCAGGAAAATTATGTGCGATAAATTTTTCTGCTCAATGCCACATGCCATTAGTAATGGCATGTAGTAGGCATTGTCTATTGATATTTAGTGTTTATTTTTATCTTGAACTGCTAGGTGCCATTATATGAATGGTAGAAAACCTTCGGAATAGACTTTTGAAGCAATTAAATTTTTCTAGCAAGTATTTTACAATTTATGTTGGCTTACATGGGTTTTTCTGTGTTTTCTTTGGGGGTTGTTCACTGTTAGGCAGTCGACATGTAACAGTAATCCCATGATAACTTGTAAAACTGCAGTCTGTAAATCCATTAATTCCTGTAAACAAATTCTGAATTTAGACAGCAGCATTCCTCTGTTACATCTTTATCAGATATGTGTTCAAACTCCTTATTTCGTTTCAGTGAGAGAACAGCTGAAAGAACTGACAAAGCAGTTTGATAAATCTGAAAATGATCTGAAGGCCCTGCAGTCCGTTGGGCAGATTGTTGGGGAAGTCCTCAAGCAGTTGACTGAAGACAAGTGTGAGTAAATTATAATCAATCCTTCTTAGTGAGAATTCCTGTGAATGTTCTAATCCTTGTTTATATGCTTCTGAGTTGCGGTTAGAGACTTGATTTAGAAATTCTATGAATGTTCCACTCAGAAGAGCCCCTTTTTCCTTCTGAGTTACATTTCCCATGTCTCACTGTTTATTTTTGATGGGACATTCAGAGATTGAGCTGCAGATTGATGCAGTTTTGTCTGTTCAGACAAGCAGGGATTTCTGTTCAGAGGAAGGAAGGTGTTGTGCTGTTTGAGACTGCATTAAATTAAGTTGTGGTTATTTTATAGTGAAACCTGTATCTTTCTTTAAGAACTTGCTTCGTGGCAGACAAAACCTTTCTCTCTTTGGAAACATGGTGCAAGTTCTTTCTGACCAGACTAGTTGCAGGTGCCTATCGAAGTTACACACACCCAGAAATAAATTTTAATTAGCGATACTGGGATATTGTGGTGGAGGAAGAGCTCTTGCCTTAATAATTAAGTCTCTGACAATTTAGCCTTTGTACAGCAGTGGGTCTGGATTTTTTTTGTGCTTTTCTTAACAACACCTTTTCAGGTTTTCGGGCTAATCATGTTTCATGACATATGTTGCTAATCCTTTAGGCAGGAATAGCAGGAAGGCTGACTATATCATATATCCAGAGATGGTAAAAATGTGGTATGGAGAGAAGATTCAAGCTCCCCTGAATCTGTAATGCCAAAGGTTCACATTCGTCAAATCCAAGGTATTCGTTGGGATACGACATGCGTATTGCTTGCAAGTGTTATTTAAGGTATATTACCTTGAATTTGTTGCACTCCCAAGCAAAATAAGTATTACCATCACCAACAGGCTATCTCACAGGGCATATTTCATGGAGCCTGAGGAACCAGATTTGATCATCTCGCTCTTTTTTTGTCCTATCCTCTCTTGCAGTTATGGTTAAGGCTACCAATGGATCTCGTTATGCCGGCTGCTGTTGTCAGCTCTTAAGTTTGTTGCACTTGCAAGCAAAATAAGTATTACCGTCGTCAACAGGTATCCCGCAGGAATTGGCATATTGAATGGAGCCTGTGGAATCAGATTTGATCATCTCATTTCTTTTATACTACCCTCTCTTGCAGTTATTGTCAAGGCTACCAATGGACCTCGTTACGTTGTCGGCTGCCGTCGTCAGCTCGACAAAGCAAAGTTGAAACCAGGCACTCGAGTTGCACTTGACATGACCACACTTACGATTATGAGGTACTTACCTCGTGAAGTTGATCCTTTGGTTTACAACATGTCACATGAAGACCCAGGAGATATTACTTACTCCAACATTGGTGGTTTGGGAGAGCAAGTTCGAGAGCTGAGAGAGGTACGCTAACCAACTAAACCATCAACTTCCCTAACTGACTCTCTTGTCTATGTTCGAACATTCTTCTGTGTATATGCATCAGCCAGTGCAACACAATAGTTGCGTTTTTGTAGATACCATGATATCTCATACCACGGTCAAAAGTCGTTTTCGCAGTTATCGGGGTATCTGCACAGTACCGTGGTATCTGATACCATGGTCAAAAGGCGTTTTTGCAGTTACCTTGGTATCTGCACAGTACCGTGGTATCTGATATTCATATACCACGGTAACTGAGAAACGACTTTAGACCCTGGTATCAGATACCGCGGTAACTACAAAAACGACTAATTGCAGATCCAGTGGCTATAGTAACAGATACCGTAGTATCTGCAAAAACGCAACTAATAAGTCTGTTTCTTTTTAATCCTTTTAACCCACCCTTTTCGAAGAACTGACGACACCATCAGCTCCTCGTCGAATCCGAAAAGAATTTCTTTTTTTTGTATAATTGGAGCAATCAAAGTACGCAGGGACTCGCCGGAGAACGGTGAGTCAATCCGCGTAAAGTGCAGATACTCTGGTTTAGGAGTCAGCGAAGGAGTAACGGTAAAATTGCTTCTGCAATACAAGAAGTTTGTGCTATTAAGGTCTTTACTTTAGGTCGTACGCATTCGCAGCTGAAGCTGAAGCCAGTCAAAATCTAAGCAAAGAGGCACATTAATATGTTTGTGCCATTTTTCGTTAACATGTTCAGTAAAATGTCTGTGTAACGTTAGTATTAGTACCGCTATGTGTCCCGTTATGTAACTTGTGAGTGTTAAAAATAATGATATTTTGTAAAGACAATCAAATTAGCTCAGCAAGTTTTTGTCTAGTCAGCCTTACTTACTTACCAAAATTGCTTCTGCAATACAAGAAGTTTGTGCTATTAAGTCGTTATCATTTTTCTTTTGTAGGTTATTGAACTGCCTCTGCTGAATCCTGAGTTGTTCCAACGCGTGGGAATTACTCCACCGAAAGGTTGTCTTCTTTACGGCCCACCTGGCACTGGGAAAACTCTTCTAGCTCGAGCAGTTGCTAGCCAACTGGATGCTAACTTCCTGAAGGTAGGGACAAGAGACAAGCCTAGTAGAAAAATACTCCTTGAGCCCAAGCTGACTGGGAAAAATATATTCAAATAACCGCTGAAGACGGATACGTCAGGCACGATGCTTTGGCAGCGATATTTCGGTCCTTCTTTGTAAGGGTCCTCGTCAGGCTGTTGAACGTCAGGGATAAACGTCGGGGACTGGAAAAATCGGACCTGTAATCGGACTTGCAGGTTTGTTTCTTTGTTAGTTTCAGTTCGTGAAAGGAACGCTGTTATGCCCAAATGCTATGAAGATAGATCTCTCAAGCTGGGCACAGGGTCTTCAGGTCAGTTTATCTCAAAATTTCCTCACGGACGGATCCGAACATATAGCTTATTACAGTCACAGATGTCAAACCTTGAAAAGCAACTATGCTCAGTGAATGACTGAACACAACTTTTTCTTATGTCGGCCATTAGAAAGGGGTAGGGTAAGTGCTCTAACTTTGGAATAGACTGAGCGACAGAACATTTCGGCCTTTACCGGCCTTTAACTTTTTCCGGCTTTGTGCTAACATTTCTAATTCGTATTTCTGCAACAACTCGAGATAAGGGACTTTAGGAGCGTGTTCCCCCCTACTCACAGTAGTTAGTACGCATGACGTCAGGGATTTTGGCTTCTTGGCATCAGGACTGGAACGAATTTTTCTATCTTCAACAAAATATCATGCCACGGGCCAGTCACGTCGCAGAGATCGTAGTTACTACTCTTACTCCGCCCCCGAGCGTGGTAAGCAAATATTACTATTAGTTATTATTTCGAGGAGGTTGAAACGGCCAGCGTAGGAACTTTTCACGAGGTTGGAACGAAAATAGTAACTATAGTAGTTACTATTGCTAGAAGGGTGGAACACGTTCTAAGGGACTTCGAAGCCACGAGGACGGCCCTATACTTTACCTGTTCTAGTAACTCCCACGTATCACACATCAACCTGAAGTGCCAATCCTGGCAACAGTATTCCAGCGTTGTACGGACGGAAGACAAAAATAGTACCAAAAGATGATCATAATAGTTCATAATGGGCTAGGAGTTATAGTGACCGGATGGCCATTTTACCTTTTTTAATCTTGCTGTTCTCTAGAAGAGTCGATCGTGGCAGAAGTAAAAACAAGTCAATTGCAGTCCATGGAATTGAGTCAGTATTAACAAAGACGACTGATAGGAAGGTTTTTGGCCCAAATAGTAAAAATTTACCAGATGGATGCGATACTTGTAGCATGCGTTTTCTGCGAGGGCCAGACCTCTATAGATAAAAGCCACAGGTTTTGTGTCATGTTTTTACTTGCTTTTGTTTATGGACGTTTCTGTTCGTAGGTTGTGTCAAGTGCTATTGTCGACAAATATATCGGTGAGTCAGCTCGTCTCATCCGAGAGATGTTCAACTATGCACGAGACCACCAGCCCTGCATCATTTTCATGGATGAGATTGACGCTATTGGAGGTCGTCGTTTCAGTGAAGGTACCTCAGCCGATCGAGAAATCCAGAGGACTCTCATGGAGCTTTTGAACCAAATGGATGGTTTTGATGCCCTTGGTCAGGTGACTAGTTTGCTTTGTGGGAGACTTACTAATTTGATCTCTTTTCCGTCACAGTACCTGGATATAACGTTGTGTTTTTCAGAAAATTGCATACACCTTCCCGGCTGTTTTAGCCGCGCGCACCTCCCTTAAAGCACAACTCTTACTAGAAATGATCTTTTTCCCTGTGAAATGGATCAGAAAAAACGTTTTCGAGAATACCATTACTTTCCACTTGAAATTAGCGATTTTCTTGCTAGCGCTTGTTGACTATATCCAGCCTTCCTGCTCTTCGACGCGGCCGCTGGGCGCAAAACATTTGAAAACTGAACGCGAAGTGGTTAAAAATGGGGAAAACGAAGCAAATAAATAAAGTAATAAACAGAAGATTCTGACGTCCTTATGTGTGAAAGAAAGAGTCGTCAGCGGCCGACGAAGATCCGGGCAAACTTTTTGCTGTGTGACGGACAAAACTCGGCAAGGCCGAAAGCGATAAAATTCCTAGGCATAAAACGAAACAATGGAGGAAGTTGGGGAATTTTAGAAACTTAAAATTCCATATGGAAGCTAGGTATATTATAAAAGGCAGAATAAGCAAGAGGGGTCCTTTAAGGCGTGTTCTCGCCGCTCCCCGAGGCCTCCTGAAGGAACCGAAAGGGACGGCGAGAATAGAGGGAGTCACTCCACGCGGACGCCGCCTAGGAAAACAACGAGAACACGGGGAATGCTTCTAAAATGGATTTTGTTCGAAAAAAAAAATATGCAATTGACGAAATTAGTCTGGATCCACTTTATTTTTGGTTTTGTTTATTCTGATTATTTTTAATTAATTTTACATTGCGTCAACACCAGCAAAAATTGATTCCCCTCCGAATCTGAAAGGGAGTCCTTTTTGATGATAATTGGAGCTTTCCCTGTCCCTGTCCGTGGGGATGTTCGAATGAGTCCCCGGGACAAACAAAAACGCGGGGACTCCTCAGTGGAGTCCTCGGGGAACGGCGAGAATACGCCTTTAGCGCCGAGGAGAAACACGGAAAAAACGTTTTTAGTTCTCTTTCTCACCAGTGAGCTCCTGGGGAGCAATACACTGGAGCCTGCTCCGCTTCGAAAAAAGACAGACACGGCTGATCGAAAAATAGGTGTAGTGTCGTTAGGTTGAATAATATGAGAAATGATAATGTATGGAGCGATTGGGGACGTAGATTCAGTACTGTAGGTACAACAAGTGCTTTAAGGAGGTGTAATAATAATAATAATTCCTTAAATCCATATTATTTTTTTACGAAATAGTGGTGGATAGTGTGATGGATAGTTGACCATGGTCACATAGCCACGCATATGTTACAATTTTGAAATATAACAAATACTATAACGAAACACAACTACAGAATATTTCAGTTCAAATTTGGAACTCAGAGCCGTATAAATACTTTACGAAATAGGGAACAAAGAATTTTAAGTACCGCTCCGTTGATTTTACACCCAGTTTCGCCAGTTGGTTCTTCAGTGAGTCTCTGCTACAAGTTACCTTGATTGGCAGGTTTTTAATCAAAGGGGTAAATGGACCGGTGGACGCCCGAGGCCAGACATTTTTGCCAAATTTGATTAGAAATTCGTGTCTCCTATCAGAAAGGGCTTGGAAAAGCAATGTCATTAGGCTGTCTTCGTAGGACTCGTATTCTGACCAAGAAAGCAAGCTCTCTTTTGAATCCCTTCCAACTTCTAGCTTTGCTAAACTGTGAGTCCAGCATGCCACGTGGCACAGGCGTACTCTATCACAGGTTGGACGTAGGTTTTGTAGCAGGTGACAAGATCATCTATCGAGAGACCTAATCTTCTGATACTAGCAAAGGATTTCAGTAGAAACGACCCGTTTTTACGAGGTTTTTAACATGGTCATCCCATTCTAGGTTGCTTTTAATAGTGATGCCGAAAATTTTCGCATAGCTGGCCACAAGGAATTGTGCCCCCCCCCCCCCCCCCCCCCCCCCCTTCGATCGAGGGAAGGAGGAGTTTGTTTAGAGAAGTTAATTCTTAGGGGGATGCTTTTTTCTTTACTTATGCCTAGCTTCAGCTGGTCACAATCATGGGCAAGCTGCTTGATCACTCTTACAACGAGTTCCCAGGATCGTTCAATCTGTTGAGAGCGGCAAAGAGCGGAGAACGCTCGCGTTAGGTCGTCTCCAAATTTAGCTCTGTGAAAGAAGTTCAGCATAAGCTTATTGACAGCAATGGTGAAGGCATGAGCACCTAAGCGACTACCTTGGGGTGCTCCGCATGATATTGTCACGGGTTCAGATATGTTATCTTTGCTCAACTGCACGCACTGCTGTGCACCTGTATAAAAGCACTGCTGTGCACCTGTATAAAAGCTCACAAGCTTTCTAAGGAGGTAAGAGAGGTGTGATGCACTACCGAAAGCTTAGAAAAGCCCCCCCCCCCCCCCCAAAGCCTTTCCTCCCTTGGGGGAAAAGCCCCAAATTTAGCGTTGACTGCCGAGGACCGATTCGGGTTTTTACTGCTTAGGATTTGAAAGACATACGATATTTCAGTTTTGCGTTCAGTTTCGGAAATGATCGTAAAGATTTTGAAGTGTAAATTTATTGAACTAAGGGCCAACTAGGACCATCCATACAAACATACAAATAACGAAAAAGGAAGAAAAATCATACATAAACACAAAAAAAATGACGCTTAGCTTCGGACGTGTCGTGCGTAAATCTCTCCCGACCAAATCCGCATGAAAAGAAGCATTTCTTGGTTCTTACTTGATTTCTGACATATCACTTTCCTAGGTCAAAATGATCATGGCGACGAACCGTCCAGATACCTTGGACCCTGCTCTGTTGCGCCCTGGTCGACTTGATAGAAAAATCGAAATTCCTCTTCCTAACGAACAGGCGCGTTTGGAGATCATGAAGATTCACAGTGGACCTATTTCCAAACATGGAGAGATAGGTAAGATATTCGAAGTTGAACTTTCTCCGCCTTCACCTCAGTCACCCCTTTTCGGGTGTTCGGCCCTTTTTGGCAAGGGTCCTATTTCAGTTTCAGTTTTCAATTCAGTTTATTTAATATTAAAGCAAAACATATCTCTCGTGGGCAGAGCCCAAATACGATGTTTGTGTAGTCATAAATAAAGATAAAATAAGTTGTCAACAGATAATTTAAAAGAAAATAAAAATAACAAGGCAGAAAAATACTAAAGATCATTGTACTGCTTTACGAAGCTCGGCACAAAGCTTCTACTGTAGAGCATAGTGTTACAGTAGATTGGGGTCAGTTTGAGAACCTTTTCAGCCACTTCTCGGGGGGGGACGAGATCTTACAGGAACAAAGGGTGGGGGAAGGAATGAACGGTACATGGGGTGCTGGAGAAGGGAGTAGCCAAAGTTGCGGCATAGTTTTTTGCGGCGGGAAGAAAGGGATTCAATTTTAAATTCTTTGAGGTAAAAAGAGTAGGGTAGGGGGGAACCGCCATAGATAATTTGCAGCGATCTCTTCTGAACTCGCTCTGTTTTTTTTTCAGTTTCACCTTGGGTAAGAGCAAAGTGCCAAACCGGGCAGGCCTATTCGACTAAGGGTGGAATGAAAGAGCAAAACATTAGCTTTGGCTTGTCCTTAGGAACCCGAAACTTTTTCAGTGTTTTAGCATTTGAATTGCGCTGTTAGCTTTCTTTACAATTGTCTTGTTCATGCGATGAAAGGTCAGAAGAGATCACTACACCTAGTAGCGTTGTTTTATCACTGACGAGCCCAGGGTCGATAGGAGGCTCGAAAGATGGCCGAGTTTTTCTAAGAAAAGAAAAGGTCGTAACCGAGCACTTCTTTATTCACGACCATATTCATTCCAGAACTCTCATCGAGTGCCGCAGTTCATGAGTTTCGTCGATCACAAGTTCACATTTTAAGCTAATTTTTTTTTTCAATTCAGTTCACTTTATTCGAAAAACATGCGACGGACAGAGCCGATTATTAATTTTTGTTGTCATAAAACAAACGTGGATGTCAATCGATGAACCAAAGTTAACATAGACAAAAGTACAATATATACAATTAATAACTATTTTGCAGACTAAAAAATCAACCCGGCATTAAACATCTTAACAAACGAGGGCACACAACTAAGCTCATAGCTATGGCCTGAAGAGGACCCTACAAGGAGGACCGAAGTAAAATCTCGGCTGACTAGCTTGTTTAGCACCACCAGACAACGTAACCACTGGGTGGGGTCGTGCTTGACCCAGCACACTGTCAGAAGTTTCAGAACAGATTGCGCATAACACTTTCAAGAATAACACCTTTTCACTTAGAAATAAAGTGTTATGACCAATTAAATTTACACTATTTCGTGCCTAGATCCCCAACAACACCTTCAATTGGTAAAAATACTAACGGGAACGAAAGAAACATAACAGATAACATCCCAAAGTGTTATCTTTTGAAACCGCGCATCCTTCTGTTGTCGTTATGTAACTTCTGACAGTGTAGTATTTTTACCTATTGAAGATGTTGTTGGAGATCTAGGCACGAAATAGTATAAGTGTTATGCGCAATCTGTTATGAAGCTTCTGACAGTGCAGCGTAACGTTGAAGGGCACCTCGCACTGCAAAGTGTTTCTGCTCAGATGTCCTGACCACTTTACATCTAAGATGTGCTTACAGGAAATTGCAACGGCTTTGGCTGTTTTTAGCATCTTTCCATGCCCCTTGCCTCGAACGAAAACCTTGGCAAAGTTTGCATAATCGGTTTTTGAATGGGGAGAGTGATCCGTCGCCTCATCCGTCACGTAGCCTAAAGAGAAGAAATCGTGGCAAGTGGGAGAAGCGTAGAATTCCGGGAACAAGACTGGATGGAAATACTGCTGAAGTAGAATGATTTACTATCATAAGTACGACGCGGCCTTTAACGGGAAAGCAGTCGTAAGATTAAAGCTGCAGTGCCTCTTTTGTTGTTTTTCTGCTATCCTTCCTGTAAGTTAATGACCGAAAACGTTTTTTTTTTGGCTGGAATTCCATAATCGTATATTTTGATGCCGCGGCTGTCGTAGTCCGTACAATTTGGGATAATTGGGGTAGGCCGAGTTTTCTCCCACTGTTCGATTGACTTTTGGGGGAACAATATAAGATAGGATCGATAAATATCAGCCCGTCTTCGCTTCTTCATTTCTGCCATACTAAGATTGCTGCAACCCGTTTCTACTGAATGAGCTCCAAGCCATGATGCTTGACCGATATCCGAAATGATGGGTGACTTGTCCGACACCCGCTACCCGCGTCGTGTCCCCTTGATCCTCAGTCTATCTCATGCTTGATGGAGTAGCGAATTTTATTATCCTAACCTTAATTTGCCGCTAGATTTTAATTTCCCGGCATATTCGAGCCGCTAAATTAAATCACCTTGAAGAGTCGAGGCAAAAGACCTCGAGAAATCGAACCACAGAACCTTTGTTGGTCGCGGAAACACAGGTGTGTGCCACACGCGGTGGAACATTCTTCGAGCCACACGCTCTTTGTGGGATCGCGGGAAAACACCTAATGCGTTTTGGCAAGCCTCACAGAGTGCCGCATAGTTTCGTCACAACGCGCACTCGCTAACCTACTCTCTGACAAGGGTATGGCAAGCAGACCGTATGAAACTTTTAACAGCTTATCAACCTTGAAAAAGGTGAAATACGAGTTCTGTCCTTGTTGCTTCAAAGGACCCTCGTACCCTTGATTCGTGTGGGCGGGGAAGGCGTGAGACACCATTATCTTTCGATTGGTCAAACCGTGAGTGTAATCTTGTTCAAAACAGGTTAATAGTTTTTTATTCAGAAGATATTTTGCGTTCAGCCATCCTAGGATTACAGTGTTTAGAATGAGAATAGAACAGAACTGTCAGAAGTTTCAGAAAAGATAACACAAGGATGCGCAGTTTCAACAGACAACACTTGGGATGTAATCTGTTGTGATTTTGAAAACGTTATGAATTAAATATTATGCGCAACAAGCATTGCCGGGAAGTGCCGAAAAAGCATCTGATGACTTTTTTTGATGTTGTGATGATATCGGAAAAGTCAGCAGGCGCTTTTTCGGCTTTTCTTGGCGATGCTTGCTTTGCATAAAATTTGATGCATAACGTTTTCAAAATCACAGCAGATTACATCCCAAGTGGTGTCTGTTGAAACTGCGCATCCGTGTGTTATCTGTTATAAAACTTCTGACGGTGAAGGTAGATAAACTTTTAATCTTGAAACTTAATTCATCTTTGATTTTATGGCACTTGCCTTCCGGCCAAGTGCCATGTACCGATCACTTTTCCATCGGTCGGTCAGTCCGTTGATTGCGAGTTAGGGTACTTCCAGATGTGGTAGGACGATGAAACTTGGAAGGCGTATTAGGGGCCCGACGAAACTAACTTAGAAATAGTCACTTACCCGATCCGACCATCATGGAGGGCGGGGGAATCCGGAATCTGGAGGTATGTGTAACTGTTAAACGGGGGGAAGGTCGTAGGGGGAGTTGGAGGGGGATCCGGGATTCCGTTGATTCCGAGTTGAGGTACTTCCAGATGTGCTAGGACGATGAAACTTGGCAGGCATATCAGGGACTCGGTCATGTTTACTCAAGAAATCCCCGACCCGACCAACGTAGGGTGAGTGGAGGGAGGGGAATCCAGAATCTTGATTTATGTATAACTTTCTAACGGGTGATCGGATCTTTATGAAACTTGATATTTGGAAAGAACTCCTGTCTAAGAAGTGTTATTTCAACTCCGGACCGGATCCGGTGACTTCGGGGGAGTTGGAGGGAAGAACCGGAAATCTAGACACGCTCCGAGTCCAGGGATCGGAATGAAACTTGGGGGGAAGAACAAGAACGAACCCTAGGTATCGTTCACAGAGCCGGACTGAATCCGGGCACTGTGGGGGAAGTTGGAGGACATTTGTGCCTGAAGGGTTTTGCTTGAAAATGAATTCCTAGTCCGCTTAAAGTGCGCATCTTAACCGCAAAGTGAAAAAAAAATACTATGGGACCAGAGATAAATTTTCATTACAAGGGCCCATGATCGTTTCTGCCTCAATGGTTTTGCTTATAGATGAATTCCTTAAAGCACTCATCTTGACTGCAAAGTAAAAAAAAAAACTTTTGAGCAAACGATACATTTAATGATCCCCAAGGGTCCATTATCATTTTTGCTTCAAAAGATTTGCTTACAAACAAATTTCTAGCCTCCCAAATGCGCATCTTAGCCGCAAAAGTGAAAACAGTACTTTTGACCAAAACAGAGATTTTCATGATCACCAAGGGCCCATGAGCCTCAAGGGTTTTGCTTCCAGATACATTTCTAGCGCCCTTAATGACTAGCCTACTATAACGATAAATATTCCTTCAGCCCAAGCTGACTGCGAATCATATTTGACACTGGAGAACGGATAATAAATTTTAGTAAAGCTATTCTTGGCAAGAATAGTTGGCAACGGTAAGTTCATTTTCAAGTTTGAGTGGCTTGAGCCTGAAGAGGAACCATTCCAAGATGGGCCGAAGTATAGCTCTAATAAAATGAAGCTGACTTATCCGTTTTGCAGTCTCAAATAAATTCCAGACACTCTTTCTCTCCCAAAGTCATCCTCTGACATCTTGGGGCCACGTGGGCTTCTAGCTCTTCTTTCTTTTCTTTTCCTTAAAAATCGCATGCGTTATCCGACACTGCGACAAAACGCATAGTTTTGCGTTGCTTGTCGCGCGATTTATAGCATCAGTGTGAACCAGCGGTAACTTGCTATGTAATGTTTATCCACCCTAGCTATTTGCTTACCACGCTTGGGATCGTAGTTTGCGTGGTAACTACGATCTCTGTGACGGGATTGGCTCGATCAGCCAGCGGCACGATATTTCACCAAAAATAAATAATTGTGTTCCAGCCTTGACGCCAAGATCCGTGACGTCATGCCTGGTCGTTAAGGTATGGTAGAACACGGTCACATATGGCTTTCGGTATTATATGTGCTGAAGATGGACCAAGTCTTTGGCGAGCTGAAAGGAGGCAGCGCTTTATTCGACGTTTTACTGGCTTCGCATTGAACATGGGGTCATAAACGTTAGGCATTAGGTGATTAGGGAAGGTCTATATTACTCGGAGGGTAAAGACCGTACTGAGACCATTTTTTCAACGTAGATTATGAAGCTATCGTCAAGCTCACGGACGGCTTTAATGGAGCGGATTTGCGAAACATTTGCACGGAAGCCGGACTTTTCGCAATCCGGGCGGAAAGAGATTACGTCATCGAGGAAGATTTTATGAAAGCAGCAAGAAAAGTTTCCGACAACAAGAAACTGGAATCCAAGCTGGACTACAAACCAATTTAAATTTGGGAATGATCGAATAATTTTTCTCACAAGTTTTGTGCTTTATATCAATAAACTGTTCGTTTTGTAGTCAGGACGAGTCGAAATAGTATCAGCAGTACTAAATCTCAGCACAGGCCCGTGATAGATTGTTCAAAACTGAGGGGAGCGAGGCTCCTGGAGACGGAAGCAATCTTTCAGTAAGAAACGAGAGCGGTGCGATTTCAGAAAGGCGGTTTCTATCGTTCCCGGGCCTGGAATTGGTTACCACCCTGAATACCTGACCTATTACTAATATTAGGTCGAGTACGAACAGCTGCTAGGGCATCAAGTACTCGACCTGCCAATCCTCCTTTACCACTTTAGCAGGATTTTTAGCAGTAATCACCCGAATACTTGACCTCCATTTAGTAATATTATGTTGATTACGAACAGTGGCTAGGGCGTCAAATACTCGACCCATCTATCCTCCTTTTAGATCGAGTACTAAGTTTCCACTGCTATGAATGTTCGACCTACTTAAACATGTAAATGGTCGAGTATTATGAGTCCCCAGAGTCATGGTTACTCCACCCGTTCCTTTCTGACTCTTTTAAGTTCCATATAGTCCAATACTTTTAGCTTCCCATGACCCTTGTTACTCGACTGGTCGAGTACCGTTAGCTCCTGTGTGGCAGCATAATCGACCGGTCGAGTACTTTTAGCATTCGAGGTATCGATTCCAGGTCCGGGAACGATACACTTGCCTTTCTCAAACTGGGTTGTCACCTTGTGGAACCACAGCGAGGGGAAAGTGATGGCATAACTATTTGCTTTCTAGTAAGGAGTAGACCGTGACCTGGAAGAATAGTAACAGGGATGCAGTGTCAACTTCCAGACCGTAAGCGTGCGGATTAAAGTGCGTGTGTCGGCATGTCAGGTTGCATACGATATTGCATAAAATATAACAAAGAGAAAATTTAAAACTTGGGTATAGTAGTTAGGATTTTTACTGCGTAGAATAGAGCGCAAATGCGAGCCGGTAAAGTGCGGCCGTGCTTCGACGCTGTTCAAATTTTTCCCACTTGATTACATAATTCGCAACCTTTCGTGTGCCGATACGTATACTTCCGGGTGATTCACAATGGCCTATCATTTATTATCCCCCCCCCCCCCCCCCTCATAAGGGTCGCATTCGTCCACTGCTAGGTTTGGCGCTTAAGGCCTCGTTAACAAGTATTCCTTCAGCATGATCTGATTCTGAAGGTAAGGTTCCTCTCAACTGAAATTTCCAGTCGCAGCCAGTACATCGGTCGCGAGCAAGCCAAATACAAGGTGCAAAGCAAAAATAGAAGTTTTGTGAAATTTCTGTAAAAGTTTGCAATGCTACAATCCTTCAATTGGTCCAAGCTACAACTTTTAAGGTATCAATATATTTGGTTTCGTGATGTCCAATCGAATTATTGTCTCATCAGATCGTCTGTGAGGAGTTTGTCAGCTTTTGCGCATTCTTAGCCAAGCCCCAGTGTGCAACCTTTACAATCCGCTTGATTCAACTGCTTATATATGTTGCTAATAATTCTTGACAATTTTACGATGTTTTCCTGGATATACGCACGATAGCCTGTCCCCTCGCCGCAATGACGCACCTCACAGCACTGTAAGCACTGAGCTCTGCTCAGTCTCTTAATTACGATTAATACACAGGCAAATATTTTTTTTTTGTTTTATTTTGGAAACCGGATCACCAAAATTAGGCAACGGTCACAGTTGGCTTCATCTGGCTAGCGATTCTGTCGAGATCCCTCTGTCCCTGGGAGGTTAGCTTCCTTCCGCCCGAGTTGGGGTCCTTCTCCAAGATCTTAACGCCTTCAAGGGCCTGGAGGACCTTTCGGGCAATGTTGCCGGAGGACTTGCAGAAGTGAGATGGGCGGACTCCATTGTTTTTGTGTCCTGCAAAAGATTATCCATTAAGACGGGACTAAAACCAACTACCCTCTATTCTGGAATAGCTGTGGGCTTTCCGTTCCATAAAAAAAAAATCACAAAGAGTGACAAAACCGCGCATGAATTCGCTTCTTTCAGGTTACTCGCCTTTTTTCATTTCAGCACTCCTAGCGGATTAAGGTACGATTGAAAACGCTGCTCCACTCAATTTCCGCACCTTCCAGAAGTATGTTAGATAATAAGTCCTTAATGGGACGCATCTCTAGCAGATTCACACATTTCGCAGTACATCTGTAGCAATTTAACATAGCCGTTAAAGCACAACTCTTACTAGAAATGATCTTTTCCCTACGAAAGCGATCAGAAAAACGTTTTCGAAAATACCATTACTTTCCACCTGAAACTAGCGATTCTCTTGTTAGCGCTTGTTGGCTGTGTCCAGCCTTCCTGCTCTCCGACGCGGCGGCTGGGCGCAAAACATTTGAAACTGATCGTGACTTGGTTAAAAAGTGGGGAAACTAAGCAATTAAAAGAAGTAATAAATAGAAGATTATCACATCCTCATGTGCGAAAGACTGTCAGCGGACATTGAAGATTCCGGCAAACTTTTCGTTGGGTGACGGGAAAACTCGGCAAGGCCAAAAAAGCGCTAAGAATTCATAGTTACGAAACGAAACAATGGAGAAAGGTGGGGATTTAAGAAGCTTATAATTCCATATGGGAGCTAAGCATGTTATAAAAGGCAGAATAAGGCAAGAGGGGTCCTTTAACATAAATACAACAATCCGTATGGCTAACTCCTTTATTGAATAAAATAATAATAAAAAAAAAAATTGGTACGACCATGTTCGCTCTAGGGTGTATTCCCCAGCTCCCTGCATTCTCACCAGTCCCCACGGACGGGAGTGCTCAGATTATCAACATCTAAAAAGGACTCCCTTTCCGATTCGGTGGGGATCGATTTCGGGAGTTGCTGGTTTTATGTTTTTTGGGAGGAAAACAGATATTAGGGATGGTTAAAAGAATCTCTGAGATCAATAATTTATATATTATCAATAGTAACTACATACAGAAGGATGGAACGCACTATCAGGAAACCTGCATGCGAACCTGCAAACTCTCACTAACATAATATTGTAATAGCGTTTTGTTTTCCATTATTGGTCATAGAAGTGAGGATACTGTTGGGTTAGATCGACACTCGTTACCCTATGAAAGAGTAGTAAGTTCTAATTCCACCCTTCAATTTCACTCCGAGAGTTTAGAATAGCACCACAAAGGGTGAGACTCCTAGCCAAAATCGGAGGATCTAACGAACAAACGGCGCATAGCCTTTTCTGCTATTCTTTACTTTACTGTGTCCGAACGCCGTCATCTAGTCTCTATCAAAACACAGAACGTCGTTTTTGTTCACTTTTTTAGTTTGTTTATATAGCTAGTCTTAAGAGGACCTTTGCCAAGAAGGGCAATATTAACGGACTAATCCGTTTGGTGCTGTCAAACTTAAGATTAATGTCTGTTGGGCTAGATCGACACTCGCTACCCTATGAAAGAGTAGCGAGTTCTAATTCCTCCCTTTAATTTCCCTCCGAGAGTTAAGAAGATTGCTAAGTGCAGTTCATCTACTAGAATAATCAGAGGGTAAGGACAAATAAACTGTTATTTTTTAGTTCAACAATCTCTTTTGTGACTGCTTGTGAATTTTTTTATTGGAGTCCAAGGATTCTCCAAGATCCATGTAGCCCATGCCACTAGGACTGCACGAAGTCAACCTAAATTTAACTAAAATCATCATTAAGTTCCCAACCTGAGAAGAGCTATCCTAGTAGAACTGTCTGCTGCAAGGCCTGTTGGGCTAGATCGACACTCTCCACCCTACCAAGAATGGAAAGTTCTAATTCTTCCCGTTTCTATTCCTCTGAGAGTTTAGAAGAAAATCAGAACAGAAAACCTTCTAGCAAAAATCAGAGGCATGTCTACTCTTAGATCCAACTTTCAAGCCAAACTCCATTTGACAAGGAAAGTAGTCACATCAAATGTGCTGGATTAAATTCAAGATCATAGCCAACTGTAAGGGCTTCACACCGACCTGACCGACCCCAAATCCTCTGGATATGTTACCAACATCTGAAAAACCAGGCTAGATTATTATGAACTCGAACAAATGTTGGGCTAGATCGACACTCCACTCTACTAAGAATGGAAAGTTCTAATTCTTCCCGTTTCTATTCCTCTGAGAGTTTAGAAGAAAATCAGAACAGAAAACCTTCTAGCAAAAATCAGAGGCTAATAAAGAATATCTCGGGTTGAAATAAATATCTCTGTTTTCCTTGGATTTTTTTGTGAATATTATTCATTTTTCCGCCGACTTATTCATCTGTCTCACTGATTATGCGCTGATCGAAGCCCGATTCCAAATCTTTACGATTGCATTCAAGCGTATTTCAGTATTTAATAAATGAAATGAATGCAGAATGCAATCATATCTAAAAAGCATGCTGCAGGTTTACTTCAGTCTTTATCTGAAATTCTTGCTTCTGGAGTTTCATTTTTTAACTTGAACCCCCCTGAGTTCAAATCAATTTAAAAACTATGATAATACAGTGTATGGTCTAGCTATAGCGGATTTAAATAGATGAACTGAATTGATAACATGCAGTACCTGTACAAAACAAAATGTTGGGCTAGATCGACACTCTCCACCCTACTAAGAATGGAAAGTTCTAATTCTTCTTCTAGCAAACCTTCTAGCAAAAATCAGAGGCTAACAATGAATAAATATCTCTGTTTTCCCGTTTTGTTTGGATTTTTTCTGTATTATTAATTTTTCCGCCGATTTATATTCATTTGTCTCATTTGATTATGCGCTGATCAAAGCCCTATTCCAAATTTTTATGAAAGCGTCCAAGCCTGTACAAGATTGGATAGATAAAATCGAATTTCCAGTATCTAATAAAATGAAGTGAATGCAGAATGCACTCTTATCTAAAAAGCATGCTGCATGTTTACTTCAGTCTTTATCTGAAATTCTTCCTTATGGAGTTCCCGTTTTTTAACTTGAACCTCCCTGAGTTCGAACCAATTTAAAACTATGATAATATAGGGTATGGTCTAGCTATTTATATATATATATATCTGTATTGAAAAACCCAAAGGCCATATACAGGTTAAACAAACAACTCATAGGAAACTAAACAAAATAACAAACTAAGAAACAGCACTTCTGCTGTAGAGCTGTAGATCTATTATTTACATTTTATTCTACTCGCCAACTTTGGCGGATATAAATAAATAAATGAACTGAATTGATAGCATGCAATACCTGTAAAAAAAAAAAAAAAATGAAAAAAGGACACAAGCACTAAAAATGCAAAAGAAAAGTGTGGCTGACTTTTCCATCCACCGGATAAGAAGAAGGTGCAAAAGAGCCTACATACCTCCATACATCCTCCTGATCTGGCCAACTCCAAGGGGAGCCTTGATGTAAGCGTGTCTAGCGATTGAGGCACACCTGACGTAGAACCAGTCCTCATTGAATGGAGCATACTCCTTGTAGACGGCAGTCTTGACAAGATCTGCCCATTCAGGCACCTTTACCTTGCCTGACCTGGAAAGGGATAAAGAACTCTGTGTCAGCAATGTTTCACCCATCAGGGAAATCCGGACCATTACCATTGAAAGTCATCTTGTAGCACTGCAAAATATCTAGACAAACCCAAAACTGGTTCTTCTAGCTTATCTCACAGGGACATAAACTACTAAGACCACCCTCATAGAATAAGGACAAACCAAGCTTTTGAATCTCATTCAGGATGTTCTAATAAAAACATTTTTAATTTTCTTTTAATTTAAGACTTGTCAGTGCCACACATATTAGCTGATCCTTCAATGATTCTTGATTTCTCATATAAAAACCCAAAACTAGGCCTGTGAATTCTAGAATTCTATCAGCCTTGTTGCACAACCAGGACAGTGAGAAATAGAATACAAAATCTTTCAATTCTTATTTTGGACATGGCACAGAAACGATTTACTCTATAGCATGTAAAAGTAACCAAAGGCACACACGACAGTTACATATTCCTTACTACAGCTGAACTATCTTAAGAGAATCATAGTAGACTCCTCTTAGCTCCTATACATGGGGAACTGAAGTGGCGTTTTTGATCGCCGATGAAATTTCACCAGTAGACGAAGCGAGTTTGCCGATTCGTGCTTATTTACGGTTTTCGATAGCCTTTGGCGTTCGCCGTTGTTTTTTAGTGCGCAAAAACGGGATTTTGTTTTGCTGGCAGTGTACTTATGTTATAACATAAACTACACATTGGATATGTCTACTCGCATTGGACTTCAAAGAGGCTGTTCTCATAACGCAGAACATAATCCTCATTTCCCTCCATTTTTGAAAGAAACGAAATCGTCAAACGTAATCCCAACGTCTACGGCAAACGGCGAGTCCTTGGCCGATCGGCGATGGACAGGAATTTAGGGGATAGACGTTAGCCGATCAGAACAAAAACAGAAATGAAGATATACAGCTACGGCAATCGGCTTCCGGCGAACGTCAAAAACGACAAAAAGTCAGACGGCTACGCTATCGCCGAACTAATCGTCGATCAAAAACGCCACTTGAGTGTTTTTGTCACTTTTGGAAATATTAAGACATTGTACACTGCCTTACTTCACTTTTTCTTATTTTGTTTTTTCTTATTAAACAAATCAAAAACAAGTTTCAAGTAAGCTGTAATCAATGCTACCAACCCTGGTCACAAGGGTTCTGGTTAAATGTTTACAGCCAAAACATACAAAATCAGGGCTGTCAATACTTACTTTTTCAAGAAGGCAGCTAGTGCAACGACGAAGTCGTGTTGGTTGACATCTTTCACAGATGTTGCATTAACCTAAAAAGAAGACTTTTTGATTCCAAGGACTGCTTGACACTAGGCCTATAAAAATTTAGTCTATAAAACTAGCAAACTGGCAAGACCAAACAAACGAAAAAGTAGAGCACGAGTTGGTTTCAATATTATAATGCCTCAGCTATGTGAAGGTTGAACAAAGAAGCAACAGGGAGGTGAATGATGCAGAGATGCCTTCTTAACAACTCCTCTCGTGAGCGAACATTTGTCTGAAGGGCTTCCGAAGGGCACATCACATATAATTGACTGCAACAATGTCTTTGGTTCAACTTTAAACTCTTGACAAGTTATAGTCGCCAGGAGCAGATGGCTGTATGTCATCTCCATGTCCAGATGTGAAATCTTGTGTTGCCCTGTACATGACCCTCAGCAGGAGATTGAAGATTTGAAAGTTCTGATATGGGCTTTGCCAGAAAGTGGATTAAAACAGTTCAATACTGTTCTAAGGCGTTTTTCCGTGCTCCCACAAACAGTTTGTGGGTTGATTGTGGCTCGAAAAGTGTGTTTCCGCGACCTTTTGCGCGGCCCACTAGTGTGTTTCCGCGCCCAACAAGATTTTTGTGGCTCGCTTTGTGGCTCAAATTCGACAAACAACTGGCGAGGTGATTGTCGATTTTGTGGCTCGATTCTGGCGGGAAATTCAATTTAAGCAACAAAATAGTGTCTAAACAATACATCTAACTACTTTTTCAAGAATATAGACTTAAAACAGAGGATACTTTATGGACAGAATGGTAAGGAAATAAGCTTGGAGTTCTATTTATCGAGATTTTACATAACTTTTATTTCCGATATTTGAAATTACCGCCAAAAGAAATATGGCGTTTCCGCGAGTTTCAACTAGTGGCTCGACTGTGTGGCGCACAATCGTGTTTCCGCAACAAACACTCAGAAGTGTGTGGCCCACAATTGTGTCGTGGAAAAAGTCCTCTAAGCTAAAGAAGAAGCTTTCACCTAAACTCCAACAAGTATAGAAACTAGAAAACTCAGGACAGTTTCCACAGTTAGGGATGTTCTATGTGTTTCATTTCACATTGTGGAGAAAGAGTACTACCCCAAGAGGTCATGATGCCTGTATTAGTCTATAAACAAAACAAAAAATGGTGACAGGACTGCATAGCAACTTCCAATTCTAACCAAAGAGTTGATTCTGTCCTCCCAAACGCAATTTTTCATCCTAAGACTGATGGGGGGGGGGGGCTTTTTAACCTGAGTGGGCAAATCTTCAACTTGGGAGAATTTTTCAAAAAGTGAGATGCTGGACTTCGAATATTTTCATCTTTGTTTTATTTATTAAATGTTCTTTTTTGTCTACTGTTTGAATACTTTGAATGTAAGTAAGTAAGTAAGTAATTTATTTATGACCCGCCATTTTGAAAAGGCGGAGTAAACGATGAAAATAAAGAAAATAAACAAAACACATATATACACACAGAAAGACACTTAATTTTTAATCTTCGGTCAGGAAGCAGTGGACGACATCGTGTGCTGGTTGGGCCTTGTTGTCCATGAGTTTTGAAAGTGATGAGGAAACATCCAAAAGGGTAACACTTGCGTCTTGAATTTTGAATTTCTCCGTCAATGTATGGTTATGACATAATTTCGACAAATGTATATTGTGATACTGTAACAGCTGTGCAAGTACTGCAATTGATGCAAGTTGGATGCTGTCTTTACGAATATTCAGGAGTAACCAATCAAAATTTACGTTGGTAAATTACCAGCTTGAAGTTTTCGCCCACTGCCCAGCCACTCCAAAACACCCAATACCAAGGCATGGGGTGTTGGGCAGCAGGGCTTCAAACGCTCAAGAGCAAAATGGAGAAACTTAGGCTGAGTTTACACAATGCTAGTTTCAGTGAAAAAAGGTGGATGAGCTAACTATGTCTGTGTGTTGGGTGGTAAGAGCCGCAGCGCCTGAAACGCCGAAGTGAAAAAACAGAGAAATTGCCACTAAACCATCACCAAATTCAAATTCATAAAAATTGGGATGAGCTAACTATGTCTGGTTGTTGGGCAGCAATGCTTAAATCGCCCAAGCAATGGATGGAGAAATGGCCATGCACCGCTGAACTTAACTTTGGATGAGCTAAGTATGTCTGGGCATTGGGTGGTAAGGGCGGTAGTACTTGAAACGCCCAAGCGAAAACAAGAGAAACACTCAACAAATCACCACCCGTGATAATAGCAACAAAAATACTACTGTTCTGAACGAGGCGCACCTTACCAGTGAAAGCCGACCAGATATAGTTTAGCGTCGTTGTAGGCTCTAGCCTAGCCCTGGATATTTTTTATTACTCAGAGGCACTTCAAGCACTGCTTCCCTTGCCACACAATGCCCGGACATAACTCTTCCAGCTTTTAGCAGGATACAGCTCATCCAGCTTTTTGCACTGTGTCAAGCCAGATTAAGGATGATTCTCATGTCCAGGGGCCATGATTGGGTGGGTGTTTCTCCTTATTTGTATTGGGCATTTCAAGCACTGCTGGCTTTACCGCCCAATGCCCCATATACTGGTACTGATTGGGCATTTTTGGGCGGATGGTCACTGGGCCAAAACTTCAAGCTGGTGGTAAATTTACTGTTTACACTCAGCCCTGTCCAAGAACATTTGTAAGACATAACTTTCACTGTATTCCTTTATCAGTTTTGGGTTTGGACGTCATCCAAGGTAACAAATCTCTACTATCTTGTATTTTTCTGTCCACAGGTTTGGACATCATCCAAGGAAACAAATCTCCACTATCTTGTATTTTTCAGATCAATATCATGTGTGACCAAAACCACCTGAACCAACGACAACCACATTGTCGACAACCACCATTGACCTTTGTCAATGGACAATGTGATTTAAGGTAATTTTAAGGTAAAGAACAGACACCATAAACACCAATTAGTAGCTGCTTGACTCAACTGTAATCCTGTAACCAAGCTGGCTACTTGTAGTACAGGACTGGTACAAGAGGGGTACCTGACCTCGTTTTACACTACCTCGAATGTTGCAGCGAAAATGTTAGGATGAAATGTACATGCTTTCCTGAGAGTCAAGAAGCGATATTTGACTTTCTTCAACAGCTTGTATCCAAAATATTCAAATTGTGCCTTTTCTTTGTTTTGAAGCTGCTTTGAAAAGGGATTTTCTGGCTATTGACTTTGGTTACTCTACCTTTTTCATCATTTTATGGTCACAGCTCGGAATTCAAGCTAAGTGTTAGAATGAGCTGATCTCATTTAAAAAGAAAAATATGTTTAACTACAAATACTGAAATAATATTTGTGTACCATATCAGTCAACCACAAACCCCTCATTTTTGGATACCCTATGCCAACGGCTGGATACCGTAACCCAGTAAAATATTGATGATTTGAGTGAACCTAAAAACTAAAAAATCAACCAATGAGAACTCTTTTATAATGAAGTAGGTCAGGGTTGGATTACCAACAGGTATCCAGTGTTTGGCATAGGCTATGCCAAATGCTAAATATGCCCAGCATTTGGCATAGTGTATCGGAAAATAAGGGATTTGTGGTAGACTGTACCGTATCCAATATGTAATCCATTCAATTAGCTTCTATCTAGCATGTTTGTCATAGTTGTTGGTTCCTTTTAAAGCATGGATTATTCTAAAGAAGGACAGACTTATCTGGAAATTTGAAATCTTGTCTGAGATTGGATACCTCTCCTGTACAGATGGTCACATTACTGGTTAGGGGTGTTGGTCAACTTGGTTATAAGTTATCAACTGACATTATGTTTCCAAACAAAAGATAAGCACGTAATGTCTAGTTTTACAGATGGTTTGTTGGTTTACACTTTTACAGATATTTTTTAAGATAAAGATATGAAATGCTTTCAAACAATAATATAATATAATGTATTTTTAAAATCACATGATATAAACCTGATGATATGCATGTACTTAAACATTACAGTTTTGATACACATTTGAGAGCAGAGTATTGTGTTATAACCTGCTTCTGCAAGTGTGAACACTCCAAGTAACTCCCTCGAAAATGAACGTGGGTGAAAGTAACCAAGCTGTTTCGAGCGTAGGCATTACATTACACAAAATCTGTAAACATTAACTTAATACCGACCTTTTTGGAGACCATCGTAGAAAACGAGTTTAGGCCTATTTATTCACCCAAATTCAAAGGTTCGAGGAATGCTGTAGTTGAGAATTTTCCGAGTGGCGATGTCATCTAAAATCCGAAATTCCCTCCCGACTTTCAGAGTATAAAAGATACACAGAGAAATACCGTGAACTAGTTCTAGTTCCCTTAAGCGCTCCAAGTGGACTATTTTATGTTAGTCCCCATCCCGGGGGACAATTCCCCCATCAGTTGCCGTTCCCCGAGTACTCCACTTGAGGAGTCCCCGCGTTTTTGTTTGTCTCGGGGACTCACTCCCAGGGGCGTCCCGAGGGAGGGAGGGGGCAGTGCCCCCCCCCCCCTACGTTTTGGGCATTCGTTCAAGTTTTCGCCGAAGGCGAAAAATTCGGTCAAAACGGGCATGCCCTTTTCATAAAATAGTTTATCCCCGCATTACCAAATCAGGTGATTTAATGTGTTTATTGGTCCTCTTTCTCTATCGAATTCACTAATTCATCCAACTTTTGTTCAGTCCACAATTTCGCCGCATTCGGTCCATCCCTTCGTAAATTCGGTGATTTAACCTGTTTATTTGATCTCATTCGTTAGCGAATTCGGTAATTCACCGGACTTTTCTCAAGTCCGTATCTGTTCTATCGCATCCGGTCAGTCCATTTTATAATTCGGTCATTAATCAGATTCATTTGGTTCTGAATCGTGAAAGAATTCGACAATTGCTCCAACTTTTGTTCAGTCCGCATAGATTGCGTAAATTCGGTGATTTAACCTGTTTATTTGGTCTCATTATTTACCGAATTCGGTAATTCGGTCGCATTCGCTAAGTCCATTTCACACTGAAATTCGGTGAGATTCATTTGGTTCTGATTCGTTACCGAATTCGGTAATTCACCGGATTTTAGGTGGTTCTAACAAGAATTTTATTCCATTACGAAATTTGGTTGTTATACTGCTCTCATTCCTTATTTTTTTAGTTAGCTTTTCGGTGCAGGACGAATTCATTATTTGCTCCGACCTAGTGTTTGAATTCGTTAATTTAAGTGGCATTTGTTTGGCTCTAGTTCTGTTCTTTAACATTTACGGTAACTTCAGCTGGATGCTATCAGAGGCGTTACTAGCCAAAACGTTTTGGGGGGGGGGGGGGGGGCAAGGAATTTACCGACTGGCTGGTAATTTCTACCGACTGTTTTTGCAGAAAAAAAGGACTGTTGTCAAGAAAAAATAACGACAGTTTTGAAAAAATCAACTGATTTTCATAAAAAAGACTGTTTTGGCGAAAAAAGGACCGTTTTCAAGAAAAACAACGACAGTTTTGAAAAAATCGACTGATTTTCAGGAAAAAGCGACTGTTTTGACGAAAAATCGACTGATTTTCAGAAAAATCGACTGTTTTAATGAAAAAATCATCTGTTTTGGCGAAAAAAGGACTGCTTTCAATAAAAAACAACGACAGTTTTGAAAAAATCGACTGATTTTCAGAAAAAAACGACTGTTTTGACGAAAAATCAACTGATTTTCAGAAAAATCGACTGTTTTATACGCCTCTCATAAAATTCCTCTCAGATTAGTTCGTTTTTGGCCGCTAGGTGCGCTATCGTAAAGAAAAGAATGCACGTTACTTCTTGGTGAACGTTTATCCAGGTTTGTTTTGCTATTTTCAGTTCCTCTTAGGCCTAACCGTGTTTAAAACTGTTTAAAGTTACTCTTCCCCTCTTTTTGCTTTACCCAACTCTGTTCTGTCTAGCGTCATCAAGTTTGTCATTTCTGGCTTCCGACTTCAGTGCCGAGTGCTGGCTGGCTTTTCAACCGGGCTAATGAGCGACTCGGTATGAAGCGAAAGCCTAATCGCTTATTCACCCGTCAGATAACTTATCCCCCGATCTCACGTGTGATTGTTATTGTTCCTCCAGCGCGTCTGGCGGCAATTCGTCATCGGATTTTATGAAGGACGTATTGAAAAAAATCAACTGTTTGGCGAAAAATCGCGGCGCTTCTTCCTGACTCGGTTATATTTTACCGACTGGCCGACAACATTGGGGGGGGGGGGGGGCGTCCCCCACCCTCCCCGGTCGTAACGCCCCTGGTTGCTATTCATTTTTTTACTTCTTAGGATAGGAATAAGCTTGACGTGAAAGAAAACTAGCCTTCTTTTGTTTGCTGTAAATTCCGAACAAACGTACTTTGTATCTACTTTACCCTGGATCGCCCCTTTCGTTTAGCCAGACAACTCTGGGTTTAATAGGTAATCTTGGGATCGCAAAAAGGCACTTTAATCATCAGTGTTTCCACAATTTCGCCTGCGGCGCATTTCGCAGTCTTCTCTAGTTAGACGAAGGGTGCGTGATTTAGTTGGCGTTTGAGGCTTGGAATTTGGGGGGCTTGAACCATTTTAAAAGCTAGAATTTTCTTGGGTACAGCCGTTAGCGACGTTGTCGCTTGCCCTTTTTTGCGATTATTTCAAGTCCTGTTGGCAAAATTGGAAAGGTCCTCCATAGGTAAAAGGCTAGTGACGGCGTAACCATGAAAAAAAAAAAAACAGAAGCGGAAAAGCGTGAAAACACCCCCATTTTTCTCTTTAGACTTGTTAGATATATTCTACAACTTTTGTAGCTTCGTGAAGGCAACTCGCTGTGTTTTTATTTGTTAATAAATTCAGTAAAAATTAAGTACCAATTTTGTCAATTTTACCAGCTTCGCCCCCTCCCCCCCCACCCCTCAATGAAGAAAGGCTCGGGACGCCCCTGCTCACTCCCGTATTCTCGCGAGTCCCCACGGACGGGGAATGCTCCGATTATCATCACCATCATAAAAAAGGACTCCTTTTCAGATTCGGAGGGGAATCAATTTTTGCTGGTGTTGGTGCAATGCAAAATTAATTAACAACAATCAGAATAAACAAAACCAAAAATAAAGTGGATAAAGACTAATTTCGTCAACTGCATATTTTTTTTTTTTCGAACAAAATCCATTTTGGAAGCATCCCCGTGTTCTCGCTGTTTCTGTACGCGGAGTCCGCGTGGATTGACTCCGTGTATTCTCGCCGCTCCCTTCGATTCCCCGAGGAGTCCTCGGAAAATCCAAAATGGATTTTGTTCAAAAAAAAAATTTGCAGTTGACGAAATTAGTCTGGATCCACTTTTCTTTTTGGTTTTGTTTATTCTGATTGTTTTTAATTAATTTTACATTACACCAACACCAGCAAAAACTGATTCCTCTCCGAATCTGAAAGGGAATCTTTTTTGAGGATGGTGATGATAATCGGAGCACTCCCCGTTCGCGGGGATTCGAGAGAATACGGGGAGTGAGTCTCCGGTACAAACAAAAACGCAGGGACTCCTCAAGTGGAGTCCTCGGGGAACGGCGAGAATGCGCCTTTAGTGATGTAACTGGATATCAGTTTTTCTTTTGGAATGACTTCGAAAAGTGCAATTTCGGCAATAGTCGCTTTTGCAGTGCAACCGTGTATCAGATACCATGGTAATTGCAAAAACGACTAATTGCAGATACAGTTATCGTGGTAACAGATACCATGGTATCTGCAAAAGCGCAACTTATGTCTGTCAATAACAGCTGATTAATAGAAATGATTCCGCTTGGAGGCGCTGAACGGGAATATGGAGAATTTGCATTTCTTTCAAGGTTGCTTTAGACAAGTCGGAGATTGCGAGCCGTAAACTGTGACTTTGACTCAAGGTTTCTTCCGGGAGTTCCGAGAGGGGGGACATCCAGCGCTTTCAACTCGGTGTAAAGCTTCAGCGGCATCTACTGGCCGCGGTCTTGCGTCAGCATTGAAGCTTTCGAGGGATCGATGCCACTATCGAGCAGCCATTACCGCAAATAAAAATCGGTGCCCATCTAAAGGCGTATTCTCGCCTTTCCCCGAGGACTCCTCGGGGAATCGAAGGGAATGGCGAGAATAGAGGGAGTCACTCCACGCGGACTCCGCGTACAGAAAACAGCGAGAACACGGAGAATGCTTCCAAAATGGATTTTGTTCTAAAAAAAATATGCAGTCGACGAAACTAGTCTGGATCCACTTTATTTTTGGTTTTGTTTCTTCTGATTGTTTTTAATTAATTTTACATTGCACCAACACCAGCAAACATTGATTCCCCTGCGAATCTGAAAGGGAGTCTTTGTTGATGATAGTGATGATAATCAGAGCATTCCCCGTCCGTGGGGACTCGCGAGAATACAGGGAGTGAGTCCCCGGGAGAAACAAAAGCGCGGGGACTCCTCAAGTTGAGTCCTCGGGGAACGGCGAGAATACGCCTCTAGAACGCTATTTTTTCCGCTTGCGAATTAAAACGCGATGCGAATAAAATTTTACTTGTTGGCGTAGCGCGAATTTTGTGGCCTGACGACATGGAATGTTTTCGCTCGCAATGCCAAATTTGCGACCAAACGCGAGCCCCCTGGGGAACCGCGTGCGCGGTCTGTCTTTTGATCGTCTCCAGCCGTGTTTGGCTAATGTCGTGCAGAAACTTTTACGGTGTTATACTGGCGTGGTCTCCGACACGAAGCATCTCGCCGTGCCATTGGAGGGGCGGTGCATTATTGTACTGAGGGGGGGGGGGAACTGGGGGAGAAGTTCGGGAAACGTCGGAGTTGAGTACGCAACTCCGACGCGGTCGTATCATAGCGTGCTTTAAGATGTTACACAGGTGGGATGTATGGGCAGCGTCAATCTTCTGCGACTTCGTAGTTGCCCCCGCCTTAGAGAAGGAAGGGGTAACTGTGGCATTTAGACGCGCATTTTGGTACGCCGTGTGATTCCTAGGGTTGAGCCACATCGCTTTTTTTAATCGACTAAAGTCAGTATAAGTGGCTTTCGATGCCATTTTTTTCCAACGAAGCCATTAGTACCGATGGCGGAACCCAAGTAAGTAAACTGGGTGACAACCTCAACAGTGTTGCGATACTGATTTTTTGAATTGTACTAGACACAGGTCTAAAAATGTACTTCCCGGGGGAAAATGTACCAGACTCTAATTTTTTTTTTTCGCGTGTTGCGCTTCGGTACTTAACTAATCTATGTACAATATCTGTCTTTTCGCTTATTTTTCTCTCTTTCCTCCCGTTTTCTTTTCTATCCTACTTTTTCCGCACCTTTGTGTCTTTTGGGACAGAACTAGGAGCTGGAAAGTCACACAAAATCTGCCAGAAAGGAAAAGTAATTGGGTCGCGAAAGAAATTTGACTGGATCCTTGAGCCATACGGACACAGAAATGACTCTTCCGAGTTAGAGCTCTAGGTCAATCACCAAAGTTAGTACTATAAGTCAAGTAGTCAGGTTCTTTTTCTTAGTTTTAGAGAAAATGTACTGAATTTGTACCAGTGCGTCGTAATTGTACTGATTTTCCGACTTTAAAAAAAAAGTTGTACAGGTCAAAGAAAAAAGTACTGAATCTGGTACAATTGTACCACCCATCGCAACACTGAACCTCAACCTTCTGGTTGGCAATGCCGACCGATCATGGCAGAGGGCGGGAATCTTTATGCTGACTTTGGCGTCGTAGGATTTTTCTGGTCACGGCCAGTTTTAGTTCCTCCAACCAAGGTACCGCTAAGCATGGGCCAGCATGGCAAAGTCGATATCCGAAAGTATTGTCCAGTCAAACTTCGTTCTGAACAGTGTTTTTTTAAGAGCTTTGTGCAAGACATTGTCACTGACACAGCCGAATAGATCAGGGGCTGCGGTTATCCTTATTCAACACCAATATTAACCTTGAAGGGATGGAATCGTGAACTATAAGCAAGAGCTACGAGCCCATATGGCATTTCTTGGTACAAGAATGTAAATTAAAATGTCACACCTCCCTTCCAACCCTAAGCCGTTGAAAGATGCCAAGTGGACCTAGAAATAGGATATCTGTGGCATCCGCTCGTACAATCCATTGCTTTTACTCGAATCTGAGCATTTCCGGGAAATATCCGGCACTCTCAATCTCCCTGAGCCGAGGCCAAATCCTCCCGCGAGTCCAAAACGGATAGTCTAGGCAAGAAGACATTTGTAGCTTTCAAGTTTAGCCCCAAACCCTCCACTCGTCAAGTTTCACTGAAATAAGCTATTTTTGGGACCCCCCCCCCAAAAAAAAACACCCAACGTTGTCGGATCCAGTACACACCCCAAAATGGATCATATACTACCCACCTACACATGATGTTTCTACATCCCAACTTTTATTTCAATCGTTTGACCCCAAGGCAAGCTACACTATTTCGGTCTTCCCTCGAAATCCAGTGGCCGAATCCGCTCCACTCGTTTCACCCATAGGCGTGCCACATTTCCGGGGCCCCTCTCCACCACCCCCCCTCAAAGTGCCCATATGGCATTTCCCCGTTCCGGTTCGGCTACATAAATAGATCATCTGGGGTATCATCTCTCACCACCCAACGAGTTTCACTAGAACCGGATCACCCGTTAGGAATTTATGTTTGCCACAAGTTTCAGGATTCTCCATCCCTCTACCCACCCTCGCCCTTCTTGTCAACTATCCAGTTTCTTTCGGAGCTGATCGCCCGTTCGAAAGTTATGCATGACAGAAGATTCCAGATTCCCTATCTCTTCACTCGCCCCAAAGATGGCCGAATCGGGCAAATAACTATTTCCAAGTCAACCTGATCCGCCTGCCAGGTTTCATCGTCCTAGCACATCTGGAAGTCTCGTAATCACCGGAATTCCCCGCTCCAACTCCCCACAGAGTTCGGACCCGGCCTGGTTCTCTAGATGACGTATCTAAAGGCGTATTCTCGCCGTTCCCCGAGGACTCCACTTGAGGAGTCCCCGCGTTTTTGTTTGTCCCGGGGACTCACTCCCCGTATTCTCGCGAGTCCCCACAGACGGGGAATGCTCCGATTATCATCACCATCATCAAAAAGGACTCCCTTTCAAATTCGGAGGGGAATCAATTTTTGCTGTTATAGGTGCTATGTAAAATTAATTAAAAAGAATCAGAATAAACAAAACCAAAAATAAATTGGATCTAGACTAATTTTTTCAGCTGCATATTCATTTTTCGAACAAAATCCATTTTAGAAGCATTCCCCGTATTCTCGCTGTTTCTGTACGCGGAGTCTGCGTGGAGTGACTCCCTGTATTCTCGCCGTTCCCTTCGATTCCCCGAGGAGTCCTCGGGGAACGGCGAGAACACGCCTTAAGACTTGCGCTTGTTCCTTCCACCAACTTTCGTCTTAATCCCTCCCCTCTAAGCGTGTCACGAGATCTCTGGTTTTCCCGTATCCAGCTCCACCGACAGTCACCGGATCCGATCATCTATCCGAAAGTTATGCATGCCACAATGTTCCCATTTCCCCCTCCCTCCACTTCCCCTATGACTGTCGGATCGGATAAGTGCCTACTCTAGGCCAATCTGGTCGCGTCCCAGATTCGCCTGCCAAGTTTAATGGTCGTAGCATATCTGGAAGTGCCTAAACTTGGTATCACCGGAATCCCGGACCCACCCCTCCAACTCCCCCTACGATTCCCGGATCCGGTCCGATTGTGTCAATGATGTATCTATCGCTTGTTCTTCCAGCCAAATTTCATCTCGATGCCTCCACTCTAAGAGTGTCACACGACCCCCCCCCCCCCCCCCCCAACTCTCCCACAGAGTCACTGAATCCGGTCCGGACTTGGAGATGGGACATATGAGTCACGCGGTATTTCCAGATATCAAGTTTCATTAGGATCCGATTACCCGTTCGAAAGTTACACATACCTCAAGATTCCGGACTCCCACTCCTCCCGCGAAGATCGGATCGAGTAAGTGACTATTTCCAAGAGCATTTGGTCGGGTCCTTCCTACGTGTGCCAAGTTTCAGCGTTCTAGCGTATGTGGTAGTGCGTGAACTAGCAAAACCAGGACCGTCAGCAGACAGACCGACGGACGGACAGAAATTGCAATCGCTGTATGGTAGTTGGCTGATTGGCAAGTGCCATAAAAAGTGAAGATATGTATTTTTAAGAACCAGAATGGCTGCCAATAACGACTAATTGGCGATTAACGGTAATGGTGTAATGGGCCATGGGCTAAGTCGACAAATTTAATGTGAAGAAGAGTGTTCCGTAACCCCCTCTAACACGACAGAAAAATTATCTGGACACTGAGAACTTGTGACGTGTAACGTTGACCAAAATTAAAAAAAATCTTTAATTATCTTTGAACTCTTTAGAAATTAGAGATTTCCAGGACTGCTATACTAAGGATGGTTTATACACCATATAGTGAAAGAACACGGTGATTCTTGCCCCAGGACTGTGGTGGCGATTTTTAGCTTTTAAGAAGGATTGGATTCAAGAAATCCTACTTTGTATCAGTAAGTAAGTAAGTAAGTAAGTAATTTATTTATGACCCGCCATTTTGAAAAGGCGGAGTAAATGACAAAAGTAAAGAAAATAAACAAAACACATATATACACACAGAAAAAGACACTTAATTTTTAATCTTCGGTCAGGAAGCAGTGGACGACATCGTGTGCTGGTTGGGCCTTGTTGTCCATGAGTTTTGAAAGTGATGACGAAACATCCAAAAGGGTAACACTTGCGTCTTGAATTTTGAATTTCTCCGTCAATGTATGGTTATGACATAATTTCGACAAGTGGAGCAGGTGCTTTGCATATTTAAAATAACATGATCTCATCTTTTTAATCTCCTTCTTTCGCAGAACATGAGTGACGCCAGAACGAAATAGTATAGAAGGAGCGCAGAAGGTGCTGTACAAATTTCCCAAAGCTTTACGATTATAGCGCCCTCGGTTGGGGACGATGCGCCCATAGGCGCTACGGATCGACTTATAAACTTCTTGAACAACCGATGAGCAAAATTTTGACAATGAAGATTTGAATGTTATGCCGAGCCACCGTAGAGAGTCTGTTGATTTGACGATGAACGATCCAAGAGATATAGAAGCTTTAGATGCACTCGAACAATTTGACGAAGGGTTGAAATGCAGGTACTCACATTTTGAAAGGTTAACTTCAAGGCCAATTTTCAGAAGTTCTGACGACAGCTTACTTACATTTTTTGTGAGTGTGGATCGGCTACGGCTTACTAAGAGCAAGTCGTCCGCATAGGCTATGTAGCTGAAGGCATAGTCTTTATAGAAGTAAGCAGGAAGCAAAGAATCGAGACAAGAAGATATGGCCGATTTGAAGATGTAGGGAGATAAGACTCCCCCTTGGCGAACACCAGTTCGGACAGAAATAATCTCTGACAAGCTACCTTGCCATTTGAACCTTACTGAAGAATGACCATACCAAAATTTTAACAGATAGACGACAGACAGATTCACGCCAGAAGTAATGAGAGAAAATAGGGCCTGAGAATGCGTTATATTGTCAAAAGCACCAGCTATATCTATAGAACATATATGTATAGAAGACTTGTCGCGGGTAGCCTGTTTCATCATTTTTGTCAATATGTGATGAGCATGCGCACAACTGGCGCTCGAACGGAATCCAAACTGCATTGAACCAAAGCTACATTTTTCAACTAGTTCTGGAAGAAGGACGTATTCCAGGATTTTGCTTATGGTACAAGAAACTGTAATTGGCCGATAGCTTTTGCAAAGGTCCGCGTCTTTCCCTCGCTTAATCACCGATGTTATAGTACCCAGGAGGAAACTATTCGGAACCAAACCCTGGCATAAACAAATTTGAAATAGCAGCTGAAGGTGTTGTGTTAAAGCTGGACACTCAATTTTGAAAAAATCGGCACTAAGGCCATCAGAATCTGTAGAACCAGTTCTTCTTAATTTTCGGAAAGCAATTTCGATGGAAGAACAAGTAACGGGAAGAACAGAAGGTTGAAATATTTTCCTTGGTAGGTATTTAAGAAGTAAATTTTCAAAGTGCTGCTGAATCTGGTTTTTGCAACCACTGAATAGACCACGGTAGTGGTTGGTCCAGTCAGCCATAGTTAGCGCGGAAGGAGGTACAGCTGAACCTTTATCTGTACGAAGGACCTTTTGCCACGCTTTTTTGTCACTGGGAGCATCTAAGCCATTCAAACGAGCATTTTTAAGTGAAGATTTGTATTCACGCTTTGTTTTAGCTTTTAGATTAAAAACAGTACCATTCCCTGGGCGTCCACAAGCAATCCAAATTTTTAGCCAAAATTTTGCTGTGTTTTTTGCCTTCTTAACTTCAGGACTGACTTTCCAAATAGGTTTCCTTGTACCAACTCGAATTCTCTCAGTCGGTACAGCAATATCGGCTGCCAATTTCAAGCAATGGACAAGCTCGCTATAATAACAATTAATATCAACGGACGAAGTAGTAGCTGCTATACCAGTCTGAAGAAGGTGAAAAGGAACTTTTAAAAGCGAGAGAAGATTAGTTAATGTAGAAATGTAGAGCACAGTATCTATACAATTCCAGTTACGCTTTTGGATCCAAGCCTTCTTGGGATTTGGACGACTGATTCGAGCAACAGGGACAACCAAACAGAAAGACAGAGGCAGATGGTCGTCCTCAATTTTCTCCTCATCAACCTCAACAATACCGTCAATGAGACTTGTTTCAGAAACAATCAAATGATCAAGGTTGGAAACATTAGCGCCACGATTATGTCTATATGAAAAGGGTAGAGACTTCTCAATGAGAGTGTGAGCTACCGGTAAAGAATCGAAAAATAAATCAGTCCGTACAGAAGAAGTTAGAAGATCAGTGTTAATATCACCAACAAGAGCCCATTTCATTCCTTTCCTTGAAATGTCTGATAGAAGTGTTCTGATTTTCTGACAAGCCTTAGCAAATGAACTATGTGATGCAATGTTCCGCCGGTCGCAAGGTAAATATACATTAACAAGAACAATATTGTCCAACTGAACGGCAAGAGCATAACGCCCAGACTGGAACAGTTTTGGTGGTGCTGAACACTCGCTGGCTCGAAGAAAAATGGCTAACCCACCGGAAGGACGACCTCTAGTTTTCATTGCCGGCTGAATGAACACAAAGTGCTCAGGAGATCGGCGCAAACTTTCGCTACTAGGGGCGGATAGCAGATGCTCTTGAAGACAAAGAATGTCCGAGCTGCCTAGCAAATCATCAAGTAGAAGATCTTTTTCCTTAGTGCCATTTACATTTAATGACACACAGCGCAGTTTCTTTTCCTGAAAAACCATTATTTGCCAAGTCCCACGGCCTTCCTCATAACGCTGCATCTGAGGCTAAAAGAGACATGACAGCCGTCGCAATTGGCACACTTTGGAGGCAGTGAGCAAGGGGAATCTTTGCTATAACTGTGGCAACCAGCACAACGAGCGCATTTTGGAGAATCAGATGGATGCGGGCATTTGGCTATACCGTGGTTTGGGGATTGACAGCGATAGCAGCGCTTGGGCATTCGGTGGAATTCATGAACACGAAAAACTTCATACCCGATTTTTACCCCGATTTTCATAGCTGTAAGGAGACCAACTTGACTTTTGAACCCGATTTTGAAAGAACGAGAGCCCGAAACAGGCACGACTTCATAAGAATCAGGAATCAGGGTCTTCAAGGCGTCGGCCGTAATGGTGGCTGGAACACTCCTGACGACACCCAAAAATTTAGGAGACATAACTTTGGCAGTAGTACCCTCCGGCAAACCTTTGGTGATTGATCTCGCAACAACCTCTGCATAAGAAGCACTTGAAGTGTGGACGATGAGACGATTTCTTTGAGTATTCGCTCTGACATTAGTAATCCCTTCGTTACCTTCAACGGTGTCAATGTGTTGCGTCCTGGAATCAATGTTAAGAAGATCCGACGGGACATTACTAACAACAACAGTGTGCGTATCTGAAGGTGGTGAGGGAGGGATGGCCGTCAAAGCCTCGGCACGAGTGGAAATAGCGGTGAAGCGATCAAGAGTAGAAACTGCTTCAGCAATAAAACGGACATCGTTAGCAACAGCGCTTAGCTTGCTACTCAATACAGATATGGCAACAGCTGGAACGACCGGAACTTCGCTCGGAAATCGTATGACGAAATCCGGAACAGCAACGTCCAAGTCATCACAGCGACGGAAAGCATCCACAATATCACACAGATGATTGGCCTGGGCATTTCTTCTCGGGGGGAGCTCACTGGGAAAGGCAAGAGCCCACAGAAACTGTTTCGCAGCCACAATCGCGTCAACAGTGAAGAACTCTGCAGCAAACTTTTTGACCGAATTTGTATCAACTCCCGAGTCAAGACTTTTCTGAAAAAAATTCAAAACTGGCTGATAAACCAGACTAACTGACATCTCGTCATTGCCTTCACTTGGCGCCATTCCACAAACGCAGACTTTCAGTAACGGTTTTCAACGGTTTCACAAACAAAAAGTTAACCGGTATTTGCGACCGTTCAGGTCAACGGTCAGTTGAAAATTGTTCGGAAAATTTCAAAACTGACTCTTCGCCGCGCCGCCGGTCTTTTCCTTGCCACCGTCACGTTGGAAAAAGAACTGCTAGCCATGACTAAACAAAAAAAATCTTGCAGTATTTGCTACTAAGATTAATCTTGTCTATATTGAGATAACATTATCTCTAATTCGGATTTATCTTATCCTAGTAGAGATGACATTAATCCCAGTAGCGAATACTGCAGTAAACTTTAATCTTTACTCGGAGAAGCTTTTTACAGTGAAGTGGGGAACGGAGTGCAATATAAAGCGGCCTAAGATCCCTACTTTAAAGCCTTTGAAATTAATATATTTTAGAAAATCTAGAGATACAAAATAAGGCAGAATTGTTGGCACTATAGAGAGAAGTTTATCTGTCGAAAACGGAAAAAAGACAATCAAAGAATTTAAAGTTGTGAGGTGGGCTACATGATTTTGGACTTCCCGAGACTGATCCGGCGTTTGGTAACTACTCTCAGCCTGTAAGTTGCTGAAAAAGTTATGTCGACCCTCTCTTGATTGCTGAATGACAATTTTGGCCAAAGTTTAATCGTAAAAGAGATTCTGAGGGTTTCAAACTTTTTCACCTCCGAGTCATAACCAACCAATATAATAGTTGCACTTTTGCAGATACCGTGGTATCTATTACCACGGTAAGCAGACCTGCATTTCTTCGTTTGTGCAGTTAACGTGGTATCTGATACCACAGTTGCTCTGCAAAACGACAATAGCCGAAATTGCGCTTTTCGATGTCTTCCCAAAGGAAAAACTGATTTCCAGTCCCATCACTAAGTGCCAAACTTCTTTCCCACCAATTTGACATAATCCTAGGCTCTACTGTTGGTGATGATGAAAGTGAGATGAGTTTTTCAGATAGCTCGATCAGTTACCAAGGTCGGACCGTGGTATCTGAATATCAAATCTCACGGTATCTGGCCAGATACCAATATAACTGCAATCGCCTTTCGACCGTGGTATCAGATACCATGGTAACTGCGAAAACGACTTTGGTGTCTGTAAAAACGCAACTAATCAGAGACACCGGTTTTGTGGTAAACGTTTGAAACCTTCAAGTCTCATTCCGGATTAACCCGTGTCAAAACCTTTGACTAAATAATCAAGAAGGAGTCAGACTAACGTTTTGATAAATTTAAATGCTAGACTAGTTGCCAAACGACACTAATTCGGCATCTAAGTGGAAATTCTATACCTCGCATTGTCAAATTTTTTAACTGTCATTTGTCCGTTTTGATCCGTTCCAATCTCTCTACATGGAACTGAGACCAGGGACCTGATCCAGGTGAAAGAGGCTACAGTCGAGCCCACGCCACGGTCAGACATGGCATGGAACACTTCATTCACATAATTTAGCATACAGGAGCATCACCTACTTCTGTCACGTCACGAAATCTGAAAATCTACACTTTTTTCGAGAAAGACTACGCTAAAACAACGTTAAAGAAAAAAGGAAGTAGGCTACCATTTGAGGCGACACTGTGACACAAACCATAAAGCTCATTCGTAATAAAAAATTTAGTTTTTATATTACGGGTAGAGACAGGGATAGAAACAGTGATGCTCCTAGTATGGTTCGGGAAACTGCAGTTTGCAAAAAATTGTAACTTCTCTACCTTTCATTTTAGGCAACTAGATTAAGACGCAAAAGGTGAATCTGCACGGATTTACGCCGACCGAGTCCTAACAAACAGCCGACAGACCGAACCAATCAGATGAGAGCAACATTTCGGGTATGGACTAAACTTGCAATGTGCTTGTATGGAAGAAGGTGCCGAGAGCCAGCTCTCAATTCGACGTCGATATCCCTAGAAAACATCAGAATGAGAAAAAACGGTAAATTTATCTGGAAGCCACTTTGTACTGGTAAGAAACGCAAAGCTGTGCCATTTTTCCATTTGTTGTTTTTCTCCGCTTCAGGTGAGAAATTTGTGTCTCTTTTCGTTCCCCAGATGTTAGGCAAGCCTTCACACAGTCGTCACACAACAATCGATATAGTTGGTCAAAGTTTAACTGAAAAGCCAGCTTATTTTTACATCTTGTATTTCAATATACTTTATTTTGACTCTGTTAAGTGATTTTTTACTTTTCATCCTGGACTAATGTCAGAATACACTGCTGGCCATAAAAGTTCATCCAGAAGCGGAGATTTGAACTTGAAATGCGCGTATTTCAATGGCTAACGAGCGAAGCTCAGGAAATGTTCAATTCCAAATTGGAAGGTCATTTCTGAAAAAAATTGCAGTTGCTGAATGTTTCAAGCATAGAGCTACAGGAACAAAGAGGTAACACAAATCCGATAGCGGAACAACAGCTGAGTTCATTGTCCGGTGACTGCTCACCGGAGGAACGCGTTTTTGCAGTCACCGGTGATTGCTTCCCGATCTTATAACCCGTTTTCGGACTAACCAGTGTCTGGTTAGTGCTCACCGGTGCCGACTAACTAGAACCTGCTCGAGAGAGAGCTACAGGAACATAGAGGTAACACAAATCCGATAGCGGAACAACAGCTGAGTTCATTGTCCGGTGACTGCTCACCGGAGGAACGCGTTTTTGCAGTCACCGGTGATTGCTTCCCGATCTTATAACCCGTTTTCGGACTAACCAGTGTCTGGTTAGTGCTCACCGGTGCCGACTAACTAGAACCTGCTCGGGAGAGAGCTACAGGAACATAGAGGTAACACAAATCCGATAGCGGAACAACAGCTGAGTTCATTGTCCGGTGACTGCTCACCGGAGGAACGCGTTTTTGCAGTCACCGGTGATTGCTCCCCGATCTTATAACCCGTTTTCGGACTAACCAGTGTCTGGTTAGTGCTCACCGGTGCCGACTAACTAGAACCTGCTCGGGAGAGAGCTACAGGAACATAGAGGTAACACAAATCCGATAGCGGAACAACAGCTAAGTTCATTGTCCGGTGACTGCTCACCGGATGAACGCGTTTTTGCAGTCACCGGTGATTGCTCCCCGATCTTATAACCCGTTTTCGGACTAACCAGTGTCTGGTTAGTGCTCACCGGTGCCGACTAACTAGAACCTGCTCGGGAGGCAGGTTCTAATGACGTTACTGGTGAGACCAAAAACGAGCAATAGGAGAAGAACTGAACACGGTGAGAAAAAAACAGAGACAGCCCGAACTGCAAGGAACGCAGCTAACGACGTAACGTACTTTCATCAGATCTTCAAGCCTATTTAAATGAATGGGGGATGGGTAACTAGATCTCAGCCCTATTCATTTAATAACTCTTAAGTGGCAAATTTGACAGTTCGAAACGGATACGTCAGCTGAATTTTATTAGAGCTTTCTTTTTACTATATTTCTATATTTGGTTTTCATTTTTTTGGTTCAAGTCTATTTTCCAGCTTGAGCGGCTTGAGCCTGAAGAGGACCCTTGCCAAGAAGGGCAAAAAGATAGCTCTAATAAATAACTGACCTATCCGTTTCGCACTCTCAAATATGATTCGCAATCAGATTGGACTGAAGAAATATTTATCTTAATTGGCAGCCGACAAAATGCACCAGCTACCGAAAAATATATATTCTGGAGTGTTCCCCTTTTTTTCTGCAATCTTTTCCAGGGATATATATATATATCGTTTATTCACCAAAATAGCAAAGATAGCTAGCAAAGGTAAGTCAATATAGCACTTTCAACGGGATAACTTAACTTTCGATGGAGATAAACATATGTAAGCCCTTGGGCGGGAGCCTCGAAAAGGTGAAGGCAGGAGAAATGGCCACAGAAAATGGCAAAGTACAACGAGACACACACTCACAAATAACCAATCAATCAATCAAATTTATTTTCAATAGCTCAAAGCTAGAGGCGTATTCTCGCCGTTCCCCGATGACTCCACTTGAGGAGTCCCCGCGTTTTGCTTGTCCCGGGGACTGACTCCCCGTGTTCTCACGAGCCCCCACGACCGGGGAATGCTCCGATTACCATCACCATCATAAAAAAGGACTCCCTTTCAGATTCGGAAGGGAATCAATTTTTGCTGGAATTATTGCAGTGTAAAATTAATTAAAAGCAATCAGAGTAAACAAAACCAAAAATAAGGTGGATCCAGACTAGTTTCGTCAACTACATATTTTTTTTCTAAGAAAATCCGTATTGAAACATTCCCCGTGTTCTCGCTGTGTTTTGTACGCGGAGTCCGCGTGGAGTGACTCCCACTATTCTCGCCGTTCCTTTCCATTCCCCGAGGATTCCTTGGGGAACGGCGAGAATACGCCTTAGAAGGGGAATAAAAAAGGAATAATTTTAAACAAGAGAGGTAAAGTCAGACATCGATCCCGCTCACGCGTAGACTGAATCAGACATTGCCTTGATCCTGCGTGGCTGCATCAAGAGGCAGAATAGAAAACTATTCTTCTGAAAGACTTTCGGTCCTTTCAGAGTGAAAAAAGCTCTTACGTAGCTCCTTCACAAGGTAATTCACACATAGTTCCCCATAACATATATTTTACGTAACTCTGGAGTTAAAATCTGTTCAACTTAAGATACGTAAGGCAAGGCAGCGTAAGAAGAGATGGAAGGAATGAGATGGATTTGCTTGATCTAAAGATGTGCCAATTTGACCTGGAGAAACCTTGAATTTACAAGAATAAACACAACGAATCGCCTTCGATTAAAGCGACAAAAAGTTTCGAAGAAAAAGGAGGTTCCGCGATTTTACGCTTACGCAAGTCTGAAGGGGTTCACTGCAGGTCTGAAAGAGACGACGTACCGTAAGGGATTACAGAAGCATAACGTAAGTCTTTACATACCAGTTAGAAGGGACTGGTAGGCGGAAGGAAGCAGTGACTCAAGAAGAAACTAAGTGGAATGAAATAAACTTACACATTAGAGCCAGTATCTTCCACTAACACATTCGGAGATTCTTTCAGGACTTTCACGAACACGCACTGGTTCATTGGGAATGATATGTTTACTTCTGAAGGTCTTAAAGCTGATATGTTTGGAGGGAACCTTTTCAGAGCAAGGACGTCAAAATGTTCACTCGTGGCAGAAATATAACTGAAAGAAAAAAGGTCCATCAGGTTACACATCTTACAAGGAAATAGAGATGTTAATGACACCTGAACCCTTTAAAATAGTGCTTGAACTGAAAACTCAACATGTAGGCTACATTCCAGCCTCCCTAACGACATCTCATTGATTTGTAGACTTACCTTGTTTCGCTACTGTCGACGCGTATCATGCTCCCGACGAGTATCTGCGAGAAGCTCGGTCATCAGAAAAACCGCTCATGTAAATTTGTCCGTGTTTTTGCTAAAATATACCGGCAGGGAATAGGCTCAAAACAGCCAAAGCTGTGGATAGTCTGTTAAAAAGACAGCCTGATTTCAAAGTATTCCACTATTTTAGAACATCCGAACATAACAGTAGACAGTGCGAGGCCTTCTTTAACAAGACCAAAGGTGTCGATGGGATCCAAAAAATTCAATATTTGATCCAGACAACTGGGTCTTGACTACGCCAGATCCAGTCTTCGCCAGAGTCCTTGAATATTTTTACTATTAAAATTCAGAAACAGATTAAGGCCAAAAAACTAATCATCTGAGAAAACCAAGTTCAGATACGGATTCAGCATGTTTGTGTTTACCCCTATAAGTCATATCTGTTTGGACGAAAACTTCCTGCCTTACTTCTGCGAATTTTCCAGTTTCGGCCGAATTCCGGGACTACCTGTCCGGCAAAAAAAAAAGAAGCTAAAATCGAACTCAGCTTATCTTCTTTCCCCTATATCGAACATCTAATCAACTTCAAATAAAAATTTAACTTAAAATTTTTTTTCCGGTTCCAGCCGGATTCCGGGCGAACTATATGTCCGGGTACAAAATGACTGTCATACACGGATTCAGCATCTCTTCTTACCCCTAAATCGGATATCTAATCAACTACGAAGACTTTTAACAATTTTCCGGTTTTGGCCGGATTCTGGGCGAACTACTTGCCCGGCGAGAAAATGATTTTCCCCATCGTGTTCAGCATGTCTTACTACCCCTAAACCGAACATATAATTAACTTCAAATAAAACTTTTGATTTTAACAGATTTTCCGGTTTTGGCCGGATTCCGGGCTAAATACTTGTTCGGCGAGAAAATAGTTTTCACCATCGTGTTCACCATGTCTTTTTACCCCTAAATCGAACATCCAATCAACTTCAAATAAAACTTTTACTTTTAACAAGCTTTCCGGTTTTGGCCGGATTCCGGGCGAACTACTTGTACGGCGAGAAAATGGTTTCCACCATCGTGTTCAGCATGTCTTCTTCCCCATAATCGACTGTCCCATTAGCTGTTTAAAAATATTTTGCTTATCCCTTAATTTAAACCCCCTCCCCCACCCCTAAATATAGGGCTACAAAGCCCATCTACGAACTTGACCTTACTCTTGATCCAAACAATCCTCACACCAAGTTTCATCAAAGTATCTCATTCCCTTCGAGAGTTATCGTGCTTACAGACGGACGGACAGACAGACGGACGGACGGACAACTTTTGCGATGTCCCTCCACTTGCGTTTTGGGATCCCAAAAATTCAGATGTGGGATTGCCGTGCTGACAATGTCCTGGGAAACGCGGACATTGTCGCTTGTAAGCGTGATTTAATTCAAGGAGATGCAAGTGACGAGGAGTTTCTACCCGCAAACCAGCAAGACTGCGAACGAACAGTAAAAAAAATCAACACATGTTGTCATGAAAAACGAAAAAAAAAAAATCAACTTACTCGCTAAGGAACTTCTCTTCTTCTGGTGTTACAAGAGGCGGATCTGTGGCTCGCCTCTTTTCTACTAGACTTGCGATATAGAAGGCATGCTTTTGTATTTTCTTGATCCTACATCTTAAATATGATGTGACAACATACTTTAATCTCTCAACCTAAAAAATACAAATATTTGTTACAGGGGATAGAACTTTGTAAACCAGGTTGACATTTTTTTTAAGAATAGGCCTAACACAAAAATGATCCACCAAACAGAAGTTCTCAACCAGTTTAAATCTTCCGAAATATATTGGTCAACATGATTCATTTCATGGGAGTCGATACCACGTAGGCACGGATGAGCTTTAAATGAGTATTTCACTGAGAAACCAAACAAAGGAATAGGTTTCTAGTTGAATGCCCTGGTTTCCCAGTTTGTAGTTCATGCGATTCACACTTCACAGCAAACAGATGCAGGAAAAGAATGTCACGTCAGACAGCCTGTAGCCTATAAATAAAATATAGGGGCAAACTGGTGATAATGGGCTAAAGTGAACTTAGCTAAAGGCGTTCTTCCGTGCTCCCACAAACAGTTTGTGGGTCGACTGTGGCTCGAAAAGTGTGTTGCCGCGGCCTTTTAGGCGGCCCACAAGTGTGTTCCCGCGACCAACAAGATTTTCGTGGCTCGCTTTGTGGCTCAAATTTGACAAACAACTGGCGAGTTGATTGTCGATTTTGTGGCTCGATTCTGGCGGGAAATTCAAATTAAGCAGCAAAATAGTTTCTAAACAATAAAGCTAACTACTTTTTCAAGCATATAGACTTAAAACTGAGGATACTTTTTGTACAGAATGGTAAGAAATAAGCCTGGAGTTCTATTAATTGGGATTTTACATGAATTAGACAAAACGGCGTTTCCGCGAGTTTCAACTAGTGGCTCGACTGTGTGGCACACAATCGTGTTTCCGCGACAAACACTCAGAAGTGCGTGGCCGACAATTCTGTCGCGGAAAAAGGCCTTAAGATCTCGGATGTGTTGTTTGAGCAATTAGCTGGAAACTTAGCCATGTATTTTTCCGCCTATTTTGGTAAAGCAGAACACACAGTTTCTATAAGACTCACCTCTAGTTTATACAGTGGAAGGCCAAAATCAGTCTTCGCAATTTTAGGAATGCTCTCAACAGCATTGTCAACATGGGCCAAAACGCAATCAACCAATTCACTTCTAGGTGGCAAAAGCTCAGGTGACAATGTTTCATTCAGCCAAGCCTATAAAAGGAAATGCTTTCTAAGAATTAAAGTAATAGTGCAGAGAAAGACACACGGATGGGAAAATACAGCATGCAAATTGTCATTGAAAACAGCAAGATATAGCATGTGACCTAAGATGAACTGACAATCCCAGGGCTAGGCTATCGACCCATGCTACTCTCGGTGAGTGACATAAGACAGGGATAGGTCATTGTCTTTATCTTGGTCATTGTTGCTTTCTTTGTCCTACACTTTGGCTGTAATTGGGCTAGTTTTTACCTTTCCTGAATGAACAGCAGTGTTGCCCAATACCAAAAGGTAGTAGAGTTTGCAATTCAGTGAGTAAAAGTCATCTGAGACGTATAAAGAATGTAGGTTTCCAGAAAAGGATTTTTGGTACGAAGATATTGCCGACAATACATTATGGTAGTGATGTATGGGGTTTTGGGGATTTTAAAAAGTTAGAAAGTATTCAGTCTAGGTATTTTAAGAGGATGTTAGGCCTATCGGATCGATTCAGTAATATATTATTAAAATGTGATAGGTATTTTTAGGTCGAGAAGTAATAGGTGAGTAAGAATAATACACTTTTTAGGAAAAATATAAATACGCCCTGAAGGCAGCATATCTGGAGGCATTGAAATGCCAAGATTCTTGATCTTAACAAGTCAAGAAGATCCTGGACCGATGTGGCCTCCCCGGATGTTGGGGAGAGGGACTTGGACCTCATTTTCCAGAAGAAGCAGGGGCGTCATGTATGGGGGAGGCGGGAGGACGCCCCCAAATATTGTCGGCCAGTCGTTAAAAATAGCCGATTCGGCGAGAAGCGCCGCGATTTTCCGTAAAAACTGTTGAATTTTCTTCAAAAAACAGTCGTTTTTTCGTAAAACTAGTATATTTTTCTTAAAAACAGCAATTTTTCTGCAACAACAGTCGGTAATAGTGACCAGCCAGTAGGTATATACCTTGCCCCCCCCCCCCAAAAAAAATTTTCGATAGTGACGCCTCTGAGACGAAGGTACCCATCGTTTGGTTCGACGATTACTTCAAGATCAGAGGCGTATTCTCGCCGTTCCCCGAGGACTCCTCGGGGAATCGAAGGGAACGGCGAGAATAGAGGGAGTCACTCCACGCGGACTCCGGGATTTTGACTCCATGGATTTTGTTTTGTTCGAAAATAAAATATGCAGTTGACAAAATTAGTCTGGATCCACTTAATTTTTGGTTTTGTGTATTTTGATTGTTTTTAATTAATTTTACTTTGCACCAACACCAGCAAAAATTTATTCCCTTCTGAATCTGAATGGGAGTCCTTTTTGATGATGATGATGATAATAATCGGAGCATTCCCCGTCCGTGGGGACTCGCGAAGAAGTCCCCGAGACAAAAAAAACGCGGTGAACGGCGAGATTACGCCTCAGGTCAGTCATGGCACGCGGAAAAGGACCTGACAGAATCGTTGTGTTTTTACGAAAAGGCGAAAGAATATAGGGGTGAAAAATTTTTTCTTTAAGTGTGGTCTGTCTCATGAGGAACGTGTGTCATTTATAGGTATGAGAGGGGATGGTTTACCTCTTGGTAAAACGAAGAAAATATTTGGGTAAAGTTAGGGTTAAAACTCGTCCTTACCCTTGCCCTATGTGTGGATGCGAGAAAGAAAGTATGAGTCGTTTTGTGGGAGAGTGTGTGGAACTGAATGGGTTGAGACAAGAGTTGTTTGGCGTGAGAGCGTGCAGCAGTGAGTGAATTACTGAGAGAACGAAAGAGAAAGGTTTTCAGGCTATTCAACTGTTTGGAAGGTTCCTCCGGATGGGGCTAGCACACAGGGAATATTGTATAGCCTATTCCTGTAGTTTTAATTAAAGGCACAGTGTTCAAGTTTCTTTATATACTTTTTCTTTTTTATTATTTTTAGTGTGATGGACTTAGTTGACTTTTATGCATTAAATATCTGTCCATCCATTCAAAGGCCACAATTGTTTTGTTTTGTTTGGCATGATCTTGCTAAAATTGGCTAAATTTTCTTTGTATGAACAAAGGCCCAAGTAACAAATGGAAGGTAGACATACACTTTCCTTAACTTTTTCTTTCATCCTTTAGACTTTTTTTTTGGGGGGGGGGGATAACCATGTGAATGGTAAGATGGGTCACACTGCATACTTGAAGAACTGGCCATAATGTATATGAATGAATGAATGAACGAAATTTATTTCTCATTTTTAAGACAAAAGTCACAAACAGAGTATGAAAGAAAAGAAAGAAAAAAGACAAGAACACACAACATGTAACACATAGGTTTTGATACTCTTACTTACACATGGGGCAACATAGTGGCTAGCATCAAGCCAACAAAGAAAACCTGCAATCCTTCATCATTCATTTTTTTTTGCTTCTATTTAACTTCAGTTACAATTAGCTCACAAATCATTTGATTCCGTTTTATCTTTTCACAAAAAAACAGAGGTGGATAGTCGAAGATAGTCCTGCATAAACAAAATTCACAAAGTTGGCTACCACACACCGTACTGCAGGCTACCTACAAATTAACTCATAGATATGTATACACTTCATTGATCAACCTTTACAGAATGGTATGAATATAATCAAAGATAAATTACCATTGTATAAAATATATGAAATATGTTTGGTCTCCACATTTTTCCAAGACACGAAGCTTCCCTTCATAAACTACTGGCAATACAAACATGGTAAAGACCAACTGGGCAAGTTCAAAGTGATCTTAGTCTTACTATTCCAAACAAATATTCCAACTGTTATTTCAGGTTCAGTATGACCTAAATTACTGGAGATACAAAACATGATCGAGACCAAGTTCACATTGATATGTGATGCTATTCCAGAGAGATTGCACCCTACCCAATCAAAATGAATGTTTCTGCACAATCAGCAAATGTGCATAACGAAAGAATTTAATATTGGGAGGTATAGGACTTTCGACTTAGAGATGAAATTATCTGCATTTGGCAAGCATTTTGGACATGTAAACTGTTGAAAAGGTTAATTTGACTTTTTCTTGCTTGTATAATCACATTTTTGTAAAAATTCTCCTTGGAAATAAGAGGTTGAAGGCATCAAAGTTGAACACCAAAGTCGAGCATCATCCTATTGGTCGGCTATGACATGTTGTGCCTAAGCCAGCCAACTGGAAGCAATCTTGCTTGTGTCTTTTTATGTCAATCAGATGAAAGTCCTATACCTCACAATATTAAATTATTTGTTTATGCTCCTTCCTATTTTCATCAGGCAGGCTGATCACTCTCAGCTCTGCAGAGATTGACACTGACTATCTAATATTTTCACACTAGATTAGGGGTAACCTACTTGGTATGTGAAATGGGCTATGGCCAACGAACAACTGAATAAAGAGAAGCAAAATTAAGAAACTTCCAGAGGGTGCCAGAGGGTAATGCAAAAAAATCTAACATAATTTATGTTAGATTTTTGTCAGTCTAGTACACTAGCCCCTTTCAGGCACGGTGCTCAAACGTCTAGCACCATGCCTGGGTGCTATACGTTCAAGCACTGTACCTTGGATTTCATCTATGGTGCATGGATTTCAGTATACAGTGCATACATCAAAAACACAGTTTCTGTCATAACAACTGAGCACCAGCTCGTACAGGGCTGAAATTACTACCACGAATTAGAGAAATCAAAGACAATCCTTTATATATTTTTCACAACAAAAACAAAAGGGCTCGGCTGATGACAGATGTGAAAAACCTCATTTCCTTTTCTACATAGTCAAGGGTTTTGCATGCAAAGTGTCCTGTGCCTCAGCTTTTTCTACCTAGCAGCCAACCAGAATATTGGCTCTTGGGGAATAGATAGGGAAAATACATGGAAAATAGATAGGGTGCTGTTAGGTTTTTCATCTCCATCATCAGTAGAACCCTTTTGTTTTTGTTGTGAAAAAATATATAAAGGATTGTCTTTGATTGAGCACCGTGCCTGAAATGGGGCTAGTGTACTAGACTGATTTTTGTCTAAAATTTTTGTCTATAATTTATGTTAGATTTCTTAGAGTTTGCTTTATGTCACAAAGCAAACTCGAAGAAGGATAACTTACCAGCAATGCCAGAGGGTGAATATTAAAATATCTTTCCAATGTTCAAGAACGTAAGTATTATACCTACCTCATTTAGTTGCCTTAATATTTCCGCAGAGCTGAGAAAATCCTCATCTTCCACAGTAGAAAGCAAATCTCCGTTTTCCACACCATCAGACATTTTCAAAATCCGCACGGAAATTTGCTATTTGAATAGTTTTCAAAAATCCCGAAGAGGCTTTCAAGGCATACCGAAATACAAATAAATGGAAACAAGAGCTACGAGCTCATATGTCACTTGATACGAGTAGGTGGTACAAAAAAAGTAGATGACAAACCAAAATACCCCGCCATCCAAAAGTGCGGTTCGGACCTAGTAATACGATAACTAGTTTCACTCAAGTCTGAGCATTTCCGGCATCGCCTCGGGTCACCTAGGGCAAATGAATGTTCTACCTTGCAAGTTTCAACCCGAAAGATCCACTCGTTTGGTCCCCACACGGTTTCCCCCCCCCCCCTCCAACTTTCCCTGCCGAATCCGAATCTGGTTTGAACTACTAAATGGATCGACTGAAGCATTTTCTCTTACCACCTATCAAGTTCATTCAAATCTGAGATTTAAGGGAACTTCCGGTAACTCTCCCCCCCCCCCTCCCCCAGCGTGGTCAGATCCAGCTCGGACCCTAAAATATGTCATCTACTAGAGCATGTGATCTCTCTGCATTTTAAGTTCCATTGAAATTGCTCCACTTGTTTGACCCCTATGCGAGCCAAAACTTTTCCGGGAATCCCCTTCCAACTCCCCCCATTGTGGCTGAATACAACTCGGAAACATCAACGTCGCATCTCTGACATCTCCTATTCCCGCCCACCAAGTTCGACTGGAACCGGAGCACAGCCTATCCGCAATTTTCCAGTTCCCACTCAGGTCCTTAAGCCATCAATACGTCTGCAAAGTTTCATCGTCCTTAGAATAGCTGGAACTATCCTAACTGGCGATCACCGGAATTCCGTGAAACACCCTCCAAATCCCCACACAGAGCCCCGACACGATCTGGTTCTGTCAATTACGTATCTAGGGCGAATGCGTTTTCTTCCCACCAAGTTCCATCCCAATCCCTCAATACTAAGCGCTTCACGAGATTTTCGGGCCCCCCCCTTCATCCCCCCCACATGTATCGGATTCGACCAGGACTAGACATGGAACACCTGAGACGATGGCTCTTTCCACTTGCCAAGTTTCATTCAGTTCCGATCACCCGTTCAAAAGTTATGCGTGCCACCAGATTCCGGGCTCCCCATCCCTCCACTCCCCCCATGGTGGTCAGATCGGTGAAACGACTATTATCAAGTCAGTCTGTTCGGGTTCCTGACATGCCTTCCAAGTTTCAACCAGAAGTACCGAACTATAGCGGGATCACCGGAATTCGCCCCCCCCCCCTCAACCCCCACAGTGCCTGAATCCGGTCCGGTTATGTCAACGATATGTCTTTTCCCACCAAGTTTCATCCCGATCCCTCCACTCTAAGCGTTTCCCAAGAATTCCGGTTCCCCCTCTCCAGCTCCCCCCAAAGTCGTCGGATCTGGTCCGGATTTTAAGCGGGTCGTCTGAGACACGGGGTCTTTCCAGATAACAAGTTTCATTAAGATCCGATCACCCGTTCAAAAGTTATAAATACCTCTAGATTCCGGATTTCACCTCCCTCCACTCCCCCCATGATGCTCGGAAAGGGGAAGTGACTATTTCCAACTTAATCTATTGGGGTCCTGATATACCTGCCAAGTTTCATCGTCCTAACTTATGTAGAAGTGCCCGAACTAGCAAAACCTGGACAGACCGATGGACGGACAGAAATTGCGATCGCTATTTGGCACTTGGCCGAAGGGCAAGTGCCATAAAAATAGCGTAGTACGCCAAAGGTGCTTTTTCACAGTCGGAGAGTACCATTGATATTCGCTTAGACTATGTAAATTCTGTTTATGAGCCCGTGAACAAGACCCCCAACAAACAGACAGAAGCAATTACCGCATTCCATTGCAAAAAACCTAATCTTATGCACTGTAAAAAAAATATTGCATTATTTGCTACTGGGATTAATATTGTCTCTGCTGAGATAAGATTATTTCTAATTCGGATTAATCTTATCCCAGTAGAGATAAGATTAATTCCAGTAGCAAACATTGCAGTTCAATTTAATCCTTTCTCGGAGAAACTTTTTACAGTGTGGTGGGTTTACACATTGCGTAAAATCCGAGCGCATTTTGAAATCCGATTATATTTTACGCACGTATTTGAGCTTGAATGTCTAGCAATACGGACGTCTAACGGACCGATTTCTCAAATACGTCCATACTGCTAGAGAGCTTTTCAAGCTTTTCAAATACGCTCGGATTTCACCTAGTGTGTAAATGCACCATAAAAGGTAAAATTTTGGGAAAATTATTTTACACAAGGTTTCAGGTTCTCAAAATAGAGAGTGTCAGCACAAGCTTTTCTCTAGAAGGGTGACAACTTGGGCTCAATTGCTCCAAAATTTTAAGCTGACGATATCCGGTAAGTGATTCTCCCTTTAGAAACCGCTGCAACGTTTTTTCTTTATTTGAATTTTTATGAACGGACCGAAGTAGCTGGATGGCTTTAAAGGACCTTCGACTCCTTCGAACTGGACGAATAGGTCATTCGACCGTTCACAAGCAGAAAACCCGCGGTAATGCGAGCGTTTTCAGATTTTCCACGCTGTTGTCAGTATGGAATCCAAAGCTACGCAGCATGTCCATCTAGCGTGATGTTTTCATTGCCACTGCTGAGACCAGCTGTAATCTGCCATTTATTTTTTTTGAGTTATGCGTTATATACTTGTGTCAGGACGCAAGCAGGGCAGCTCTACCTGGCGATACCAGCTGACGGATCAACTTTGGCCTCCGCGGAGTGCCTTTCAGCCGGGCAGTGGGATAGCGAGAATAGCCTTCTCCATTGCCGTGTGATTCGTGCTTTGCTCTCTGCCAGGGTATATGCTTATTTTCGAATGTTAATATTGCGAAAAATAAAGAATCCGAACCTGAAGCCGGTGTGGATTCGTCTCGTCTGCCCACGTGCCAAGACCAGGACAGTTGTGCGTCTTAGACTACTGTAATAGAGCTGTAATACCCGAGGGATTGCTAACTTGCTGTGTTCTTGCACAACCTGTTCCAAGCAGTACCGGTAACGAAAGTCTCCCTTCAGCCCAAGCTAGCTGCAGGTTTCGTCTCTTGTTGCTAAGCCGATTATTTAGCTGAGACTCAGCCACCAGCAATCGTTATTTTGAATTGTTATCTACTACCTGACGCGGATCCATGAGAACAAGGGCCGATATATATCGACAAGTGAGCTGGCTAATCCGTTTAGCAATCCCAGACTTGTAAATAATAGTCTGGCCCGGCCAAAGCAGACCTGAGGGCAAGAGAATAACCAACGCCTCAACACTACCAACAAACCTTGGCTGCGCTAGACAAAGACCGTAACAGTCGGAAAGACAGGAAACTCCGCTAAAGTCACGTCGTGGAAAATGGAGCTGCCCGCTACCTAGCGTTCGGACTTTGTCCAACTTTAAAGAGTAACGAAACAAGCAAGAGCTACGAGGTCATCTGGCACTTGTTACGAGTAGGCGTTATAAGAAAGTAGATGAGAATGGCACAAAATATACCCGCTATCGAAAAATGCGGTTCGGACATAGATATAGGATATCTATTTTCACTCAAGTCTGAGCATTTCCGGCATCGAATCGGATCACCTAGGGCAAATGGCTGTTCTAACTTCCAAGTTTCAGCTCAATAAACCCACTCGTTTGATCCTAAGACGTGCCACACGATTTGCGGTACCTCCCTCCAGCTCCCCCTACTGCGGCAGAATCCGGTTTTGACTCGTGAATGAATTATCTACATCACCTTCTCTTCAAGTTTCACTCGAATCTGAGCAGTTTATGAAAAGTTCGGGTACCCCCCTCCCCCACACCGCGGTCGGATCAGGTTCGGACCCTGAAATATGTCATCTAAGGCATATGCTCTTTCTAAATTCCATGTTTCATTTAAATGGCTGCACTCGTTTGACCCCTGTGCGAGCCACAAAATTTCCGGGACTCCCCATACTGTGGCCAAATACGAAACATCTCCTCTTCCCATTCATAAAGTAATTCTGGAACTGAATCAACTGGAATCAAATTTCCGGTTTTCCCTATCCCTTCCGTACCGTGGCCGGATCCAGTCCGGACGCCAAATAACAAATCTAGCCCGCATAAACTAGGTAGTGTACATCTGCATCCCATTCGCTCCATCCGTTTGGTTTTTGTGCACGTCAAAAAGTTTTAAGTCAATCAGATCGTTTCACTAATATCCCTGCAAAGTTTCATCGTCCTTAGCACATCTGGAACTATCCTAACTCGCGATCACCCAAATTCCGGGAAGCCCTCTCCACTTCCCCTCACAGGGCCCCGATACGATCTGGCTCCGTCAATTACGTATTTAGGCCTATTGCTTGTTCTCCCCAGCAAGTTCCGTCCCAATCCCTCGACCCTAAGCGTTTCAGAGGCTTTCTGGTGCCCCCCTCCAACCCCCACACAAGTATCGGATCTGAGGCGACATGGAACATCTGAGACAATAGCTCTTACCACTTGTCAAGTTTCATTCAAATCCGATCCCCCGTTCAAAAGTTATGGACGCCACTAGATTCCGGATGCCCAGTCACTCCACTAACCCCCCCACGAAGATCGGATCGGGGTAATGACTAGTCCCAAGTCAGTCTGTTCGGGTCCCCGACACGCCTGCCCAGTTTCATCGTCGTAGGAAGTACCAAACTTGCGGGATCACCAGAAATCCGCCTCCCCCCCCCCCACAGTGCCCGAATCCGGTCTGGCTATATCAATGACGTATCTAGCCCGTGTGCTTGTTCTTCCCACCAAGTTTCATCGCTTGTTCTTCCCACCAAGTTTCATCGTCCTTTCACTCTAAGAGTTTCCCAAGATTTCCTGGTTACCCCCCCCCCCCCCGCCCCCCCTCAAAGTCGCCGGACCCGGTCCGGATTGAAGTGGATCGTCTGAGACACACGGTCTTTCCAAATATCAAGTTTCATGAAGATCTAGTCAACCGTTTAAAAGTTAAAAATGCCTCAATTTTCAGGATTCCCCCTCCCTCCATTGGTCAGATCGAGGAAGTGACTATTTCCAATTTAATCTGGTCGGGTCCCTGATATGCCTGCCAAGTTTCATCGTCCTAGCTTATGTGGGAGTGCCCGAACTAGCAAAACCCGACCGACAGAAATTGCGATCGCTATATGGCACCTGGTCTAAGGGCAAGTGCGATAAACATACCAACAGAATTTGGAAGAAATAAAAAAAACGCATAACACGTAAAGTGTGACAATGATTCGATCGAAATGTCAACAGAGAGACGGTTTAACAACAGTCAACCACTAGGAAGCGCTAATTATCGCGACTCATACGGCTTATTGGAGTTTCCTGTCTTTCCACTGTTGCGGTCTTTCGTGCTAGACGCAAACGGATCAAATAATGAAAAAAATTATCTTGGAAAGTTTACGGCGAAAGTTTTCTGCAATTTACATAACAGCTAGCAAAGCTTCACCCGAATCTCCGTCCAAAAATACTTGGCGTCCACCGAGGCTTTTCCTCTTGCAGAGCGCGAAGCCTTTCTTCTTCAGCCTCCTGAAAAACAAGGACAAGATTCATTTGGATTTAAAACGAGATAAAACGCATTTCCAACGTAAAGGGACGTTTCCGCTTAAAATCAGCTGTAGGCTACTCTCAGTTTCCTGATATCTGTAAATTTCTTCTTCCATAAAAGTTTCATAAACAATGACAAAACTGTACATGTATTCACGTCCTTCGGGTTTTTAATGGAGTGTTCACTGATGAACAGTCCACTCTTGCCGAGGTAGCCGGTTTACGGTTTTCATTTTTTTACTGGAGCTGATAACTCGGGAACCATTACAGGTATCAATCTGTAACTTGGTATACATATTGCCATTGCTGTCTAGTTATGCCTTTTGGGGTCCAACCCCCACGCCCTACCGGTTCAGATCGGGCCCAGATTGCTCAGATTTATGTTCAAAACTTGACAACAGCTAGATATAGGCGACGGAATTCCTTGTACTTGTAAATCTTAGGGTTAGGAAAATACTAGTTGCACCTCCCCCACCCATCCCGCTCATGGGCAACTGGGCCCATATTGCCGAAGAGTAATAAGCAAAGGGGATAGAGACTCAGCAGTTACAGCCCCCGCATCATTTTGGTAAGTGTCTGAAGACTATTATTTTCTCCGAGATTCTTCGTTTCGGACCTCATATTTCTAAGAATCTGGGCAGTGGGAATATCGGCTTTAGCTGAAAGACTTTTAGGCTTACCTGAAGTTTCCTCTGATTTTCCCGGAACGCTTCCAGGGGGTCCTCAAACTGTCGGTAATAGTCCAAAACTTCTCTTACATCTGAAACTTCTGATTGAGCTATCGCTGCAAAACAAAAAAAAATACTTTTGATTTCTTTATCAAGTTAAGCGGCGCAATATGTTCGTTTCTGCACAAACTTCGGCAACTTTACCGATGTAATGTACTTGGAACCGTTTTTCGAAAACTGTCTGAGTTCTGCATAGTCCGCGCTTCTGGCTCCTCCCCCCCCCCCTCCCAAAAGCCTGCGCTTCTGAAGTCCCTTGTCCTGGTCAGTATGTCGAGCGTGCTACTATTTCACTGGGAATAAACGGTCTTGCTTTACAATACAATACTTACATGATTATAGTTGCGTTTTTGCAGATATCATGGTATCTGTTACCACGGTAACTGGTTCTGCAATAAGTCGTTTTTGCAGTTACCGTGGTATTTGATACTACAGTTGCTTTGAAAAAACGAAAATTGCCGGGCTTGCGCTATTAGAAATCATCCAAAAAGAAATACTGATATCCAGTCACATCACTAAGTGGCAAACTTCTTTCCCACCAATTTGACAAAAACCTAGGCTCTATTGTTGGTGATGATGAAAGTGAGATGATTTTTTTCAGATACCGTGACCAGTTACCACGGTCAGACCTTGATATCTGAATATCAGATACCACGGTAAACCGCCAGATACCACAATAACTGCAAACAAGCCTTTTGACCGTGGTATCAGATACCCGGTAACTGTAAAAACGACTTTAGACCGTGGTATCAGATACCATGGTATCTGCAAAAACGCAACTTACGCTACGCTTCTTACTTCACAAGAAACCAAGTTTACCACCCATTCAGAGATAACAACTACCATTTGGAGACAATTGTAGCTTTATACGGTAAGAAGGTATGAAATTACGTCATATTCGTCAAGTTTTCACCGAGAAGCGAAAACAAAATTTCGGCGTAAGATAAAATGTAATGTGTTGGTTTCTCAGGTTCCAGCATGTTTTAGTAGTGATAGTAGATATTAGAGAAAGATAGGGGGGGGGGGGGGGGGGGGGGCTATAGAGCGGGTCTGAGAACGACGAAAATTAGGGATTTGACAAGTTGTAGGGCAGACGGTCTACCACTTGAGGAGAAAAGGTGGTATCATGGGAGCGAGAAGGGTCGATTCGGTCCTTACTCACGTCCGATGCGTAGTAGTGAAAATCTAAAGGACTTGATGTGTGAACGTGAACTAAGATTAAGAATATTTTGCGGGAATATGTTTCAAAGGTTGCCGAATGAAGGATGGATGAGTAGCTCAATGGGAGTTGTTTTATGATATAAAGATAGCAGTTGGGGAGGTGCCTCAGGGTAGCCCTAGCCCATAGGGATTGGTGCCTAAAGAAAGGCATATTTCTATTTCTCTCTCTTTGTTTTGTTATTTGGTTTTCACCTCGTTATCGGAAGCTCAGGCTAAAACTTTTTTTTATATACTGCACGGCTTCCCCTTTCTTGTCCCTTGCGTAAAATAAATTTCATCGTCATCATCATAAGTAGTGAACTGAAAGACAAAAATGCTCCTCAGCCGGGAGTTGAACCCAGGACCCTCCGTTTACAAGGCGACCGCTCTACCAATTGAGCTACCGAGGGGTTGTGAACATAGTTCGCACACCACTACGGTAGTCAGATAGACGCCAGCCATAGGTACAGTGATCCCGCCCGAAGACTAATTCGGCCAATCAGTTCACATCCCAATGTCCCAGAAAGTAGGCTAATATATATTCCATCGATGGCGCTTTAGGTAAGTGACTTTTTACCGAAATAAATAAACCAGAAGCAAACTGTGAATCCTGGCATGTCTATGTGGCTCCGACATTGGGGTCCTAGACTTCTAATTTCAATTCAATTCACGGTAAAAGTCCCTTCTGTAAAGCGTATCAGTGGAATATTTATCATCATCATATCGTCAGAAAGGATAATCTGCTCAAACTTTTGAGCTGCATAGCTGTAAAAAATAAATTGGCTTCTCGCGATCATTTGCATTTAAAGTCTGAAGCGATAAGGGAGTCATCTCTAGACTCAAAGGTGTTTACTAACCTCTCAAAAGAAGAGCAAGATCGAAAAGGGATCGATCAGTGTCCTCCCCCTTCCATTTCTTCAATCGAAGTAGATTCCTTGGGTGATTAGCCAAGGCTTTTTCGTTCCAGTCAACGACTATTACCTGAAAGAAAAATATAATTAAATGATGATTTCTACATAAATGCGAGCAATTTCATGACTTATTACCTTTGACTTAGGTTGTCACAATTGCACTGGTGAACAAAAAGGATGCAGAGGCCCGATAACCAAATCAATTCGAAAAAAATCAGCCAAATTGAAACAGCGTTGTAGCGTGGTCGTTCAGCAGTATTTTTTCTGTTTCGAAGCGTTATTCACGTCAAATGAAGCTCGGCCGCGCTCTATGCGGACTACTATGTCACGTTAAATCTATGCAGTGAAATATCGTAACTACTATACCAGGCAAACTTTCAAAAATCTCTCTTCATTATGTTATTATATTTTCTTCATTCAAGTGAGTATATATTCAACCTGTCAGGTGAAGAGACGTACTTTAAGGGCGAAAGAAAAAAAATTACTGGGGTGGAATGGGCAGATGACCAGTCACGCTTACCTTGGACAAGTCCCTGTTTAATGAGTCCAAGTCTTTCATATGTGTTCCTTCCACATATTTAGTCGAATCTCTGAAGAGTCGGTACATAATGTAGCCTTTGGGATCAAGAGCTTCTGTGATGGGATAAGCCGTCTGAAAGTAAAATAAAATCAAATACTATTCCACCTTAAGTACACAGAACGAGGCTAATTTATGTCTTATCCGAAAGTTTCCAAGCCCTTCGAATTCACGCCCGAAAACTAAATTTCAGTACAATTGTATCCTCCTGTCTCGAAAGATGAAATGCATTCGTTACAAAAAGGATTGATAACTTAGAATGATCACGTCACGTCGAAGCACTTTTTCAAACTCCTGTTCTCCCTTGCTTGTACCCTCTAGCAAAACATACCGGCTACACGCCTATCCTCAAATCAATGGTAATTCATCGTGTTCTCGCTCTAGATATAGTAGACAACGTGTTTTTTGGGACAGCTTTCGCTTACTAGTTTGTCCCAGCATCCCCTTAGCGTACGGTACATTCACAGAAGAACACAGCAGGACAAATCGATTTTACGAATAATCACTCTTGCGGTCGCTTTAGCCATTTTAGGATTTCCAAACCCCCCCCCCCCCCTTAAAATTAGGCGACGTTCTAAGTAACATACCTCTACTGTACGGGTCACTCCCCTCATACAAAAAAAACCCTGGCGCCCCCCTCCCCCGAATGCAAAATCCACAGGAGATTAAAAAATCTGCAGTTTGGACCGCGAGCACCTGATAATTTTTCCTGCGTGGGAGGGGGGGAGGGGTATGTCAGGGGGATTATCGCCGGGGAGTTTTTAACCAAGAAGCCCCTACTGTAGCCTACTTCACCAACCTGACCAAAACATCCGATTTTTTTTTGAAAGGTAGATAATCAACTTTGAAGCCGTTGTCAGTTGGCTCAACTGATTCGCCTACTGCATTATTTGCAAGTTCCTAACAACATCGTATAAACACTTATGTCGGCCATCATTAAATTAGGTCAGATCAAAACAAAACTTACAAAGGCATTCTCAGCTGTGTAGATGACAATTTCATAGATCGGAGGTCCTGTCTGTGACAAGAAAAAGTCAATTCCTGGTCGCTTCTTGAACCTCCATCCAGTCTGGTACTGAAAAAGAAAATGGTCTGAAAATTTGCACAAAAAAGCATTCAAACAGAACGAACGTGAACCATTGAAGCAAAAAGCAAACTTCTACATGCAAATCATTAAGGTTTGCGTAGCTTAGGTGCTGAGCTCCTGTTTCAATGCCTTCGGATCTGAATTTCCCTACATTTCCGATTTCTTACTAATACTTTCATGCCATCTAAATCTTTCAAGCGAGTCCTTAGATGAAGCGCTATTACTTAGTTCAGGGCTGCCACAGGTTTAGTGACTTGGAAATACGCACTTCGGGACTTTTTAAGCCGAAAAAGGGACCACTGAAGATAACAAGACCAAAGGTTTCGATGGGATCCCGAAAATTTCATATCTGATCCAGACAACTGGACGATATCCAGTCTTCGCCAGATCTTTAAATTTAGAAACAGATTAAGGCCAATGGGTAATCATCCGAGAAAACAAAGTTCAGATATGGATTCCGCGTGTGTGTTTACCCCTATAAATCATATATACTTTGACGAAACTGATCAAAACTTCAAGCTGCCTTTACTTCTGCCAAATTTCCAGTTTCTGCCGGATTCTGGGCGAACTACTTGCCCGGTAAAAAAAAAGCTCAAAAACGAATTCAGCATATCTCCTTACCCCTATATCGAACCTCTAACCAACTTCAGATAAAACTTTAACTTTTAACGACTTTTCAGGTTTTGACCGGATTCCGGACGAACTTGTCCGGCGAGAAAATAATTTACATATACGGAATCAGCATGCCTCCTTACCACTACATCGAACCTCTAATTAACTTCAGATAAAACTTTACTTATATCAAATTTTCCGGTTTCAGCCGGATTCCAGGCGAACTATATGTCCGGGTGGAAAATGATTGTCATATTCGTGTTCAGCATGTCTCCTTACCCCTAGATTGAATCTCTAATCAACTTCAGATTAAACTTTAGTTTTTCAAATATTTTGCGGTTTCGGATTCCGCATGAACTACTTGTCCGATCACAAGAAAATTATTTTCATATTCAGATTCAGCATGTCTCTTTACCCCTAAGTTCAGATTCAGCATGTCTCTTTACCCCTAAATCGGATATCTCATTAGCTTTTAAAAATATTTGTTTTCGTCCCGTATTTCCACACCCCTCCCCAACCCCTAAATACAGGGCTACAGATTGACTTTGACCCAAAGAGTCCTCATGCCAATTTGAACAAAATATCTCAACTCCTTCGAGAGTTATCGTGCTAACAGACGCACAGACGACAACTCTTAAGAAATCATAGCTATCCCTCCACTTACGTTTTGGGATCCCAAAAAAGGGACCTGTAAGGACCTTAGGTCGTAGGTTGCAAAAGAGGGAAATGCAAGTATAGCCTTACGAGTTTCCGCTCGATTTCAACACTTTCTTACAATCCAGTGAAGAAGATTAATTCACCAACTTGTTTTCGTAGGTGAGTCGGCAATCGCCAGAAGTTTGATTTTTGTATTTTTATGAGTGTCATCAGAATACCTAAAGAAGTAGATTATATACAGCTGTTTACTTTAGTGGCTTAAGCAGCCAACATACATCAAAAACGGCAATTTTTCGCTTAGCCAGGGGGTGACCATACCTACTCTGAAACTTTTACAATTTCCCTTTATTTTTATTCGAGGTAGTTCTGATCGCCTAAAAAGGATATGAAATGGAAAATGCAAGAAAGACTAAAGTTCTTGACTAAGGATAATATTCTGTTCTTTCCTGAAGTACCGTAGATATCTAAGAGGCAAGTAAAAGGATAAATTTACTTTTGAATGGAAAGTTTAAAAATTGTCTACGGCTTTAGCGAGGGAAAATGCGTTTTACACAAGCCGAGCCGAAAAACGAGGAAAGGTAAAAAAGGTCCTACACCAATGTTAAATTCATCAACGAACGCGGCTGCTACTCCAATGTCAAATCCATCAACGAACCCGGGTGATACTCCAATGATGAATTCATTATAGCATTTCTTTTATTTAGTGTTTCCTTTATTTGATAGCAGTCACCTTTAGTAAAGCAATTAAAGTGAATGAGAAAACAACAAGAAATAACTAATATGCCTCCTTTAATCAAAGGGTAATGCTGTAGCCTTAAAACAGAGATATGTTTAGAACTCGGTTTACAAGTAAGCAGGTTAACAGTTACTCCCACAAACCGAAATTACTTAGTAGTATCCATCACTTTGAGCAAAGATATTCCACACAAACGTGAGAATGTAGGGACCAATAGGGACCTAAGTCTGATTTAGGGACTTTCAGAGACTTTATCGCAGCCCTGTTAGTTGCCTGAAACTAAACCCCATGCCAAGATCTGAGGCATATTTTATATTAAAGTTTAACTGAAAAGGCAGCTTATTTTTATATCTGATATATCAATACACTGAAACATTTTGACCCATCTTAGGGATTTTGCAATTTTTTTTCCTCCAAGGGCTCTAGCAAGGCCGTATCCAGGAGGAGGGGGGGGGGGGGTAGGGGGTTGGACCCCCCCCCCCCCCCCCCGAAACATACAAAAATAACCGTTTTTATAGGTTTTTCCCTCTGATCTATGTCTTTTTTGTACTTTTCTGTCCGACCCGCAGGCAACCCCCCCCCCCCCCCCCAAATAAATTCCTGGATACGGGCCTGGGCTCTAGTAATGACGTTTAGAATGTGCGCTGCTTGCACGACAACCCAAAATTCATCAAGACACGGAAATTTTGAATTTGAAAACAAGCCTGCATTTGCAGGATAAAGCCGATTAGCGCCGGCTTAGTCGGCAATGGCTTAGCTTTGTAGTTGGTAAATATTTCAAGCATAGAGGGACAGGCGCACAGAAGGACCACAAATCCGAAAGATTAAGTTCATTTGATGAAATATATTATCCGTGGACAGCGGAAAAACAGAGTAACGTATCTTTATCGAGTTTTCAGGCCTATTGAAGTGAATTCGTGAGGTGTCGGGTCTTAGCCATTTCCGGTTAAACTCGAAGTGGTTTTCATCGTATACCGTGAATCGACCAGAGACAACCAATGTACTTCCACCCCAGTCAAGTATGTCAACTGTTCTAGTTCATCCCATCCGGCATATAGTCTTATGTGCCTGAATACTCTTGATCTCTCCTTGCCGATGCAGAATCGCCGGGTACCTAGCGGAAGAGCCAAAGCGGTATCACCTCGGGTATCACAGCTGCTCCCGAAGATCGACGTGATTGTTTGACACAGGATTTGAGTTGTTGAGTCTAAGTCGTTAGTGAGACGTTTTCTCGTTCTTCCTGAGGATCGCTGGCGTGTTTTGGACTTAGTCATATAGAGTATACAAGGGAAACCACCAACTTTCACTGAACGCGGGAAAAATCGAAAAAAGGGGTAACTCCATCTGTTACCGTATCTTGCGTATCGTGTTTGTTCGTCTTTTTTCTTTTTCTCTCGTATTTTCCTACTCTACTAATTTGCAACCTAAATGCCAATGCAACCTACTTCCATAATTGCATTCACTGATTCTTAGCCTGGAGAACCTAACGACACCTCACTAATCTTTACACTTGTCACGATTCACTATATTCCATGCAACATATGCACCCGACGAGTGCGTATCATGCTATTGATGCGTAAACCGGTTATTTGAATTTGCCGAGTTTTTGCTAGAAGTCAATACCTGGGAAAAGGCTTAAAAGAGCCACAGCCGTGGATTATTTGTTAAAAAGAGAGCCCAGTTTTAGAGTATTCAAGTAGTTTTGAATATTGGAACATAAACAGTAAACAGTGCGACGTGTGCTTTAAAAACATTTTGCGGCTAATAAAAATATAATAAAAACAAAAGGTTAAAGATTCAATTTCTCGATTCTTACTCGACCTCTTGATTCGTTGCGCATACCAACCCAGAAACTGGACTGAATGGTTTCCAACTAACCCCAACTTTTATTTGCGAAATCTTAACTTTTAACTCATATTTCGAAGCTACCACACTCATCATCTTCTAGAGCATGCATAGTGGAGTGGTAGCTATTTTTTCGAGGTTTGGAATGGTTTCGACTGTAATTATGCCACAAGCTGAAATGACGATGGTAACTTTTAGTAACAATAAGAAGGAGGTTGTAACACGCCATTGACAAGATGGGAAATTAACTGTAGGAAATTTAGAAAGAAAGTGATACTTACAGTCCAGTCAGGGTGAACCAGGATACCCGTTAGTTCCAGAACTACTGTATAAGGTGGCTGGTAATATGGATCCTTGAGAGGATCCGGAAGAAGCTTGTCACTCGATGGGTCTTTTATAGACTGAAAAAAATGACACATTTTACCTCCAGCATCCAAAACTAAACCCTGAAACACTCCATGCTTCAGATATCTGAGATTTCTTCTCTACCTACCACGGCGCACGCGGAACCGCTACCTGATCCACCGTTTGTTGATTTCCGACCCATTGTTGACGCTCGAAGCACTCTCCTCTAATTTGTGTTCTCCGATTGGAAACTTACCTGTCCACGATCCCATCCATGTGATTCTAAATTAGTTTGAGTGTTCTGTGATTATTTTATATTTCTTTGTCCTTTTTACTGCACTTACGCCCTTGGGCAGTGCGTCCATAAATCCTTCATTCATTCATATGTCAGAAAATAAAAGAAAATGAGATAACAAAATTGTTTGAACTGTAATAAACTTGACACACGGATGAGCATCCTTCTGTTAATGGTCATCAAACTTTTGACAATCTTTGTTTTAAAAGGAACAGTTAAAACACGATACCTTAACATAGGTGTTCTGGACATACTTCATTATTTAACACAAGAACACCCATTCCTGAATTCAATTATATCTTCTTGAACTTTATCAAACAAAAAAAACAACAACAATAGGGTGTCTTTGAGCGTGTTCCACCCTTCTAACAATAGTTACTATTTCCGTTCCATCCTCACTAAAAGTTACTACGTTGACCGTTCCAACCTTATCGAAATAGTAACTAATAGTTACTATTTGCTTACCATGCTCGGGAGCGTAGTAACTACACATCTCTGTAACGTGATTGGTCGGATTCGCCCGTGGCATGATATCCTGCTGGAAAATAGAAAAATCGTTCCAGCCTTGACGGCAAAAAGCCAGAACTCGTGACGTCATGCGTAGAAACTACGGTAAGTAGGGTGGAACACGCTCTATGATTATAGGGCCTAAACATCTTTACTAACCTGAGCATAACTTCCAACCGAGTGCCATGCACGAGCAAAATACTGTAGAGGAAGAGCCATATTGGAAAACTGATCTTCCTTAATCTGTCCATTTTGATCACGTTCTGGTGAACCTGTAAAGGAGGAAGATTTAGAATGGAGAAGAAACTGTAAACTGCAGAACTTATAATTATTTCAATTATAGATGATGCTTTTTTTCTTTCTAAAAAAAAAGTTTTCTTGCAGGTCCATTTAGTTCTGGTTTACTACAAGGATAATACCTGTGATCTAGGCTACATTTTTGCCAAAAGTCTAGGGATTTCTGATAAAAACAACCCCAAAAAACTAGCTAACCTCCTGTTTCTTTTTCCACTATAAAGCAGCATACATGCAGTTTCTATGCCAATATTCTGACACATATGACTCCTACATTTGTTTGAACTATATGACTCCTTCCCCTCCCACTTTCCCTTCTATACTTCGTCAAATCCGTGTGATACAGAACAACGCCATTAGAGCTTTTTTCTGGGGTGCGGAATTGTGAGTCGATGAGGTCAGTATACAGGGAAACAAATATAATGCCTGCAGCTGGATTGCGTGATTTTTATACGCTGATTTTTATTTATAAATATCATAATGGGTACCTTCCAGATTGTTTTGAAGGTTTTATTTTGTGAGAAGTCAGATGTTAACCAACACAATACTCGGGAAAGAGGTGATATTCAGGTTCCTTGTTTGATTTCAAGTAGGTCCTCGCTTCAATTATTTATAGAGCGTCTAAGCTTTGGAATAAGCTTAGTAGAAGTTCAAAGGAATTAGGTAATTTTGATCAATTTAAATCAGAGCTACGTTTGGAGTTGCTTGGTAAGTATACTTTCGGAACGGATTAAGGAAAGTTATATACATTTTTTTTCCTTTATTCTTTTTTTTTGTTGCCTTGGGATTCGAAAACATAATGTTTTTGTAGTGTAAATAATTGTGTGGAGTGTGTTTTGGTAAATGGTATCACTCTCTTATTCCTTACTTTGTTTATTTTTCTTGTTTTGTGTTGTTTAATAGCACATCCTCGCAAGCAGTGCTTTTGCTCTGCTATTTATGAGACTCTCGATTGTTTTGTTAATAAAACTATTCTACTACTACTGCTTTTTCTATCCTCACTCGATATATTCAAATAATGCATAAAACGGATATTTCAGCTGCGATGCTTTAGCAGCGATATTTCGGTCTTTCTTGGCAAGGGTCCTCGTCATGCTCAACGTCGGGGAACTGCAAATCACAATCACTCGATACCCATATCTTAGTCGAGAAACATGGATACATTTGCATAAGTGGTGATTTTCACCAATGAGCTCCTACAAAGCAATAAGCAGGGAGACAGATATATGTTTTGTTCAAGATTGCCCAGCCTGGACAAGTTTAGAAGCATTCCATTCAAAATTAGAAGCATTCCATTATTCGAGTGTCGATCTATAGCTGTTTTGAGAAAGGCCCGCCTGAAGGAGCTGTCCATGTTCCTTTTAAATCAATAAAAATATTATGACAACTATTACAATGAGTGGTGTTTAATCAACTGTGAATAGTAAAGATGCATGACTGCAGGTTTGTTTCTTCCAGATATAGCCTGAAGAGGACCCTTGCTTGGACTGAAATATCACTGAAGACTTATACTAGCTGAACTTTTAATTCATTTCTTAAATATGCCCTGGTTCAGGCTCATTTACTGTCATCAATAATTAGCCAAAGCCAGCAGAAAGCAGAGCACAGAAGGACCAGACCAAAAAAACAACTACCGTAACTATTAATCTCACAACGAACACAAATAATTATTAAGGTATAATGCTTCTTTAACCACCAATCAAAAAAGACTATAACTAAAAAAAAAAAATAGAACAGAATTCGTGGGAACACCTGTGACCAACACATCACAAGCCATCCATTAAATAAAATGTTGACCGATTTACTTTTTTCCAGGAAAAAAAAGCAGGAGCCTGATCTGCTCTGGAAAGAGCTAAGCCAGTCAGCAGTCACTGCAGTCAGCTACATTTTAGAAATGTAGCTGATGTAGCGGTTCATTGTCAAATATCAGTGTTGGTACTTTACTTTACTTTACACTTTACAGTACTTTAAATACTTTACAGTACTTTACAGTACTTTAAATTAGTAAACTAAGTACCTATCAACAAATGTACTTATGTAGTACTTGAGTTTTAAGTACACGACTTGTACACGTCCAGTCATACAATATAATAGAAAATTAATTAAATGTTTCTTTTTGTCACTTAGCAGTTATAGTAGAAGTCTGGCACTTTGAATGAAGAATTAAACACTATGCACTCATCCTTTGCTCACAAAGGAAATCTAAATGGCGGTACTACTGACTCATCTTCTGGTCCCAGTACTGGTCGTTTGATTTCAGCAGTGCATTCCGGGTAATTGTACCCACCTCTGACTCCCCGCACCAAGGCTAAATCGGAACGGGACCCTAGACTGGATTATGGAAACCTGCAGCCCAATTCCTCCCACAACGACCGAGTATGATTCAGACTCATGACTGGGCTCCACCCTTTTGATCCATAGCATGCCACAACATTTCCGGGACCCCTGCTTCCAACTCCCCAACCGTGGCCCAATCCAGTTCCGACCAACTAGGGAATCTGCTCATATTATCCGTCATCAAGTATCCGGCCGGGACCCCAAACGGATTATCCAGGGCTTTTGACCTTTTTGCATCATCCAAGTTTCATCTCAATCGCTACACTCATTTGATACAAAGGCATGCCACACAGTTACCGGCACCCCCTTCAACTCCCCCACCAGGCCCAAATCTGCTTCAGACGTGTAGATGGATCATCTAGGGCATGTGCTCCTACACCAATCAAGTTTCGTGCGAATTCCCCTCCCCCACCGATGGTCGATTCCGGGAAAGGAAGGTTTCTTAGACCATTGTGCCGGGTCCTTTTTGTGGCAAGTTCATTGTCCTAGCTTATCTGGAACTGCAATGCCCTTACTAGCAAAAGTCGCGAGTGTAGTAAAGAACGACAGACAGTCTGATCGCTATATATTCTGATCGCACAGGACCTGAAGGCTGCAAGTGCCATAAAACATTTCTTGTAGCTTAAACAACAACCTGTCAGACTGAAATTGACTCAATTTGAATGTTTAGCAAGCTAGTAAATCATTCCCACAAGCTCGTTTTCCAGCTTGAGCGGTTTTGAGCCTGAAGAGGACCCTTGCCAAGAAGGTCCAAAATATAGCTCCAATAAAATTCAGCTGATGTATCTGTTTTGCACTATCAAATATGATTCGCAGTCAGGGTGGGCTGAAGGAATATTCAAGTACGGTATCAAGTATTAAGTACTCCATGAAAGTTGACCGTAAGTAAAGCCCAAGTATTTTGATTTTGTACTTAAGCAGTACTTTAACTGTTTAAGTACAAATAATTAAAGTACTTCCCAACACTGTCAAATATACAATTTTGAAAAGGCCATGGTTGTAGGCTACTCACACACTGACACACTGCATAACAAGCATTTGGCTCAGACTACACTATGGTACAGAAGTCAGGCATTTATGTGAGACTGAGGCTTACCCCAAATTGCAACAATGTATCCAGCCCATCCTGAAAATAAAACTCCTAAAACTGCAAAGGAGATCTTTAGCGTTCTCATTGATTTTTTGGCTTCCTCCTCTCTCTTCTTCTGTTCCTCTTCAGTCTCTGGACTTTTGGCACTTTCTTCTGAGTTTTTCTCATTTTTTGCAGCTGCCTCTATTGTTTCTGGGCTTGTCCCTTCCACTTTGCTCAAACCTCGAAGAAAATTAGTCTTCGGGGGTTGACTTTCACTTCCCCCAGCTGAACTGCTAGCAGATGAGTAGGGTCTTTGGGTTAAACACACAGAGATTATACCTTCCCCTGAACTGTTCCTAAGAGCATAACTTGATACCGAAGAAAACTTGCTGACTTTAGTCCTTGACACACTCTCTGGCAGATAGCTTTTCCTCACCGTCGAAAAATCTTTTGTTAAACTTCTCTGCAAAGCTCCAAAAGGCTCAAAAGTTCTTGATATATTGACAGTTGGGGTAAGACTTGACCCTAAACTTAAATTTGAAACTAGCTTAAATAGTCGCGCTGAGTGCATGATTCGAAAATTTTCGCCAAATGTCTCCGAAGCTGCCAAACAGGAAATAAAAATCCGCACGCGTAAACAAATAAATCAAAAGAACCAGTAAGAAATAAATGGTTCAAGAATCTCTACCCTTTCGACGACCGAATCGAACAGCAAAAACAGCAGCCGTTTCCTGAATGAAATCACAGCACCAACTTTAACTCCAACCAATTTTCAGAGAAGAAGTTCATAAAGTCAGATATTTAAGGAAGAATCTTTCATTATTTTTCCACAAGTTAATTTTCCAGCTTGAGCGGCTTGAGCCTGAAGAGGACCCTTGCCAAGAAGGGCCGAAATATAGCTCGAATAAAATGTAGCTGACTTATCCGTTTTGCATCGTCAAATATGATTCGCAGTCAGCTTGGGCCGTAGGAACATCTATCACCGAAGTACGGAACTAATCGCCCATACATGCCGCCGACAAGTGACCATCTTAGCTGGAAAGAAGAAGAAGAGACATGTGACTCCAAAACCAAAACGCAGAAGAATCTCTACCCTTTCGACGACCGAATCGAACAGCAAAAACAGCAGCCGTTTCCTGAATGAAATCACAGCACCAACTTTAACTCCAACCAATTTTCAGAGAAGAAGTTCATAAAGTCAGATATTTAAGGAAGAATCTTTCATTATTTTTCCACAAGTTAATTTTCCAGCTTGAGCGGCTTGAGCCTGAAGAGGACCCTTGCCAAGAAGGGCCGAAATATAGCTCGAATAAAATGTAGCTGACTTATCCATTTTGCATCGTCAAATATGATTCGCAGTCAGCTTGGGCCGTAGGAACATCTATCACCGAAGTACGGAACTAATCGCCCATACATGCCGCCGACAAGTGACCATCTTAGCTGGAAAGAAGAAGAAGAGACATGTGACTCCAAAACCAAAACGCAGAAGAATCTCTACCCTTTCGACGACCGAATCGAACAGCAAAAACAGCAGCCGTTTCCTGAATGAAATCACAGCACCAACTTTAACTCCAACCAATTTTCAGAGAAGAAGTTCATAAAGTCAGATATTTAAGGAAGAATCTTTCATTATTTTTCCACAAGTTAATTTTCCAGCTTGAGCGGCTTGAGCCTGAAGAGGACCCTTGCCAAGAAGGGCCGAAATATAGCTCGAATAAAATGTAGCTGACTTATCCGTTTTGCATCGTCAAATATGGTTCAACTTTTTTTTTTTAGTGATATCTCCCATTAAATACAATCCTTTCCCATTCCATAATCATACTTAGCTGCAAACCTTGCTGAAATCTTGAAAACAGAAGGGTAAACGCCCCGTAGGGAAAAGGGGCGGTGCTGGCGTGGCGCTTTTATTTAATTTCGATAAGTCACATTAGTAAGATTAGTTGGGTTTCGTCTTATCTTCTGGATCACACTACTTTTCAGGTTTTTCAGGGACTTGTTTCCAGCTCAAAGCTGAGAAAATTTAAGACGAGGTAAGTGGTAAACTTTTGTAGAAGGAACCATAAGCTGACCCAAAGAGGTGTGCTTTTCTGAACACTTCTCTAATTCTAGACCACTTTGGACTGGTTTTACTTTTGTTTTTGCCCCAAAGAGCCTGGTCAGACTAGGCTCAGAGTAGCACCGGTTTGACAATCAGTGCAGTAATATTTGTAGATTTCTTGGCTTAAATGAGTCTACTATTTGCAGATTGTTTGGATTGTTATGGTCACCGGAGAGGATTCTGAAAATTCTTAGAGCTAGGCAGGAACTAGGGGATGTGACATTTGATGGCTTTGGGGAAGCCTGGGGATAATGAGCAGACTGTAACTAGGGTTAGGGGTGTAAAATTGAAACTTGACCAGTTTTGCAACAATTCAGTTGTAATTATGTTGGGTTAGTGTTGGTTAGTGGGAACTATCATGATTTTTTTTCAGAAGCCTACCGAAGATTAACCTAAGTCATTTTGAGAGAAAGTTAAAGAGTTTCTACCTATCAAAATGCCATCAGTCCCATCTTTTTCATGTCAATTTTTTGTTTTCTGCTAATAAATAATAAAGAAGCAACTATTTGACATCTTTCTTCCTTTCTTTTTCAGGTGAAATAAACAGTTTTGATGCCATAATAAATATTTATTTACTTTATTTTCCTAGTCAACAGCACTGTAAAATACAAGTCTATTTTTCTAGAACATAATTAGAAATGCTGTTTCCTTCTGATTGGTCTCCTGAATTTAAAACAAACACATTTTTTTTAATTTTTTTTAGCAACACAAAAAGCTGCCTTTTCTTGGATCTAGTGTGACCACTTATGGCGCCTAATTCTGCACAAAAAAAAAGCCAGGTGTGACCAAGCTCTAAGACGGTTGTATGAGAATGATAAATTAACACTTAATATCAGCTAACGCTGTATCCTGGATCATAGGGAGTAGTATGTGCTAAGAGCCAAGTAGCCCAAATCTGCTTTCTCTTATGCTAAAATTGAAATTGGATTTGTTTAATGTCTGCTGTTTACAGTGCCATCTTTTACTGTTCGCGAACCCTAGGTCATCCATGGGTTTTGGCCCCTTATCATGAGTCAAAAACATAAAAACGCTAGCCCTGGCCCCCCAGCACCAGACTAAGGGTAAAGACGCCACTGGCTGTTTATGTTTTAATGTTCTTTTTCTTTTGTTGATATATTTCAGATGATATTGCAAAACAGATAATGTCAGCTTAATTTTCATAGAGCTGTATTTCACCCCTTCTTGGCAAGGGTCCTCTTCTTGCTCAAGCCGTCCAAGCTGGAAAAAGAACTTGTCAGTTGAGGTAATTCCACGAAAATTTTTCAGGAATTAGTTATATGGGGTTGTTGGTTTCAATAGCATTCAGTAGTAACTGTTACCACTGCATGCTATTATTAGCAAAACTGGATGCTACTATAGCTAGACAGGATGCTACTGACTGGATACTACTGCTTAAGATTTGCCCAGTCTGAGGCACGTTAATGATAGTATTTTGTACTACTACATACAAATACAAGCAACTTTTTCTTACAACTATCATGCAACTACACAGCCTAAAAATGTTTCATTTGGGTCCATTTGTACTGTCAAACATGATTCCCAGTCAGCTTAGGCTGAAGGAATTTCTTCAGATGATCATGAAGGCAATTCAGAATTGATGCAATATTATAAATTAGGTACTTTAGTTATATTCACAGTTTTAATGCTTTAATTTGAGTTTATTTTGTTTATTACTGTTTCAGCCTGGTTTCAGCCCTTGACCTGTATTTTTTTATTGATGTAGTTTATCTGTGAATTGAGTGCCTTTAATGAAACATCAACATTATACTATTTTATTTAAAAATTTTGGTGTTATCAGATGTGTAATGTTGACTTTGATATTGATATATTTTATTTATAAATTGAGCGCTTGAAGTGCCTTTATTTGAATGCATACATATCCAAAGCTATTTTTGTACATTTAATGATATTACACATTAGATCGTTATTTATTTATTTATTAATGTGCATTCAAGTTTGCTAGGTTTGAATTTCGTCATATCCTTTGCAGGCACTCAAAGTAAGATGATGTCAGAAATAACCTGAAAGTAACAGATCTTAACTTCCTTCATCATTTTCTTTTTATTAACTTATTAATCTGTAAAGAACGGGAACTTGTAGGTAGGGAGGGTTTTTTCTACACTTTGGGGAAAGGTAGGCTAGGCTTAAGAGTTTTTTTTATATGATCAACATTGCTAGTTGATTGGCTGTACTTTGGACCCACAGACTTAACTCGTACTTTTCTTTCAGATGGGACTGCATACAGATGCTTTCAGGTACTTGAACAGCTCAGAGCTAGTTGCTGAAATTCAAGGATTTTTCAGCATAGAAATAAAACCTGAGCAAGCAAACAAAAAGGCAGAATTAGAAGTTTCCAACTGTGAAAATGAAAGGAAAAAATCAGCAGAGCCAAGTGAGAAAGAAAAGAAAGCAAAGCTTATGGCAGATATAACCGCCTCAAATTCAGGATATAGCATACAGAACAGATTCTGGTACATTCTCTTCAGAGTCTTCTCGGGTTTTGGCGATGAAATATTTTATGCCACAATGATTCCTTTCTGGTTTTGGAACATCGATGGAGCCGTTGGAAGGAGGATCGTTGCCATATGGGCCCTGTCAATGTATATTGGTGAGTGTCAGCACAAAATGTTTAGTTTTGGGCATATATCATGTCTTGTTAGTGGCGAAACTGGACCGTTTTCGTGGGGAGGGCAAGCCCAGATTTTAACGACAGGACTAATAATTTACCGTAATAATTTGCCGTAATAATTTACCACAAATATAAGGTTTGAAGCCAAGCTGACCATTCATTACAAAAGAAATAGAAAACCGGGATTTTCCGCATCGTCCTTCTGGTTTTTAGTTACATGTCGTTTTATGGTTTGTTGGTTCCGCATCGTTTTTCTGTTGACATTGTGTTGGATCTTATGCTTTGTTTTTGTTTTTTCGCTGAGGACCGTTTGCCGGTAGGGCAACCGAAATATCCGAAATTATATTTATCTATCGCACATCATCTTAGAGGGATAAATAGCTGATCAAGAAAAAAACCCCGAAAATCACGGTTTTCTATTTCTTTTGTAATTTACCACAGTCACAGCGGACGCATCAAAGAACCTTTGTGATAATAAGTTGTAATTCATCAGTTGAGATAATTATTGTAGTGAAAATTGGGGTATTTGTCACTCACTCTTTTGCATCAATTTTTCAACCGTTTATACAGTTACCACAAGGGACCACGAACATAATGCAACACTAGAAGCCCTGCATCACTTAGATATTTATGCGCCTTTCTTTTCACTTGCAAACTGACAACTATTTTTACGGAACGTGCAGCCTTTGAATCAAGTGCCAATACTCTTGATGAATAACTCTTCTTGCCGATGCAAAATCGCCCTGTACCTAGCGGAAGAGCCGGAAGCGGTATCACAGCGGCTCCCAAACATCACTGTGATTGGTTAACACTGGATTGATTTGTTGAGTTTGAGTCGTTAGTGCTGCGTTTTCTCATTCTTCCTGAGGATCACTGGCGTGTTTTGAACTTAGTCATATAGAGTATTAGCGATTGTAATTGCAGTCCGCTGTCGGTTTAGTGTGAACGTTTGACCCGATTTCAATGCAACTTGATGGATGGTAGGGGCGGATGCCCTATATGTGCCAATTAATGAACCTCATTCGACAACGGTTGGGGGGGGGGGGGGTGGAGTGGGGTCTCCGGAAATGTTGTGACACGCGTAGGGACCAAAGGGATCGAGCAATAAGGATGAAACTCGGAAGGTACAAATTTCATGACGTCTAGAGGTGAAGTTTTGAGGTTTAGACCCGATCCGACCTCGTCGGGGTGGGGGGGGGGCAGACATGATCAAGTGCTGTGATTTGAGTGATACTTAATTGTTTTAGCGTTTAGGGACCAAAATGGATGGAGGCATGGGGATGAAACTTGGAAGATACAAACGTCATGAATATTCTTTGAGCCCAAGCTGACTTTGAAACATTTATTCAAACAATAATTACAACAGGTACGTCAGCTACGATTCTTCACCAGCATTTTGCTGATGAATGAGACATGTGACTAAGTGGATGGAGGGATTGGGATGAAACTCAGATGGTACACAGGTCATAAGTCCCAGATGTGTCATTTTGTGTTCCTGGCCGAATTTAAAGTGAGATCAGGGGCGTCACTATGGGGGGGGGATTCCCCCCCTAAGGTCGCCAGATCGGGTTCTTTTCATACACAGGAAATCCAAAAGAAATAAAATTAGTATGCTTTTGTCGGTCGACTCGTCGGCACATCGGGTTCATTATACGTAAGAAATCAAATTCTGCATCCATTTGTCCGGCGCACGCCGTAAGTTCAAGTCTCGAAGACACATCAGGTTATTTTTACACGTAATGAATCAAGTTCTGTAAACGTTTATCGTACGCATCCCGAAAGTTTTAAGTTTTGTCGGCACATTCTATTTACAAGTAAGAAATAAAGTTCTTTACTGTTTTGTCGAGCAAAACACAGAACAAAACGAATTCTGAATTCTTTTGTCGGGCGTCGGTATTCTTGTCGGCAGATCCGGCTATTTTTGCACGTAAGAGATAAAATTCTGCAAACATTTGGCGGGCGCAAAGTTTAAGTCTCCAGGATTTTGTTACACGTAATAAATCGAATTCCGTAAACGTTTTTTCGGGCCAATCCCGGTTGTCTCGTTGGCAAATCGAGATTTTTCTGTACACAAAAAATCAAAGACTGCAAAGTTTTGTCGGACGAAGACCGAAAGTTTTGTCGGACGAAAGACCATCGGTTGGTCAGGCTCTTTTGGAACTACTTCTTTTGCAGTAAATACAGAACAATTATACTTTGTGCCTACTTACTGTGGATGGCCACTACTATTTTGGCGGAAAGAGCTGTGATTTCACAGGTAGCTTACTTTTATTTGGGTTCGCAAAAAGGTGCTCTTCTCATAAGTGTTTCCAAAAAATTTCGCCTGCGCCGCATTTCCTACTATTCTCTGTTTGGAAAAACGGTATTCCATTTCGTTGCCGTTATAGGATTGAAATTCTTGGGGGTTGAAACACATTAAAAGCTGGAAGCTTCGCTTTTTAGTTAAAGAGCCAAATATGTGAATTTAAATATATGAATTTTTAAGGAATAATCCCAACTGATGCATTACAGTTAGTTTTACACAAAATTTCGCCTGCGGCGCATTTCGTAGTATTTTCTATTTGGAAACACAATGTGTCATTTAATAGACGTTTTAGGATTGAAATTCTTGGGATTAAGAGCTACAACTTGTATATTAGAAGCTACATTTTTCCGAAAAAAGGAAGATTTAAAAAATTGCCTGCTGCTCTTGGTTTAACTTGTTCTTGGTACAGCGTTGGAAGCTTAATTAGCTTTCTAGCGAAAATTGAAATGAAAAGCCGAATATGTGAATTTAAATATACGAATTCACATTAGCCACAAGGAATAATTTCAGCTGATTCATCACAGTCAGTTTTACACCGGTTCTATTTTGTGTTGGCGGGATATGTACGCCGAAGCGGCAACGGCGTGTTTTGTCGGCACATTCGGCACATTTTTGAGTCCGTCGGCACAAACTGGACGTTCCCCTCCCCCCCCCCCTAATGGTAAAAGGACGCCTCTGTGTGAGATACTACCAGTCTTTTCACGGAAATGCTCCGATTTATCTGAAACTTGATGAGCGGTAGGGGTAAATACCGGCAACCCGTCAATTGGACCACCCGTCATCTCTCCACCCCGTCATTTCGTCCAAGAAATCCGTCACTTCGCTCACTTTTTTCGACAGTTCGCCCGCCCGTTAGCTGACCACCAAAATCCGTAAGTTCGCGTCCTGTCATATCGCCCACCCATAAGGTCGCCAACCCGTCATTTCGTCCACGCAACCCGTCATTCGGCCACCCTTAAGTTCGTTGTAAGTTCGCCAACCCGTAAGTTCTCCAACTTCAGTTCATCTACTGTCGCCCACCCATAAGCTCCGCCACCTGTCGGTTATCCCACTCATTACATCTAACGGTTTGGCAAACTTACGGGTTGGATTGGATTTGGATTTCGATTAGGCGAAATGAACTTAATGGTTGGATCTCCAACGCAAGCCACGGTGGAGGAATGGCAAGAGAGCCACGGTGGAGGGTGGCCTCGGATAATTTTGTGAAACGCACAGGGACCAAACGGGTTGAGCGATTGGGATAAAACTTGGCGATACCAACATCGTATGCCCTACGTGTGCCTTTTTGAGACCCGTTCGATCCTCGTTCTCGATGGGTGTAGTTGGTTAGGGGTACCGTACATTCCCGGAATTTTTAATCCAAATATGTGATCCGATTACAGTGAAACTTGATGGTTGTTGAATGTGTAAGTCATGCCCTGGATGTGTAGCTCATTGACTAGAACCATATCCGTCACCGGTGGGTGAAGTTCCTGAATTTTTAGTTGCAGGGGTAGGGACCAAACCAGTGGAGCCTTTCCGAGGGAGGTTTGCCGTAGAGGTCGATGTACGAACAAGGCGAAAGGGTATTTGTAGATTTTCCTGATTTGCCGACGACACTTGTTCCGGTCGCAGTATCAAAAGGTTATCAGCAACCGAAATCAGGGTTGATTTGCTGACAAGGATTTTTCTGATCATCTGCTTAATTTTTCAACAAGGTTTTAGTCCTTACCAGGAAAGGAACGAAAATAAGGGTTCGCTTCCGAGTTTCCGATAAGATATTTCCTGTCACCACATCGAATCTGGCCAACCGACGAAATGAGAGATCTCAGTTTGTCGGAAGGGCTTTCTCAGAGCTTCGGCTTTTCTGGAAAAGTTTTCTTCGGTGTTAAAGCGAAAAGAGAAAAGGGTTTTCGGCACGACCCACCGACAAACAGTATCGCGGTTACCAGATTTACCGATAAGTCTTGAAACATAACGAAAAAACACGGTTTGTCGTTGCTACCGATTTACCGACAAGACTTTTTTCGGTCATCTTATCGAACAGTTACCAACAAATGAAGTGGTTTTGCTGACAAGGCTTTTTCCGATTACTGGAGTGCAGCGTGATCACTCAAATCTGGATCGATCATGGGTGTGAACCGTCGAACAAACAACAGATGAAAGAACGATTTAGCGCCAGAGCTTTTTACGACTTGCCGACAAGACTTTTCGTCGGGGGGGGGGGGGGGGCAGCTACCCCTCTACCCCCCTAGTTTCAGCAGTGTGCCTAACTGATATTCCCTCCTGGTTCTGCAGTAGAGACGGAGCTGGAGGAAGATGTTCGATGGATGGTCAGATCTTGGAAATTTAGAAAAAGCTGGTTCGGATGTGATCAAGGAAATTATTATTCAATAGGCCTTAAGAAACTCTCTTTTTCAAAGTCAGAGTCTTTTCCGATTTTTCCAACATTTGAAAACGAACACTTGCAGATTTAAGGCCCCGTGCCAATATTCTACTAGCTGAACCAGTTAAGCCTGTTTGCTGTATGCTATACGGAAATAATGAAACCAATTGAAGCAGGAATAACAGTGTAACAGGAGTAACAGTGAAATCTTTCATTAGGCCAATCCCTTAAAGATGTTATTCAGTGGCCAAGACCTCACTGCCCTCCTGCAGCTCGGCTTATTACCAAGCAAGTTGCAGAGTATGGCATGCCGTCCACTCACGCCTTGGTAGCTGCTATGGTGCCAGCTGCCATGTTGTTCTTTACGTCAAATAGGTATGAGGTAAGTGAAGGAGGTTTTAGCGAGCTGGAAATCTAAGTGTTTTTTTTTCGCGATTTCTATCAGTTTTGTCAAAGGGTTGCCCACTCTCAGTTTTAGTGGGCCGGGGGGAGGCCACCGGGCCACCGGGAGGCCACCCGGGCCACCGGGAGCATTTAGAAGGGGGAATCGCCTACTTATATGGCCGGCAATGCTGGTTGTGTGGTGCCAGAAGGTGCCAGGAAAGGGGTGTACGACAGCTGCTGCGAAGTGGGTAACCCCTCGAGCTTTGTCGCTACTGTTGACGGCTGAGGATGTTTCAGTAGTGGTTTTTGGGTTCTGAAGAGGAACCATTATGACGTTAACCTCTTTTTAGGTTTTTGTCTTGGCGCAGTTATGTATCAAGCGCTTTTTTAATTTATTTTTATTGTAAACCCACTATACAACAAAAAAAAATGTAAAACGAAGGGAAAAAGAAAATATAAATAACATATCAACGAACTAAAAGAAGCAAGCATCTTGACTTCGATGTATGCTACCGTCTACAAGCTCGCCGCTAAATTTCTAGTAGGCTTCCAACTGGATCAATAACATGTAATAACGCATAATACGTAGCAATAGTAGCCTAGTGTCTGTCTCCGCTTTCGGCTTTGTCCTGTAACCGTTGTTCATCCCGAAAAAGACTTTTGACTCCTCCCCTTATGATAGGAAGTAACTTTTTTCAAGCCTATCCTATCAGAACGGCGCCATGACCTAGTCATAAAATTCGGAAGGAAGTGCTTCTCAACAGGTATTCTGCCAGACTACGCAGTAAAGAATGGTTAACAAGTACGCACCGGAACGGCAAATAAATTAACGCTACGAAAACTACTTAGTCACTTATGTGATAGATTCCTTCATGTGTGCCGTATTTTGTGAAGTTTTTGGGATCCCAAAACCTAAGTGACGGGACACCTATGATTTCGTAAAAGTTGTCGCGTCTTTCCGTCTGTCCGTCTGTTAGCACGATAACTCTCGAAGGGGTTGAGATATTTTGTTAAAACTTGACATGAGGACTCTTTGGGTCCAAGTACAGGTCAAATTCGAAGATGGGCTCTGTAGCCATACATTTAGGGGTGGGGGAGGGGTTTCAAATTAAGGGGTGAACAAAATAAAAAAGTAAGAGCTAATGAGATAGTCGGAGACATGCTGAATCAGAATATGAAAATTATTTTCTTGCTGTACAAGTCGTTCACCCGGAATCTAGCAAAACCGGAAATATTTTGATAAGCTGAAAAATCTGAAGTTAATTAGAGTTTCGATTCATGGGTGAGGAGACATGCTGAATCCGAATTTGAAAATATGGGAATCCGGCCGCAACCGGACATTTAGCATGAAGTTTTAATACCCAATGATACAGTCGATATAGGGTGAGGAGAGATGCTGTTGCAGATTTTGAACATACTAAAGATCGATATCTACTTTGTCTCATGGGAGCCTCAGGTACAATTTGACCTTTCAACAAGGTACCATTATAAGGCATTATAGTTTAAGCGAAAAGGGCTGAGACAATCTAGTTGCCCACCACTAATTCACTGAAAGAGACTTGAAGATCCGATGAAAATTCGTTGCTTCGCTGCTCCGCTACGAATAATCGATTTTCACATAGTGGATTTTCCTTCTCGGAAATGTGATACCTCTATGCTCTTTTACCTATGTTGTATGCTTAACAAAAACGATTTACGAATAAATAAGTGTTCACGCAGGGAGCAGTGCTCACGAAGCCGATAACTCGACAGAAAAGCTGCGTTGTATGGAGTTTCAGATTTTCAGCGTCATAGTAGAATTTGCATCGTGGGGACGGCCGAAGATGTTCAGAACGTCACTATTAGAGTAGATAGCGGAAAATCAAAAAGTACCTTAGCAGAATACGAATAATTCAGTGTATTCGGTTAAATGATACAAAAATAAGTTGGCTTTTCAGTTAAACTTTAGAAGATTTACCTGGTTTTGCTTCTTTGCCTTTCAAATCAAGTCTTTGGTTTATAAGGCATTAAATGTTTATCTGGTTTTGCTACAGGTGTACTTTTTTTCCATCTCAAGGGCTATTTCTCCGTTCAAATTAAGTTTTTGGTTTCCTTTGGCTAAGGAGGTATCGGTTCGTAAGTATGATTCGTCTCTGGGGAAAAAAAAATTATAACGTTCTCCGTTCAAATTGAAGGGTGATTCTGGCTTCGCTGTTCTCGCGTTCCGCTAGTTCTCGCCAGCACTTGGAAAGCGAATCCACTTCGCGAGTGCAAAGTGATTTCGGCTCGTCAGCGAGAAGTTGTAAAGGTGCAACTGAGGCGCAACTACTTTCCGTTTGTTCTTGCTCTCGGCGGATTCTCCCTTTGCTTTTCGGCGAATCCAAGAGATCGCCAGAATCGCTCTTAGCTTTCCTTTGGCTAAGGAGGTGTCGGTTCGTAAGTATGATTCGTCTCTGGGGGAAAAATTGTAGCCTTACCAAGAGTGAGGCCTATGAAGGTGACGTATTTGGAGTTGCTGATATACATCAAAGGAGTCATGGCCGTAGCAGGTTAAGGCAGTTTTAAGGTCAATTCTGGCGGTCTGGAAACCTCCACGAACTTATGCGCCGGCTGCTTTTGCGACGTCGGCTAAAATTCTTTGCGCTTTCCAGAGCTGTTCTCTCGCACCACGGGTGACTTGGAAAGGTGTTATTTTGCTCTGTTGGAAAGCAAATCAACTTCGCGAGTGGAAAGTGATTTGGGCAAGTCAGCGAGAAGTTGTAAAGGTGCAACTAAGGCGCAACGACTTTCCTTTTGTTCTTGCGCTCGGCGGATTCTCGCTTTGCTTTTCAGAAAGCGAATCCAAAATATAACCAGAATCGCCCTTTAGATAGTGCAGACCTGTCTTATGAGGGAAAAGGGTGGGATAACATAGGAAGTATTGTGAAAAAGGGGAGAGTAGGCTAAGAGAACAGGAGGTAAAGAATGTCAGCGTAGGCTAGCTGCTTCGGATTCCGTGAGGTTTTATGCCGCCGTCAAGTAGACATGAGGGGGGGGGGGGGGGAGAGAAATTTATTTTAAGGCGGGAACTCCTTTAGATAAAATTCAATTGATAGTTAGCGTGATGGCAGATTTTTTACCGGTACCATTAAGAAGGAAATATTTGGGTAAGGTTAGAGTGTTGTGTGGTCCTTACTTCTGTCCGATGTGCGATAAAATGAATGAATATATTTTCCATTCAGTGGGTGATTGTCAGGAGTTAAAAGACCCGAGGAAGGAAATATTTGGGGGAATGGTGTGGGGGAGGAAAGGTTTCGACAAATTTTGAAATGTAGAAGTTTTAGAGATACCAGAAATTTGGGAAGATTCCTTAAGGTGGCCACGATTCACAGGGAATTTTTTGTTGTAAAAAGTTGTTGAGGTTGTGGTTTCGTTTTGGTGTTGTTTTGTTGTTTTCATTTTACGGTAATAAATCTTATCTTTGGCTTAGTACGAGCATCTTCCACCCTTCTAACAATATTAACTATTAGTTGCTACTCTGACCATTCCAGCCTTCTCGAAATAGTAACTAAATGTGTTCCAGCCTCGACGCCAAGAAGCCAGAATTGGTGACGTCGTGCGTAGTAACTACGGTAAGTAGGGTGGAAAACGCTCTACATGAGGCCCCGCCATGTGGACACATGTGGTGCGTGGACTGTCTACGAGGCTTCGTCATAATAGTTACTAAATTGATTTACTTTTCAGTATCGAGCTTGGATCGGCGTCATTGTTTCCATTGTGTGGTGCCTTCTCATCTGCATTAGTCGGATATACCTAGGAATGCATTCAGTTCTCGTAAGTGTCTCTTATTTACTTTACTTAGTCATAATGTCACTATTGTTCGTTTGATCCTTATCAGAAGCAGCTAATTGTGTTCCGTTTTGCTTCGAAATTGATTGGACGGAGAAAGATATGGAAACGAATTGAATATGCGGTTACGTGATATGAATCGGTATCTTTTCCTTTAGAGCCTGCGTCACTGGTTTGAGTCACGTATTTGGCGAATGTTCTCTCCTGCCTGCACTAGAAACAATAACGCCAAATTGTGTTTTACTTATTCCGTCTTTTCGTCTTGACAAACACAGAAGAAATATAATTTTTTAAGCTTTTGTCGAGCGTCGGTCGACTCGTCGGCACATCGAGTTCTTTTTATACGCAATAAATAAAATCCTGCAAACATTTGTCGGTGAAAATAAAAAGAAATCGAATTCTGCATGCTTTTTGTAGGGCCTCGGTATTCTCTACGGCATGTCGGATTCTTTTTATACATAAGGAATACAGAAAAAATCCAACTGTATGCTTTTGTCGGGCGTCCGTGAGCAAGAAATAAAATCTTGCAAATATTTGTCGGGCAATACACGGAAGAAAGTCTCTCCGTGAACCAAGCTTCAGTATCTACCATTGAACAAGTTTAAAGTACAAGTCTCAGTAGACACAGGCTCTAATCCGGTATTCTGAAGTACTTGACTCCTTTGAAATCCTAACTGGTTTCTAAAGAAGATTATAAACCCGCCCCGGCTTTTTTTTTAGCCTCTTGGCCCCCTCCCCACGGAAGAACTTGCTTAACCGTACTTCTAGCCAGTAAGATCATCAGAAGCAGTAAGCGGGAGCCTGATCGGCCTCGAAGAGAGCAAAAGACAGCACATGTTAAAGGGTGGATAAAAATGCCACAGGAAGTTCGAAACCTCTGAAATAAGAATAGGTGGAACGATTAAGGATGTAGAGTGAAGAAGTAATATAGGTAAGACTAGTCCTTTAAGGCTGTATAGTACGTGTGAAATTTTATTCCTTTTTACTTTTCTGTTTTCTTGTTATTTCTTTTTGCTATTCTTCTCACTCCACATACTCTTACCCTGTTCGTTTTCTTTGGCTTGTACCCCACTTCAGGATGTATTTTTGTTTGTTTGTTCTTTTAAAACAATTTCTACATAGCCTAATTGAGGTAATTACTCCTTGGGCCCAAGCTGGCTGGTCATAGCTGAGGTATCCGTTTTATGCGTTGTTTGATTATGTAATTGAGGTACAACTTAAAAAAAGAAGAAAATGACAACATAGCAAGACTGGGAAAAGAAGAGAACAATTCTAGAATCTACACTGTCAGGAGTTTCATAACAGACAGCAGAAGGATGCGCGGCTTCCACAGACAATGCGTAACAGACAACACTTGGGATGTTATCTGTTGTGTTGGAAGACGTTATACATGAAATGTTATGCATATCAAGCATTGCCAGGATTAGCCAAAAAAGCATCTTTTTGTTTGTCGTCATGATGTCGTCAAAATTCCGCAGATGATTTTTGGCGACTTTTCGGCTCTTCCTGATGGCAACGATTGTTATGCATAATATTTTCAAACACAACAGACAACATCCGAAGTGTTGTCTGTTATGCATTGTCTGCCGAAATCGCACATCCTTCTCTTGTCTGTCATGAAACTTCTGACGGTGTAGAACCGAATTACTCAAACAAAAGTGGAAATAAAATCTACCCTTCCAGTTGATTGTTACTCTTTCTAGGATGTGATAGCCGGCCTAGCTTTAAGCGGGATTCTACTACCGATTCTGCTCCCCTTTGTGGATTTCCTGGATCCTTTTTTCCTGTCACACCCGGCTTCGCCCATCGTCTTGCTAGTTACAACAATCACAATGGTTAAACTAGCTCCTGATTCAGTTGCAGTAACAACTAAGTAAGTTGTCCCTGATACTAACTGATACTAAATCGTGCCATTTTACCCGATTTTCAGACCCTAGCAAGTATCAGGCCCAATACGCGACAAAGACAGAGGGACGCTGCTTCCCAGAGACTAGTAAGACCACCGATAAACTCGACTGATCGTTATCTGAAATCTTTTGTACCCTATTTCACCGAATATTTTAATTCCATTTAAGTTAAATTGTATTCATAAGTTGTAGGCTACGTAGGCTATAGATGAAATGTGTATCTATGTAATTGTATGTGTTATTTGTGTGAATGACGATCTGATGCTACCACGTAGAATACAAGCTATTAAGGAAATAAAGTACATTATTATTATTTATTAACCAGTCTGTCCCAAACCCTTGCTTTTTGGGATAGCCTATGTTAACCGCTGGTTAACCTATTGCAAAAGCGACGTACCCTAGCCCTGCCCTAACCTACTAAAAAATCGTTTCAAGAAATTGTTTCTTGAATTTCACCCAGATCATCATCGGGTCTGGGTACCCAGCATTCGGTATAGGGTGACGCTGGCATAGGCTATTCCAAACTGTGGGGATATTCAACGTTTGGCATAGTATAGTTAAATATTAGGGATTTGTGTCAGACCGACTCGTAACAAGGATATACAATCCCCCCCCCCTTGGAGGATGCTGAAGTACAGTTACTAGCCCAGTCTACCATGATGGCCTGAGTTTGGGATAGGCCTTATCCCCTCCTTCTGGTTTATTTCTTGGGCATGCACTTGCCTAAAAGAGATTGATGTATTCAGATCACCTAGTATTCAGATCAGCTATGTCGTAGTTCGACAATAGTCGGCATGATAAATCAGTTCGCGTGTTTTTACTGCAGATGAATCGAAAAGTTGTAGACGCAGATCGTCTGCTAAATTCGGAAAGCCAACGTTTTGCCATTGCTTTTGTTTATAGATGCGGTCACGGCGTCACGGAATATTACACTTACGAAAGCTCGACATTCTGTGATGGAGCATAAATTGCCAGTGTTTGGTCCTAGCGATTATCTGAGGATGTTTGTTTTGTTTTGACGGGAAAGCATCACTTCCTATCCTGATGCCAGTCGTTATCTTGTTTGTTTGAATAAATACAATTAAAAGGAGAAGGGCTTTCTTCCCTTCCTCTCAATTGAAGCATGACCGATTATCATCCTTGAATTCGATAAGCGTCAACCTCCAGCGAACTCCCAGCCCTCCCCCAAAAAATAAATTCCAAAGAGATGTAAATCAGGGGAAAATGCGTGATTTCGCCCATCAGTGGATCATTTGTACGTGGTTTTGGGCGCATCTGTTATTTCGCTCCCTTCTGCCACCTCTCAGCGTCTTTTTTTTTTTTTTTTTTTTTAACGCATATAGCATCTTTCCAAACATTTTGATTTTTTTACTTTTTGTGGTACGAATCCTCCTCCAATCAGTGACGTCCGCAAAGAGCGTGTGCGGAGCGAGTACCCAAGCTGGAACCCCGTTCCTGCAAATTCTGAGCGGTACCGTAATAGTATTGTTCTCAGTTTATTCATGCTTTCAACAATGAGTCTTAAGTTGCGTTTTTTTATTCACTTCTGTTTCGTCAAAGTTTGTAGTTTGGCTCTTGTTTTGTCTTACTTGCGTTTAATTGGGCCATACACCAAACTGCGTCTGCGAGGTAGCTTGTAGTTTCAGCTCCATAGTTTCAAGTTCGAAACTATAGCAAATGGAATGGATAAATAAAACGGCTTTTAAGCGAAACTACGCCGAAACTACATCCAAAGAAACGCAACTTTAGTCTTCTTCTGTGTTTCTTAAGATTTTATGTTAGACTATTTTCAGTCTCTATTACTTTTCTTGATGTTTACTAATCTTGATTTTACTAATTGGTTATGTATTTTGGCTTTGCTAGTCAACACGACGTTTGTCCCAAGCCACGATTTGTGTTGGTATTTTGAAATAAAACTCAGCTCAAGTATTTGTAAAAGAAAAGCCGATCACCAGAACAGGATCTTGTCTTTAGGAACAAGAAGAAGAAATTAAAAACAAGGGACCTGCATTAAATTTCAGACCGTAACTCCATTCAAGGTTTCTCGCGGGGGGTCCTGGGAAGGTTTGTAACATCAATGAAAAAATCTGGTATACTGCCCGCTGATTAAAATTTTTTCTTTATGACTATATAACGGCAAATGGTACCATTCCTTGATGCCATGGAGATATGAAAGGGCTGAGCTGAATTTTTTTAGTTTTCTCCTTCTTTCAGGGAAGACACGACTGTGGTTGTGGGATCAGCAGTTGGCATCCTTATCGGATCCTGGTTCTGTTTCGTGAGCGGCCATGTTCACGGCCCTCCTGTAACTCCGCCCTATACCATCCTATGGCCTTCCACGACCCAGCTCCTGACTATGGTTGTCAGGATGGTCATTGGCTTGGCATTGATTGCGTTAACGAGATACTATGGGAAGTTGTGGTCCATGCAACTGATGAAGGTAGGCAGGCTAAAGAGTGTACTGTCATTAGTCTCATAATAGATAAACTTTGGATAGTTTTCCAAACGTTACGCATTAAAGTGTTAAGCAAGCATACAGAAAGAGCCGAAACCCCGCCGAATAAACATCTGCTGCCTTTTTTGTTTGTCATCATGATATCGGAAAAGTCAGCAGGTGCTTTTTCGGTAGCTTTTCGGCTCATCCTGGTAATGCTTGTTATGCATAACGTTTGCAAAATCATAACAGATAGCACCCCAAGTGTTATCTCTTGAAACTGCGCATTCTTGTATTATCTGTTATGAAACTTTGTGGAACAGTAGGAACAGAATTTTGCGTCGTAAATAAGTCTAATTGCCGCGACAGATCAAGAAGTAGTGGGAATAGTCTACTGAGCAGAATAGAAAATTTCATTTACTGTACACTTAAAGCTGTAGGTCGTTGCGGCATTATCAGTTCAGTTCAGTTCAGTTTAGTTTATTCATTAGAATTTTGAAACGCCGGTGAGCCGACTAGTTGATTTTATGTCCACAACACATACACTAAAATTGTAATATATCGAACCGAACACATAAATTGCCAGTCTGTATACAGTCTGCCTGATCACGTGACTTGTCAGTAAAACTACAATGATTAATATCACTTAACCTTAGCGTCAAAATTGATAATATTTACAGTTAACAACAATTATGATAAAATAACCAATATATAAGATGACCTTGTTACCTGAATCACCCATTACCAATCAAGCAATTACCTCAACCAATCAGTTAACTGGATTACCCATTACCTGAATCTTCGGGAAGGTTACTCCAGGGTCCATATATTGAAGAAGCTTAGAGGCTCACTGAAGAGCTTGTCCTTCCCTGCTTCTCACCAGTGGCATACTGAGCGTGTTCCACCCTACTTACCGTAGTTACTACGCAAGACGTCACGAATTCTAACTTTTTGGCGTTAAGGCGGGAACGTATATTTCTATTTTTAGAAAAATATCGTGCCACGGACTAACCCGGCCAATCACATCACAGAGATTCGTATTTACCACGCTTACTACGCTCCCGAGCGTGGGAAGCAAATAGTTACTATTTTGACAAGGTTGGAACGGTCAGCGTAGTAACTTTTCACGTGGCTGGATCGGAAATAGTTACTATTGTTAGAAGGGTGGAACACGCTCACCGATTCTGTAGTTCCACTTCAGATTCCCCGCGAGAAAAAACAAAATCAAAGCTCCTATGCATTAATTTTTTGCAACGCCACTCCACCATGAATAGCTATTACGTGCAATCTTGACTGGTATCTCCAATTAAACTTGCACTGTCCGTACCTCCAGCTGAACCAGTCACAAACGACGCGAGCGGCGGGGCTTAGTTGTGAAAAGACTCTCCCTACGAGATTAAATTAGGCTAGAGAGAATAGCATGAAAACAACCCTACCCCATCCGTTTGCGTATGTATTTAGTCGCCTGAACGTGTAGCCTTTATGACACCCTTCCAGAGTCCGGAATCTGGCGTGTCCAACCTCATAAGCAGCCATCAGAAAGCATCAATTACGTACGGATGGACTCAAAAACTGGATGTTTACGTTCAGCTGCAGGCTTGCACTGTACGTGCACGCCCTCGAAAAATAAAGACTATTTAGCCATTGTAGGAGAAGATTAATGAGTGAGTGTGGATATAAGATACGTGGTATCTGATATTCAGATACCACGGTCCGACCGTGGTAACTGATCGTGGTATCTGAAAAGTCATCTCACTTTTATCAAATTTTGTCAAATTCGTGAGAAAGAAGTTTAGCACTTAAGGCGTATTCTCGCCGTTCCCCGAGGACTCCTCGGGGAATCGAAGGGAACGGCGAGAATAGAAGGAGTCACTCCATGCGGACTCCGCGTACAGAAACAGCGAGAATACGGGGAATGCTTCTAAAATGGATTTTTGGTTTTGGAATGGTTTTGTTTATTCTGATTCTTTTTAATTAATTTTACATAGCACCTACAACAGCAAAAATTGATTCCCCTCCGAATTTGAAAGGGAGTCCTTTTTTATGATGGTTATGACAGTCGGAGCATTCCCCGTTCGTGGGGACTCGCGAGAATATGGGGAGTGAGTCGCCGGGACAAACAAAAACGCGGGGACTCCTCAAGTGGAGTCCTCGGGGAACGGCGAGAATACGCCCTTAGTGACGTAACTGGATATCAGTTTTCCTTTTAGGATGACTTCGAAAAGTGCAATTTCTGCAATAGTCGTTTTTGCAGAGCAACTCTGTATCAGATACCCCGGCAGCTGCAAAAACGACTAATTGCAGGCTCAGTTACCGTCGTAACAGATACCATAGTATCTGCAAAAACGCAACTAATTTATCGAACCAAGTTGAATTTAATTTTCTCTTTACAGAACATCCTGCAGTGGTACAAAAAGCAAGATCTCTCTCACCCTGACCAGGAGCAGTTCGTCCGCCTCGGTTACAAATACCTAACTTACTCCCTGTTGGGGTTGAGTACTAGTTTTGCCATCCCAGTGCTGTTCAAGCTTATGGGCATCGAAAGACCTAACTTTCACACCGAAGTATAAGCTAAGCCTGGAATGGATAACTACAGTGCTTTGAGGTGATGGGTAATTTCACAAAGGATATAAAAACCTTTGGCTTAGAGATTTTATCTGCACCAGTTAAGCTACTTTACTAAATGTATTCCAACGAAGTTTATTTTGCGTCGTTGACTTGGTCGAGTTTCTATCCTCCTATACTGTGAGAAGCAAAACAGATAACAAGGGTGCGCAATTTATACAGACCATACTTGGGATGTAATCTGTTGTGATTTTGAAAACGTTATGCACAAAAGGTTGTGCAAAACAAGCATTGCCAGGAAGAGCCAAAAAACGCCGAAAAGTATGTGCCGACTTTTTTGTTTGTCGGTCATGATATCGGAAAAGTCAGCAGATTCTTTTTTTGCGGTTTTCGGCCCTTCCTGGCAGTGCTTGTTATGCATAATATTTAATACATAACATTTTTAAAATCACAACAAATTACGTTTCAAGTGTTGTCTGTTGAAACTACGCCTCCTTGTGTTATCTGTTATGAAGCTTCTGACAGTGTAGTAATAGAGAATGGAGGCTGCCTCTGTTTTTGCAGCCTGTATAAAGGGAATTACAGATTGGAACGACAGTGGTGGTTTTTAGTAACTTTGTGTGGGAGGTTGGAATATACCGTGCAAGGCCTCTGTGACAGACACAAACCTGGTGTGGAGTTTATGAAATACCGACTCTCGGTAGATCAGCTTCCCGGTTTGGTAGGTCTTAAGCCCCCTCCCCCCTTTAGGCCGCGATTACGTGTAGCGCTTTCTACCGAAAAATGCACAAAAAAATTCGTGTGGAATATCTTTGCTAAAGTAGTCCGAACTGATGCAGGAAATTCTTTCTGTTATTTTCTGAAATTCGAAGCGGTGACCTTTCTGTTAACTTCCGAACTCCTCCGAAATGGCCGGAGGTGACCAATGACGATAGACTTGTATATGTTTGTAGTATGTGTGTCACCCCGTGAAACTGTTCTCACAAGCTCCCGCATACAGTAGAGGTATGCTTATGTGAACGTTTGTTGGCATTGGGCTTTGCCATTTTCGTGCACTTGCTGAGTCTAAAGCTAACTACCAGTTAGCCAGAATAGGTAATTAAGGCATCTGAAAACACCTGAATAGGTATTTTGGATCTCCATTCTACCATTTATCCCAAAACTGCACTGTATTAAAGTAACTGTTCACATAAATATATCTCTACTGTACCAGTTGAATAACAACGCTGACAATCATTACCGTCCATACACACAAAGTATCTTAGAATTGTTTGTCTGTTTGAGGGTGTAGTTGCTGCTGTGGCAATCAAGCATGTTCTCAATGGACATTTTTGTTTTAAACTTCACTTAACTTTTTTTCATGCCGGAAACAAAGATTCAGTCGAAACTTTGCAACCTTATAATATACATGTATATGTTTAATTTATGACCCACCAAATGCACAAAGCGACAGTGGAGTAAGAAGAAAAAAGGAAAAACAAAACAAATAAAAATCAACATAAAGCACGACAAGTGAGACTGAATTTCTTACTGGGCCTAAAAAAATCATGAAAAATATCATGAAGATGATGAGCTGGATGAATGGATGTTTGAATTCATGAAAGAACATTGATAATTGGAAATTTCTGGCCGCGTTATTATTTATTTAAACTTAGAAAAGTTTTGCGAGTGAAAATCGAGCGCAATGCAGATATTTTGCATAGTATTTTAATGTGATACGGGTATTGATCTTCTGTCGAAAAATTATTTTTGAGGAACATGGTAGGTTTTGTTTGTGCCTTCGGGGAAAACTGGGCTACGACCTTTGAACGAACAGGGATCTGTCCTGTAAACGACAAACGTGCGCCTTCAGGCTAAGCTAACTTGATCTGTGAGGGTAAACGGTTTAGTTGATTGAAATATTTGTTTGCCCATATTTCAGCTTATTAATCATTTTCCTAGTACCAGTCGGGAAAACTTGGGCTGTCTCTCAGATCGCTTGAAGCTGAATAAATGAGGGTTTGGGTTTTCTGTTGCACAAAAGAAGCAGGACGTTCTCCTTTAATCCTTGATTTAAAAACGTTACCTGTGGATGTGTCTTGTAATATTCATCTAGCATGTTTTCACGCATTGACGTCGCAACATACGCTCAAGCTTATCAGATCGCAGTGCAAATGTTTCTGCCACGAGCTTGTTCTCGGCGCAACTAAAATTCTGGCAGCAGACAAGTACCATGAGTGTGAAAAAGAATGTGAGGGAGTGAAGAGAGGATCGTAGCCGGGAGTGGGAGAGTTTGCGCTAAGTCATAACCTGAAAGACACGATACCCCTATCCTGAAACTACCGAACGTATGGCCGGTTGTACTGCCAAGAATGTACTCGTATCCGGGATCTGGCGTCAAATTTGTGAACAAAACACGAAACTTAACGAAGAAGTCGCGTGGTAAGAGACACCTGACATCTGGAAAGTGAAAACGCCCTACATTGTGGCGAAATTTAGGATAGGAGGAAGCCTATAGTTCGAAACGTAAGGCGTTTTGCCGCGACGATCCCGGATTAAAATCCTAGATAACTGATTCATTAGATAAACAACAAATCGACTTTCTCAGAATACAAAACGGCAATCCGACGCATCTCATTCCGTCGCAAGATTCCCGAATCGACGATCCAGGAACGAATTCGGGTTGTCAGAGAAAACTTTTCATAATCTGGATTGTCGGAGAAAACGCATTTCGGAGTATCCTGATTGTAAATCGTCAATATGGATGGCCAGGGAAAAATGCCTTCAGTTTAATTGTGTTACTTCGTCTTGGATCAGGATGGTCTGTATTCCGACATACGCTTGGTTGTCAGGGAGTGCAGTATTTCCTAGCGTATTAGTATAGTTCCTGATTACGGTAAAAACCTGTCGAAAATTGTAGATACCAAAGAAAATAAGAAGTTAGGCAAATGTGACTGGCTGTGTAACACAAAGTGCTTAGCACCACCATTGTATTTATAAACCATCGTTATCTGTGTTTGTGTTATATGTTTCTATGTTTGTGATCAGTTCCGTCCGTTTTTGTTACACATTCCTGATTTTTGTGTGTGTTCTGTAGCATAGGTTACAAAAAGAGACCGCACCCGATCTCCCTGATTCATACCAGCGACAATGGCCAAAGATTTTTTCGATCATCGCGTGCGACTCCCAAGGGCAAATTATTCCGTATGCATCAATATTTAGTCGTCTTCAGGCACATACGTTTTACATCGTCACCTGTAGCGCTATCCTTGCGGCTCAACTCATAGATGCAACGACGTTTCTGTCGAGCTGCATCTACCGGGGCTCAATTTTCCTTCAGCCCAAGCTGACTCGAGTCTTGAGTGTGAGGAAATTAACTCACTTAAGTTTTAGGATTGAAATTGCCACAAACCTCATTCGTTTTATCGTAGATTTTTATGTACAGCCATTTCTAAAAACAGCCGAAAGTAAAGTTCAGATAATTAAACCGTTTAGCACCACCAAACCCTAGGGTTACCGTTGCTCGTAATTCGGTAAAGATCGCGAGGAAAAGCGGCAGGATGGCCTTGAGAATCGTAAGCGATGTTTGAAAAGTAATTTGACCTTGGTAGCAGGAAAAACAAGAAACAGATAAGCCTCGCGGAGAACAAAGTTTAGTAGTGTCGTGAAGGGATGCTGAACCGCATCTCCGTGCCTCTTATTGTATTTATGTGCATGTTTATTTAACTTGGGGCGGTGCAGTTTTTCACCAAACGGTAAAATAAAACCTCAAAACGTCCGCTCAGATGTTTTAAAGGACCCGTTGCACCTATAAAGCCAATGCAACCTACTTTCGTAATCGCTCCATCAGTTCCGAATAATGAAAACTCATTGATTTTCACACTTGCTTTGGCTCGCCATTTTCGATGCGTTTCATGCGAAACCCATCGAAATGCTCAACGGGTTTGGAAAAGGCGTTTGGGGGGTGGGGGGGATGGGAAAGGGTAATTTGTTAAAAGCAGAGCCTAGCTTTAAAGTCTTCAACTATTATAAAATACTGGAAGAAAAACAGTGCGAGGGGTGCTTTAAAGGATTCCTCGACTCACCTGTAGTTAACTTTCATCACAGCGATTGGATAAAAGTGGCTTTTCCGAAGTTAAATAATGTCCCAAAAAGTATTGCCAGCGCTAAATACTCTTGGTGACTAACTCTACTTGCCGATGAAGAATCGCCGTGCACCTAGCGAAGAGCTGGAAGCGTCACCATAGCTGCCCCCAACGAACGCCGTTTATTGGTTGACTCAGGATTTGAATCATCGTTCGGGTGACGTTTCTCATTCTTCCGGAGGTTCACTGGCATGTTTTGGACTTGGTCATATGCTATAGTAGTGTTATTTTGCTCTGGTCTGCTGTCTGCTGAGATTTATTCGAGCGATATTTCGGCTCTTCCTGGCCTTGTGGCACAAGCTAGAAAAATGATCCTGTGATTGTATTTCTAGCCTGAAGAGGCCTGGAGTGAATGAATATTTGTCCAAAAAAGTGACTGTCCATTAGTTGGAGCGGGGAGCATCCCCTCGATTTATCATACCTCTCGGTACAAGAGACTTTGAGCGTGTTCCACCCTACTTACTGTAGTTACTACGCATGACGTCACGGATTGTGGATTCTAGGTGCCGAGGCTGGAACGCATTTTTCCATTTCCAGCAAAATATCGTGCCACCGGCTATTCGGTCCAATCACGTCACAGTGATTCGTAGTTACCAGGCATACTATACGTTCCCGAGCGTGGTAAGCAAATAGTTACTATTTGGAGAAGGTTAGAACGGTCAGCGTAGTAAATTTTCATCAGGTTGGAGCGAATAGTCACTAATAGTTACTATTATTAGAAGGATGGAACACGCTCTTTGTTAGTTGTAGTTCCCTGTGTCAACCAATTTCTAGCCGTTGATTGGACAGACTGCTTTTCCGCAGAACAGATATGAAATTAATTTACTAGAGACAAGGATCAAATTATCGTGGAAGTTGCACATATTTTGTACGGGTAGATGTGAAAGTTACCAACTGCCTTAATTTTTGTAAGACGGTTTGTGTTTTAAGAATTATAAACTGAATGTGTGAAATACATGTTTTGTCTGATTCGTAGTCGGCGTACACGGCGTCAAGAATGACGTAGCCGATCTTCGTGCGTATTGCCAGTGACGCATTCCCAGTGGCCTACTCGCTTTCAAAGCCTGCACGCCGATGATAGTAAGATTGAACTGCGTGATGAGAGTGGACTTTCATATCTACAACGTGGGATTTTACGACAGTATTTTTAGGTGCGAGAACATTTCTGGGATCCCAAAACGTAAGTGGCGGGATACCTATGACATCGCAAAAGTTGTCCGTCTGTGCGCGCTATAACTCTCGAAGGGAATGAGATATTTTGATGAAACTTGGTGTGAGGATTCTTTGGGTCAAGAGTAAGGTCAAGTTTGTAGATGGGCTCTGTAGCCCTACATTTAGGGTTTGGGGAGGGGGTTTAAATTAAGGGGCAAATGAAATATTTTTAACCAGATAATGTGATAGTAGATTATGTGATAAGAAGACATGCTGAACACGACGGTGAAAACCATTTTGTCATCGGACAAGTAGTTATCGCCCAAAACCGGAAAATCTGTTAAAAGTAAAAGTTTTATTTGAAGTTGATTAGATGTTGGATTTAGGTGTAGGAAGACATGCTGAACACGATGGTGAAAACAGGGGCGGGTTCGAAGGGCTTGGGCATGGGGGGGGGGGACTTCAAAATATACGACTGGCTAAAAACACAGCACCGGCAGGCCCAAGAAATATTAACGTTACAAGTCCTAAAACGTTACGGAAAATACCATTGTAGTACAAAATAAAAAAAAATAAGTAACAGGAATTAGACGATGCTGTTCATATCAAATTTCGCTGGAGAGAAGACAAGCCTCAGTCCAAGCTTCTGACATTTCTACTCAAGACAAACCAAAGTGAGGGCCGCAGGCGAAATTTTTTCAATCCGAGCAAAATTCAACTACTCCTTTACAACTTCTACCTTTAATGTAGCTTAGACCCAAAATCTCAAGCTTAAACCGCGCATAAATGATGCACGCTTCAACTAATTAGAAATAGGGTAGGACTACGAAAGAGCCGCAGGCAAAATTTGTTAAATCGGCCTTATTCGGCAATATTCGACTACTTCCCACACAAACTCTCGCTTTATAACGTGGCTCGGATCCCAAGCAGCAGCTTTTACCGTATGTACCCAAGACAAATTTAAACTCAGCGCCGCAGGCGATTTTTTTGTAATCCGACCTTTTTCTGGCAGCTGAAATATTAGGCCTAACACCTCACCTAAATTACGGGCCATTCAACCAGATAGCGAGTAGGCTACTAATGAAAGACGGCGCAGGTTAAGTTTTGCGAAACATTTTAAAGGCTGCCTATGATATCACATGTCTGTCCGAGCCCCGATAACTTGCAAACGAATTGGGATATTTTCCCGGAAGTTGGTACGTGGTAGTGCTTCCGCTTCGAATTTAGACTACACAAAAAACAGTGCAATCATCAGGTCCGTCATACAGTGCTTACAAAGCCTGTTTATCTGCAAACCTTACTCCACATGCCATAAAAAAAAAACTATTTCTTTTTAAGATAAGGAGATTTTTGCACAAATACAGATATGATAATTTTGAAACGTCACGCCGCAGGCGAAATTTTTGAAAATCAGCCTGTTTTCAGCGCCACAGAGTGAAAATGTCACTCTGACAAGCTCGAAACATACGACTGTCATTCTACAAAACACACGATATTTCGTAAGGTTACAGAGAATTTCTATACAACCATACGACCAGAAATAGGTCATTTGCTGTCGAAATTCACCTAACTGCCTCATATGGCAAGCTCAGAACTGCCGACCGTCTCTAATATACGACTAGAAGATCTCTTCGTAAAATACGACAAGAAACGGGTCATTTTTCAGGGAAAATTCGCGGTTGATGTCATTCTGGCAAGTTCCATACGACTGTGATTCTGACAAACTGAGAACACAAAACTGTGAATCTGACAAGCTTAAAACATACTACTAAAATCGCTATGGAACAATACGACCAGAAACAGGTCATTTGTAGGCGAAGTCCACGATTAGCTAACTGCTTTGTCTGCATTTATCTGGCAAGGTCAAAACTTACGACTGTCTCTAATTTACGACTAGAGAATGCCTTCGTGAAGTACGAAAATCTGAAAACATACGAATAGAAATTTCTTCGTAGCACATACGACTAAAAAATGTGATTTACGGGTGATATTCACGTTTGGTACTGCCTGTATGTCATTCCGAAAAGCTCAAAACATGCGACTGTCATACAGACAAGCTCAAAGCATACGACTGAGAGTAGATTCTCTGGAGCATGGGGGGGGGGGGGGGGTGAGTCACCCCCCATGACCCCCCTTCGAACCGCCCCTGGGTGAAAACCATTTTCTCGCCGGGCAAGTAGTTCGCCCGGAATTCGGCCAAAACCGGAAAGTTTGTTAAAACTAAAAGTTTAATTTGAAGTTGATTAGATGTTCGATTTAGGGGTAAGAAGACATGCTGAACACTTATGTGAAAAGTATTTTCGACCCGGACAACTTGTTCGCCCGGAATCAGGCCAAAACCGGAAAATTTGTCAAAAGCAAAAGTTTTATTTGAAGTTGATTAGATGACAGTTAAAGCTTTGCTTGAAGTTGATTAGATGTTCTTTGTACGGATAAGGAGATACGCTGAATTCGGTTTCTGAACTTTCTTTTTTTTCTGGACAAGTATGGTAGTTCGTTCGGAATTCAGCCGAAACCGGAAATTTGGCAGAAGTACAGCAAGAAGTTTCGATCAGTATCGTCAAATATATATGGCCTATATTGGTATATCTGAACTTTAGTTTTATACAAAACCGTCGGCACAAAGATCGTAACTGCTGCATCAAATATTCAATTTTTGGGATCCCATCGGAACCTTTGGTCTTCTTATTGTAGGCGCGTTCAAAGCTGCTACGAATTTTCGCCAAAAGCTTACATCGTCCATCTAGTGCCTAGGAGAGACTATCAGGATCAGGCATGCACGGGTTCTGCCAGGATTTTCGGCACTATCATCAGCTCCAGACGGAAAACTTGAGGTTTTTGGCGAAAGGATGACGGGAGTGCAGAAAATCCGGCCTGGAAATCCTATCCGTGCGGTCGAACACACGGACCAGAACAAAACAACACTTTGCTCTGCAGTGCTCGTTAACGACTTATCGAGTTCCGGATGTTCGTGTCGTGCTGTTTGACTCTAGTGTCACTTTTTGGGATGACTCTCGAAGGGAATGAGATATTTTGATGAAACTAGGTGTGAGGATTCTTTGGGTAAAGGGAAAGGTCGAATTCGTAGATGGCTATGTAGCCCTATATTTAGGGGTGGGGGTTCAAATTAAAGGCAAATAAAGCATTTCTAAACAGAAAATGAGATAGTCGATTAAGGGGTAAGAAGACATGCTGAACATGATTATGAAAACCATTTCCCGCCGGAAAAGTAGTTCTCCTGGAACCCGGCTAAAACCGGAAAGTCTGTTAAAAGTAAAGTTTTATTTGATGTTGACTAGATGTTCAAGTTAGGGGCCAGAAGACATGCTGAACACTTATATGAAAATCATTTTGTACCCGGATAAGTTAAATTTGTATTTGAAGTTGATTAGATGTTCGATATATAAGTAAGGAGATACGCTGAATCTGTTTTTGAGCTTTATTTTTCGCAGGACAAGAGTTCCGGAACGAAACCGGAAAATTAGCAGAAGTAAGGCAGGAAGTTCCATATCTGAACTTGGTTTTCTCAGATGATTAGGTATTTGGACTTAATCAGTTTCTAAATTTTACTAGTAAAAAATTTCAAGGAGTCTGGCGAAGACAAGACCCAATTGTCTGGATAAATATTGAATTCTTGGGATCCCATCAAAACCTTTGTTCTTGTTCAAAATGAGACGAACATCACGATACAAACAGAATATCAGGTTATCCGGCCGGATTTTCTTCACATATGATGAATTTGAATTTCATTCCGCTACCACTCGGCCCTGGTCGTCTGTCCGCAGCATTAGAGACGGTTCATCTGTAGAAGAACTTTTTTTCGTAGTTCACTTCCAAGTTCCAAAAAGTGTCGGTAGGACGCGGACGCCCATCGTTGGTGTTCGATGAAAGCCGAGTTCAGCTGCTCTGCCCTGAACTTACAAAAGAACACTTCCGTGACCGAAGAATACTTACGTCAGACAAACAGTTTATAAAATATTCATCAACCCCCGGTTACTACCCCCGATGAAAAATTCTTTTACGGTGTGTTTGTATGGTAGTTGTACGAAAAAGTTGCATGTACTGATAACATGCCTCCGACTGGGTTAATCTTAAGTAGTAGTATCCGATAGCATCCAATCTTGCTTTAATATCATCTAGTTTGCTAGTAGTAGCATGCAGTGGCAACAGTTACTACTGCATGCTACTTTTTCGTACAACTCCATACGACTAATTCTCGAAAATTTTTCATCGGGGGGTCGGCGAGCAAAACTGTTCTTTTTCGGTTTATAAGTGTTTGAGAAGGGGCAACCCCTAACTTATGATGTCTACAAGAATGGACTGTACAGCCATTTATATTTCTTAAAATGTTGGAATTACAGTATAAGAAGTCAAAAATTCACTTGAAAGTTTCAAAACGATTAAGTACAGTAGCCAAAATAATAACTGAAGACAATCGACGTGAAACTCGGGACTGCTATCAATAATAATTTACTGAAGAAACGGTCTGACTACGGAAACTGAAGTGGGTCGAAACTGGTAGCAAATATTTTGGAACTATATGCGGTAAGAATGTAATTGATATGTGATCTGTATAAAGCCGACTGGTGGGTGCGGAAGTAGAAAATGGTAGCAAATATTATGGACACATACGTGGTAAGAATGTAACTGATATATGATCTGTATAAAAGCGGAATGCTAGGATAAATAAAGCATGCAAGTTTGCAACCTGAGTGGGAAGATGTCATGCCGCAGCACACGAGAGAAGACTGGCGCCTATTCGTGGGTGCCTTTGGTGGCACAGGTCTAAGGCAAGGTTCGAGGATAAATATAAGTTCATAATGATCTATCTTCAAGCTGACCACGTCTGGCGGTCAATGTTTGAAATAACTTTGGAGTAACAATAACAAATATTATCCTCTTAGGGAAATAGACCTCAGCAGGTACGTGGAACTTCTTTAATCGTTCCCAAATCTCTGAGCGGCTACAGCCGAGCTTGGATGATAGTTGAAAGTATGGTAGGTGTCAGCTATCAGTCTAGTAATCTCAGATAAGAGTGCATTTTAGCCCGATCAGACGCGCGGTGAAACTGGCAGTTTTAAGGCGGTAAATACTCGAGAGGCAATCCAGTTCTCTTAAGAGGTTGCAAATCTTTGATAGATAGCCTAGCTGCTTAGTTAAGAGTAGTCTGGGGCTTCTAATGTCGGTGCTGCAGCAGCACCAAAAAACTAGAGTAGAAAATAGTTCCCGTAAGGAATAGGATTGCGCTGGTTACGCCGATCTGCCAGCTAAAGAAAACCTCACAGGCAAGAAATTAAAAACAGGAATAAGGCACATCAAATAGGTTTTTAGATTTCGCACGTGGTTCGATAAATGGCAAACGTTGGCACTTCAATTTGTTGGTGTCGGCGAGTCATGTTGCGGTTCTAGACAAAGTCAAGGTCAAGAAACCGAGAACAACAGACATCACAGACACGAAATATCGCAACTGGGGCAAAACGGTTCTTTTTCCAAAAAAGTCTCTCACTGTTTTGGGACCATGAGCAAAATGAGTTTATGTGTATATATGCTTCACCCTTTCGTACCGCGGCGCAGTTGACGTAGGCCTATACATCTTGAACGGTAGTTAAGTTCGAGCGGTGCCGCTTCCATCCACATGCTGTGATGAAAGGCAACTGTTCTTGAGTCAAAGTACATCTTAAGCGCTTCTAAAGCTTGGTGCTCTAAGAACGCAAACCTTTTCCGCGGCGATCGACGCGAAAAAAATGGACATTGTCCAAAAGAGAGTGGCGAGAATAATTCTGGATGATCATAACATTTCATATGAAGAGGCTCTCATCATTAAACTTGGCGTATATATAATTTAACTGACACGCAGAAATACCCTTTCAAAAAACTTAAGGAGCAAAGATATTATCTTGTCCCAACATGAGCTGTCTATTCCCCTCCCCTCCCGTCGGCCGTGTGTCGTTCCGAGAGGAATACTGGCAATCAGTATTTGCCATATCCTGCCAATCCTTCAACCCTTTTTTAACCCTTAACCCTCAACCCTTAATTATTTTAGGTCATATCTTGTAAAGTGTCTTAATTAATTTGTTGTCGTTTTAGTGCATTTCGTAAATATTTTATTCACCTTCTAGTTTTAAGCTATTTGGAAGTAAATTTGATTGATTTACTGAAAAAAAATAGACTTGTTAATTAGACAAAATAGACTGAACTGAAATGGAACGGAATTTTTCCGTTAGCGACGCCGAATTCGCCTAGACGAATGCGAATCCGCGTTCTGTAAGGTGAACGTTCTGGATTTTTGTTTTGCCACTAACCCAAAAAAGTAAACCGTTTAAAGTTGAATATCTGAACTCTATAGTCTACTGTACTATCGTACGAAAGGGCGAATTACGTTCCAACATTGTCCACTACAAAATCAGAAGTTCGATACCGTTTGACATCAGGGTGAGCAAGTTGGATATTATATTTGATAGTGCAAAACGGACACGTCAGCAGAATTTTATTAGAGCTATATTTCGGCCCTTCTTGGAAAGGGTCCTCTTCAGGCTCAAAGCCGCTCAAACTGGAAATACGAACTTGTAGGTTTCCCATGTCAAGAAGGGCCGAAATATGGCTCTAATAAAATTCCGCTGAGGTATCCGTTCCGCACTATCAAATAGGATTCACAGTCAGCTTGGGCTGAAGGAATATTTAGGTTGGATATTATCTACAAGTGTTACAGAACATTTCTGTTATGAAATTACAAGTGTTATGTTTCAGTTAAAATTAGCATCACAAACACGTTTAGCATAATGTTTCATACAAACGTAACACAAGACTCAAATCCCGGTTATGTGTTTGACGGACGCATTCTTGTGTTTGATGTTATGAAACTTCTGACAGTGTAGTAGTGCCAAGAAGATGCTTTCCACACTGTACGTTGGCGATTTTCCAACGTCCTACTGTGGATTTTATAAATCCCGGTCATCCATATCTTCAGGCACTAGGTTTTAACTCATTATGGATAATACAGATACAAGGCACTTTCAGAAACAGATCGATGTCCATCTTTCTTTCCTTGATCACATTAAGATTTTGCTTCGTAAGGCTTTCTCAACTATAAAATAAAACTAAAAACTTTTAAACAGCGCCTGGCGGTTAACATTTGAGGAAGGAGAAAAGTTGTCTTCTTTGAAGGAAAATGATAGCGCTCGACGAAAAATTTTAACGCAAAACGCGACGTTTTAACGCACATAAGCATTGTATGTGAACCGTGGCTATGAGAACACAGCTTGATGGCTGCAGGAAATAAAAAATGCAACACAATCGATGCGGGATTTAGGGGATTGAAGGCACGAAACATCGCAGCAGAATAAATAAAACCTGTTTGTACAATTGGAAATGGCACTTATTTCTTCGGGAACTTGATACTTAGAATACGCTGCATCGTTGACACATTATTGGCGAAGTCTTTTTGAAAACTTTTCCTGAATGCACTGTTCAGTTCCGCTCTAAGAGCCGCGTAGTTCGGCTGGTTCTCACAGCTCGATATATTCAGGAGGGAGTGGAGAAGGGGAGTCCAGACGGGATCGTGCCACCTGGAATCAAAATAACTGTTAGAACAGAACATGTAATCGCGTTTAATGATTTAATTTTGGTTCTCCTTACATTCTCCTCAAGAGATTCTGCCTCAAAACCTTAGAAGCCCGGCAAGTCACTCTTTGTACCAAGTTCGGGAACAATCTGCGTTCTCACCCACGTTTCTAACACCAAAAGTTGCACAAAAAGTCAAGGTTCTTAACCCCATCAATACAAGAACCGATCGCAATAGAGACAGCTTTTTGCCAGCGGTCGTTGACCAAGTTAGGAATAATCTGCGTTCTCACCCACGTTTCTAACACCTATTTTCAGCCTCATATTGCCCACCAAAACCTCGATTACCTTGAGCTAAGCACAAACAGTCCCGGTTCTTAGCCCCATCAGTGCAAAAACCGAGCGGTATAGAAACAGATTTGTGCCAGGGTTGACTGAAATCTTGAATTGTTGACGAATGTATTGCCTATAATGTTTTAGCTCTGCAAGAAATGAACCTGCAATATTTCTTCCAGTCCAGCAGCCACTTGACCTCGACCGCTGCGAAGAAGGGTCGAAATAGCGCTGTCCAACATCGCAGCAAACTTTTTTGTAATATGTCAACAGAGAATCGAATGCGTTTTTCACCACATCCCCAGTCGCAAAGGTTTCCTACAGAATGATGTCATAGATAAACTGTCGGGAGGTAAAATTAAAACGCTCCGAGATATCGGAGACTCCACACGTTTTCTACCGTCTCAAAGTGACAACCCTCCTGCTCAACAAATCCCTGTTTGAATCGGGCCTCCACCACAACCAAATTGCAGACTGTGCGAGACCATGAAGAAGTGGCGCAGCACATTCTCCTCTTTGTGTGCTCAGAAAAGATCTTAGCGACTCAAAATCTCCGTCGAATCTGACACTGCCTTTATTATATTATATGTGACTAAGTCCAAAACAGTCATACACGAATCTTCATTTTTCTGGCATGCTGACCCAACGTATGGGCATGGTGCTCATATGTTGGGGCACCATGCCCTGCAGGAAGAGCATGGTATCTGTTGAACTGAGAATCAGAAATGGAAATTTGCTTTTCATACAGATTTGTATGGTGGCACCATGCCCTTTCTGCAGGGCATGGTGCCACAACGTATGAGTACCATGCCTACACGTTGGGGCATGCCCAGACGTTGAGGCACCATGCCCAAAAATTGAGGATTTGGGTATAACTGGTCCAAAACACGCCAGTGAACCGGGAAGAACGAGGAACGTCACCCGAACGAATCCTTAAAGTTTAACTGAAAAGCAAACTTATTTTTGAATCATTCAAGTGAATGCATCGAGTTATTTGGATTCTGCTAAGAGATTTTTTGATTTTCCACTATCTGCTCTGGTAGTGAGGTTCAGAATATCTACGGCTGTCCCCACAGCGCAAATTCTACTATGACGCGGAATATTCGATTCTGAACACAAACGGGGCTTTTCAGTAGACGGTGATAAGCTTGGTGAAGACTGCTTAGTGCCTGAACAAAAAAATTCATAAAGCTTTTTCGTCAAGCATATTACACAGGTAGTACCACAAATCTGACAGGGAAATTCCACTATTTGAAAATGAATTATTCGTGGATAGAGGAGCAACGAAGTAACGCATTTTCATCGGGTCTTCAAGCTTCTTTAAGTAAATAAGTGAGGGGTAACAAGACTGTCTCATCTCTGCCCTTTTCAGTTAAACTTTAAAGTTTATTCCAATCCGATGTAAACGTGACAAAAAAATTCCTAAGATACCACTGTCTTAAATACTCTATAGGCCTTTTTCCGCGACGCAGTTGTGGGCCACACACTTCTGAATGTTTGTCGCGGAAACACGACTGTGTGCCACACAGTCGAGCCACTAGTTGAAACTCGCGGAAACGCAGTTTTGTCTATTTTTTTGGCGGTAATTTCAAATATTTGAAAATAAAAATTAAAATGCAAAATCCTCATCCTCAAAATCCTCAATCCTCATGCAAAATTTCAATAAGTAGAACTCTTGGCTTATTTCTTACCATTCTGTACAAAAAGCATCCTCAGTTTTAAGTCTATTTGCTTGAAAAAGTAGTTAGCTTTATTGTTTAGACATACGAAAATCTTGTTGGTCGCGGAAACACACTTGTGGGCCGCAGGAAAGACCGCGGAAACACTCTTTTCGAGCCACAGTCGACACAAAAACTGTTTGTGGGAGCACGGAAAAACGCCTTATGTGACTAAAGCCTTGGACACACGATCAGGGTCGGGTGCTCTCGGGCTGACATTTCGGCGGATTTTCGGCGCCATCATCCCTTTCCTATGAAAAGCTGAAATTTGTTCAACTTTATGATGAAGTGAAGAAATTCCGGCCGGAAAATCCTTATCGTGTCTTCGCACTATAAGTCCGAAACACGACAGTGTACCTCGGGAAGAACGAGAAACGTCACCAAAATGAATCCTAAAACTGTGTTCCAATCCGACTTAAACCAACCAATAACGTTTGTTCCGGACAGTTGTGGTGACTTTCTGGCTCTTCGCTAGACACACGGCGATTCTTCATCAGCACTAAGAGTTTGTCATCAAGAGTATTGCCACATTCCTCCAGCAAATCGCAGCTGCAACCAGTTTAAAGAAACGAGAGGAGCTCTACCGAACGGCGAGATAATATCATACAGGCAACAGGAGCTGCCTAGCACCCGAGGAAGACAAAAAGAAAGTAAACAAGAGCTGAAAGCTCATATGGCACTTGTAAGAACAGTTAGCATGTTTGTCAAATATGATTTGGAGTAGCCAAGGCTGAATCTCTCTCCGATATTCCTTTCATCAAAAGACGGCTTGATCTAGTAAATCTAAAATGGTTATTCCACTAATTGACAACCGTTTCAGAATAGAGGATTTCAAGCGGCCCCCCTTCGAGCTCCGCACATCTTTATCGGAATTGGTCCGGACTTGAAACGGGAGATCTGAGAAATTAGCTCTTGCCACTTGTCAATTTTTATTCACATCCGAAAACCCCTTCGAAAGTTATGCATGCCACTAGATTCCGGATTCAATATCCCTCCATGCCCCACGATGATAGAGTCGGGGAATGTCACTGTTTCCAAGTCAATGTGGTCCGGTCCTTGATACGACTGCAAAGTTTCTTCGTCATAGATAATCTGGCTCGGATGTCGTGTCGTGAAGTCGTGAGTGCCGTGATCACCGGCATTCCGGGAAACCGCCTGCAGCTCCACCCACAATGCCCCGGTCCGGTCCTGTTCTGTCAGTAATGTATCTAGGGCTTATGCTTATTGTCCCCACCGAGTACCGTCCTGATCAATCGGCTCTAAATGATTCATGAGATTTCGGTACACCTCTGCAGCCCCCCCCCCCGCAAGTTATCGGATCCGATCTAGACTTGAAATTGAGTCTGAGACAATTGTTCTCGAGTCTTGTCAAGTTTCATTAAGATGCGATCACCTATTCCAAAGTTATGAATTTCACGAGATTCTGGATTCCCAATCCCTCCACTTTCTGCATGATGAAAGAGTCGGGCAAGGGACTATTTCCAAGTCAATCCGATCAGGTTCCTATATGCGTGCCCGTTTTCGTTGACTTAGCACATCTGGAAGTACCTTAACTCGCGATCACCGGAATTCCGGGAAACCCTCTCCAATTCCCTCTACTGTGAAACGACCCGGTCCTGTTTTGTCAATAATGTATCTAGGGTTTACGCAATGTTCTTCCAACAAAGTCTCATTCCGATCCCACGACTCTAAGCGTTTCATGAGATTTCCGGTGACCCCCTCCAGCTCCCCCCAGTTATCAGATCCGGTTACAGATTTAAAACTGAACATCTGAGACACTTGTTCTTGACATTTGTCAAGTCTCATGCACGTTCAATCACCAGTTCCAAATTTGTACATGTCACTAGATTCCGAATTCCCCATCCCTCCACTCCCCCCACAATCATCGGATCGGGAAATGGACTGTTTTCAAGGCAAACACAGAAGAAATAAAACTTTGTATGCTTTTGTCGGACGTCGGTCGACTCGTCGGCATATCGGGTTCTTTTTATACGCAAGAAATGAAATCCTGCAAACATTTGTCGGGCAAAATACAGAAGAAATAGAATTATGCATGTTTTTGTCGGGCCTCGTTATTCTCGTCGGCACATCGGGTTTTACACATAGGGAATACAGAAGAATAAAAAAAAAATTATGCTTTTGTCAGGCGTCGGTCGACTCTTCGGCACATCAGGTTCTTTTCATATGCAAGATATAAAATCCTACAAACATTTGTCGGGCCAAACACAGAAGAAATCGAATTCTGAATGCTTTTACCTGGTCTCGGTATTCTCGTTGGGAGATCGAGTTCTTCTGATACACAAGGAATACAGAAGAAATACAGTTTTGTATGGTATGTATGGAAATACTGCAAACTTCGTCGGCAACAACCGGGAAGTACAAGTCTCGTAGGCACAAGTTTTTTTTTTTACACGTAAGAAACCAAGTTCTGTACTCTACACAGAAGAAATCAAATGCCGTATAGTTTTGTCGGGCGTCGGTATTCTTGTCGACACATCGGGTTCTTTTTAAAAGTAAGAAATCAAATTCTGTACACGTTTATCGGGCGCATCCCGAAAGTTTAAGTTTCGTCAAAACATCGTCTTCTATTTACACGTAAGAAATAAAGATCTTTCCAGCCTTGTCGGGCAGAACACGGGAGAAATCGAATTTTGATTTGCAAACATTTGTCGGGCGCAAATTTCTCCGGAAAAACTACAGTTAATATATTTCACCTGCGGCGCTTAGTTCAACTTGTTCTGGGTAAAGTCGTTGGAAGATTCACTTTTTAGTGAAAGCTGAAACAAAAAGCCGAAAATACGAATTAAATATACGAATTTATATTAAAGGAACAATCTCAACTGATACATTACAGTTAGTTTTACACTAATTTTCGCCTGCGGCGCATTTTTTAGTATTTACGATGTTTCATTTAGTTGGCGTTTAAGGAACACGTTTAAATCTAGAACTTGTATGGTAGGTATAAAAAACTTTTCCGGAAAAAAAGCAGATTAAAACGAAAGATGAAATGAAAGCCAAATATAATATACGAAATTACAATATAGGAATAGTTTCAAGTGATGTGTTGTTAGTCTTTAAACAGGTTTTATTACGCTGGCGGGAAATGTACGCCGTAGCGGCAATGGCGTGTTTTGTCGGCACATTTTTTAGTCCGTAAGCACAAACTCTAACTTCCCCGGAATTCAGAACCCCCTCCAACTCCCCCCACTGTGAAATGATCCGGTCCTATTTGTCAATAATGTATCTAGGATTTATGCTTGTTTTTCCCTCCAAGTTCCACCCGATCCCTCGACTCTACGCGTTTCACGAGATTTCAGGTGCCCCCCGTCTAGCTTCCCCAGTTACCGGATCCGGTCCGGATTTGAGCTGAACATTTGAGACATTTGTTCTTGACACTTGTCAAGTTTCATGCATGTCCGATTACCTGTTCCAAAGTTATTTATGTTGCATAACTTAGCATGTCCCCGATACCCCTGCCGATTTTCATCGTCTAGCTTATGTGGAAGCGTCTCACGAGATTTCTGGTCAATCCCTCCAGGACCCCCCCCCCCCCCCCCCCCCCAGCTATAGGATCCGGTTCCGATTTGAAACTGAACTCAATTCAAATATTTTATTGACCTCCACGATCGGGGAGTATAAAATGAAATAAATACAAACAAATTGACCCAACATATAATACTACACAAAAAAATCTGGCCAAATAATACTAAATATACAAGAACATAAAATTATACACACGCGTTAAACTATATTAACTTTTTAACCTCTAAATAGGTTATGAGTAAGAGAAGACATTTTCGACAGAAATTTTTGTTGCTTTTTTCGTATAATTTGAAGTGGATCTTTTAAATGGTACAAATTCATAGCAGATGAAGTAGAATGGAATTTTGAAAGTCGACACAAAAATTTACCAAATAAAAAAAAGTAGTTTTAATATGCGCAATATTAGAATTAGAAAAATAAGGAAGCCAACTAGAAAATAAAAGGACTTGAGGTAGAGCAACAACATCTGAGGCATTTGTTCTTAACACATGTCAAGTTTCTTGCATGTAAGATTACCCGCTGCAATGTTATGCATGTTACTAGTTTCCGGTATCCCAGTCCCTCCACTCCCCTTTACGACGGCCTGACTGGGGAAGTGATTATTTCCAAGTTGATCTGGTCGGGTTCCTGATAGCCTGCCAATTCTCATCGTCCTCGCGTATGTGGAAGCGTTTCACGAAATGTCCGGTGTCCCCCTCCAGCTCACTCCCCCACCGTTACTGGATCCGGTCCGGATTTGAAACTGAACATATGAGACTCTTATTCTTGACACTTGTTAAGTTTCATGCATGTCTGATTACCCATTCCAAAGTTATGCATGTTACTAGTTTCCGGTTTCTCCATGCCTTCACTCGCCCTACGATGGCCGGATCGGGGAAGTAAGTTTCATCGTCCTAGCTTATGTGGAAGTGCCCAAACTTGCAAAACTCGGACAGAACAACAGAGATTACGATCGCTATATGGCACTTGAGTATGCTCAAGTGCCATAAAAATCCCAGGTAAACCTCACTCCAAACATTTGTATTTTAAATTCACGATGTATATTAAGAAGAAACTGACCGCAATCAGCAAAAGGGCTGGAGACTCTTTAATGAAGGACCCGAAGGAAGTGAATCTTTGTTCAACTGTGCCATTACTGATGATACTTCGGTTGAAGAAAAAACTTTCATGAATCCCGAAACACGGAGTAGATTTGATTTCCGATAAAAACAGGGTATATACCATCTTTACTTCGTTACTCCTTTACTCCGATTTGTCCACACCCTTTCGAGATTCCAGCTAAAAGTTTTTCTTTTTGTTTCACCTCAAGACAAAGTACACTTTCATCCCCCCCCCCCCATGCGGGATGCTTCCGAGTTGCGCCAATAGATGACCCCACGGTCGTGGCGATCGCGGCGTTGACCCAGGGACTTGGTGGGGGGGGGGGGGTCTAGATGTTGGAAATGCTTATGGTATAACTCCTTCAAAGCAGCTGTGTATTGTAAAGCAAATAACGGTTCTTGTCATGAGTGTGAGATGCAGTTTTAATAAAAAGCAAGATGCCGGTTAATGACTCGCCATAACAAAAAGTCACTAATCTAGTCACTGGAGATAATATTCAGGTTTTTTGGAAAAAAAAAACCTGGCCCTCATATTCTAACTTGAAAAGACGCTCGAGGTATAAATGTGAAAAGGGATGTATTAGACACGCAGTTGAAAATCAGATGATCAGCAGTGTACACATCAGAAACATGAAGGCTTTCGTAAGTAGAACCTAGTGTTTCCCTATTCACAGTAGAAGCAGTGGCGAACTTCTGCCTATGATCCCCAACCTCGGACGGGCTCCGGGCAGGGGCAAGGTGGAAATTTTAATGTGCAAAAAAGTTGTCGATGGTAGGCCTACTTGTCTATTACATTTTCTAGCTATTTTCAACGACAAAAACGACCAACGAACAAACCTCGGAAGGAGCCCTGTCAGCCAGGGCTGAAGTGGTTAAATGCAAAAAATTATAATGCATAAAAAGTATAGTTGATATTTTTTTGTGCTAAATTACAAAAAATGTTAAATGCCTAGGGGCCTAGATATGTCCTAGCTTTTTTTTATCCTCATTAAAAGACCAGCCGTAATTTTAGTGTTGACAAACGCCACTCCCCTTACGGCCCATTCTTACTCCCGAAACTATTAATTTCCATACGGCATTTTTTTTAACCCCATTAAAAAAACAGCCATAGTTATGATGCTAATCTACTCTACTTCCCTTGCGGCCCATTTTTGGGATCCCAAAACGTAAGTGGAGGGATACCTATGACATCGCAAAAGTTGTCCGTCCGTCTGTAAGAACGATAACTTTCGAAGGGAATGAGACATTTCCACGAAACTTAGTGTGAGGAGTCAAGAGTAAGTTCGAGTTCGTAGATGGGCTTTGTAGCCCTATATTTAGGGGTGGGGAAGGGGGTTTCAAATTAAGTTTAAAAAAAACTTCCTAATTCCACCTTTTCCTCTAGTCTACCTTCCCCGACAACCACCGTTTCTCCAGCATGCCCATTAGTAACAAATTTGGGGCACTCCAGGTTTCGGAAGATATTTTTGAACCAGTTTTATTGGATATTTTAACAAGAGCTGTAAGCTCATATGGCACTTGCATGTGTCAAGATGATTTGATTGATCAAGAGTAAGTTTCGACTTTGCGGTTGAGATGCGCGCTATAAGGGAGCTGGAACTTCATTTGTAAGCAAAACCCTTGTGGCAAAACTGCTAATGGGCTGATGGGCATCACGAAAATGCATATATTGCTTAAAAGTATTTTTTTTACTTTGCGGTCAAGATTGGTACTTTAAGGAATAATCGGATTTGGGAAGTAGCAATTTCTAAGCAAATGTTGTTGAGTCTCCAATATTCCAGCGAAGTTTCATCGTCCTAGCACATCAGGAAGTACCTTAACGCGCGATCACCGGAATCCCAGACCCCCCTCCCCCTCCTCCAACTCCACCCACAATAACCGGAGCCAATCCTGTTCTGTAAATGATTAATCCAGAGCATCTGTTTGTCATTCCCACGAAGTTCGATCCAGATCACACCAGTCTAAGCGGGTCAAGTATTTTCCGCCCTCCCCCCGATAATTGCCGGATTCGGTCCGGAAATGAAAAAGGTCACAAGAGAAAAATGTCCTCTGTTTAATTATTAAATTTCACTCGAATCCGATCACCCGTTCCAAAGTTACGCATGACTCAATATTCCGGATTCCCCTCCCTCAACTCCTCCCCCCCAAGATTATCATATCGAGGATTTTTTTTTTATTCCAAGTCAGTTTGACCGGGTCCCTGATATGCCTTCCAAGTTTCGTCGTGAAAATCCCCCAAAAACGGAATTCCGGGAGACCCCTCCCCCCCCCCTCAAGTGTCCGGATCCAGTCAAATTATGTAAAAGATTTATATGGACCAGATGTTTGTTCTTCCCAGCAAGTCTCACTCCGATACCATCATTCTAACCGTTTCTCGAGATTTCCGGTCCACCCCCCCCCACCCCACCCAGCTCCCCCGCGGTGCACGTAGCCAATCCGATTCAGCAAATGACTTACCTAGAGCATCTGTTTGTTCTTCCCACAAAGTTCCATCCCGATCCCTCCATTCTAAACGGGGCAGGTATTCCCCCCCCCCCAATAGTTGCCGGATCCGGTCCGGATATGAAAAAAATCATCGGAGAAATGTCCTCTGTTGAATTCTTAAATTTCACTCGAATCCGATCAACCATTCCAAAATTACGCATGACTGAAAATTTCGGATTCCCCTCCCTCCACTCCCCCCACCATTATCTGATCGACAAAAATTTTTATTTTGAAGTCAGTTTGATTGGGTCCCTGATATGCCTGCCAAGTTTCATCGTGAAAATCCCCAAAACCACCATCACCGGAATTCCGGGACCCCCCCCCCCCCCATAAGTGTCCGGATCAAGTACAATGGCTTAAAGGACTTATCTAGAGCAGATGCTTGTTCTTCCCAGCAAGTTTCACTCCGATCCCTCCATTCTAACCGTTTCTTGAAATTTCCGGTCTCCCCCCCCCCCAACTCCCCCCTGGCTACCGAATCCGGTCAAGACTTTAAACGGGACATTACAGATATATATTCTGTTCAGTTATGAAGTTTCATTACAATCCGATCATCCGTTCGAAAGTTACACACTTCTCAATTTCCCGGATTCCCCTGCGGATTCCCCTCCCTCCACTCCCCCACCATTATCTGATCGACAATATTTTTATTTTGAAGTCAGTTTGATTGGGTCCCTGATATGCCTGCCAAGTTTCATCGTGAAAATCCAAAAAACCACCATCACCGGAATTCCGGCCCCCCCCCCCATAAGTGTCCGGATCCAGTACAATGGTCTAAAGGACTTATCTAGAGCAGATGCTTGTTCTTCCCAGCAAGTTTCACTCCGATCCCTCCATTCTAACCGTTTTTTGAAATTTCCGGTCTCCCCCCCCCCCAACTCCCCCTGGCTACCGAATCCGGTCAAGACTTTAAACGGGACATTACAGATATATATTCTCTTCAGTTATGAAGTTTCATTACAATCCGATCATCCGTTCGAAAGTTACACACTTCTCAGTTTCCCGGATTCCCCTGCCCTCCACCCCCCCCCCCCCAAAAAAAATGGTCGGATCAGAAAACTAATTATTCCTAATTTTGTTTTGTCGGGTCTCTGATATGCCTGCCAAGTTTCATGGTCCTAGCACAACTGGAAGTACCCTAACTCGAAAAAGTGTGACAAAATGCCCTAAATTTTCAAGTTTCCAGCGCCCCGCACTCCCCCCCATATGGTCGGATCGGGAAACTGATTATTTCCAGGTTAGTTTGGTCGGGTCCGTGATATTCCTGCCAAGTTTCATTGTCCTAGCTCATCTGGAAGTACCGTCACTCGAAAAAGTGTGACAAAATGCCCTAAATTTTCAAGTTTCCAGCGCCCCAGCTCCCCCGCATATGGTCGGATCGGGAAACTTATTATTTCCAGGTTACTTTGGTCAGGTCCCTGATATTCCTGCCAAGTTTCATTGTCCTAGCTCATCTGGAAGTACCCTAACTCGAAAAAGTGTGACAAAATGCCCTAAATTTTCAAGTTTCGAGCGCCCCCACTCCCCCGCATATGGTCGGATCGGGAAACTGATTATTTCCAGGTTCGTTTGGTCGGGTCCCTGATATTCCTGCCAAGTTTCATTGTCCTAGCTCATCTAGAAGTACCCTAACTCAGAAAAAAAGTGACAAAATGCCCTAAATTTGCAAGTTTCCAGCGCCCCGCACTCCCCCCCCCCCATATGGTCGGATCGGGAAACTGATTATTTCCAGGTTAGTTTGGTCGGGTCCCTGGTATGCCTGCCAAGTTTCATTGTCCTAGCACATCTGGAAGTACCCTAACTCGGATATGTGGGACAAAAAAACTCGGACCGACCGACAGACCGACAGACGGAATTGTGATCGGTATATGGCACTTGAGCCAGAGGCTGCAAGTGCCATAAAAACAGTAAAAACTACTAGTATTAGATCAAAGTCAAAGATGAAGGGTAACACGTTTTCGTCGGGAGAGTTTTCGTTTCCAAGGTTTTTGTTTAGTAGTGCCGAAAGTCTCAATGATGATATTAGATGGCGGAGCTCGAGAGTCTTTCATCTGTGGTCGGAAGTTCACTAATTGTAATTCCTGAGGCACATCGGCAAAATTCGGATTTACTAAAGACTGCGAAATACAAAAATTTCATAAAACGAAGAAAGAGGTGGCTTGTTACTTCTGAAACTGTTAATATTATAGGGCACTTCTGTATCCTCATTAGACACAATTTTTATATTTCTGTGCATGGTGCTTGGCGCTTGCAGCGTGCAGATCCTGATTAAACCGATGGATTGCTAACTCCCAAAAATGATGTACACCAAGTTGCGCGTGCCACGGTTTTAAAAAAAAATTAAAATATTGCGTTAAACCATGATTTCTGAAACAAATTTCATCAGATATTGGCCAAGAATGAAGCAAGTCTACGATGTTCAGGGGCTTGGGTCAAATACAAGAGCTAGAAGCTCATATGGTACTTGCAAGGCTGGGTTAGAGGATGCAATTTAGGAATTTGCAAATTCTTGGGTTTCTTGTGTTTATTTATAAGCAATACCCTTAAAATAAGAATGATCATGGGCCCTTGGAAATCAAGAGAATGATCTGGTAAATAGTATTTTAAGGGCACTAGAAGCCCTTAAAATACTAATTTGACAAGCAAACCGTGATGGCCAAAGGGCCCATGATCATAACGTATTTAAGTATTGCTTATAAATAAACACAAGAAACCCAAGAATTTGCAAATCTAATCACCTCGAAGCCAACCTTGCAAGGACCTTGAGCATCATGAATATGTATCGTTTGGTGAAAAGTATTTTTTTTTAATTTTTTTTGTTAAGATGCGCCTAAAAATTTATTTTTAAGCAATAGCACTGAGGCAAATATTAAATGGGCCCTTGTGCATCATGTATATGTATCGTTTTCGTGAAAAGTATTTTTTTTTCACTTTTTGGGATCCCAAAACGTAAGTGGAGGTATACCTGTGACTTCGGAAAACTTGTCCGTCTGTCCGTCCGTCTGCAAGCACGATAACTCGAAGGGAATGAAATATTTTGATGAAACTTGGTGTGGACTCTTTGGGTCATGGGAAAGGTCGAGTTCGTAGATGAGCTCTGTAGCTCAACATTTAGGGGTGGGGGGGGGGGGGGGGTAAATTAAGGGTAGAGCAATTTTTTTTGAAGTTAATGAGATAGTCGATTTAGGGGTAAAACGACATGTTGAACTAGAATATGAAAACCATTTTCTCGCCGGAGAAGTAGTTCGCCAGAAATCCGGCCAAAACCGCAAAGTTTACTGAAAGTAAAAGTTTTATATAAGGTTGATTAGGTGTTCGATTTAGGGGTAAGAAGACATGTTAATTTTTTTTGCATTTTCTTGTCGGACAAGTAGTTCTCCCGGAATCCGTCTGAAACCGGAAAATTCGTTTAACGTAAAAGTTTTATCTCAAGTTGATTAGATGTTCGATTTAGGGGTAAGAAGACATGCTGAATCCGCTTTTGACAATCAATGGAATCCGGCTGAAACCGGAAAGTTTGTTAAAAGTTAAAGTTTTATCTTAAGTTGATTAGATGTTCGATTTAGGGATAAGGTGATACGCTGAATTCGTTTTTGAGCTTTAGTTTTTGCCGGACAAGTAGTTCGCTTGGAATCCGGTCGAAACCGGAGATTTGGCAGAAGTAAGGCAGGAAGATATGATTAATTTCGTCAAAGTAGATTCGACGTATAGCCTAGGGGTAAATTTACACATGCTGAATCCATATCTGAACTTGGTTTTCTCAGATGATTAGCCATTGACGTTCTTCTGTTTCTAAATATCAATAGTAAAAATCTTCAAGGAGTCTAGCGAAGACCGGATATCTACAAAACCAAATTGTCTGGATGAAATATTAAATTTTTGGGATCCCATCGAAGCCTTTGATGTTGTTCGTTAAGATGTGCACTTTTAGGGTTCATTTTGAAGAAAAACCCTTGTTTCACAGATGATGATGGACTCACGAAAATACATATTTGCTCAACAGTGTTTTCTGTAGTTTGTGGTTAAGATGACTTTAAAGTTTCACTGAACAGGGCTTCGGTGGGACAATCTAGTTACACATCACTTAAAGAAGCTTGAAAACCCGACAAAAATGCGTTACTTCATTGCTCCGCTATTCTTCTTCTTCTTTTTCTTTATGTTAGGCCTCTTTGGACGGCTTGACGCCCCATTTAGGCCCCTTCCCTTTTGCGGCCTCGCAGTATGACTGCTCAGGGCTGCGATGGTTTTCTTCTTCTGTTGTGGTGATTGGTAGAATTGTAGTAGTTTTCATTGGCTTTTAATTTTGGTCATACTAGGTGGTGGAGTTCCATACACCGGAGGAATGGATGGATTGCTAGTATGGCATGCTTTTCTGAGTCTTTTGGTGGTGGTGGTTGTTTGATGAGGGAGACGGTCGTTTTCTGAAGTGATGCAAATATTCTTTCGATCTGTTGTCTCTCGTTTCTTCTGGGTAGGTTGGTACATTCGAAGAGCAGGTGGTCAATGGTCTCGTCCTTTCTCGAGCAGAGGCGACATAGTGGCGATGTTGGTACAGTTCCATCTGCATTGGGGATATTGTAGTGGTGCGCTTGGTGGTTCAGGTCGTTGGTGTTTGCTCTTATACGGTGGTAGAATGCTGTCAGATGTCGGGATTGGAAAGATGACAGGTGTGGTTCTTGATGGGGTCCTCGAATTCTCTTTGTTCTGCTTCTCATTACATCTCCGATAGGGAGTGGTTTTCCACTTTCCGCCGGGTTCGACAGCGCCTTTTTGGCTGCTGTATCGACAAGTTCGTTTCCAGGAATCCCCATGTGACTTGGAATATACTGGAAAGTGGTTTTGTTTCCTTGTTCATGGACGTGCTTGATGAGGCTTGCTGTGTGGTACAGATCTACGTCTTCAGATGGGAAGGTGGGGCGTTCGATGAGGGACAGGGTAGATTTTGAGTCTGAACATATGACAAGATTTGTCTTTGACAGTTTCATCTTCACGATTAGCTCAAGTGCGATGTTGATTGCTGCTATTTCAGCACTCTCTCGTGCTAGACTCTTTCGTTGCTTTTCTGTTGCAAAAAGTTCCTGAATAGGGAAGCATGCGGCTGCTCCTGTGGTACCAACTTCAGATTTTGATCCGTCTACATATATTGGGATAAGTTTTTGGTAGACGGTGGATGATATGTGGTGGAAGGTACCAACTTTCTGATCCGTCTTCAGATTTTGGGATATGTTTTTGGTAGATGGTGGATGATATGTGGTGGAAGAGGGTTGTTACCAAGTGAGGGAGGAGGTCACCCTTTTTAGTCGGTAGGAAGGTGGTTCAGACGCGTCCATGGTGCTCTGTCTTCTATTTTTGGGGTCAGCAATGATTCTACGGTTGGGAGTATGTTTTGATGGGTCCGAAATTTGACCAGCATAGATGTTCGCGGCTGGTGGCTTATTCGTGTAGGTCTATGTAGGATGTTGTGGGGCGTGGTTTCAAGTTTTGTCAGCTGGCGTGCCATGAGAATCTGTCTTCGGAGCTTGATAGTGGTAATTCCTGCTTCTCCGCGTAGGAATTGGGCTTTCGTGGTTCGTCTCATTCCTGTTGCGATTCTCAGCGCTGTGTTTTGCACAGTTTCAAGATGACGAAAATGTTGTCTTGCGCACGTGCCGTAGACTGTCACCTCGTAGTCCATTTGAGATCGGATGTAGCTCTTGTAGAATTCGACGAGGGTTTTGTCTGAGCACCCCCATGGGGTTCCTGCTAGGCGTAGCATGATTTTCATTTTTCGGTGGCATCTGGTGATAATATCTTGGATATGGGGTTGGAATGTGACTTTCTGGTCAAGGAGTAGTCCCAAGTATTTTACGGTTTTTGTCTCTGGTATTGCTGTTCCGTTGATGGTGAGGGTAGCTTGTAAAGATGTCCTCTTGCGGTGGAACTGTACTATACTTGATTTAGCTGGCGCGATTGGTAGTCCTGACGTATTTGAGAAGGTAGAGACATCATCCAGGGCGGTTTGGAGCTTTGAGTGGGCCTCGATGAAGGTAGCTCCTGTGCTACATACTGTTAAAGCGTTTGCAAATTCGCCTTTTGGTTGCAAAACTTGTAGTCCTGACAGGAACAGGGCAAATAGCAGACAGCTCATTACTGCTCCTTGCGGCAATCCTTTTTGTATGTTTTTGGTTGATGAGAGTTTGCCATTAACTCGGACCACAAAAGATCTGTCCGACATTGATGTCAGTGACGAATTCGGCTACTTTCTTTGGAAATCCAAGTTCTATAAATTTTTGTCTTTTTGACATTATCGTATGCTCCCTCGAAGTCCAAGAAAGCAGCGATGAGGATGGCTCCTTTATCGAACGAGAGTCGGATTTCTTCCGTTAGGCGGATGACGATGTCAATAGCTTAATGGTGCTTTCTGAACCCAGTTTGAGTTTGAGGAATTAGCTTGTTTCTTTTTTTTTATAAGTAGTGAACTGATAGACAAAAATGCTCCTCAGCCGGGATTTGAACCCAGGACCCTCTGCTCACAAGGCAGTCGCTCTACCAACTGAGCTACCGAGGGGCTTGTGAACAGAGTTCGCAAACCACTACAATAGTCTGGTAGAAGCCGGCCATGGGAACAGTGATCCCGCCCGAAGACAAATTCATCTAACCAGTTCACATCCCCATGTCACGGAAATTTATAATAATACATAGATGGCACTTTAGACAAGGGACTTGTACCGTGACTAATAAACCATAAACATTTTTCGAATATAATTTAGAAGTCTAGGACTACATTGTCGGAGCCACGTAGACATACCAGGACCCACAAGACAGGGTCTCATGGTGAAAACCAGATAAAACCAAATATATAATTTTTTAATGGGGAAGACGCCCTTGAGATGGAAATATTTTTTAAGCTTGTTTCTCTCTGAGAACCAGTAGATCCTACTGTAGACGATTCTCTCGAAGATTTTCCCTAGTGTAGGAAGGATCATAATTGGTCTATACGACTTTGGGCCATCCTTGGGTTTTCTTGGTTTGAGTATGGGTGTGATAACTGCGATTTTCCATACTTTTGGAAACACTGACGCCCTCCAGCATGTATTATATGTATGTAAAACATGTAAAAGTGCTCTTTTGTAATTGTGGGTGCAGTGGGCAAACCACTTTTGGTGAATTTCATCATTCCTGAGCAGCAATCCTTGCTTTCTGCTCTGTTCAATTCTTCCATGGAGATGGGTTTTGTGAGGTCTGAGTGCCCAGCCTGTGGGCGAGGGTCTTCTCTGCTGCAATCTTCCTGGGGTTCTGTTTCATTTGGGGGGGGGGGTCACTGAATTTTTCTGCGTATATTTCTTCATACAATTCTGCTTTTTCATTGTCTGTTTCTACTTTTTTTCCATTGTTCAACAGGGAGAATCGTAGAGAGTCGGTGTTGGTTTGTTTTCCTGTCATTCGATCCAGGAAACGATTTATTTTTCCTTCAGGGGTTTTTCTGTTCACTTTTCACAAATAACCGATATTCAAATAGTGGAATTTCCTTGTCTGATTTATATGCTCTATTCCCTTCTATCCGTGTTGTATGCTCGACGAAGACAATTTACGAAAAATAAGTTTTCACGCAGTGAGCTACCTTCCGCAGACTGATCACTGGCCATTGAAACGCCGCGTATGTATTGAGATTCAATATTTCTGCGTCATAGTAGAAATTTGCGTTGTGAGGACGACCGTAGATATTCTGAACGTCATTCAAGAGCAATCAGTGAAAAATAAAAAATCCCTTAACACAATCCAAAATATGCAGTGTATTCAGTTAAATATTACACAAATAAGTTGGCTTTTCAGTTAAACTTAAGGAATGGTTGGCTCTACAAAGTGAGAATTTATAAACCAATTTTGTCAATCCTTAATTACCTACTTTGGCCAATTGGCAGATATATTTAGCTACAACAAGTGCACGAAAATGGCAAAGTTCGGAGTCAACAAAGTTCAAATAAGCATACATCTATTGAACTCCCAGAGGATCTGATGGGGAAACTGAATTTTTCCAAGTTCAATATGCCTGCCAAATTTCATTCTTAGCACATCCTACACAGATGGAATTAAGTTTGGTCGCCACTGAATTACCTTCACCAGAAGCAAAATATATTGAAGCTGACTCCAGTGCTTGGCGATATTCAATAACGATGTATCGGACCAAATATCGATATCGAAACGTAAATATCGATATCGAAAACGATACTGGTTCATTCATAATTATTGTAAATAATCCAACATAACCTACCGTTATATATCCGTAACTGGAGAAATATGTTTTCCGTACTTCATTTCTTATTTAGTCGGAGTTTGAGATGATCCAATATGCTATTTAACGACAATTTTGTTCTTAAATTCTGACAAAACGAGACGTATCCTATAGCGAAACATGGTAAACAAATATCAATACCGATATATCGATTATCGAATATCGAAAATGAAATTATATCGATTATCGAAAGTGAAAATATCGCCAGTAGCACAGAAACATGGTTGGTTACTTGGCGCTTTTGGTCAACAGCATGGTCCTCATATCTAGTTCTGCTTCTTCTTCGGCAGCATGTATTCGATAATTTTTTCGTTCCAGTACCTTCGTTACTTGGCGCCAGATGGCGAAACAGTCATCTACAGAAAATTTGTCGGTGGCCGGCGGCATCGTGCCGGATCTCCTTCCTAGTGTTGGGTGATATATCTATATCGAAACGTAAATATCGATATAGAAAACGATATTTGTTCACTCATAATTACTGTAACTAAAATCCGAAAATGGAGCAATATGCTTTCTGTAAATCATTTCTTATTTATCCGGAGTTTGAGATGATGCAAGATGATATTTAAACGACAATTTTGTTCTTAGGTTTGGCGAAACAAGACGTATCCTTTAGCGAAACATGGTAGAAAAAATTCAATATTGATACATCGATTATCGAATATCGAGAGTGAAAATCTCGATATAATAATAATAATAATTTATTTTTGACCCATCATACACTCACAAAGAGAAAGACGGAGTATGAATACAAAAAGAGGAACAAGTAATGTACAGAAAGACATGACACCATACAAAAGCACACGAAACTAATTTCTAACAAATTAACCTAATGATGAAAAAAAAAAAAAAAAAAAAAAATAAACAACAAAGGACAACAAAACCAAACTAGAACAGAAAACCCTTCCAAGTATCGGTTACCGAATTTCGAAAGTGAAATTATCGATATATCGGTTATCGAATATTGAAAGTGAAAATATCGATATTTCAATTATCGGATATCGAAAGTAAAAATATCGATGTATCAATTATCGAAAGTGAAAATATACGATATGGCGAAAAATCCAAATATCGCCTGACACAAGCCCAGAAACCTAGTTGGTGACTTGGCGCTTTTGTCAACAGCATGGTCCTCATACAGTATCTAGTTTCTGCTAACTTCTTCGGCAGCATGTATTCGATAATTCTTTCGTTCAAGTACCTTCGTTACTGGGCTCCAGATGGCGAAGCGGTCATCTACAGAAAATTTGTCGGTGGCCTGCGGTATCGTGCCGGTGCCGCGCCGAGGTGTACATCGGTGGCGCAGAGAGAGCAACTCCATCGGATTATAAGTTTCCGTCAAGCTGATGGGACCCAGTACTCGCAATTCGTTTCAAAGCCAAGCATTTCGGAGTATGGTTAATCCTAGCGGAAGTCATAAAAAGAAGTTTTGAAAAGGTTTTGAAGGAATAATTTATCTAACAGGGGCAGTGTCTCCGTGGAGTCTAGTTAACCTGACTGTTTGATTAAAGGTTCTTCTGGCTCTCTTCGCCCGCTATGCAGCAGCTAATGACGTCACTGAAGAAAGGAAAACTGACGCAGTAGCCCCAATTAAGCAAGTCAGACAGGAGAGACAGTTCCACTACGCCTTCCCTCAACAAAACGCTCCAGCACTTCCGTACTACCATACTGCCGCCGGTAAGTTGTTATACTCTATGCGACGAAGTCAGAAACACGTCAGTGAACCTCAGGAAGAACAAGAAACCCAAACGAACTCTCTGAATTGACCTGAATCCTATGTAAACCAATCAACAACGTTAGTTATCGTGACGTGTCTGGCTCTTCGCTGGGCACACGGCGATCCTTCATCGGCATGAAGAGTTAGTCATCAAGAGTATTTTTTCTGAGGGGAAGGGGGGACGGCCAGTGCCCCACTTTGGATTTGTAATATTACAAAAAAACAAGTTGTGCTATAGCCATACGTGATCAAGAGTGAGCCCCCGACACATTATATAACTGGTAAGAACAAACAACACAATTGTATTCTTGGGCAGCTTTTTCTGTTTTGGCTATAAACATAAGTTAGAAAGAGAATGCCACTATGTACAATAAATTAAAAGAATCATTGAGCGTGTTCCATCCTACTTACCATAGTTACTACGCATGACGTCACAAATTCTTCCTTTCTGACGTCAAGGCTGGAACGATTTTTCTATTTTCCAGCAGAATATCATGCCACGGGCGAATCCGACCGATCACGTGAGAGATCCGTAGTCACTACGCTTACTACGCTCCCGAGCGTGGTAAGTAAATAGTTACTATTAGTTACTATTTCGAGAAGGCTGGAACGGTCAGCGTAGTAACTTTTCGTGAGGTTGGAACGAATTTAGTAACTAATATTTACTATTGGTAAGAGGGTGGAACACGCTCATTATCGGTACCATGCATTCAGCTCAGAGCGAACTGCCTTTCAGTGCGTACGCGAATGATTGGGAAAACAGGATTCAAATAGTACGCGTCATTGCCTTTTTGGGATCCCAAAACGTAAGTGGAGGGATACCTATGACATCGCAAAAGTTGTCCGTCCGTCCTTCTGTAAGCACGGTAACTCTCGAAGGGAATGAGATATTTTGATGAAACTTGGTGTGAGGATTCGCTGGGTCGGCGGACCAGTCGAGTTCGTAACGGCTTTGTAGCCCTACATTTAGGGGTGGGGGAGGGGGTTCAAATTAAGGGGCAAACAAAATATTTTGAAACAGCTAATGTGATAGTCGATTATGGGGTAAGAACACAATGGTGAAAACCATTTTGTAATCGGACAAGTAGTTCGCCCGGAATCCGGCCCAAACCGGAAAGTTTGTTAAAACTAAAAGTTTTATTTGAAGTTGATTAGATGTTCGATTTAGAGGTAGGAAGACATGCTGAAGACGATGGTGAAAATCATTTTCTCGACGGACAAGTAGTTCGCCCGGAATCCGGCCCAAACCGGAAAGTTTGTTAAAATTAAAAGTTTTATTTGGAGTTGATCAGATGTCCGATTTAGGGCAAGAAGACATGCTGAACTTTTATGTGAAAACAATTTTCTACCCGGACATGTAGTTCGCCCGGAATCCGGCCAAAACCGGAAAATTGTTAGAAGTTAAAGTTTTATTTCTGGCTGATTAGATAACCGATTTAGGGGTAAGAAGAGACGCTGAATCCGTGTGTGACAATCATATTTTACCCGGACATATAGCTCGACCGGAATCTGGCTGGAGTCGGAAAATTTGTTATAAGTAAAATTTTTATTTGAAGTTGATTAGATGTTCATTATTGGGGAAAGAAGATACCCTGAGTTCGTTTTTGAGCTTTCTTTTTTCGCCGGACAAGTAGTTCTAGAGTTCGGCCGAAACCGGGAAATTGGCAGAAGTGGCAGGAACTTTTCGTCAAAACAGATATGACTTATACAGGTAAACACACATGCTGAATCCATATCTGAACTTGGTTTTCTCAGATGATTAGCTATTTGGCCTTAATCTGTTTCTGAATTTTAATTGTAAGAATGTTCAAGGATTCTGGCGATGACTGGATCTGGCTAAGACAAGACCCAGTTGTCTGGATCAGATATTGAATTTTTGGGATCCCATCGAAAACTTTGGTCTTGTTTGTTATGAGATGGGGGGAGAGGGTCTTTTTCTGGTAGAATGCAAGCAACTTTATGATTCCAGGGGACATTTTCTTAATGAGCGTTAACAAAATTTTTGAGGATATAAATAAAGTAAAATAGTTGAGATAGTCAATTTATAAAAAGGGCTTTCGCTAAACCAAATGTAGCCTAAGGGAAATACTAAGTGCTGTAATTTTTTTTACGTATTTTGCACGGCCTAAGCATAAAACTGGAAAATTTACAATCAAACACGAAAGAAAATAAGAAGTTGTCAGGGCACCTTCTTTAACAAAAAGGGAAAATGTTGGCGAATAAGTATATTATCAGCTTTTTTGCAAACGAGTTGTATTTTACTATTCAAAATATCCGTAGTAGCAGTAACCGTCAGAAAAGTTGAAATAATAAGGCACCATCTTGGCTTCTGGCAAGTTTAGCGGACTTCACAGTCAGAGGCAGACAGAATCTTTGTTCTTGAAAGTATTTTTTTAGTGTGGTTCTGCACATGTTATTTTCACGACTTTTTACCTCGAACCACCTACCGGCTGAGACTTACTGATTACTTCCCTAGGGGTCAACATCGCTCAGCCATTCACTGCACCCATGTATGCCCCCTACCAATACCCCATGCAACGTTACGACAGCAACCCTGGCTACTACTACCCACAGGCTAACTACCCTCAATACGGAAGCATGAAATCGGGTTTCGGAACACTCGAGCAAGGAACCCCATATGGAACCAACTCCTACTTAGGAATCTGCATTAACAAAGGCACTTATTCCTACTGCTGGTAGTATCTCGTAGATCAGCGCTATGTTTATTCCTAATATAATTAAACTATTTAGTTGTTTACCATCATAGCTGCACAGGAAGGCTCAAATTCCGACAGCAGAAAGAACGTGTTTGAGGTTCCTAAACGGATATTATTTTGTTTCGGCGATACTTCGGCCCTTCTTAGCAAGGATTCTCGTCAGGCCGCAGCTAAAATCTAAGCTTGAAGGGGTTCTGTGAAAAGCAGGTAATGGACCTCTCTGTCTGCAAGCAAGGAGTGTTGATCATTTACTATGGAGGTGCCCAAAGCTTTCCGTCATAAGAGAGCTTTTAAGGGATTTTGTTTTTCTCTTCCTTGAGATATCAAGTAGTCCAGCCCCAATGATAATATTCAAATCGTGTTTGTTTGTAGAAAGAGCAATAGAGGATAGGAAGAGGGTCACATAATTATTTCTGTACTGTTTTTTCTTTTCTGTCTTTCCCTCGCAATGACAACAAGAGCTAGAAGCTCATACGGCCCTTGCAAGCTGGGTCAGAGGATGAAAGTTGGAATTTGCCAATTTGTGGGTTTGTCGTGATTATTTGTAAGCAAAACCCGATAAGACAAGCATGATCATGGGCCTATGGAAATCATGAGACTGTATCCCTTGATGAACAGTATTTTATTCGTGCACTTGGCTGTGATGATATGCACTTGAAGGGTGCTAGAAATTCGTCTGCAAGCAAAACCCTTAAGGCAAAACGATGATAGGCTCATTGGGATCATGAAAATGTATATTTTGCTGAATAGTATTTTTTGTACTTCAAGGAATTTACTTATACGAGAGGCAAAAACGATCATGTGCCCTTGGGGATCACAAATATGTATCGTTTGGCAAAGGTATTTTCGGTAAAGACGCGTACTTTAAGGGTACTAAAAACTTATTTTAAGCAAAACCCTTGAGGGAAAAACATCATGGGCCCTCATGAAATGTATCGTTTTGCCAAAAGTTTTTTTTTTTTTTTACTGTGCGGTTGAGATGTACTTTAAGGGAGCTAGAAATTCATTTTTAAGCAAAACCCTTCCCGATGATCTCAACTGATCTCAAAATAGTAGTATGAAGTTGGACGAAAAAGTGGCATGCAGTACTAACTGATGCTACTACATGCTTCTACTTCAAGGCTACCGTGTTACTGCATACTACTGCATGCTATATTAGCAAGACTGGATGCTACTATGGCAAGACAGGATGCTACTAGATACTACTGCTTAAGATTGGACCAGTATGAGGCACATTAAATGATAGTATTCTTTGCTATTACATATATTACATGCAACTTTTTCGTACAACTATCATACAACTACGCAGGCTACAAATTTTTCATCGGGTTTAAGTAAAAATGATAAGGGGCTTATGGCAATCACGAAAATGTAAACTGTTCTTAAAAGTGTTTTTTATACTTTCCGGTTAAGATCAGTACTTTAAGGGATGGTCGAATGTGGGAAGTGACAATTTCTAAGCCAACCTTGTCAAGTCTGTAATGTTTCAGCCAAGTTTCATCGTCCTGACACATATGGAATTTACCTGAACTCCGATTACCGAGATTCCGGACCCCCCCCCCCCCCTCCAACTTCCACCGGTGCTCGAATCCGGTCCCGTCCCGAATAAGCTTGTGCTTATTCTCCCCACTAAGTTACCAAGGAACACTTCATTAAAAAGTGACCGAAAACGAAGGTACCAAAAGCAAATTTGTTGTGTGGACCAAGTTGAAGGTAAGGAGGACAAATTATTTAAACTTGGCCTATCCACTTTATCCATCCAATTGACATAAACTGAGCCCGATCGCCTCTATATACTTTTCATAAAAAAATATGTTTTATTTTATTAACACTGAGTGTGTGTGTGGTGAGTTGGTACGAGGGGGATTTTGGTCGGATTTTTTTGGCAACGGGGGGGGGGGAGGATAGCCGGAAACCGGAAACTGATGATTCTTATCGTGCAGAATTACAACGGCGTAAGCTTGATGTTCGATCTACTGAGATTTTATTGGATTTATTCATTAAAATGCTCAGAAATGTGCGAGACACAAACATTCCGCAGAAAACGCCTTAGAGAGTAACTTCCCGTTTCGGCACAACTCGAAGACGCTCTAGACACTGGTCATAAGAGGCTGTATCTATGGCTACATAAGAAAAATTTGGCGTTAGCCATGATAAGTTTTTGGTGGATAAAAAGATTTATCTATCTATCCAGAGGTCCGAACGGTAAAGTAAGGGTAGGTAGCTCGTCGCGCTTCTACTGCCTCGGAACGAAAACCAGCTATGCGAAGGCGCGTACTACCTACTTTTCCATATGACCAAGTCCAACACATGCCAGTGAACCTCGGGAAGAAATAGAAAGCGTCGCCCGAACGACGACTCAAATTATGTGTCAACCAATCAACGGCGTTCGTTCGGGACAGCTGTGGTGACGCTTCCGGCTCTTCCGCTAGGTGCACGGCGATTCTTTATCGGCACGACGAGTTACTCATCAACAGTATTACATTCTTACGTTCTACAGTAAAACTAGAATTAAATACAATACCACCAGTTATTTCCGCGAGCACTGACACCGCGACAGAGCTTTGAAAAATATGGTTTATGCAAGTTATTCATTCTCGCGTTGTGTAATTATAAAAAAATGTATCTCAAGAAGCAACTTTTGTACCGAAAAACGGATGGTGTCAGCTCATCAAGGGCTATCGATTGCCGTTGAAAAAAAATCTAACTGTGATAATTTAAAAGTTGACTTTTTTTGACGTAGGCCAACTTTCTAATGTCACCACTTAGAAAGGAGCAAAGGATAAGCTCTAATTTCTTTTGGCAGTGAGAGAACTTTAAAAGTTCAAAAGGCACATCTGATACCATTTCTCTTCCTCAATCCCAAGTGCAAAAAATGGAATGAAAACCTCAGCTGAAATCACGAACAGAAATGGGTAGAAACAGTTAAAAAGAATATAATAGATATTACCAAAAAAAGCCCGAGGGCCATGGCAACAAAAACTGTACAAGTACACTAAGTTACAGAGTGTAATAGATGGCCGCACTTTCGGACCCGCTTTTTGTAAATTTATCTATCTATCACTCAAAGGCTGTGTATTGGCTGTGGGGCCGGGCAACTGCCGCACATATTTGGCATTAACAGATTTTAGTCCGTCTTAAATTTCAAACTGGTCCTGTTAGAACGGAGTTTTTCTCTCGAAAGCAGAAACATAGTTTGATGAAATGAAAGCTTGGCTGCACAACTTCAGATAGTCGTCTCTGACATAGGCTATACAACTCCACTTCACTTCGCACACCGTAGGCTCTGGCTCGAGGACCAGCAAAAACCATCCTTTTTGGCCATAAGCAAGAGTTCTACGGAGCTTTCCAAAATGTAGTTATATAATAACCAGTTGAAAGGTTCGAGGCGTTGACAACTTCAGTAGCAAAGTACAGACTGGGGCCAAAAATAGTACAAATAAAAAAGTACAGATGGGCCCAAAAATAGGCCCATCGCAATTGTGAGATATGTAGGGGACTTGAAGACTTGAAAGCAACAATCGGCTATTAGACCATAATCATCTTCGGCGATGAGGGATTTGCAACTTTTGCTAGTTGGTGTACCTCTTATTTGTTTCCGGTGTATTTGATGGTAAGAATAATTTGATTCACCATTGTAAGACAGTAGGGTATTTGTAAGTAACAATCGGCTTTTAGGCTATAATCTATCTTCGGTGACGAGGGGTTAGCAACTTTTGCTAGTTGGTGTACCTATTATTTGTTTCCAGTGTATGTGGCGTAAATCACGGGGAGAGGGACTTGTAAGGAAGAATCGGTTGCTATAGGGGGTTCATAAGGGGCTAGAAATTCGTGCAAATTGGTTCACATTTTATTTGATCTCTATAAAGCTGAGGGTAAGAAAATTCGTTTCCATGGTCGATACTGTAACCTAGAATTAAATGTTTTCACAACGAGTACAAATGAAATGTCAAACAATGAGGTAATTTCGCAATAACGGATAGTGTCATCTATGGTATTTTGATCCTGAAAAGTTGCGGATAGTGATTATTTGTAAGCAAAACCCGATAAGACAAGCATGATCATGGGCCTATGGAAATCATGAGACTGTATCCCTTGATGAACAGTATTTTATTCGTGCACTTGGCTGTGATGATATGCACTTGAAGGGTGCTAGAAATTCGTCTGCAAGCAAAACCCTTAAGGCAAAACGATGATAGGCTCATTGGGATCATGAAAATGTATATTTTGCTGAATAGTATTTTTTGTACTTCAAGGAATTTACTTATACGAGAGGCAAAAACGATCATGTGCCCTTGGGGACCACAAATATGTATCGTTTGGCAAAGGTATTTTCGGTAAAGACGCGTACTTTAAGGGTACTAAAAACTTATTTTAAGCAAAACCCTTGAGGGAAAAACATCATGGGCCCTCATGAAATGTATCGTTTTGCCAAAATTTTTTTTTTTTTTTTTACTGTGCGGTTGAGATGTGCTTTAAGGGAGCTAGAAATTCATTTTTAAGCAAAACCCTTCCCGATGATCTCAACTGATCTCAAAATAGTAGTATGAAGTTGGACGAAAAAGTGGCATGCAGTACTAACTGATGCTACTACATGCTTCTACTTCAAGGCTACCGTGTTACTGCATACTACTGCATGCTATATTAGCAAGACTGGATGCTACTATGGCAAGACAGGATGCTACTAGATACTACTGCTTAAGATTGGACCAGTATGAGGCACATTAAATGATAGTATTCTTTGCTATTACATATATTACATGCAACTTTTTCGTACAACTATCATACAACTACGCAGGCTACAAATTTTTCATCGGGTTTAAGTAAAAATGATAAGGGGCTTATGGCAATCACGAAAATGTAAACTGTTCTTAAAAGTGTTTTTTATACTTTCCGGTTAAGATCAGTACTTTAAGGGATGGTCGAATGTGGGAAGTGACAATTTCTAAGCCAACCTTGTCAAGTCTGTAATGTTTCAGCCAAGTTTCATCGTCCTGACACATATGGAATTTACCTGAACTCCGATTACCGAGATTCCGGACCCCCCCCCCCCCTCCAACTTCCACCGGTGCTCGAATCCGGTCCCGTCCCGAATAAGCTTGTGCTTATTCTCCCCACTAAGTTACCAAGGAACACTTCATTAAAAAGTGACCGAAAACGAAGGTACCAAAAGCAAATTTGTTGTGTGGACCAAGTTGAAGGTAAGGAGGACAAATTATTTAAACTTGGCCTATCCACTTTATCCATCCAATTGACATAAACTGAGCCCGATCGCCTCTATATACTTTTCATAAAAATATGTTTTATTTTATTAACACTGAGTGTGTGTGTGGTGAGTTGGTACGAGGGGGATTTTGGTCGGATTTTTTTGGCAACGGGGGGGGGGGGGAGGATAGCCGGAAACCGGAAACTGATGATTCTTATCGTGCAGAATTACAACGGCGTAAGCTTGATGTTCGATCTACTGAGATTTTATTGGATTTATTCATTAAAATGCTCAGAAATGTGCGAGACACAAACATTCCGCAGAAAACGCCTTAGAGAGTAACTTCCCGTTTCGGCACAACTCGAAGACGCTCTAGACACTGGTCATAAGAGGCTGTATCTATGGCTACATAAGAAAAATTTGGCGTTAGCCATGATAAGTTTTTGGTGGATAAAAAGATTTATCTATCTATCCAGAGGTCCGAACGGTAAAGTAAGGGTAGGTAGCTCGTCGCGCTTCTACTGCCTCGGAACGAAAACCAGCTATGCGAAGGCGCGTACTACCTACTTTTCCATATGACCAAGTCCAACACATGCCAGTGAACCTCGGGAAGAAATAGAAAGCGTCGCCCGAACGACGACTCAAATTATGTGTCAACCAATCAACGGCGTTCGTTCGGGACAGCTGTGGTGACGCTTCCGGCTCTTCCGCTAGGTGCACGGCGATTCTTTATCGGCACGACGAGTTACTCATCAACAGTATTACATTCTTACGTTCTACAGTAAAACTAGAATTAAATACAATACCACCAGTTATTTCCGCGAGCACTGACACCGCGACAGAGCTTTGAAAAATATGGTTTATGCAAGTTATTCATTCTCGCGTTGTGTAATTATAAAAAAATGTATCTCAAGAAGCAACTTTTGTACCGAAAAACGGATGTTGTCAGCTCATCAAGGGCTATCGATTGCCGTTGAAAAAAAATCTAACTGTGATAATTTAAAAGTTGACTTTTTTTGACGTAGGCCAACTTTCTAATGTCACCACTTAGAAAGGAGCAAAGGATAAGCTCTAATTTCTTTTAGCAGTGAGAGAACTTTAAAAGTTCAAAAGGCACATCTGATACCATTTCTCTTCCTCAATCCCAAGTGCAAAAAATGGAATGAAAACCTCAGCGGAAATCACGAACAGAAATGGGTAGAAACAGTTAAAAAGAATATAATAGATATTACCAAAAAAAGCCCGAGGGCCATGGCAACAAAAACTGTACAAGTACACTAAGTTACAGAGTGTAAAAGATGGCCGCACTTTCGGACCCGCTTTTTGTAAATTTATCTATCTATCACTCAAAGGCTGTGTATTGGCTGTGGGGCCGGGCAACTGCCGCACATATTTGGCATTAACAGATTTTAGTCCGTCTTAAATTTCAAACTGGTCCTGTTAGAACGGAGTTTTTCTCTCGAAAGCAGAAACATAGTTTGATGAAATGAAAGCTTGGCTGTACAACTTCAGATAGTCGTCTCTGACATAGGCTATACAACTCCACTTCACTTCGCACACCGTAGGCTCTGGCTCGAGGACCAGCAAAAACCATCCTTTTTGGCCATAAGCAAGAGTTCTACGGAGCTTTCCAAAATGTAGTTATATAATAACCAGTTGAAAGGTTCGAGGCGTTGACAACTTCAGTAGCAAAGTACAGACTGGGGCCAAAAATAGTACAAATAAAAAAGTACAGATGGGCCCAAAAATAGGCCCATCGCAATTGTGAGATATGTAGGGGACTTGAAGACTTGAAAGCAACAATCGGCTATTAGACCATAATCATCTTCGGCGATGAGGGATTTGCAACTTTTGCTAGTTGGTGTACCTCTTATTTGTTTCCGGTGTATTTGATGGTAAGAATAATTTGATTCACCATTGTAAGACAGTAGGGTATTTGTAAGTAACAATCGGCTTTTAGGCTATAATCTATCTTCGGTGACGAGGGGTTAGCAACTTTTGCTAGTTGGTGTACCTATTATTTGTTTCCAGTGTATGTGGCGTAAATCACGGGGAGAGGGACTTGTAAGGAAGAATCGGTTGCTATAGGGGGTTCCTAAGGGGCTAGAAATTCGTGCAAATTGGTTCACATTTTATTTGATCTCTATAAAGCTGAGGGTAAGAAAATTCGTTTCCATGGTCGATAATGTAACCTAGAATTAAATGTTTTCACAACGAGTACAAATGAAATGTCAAACAATGAGGTAATTTCGCAATAACGGATAGTGTCATCTATGGTATTTTGATCCTGAAAAGTTGCGGATAGCTTTATAATACCAACTAGGTTATATAAGCTAATATTCCAAGTGTCCGTCATGATGTCTACGATTGAAAAGGATAAAGTTCAACTGGCTGCAAAGTCAATTTAGTCCCTTCTTCCGATATTCTTTTGTTATTTTTTCTTCAATGCTGAGGAATAGCCTTTGATCATGTGACTACTGATTGTGTTCTTCTTGGAACATACCATTTTAAATGCTTCGATGGGCTCACAACTTCAGTATTTCACCGGCAGCGAAGAACACAGGCCATGAGAGCAAAACTTAAGTTGGCGAAGCCTAACAAAGGTTGCCACAAGATTCCGCGTTAACCAGGCAACATAGATCTAGTTAGGTCTTTGGAGTAAAACAGTAACAACTGTTAAACGAAACCTACCTTTTGAGTCCCCCAACTCTGAATTCTCCTCGTTGCTCGAACGGCTTCTGATATGTTCCACTGAGCATCGTAATAATCACACCGACGAGACCAAATGCATCCAACTGAAAACGTTAAAGGTCTAAAAACCGATGGTTATTCCCATTTCGTGTCAACTGGGGCCATTATTACTAAACATGTACTTCATCTCCTGCCTAAATATTGTTTGTATTCATTCAATACTGCAGGAAATTGTGTTCACCTAGAGTAGGTGTTCGTATAACTCCGTGCCATTGGATATTTGGAGAAGCCAAACACACCCGTGCTGGAATTCCAGTCCGGGAACGCCCGACCCTGATTGTTTGCTCACACTTTAAGGGATAATTGGGCTGGCAACCATTTTCCCGAAATCTTATTGTTTCGAAAAGAACCAAAAACGAAGCATCGGATACTTAATCGTATTTTCCGGTATGACCCTCGCGTGCCCCCGACGCATCTTTGTCACAGTCGAGCGCTATTGTTGCCACCTTGAATGTCGTCCAGGATTTCAGCGCAGACAAGAGACGTAGGTAGACAATGTGATTTCACAACAGACAAATGTGATTTCACAAGAGACCCGGGCAGACAAGAAGGGAGTTTTGTTTCAAACGGAAGCAAATGCTTGGATTGGGACTACTATGTCCAGGTTCCGATACGGACTTTAATGACATTGTAAACTTCAGTGAATACCGCCATGACAGGGGACATGCGTTTTTGATTTTATTAAATCCCATCCCACAAAGACGTCCAGAAGTGTAGCACTGGAAAAAACAGTTGTTGGAAACACCCTAAACTACTGGAACTACTACCCGGAAACAACCTAACCTACTGGAAAACTACTTGGAAACGCCCTAACCTACTACCAGGAAACACACTAACCTACGATACTGTTAATGCTGAATCGGTCAAGGACTTTATGTGTACTCGGCAGAGGAATGCTTTTCTGACCACTTGGTCCAGATTCTGGACTACCTTGTTTTTACTTTTCGCCTCTAAAATCTTAATTTTTTATCATTTTTCTTCTCTTAATTTTTTCTTCTGTTAATTTTTTAGTTTTCTATACCTACTGTTGAGATATTTCGGGCAACTAGGATAGCAATGCAAAACTGTTGCAATCCTTCCGACGCCATAATTTTGCCGTTTGAGGGTACAAACCGGAATAAAATAACACTAGTGAGTAGCGCCAAGGCATATGCTTTCCATGCTTCGAAAATGGGCCATACTCGTAGCGCTTCCCATTACGCTTTGCGGCAAAATTCCTAGTAAAGCTAAAGTGTGGTCTGCACGCATCATGGAAACAGGGGAGGATGTATCTTTTATTTTGCTGTGTTCAAAATATGACGTTATTGGAGCAAGCGATGGTGCAAGACTGATTGAGTTTCAGTAGGGACGCTCTAGTGGTGCTATAGTGTCGCTGCTATTCGAGTATGTCATTTTTTTCAGGTCTTGGAGCTACTCCCTAGTGTTATTTTACTGTGGTGCAAAAGCAACTGAGCAAAAAAGAGCAAACAATTCAAACAAACTAGAGTTTATGGCTATGATCCGACGTTATCTTACTTGATTATTGTTTACGCACACGAATCTGCATACTATGTTCCAATTTCACCACAATCTTCAGCACCGTCCAAAGTTAGGCGACGTTCAAAGTAACACACCTTTATTGAATGAGAGAATTCGTTTTTAAATTACAAACTTCTCTGTCCGCCATGGCCGAACGGGTTAGCGCGTTGAACTCCAAAGCGAATGGTCACTGGTTCAAGTCTCTGTAGTGCCGACCGTTTGGGTTTGGGGCGAGGGTTTCCACGTAAGACAAGCAAAAGTCCACCCAGCTTCAAATCGGTACCTAGACAGATCTAGGGAAAAGCGGATGGCGTCTGCTGATTTGCCCCAAACCACGCATCGCACTCCCGGCCGAGGGCGGAGTAATAGGAGATAATAAACTGCGCTACGCGAACCTTAACGGTACGAAAAGACGTTTGTACCGTCTTTCGCGAAATTTGTTAGTCTTTATTAGTGTTTACATTTGTATATACTGACAACTTCGACAAATTTGGTTCTTACCATGATAGTTCGAGAAGAATAAAAGATATAAGATATATCTTAACCGGTATGAATGCTAAAGTTTCTTTGTTTGTTTTGCCTACTCTATATAGGGCCTTGGATAAATTCTGATGGGCAATACGTTGTTTCCTTCATTCACAATAACACTGCCCGGTCTTCTTCAGTGACATATCAGCTCAACGATGATTGATAAAAAGAATTCCAGCACAATAGTTACCTGGTATGTCCAGGGCAGTTTGCGTTGCATTTCGACAGACTGAAGATCCTTGGTTTTGTGTTGATGTGTGAAAACAGTACCGGGAGGGTAGAGAGACAAGTCTATTGCTCGTCCAAAGTCGATCAACTTCACGCTCGGCTGGATGCCACGAACCTCATCGGACTGACTAGAGTCAAGGACAGGACTACAACGAAAATATTACCATTTATTAAAGGACACCTGAACAATGAAACCATACTTGAACACACCATGGAGAATGCATTTACAGACTTGGCCGCGGAGAGCATTCTTCTCCTGAGCGTGACGTTTTCAAAATAGGGATGTTCGTTTCTGGAGGTTTGCACATGCAGACTCCAAGGCAAAAAGCGCAATTCATTCAAATCTTGGGCAGCGCTGGCCGGATCGTATCGGAATTTCTTGTAGATGTACGTTTGGGCTTAACTGGTTAAAAAATATTCCAGAAGAAGGGTTGATTGTAGACATTTGTGAATTTATAAAATAGTTCGGTACTGAAGTAAGGACAGATGCAAAATGGAACAAAAATCATAGCTTGGAAACACTATTTCGTGTTTGGATTGGGTTTTCTGCAGGCAATGTTAACGGAAGTCATACAGATAGGAATGATACTTGGTACTCTTCATTCAGGTGTCCTTTAACTCTTTTACTTCGCTTTAGGGACGCGTCGTACTTATGATAGTCAATCAACCTAATTCAGTAGTATTCCATCCACTCTCGTTTTCGAGATTCTCACTTCATAAGTATATCCTATCTCCTCATTAGTAATACACTGGTCGCTTAACCACGTTTGTTCTCTTTGCTTGACGTTTCACGCGCCCGATCGTTGTTCACGAGTAGCTTTTTCGTCCGGAGACAGGTTATGCAAATTTTGCCAAGACTGACATCCAAGGCAATGGACATGGAAGGCTAAGAACAGCCGAAGCCGTATGTCAACGATCTCAGGAGCAGAAGCACTATGAATGAACGAATGAATTTATTGCACGAAAAAACTCATGGCCCCCATGGAGTCATGGCAACAAAACAAAAAGGAAAACACAACAAACTACACAAATCGCTCTCTATGGGACAAGCCAACGCGGAGGAATCTAGCTTCCATCTTCCTCATCCTCATCCATCTTTCCACACATAGGGCAAAAGTAAGGGCCATTCTTTAACCTATTTTTTCCTATAAACCTTCTTTTCTCCCCAATAGCTAATCCTCCCCCCCTTAAGCTCACCATCCACTTTAAATCTACTCCCGACAACCCGTCTTTAAAATAAATCCCCCCCCCCCCCCCCGAACATCTTTCGCCTTTGCATAGAACCGTAGAGACACCGACTCAGCCTTCCGACACTGCCAATCCTAAATTTCCTGATCACGAAGGATTTGCTCCATCTTACGCGACACATCACCATACTGTAAAGAAGTTCCAACACCACCATCCCATAATTCAGACAGGCCGCATCTATTAAGAATGTTCTTAATTCGATGAGGCCAAGATTGCTGGTCTTCATCGCACAGGGCCTCCAGGTAGGCTGCTTTAAGCATCTTCACTCGCGGTAATGAAATAACTTTCTCCCAGAAACTTACCATGGTAACCAATCGATTAGACCTAAGCGAGAACAAACCTAGATCACCTTTCAATACAATACTACTAAGAGACTCACTAACCCCTAATATCCTCTTAAAATATCTAAGCTGGACCACCTCCAACTTCGGTACCTCCATAACCCCAAACTTCCGCAGCATAATGCATACTTGATACTATTTTAGTCGAAAATATACGCTTCTGAAACTTCATATTCTTAATATCCCGTACATGGCTTCTAAATACCATATTTGACAATCTTGCTCCCCTCAACACACACTGATCCACATGCTTTCCAAACTTACACTTCGACGTAAACTTAACCCCCAAATACACAACCTCTTCTTTCACTGATATCTCCTTACCCTCAAAATATACCCTGTCATGCACACCTAATTTTCCCCCCTTTCGGCAAACCATAGCAACTGTCTTATTCCCGTTCAGGACCAACCGCTTAAGATACTCCTCCACCAAATTTAGTAACACCTGCAGGTTATCTCTAGTATCCGCCACCGAAACCACATCATCCGCGAATAATAACATGCAAAGCCTAACTAAATCAACTGATACAAACGGAGCAGCCCTGACCCTTAAAAACCCCTCCATATCGTTAATAAATAGAGAAAAAAGCTTTGGAGATAAGGTACACCCTTGCCTCACACCTAGTTTAGAAGAAAAACTCCTTGAAATCTCACCCTTACTACTAACCTCGCCCGGAAATACATCTTTAACAACAAACACACGAAAACTTGCGCTGTCAATAGCTGTCTGTTTACATTATCGAACTCCCCTTTTAGGTCAAGGAAAGCTATAAAAAGCTTCCCTTTCCTTGGTCTGATCTACTTTCTAATGCAAACTTTTAATACAAAAATTTGGTCTAAAGTACCAAACCCTTCTCTGAAAGTGCGAGGTGTCCCATTTAACTAAAGGTGTCCATTTACCTATGTGTTTTAACATTTCTAGCTGCAAAAGAAGTTTTCCTCTCAGACGGACGCACGAAGGATTAAATAGCGGAAGTGAATAAATGGCTCATGTCCGGTCAATACTCTGTCTTTCCCTCATGATTATATAGTAGGTTGCTTTTACGAGAGTAAGTTTACTGACATAATATATCTAATACATGATATACCAATATTATACTGTATAGAGTATTATGTTTATGAGTATTCTGTTATGAGTATTATGTTTTTAGAGTATTATGAAAACAATCGCTAAAAAACACACATAAAAAAAAACAGCTACGATGTTCGTCAGTGATATTTCCGCCCTTCTTGGCAAAGGTCCTTGTCAGGCTGTCGCGAAGGGCCGAAATGTCACTGACGAACATCGTAGCTGGCTTTTTCCATTTTGAGTTAGGCTACTGTATAATATATCTGTGGTAGTATGGCTGAGAACTTGAAACATTTGTTGTGTGAATGCGAAAATTTGAACGAACTTAGGTTAGAATTTTTTTGGAGTAAATGAAGAACGGATGTGCACGGTCATAGGGAATAGTTGTTTTATAAGTGTTAAACGGTAGGCGAGGTTCCTCAGGGTAGCCCTAGCCCATAGGGATAGGTGCTTGTAGAAGGCATTATTTTTGTTTGTTTGTGTTTATTTTTCTTGTATTTGCCATGGCCTTTGGCTCTTAGTGTAAATAAAAGCTTATCTTATAAGTTCTGTTAGCTTGGACTGAAGGGGCATTTTTTTAAAGAAGTGTTGACTGAAGGAGACTTAATAGATTCTAGGTATCCAATGTATTGTCAATCAATGTCCGATACAGACAGATGCTGCACATTTAAAGAGCTTAAATGAAAGCTCCTTCTTCGCTTGTAACTAGGTTACTGCACTACGAGAACCCCCTAATCACAATCGCATGTCACCATATTCATTACAGCGCATGTGGCGTCACCTTTTGTCATCATACACGTTGACCTTGAGATAGTCGTGTTCGGACCGAGTATTTTACCTTTTTTTTAATTTTATTTTTATTATGAACTGTATGACGGAATTAAAATAAAGATTGACTGAATCATATCTTCCCAGAATGAACCGCTTGAGGGGTTACTCACTCTCAAATTGGCTGTAAAGTAAGTCCTCGATGCCCAGGGAGGCTTGTCATAAAGCAGAACCGAGCAAGAGAGTAACCCCTCGGACCCGCTGCTCTGTTTCGTATACTTTCTACACGACCCTTGTACTGTCCTTGTTTAGTCCGGGCCAATTTCGTCCGCGTTATATGTCAAAAAGAGCAACTACGAACTTACATTCTCTGTATGAGTATATTATCCGGCTTAATATCAGCATGAACCATCCTAGCTTCCCTCAGCGCATCTAACACCAGCAGCAACTCCGAGGTGAAGTACATCACCAGGCCCTCTGGTACAGCCTGATTGGCTGAGATCTTGAAACAGTTTACCAAATCCAACAAGTGTCCATACTGGTGATAGTCATTAAGCAACAGACACGTGTTGGAGAAACAGAAGGCGCTGTCGACGGTCATCACGGAGCCAAGCTGGAAAGAAGTTTTTTCATTATTTATAAAATGAGGAGCGATCGTTCGAGAGCTATACATATCACAAATGACAAGATATCCAGGTACCCCCTTCAAATTCCCTCACCAAAGCCGGATACCGTCATGGCCTCAAATTACATATCTAACCCATAACCTTGTACCGCTCGCGATATTCGCGGGTCACAAGATTCCGGCTTCTCCCTCCCTCCACTTCCACACAGACGGTCGGATACGGAAAAGAAGATTTCATTGGGTATCGGTCGGTTCCTTTATACGAATGCTAAGCTCCATAGTCCTAGCTTATACGGAAGTGCCGGAACTAGCAAAGTGGGATATAGGGATAGTAGTCCCCGAAGTCGCCACCGACAAAAAATCTCTCCGCAGAATAGAGTTATCTTTTGTTGGTAGGTCTATCACATTGTGGAAAGATCAAATAGGGGGTAGCCAACTAGTCGTCAAATGTTCAAACTAACGAACATAAAAATTTCGTTTTAAAAATTACCAAATCAAAGTACAAAATACGCTATTCCATCAATCAATCAATAAATTTACTTCATACTAAAAAAGGCCAATATGTTATTAAATTACGAAATTAAATTACTCAAAACTAAAAATTACTTAGCATCTTGATGACGCACTGCAAATTTCAACACTTCTTTGCGTAAAACTATCGGTTAGGTTTATGCCCCTTATCTGCCTAAGAGCGGTTTGGAAATATTCCGATTTCCAGACACTGGGGCCTGTGGCCAGATCGCTTACCGATCCACCACAACTGAAACAAACCGGAATGAATTATACTGACTAGCCAATCCGACATCGACATAACGACAACGAGTCACAGAGGCGAGAGCAAAGGGTTAGTGCCTTCTGCAAATTGCAAGAAAGACAAACGTTGTGCTGGGTACAACACTATCTTGGTACTTGTTGGTTTTTAGCCCGGATTGGTTCAACCTGGTGATTTTGGCCTGTAACCTTTTCCCTAGACTACCGCGAGGGTACGGCTTCACATTGCGACCCTCGTCGAAAAGATTTGAAACAAGTGCGCAAGCGCTCAAACGTGGAGTGTGAAAGCAAAATATTTATCACATCTTACTTACAAACAGCGTTAGAACCAAGACACTGCACATCCCCAATAACCAAACAAGTATTGAAATAACCGAATATGAAATCATCCCGCTATAAAAGTTTGTAATGTAAAGAAACCGCATGTAGAAATCGTAAGACATAAACCAAATCGGAGCAGCCTAATACCCACTTCGTCACAACTCCACTAAGAACGGCATATCATCGATCATATGACAAAACCGTCCAGATTCCAACTTTCATTAAGGATTGAGTACGACGCCTAGTCTTATTTGTTGCTGTTACAACAAAATCCACGTCTATATGTCTATTTTTTAATGTTCTTAACTTGACAATAACTGGAAATAGGACGATGAAATTCCTTTTGCTTTTAGATGTTAGGGTTGGGAAAATATGTGTGGAGTCGAATATCCACAAATATACAAGAGCTGAAATTGAGACGACTAAATTCATGGGAAATCTGGGCCCAGCTGCCCACGAAAGGGAGGGGCAATTTGGGCCCACTTGCCCATGAACGTGGAGGGTGATTCGACTCCACACATATTTTCCCAACCCTAACATCTAAAAGCAAAAGGAATTTCATCGTCATATTTCCAGTTATTGTCAAGTTAAGAACATTAAAAAATAGACACTCTAGGTCCAATGGCCCCTGAATCAAGTGGGAGTGGGGTTAGGTACCTCCAAAAAGCAAAAAGAGACCCCAATACTCACAAGCCTAACGATTTTCAACTTGATACCTTTAGATTCCTGCCACGGGTCAGATTCTTTACTCTTGGGCAGTCTGTGCCCAGTTGCCAATTAACGGGATGGGTAGGGGAGGTGCAACTTTAAAAGTAATTTCCCAGCCCTAGGATCTACAAGTACAAGGAGTTTCATCGTCCTATTCCAGCTCTGGTCAAGTAACGAACATTATTCACTCGGCAATCTGGGCCCAATTGCCCTTGAACCGGGTGGGTATGGGGCGTAGGACCCACGAAAGGCACAACTAGACCCCAATACCCACAAGTGTACTAAATTTGAACACCGGTTCACGAGTTATGAGCTCCACAACAAGAGCTACGAACTCATATGGCACTTGTCACGAGTAGGTGGTGTGAGAAACGAGAAAGTAAATCTGAGCATTTTTCCGGAAATTCCGGTACCCCTCCCCACCGTGCTCGGATCCCATCCGAACCCTAAAATATGTCATCTAAGTCATACAATCTCTCTACTTTCCAAGTTTCAGTCAAATCACTCCACTCGTTCAATCCCAATGCGAGCCAAAACATTTCCGGGACTCCCCCTCGATCTCCCCCCACTGTCGCTGAATACGGCTCGGCCACATAAACTTCGCATCTCTAACATCTCCTCTTCCCGTCCGTAAAGTTTTACTCGAATAAGAGCATATCTGCAAATTTTCGGTTCCCCGCTTCATCATCTTCTAACTTGGTCGGATCCGGTTCGGACGCCAAATGACAAATCTATGCCGCATAAACTTGGTACTGGCCAACTTACATCCCATTCGGCCCATCCGAAGGTGTCTGTGCATGTCAGAAAGTTTCCGGAGCCCACCCCCCGGACTCCCCCAACCATGGCCGCATGGGGTTCGGACACATGCTTTGTATATCTAGGTCATCAGTTCTTATCACCCATAAAGTTTCACTTTGATCGAACCATTTGTTCGCAACCTACGGAAGTCGGTAATTTCCGGATTCCCCCTCCCTCAACTCGCCGAAAAATTTTCGGATCCAGGAACAGAAGTCTTCCTAGGGCATTGTCTCGGCTCCTTAAGTCTATTTGGTCGGGTCACTAGCATGCCTGCCAAGTTTTATCCTCCTTAGCACATCTGGAAGTATCCTAACTCGCCATCAAAGGAATAAATATTAAATAGATCACTATCAAATAGATCAAAGGAATTCCAGGAAACCCCCTCCAACTCCCCCCAAAGAGACCCGATATGATCTAGTTCTGTCAAGAAAGTACCTAATGCTTATGCTTGTTCTTCCCACCAAATTCCATCGCGATCTCTCGACGCTAAGCGTTTCACAAAAATTCCGGTGCCCTATTCCAACTCCCTCCCTAGGATCGGATCCGGTCCGGACTTGGCATGAAACATCTGAGACAATAGCTCTTTCCACTTGCCAAATTTCATTCAAATCCGATCGCCCGTTCAAAAGTTAGGAAATGCCACTGCATTCCGGATTCCCCATCCCTCCACTCCCCTACGATGTTCGGACCGTTCAAACGACTATTTTCAAGTCGGTCTATTCGGATCCCTGATATTCCTGCCGAGTTCCATCATCCTAGTACATCGGGAAGTACTGAACTCGCTGAATAACCAGAATCCCCCCCCCCCCCCCCACTGTGTCCAAATTTCCGCTCCCTTCCAACTCCCCCCAAAGTCACCGGATCCGGTTCGGATTTGAAGTGGGTCGTCTGAGACACGAGGTCTTTCCAAATATCAAGTTTCATTAAGATCCAATCATCCGTACAAAAGTTATAAATACCTCAAGATTCGAGAATCCCCCTCCCTCCACTCCCCCCACGATGGATGAATCGGGGTAGCGACTGTTTCCAAGTTAATCTTTTCGGGTCCCTGATGTGCCTGCCAAGTTTCATCGTCCTAGCTTATGTGGAAGTGCCCGAACTAGCAAAACCCGGAACGACCAACCGACCGGCAGACGGACCGACGGATAGGCAGAAACTGCGATCGCTATGTCACTTGGCCGAACACCAATAACTGAAAGCTGCTACACCGCTCGCGAGAGTGAGTTGTTCGTAAATGAACACTCCACTAAAAACGGATGAAGTACGGGATTTTTGACAAAGGTTATAAGAATCGTTTTAATTCTCCACAATAGCATACAGCTAGCCTCGGATTGTCAACATTACAGCGGATTACAATCATAATACAATACATTCAAAGATTTGCCGAGTTAAAATGCTTAATAAAATAAGGGACAAATGAATTCAGGTACCTCTCGGATGATTTCGTTGGCGGGGGCTTAAGTTTTTGAAGGCCAAAGGACTTTGTCTGCCCTCTTGTACCGGGTCGCACACACTTCCCATTTTCGAACTCCGGTAAAGGTTAAACAAAAGGTTGCCTGCACACACCATGACGAGCCTTGTATGTGATTATTTTGAGCTTTAGAAGAAAAGTTATATTTTGTTTCTCTTTGTGCCGAGGTAACTCGACGATCTGCCATAAACTAGCCTATTTCCTCTGTCGAAAACTATAAGGGCACTATATTTGACAATGGAGAACGGATACGTCAGCTACATTTTATTAGAGCTATATTTCGCCCTTCTTGGCAAGGGTCCTCTTCAGGCTCAAGCAGTCACCCTTTCAACGACCCAATCGAGCAGCAAAAACAGCAGCCGTGTCCGAAGTGAAATCACAGCACCAACTTTAACTCCAACCAATTTTCAGGAGAGAAGTTCACAAAATCAGATATTTAACAAAGAATCTTTAATTGTTTTCCACGAGTTTATTGACCAACTTGAGCGGCTTGAGCCTGGAGAGGACCTTTGCCGAGAAGGGCCGAAATATAGCTCTAATAAAATGTAGCTGACTTATCTGTTTTGCATTGTCAAATACGATTCGCAGTCAGCTTGGGCTGAAGGAATAGCTATAAGGGCACTACGATCTTCCCGATAGGTATCATGGTTGAGGGGTGGGGGGGGGGGTCCCTTTTTCCACTTACACCGCCGGGCTCTTGCTAGACCAATGAAGCAGACAACATACCTCATAAGCCTTCGCAACTCTCCGCAGCCGCTCCTTCAACTCGCTGCAGATGTAGAACTCCCAAATCCCGGCGTCTTCTATTCCTTGCTTTTTCAAAGCCACCGGCTTTCCATCTCCCACCCGTGTTGCTAGGAGAATATTGGCAAAACTGCCCGATCCAATACTTTCTTTATAGACAAACGCCTGGTCCCCCGCAACGATCGTCTGCCCCGGGCGAAGTTTCTCGTTCAGTGGCAACTCAAGTAGGAGGTTGAACCCGGCATGGTCCTTGTAACTATAGTTTCTTTCTTCAAGTAGTCTACACCTCTCTACCCATGTAAATGGATCGCATTCAATAACGTTCGTCGCGGCAACGACAGCAGGTTCGACTTTAGTAGGGCTAGAGGTGGTAAGGTCCTCCGACCAACAGTCCTTAACAGGGTAACCAGCGTCAATGGTTAGCCTGTGGGCCGAAGATGGAGCAAAACGACTTATCGTAAAGTTCAAGTCGATGTGTTCGGAGCCGACATATTCAACGGTGGTCTGGGTTAGTTCCGTAGCAGAACTGGCGTAGCTCGTTTCTGACAGTTCAGTTTTCTGTCCTGTCCAGTCTCCCAAGAAGCTCTGGTCGCTCATGATCCGTGGGCAAGGTTCCTGCTCAGGTTTGCAATCGGCAAAGAAATCATCTATGGTGCAAACTTTGGGCATTGATTGGAGTTTCAAACACTTTACACTTTGCAGGGACGCACCAATGTTCACCTCGACGCAATTTTCACTATTTGGTCGAGCTAGATTTGGGTTATCAACAGCGAAATATTGCATTTTTCTGTTTTCATGTTCCAACTTCGATTTAAGCTCGTTTCGATAATTTTCAGAGGACGTTCCTCCTTCGATTCGTTCACCATTTGCTTCAAAAACCTGACCACAGTTATCACCTGACCGCATTGGCAGTTTAACATTATTATAACAGACAACGACACTGCGACGGTTGCTTTCAACCTTCACTGTAGCATTTTCATCGAAGGTCTGCCCATCGCTATCAGTGGTGCCATCTGCCCAAACCCGCAGCCGCCGAGCGCTATCAGTAAGAACACTAATGCAGTCACTTTCAACGACACGCTGACCGTTGTAGTCAACGACATGCTGGCCGCTATTCTTAATGATATCGTTACCATTTTTCTCAACAGCTTTTATTTCACCTTGATTACTACAGGATCGGGGGCTCTCTCTTAGACGTCCCAGCAAACTGTTTTCAGCAACTTCCTGAACGGCTTGTAAATGCGACGCGGTGAATGTTGAAAGTCTCTGTGTTTTCCTAAGGCTCAGCGCCTCATAGCTAGAACCGCTGGAACTAGAGGTCGCGGACGTCGAGGACTCCCTTGATGCTTCCAGAATGGGAGTCATGCAATGGGCATACATAGTCATGCGGGTCGTCTCGGAGAACCGGTCCTGTGCTTGGGTAGGTGGCTCAGCGTCAGAAGGGCGTTGACTGAAAAGTTAGACATGTTAGTGGAAGAAGACTAAACAGAAGAAGACGCACAGTTGTTTCTCTGCACGGAGCGTACCACTCTGGAACACCCTTTCGGACACAAAACAACGCATTGGCCTGACGGCAGATCAGTCTGATAGGCTTGAAACTATAAAGAAGAGAGCCTTGAGAATTGTCTACTGCCAGGGCATAGTGCCTTATATCATCCTCCTCAACCTTATTTGACAAACAAGTTCAAATATATATAAAACATGTCTAAATCTGTGAGCTATTCTGAAACATCAATTTTACCCCATATTTACCGTAAAATACCTTACTTTATCCTATTTTACCAATTTTGTCTTAGTTTCCTAATTTTACCAATTTTACATACCGAGTTTTTATTTTACGGTAATTAGCCGAAACATACCTCTAATAAAATGTACCTGACGTTTACATTCTGCATTGTCAAACATGATTCGCACTCAGCTTGGGCTGCATGGGTTCTCTTGGAAATGTAGTGCTTTAGGTATGTTTGTCGGTGAAGGTCTTCCATCTTTCGTTGAAGTGAGGCGGGCATAAGCCCTATCACTTCAGACACGAATTCTGCGCGCTGAGAATCTTCTCCTTCTGGTGAAGGCGAGTTCCCATTTGCGGCTGAGTTTGCCAATTTGGCTTCGTGGGGTACCCTACTTTATTGTGGGTTATCTCCAGCTTGATGCGCTTTTTTTTTTTTTTTTTTTTTTTTTTTTTTTTTTTTTACTTTGACTTTGAAACATTTATTCAAACAATGTTTACAACGGATACTTCAGCTACGATTCTTCATCAGCGATATTTCGGCCCTTCTTGGCAAGGGTCCTCGTCAGCAGGGGCGTCGCTAGCCTTTTACCTTTGGGGGGGGGGGGGCGTCCGGTTTGTGCCGATGGACTCAAAAATGTGCCGACAAAACACACCGTTGCCGTCTCGCGGCAACGGCGTACATTGCCCGCCAGCTTATAATAGGACCGGGGTAAAACTAACTGTAATGCATCAGTTGAGATTATTCCTTTGATTTAATTTCGTATTTTAAAGTTCACATATTTGGCTTTTCAGTTTAGCTTTCGCTAAAAAGCGAAGCTTCCAACGACTGTACCAAGAACAACTTAAACTAAGCGCCGCAGGGGAAATTTTTTGAATCTGCCTTTTTTTGGAAAAAATTAGCTATACCTACCATACAAGTTCTAGCTTTTAACGTGTTTCAGACCCCCAGGAATTTCAATCCTATATAATGAATCCAAATTCCAAATAAAGAATACTACAAAATGCGCCGCAGGCGAAACTCTGTGTAAACTAACTGTAATGCATCAGTTGAGGTTATTCCTTTGGTATAATTTCGTATTTTAAAGTTCACATATTCGGCTTTTCATTTAACTTTCGCTGAAAAGCGAAGCTTCCAACAACTGTACCAAGACAAGTTAAACCAAGCGCCGCAGGCGAAATTTTTAAAATCTACTTTTTTCTGGAAAAATTTAGCTATAGTACCATACAATTTCCGGCTTTTAACGTGTTTCAAACCCCCAAGAATTTCTGTCCTAAAACGAAAACTAAATGATACACTGTTCTTCCAAACAGAGAATACTACAAAATGCAACGCAGGCGAAATTTTGTGTAAAACTTACTGTTATGCATCAGTTGAGATTGTTCCTTTGATGTAAATTCATATATTTAATTTCACATGTATCTAGGTCTTCTTACGTTAAAGTCGTTAAGATTGGTCCAGATGGTCAGGTACTGGGAAAAAATGATAGCCCTACCTCGTACGCGGTTGGTCAAAGCGGCGTACCTAGAGGCATTGAGGGATGGTAGGTCGGATTCCTGGCCGGAGCGCGTGAAGGGCATCCTGGATCAATGTGGAATAGGAGGTTATTGGAATGAAGGTAAGGGGTACCCGTCTATTAAGGTTGGTTCGATTGGTAGGGAAGTTCAAACGGTCCTCCGGGATCAGGAAATTCAGAGTTGGCACGTGGATTTGGTGGCTTCCGGGTCCCTGAATTTATATGCGACTGTCAAAGAGAGTTGGGGGGAGGAGGTTTATTTCAAAGCGGGGCTAAAAAAGGAGGAAATAAGGTTGTTGTTAAGTTTTCGGGGAAATTGTTTACCGTTTGGTGAGAAGAGAAGTTATGGTAAAGGTCGGGGAAAGACTGGTCCTCCTTTCTTCTGTCCAATGTGTGGGATGGCGAACGATGATTTGAGCCATTTTATGCGTGAGTGTAGAGAGCTAGATGATTTAAGATCTGAGGTATTTGGTGAAAGAGTGTTTGGTAAAGAGTGGATGTCTAAAATATTAAAAAGTAAACAATTCACTGATTTGAAGTTGTTGGGGAAATTCCTCCGGATTGGTTTGCGTCACCGCGACTTGTTTATCCAATAGTTTAAAACATTTTTATTTGTGTGTTGTTAGCAGTGTATGTTTATTCAAGCTAATGTAAACCTTATATGTTTTTGCCATGGCCTTCGGGCTTTCGTGTAAATATATTCTATTCTATTCTATTCTATTCTATAAAAAGAACCCGATGTGCCGACGAGTATACCGAGGCACGACAAAAGCATGCAGAATTTGATTTCTTCGGTGTTTTGCCCGACAAATGTTTGCAGGATTTCATTTCTTGCATGTAAAAAGAACCCGATGTGCCGACAAGTCGACCGACGCCTGACAAAAGCATACACAATTTTATTTCCTCAGTGTTTGCCGGCGAAGCGCCGACAAACAAGTGAACTTTCGCCGGGTACTTTCTCAAGACCTTTGGGGGGGGGGGGGGGGGGGGGGAAGCCGAAGCCGTTGAGATAAAGAAAAACCGAGCAGGCATTAACCGAGATACAGGCGAGTACTCCCTACCGGAAACGTGGAAAGGGGTTATTAAGGGAGGAAAATTTAAGCCTTAAGTCCCTTATTAACAACAAAACCGAAGTCGATCAAAATGCAGAAAAAAATGTTTCCTGCCGTCGCCCCAATCGTGCAGCAAAAACAGCAGCCGTGTCAAAAATTAAATCTCAGCACTAGTTTTTCCGTGCAGTAATTATTCAAAGTAATAGATACAGGCGAGTACTCCGTAATAGAAATGTAGAACGAGGTTATTAATGAAATAATAAATAATGAAAAAACCCTTTCCTGTCATCGCCCTAATCGTGCAGCAAAAACAGCGTCCGCGTCAAAAATTAAATCTCAGGACTAGTTTTTTCATTAAAGTGGTATTTTAAGGTAATTTATTTTAATAAGATATTTATAGTAGGTAGAAGCTTCAGTTATTTATTACAGGTTGATTTCGTTCCCCGACGTTGACCCAGAGGATTGACAACCTGACGAGGACCCTTGCCAAGAAGGCCCGAAATATCGCTGATGAAGAATCCTAGCTGACGTATCCGTTGTAAACATTGTTTGAATAAACTTATTTTGTCATTTGTTCGACCCTAGTTGGTCATTTCCTAGACTAAATAAATGAAGAAATATTCATAAGTTTATACTTTTCAGCAGGTGTTGAGACCATCAAGCGCGAAGTTCCCCTGACAATCATGTTCGTGACGTCATCATCTATCGGATCCACTGGTCGCTGGGAAACAAAGGGCGTTGATGTCACCATAGCTGCGCAGCTGTTGGAGGGCAAAAACCGAGTTCGGCTCGGAATCGCTGATATTTCTTCCGAAATGGCATCAGAATATTTGCTGGGAATGGCGGAGGGTTCGTCCTCCTCGAATACGAACTGAAAGGAAATAATTTCTGTGTATTTTAATGAGTTTACCGTCCGATATCCTTTTACCCCTTCTTTTTTCAATCAGTCAAATTTACTTCAAAATTGCTTAAAGCTACAGAAGAGGTGAATAAAATATTTACGAAATACCGAAAAACGACAACAAACTAACTAATTCACTTATAGATATGACCTGAAATAATGAATGAACTGTGTAAAAAATTGGGTTAACGAATCGGCAGGATACGCCAAAAACTGATTGCCAGTGTTCCTCTCGGACCGACGCACGGACGACGGGAGGGGAGGGAGGAACAGACGGCTTTTCACGTCATGTTCCTTCAAGTTTACAGCGCAGGTCATTCAAGTTGAAATTCAAACTGAAGATGCTAGAAGATTCTCGTAGAAATCCGAACATGGGTTATATTACTCACTTATTATTTAGAATTCGGCTTCATATGTGACAACAAGTTGGTCAACTACAAGTTCAACGTATTATGATTAATAGCTGGCTGGAATATCGACATCATACTTCACTTTCTCCTAGCCAAAATGTTGTTTTTTGGGGATCCCAAAACGCAAGTGGAGGGATAGCTATGACATCGCAAAAGTTGTCCGTCTGTCTGTAAGCCCGATAACTCTCGAAGGGAATGAGATATTTTGATGAAGCTTGATGTGAGGGTTCTTTGGGTCAAGAGTAAGGTCGAGTTCGTAGAAGGGCTCTGTAGACCTACATTTAGGGGGGGGGGGGGGGTCAAATTAAGGGGCAATTTTTTTTAAGCTATTTAGATAGTTGATTTAGGGGTAAGAAGACGTGCTGAATCCGAATATGAAGGTTATTTTCTCGCCGGACAAGTAGTTCACCCGGAATCCGGCAAAAACCGGACACAAGATTTGTCGACCAATTTTCATTTATAGCAGTCCCCTACCCCTTTATTCTCAAACCAGTATAGCTCTGCGCGTGGGTGACGACATTCATCTGTTCATTCTATAGACGTCGAAGAGATCTATCAATCAATCAATCAATCAATCAACCAATCGTGCAATCTAGTGCAATCGAAGGTCGAAGGGGTCGATATATAATGTTCATACGATGAAATATGTTGTTCAAGCGAGGATGTTGTTCAATGAGGATTCACTGGTAAAGTACAGGTCAAGTTCGTAGATGGGTCCTTTAGTCCTATCTTTAGGGGCAGAGGAAAGGTTTCAAATTTTCGGTAAAAACATGTATGTTTTATAAGCTAATAAGATATTCATTGAGGGAGTGAGGAGGTCCGCTGAATCCATATCTGAACTTAGTTTTCTTGCCGGACAAATGGTTCATCATGAAATCGGCTGAAACTGGACATTTGGTTGAAGCTCAAAGTTGTTTTTGAAATCGATTAGAGATTCGGTATCGGGGCAAGGAGAAATGCTGAATCCATTTTTGAACTTTTTTTTAACAGTAAAAATCAATCTTCGTCCGTCGCGTCAAATGATAGATTTTTGGGATCCCATCGAAACCTTTGGTCTTGCTTTTATAGTGATAGCAGTATCAGTCAAGTAACCCCCTTCGTCCGTCGCATGTTTTTAAATAAAAGGAAACTGAACTGAACTAAGCCAAACCCTTGACTACTTAAAGCAATTACAGTCCCCAAGGATATATTCTCGTAAGATTCGTGTAACTTTGTTTCCGCGAAATAACGTCGCACAGCAAACTTAAAAATCTACCACTAATTTTTTTTTTTGCAATATGTGCGTGAGTTTATACTACGACGTCACTGCCTTTGTTACGAAAGATTACATTCCTGAATTTTCCCTGACAACAAAAAAAATCGAAAAGCGAAAAGTTCTACAAAAAAAATGTTTATTCAAACTATTTGATGCTTATTATTCCTGAAGTCATATCCGCCCGTTCAGGTGGGTGAGGGGTGGTTGCAAGAATGCAAGAATGCAAGAATGCAAGAAAGAATGCATGAAGAGCTTCGACTGCGGTGGTGTGTTATGATGCTATAAAACATGTTTACTAATTAGGTGTTCTGCGTCCATGGCAGAGATGGGCGAATCCGACCATGAAAGGATTCGAATCCGGATTCAAATCCGACATTAAAAAAATCAAATCATATACGTATGTTGGCCTATAGTTTAAAAATCAGAGGTGACTGATATTTAACGTAATCGGATAACGTGATAGATTACTCAGGATGGTTGGTGGTCGCGATCATAAAGTTGGAATGCCTAAGCCCACTGTGTCAAAAGTGGGAAACGGAGACTGAAAGGATGGACACCAGAAACTTGAGCGGATTAGTAAGACTGAGGGTTTGGAATCCGAGTCCGAATCCGGATCCAGCCTGACAAGCAGAAGATTCGAATCCGGCCATTAAAGGACGAATCGTGGATTCGAATTCGCCCATCTCTGGTCCATGGTGGCAATTTAAGGAAAGACTTTGGATAATGCAACAAAAGTAAACTTTGTATAGATTCAAAAAGTGTGAATAATTTCCAAAAAGGGGTGATGTATAGGGCTGTTTCGCTTTGAATTCGCTGTTGAACGTAAAATAATCTGAATGAACTGAAAAATAAATCAGATTTACCTCAGGAATTTCGCCAGCTCCATTCGTCTCAATCGATACGATACCCTCTGAGGGCTGCAAGATCCCCGTACATACCCGCTTCTTCCCATCCGTCTGCATAGCTGGTTGCATATTCTCCTTATCTTCATCCCCTAGCGGACTGTTCTCTCTTCTTAACCATTCCGGATCGTAATTCATGGGGATTTGATTCAACTTCGGTCCGCGAGAGAAATCAGTGGAACTCGATCTCTTTCCACTGATGATGTCGGACAGCTTTTCGCTTTCGAAGAGTTTGTCAAGTTTAGTACCGAAAATGTCTGATGGTGGCATCAGACGTGTGAGGACTGTGTTGACTTGCTTCAGCGGGCTGCTGAAGATGTTAGGGATGCGTTTAAGGGAAGGCGGGACGAGATTTTCTTTGTCCAGGAGACCAGTATGATGCTTTTCTTTCTGGTACAGAATATCCAAAATATTTTTCGGCGGGATAAAGTCGATTTCGGCTGGTTTTGCAGACACTCTGTCAAACAAATAATTGCTAGACTTTTTAGAATCAAGATCTTCATTTTGGTAAACTCTCACCTTTTTTGCGTCCAAATTTTCATTCTTGGACGCCGTCACGTTCTTGGCAAGAACATTCTCTACTGAATTTTCATCCTGAAACACTGCCACTTTTTTGGCTTCCGAATTTTCATCCTGGAACACTGTCACTTTTGGCATCGGCCGAGACCGTCTTTGAGGGATCATATTTTCGTCTTCGGAAACAGAAAACCCTTCCGGGTTAGCGAGATGCGCTTGAGACGTTCCAGATCCTTCACTAGGATTAACAGATCTTCTGGGTATATCCATCTGACCATCACCAGAGCCAAGTGCCTGATTTTTTGGCAAAACACAACCTGTGTAGTTGCTGATACTCGGGAGTAAACTGTCGGAGAATTTTGGCACTTTGAATGGTACTTTGTTGTCATGTTGTTCCTGCGTTTCTATTGGAGAAAGCCTGGGAATGGCAATGGCGGGTCGTTCCATCCCTCTGGGAGTAATCTGAGGGATGGGAGGTCGAGCGCGAGGTGCTGGGACGGGCGGGGCTGAGCTGTTCCCTCCACCCAGGTCGGTTGGCTTGGGTGGAAAGTCAGACGTTTTTGGCACTGGCCGGTTTTCCTTATCGTCTGCTTCCTGAGGAGGAATTTTCGATGGCTAAAAAAAATTAAGAGTCAAGTTTTTTCGCGTTCCAAGCAGTGGCAACACTAGATGGGGAGACCGCATTCCATCATCGTGATCTTATTGAAATGTACAAGCTCTGCAATGGAGCCTATGACAACGTACGAGCCCAGAGAATCGTGCAGTTCAATAATAACCATCTTCGAGGACACCAGCACAAGGTGAGGACGGAACGCTTTTATAAGGACATGGGCCGCTGGACTTTCGGCAACCGAGTGGTCCAGCCCTGGAACAACTTACCAGAGAGAGTAATCTGCTCCACAAACCTACTGACATTCAAGAAGGAAGTTGATGAATATTGTTCAAGTGACATTTTCTCCTTGTGCAAATTTAGAATTTTGTAGAGGCTTAACGGCCAATTTACGAATTTACTATTATTATGATAACCTAAAAGTGTCTTGGCGGAAAACCATTTTGTCTGTCGATCGTTACTCAATTTGCACCAACGAAAGACTCACACTTAAGGTGATATGCTGCATGGTAATGACCGGAAAAAGGTTTGTCGGCAAACCGTGATTCTTAATGCGTTTACTGGTCACTTTTCGATGCGGTGTTGTGTGTCTTGTTCCTATATCGGCGACGCCAGGAAATTCTTTTTCCTCGTTTCGTTGGTCCTTTGTCAGTTCGCACCACTTCTTCGGCCCACCTTCCAGTACTGCTGTACACAATGTCATTTTTAGTTGACTAAGAAACAGACTTATCAACCTGAGAGACTGCGACAGCGTGCTCTCATCAGAGATGGGCGAATCCGAATCCGGGATTCGTCATTTTGGCCGGATTCGAATCTTCTGCTTGTCAGGCTGGATTCGGATTCGAACTCCAAACCCCAATCTGATGAATCGGCTCAAATCTCTAGTCTACATCCTTCTAGTTTCCGTTTCCAAATTTTTACACATTCGACTTAGGCAACCCAACTTTTTTATCTCTACCACCAACCATCCTCAGTAATCTATCACGTAATTTGATTACCTTAACTATAAATTATGTACATGATTTATCACGGTCGGATTCGATTCCGGATTCGCACCTAGCCCTGGATTCGGATTCGAATCCTTTCATGATAGGATTCGCCCATCAATGGCTCTCATCCTAATTTTAAAAAAAACGGAAAAGTTCCTACACAGTGTTAGTACCGGGTACCCAGGCTTACCATGAGTGATCAACCTGAAAAGGTAAATATCACAATCAAAACCGGGAAGGAGAAATTTGTTTTTCAATTTGATAAGAATGTGACAATCAAGGAGGTAAGTAGCCTAAAAAAGTCAGCCTACAATGGAGGTATGGATATTTGCTTCTTAATCAATTTCAAAAGCCAGTCGTTTAACACAATCCCTAACTTTTGGTAGCAAAACCCTCGCCAACCCTATTCACAGAAAGATTCTCCCACCGCAACATGAGCCGCGACGGGTACAGTTTACTTCAGAGCCGGTACCAAAACCTCTCCCTGTGGCTGTTCTGCATGCTCGTACCTTTGTGACTTGATCTGTCAAGCTTTTTAACGCAGGGTCACCGTTCAATCTAGAATAGTATTTGTCAAGCTTTTTAGAGCAAGGTCCACTGCTCAATCTACAACAGTATTTGTCAATTACAGATAGGGCATTTAATGAAAGAAGAGAAACAAGCTAAGTGTGAAAATCAATGAAGTGCCGTTAGGGGTTGGATTGTTCCGTACAAAACTCGGGTCGCCGGGAGGAAGCAATTGCAGAAATACGTTGCACTCGCATCATAGGTGCAACGGGTCTTTTAGAGCGAGTTCCTCCTTTCTAACAATAGCAACTACTAGTTATTATTTTCGTTCTAACCTCGTGAAAAGTTACCACGCTCACCGTTCCAACCTTTTTAAAGTAGTAACTAACAGTAATTATTTGCTAACCACGCTCGGAACCTTAGTTAGCACGATTGGCCCGACCAGCCCCACGGCACAATACGTTGACAAAAACAGAAAAATCCGTTCGAGCCTTGACGCAAATTAAGAACCCGAGTATCCGTGACGTAATGCATAGCAACTATGGTAAGTAGGGCGAAACACGCTCTTTACAAGACTTACCAATTGAAACTTGGCGGCGATCTGCACAGCAGTCGGCTCTACGAAAACCTCAAACTTATGTTGCTTCTCGTTAGATGGAACGCTTTCGTTATCAGAAGATGGCGTCAACAATAAATTTTCTTTGTCTTCTCCAGGGTCTTTAGAAACCTGGGCATGTGGCTTCAGAAACGGCACCTGCTCGGTTGGATCGACATATACTTCAAAAATCGGCCGTCCAGATGCTTGGGCGAGTGGGGCGTTTTCTTTATCCGCATCTGGGTCCTCGAACACCTAGAACAACCTGACTTGAGGAAAGTTTGGCGACAAGAAAATGGAAGTGTTTGGAGTAGGCGAGTTTCAGATAGGGAAGTTAGAGGGTTTAATGGAAAACAGAGGTTTAGTAAATTAAACGTTTAAGGCGGTTCCTAAGGGTCGCCCTTCTCCAATGAGAGGCTTGTATTTCATTTTAAACTGACACCAGTATTATTTACGTAATTTTTGTTTCATGGCCAGTTGGCTCAGATCATTTACACATACACATAGCCTACATACATACACATATAGGCATGTATTCCATTCTGAAATGATATCAGTATTATTAAGGTAATTCTCTTTGTATGTCCATTGTCCAGTTGGCTTAGACTATATATACACACATGCAGGTACATGCATACACATATATCTTCCGTCTTTTCGTTTATCTCCGTCCGTGTGTCGGTCCGAGAGGAATACTGCCAGGGTTCCTGACAGTCGGTCCTAGGGCGGGATATGGCAAAACAAAATTGCAAAGTATTACATTTGGCAACTGGTTTTTGCCATATCCGGCCCACTCATCAACTCAAGTTCTAGACAGTTCTATTCCAGCATTTCTTTCAGGTAATGTCTCGCAAAGTGTATTGGTTAGTTTGGTGTCTGTTATTTCAATGTCTTGTAAATATTTCGCATATCTTTGACTCCTTCGACGACCTCTTCTAGCTTCCAGCTATTTGGTGAAAGTTTAACCGAATAGGGCTGAGATCTGACAGTCTAGTTACACATCACTTATTAAATTAAATAGGCCTGATAACCCGATAAAAATGCGTTACTTCCTTTGTCCACTATCTACAGGTAATCTGTTTCATCGAATTAACTTTTACTAGGATATGTGATACCTCTATCTACATGTCCCTTTATGCTTGAAATATGGTAAATGTTTCAAGCATAAAGGGGAAGGGCCACAAAGGTATGCCATTGCCGAGAAATAAACTTAAAATTGCGGATTCCTTGCAGGACATCTTCTCACTCGTTTTCCTACACTTTTCCGGGCTCAGCGCCTTAACCCTGGAAATATAGGCTTTTCTGAAATTCAAATTCCCCGTGTCTGGGTGAGTTTTGGGTTGTCGCGCAAGCAGCGCACATTCTGAACGTTATTACTAGAGCCTGGGGTGAAAAACTACAAAATCACTTGGACGGGTCAAAATATTTCAGTGTGCACATTATCTCATATAAAACTAAGCTGCCTTTCCAGTTAAACTTTAAATTTGAATGACTCATTGATCTTTGACTAAAATACTTTGAACCCTCAGAAACATGTGTGTTCCAACATGCTACCAGTCTAGCAAAAGCCAATACTGTCTTTGTTCTAACATGTGACAATCGTTCGAATTCGCTGCAGCCTAATAGTTCCAACTGGTAACTGCCGGAACATAGTCGAACCATATTCGTGTTTTCCTTCAACATTTTTCGACATTTTTTATTTTTACATCGTTTGAGGGAAACTGCAGCACGATTCTAACTAGAAATGAAACTTTCGCGATAAGATGGTTTGTTTTTCGAAAATATCCATACTTTCCGCGTAAAATAAAGAAAAAAGTTTCTGCACCTAGGCTGGCAATTCCGGATCGGGCGAAAAAGCGCTAAAATTTGCAGGTCGAAAACCATACAACTTCTGAAGATTATAATTCTGTAGGGGAATAAGGAACAATTAATAAGTATTAAGGAATAAGTAAACGGTAGTTTCTGCCGTTTTCTGGTTGAATTCGATCAACTCTAAGATCCCAGGGCAAATCATCTTAACGGGCACAAAGTTCCCTGATGTTCTTAACACCAGAAATATAAAGCTAAAATAACTAACTAAGTAAGTAATTTATATACGACCCACCTTTTTCAAAAGCGGAGTATGTGAAATAAAACAAAGAAAATAAATAAAACACAAATAAATACGGATACAACATACAACTTTTGATTCTTCGGTCAGATAACAGTGAAGAACGTCATCTGCTGGCTGGGTCCAGTTGCCCATGATTTTTGGCAGAGACGACGAAATTTTCCAAAGTGTAACGCTGGCATCTTTAACTTGGAACTGCCCGTTAGCATGTTACTATGGCATGACTTTGACAAACAAGGCAGGTGCTTCGCAAACTTAAAATAACACTTTCCCATCTTTTACAACTCCTTCTTTCGCATAACATGCATGATGCCAGAACGGAATAAGACAGAGGATACAACTAAGACATGCCAATTTATAAAGAGTGCTTTGGCTAAATTAGCACAAGCCCCTGATATTTTGATACCCTATGCCAAACGCTGGGTATATCTAGCGTTTGGCGTAGCCGAACCCTGGATACACTATGCCAAATGCTGGATACTCTAACCCGATAAAATACTGATGATTTGAGTGAAGCTCAGAAATCAACCAACCAGAATTCATCGGGGTAGGCCAGGGTTAGATTTACCAACAGGCAGAGCTGCTGCAAGTCCAGCAAATCCGAGTCCGAGTCCTTGAAGAAGGCGTCTCGAGAGGAGTCCGTGAGTCCGAGTCCACACCTCTGGCGGACGGACAGCTCCGTGAAAGACGAGTCCGAGTCCTTAACAAAGGCGTCTCGAGGCCGTCTCGAGACGAGTCCAGAGGCCGAGTCCTCCAGCTCTGCCAACAGGTATATGTTGAAATTATTCTTTTCATTATGTACATGTTTTTGGTGCGGTCGATTGGTAAACTATTCATTCATCAAGTACCAAGGGGCCTTTTTAAAGTACAAATAGCAATAGGTACATTTTCTATTCTAATTTTCGAATAAACTTTACTACTTTGAAACTCTGCTCGGTCTCCCAAATATTACATACCAGATCGTCTATTTTCAATTTCGCGCAGCTCCTTGAATTTGATGAGAAACATGGAGAAACTTATGTAAAAGATATTGCTGACAAGTCAGCTCCACGGAAGTAATCCACAGGAGCCTGATAACGCCGAGCACGGAGAATGCAAGAATCAGTCTAACGGTCCTTATCCCACACATTACATTCAAATGTGCATGAATGGAAGGATTAGGGAGACAGAATTAATAAGTAATATAGGTACGACGGGTCTTTTGAATTAAAAAACGTGTCTCTAACCGGAAAACTGCGCTTGACAACCGGCAATTGCTGCGTCGGATCCACAAAGACGTCAAACGCAGGACGCTCAGGAACGGCAGAAAACGGCGCGTTTTCGTTGGCAACCGTGGGATCTTCAAAAACTTGGAACGTGGGTTTGATGACTGGGACGGCTTGTGTCGGATCAACGTAGACTTCGAATGTGGGTTTTGGCACAGCGGCTGCAGCCACTCGGCGTGCCGGGATGTTAGAACCTAGAAGAAAAAATAATTCGGACTCCGGAACTTAGCGACACTGAGAGCAATTTTGCTCCGCTAAGACTTCATCCTCAAATTCTGAAGGAATTTGCCCCTCATATCGCTGATCTGAACCTCTTGCAAGTACCTTTCAAACAAAGCTAAATTAACAAATTATCCAGCAGATCCAACTGAAAGATGTGAAGACTCGTTTGCGCCGTACTTTATTCGTTCGTTTAATAGTTCTTAGTCGTGTTATTTGTTATTATTGTCATTGGCCATCTTCTATATTTTGTTGAAAGCGTCAGGTTCACTCACCTTTGCTAGCTAACTCTGCTATTTTGGTCAATAAACGATAAATATATATGTAAAACGTGCTCGAGGCCGGGAAGCACCCCAATATTTGGAAAAGGCAATTGTCACACCTGTGTTTAACAAGAGCTGTAAGCTCATATGGCACTTGCAAGCTAAGATTCTTGCTGTGTTGAGGAATAGACGATTGTGGACCTTTCGGATTCATGAAAATGTATGGTTTAGTAAAATATGCCATGCAGTTTTCGGTTACAATGCGCAATTTAAGGGGGCTAGAAATCCATTTTGTAAGCAAATGCACTGGTACACAAATGATAATGGGCCCTTGGATCACGAAAGTATATCATTCGCTCGAAAGTATAATTTTTTTGCATTTTGCGGCCAAGATGCGCACTTTAAGGGGTTCGAACTGAACTTGGAAGCAAAATACTTGGGGCACAGATGATCATGTGCCCTTGGATATCCTAAAAATATCCTATTTTCTCAAAATGTTTTTCAACTTTGCGGTAACATTGGTGCATAATTTGGGAATCAGGAAAATGGATCTTTTGGTCAAAAGTATTTTTTCACTTTCCAGTTAAGATAAGCCCTTTAAATTCATACACTTGAGGTACAAATGATGACGGTCCCTTGGGGGGTTATGAACGTATTCGTGAGATTAGAAACACGTCCTTTTGTCAACTGTCAAGTTTCCTTCGGATCCGAATAACCGTTCAAAAGTTATGCATGAAATTTTGGTGCTCCGGATTCCAATCCCTGCACTCCCCCGGAGATAGTCGGATGTGGAAATGACTGCTTCCAAGTCAATCCGACCGGGTCTCCAATACACCAGCCCAATTTAATCGTCCAAGTGCATCTGTAAGTAGCCTGCCTCAACTCGCGATCACTGGATTTCCGGAAAACACCTTCCAAGCCCCCACAGTGCGCCGATCTGGTTCATTTCTGTCAAAAATGTATTTACAACTTGTCCTTGTTCTTCTCACCAAGCGACCATCCCAGTCCCTCCACTCTAAGCCTATTCCGAGATTTTCAATTCCCCTCCAATCCTCCCCTCCCCCAGAGTTATCGGATCCGGTCCGGACACGAAATGGCACATCCACGACACGATGTTTGTGTCCGATGATTCGTTCGAAAGTTATGCTTGCCTCAAGATCCCGGATTTCCCCTTCCCCCCCCCCCCCCCGATGGTCGGATCGAGAAAATGACTTTTCTTAAGCCAATCTGGTCGGGTCCGTGATAATTCAGCCAAGTTTCATCGTCCTAGCACATCTGGAAGTACCTTAACCTGTGATAACCGGAAATCCGGGACCCAGCATCCACAACCACCCCCCACAGTGCCCGGATCCGATCAGGCAATGTCAACGATGTATCAAGGATATGTGCTTGTTCTTCCCACCAGGTTTCATCCCGATCCCTCCACTCTAAGCGGGTCACGATATTTCCGGTACCCCCGCCCCCTCAACTTCCCCCCACAGTTGTCGGATATGTCCGGACGTAAAATAGGAAATGTGACGCATGTGTTCTTTCCAAATTTCAAGTTTCATTTACATCCGACCACCCGTTCGAAAGTTAAGCATGCCTCAATATTCCGAACTCCCCCTCCCTCCACTCCCACCACGATGGTCGAATCGGGGAAGTGCCTAATTTCCAAGTCACTTTGGTCGGTTGATATGCCTGCCAAGTGGCATCCTAGCGCATCGGAAACGGACCGACAGACGGAAAAGTGATCGGTATACGGCACTTGGCCGGAAGGCAAGTGCCATAAAAAGGGAAAACGTGAAAACCCTTCCAGTTGCCGTCAAATTAGTATTGTCTGTGTGACCTCTGAAATCCCCTATCTTCTGTTCGCATACGCTTGAACCAGGGTTGAACACTTACTGAAGAGTGACCCTATCAAGTGCCTATATCAGTGACTTTGTGACCGTCTTCAAGAATTCCCTGGAAAGCATGGACGCTTGAAAAATTATTATGAGAACTGTTCTGGACGTACATTGTAGAGGTCAATCTCCTATTTGTGATAACATGAACATTACTCACATTAGTCGCTACGAGACAAGAAAGAAACTTTAAATATAGGCTTTTTTTTTTAGAGGCGACAGCATTTTTGCTGCAGTTATATTATTATTACTGAAAATATAATAGAGCTGATTCTAAACTTTGATTTGTGAGATGAAATGGCACGGCGCAATTTTTTTCCACTAGCGACGACGATTTCGACTACACGAATGCGGGTTGTGTGTGCACCAAGCTTGAAGCGAGGACATTTCGTCCACTATGCACTCATCTGAAGTTCCTTGCAGAATAACAGGGGGTCATGGGGAGACGAAATAATGACCCAACGTATCCCAGAACAGTAACTCAACGCAGAATACTATAAGAACACGACCACGGAAGTTAGTTTCCGTTCCTTTTTGGGATCCCAAAACGCAAGTGGAGGGATACCTATGACATCGCAAAAGCTCCGCCCGTATGTCTGTCCGTCCGTCTGTGAGCACGATAACTCTCAAAGGGAACGAGATATTTTGATGAAACTTGGTGTTAGGGTTCTTTAGGTCAAGGGTAAGGTAGAGTTCGTAGATGGGCTCTGTAGCCCTATATTTAGGGGTGGGGGAGGGAGTTCAAATTAATGGGCAAACAAAATATTTATAAACAACTAATGCGATAGTCGATTATGGGGTAGGAAGACATGCTGAACATGATGATGAAAACCATTTTCTCGCCGGACAAGCAGTTCGTCCGAAATCCGGAGAAAACCGGAAAGTTTGTTAAAAGCAAGAATATTTTCTGAAGTTGATTTGATGTTCGATTTAGGGATAAGAAGACATGCTGAACACTTATGTGAAAATCGTTTTCTACCCGGACAAGTAGTTCGCTCGGAATCCGGACAAAACCAGGAAAATCTGCTAAAATCAAAAAGTTTTACTTTAAGTTGATTAGATCACAGATTTAGGGGTAAGAAGAGACGCTGAATCCGTATATGACAATTATTTTTTACCCGGTCATGTAGTTCGTCCGGAATCCGGCTGAAACCGGAAGATTTGTTATAAGTTAAAGTTTTATTGGAAGTTGATTGGATTTCTTTATAGGGATAAGGAGATACGCTGAATTCGTTTCTGAACTTTCTTTTTTTGCGGGACAAGTAGTTCGCTCGGAATTCGGCCAAAACCGGAAATTTCGAAGAAGTAAAGCAGGAAGTATCGATCAGTTTCGTCAAAATAGACATGGTTTATAGAGGTATATCTGAACATGGTTGTCTCAGATGACTAGCTATTTGCTAAATTAATCTTTTTCCACATTTCAATAGTAAATGTTCAAGGATTCTGGCGAAGACAAGACCCAATTGTCTGGATCAAATATTACATTTTTAGGATCCCATCGAAATCTTTGGTCTTGTTCATTTTGCTCCACATTTCGCGACCCCTGGAAATGAATTCATTGACACTCGTAAAAGGGTGCAGGACATAATGGCTGTCATTTGTGCAATTAGGCCTATGGGGCAACAAATAGACCACGGGCCTATGATAATAGATTAATGTGTGTTGTGCTGTGTGTAGGGGTTAGTTACGATAGTAGCGTGTGGCGGGCGAGAGCATGATCTTGGCGACTGGTTTGTAGATGTTAATGCACCGAGTCTTTTCGAAGGCGATACTCAGTTCGTAGGTCAATAACTAAAGCACATATATTTCGTATTTACTTACATTGGAGTTAGGTCAATACCACTTGTCACTAGGTCAACTGTGTCGGGACTGTGCCCAGCTTGAACTGTGGCTCGAGTCGAACTCCAAGTCGAACTGAGCTCCAAATCGAACTGATTTCCAAACTGGACAGTCCGTCCTTTTATCCCGTTTCAAATGTCCATAGAGTGCCGCAACCAATAGGGTTGACTGTCAAACGTCCTAGCAAATTTCTATCCAGTCCATGAGGGTTCAACGAATAGGGTTGCCTGTCCAACGTCCTAGCAAATCTCTATACAGTCTGTAAGGGCCGGTGACCAACGGGGTAAGTTAGTTTAGGTCCTGTTTTCCTTGATTGGGGAAAAAGGTAATAATCTCTTTCAGTCTGGAGAAGAGCGTGGGCGTTAGAGCTAGTCGGAAATAGAGAGAGAGTTGAGAATAGAGCTTGTTGAATAAGTTTTGATCAAGATATATGTTTATACTAAGTGTCTCCTCACAGGCCTCTACAACGTTTGTTTGAAACTGTGTTCGCTGTTGTCTTTTGGAACTGTCTACGGAATGTTTTAAAGCCCTGACCATATCACTTGTTGTATGTAGAGATGTGAGCACCTACCGTCATTACGAATGGGAAGACAAGCAACTGGAGGCATCGTCGGATCCTGAACAAACGAAGTCCACCATATTTCCAGCTCTTTGCCAATCAGCTTTGTGTTTGATGTAGGAGAATGGGCGCCCTCACTCCTCTCCAGACCGCTTGCCTCGAGTTCCCTTCTTAATTCAGGCGTCCTTGCTCTATGGCTCTCAAAACAAGCCTCTCTCACAGACACATTGAGACTTGAACCTGCACCCGCAGGATGTATCGGGATCTGTTGCAAAGGTTCGACCGATAGAGTTTCATCCGGAACATGTTCACTGTTCGACGTCTGAACGGAGACTGAAGTGTCAAGTACGAAAGAAGTCTGTGCGCTTACGGTCTGAGTACGTACTTCCGTTTGTATCTGAATGTCGGCAGTAAACCGACCAGGGGTTATTTGAGTGAAGACAGAAACTGAACGAAGTGGACTCGTTTGAGTCTCGATCGGGGCTACTTTAGAGGTCTCAGGTTTGCAAGAGGTGTGAGGAGGTTGTGGGCTCGGCAACGATTGGTCCAGCGAAGTGAAAGGCTTCACACCAGATGAACTTGCGCCTAATAAGTAAAACATAAGGATTATTTTCTCTTCTACTATTCATCTTCCATCTACAAAGAACACAAACATTATTTAAGTAAATAAATTCGGACTAAAGCCACACACTGTAATAGTAATAGATGCTTGTCAACTGACGAGCAAATCTTAGCAGATGAAACTTCGCCGAATTCTGCAAGATGTTATTTTACAAACTACATAGTTTTTACTATAGGAAATGATTCCATAGATTCGGAAGGCAACCTATCAAGATATTTTTTTTTCTATATTCATTTATTTCCCTCAAAACTCAGGAGTAGCATAATACGATAAATAACAAAACCATACCTAAATCATCTAATCCATTCAGTGACACAATCTATAAAACAGAAGATACACAAGATTTTAACAACCAAATTAAGATTATCTTACGTTATTCTCTTGTGAAAGAATGCACTGTCAGAAGTTTCATGATAGATAACACCAGGATGCGCGGTTTCGACAGACAACACTTAACAGGCAACACTTGGGATGTATTTTGTTGCCGCGACAAATGTTATGCATGAAATGCATTGCCAGGAGCCGAAAAAACGACAAAATATATCGACTTTTTTGTTTGTCGCATTGATATTGGAAAATTCAGCAGATTCTGTTTTGGCGGTTTTTCGGCTCTTCCTGGCAATGCTGTTATGCATAACATTGCATGCATAAGGTTTGTCGCGACAACAGATTGCACCCCAAGTGCTGTCTGTTGAAACCGCGCATCCTTGTGTTATCTGTCATGAAAACTTTTGACAGTGTGGGTATAGATTATGGGTTTGTAGGGCCCGCTAAGCTTTTTTGTAAAAGTTTGCCAGCTTTTTCTTTAGAATCAAAACTGGATCTTTTGTTTAAAGTCGGAAAATTACTGGAAACCACTGGAAGGGAATATAAAAGAAGGAGTCCCAAAAATCCTAAAAAAGGATCTCTCGTAGTCAAGATTACGAAGTCGATTTAGCAATTTTGAGCAAAGTCATGTTTCAGTTTACGAATATGTTTCTTATTTATCCGAGTGAGTTTTGGATGTGTGTGAGCACGCGGCTAGGATTTGGATAACTGAGTTTTTTTTTTTTTTTTTTTGTACGTCAACATTGTCCGAAAGAAATAAAATAGTTGTGGCTATAAAAGTCTCAGCTGTGTTCCGTTGGAGCTGCAACTATCCATCTATTCCACCAAGCAATACTCTGGCAGGGGCGTCACGACCAGGAGGAGGGGGGGGGGAGACGCCATCCCCCAATGTTGTCGGCCAGTCGGTAAAAAATAACCGAGTCGGCACGAAGCGCCGCGATTTTTCACCACAACAGTTTATTTTTTTTTTCATTAAAAGAGTCGATTTTTCTGAAAATCGCTCGATTTTTCTGAAAATCGCTCGATTTTCCGTCAAAACAGTCGTTTTTTTCTTGAAAAAAAACCAGTCGTTTTTTTTCTTGAAAAAACAGCCGTTTTTCTCCAAAAAACAGTCGGTAAATATTACCAGCGAGTTGGTAAATTCCTTGCCCCCCCCCCCAAGCATTTTGCTAGTAACGCCTCTGACCACTGCTCTATATGACCAAATAAGAAACACGCCAGTGAATCTCGAGAAGAACGAGAAACGTCACCCAAAAGAATCGTCAAAATTGATTCATATCCTATGTAAACCAATCGACAAGTATATTGCGGTAAGGTTGTAGTGATGTTTCTGGATCTTCGCAAGGCACATGCCGATTCTTCATCGATACGAAAAGTTAGTCATCAAGAGTATTCTCTCTGACCTCTATACACTGCCACCGCCTTAAAAGGAGATCGGATTTTTAACTTACTTCTTAGCAGCATTTCTCGAGCTCGAATCTGTTCAAAGGAAAACTCTCTTTCCGTCGACGGATGGACCTGGAAAGAATCTATATTCAGCCAAAGAACGAACGATGAAAACACCGTTTCGAACACAAAGAAGGAAATATGTCTACTATGAGCGTGGTCCACCCTACTTATCATAGCTACTACGCATGACGTCTCGGGTCCTGGTTTTCGCGTCAAGGCTGGCACGAATTTCCCAATTTTCGGCAAAATATCGTGCCGCGGGCTGATCGGGCCAATCACGTCACAGAGATCGTAGTTACCTCGCTAATTACGCTCCCGAGCGTGGTAAGCAAATAGTTACTATTTCGAGAAGGCTAGAGCGGTCAGCGTGGTTACTTATCATGAGGTTGGAACGAAAGCAGTAACAATATAATAGTTACAATTGTTATTAGGGTGTTATTCTTGGTATCAGCATGTCAGCACGGGCCCACAATTAAGAGCAAGGGCGCATAAAGAAAAGGTAAAGGTATCAGCGCCAGCCTTAGAACAAGTAGTGTTCAGCCAACAAACAAGACCACCATTTCGAACACAAAAAAGGAAATTAGGCTTGGCATCAGCAAATGCCCATAATAAGCTCTTTACACATCTAAAGAAAATATAAAGGCATTACACCAGCCACAGAACAAATTCATGTTCAGCCAACAAACAAACAAGAAAGCACTGTTTAGAACATAAAGGAAGACACTAGGACTATATACTATATACTTTCTTGGCATAGCAAGGGAAAGGTATCAGCATTAGCCTCACTGACGGTACTGATCTCAGATTCTTTGCTCTCGCACGGAAGAGCGACCACCCCCCCCCCCCCCCGAAAATTATTGTCACATTCGGTCTCCATCACGAAATAGAGCACCTGTGACACGTTCTCTTGTCAAGTCTCGGACCCCATCACCCGTTCGAAAGTTGTGCATGACACAAGATTCTGAATGTCCTTTTCCTCCACTCCCCTCAAGATTGTCGGATCGGAGGGGTGACTATTTCCAAGTTAATCTGGTCGGGTCACTAGTTCGCCCGCCAAGTATCATTGTCCTAGCCCATCTGAAAGTACCCGAACTCGCGATTATTGGAATTCTGGGAAATCCCCTTCAACTCTCCCCACAGTGCACTGAACCGGTCATGTTCTGTCAATAATGTGTCTAAAATGCTAGTTCTCCCCACCAAGTTCCATAGCGACGGTTTGGATTTAGTTGGCGTGTGTTGGATTCAGTTCCTTGGTGTAGCATCTATACTGGACACGAGCAGTGTTTTACTTCTATTTTTGCCCAGAACGTCGCAACTATCAAAATATCGGCATGACACTGTACACAAACTTATGCAAATCATCAATCGAGACCATGTAACATCTTTTTTTTTTTTTTTTTAGTCTGGGGGTGGTGGGATGGGTGGTTTGGAACTAAAATTGTGGATTTTTTTCCAAGGTGTGGGAGGGGGGGGGGGAGGGGTCCCAGACCCAAAACCAGATTTTATACCCTATGGTCGGGGGTGGCGCGGGTCCTTTTCTTGAAAGTTGACTGATTTTAGGCTAGATATCAGTAGGTTTCATACCTGTGCCCCCTGGTCGGGTTCCTAACACGCCTGCCAAATTTCATCGTCCTAGCACACCTGGAGGCTGGAAGTACCCTAACTCGCGATCGCCGGACTGACCGAACGACAGATCCCCGGAAAAGTGATCGGTATGGCACTTGGCCGGAAGGCGAGTGCCATAAAAAAAATGAAGCGGAAACCCTCACCTTTTCAAGACAGAAGGCCCACTGCTTGCCAGTCATATCGTCCGCTATAAAGCGCTCGTATGGCTGGCATTTCTCTTCCCAATTCATTCCACTTGCAGATAAAGAAGACGCGGACCCCTCACGTGTTAGCTGGCTATTCTGAAGAGTACTCTCTGAGGCGTCGAGGTAGGAACGGCTTTGTGATTGGTTCGAAGATGTTCGCCCATTCGAAGATGATTGGCTAATAGAAGCCGAGCCTCTCTCCGACAGGTTAGTGTTCTTTTGGTTACCCATCAACGAACTAGAGAAGCTGAATACGGATTGGCTAATCAATGGTGACTCATTTTCCAAGGGGCTGGAATACGAGCGGCCATTAGTCAAAGAACCTGAGAGGCCTGACACTGACTGGTCATTCTGAGGTGAGCGGTTTTCGGAGGAGTTGGAAGTAGTGCGTTCGTCGGGCGGAAAATTTGATGTTCTCGAGGCTGATTGGTTACCGCTGACAGATGAGGATTGAGACTGGCTGACTGAATCGAAGGTAGACCGGTGACTGTTTCTGTCACTTGACGGATCATCCGCATCAGACGAAGGCTCTAAAATATAGCAAAAGGAAAAATTACCACCGGAAAATATGGCAAAAGAAACGATTCAGAGAACCATTGTATTTCTATCTGGACATAGTTACAACGGTATTCATATACCCAGGTCAAGTCATTCTATCTATAGTTAATGACCACGAATCCCTTATCTGCTGTATTTCAGATCCGGCTTCCGTTTCAGATTTAATTATTGAACAGATGATTCCTCTATTTATTCCGATGGATTTTTCTCACTCTGTGGAACTTACCGGTACATTTCCTTAAACGTTCACCTGAGGTCTTACTCACTCCAAAATGGTGTACGTTGCCCAGTCGGTGTCTAAGGGAGGATGTACACCCAGTGATCATCCCCTTGCATTCACTTAGGCAGCGTCACGCATGAACAATTTACACAGTTTCAAAGCGGGATGCCCAAGGAACAATTTACTACAGCGACACTTTAGCCCTTCTTGGCAAGGGTCATCGTCAGGTTCCTTGCCGTGGACCTCTATAAAGTTCATCTGAAACAAATTTGGCTGTACATTCTTTCAAATTATATCGGCGTCGTAACCCAAACTGTTGTCAAGTTACGAAATTTAATTCAGGAAAATGTGCTCTCCGTTACCGAAGAAACCGTTAGGGGGGGGGGGGGGGGACAAACTTTCCAAAAAAGGGTTCTACATCCTGTGATCTGGCAGTCTGGTCCGGTTGCACCTCAACCGGGTAAGTGTGGGGACCCTTGAAAGGCACAACTAGATGCCAAAGCCAACAAATATACCAACTTTAACAATGATTATTCATGGTTAGCAAGTTAGGGAGTTTGGCCTATCAAAGTTGCCCCTGGACCAGAAGGGTCGGGGGAGGAGGGGGGGGGGGGGGTCGAACCCCCCTCAGACACACATCTAGACCGATATGTTCACAAGTAGGGCTATACCAGTTTAGAAGCTGTTAAAATTGATACCGGCAGTGTTGGGAAGTACTTCAAGTACTTGTACTTGCTTGTACTTCCAGTCCTACTTAAGTACAGAATCAAAGTACTTGGGTTTTACTTAAGTACAACTTTTCCTGGAGTACTTAATACTTAAGTAAAATAACAAGGTACTTGAAGCCCTCAAATGCTAGTAAATGTTCAAGTACTATCTCAAGTACATTTTGCTTAGACAACATCGACTTTTTTAAATAAGGAAAAAGGATTCAACAAAAAAGGGCATTTTATAGTTCACAAAACAATCATATTGTATCCAATTTCAGTTTGACAGGGTACCGTTTAAGCTGCAAGAAATATTTTATGGCAGTTGTAGCCTTTGGCTCCAGTGCCATAATAGCGATCACACTGTCTGTCGTTCTTTGCTACACTTGCGACTTTTGCTACCACTGCACTTCCAAATAAGCTAGGACGATGAAACTTGACAGATATACTAAGTACCCAGCACAATGGTCTAGAAAAGCTTCCTTTCTCGGATCCGACCTTCTGTGGGGGAGCGTCAGCTTGATTGGTGGCAGGAGCAGATGCCCTAGATGATGCATTTGCGTGTCCAGACCGGATTCGGGCCTGGTCGGGGAGTTAGAAGGGGGTCCTGGTAACTGAGTGGCACGCCTAGGGATCAAATGAGCGTAGCAATTGAGATGAAACTTGGAAGGTGCGAAAGGTCAAAAGCCCTGGATAATCTATTTGTGGACCCGGCCGGATCCGACCTCGGTGGGGGATACCGAAAGATACAAAGTTCGCATGCCCCTGATGATTTTTGTTTAGGTCCCGGCCGGATCGTTGATGACTGTTAATACGAGCTGATGCCCTAATTGGTCTGAACTGGATTGGACCACGATTGGGGGAGTTGGAAGCGGGGCTCCCGGGAATGTTCTGGCATGCCTAGGGATCAGACGAGTGGCGCCCGTTTATGAGTCTGAATCATAGGATCATTTCGTAAACCACATTGGCCTGACATTCGCTTTTAAGTATTTTCGTTTGCCTTTAAAAACTCCATTTTAGTCTGTTTTTCTTCGGATTTCTTAGCCTGAATCATTTTAGGTCGTTGTGGTGAGGGAGGAGTTGGGGGAGGGTGGCGGAAACTGTGTGACTCTTAAGGATCAAACGAGTCGAGCGACTGTAATGCCTGAATTTCATATACCCTAGACGATCCGGTCTGGGGTCCCGGTCCAATTTGGCCTCGGTGCGGGGAGTCTGAGGTGGGTCCAGGAAATTACCCAGAATGCAGTGGTGTCGAGTACTGAAAGCGAATGCCCCGTGCCGACACTAGAAGGTGAGTCAGTAGTAATCCTTCATACAAACTACCAGATTGTTCTATGACAGCTAAATGAAATAAAGAAAGATTTCATTCATGTTCTATTATATTGTATGACTGGACTACTAACTTAAATAGTACTCGAAGTACTACTAAGTACAAGTCGTGTTCTTAAAACTCGAGTACTGCTTAAAGGACACCTGAACAATGAAACCATACTTGAACACACCGTGGAGAATGCATTTACAGACATGGCCACGGAGAGCATTCTGCTCCTGAGCGTGACGTTTTCGTTTCTGGAGGTTTGCACATGCAGACTCCAAGACAAAAAGCGCAATTCATTCAAATCTTGTACAGCGCTGGCCGGATCGTATTGGAATTTCTTCTAGATATACGTTTGGGCTTAACTGGTTAAAAAAATATTCCAGAAGAAGGGTTGATTGGAGACATTTGTTAATTTCTAAAATTGTTCGGTACTGAAATAAGGACAGATGCAAAATGGAGCAAAAATCATAGCTTGGAAACCCTATTTCATTTTTGGATTGGGTTTTCTGCAGGCAATGTTAATGGAAGTCATACAGATAGGGATGGTACTTGGTACTCTTTATTCAGGTGTCCTTTAAGTAAATTTGTTGTCAGGTACTTAATACTTAAGTACCAAATTGAAATACTTGATACTTAATACTTGAGTACAAATTTGAAGTACTTGTCCCAACACTGGATAGCCTACCAGTCACAATTCACGAAATTACGCATGGATAATCAGTGCTCAGTTGCCCCTGAAGCGCTTTGATGTGGTGGAACCCCCAAAAGACAAATGTAGACCCCAGTCATAACAACCATTCCAAACTGTCCATAAGTGAACATCAAGCTTGTTCCTAAATGAACATTCCACTAACAAGCGAGGTTAGGGCGTCGTTGATGTACAGTAGGAGAAAGAAGAGAACAAGGGAGCGCTTACCCTTTTCTAGAGGTAGGGAGAGAGTCTTGCTAGCAATCTCCATGGCACGCAGCTGCTCGAATGAGTATTCCATAATGCCAGCATACATCTGGAAAAAGGAACATGAATTTTGCCTATAGAAGTAAAAAAAGACGATTCGAAATCGATTTACATTTCCGGTACTGAGAGCATCCTGATACTTTGAGATAAAGTTAGGTAAGGTTTTCGACCTTATGAAAGCAGCGCAAGATGACCAGGTTGCTCGTTTACAGGCGGGAAGGCAGCAACTCCAAGCTAGACAAAGTCGCAAAACTGAGGGGATCACACTACCACTGAAGAGAAACTACGGGCGATAAGTTAAGGCGTGACCGAATCAATGGGATTTTGAATGAACGAGTTGTTAAGTTAACATTTTGTGGTTGGTAATAAAGTAGTGTCCGAGGACACAGGTTCAAATTATCACAACTTGTGAGAACAAGACCAAAGTTTTCGATGGGATCCCAAAAATTCAATATCTGATCCAGACAACTGGGTCTTGTCTTAGCCAGATCCAGTCATCGCCAGAATCCTTGAACATTCTTACAACTAAATTTCAGAGACAGATTAAGGCCAAATAGCTAATCATCTGAGAAAACCAAGTTCAGATATGGATCCAGCATGTGTGTTTACCCGTATAAGTCATATCTGTATTGACGAAAAGTTCCTGCCACTTCTGCCAATTTCCCGGTTTCGGCCGAACTCTAGAACTACTTGTCCGTCGAAAAAAGAAAGCTCAAAAACGAACTCAGGGTCTCTTTTTTCCCCAATAATGAACATCTAATCAACTTCAAATAAAAATTTAACTTATAAGAAATTTTCCGACTCCAGCCGGATTCCGGTCGAACTATATGTCCGGGTAAAATATGATTGTCACACAGGATTCAACGTCTCTTCTTACCCCTAAATCGGTTATCTAATCAGCTAGAAATAAAACTTTAACTTCTACAATTTTCCGGTTTTGGCCGGATTCCGGGCGAACTACATGTCCGGGTAGAAAATTGTTTTCACATAAAAGTTCAGCATGTCTTCTTGCTCTAAATCGGACATCTGATCAACTCCAAATAAAACTTTTAATTTTAACAAACTTTCCGGTTTGGGCCGGATTCCGGGCGAACTACTTGTCCGTCGAGAAAATGGTTTTCACCATCGTCTTCAGCATGTCTTCTTACCCCATAATCGACTATCACATTAGCTGTTTCAAAATATTTTGTTTCCCCTTAATTTGAACCCTCTCCCCCACCCCTAAATATAGGGCTACAAAGCCCATTTACGAACTCGACTGGTCCGCCGACCCAACGAATCCTCACAACAAGTTTCATCAAAATATCTCGTTCCCTTCGAGAGTTATCGCGCTTACAGACGGACGGAAGGACGGACGGACAGACGGACAACTTTTGCGATGTCATAGGTATCCCTCCACTTACGTTTTGGGATCCCAATAATAACTTACCTGGTTGACTCGGCACATCATTACTTGATTAGGGTTCGGTGGATCGAAAATAACGCGCGCGACTTCGTAGGCAGCCGGCTGTTCCGCAACTCGAGTCTGGAGTACGGAAGTGCAGCCTGGGACCACCTTGGAGGAGGCTGCAGCATACGATTCTTCTTCCACATGAACTGCAACAAATAAATAATAGGCTAATCGGAAGCATCATAAGCGTTCCTTTAAGGACACGTCGTACTTACGATACTAAGTCATTCTAGTTCTCTAGTACACGTCACAAATGTATATTCTCTAGTGTATTACATTGTTTATCAGGCCTGCCACGTTTGTTCTCTTTACGTGACGTTTCAGGCTCCGTTTGGAGAAGCTTATTGGTCATATGGTATTCTACCATTGATTATCATTTTCAGTTTTCCTCTACTGACTCACTCCACAGGATGTTTTATTACCTCATGTTTCTCAACGCACTGGAATGTAAACCCAAAAATACATAAGCAGTAAGCGAACTTACATTCTTCAGCAGACGCTGTGCGAATGCTCTGAGTTTATTGCCCGTTCTTTCTGATATAGAGTTTATAAAGCAGGTCCGACTGGTCCACTTGGACAGACACCGCTCAACCCGAGAGTTCATTGCTCTCTCTCCCTGACACAGGGTCGATAAAGCAGGAGTGTGTTTCCTTTAATTGACACAAATTCGAGCGCCACGCTGCCACAGTTGCTGGTGACTATTAAAGGTAGCATGCTAGTATGGTAGTTGTTGGGAGTCACTCCACGTAGAAGAGTACATTGAACTTCTTTCACGACACTATAGTCCGAAGATCGATTGTGCAGATTTTCACATCCAACGCATGCGACAAGGAAAGATGCTATAAACAACCGAAGCCTTATGTAATTTTTTTAAGCATATCGTTGAGTTTTTCAACAAGCAGAATCCAAACCTGAACTTAATTTTCCCATCGTACAAGTAGTTCACCCAGAGTCCGGCCGAAACCGGAAATTTGGTGGATCTAAACGTGAAGCTGAATGAAGGTTCGCTATATGGGTAAGGTTTCATGAAAAGTTGATTAGAGGGTTCGACGTCGGTCGATTAGAGCGTCGACATCGATGTAAGAATACATCCAGAATTCATATCAAATCTTCATTCTGCCACCGGATAAGTAGGTATACCGGAAACCGTTCAAAAGCCGAAAATTTCGGAGAAAGTTTATTTCTGAGGTCGATCGAAACATCCATACTGAGGCAAGAATACATGCTAAATCCTACCCAAAATCCCGGCACCGAGCACAGAGAAAGGAGTAAGAAAACATGATGAATCCAAATACAAACTTCATTTTCTCGCCGGAGAAGTAATTGACCGGAATCTGTCCAAAGCTGGAAATTTGGAAGAAGGAAAATAAAATCTTAACGTCGATGAAACTTGTTGGAAAAGATTGGTTGGCTCAAAACACACACGGTCAATCGGGAGATACTATTTATTCACGTCTCGGATGTATAGGATGGACATTATCTGGTCAAAACCGAAAGTTCTTGAATGAGCCTGATTTTCTGAAATGTGTAGCTGGCAAGTATTGCTTAGTGGGTTTGGTTCAGTGGTCTGCTAGGACGGTATCAAGTGTCTACGGGAGTATCACTTCCATCCGGAAAAGCTCATGTCTTTTCAACTTTATGATGAAATTGAAGAAAATCAGGTCGGGGAAACTTGTTCTCAGAATTAATTCACGATCATATTATATTATACTTGGCACCTAAGTCATACAGATGTAAGAATATACGAATTTCTGATTAACAGACCTGAGATTCACAGTCGCATAAGGAAAATCGGATGCCGGACTGGACCGAAAACATCGATTTTTTCGACGGTTCGCGGCCGCATTTTGCAAGACCAAGAATCAGAATAAACAAAAAGAAAGACTTAGAATATACAAAACTCACCACTGAATTTTGCCTTGGAAGAATCCGGTAGCTGCGATCCGACCGGAATCACGGGCATGTGAGCTCGAGGTTTGACTTTAGTTTCGGTCCATTTCGCCGGAAGCTGCTTGTTTTCTCGTTCCATCTGCGTGGCAATTGGTAAGGTTTTCGATGGCATCTCTTTCTCAGAGCTGAGAGTTTGACCTTAAATTTCAATAGGTTAAAACCAAACGTTGGGAGTTGGTGATTAAACATTTGTCTGCTTAGGCCCTAAGGCCCAGCTGGCAGTCCCCATTTTGGATTGCGCCCCCCCCCCCCCGGTACCCACCCACTCCACACAATGCTAACAAAATAAAATAAATCTTTATGAAAAGTATACATAGAAGCTAGCGGCCAGCGAGCCGCCGTCACGCGTTTACATTTAGCTCGCCTGTCTAGAAAACAAAATCCTCAAGTGCTTGCAGTCCAAACTCCAGTTTTCAGTAAGAGTTTCTATATTTCCTATCTATTTGCATTCGGGGAGGTTTTGGCCGGAGGGGGGGGGGGTACTCGTTTTTTTCGCAGTGGGGGTTAGTTCCGGGGAGGGGGGATTATATCCGGGAAAGGGTTTCGCAAAGGGAGTTTTCGCCTAGACTCTTCTGGAGTATGTAGAGTTTTTCAGCTAATCAAATTTCTTGTCAAACTCTTTGTCCCTCCTCAACATTTTCCATAAAAAGGCGTTTTTCTTACTGTTTGCTTCACACAGCGTAGCATGGTAATACATTTTTTTCAAATCAGGACGATTCACGCTATGTGGGGAGACAGGCGACATTTATCCACACCCGGTGTGTAACGATACTGTCAAGACGGTGGAGCATTTTCTATCAGAATATCCTAGACTTGTCAGTCAGGCACTCATACGGTACATTTAACAGGAAGGTTCTACAGGAGATACCATTATGCATATGCTAGGATTTGGACAGTTAATGCCAGGAGTAGAACGGCAGATCCTCTCTGCCCTTTGTGAATTTGTGTCCCAAACAGGATCATTGTCATATTGCTATTCCCGCTGTTTTCATTCAGTTGGTATTTTGGTTCTGATTTAAAAAAATAAATAAAAATACTCCACTCGATTAAACAATTGACAAACGGTCAGAAAAATGTTTTCAAAAATGTACAGGCTCAGAATAGTTGTCAAACGCCGAAAAGTCAGTCTTGAAGTCGAAAATCCTATGCCTCGCAATGTTTTTCTAGGACGGTACAGAAACATCCACTTTCACCGAGTAGACTTTAATCTCTCTATTTTGCTAAGAAAGCTTGAGGTAAGATGCGCGACCGAAGTTAACATTGAAACGAAACGAAGCTAACGTTGCTAAAACAGGGCTACTAGCGTTGCTAAAACAGGGCTACTGCCCTTTTACTGCCAACGAAAACAGGGCTCAAGTCTTAAGTAAGAAGGAAAAAACAAAAATTATATGTCCTATATCCTCGTTTTTCGCCGCGAACTTGCAAAATTACACTTCTGAGGGACGACGGTTTTTAAAAGCGTAAGCAAAGTTTTATCGCGTTAAACACACGTCGAGACAGGTCGAGAAGAACTGAATACCGATGAAATCGTAATTTTTCTCACCTGTATTTTCGTCGAAGATTTCGAATTTGGCGCCCCTGATATTAGAAGTTGTCCCCTGCTCCATTCTCAACTTGCCGGCGGGCTTCAGGCTGGATCGATCTACTGCAGCGGCTCCAGAAGCAAGTGACCTCACTCTCCCGAATGCCACCCGTTTGTTCTCGTCTTCGAAGTCTGGTGGTGCCTCGGTCGGGTTGCTGATACACTGCCGTGCCGCGCGCGCTTGAAACTTGCTAAACAGAAATACAGCCTATTACGTTTCGGCGAAATCCTGTTTTGTCTCTGCAAGTAGTGCTGGGCGATATTCGATATCCATAACGGTATATCGATATGTTGAACCAAATATCGATATAGAATATCGAAACGTAAATTTCGATATCGAAATCGATATTTGTACATTTATAATTATTGTATAATAAGTAAACATTTATCTGTCCGAAATTAGAGCAATATGCTTTTCGAAATTCAATCTGTATTTATTCGAAGTTTGAGATGATGCAAGATGCTTTTTTACGACAATTTTTTTCTTCAATTTTGGCGAAACGAGACGTATACTATAGCAAAAAAACTACCGAAGTATCAATATCGAAAATAACACATCTTGTAACTACTTTGAACAAGTAATTAAATGAGATGGGATTAGGAGCTAATGTTCCAGATCGGGCAATCTATGTGGCCAGGTCTAACCGCCCCTGAGAAATCGGGGAAAGGATATGCCGTGGCTGATGATATTATGTTCTTGCGACTGGGGCTAATACTCGCTAAGCTTCCCACGGCTATTATGGCGCTCCACTAGTTTTAGAAAGTGACACTGAAAGTAGATTCGGCAAGACAGCGACATCGATGGATAGAAACTTATCAACACTAAAAGCCCAACTGGATCACGGTTAATATCAAGACCAAAGGTTCCGATGGGATCCCAAAAATCTAATATTTGATCCAGACAATTTGGTCTTGTCTTCGCCAGATACAGTCCAGGCCAATCATCAGATATACCTCTATAAGCCATATTTATTTTGACGATACTGACCGAAACTTCCTGCTTCACTTCTGCCAAATTTCCGCTTTCGGCCGAATTCCGAGCGAACTAATTGTCCAGCAAAAACAGAAAATTCAGAAACGAATTCAGCGTATATCCTTATCTCTATAAAGAACATCTAATCAACTACAAAACTACAGCCGGATTGTCACAGACTCTTCTTGCGCGTCTCTTCTTACCCCCAAATCTGTCATCTTATCAACTTCAGATAAAACTTTTGCTTTTAACAAATTTCCCGGTTTTGGCCGGATTCCGGGTGAACTATAGTTGTCCGGATACAGAATGCTATTCATATAAGTGTTCAGCAAGTCTTCTTACCCCTAAACTGAACATTTAATCAACTTCAAATGAAACTGTTACTTTTAACCATCTTTCCGGTTTTTGCCGGATTCCGGACGATTTACTTGTCTGGCGAGAAAATGGTTTTCACCATCGTGTTCAGCATGTCTTCCTACTTCTAAATCGAACATCTAATCAACTTCAAATAAAACTTTTACTTATAACAGACTTTCCAGTTTTGGCCGGATTCCGGGCGAACTACTTGTCCGATGACAAAATGGTTTTGACCATGGTGGTCAGCATGTATTCTTACCCCATAATCGAACATCTAATTAACTTCAAATAAAACTTTTACTTTCAACAAACTTTCCGGTTTTGGCCGGATTCCGGGCGAACTACTTGTCCGATGACAAAATGGTTTTCACCATCGTGTTCAGCATGTCTTCTTACCCTAATTCGAACATCTAATCAACTTCAAATAAAACTCTTAATTCTAACGAACTTTCCGGTTTTGGCCGGATTCCGGGCGAACTATTTGTCCGATGACAAAATAGTTTTCACCACTATGTTCAGCCTGTCTTCTTACCCCGTAATCTACTATCACATTATCTGTTTAAAAATATTTCATTTGCCCCTTAATTTAAACCCCCTCCCTCACCCCTAAATGTAGGGCTACAAAGCCCATCTACGAACTTGACCTTACCCTTGACCCAAAGAATCCTCACACCAAGTTTCATCAAAATTTCTCATTCTCTTCGAGAGTTATCGTGCTTACACACGGACGGACTGACAGACAACTTTTGCGATGTCATAGGTATCCCTCCACTTACGTTCTGGGATCCCAAAAACATACAACAAAATAACCAACTTCCAACAAATAAACTCTAAATAAATCCTACTAAATAAATATCCAATGATATACACCAAAATCAACCCTTTCTTTCAAACTCACCTCAGCAGAAACAAAATGACCCTTGTCCAACTTCGTTTTCAAGCACGGTGGCGTGGCCGCCACCGCGTGCTCAGCGACGCCGTGAGACTCCGTCAATAAAGTCAAAAAACAATAAACAGAAAAATTAATTTTGCCAAGTATTAGCTGCATTTGCCCCTTGGACCAGTAATCCTTTCTTAGCTCGGAAATCTCAACTGGTTCTGCCTGCTATAAGATTACTGATAAAAGAGTGGAAGATGTTGTGCTGTGTTTATTGTAAAGTTTTACTACGGCTACACGCCCTTCATTGTTTCTCTTGACGGGTGTTAAATAAATTGATTGATTGACTGAAAAGACAAAATGTCTATAGAAACTTTCCTTTATATTCCATACCCAATCTACTTCATCAGGAACTTCCGATTTTACCTTTTGCGGGAAATTGTAAGTTTTATGACGCTTAAGTTACTTATAATTATTCAAATTCAAATTCACTTTATTTTACTTAATATTCTTATCGATGACAAAAACTTTTTAAAACACTTACAGAATTCAGTTATTTACACATAATTTACTGACGACTTTGGTCACCATTATAATGTTTTACGAAGTATGAACCAAATGACTTCAGGTACCGCTCGGATGAGTGGATCGGCGGTTGTTCCAGCTTTGGTGCGTTTTTTGTTCTTTCTCTGAGCCTAGTGGAATGTTGAGTTTGGCGTGTTCAAAACCCGGAAGAAGATCGCAGTGTGTTTCCGAGTCAAGGATTTTTCGACCGAAGTCCACAACCAATTTGTGCCTTCTCTCTTTGAGGGACTCCAACTTTAGAACTTTGAGGCTTGTCTCATAATCAATATAACCACTTCCCAATATTATTTTGCAGGCCCTTATCTGCAATCTTTCGATTTTGTCACTTTGATCAATGCTCAGTGCGCTGTGCTACACTGGCCAAGCATATTCTATGAGTGGTCTAATGTAGCATTTGTAGCATACACCCACGATCTGAGTTTTCATGCCAAAGTGGCGCAAGTAGGCGAGAGTGTTAAGAGGAAGGCGGTTTTTGAGACGACTGACGATCCGTGTGTTTTCCATTTGAGGTCGGCGTCCAGGTGGACACCTAGATCTTCACCGATTTTACAGCCTTCGGTCCATCACATGGCGGGTCTGGAACTGGCCGTTTAAGGAAATTAACCCTAAACAGGACAGTTTTTTCCTGGCTGAGTGTGAGCTTTACTTGGTTTGCTTCTTCTTCGATTTTGCGCATTACTGTTAGGACTGGATCTGGCTGTATGTTCTGTGAGAGTAGTCTGGGGAGGAGGGTGGAGAGATCGTCTGCAAATTTGTAGCGTTCAGTGGTTTCGCGCAGAAGCTTGTTGATCACTATGAGGAAGGCTAAAGGGCCTAACTTCGACCCTTGTGCGGCACCGCAAGTCAACTCCTTGAGATCAGATTTTTCGCCATTTGGAAGTTGGACATTCTGTTTGCGGTTCGTCAGGAAACTACCAACCATTCGCAAGACAATTTGTCTTGCATTAAGGAATGCTGTCTCGCTGATAACAACTGTGTGGTCGAGCAGGTAGGACGCTTTCACGAAGTCCGCGATGATGCAGTCAATATAAGCGCCGTCTTTCTCCAGATGCTCCAGGATGTCTCTAATGAGGCGGACCAGGTAATGCAGTATTGTGGCCTGGACGGAAGCCGTATTGTCGAGGATGAAGCTGACCGCTAATATCTTCGAAGAGCCATTTGAAGACAATTCTTTCCAGGACCTTTGAGAAGATCGGTGTCTTTGAGATGGGCCTTTATTCATTTGCAGATTCGACGCGTAACTTTTTCGGGATAGGGGTGACAACAGCTGTCTTGAACCTTGTCGGGAAGGTGCCCTCACTCCTGCACTGGTTTGCTACGGCAGTAAACGGTACCGCGAGCTCATTGCTGCATGTTTTGATCAGTTTGATCGGCAATTCTCCTGGAAATGAGGCTTTGGACGCGTCCAGTTTTGAGAAAGCGGTCTGGATGGTTTCTGCTTCGATGACTGGGATTTCAGTGATGCCTGGGAGGTCAGGGAGTGAAGAAAGGCCAGTTTTTGCAGAGCACCGTGTATCAGATACCACGATAACTGCAAAACGACTAATTGCAGATCCAGTTACCGTGGTAACAGATACCATGGTATCTGCAAAAACGCAACTCATGTCAAGTAAGTTACTGCCGCGGGTTGGAGACTTTACCACTTGCTTCAGTGATAGACAGGACTCTAACCAGGAAGGCTTAATATCATTGAAGTCTCCGCATATCACAATACCGGCAAAGGCGTATCTGCTCCGAAAGTGGTCAACGGAGTGCTGTAGGTAATTCACTAGAGTTTTCCGGAATGGTGCTTTGGTGGGTAGTAGACGATTCCGAAGATTAGGGATGACACTCCCCTTGGTAGGAAGCGCGGTCTTACACAGATCCATAGCATTTCCGTAACGACACGAAGTATTTAACTCTAGATGTTTATAACAACTCTCGCAAAGCGACTGTCGGCGCAAATCCCCTGTTGCTCGAACAGTCGCATTGCCTCGTAGTCTCAAAGTCCCTTTCTCTCATATTCGCATTGCCTCACATGCAGTGCCTTTTTGCCTGATTTTGGCAACACATAAAAGAAAGAGAAAAAGCTGGTATATAAAGAGCAATGATTCTGCACCAAGGGAGTCAGTCAGTCTTAAGTCAGTCCTAAGACAGTAGCGTTGGATTAACAGATGTATTCGATGTATGCACAACTTCAATATTAAAAGTAAGTGTGTTTTCTAAACACTGTTTATTGAATGTAGGACCGCTGACCTACCGTCCGAACTTCCCCCTCCACAGTTACGAACCAACCCTTCGAGGATTAAGATCAGAGTACCGGTATAGTCTAAAATGTACCAACCGCTCGGGTACACGCTACACGTATATTAGATGCTCGGTATCGGACAACAAGTTAAAGCGTGAAAGACATACGAGAGTCATAACGTAATTTAACACTTCCAGTTCTGTGGACTTGGGTATTGGTGGATCGAGTACTCGGCTAGGCATACTGTTTCGACAGCAAAAAAACAACACCTCCGCCATGGCTGACTTCCCTTTGGTCTAACGACTTTCGAGGTAAGTTGTAGGCGTTGTATCCGTCCATGTTGAGTATATTGCTGTTTGTTAGCGACGTTTCGGTGAGACAGGCCACATCTATCTGTTTACCTCGCAATAAAACGTCCAGTTCCTCGATCTTGTTTGTTACTGACCGGACGTTCGACAGCATGATAGAGGGAAATTCCGGGTCCGGCTTCAAAGGTGATTTTCTTTTTTCTTTTTGCAGGATCGGATGATGTCACAACACGGATGGATCACAATGAAGTTTTGCCCCAGTGCTTTCCTCAGTATTTTTCTCGTGCGTCATCTTTTCATGAACATGTAACTCGTAGTTCTCAGTTGATCCGTAAGTCGGCTGTAGTATCTAGCAGATCGAGGTTTGGAATTAGACATCTTGGGCTTTGTTATGGGAAAGTTTATCGACTGATCTAAGGTCGTGTAGTGTTTTATTGGATCTCCGTAGCATGTTAAAAGTTCATTATTTTGCTGTATATGAATTTGACGCGTTATTCTTAGCCGTTTAAGTTGTTTGTTTGTTTGTTTACTGTTCTGGATAGTTAGCAGCGATTTTGGCTGAATTTTTTTTTGTTTTTTGTCGTTTTCTAGTTGGGAGTCCCATACTGGGTAAGTCAAGCTCCTTTCTTTATTTTGGTCGAAGTCTTTTTTTGTTATTGATGTTTTGCCTCTGGGCATTGAAGATTTTAGTTTTTTTCAAACCCTCTATTCTAAAAAAAAAACTATCCAAATTCTTTATTCCCCAAAAAATTTTCATCACTCAAAATCCCTCAGCGAGATGTCGTAGCCTAAAGGCGCAACGACTTTCGGTTTGTTCTCGCGCTCGGCGGATTCTCACTTTACGTTTTGGAAAGCGAATCCCTGAGATTGCCAGATCGCACTTTGTGCAACCAGTACAAAATGTTATATTCAAACAATGCATAAAACGGATACGTCAGCTAAAATGCTTTGGCAGCGATATTTCGGCCCTTCTTCTTAAGGGCCCTTGTCAGGCTCTCGAGCTTCAGCGGAAAAGTTGGAGAACGAACGAGCCTGGCCAGGTTGTCCCAGAAGTTCGATAGCCTGACTAGACCCTTGCCAAGAAGGGCCGTAATATCGCTGCAAAAGCATCGTAGATGACGTATCCGTTTCATGTATTGTTTGAATATGTGTTTCTCAGTCCGCTTGGACCCAAGGAGTAGAAAACGTTATACCGAATCATCACATAGTCTTACCTGAATGCTGACTTTAGGATATCGCTGGGTTCTGCTTTCTTTTCTTCTGCTTTCATGTATATCTTGTTGGCTCCTTTCATGTTTCCTGCACCTTCTAGTGCTTCAGCCCAGGTGACATAGAACTTAGCAGATGTAGGAAAGAGCTTCCGGGAGTGGAGTAGTTTATAGTCTTCAGGCGATTCTCCTTTAATCTGGATCTGAAATAATTATCAGAGTCGGCTAAATAGAGATGGTAGACAGACAAATCTTTTTATTCACCAAAAACTTATCATGGCTCACACCAAATGTGTCTGGTATAGTCATGGAAATTCCCTGGTTGATTAGTTAGGTAGGCCGGTAGGTTATATTTTTTTTGTTTTAATTTGACATTAACGAACAAAACTAATCCACTTTGCAGCAATAAGAACATCCTAAGACCTTGTGTATAGTAAAAAAAAAGGGTAGATTTCGGTTGTAGATTTAGACCTTATGGAGGAAAGGTTTTCTGAAAGAGGGAGTGAGTTTTTAGGAGAATATTTAATAGAAAAATGAAAACTCTGAAAAGAGAAGTTAAATTTAGAGTTGATAAAGTATAAAACGATAATAGGTTTAAGACGAAAGTGTGAGTGACGTTAAAGAAGGGTAAACTGTTAGGTAAATTTTGTAGTAACGTCACTGAGTTGGAGGTGGAGACGTAGCCACTATTTGGGATCGGGATCCCAAAACGTAAGTGGAGGGATACCTATGACATCGCAAAAGTTGTCCGTCTGTCCGCACGATAAGTCTCGAAGGGATTGAGATATTTCGATGAAACTTGGTGGGCGGATCCTTTGGGTCAAAGTAAAGGTCAAGTTCGAAGACGGGCTATGTAGCCCTATATTTGAGGGTGGGGGAGAGGTTTCAAATTAAGGGACAAACAAAATATTTTTAAACAGCTAATGTGATAGTCGATTATGGGGTAAGAAGACATGCTGAGTACGATGGTGAAAACCATTTTCTTTTCGGACAAGTAGTTCGTCCGGAATCCGGGTAAAGCCGGAAAGTTGGGTAAAAGTAAAAGTTTTATTTGAAGTTGATTAAATGTTCGATTTAGGGGTAAGGAGACATGCTGAACACAATGGCAAAAACCATTTTCTTGCCGGACAAGTAGTTCGTCTGGAATCCGGCAAAAACCGGAAAGTTGGTTAAAAGTAAAAGTTTCATTTGAAGTTGATTAAATGTTCTATTTAAGGGTAAGAAGACATGCTGAGCACGATGGTGAAAACCATCTTCTCACGGGACAAATAGTTCGCCAGGAATCCGGCCAAAACCGAAAAGTTTGTTAAAAGCGGAAGTTTTATCTGAAGTTGAGACAGATTTAGGGGTAAGAAGTTTGTTAAAAGCGAAAGTTTTATCTGAAGTTGATAATCTGAATTTGAGACAGATTTAGGGGTAAGAAGAGACGCTGAGACTGTATATGACAATCATTTTTTACCCGGACATATAATTAGTCCGGAATCCGGTTTTGACCGGAATTTATCTATTTAAAGTTGATTAGATGTTCTTGATAGGGATAAAGAGATCCGCTGGATTCGTTTCTGAATTTTCTTCTTTTTTTTTGCTGGACTAGTTGTTCGCTCGGAATTCGCGAAACCGGAAATTTGGCAGAAGTAAAGCAGGAGGTTTCAGTCAGTATCGTCAAAATAAATATGGCTTATAGAGGTATATCTGAACTTGGTTTTCTCTGACGATTAGCCTGGCGAAGACTGGATCTGGCGAAGACAATTGACCCAATTGTCTGGATCAACTATTAGATTTTTGGGATCCCATCGAAACCTTTGGTCTTATTTAGTTCGATCTAAAGCAAGAACAAATGAAAAAGAAGCTACGCGGGATAAAAAAAAAAATGAAAAAAAAGACCTTGTGCTGCAAATATTGAAGAAAGAAAAGTGGAAAGAAGTTCATAACAAGAACTGGTAAAAATAGGCCTGGAATGATAAGTCAGGTTGGAGCTTGATGCACTCTTTCTGCTCCAGGAAAATACTCATCTGTGTTGGATTTGGTAAAACACTACACTGGAAGAACATAAGATAACCGACTATTCCAGAACACATATTGGTTTGCGTCCGGCGAGCTAGAGACGGACGACGACGAAGGGAGCTGTCACGTTGTTCATCTTAGCAAAGCCGTTAGATGTTGTACTCATTAGAGAGTAGAATACACAATTGGCATCCCTCATTCTACTAGGAGAAAGTTATGGTTGCAGTACGTTCTTTTAAAGGACCTGTCTTACCTATAATACTATGCAACGTACGCGTATGCAACGTACTTCCACAATCACTCCATACATTTCTAAACCCGGAGACCCCAATTTCGTACGGTACATTCTAACCCCTCTAACTAAACTACGCTGATTTTCTCACTTGCCGAGTTTGGCTACGTTCGATGTGTATCACGCTGTCGACGGTTGTCTGCGAGAAGTTTTTCCATCAGAAAAACAGGTTATGATATAGATGGCGCTTTAGACAAGGGACTTGTACCGTGTCCAATACCATAAAAAAAAAATCGAATATAATTTAGAAGTCTAGGACTCCCTTGTCGGAGCCACGTAGACAAACCAGGACCCACAAGACGGGGTCTCATGGTGAAAACCAAATAAAACCAAATGTATAATTTTTTTAATGGGGAAGACGCCCTTGAAAAATTTACGTGACATTGGGATGTGAACTGGTTAGATGAATTTGCCTTCGGGCGGGATCACTGTTCCTATGGCCGGTTTCTACCAGACTATTGTAGTGGTTTGCGAACTCCGTTCACAAGCCCCTCGGTAGCTCAGTGGTAGAGTGACTGCCTTGTAAGCAGAGGGTCCTGGGTTCAAATCCCGGCTGGGGAGCATTTTTGTCTATCAGTTCACTACTTATAAACAGGTTATGATGTTTCCCTGTTTTCGCTATAAGCCAAGGGGTCTCAGGAAAGGCTTAAAACAGCAAAACCGTGGGTTATTTGTTGAAAGCACAGCCTAGTTTTAAAGTATTCAAATATTGTAAAATACTGTAAGTTGGAGAGTAAATAGTGCGAGGGGTCCTTTAAGAAAACAACGTTCACCATATTAGCCTATAGGCCTACTACCATTCATAATGCAGAATCCAAACTTAGCTTACATCTGCCTACATCGTATTAGTAGGATCTACAAATAAAAAATACAAGATTTACTTACATATCTAAGCCAAAGTTTAAGCAACCTTTCGTCACTATAGTATTCCTCTGATTCACTGAAGTGATGCAAACATTTCTCTAGCAAACCCCCAATTCCTGCTCCTCCACTTGTACATGTTTCTTCGGTCCATTTGACATATCGGAACCAGGGGTCAAGTGGATCTTTCCCAGCATATGACCGGATTTCATCCTCAAATTTTCTGAAAATAATAACAAGTTAAAACTTCTGGGCTGACCCTTGTTACAGTTAAAGAGCAAAAATCACTTCAGTTCGAGCTGGACTCGCGGTCACCATCACGGTTTAATTTCTCGCTAACAGCAAAATTGCCAGCCTGTCAATTATCACTGCTGTTTAACCAGTTATTTAAACTCAATAGTATCTTTGCCTAGAGGCGTATTCTCGCCGTTCCCCGGGGACTCCTCTGGGAATCGAAGAGAACGGCGAGAATAAGAGGGAGTCACTCCACGCGCACTCCGCGTACGGACAACAAAGAGAACACGGGGAATGCTTCCAACATGGATTTTGTACTAAAAATAAATATACAGTTGACAAAATTAGTCTGGATCCACTTTATTTTGGTTTTGTTTATTCTGACTGTTTTTAATTAATTTTACATTGCACCAACACCAGCAAACATTGATTCCCCCCTGAGTTTGAAAGGGAGTCCTTTTAGATGATGGTGATGATAACTGGAGCATTCCCCGTCCGTGGGGACTCGCAAGAATACGGGGAATGAGTCCGTGGGACAGACAAAAACACGGGGACCCCTCAAGTGCTCTCTTGCTTGTAAAAGACTCCTTGACCAGTGACTTGTTAGCCAATCAGAATGGAGAGAGGGAAGTCCCTCCTTCTCTCTACTCACAGCTGCGTGACTGAATAGATATATATTTAGCCAGTACAGAGAACCTTGCAGGAGAAAAGGAAAATTGTGGTTTGTTGTAGAGTACCAGATGTTGCATGCAGTCTGGGCTCTAAGGCCTATACAGTCTACCAAAAACCCCTGATTTTTTTTTATACCCTTTGCCAAACACTGGTTATATCTAGCATGAATGTTATCCAAATGTTGAATCTAACCCTCTGGACTCCAACCCAACAAAATACTGACGATATGACTGAAGCTCAGAAATCAGCCGATCAAAATTCCCTTATACTGGAGAAGTCAAGATTAGGTTATAAGTATCCAGCGTCTGGCATAGGGCATCCAGCTTTAGGCATCTATACCAAACTCTGGACACCTGTTAGTACTCTAATTGATCATGATATTCGAACCTGGGTTGGCATTAGCGCTCTGACTGATAAGAATAAATCATCCTATTTGCCTAAAAGTGCCTAACTTAATAAGATGATGTACCTCCATGAGTACTAGCACAAGTGTAAAGCCATGTAAATGACAAAAATATCTCCTGAACAGGGGATATCACTTACTGGTACTGGGAGTTTCAGTCTATACTCATCAGACAGGGGCAGTACATTTAAAAGTTCATTTGACTCCCAAGGAGTACATGGATGTTGCATCATACCAGCTACACATAGGTGGGCCATAGAGGCAACAGACGATATCTAAACAGTATGGCACCACACTTGTTCCTACTCAGGTGAAAAATAATCCCATATGTGAGATAATCTGGGCCATCAGAGATGGCAATAGCTAGGGAGATGTGTTTGCACGTAGAATTAACAGAAACATGTAAAAAAAAAATCCAAGTCTTGCTAGCCTACTAAAGTCCTGAGATTTGGTGGTAAGTGTGGATGATTTCCTCAGCTATCAACTTCCCTGAGACATTTATCACATTTGTTTGCTTTCTTCTTTTCTTCCATCTCATTTAGAGACTTCATTTTGAGATATGGTTCCTCCTAGAAGGAAAATTCATTTTTCTATAGGCATCTGGTAGTCCACCTTTTTAATGAACTGGGTGATGATACTCAAGAAGAAAAACAAAGTATTATCTGTCCAAGAAAGTCAGCCCACTTATAATATAGCCTTTTCTCTGAAAATTCCTCAAATCATCTTATTAATTGGTTGGATGAATTCTTCTTCCTAGGAAAAATCCAAGCAGGAAGTGTAGTACACAAATCATTCAGGAAGAAAAGAAGGTAACAAACAATTTAGAAATCTCTGACACAGTAGCCTACATCTAAAAGCCGTACATGATGATCCCAAAGCTTTACATGCTGTTCCCAAATCAAAGTTAAATATTCCTTCAGTCCTAGCTGACTGAAAATCATATTTGACAGTGCAAAACGGATATATCAGCTGGATTTTATTAAAGCTCTGTTACAGCTCTAATAAAGTTATAACGGATATATCAGCTGGATTTTATTAAAGCTCTGTTACAGCTCTAATAAAGTTCAGCTAAAATACCCATTTCACACTGTCAAACATTCTTCAAAGTTGCCTAGAATAAGGACTGCACAAGGGTGGGGATAGTTAAAGTTAAGATCTGTAGAACTGGTCTGCAACTGGTGCATGCCAAAAAAAACTTCCTAACTATTCCTATATCCAAATAATGTATGCAATGGATAAGTCACCAATGATGATTCGTCAGCATTATCACCAGTCAGGGATGATGCTTCATTACCCGATGTGCTGACGATAATAGCGAGTTCAGAAAAAAGCATACAGAATTTGATTTCCTGTGTGTAAAAAGAGCCAGATTTGGCAACTAATCGACCGGCTCCCGACAAAAGCATCCAAAATTTAATTTCTTCTGTGTTGTCTGAAAATGATATTTGAAAGTAATTCGCGCGAATAAGATGTTTATAGTTGGTAGAAGCTTTAGTTATTTATTACAGGTTTGTTTCAATTGTTTCCTTCCCCAACGCTGACCATGAAGATTGACAGACTGACGAGAACCCTTACAAAGAAGGGCCAAAGTATGTTGCTAATGAAGCATCATAGCTGACGTATCCATTGTGTACATTATTTGAATATATGTTTCAAAGTCAGCTTGGGCTCAAGAAATATTTACCGAACTATTCCTAACTCCACAGGGGATATTTTCTTCTTGAGTTAGGAGATTACCCCTCCTACACAAGAGAATTCTAAAACATGTTGGTGCCCAACTGCTAAATAATCCCCAAACTGCAAGTAATCTGATGAAAAACAAAAAAGTTAAGTTCTAGGGGACCTCTCCTAAAAATTTGGTCATTAGACACAAACCAACTGCTAAACAATCCACAAACTGCAAGTTCTGACTAAAAAGTCAAGTATATATGTTCAATGAACATCACTTCATTTCCCTTTTATTGTCAAAAAATAAACAAGACAGGACCACAGACTAAAATGCAAGCAATCAAACAACACTGCATTACATGACAATCCACTGATCACAGACAAGAAACACTACGGTACAGGAGGGGTATCCAACCTCGAATTTATATGACCTTGAACTTGGCCTGAAAACCTTACAAGGAGATTTCTGTGCAGTTCAAAACAGGTCCTGGGCCACTCAGGGTTTCCTTCTTGACAGTTGGGACTTTTTAGGACTGGACTGAAATTTCCTTCCAACTTTTTTAGGCCCGGTTCGAGGATGTGTAAATTTTGAATTTTCGAACATACACTCAAAACGAACAAGAGTGAGGCCATACAATAATGTTCAATTACCTTCTTAGGTCAATCTTGCCAGCTCCTGCTGATGATGTGGCAGATGATATATTAAAGCTTCCTCCAAGACCAAGTCCAGAAACAGATTCATCCACAAGGCTCAAATTTTCTAGCTTCGCATCACTGACTGAAGACTCATTGTGAAATGAATTTTGGATCTTTCTACCTCTTTTTATAGGCTGAATGTTTTCCTTAGAGAACTCCCAATCATTTGGAAGTTGACTCATTTTGGATTTCCACTATGAAACACAAAGAATCCCATTCAAATTAAATTACGCGGGCTTCTTTCTTTTTCGCCGGTTCTGGAAATTTGAATCTCCGTAAGAGTAAAGTAAATTTAATATTGTAAAGAGTTTTCAGTCACTAATATTGCTATACCTGAACGAAGTCTTCTCTCAAGGAAGTGAATTAATATTATATTTTCCAAATCTTTAAACATTTTTGATTCAAAGAGCGTGAGGAGTTAGAACCAGTAGGAGTCAGTTAAGAGCGTGTTCCATCCTACTTACCGTAGTTACCACGCGTGACGTCACAAATTCTGCCTTTTTGTCATCAAGGCTGGAACGATTTTTGTATTTTCCAGCGAAATATTATACCACGGGTGAATCCGACCAATCACGTGACAGAGATTCGTGGTTACTACGCTTACCACGCTCCCGAGCGTGGTAAGCAAATAGTTACTATTGGTTACTATTTCGACAAGGCTGGAACGGTCAGCGTAGTAACTTTTCGTGAGGCTGGAACGGGTTTAGTAACTAATAGTTACTATTGGTACGAGGGTGGAACACGCTCTAACAGTACAGCGCCCTGCGATGACGGCGCAAAGGATTCAAATGCCGAAAACATGGAGAAGGCCTGTGAAGTTGATAGTGGGCACCTCCTTAATCCTGTCGTTCGTGAATCTGCTTTTTTACGCCCATTTCCTTCAGAGATTTTCTGAAAAATACAAAGCATGTCCAAACTTCGAGGACAGTTCAAAACCAGAATACTATGCTCTGTTCGGAAGGAATGTAAGTTAGTAAGACTCAATAGTCAGTAATATTTTGACAGTTTTGTTAGTTCAGGCATAGGGAAGATGAACTGAAGATCTGGTTAAGTACTAGCAGCAGTCAACCACAAATCCCTGATTTTTTTCTATACCCTACAGTATGATGTAGAAAAAAAGGCTACTTCAATCCACTGCTCTAGTCCTTAATTAAGAGCAGTAGTCAGCTTCCTATTTAAGGTAAGGTAAGGTACAATTTTAATGGCAAATGTAAATAAACCTGGTGTTTCTCAAAAGCATCAGACATGCCAGTGGCATAAAAAACGACATTTCACTAATTCTGATGGGTTTGTAAAAATTATTAATACAATTCTAGCCTAAAGCATTGTAAAGAAGAACAAACGAACAACTATCACACATCAACACTAAAATTTAAGGACAACACAAGAATTTACGACAACAGACATATGACTAAAGAAAAAATGAAAAATAAAAAAGGTTTGCAACCTGTTTGCAACATGGGTCTGACCTTCCTCCAAGCACAAACAAAAATGAATCAGTTAAATCGGACAGAAGAAATATAATTGCTAGATAACATAAATCTTTTTAGAGCTCTTTTAAAAACTTTCCTATCTTCGGACACTAACAGTTTCAGGCAATGAATTCCATACTTTTACACCTGTATGACGAATAGAAAAGCTAGACCTTGTAGGTTATGAAATTGACTGTTCAGGCAAAAAAGATCTATAAAATCAGCAGGTAGCGAATCTTCTAGAAGATAACGGTAAACAAGTGTTGCAATATTCCAGTCTCTAATCTGACAGACATTTAAAATAAAAAGATGAGACAGAATATGAGAAACTGATGAAGAAAATGGTTTGAATCCGATTAATTATTATTATTATTATTATTTATTTATCACCCACAACTACAAGAAACAAGTAGTACAAGTGGAGTAAACTATAAAAAGAAAAATAACTTCAACTAAACACTATCCTCTTCAACAAAAAACTGAATAAGACCGTGATCAGGGCCTATTTTACAAAATGCGTCCACAGAAAGCTTTCTGTGTAGGTCACCGAGCTTTTGAACTACATCCGTAACATTATATTTTTTAACCAAGTACCGATTTCTAGTCCACGGTGGCAGAGAAAGCAGAAATTTGCAAAATTTGAAATACGTAACTTTCATTTTCTTCAAATCTTTTAGCTTCAGAACAGAATGAATACCCGAAAAATAAAGAACAGAATGATCAGAAAACGCTGAGAATAAACGCCCAAGAGCTCTTCTGTTATATTTTCCACGGTTTGCTACAATTTTTGAATAACTAAGTTAAATTTTTTTTACTGCATCTGCAACAATCTGTCTACGGAAGAGAGCTAAAGAATCAGAAACAGTAATCCCTAGCCACCGAAAAGAAGAAACAGAAACAACAGAAAATTCATTACATACTAGAGGAGTAGACGAAGACAGGTTGTAAGACAAGAATTCACATTTATCAAGATTCAGAGATAAGCCAATATCCAGGAAAGACTGAGAAACTAGAGAAACCATCGCAGAAAGAGCTGATTTAGTACGGCTGATCAACATGATGTCGTCAGCATAAGCTATATAAGAAACATCAGTAGAACCAGTAAAATAAGTGCCTGAGATATTTTCCAGAACAGTAGAAATACAAATTTTGAAAAGGGTTGGTGATAAAACACCCCCCTGCCTTACACCTCGAAGTACTTTAATAGTTGTTTCTGGAGAAGATTTCAAGCGGAGGTAAGAGTTAGAGTACCAGAACCGTAGAAGGTAAACAACTGAAAAGTTTACACCAGAAGAAGCCAAAGAAAAGAAAAGTTGGTTATGAACAACAGAGTCGAAAGCCTTGGAAAGATCAAGAGTACAGAGATAGACACCTTTACCTCTGGAAGAATTAGAAAGTAGAATGGAAGAAAGGACACGATGTGCATGTTGGCACCCCACACCACATCTGAAACCAAGCTGATTATCCCCGAAAAAAGAAATATTTTGCGTTAAGCTAGGTAAAAGTACATACTCAAAAACCTTGCTAATATTGCAGGAGACGGTAATTGGACGGTAAGAAGAGCAATCTGTAGGCGATTTTCCTCTTTTTAAAATTGAAGTCACGCTCCCACACAGAAAGCTTTCTGGAACAACGGAAGACGCCAAACACATTTGAAACAAAAGCGCAAGATGTGATACAAGTTCCGCACATTCGGGAGCTAGATGTTTTTTTGAAATGCCATCAGCATCGATGGATTTCGACTTGAGATGTTTTAAAGCATTCATAACATCATGTAGCGAAATGGGAAGCACATAACGCTGACTCAAAAAACTAGGGATTATCTTAAGAAGTGCTTCACTAAACTTACTATGAACACAATAATTTAACACAGAGAATATCTTTGAATAATGAGTATGCCAACTACTTGGTGGAATAGCATCACTACTTACATCAGAATCATCAATTTTACTCGAATTAATTACTTTGCTCCATTCTTTTGATGAAGACGGAAAATCAAGCCCACGATAACAAACACTTTTCAGGTACTTCTTAAATTCTAATTTAGTTTTCTGTTTAATAAGAAAAACATTACCGCACTTCGGCCGACCACATTCTGCCCAGATTTTTAACCAAAATTTAGCTTTGTTTTTACAAGCCTTAAGGTGAGGGTCACGAGACCAAAGAGGTTTTTGAGTTTTCATTCGGACACGCTTAACTGGTACAGAAATCCTTTCGGCTTCTTTAATAGCGGAAAGAATAGAATGATAATATCGGTCAATTTCATACTTAGCATAAGCGGGATTCTGACTACACTGTAAAAGCTGATACGGAACATGAATCGTACTTAAAAATGAAGCCAGTGTAATAAGATAAACAAAAAAATTCGCATTTTTCCAATCAAGTTTGTAAAACCATTTAGAACGTGAACCATGATTCTTGGGAGCACTTCCAGAAGAAATTGCTAGCTTTGGTAAACAAAATGACAGTGGAAGATGATCAAGATCTTGCTCATCAAAATGAACCGTAACTGGAGAGCAAACTAGAGTCGCAGAACAGACAACATGATCAATATTTGATTTACTACCTGAATGGTGAATATACGTATAATCATGGGACTTCTGAACAATTTTGTAAGCAGGGAGAGAGTCAAGAAGCTGGTCATTCCTTACATTATCAGAAGCAAGATCAGTATTAAAGTCCCCAGCAATGACAAAATGCAGCCCGTGATCAGAAATCTTTTGAGTTAAAGTTTTAAGACCATTACAAGCACAAGAAAACTTCTGAAGTGAACGAATAGAACGGTCATTATACGGCAAATACACATTAATAAACACAATGTTACCAAGTCGTACAGCAAGAAAAGTATCATCTGATTGGAAAAGCACAGGACTCGCACCAGGGATATTTTTCTTAAACGCACAAGCTAAACCGCCAGAAGGGCGACCACGCGTAACTTTAGCTGGACGCACAAAGACCATGTGATCATTGCTTCGTCTCAAAAAATTGTCGCTGAGAGCCGTTAGTAAATGCTCCTGGAGACAAACCACATCGTAATTAGCATACAGTTCATCAATCAAAAAGTCCTTGCCTCTCGTTCCATTAACATTGAATGAGACTATACTGATTTCCGAATTCATTTCTGAGAATAGACCTTGTCAATGATCTTTTTAATCACAGGGCATCGTAGGCTGTAAGATGGATGAGATTCTCCACAATTTGCACATTTCGGAGATTCCGTACAAGGATCACTGTTTGTGAATGTATGCGGCCCAGCACAACGAGCGCACTTGGGAGTACGACTAGTACAGGCACTTTCCAAGTGTTCCGGAGAACGACACTTGAAGCAACACTTTGGCAATTGCTTAAACTCATATACACGGAAATTTTCGTACCCGATCTTCACACCGTTCCGTAGAAATGACCCTTTGGAAATCATGTCCGCAAACTCGAGCTTTACCGATTTGCTTGTTCCAAGCCGACTAGATCCAACTATACCGAACTGGTTCCGTAACGATTCAAGGTCAAAATCAGACGGGACTTATCGAATAACGCCGAAGTGTTTTTTAGAAAAAACCTTGACATTAGAACCAGGCAAAACTTCCTTCGCTGATTTGCAAAAATCCTCAGCTGCAGATTTCTCAATGCTCACCGCCCACCGTTTTTCATTCACACGCACGCTGGTAACCAGTTGATGACCGGAAATCTGATGACCGGAAATCTTAATATGTTTCGAAAAAGTAGAAGCCCAAGCTGAAGTACAATATGAAAGATAAGAATGGACCAGGGAGAAATAAATCAGTCGAAGTATGAATTGTGGAAGCCAATGTTTGAGGCAGGAGAGCATACCAACATTTTGGCTCAACTTAAGAGCCAAAGCATCAATGTGCTGCTTGAAAGAAAGATTTTCATCAAGGATAAGGCCAAGATATTTAAAATTAAGAGATCTTAGAAGTTCAGTGCCAGAAAGAAAAGGTTTACCAGAAACTGAAACTGAACCAGACCGGGAGAATAGCATGTAATGGATAAATGTATTTGGGCTGTACTTGGGGAGGTACTCCTAAATCCGCTGGCTAACATCAGCTAACATCTTCCTGAATTAGGCCTGGATGACATATCAGTATTGCACCAATGTGTCATCCTAGTAGATCTTATGAGTACCCCAGATAGGCAGTCTGGTCCAAAATGCAATAACCATGACCGTGGTTACGGAATCCTTTTTCTCACTGGTTTATTCAGAGTTCGACAGTTGACCACCCTTAGTAGACTTGTGTAATAAATACTATTGTTATAATTAGTCTGGGGTAGGCCAAAAACTCTGGCCGAAACTCAGGCTACACATGGGCCCATTGTCTCATTCCCCCAATATACAATTGATGGTAAACCATCACTCTAAATACAGTTGATGGTGAACAATCGCTCTAAACACAGTTGATGAAAACACCACTCTTTTATTGGGGATTATCCCTCAAAATTCTTTATTGCTTGATTTGCAGGATCTTCCTGCATCTTTTGACAATATTCTTGGCCATTTTGCTGGGTTCCAGCTCAATCTTGTCAATAAATTGACTTTTCGTTGCTGGACTCAAATTGCCTTGGATCTTAGAGACCTGACAGGCTTTTGAGTCATTTTCAGCTGACAGAGCCTCATTGCCTTGGTTTGAAACAACCTTGAAGGCAACTGTTTCCATCACTGATGACTACTCAAGAGATCCATATCATGGACCACATGCAGCCACCAACAGCTGCCCTAGCTGCCAGCCTGGCCTCCAGCCCCTGCAGGAGGGGGGTAAGTTTAGGTTAGCGGGTTGAGAGTGGCATTCATGGGCATGAACACCATTATGCAAGGCTGCCCTGGGTCACTGGAGACTTCACACTCCTCTCCAGGGGGCTAAAGCTTAGTGCAAACCATGCCACAAATGCAAGCGAACTGAAGCAAAGAAAGCACAATGAAAGCAAAATCCAAAAGTACCAAGCATAACTCCCAACCCCCCAGGGGCATGACGAGGACGTCACTTACCACCGCCCCCAAATACTAAATCACAAGGATTGTGTGTGGAACATCAAAATAAATCCATCCTGACCGAATTAATTAATATCAGATGCCATCCACTTACTCTTCTTTGAAAAATTAGCTAGTGCAAAACAAAGCCAAAGAGGTGCAAATACGTGCAACAGAAAAACGCTGGTACCGTACAAATAGTTATGCCCAAGGTATTTGGCTTAACCTTGCAGCGTAAATAAATCCGCGAAAGAAAATTGGAAACGGAAGGTGGCATAAAAACAATTTGGACTTGGTCAGCAGGTATTTAGAAGAAAGGCATTTGGCATGCTGCAACTTTGTTCAATGAAGATGCAAAAAATATTAGGTTGTATAAAATAATTAGACCTTTCAATCAAGGTCCAATATCACACGTTTGTTAAGTGTAGAGGCTGGAAAGAAACAGTGGAAATTGCAGGCGTATATTTCATTCAGGGGGGTGGCACAAATAGCAAGGTATCCTGTAGTGTTGCAAGTAGCTTCCTCTTCATGCTGCTTACATCTTGATTCTTGCATCATTTCATTCCTTTTATCACACTTGCAGTAATAATTTCCTGCGATAAACCACTAAGAAAAAGAGGTAAGTAACCCCTATCATGGTTATCGCATTCTGGGTCAGACTGCCTATCTGGGATGCTCATCAAAGTTAGGATGATATATGAGTGCAATATTGGCCTGAGCTTATTTTTCAGGAAGATGTTAGACAGCCGAATCAGGACTAGCTCCCAAAGTAGGAAACAGATTACTGTTTTAGACTGGGTATTTCTAGCATTTGGCATATGCTATGCCTAATGCTGGATACCCTATGTCAAACGCTGGGTACCTGTTGGTACCTTAACCCTGACCTACCCGGGTCGCCGTCACTACCCCCACCCGTCGATTCACCCACCCGTCAATACGCCAAATCTAAAAATCCGTCGATTCAACCAACCGTCGATTCACCCACCCGTCGATTCGCCCAACCGCTGATTCGACCACCCGCTGATTCACCCACCCGTCGATTCGCCCAACGTCGATTCACCCAACGTCCTGTTGCTTGAGCGTCGATTCACCCAATTCTGTGATCCGTCGATTCGTCCACCCGTCATAAGACCCAAAAAATCCGTCATAACTTCAACTTTTTCCTACAAATCGCCTACCCGTCACAAGACCCAAAAAATCTGTTGATTCGCCCAAAAACTCCATCGATTTACCTAAAAAATCCATCACAACCCCCACTTTTTCCGAAAATTCGCCTACTCGTCACAAGACCCAAAAAATCCATGGATTCGCCCAATTTTCAAAACCGAGGCCTTTGATCCAGCGCGGCTCTTTTCATCGAACGCGGTAGAAGAAAGCGACTAAGTCACAGGGGAGTAATTAAAAAGGATACGATACCATCTGATGAAAATAAGGGTGAAAACTAGTCAATACAGCTTGAGCCAGAATGATGAGAAGCATGATATAAGACCTCGGTGCTGAAAATGAAAGAGGAAATGGAGGATGAATGCAATAGTAAAATATCAATGAGCTACCATATTTTTAGGTACAACATGTACCGAAAGCGGTAGATTACATATTGCGATTATTTGGTCGGTTAAAGGAAATTATAATGCCACACGATCATTCAGTTCTCAAAAGAGTAAAATTTGATTGGTGCTCCCCAATACCTTTGGTCGGCAGACATGACCCGATGTCAGCTAAACCTTTGGTCGGCAGGAAGACCAAAGGTTCCGACGGGAACCCAGAGGAGAATATTTATGAAACTATTACAGCTGGAATACTGAAGCTCAAGCGATATTCTGATCCATTTTATGCTTCCTTATACATGACCCTTGTCGGATGAATCGGAAAACGATTGTACCAATTATAACTTTAGAAGCTTCTACAGAACAGCTGGCCGACGACAATTATATGTCAACTTTTTCACTCAAGTTTTTACCGGAATGCTTTTGTTATTCTAGTTGTTCCGGGCTGTGCCTGATTTTAGCTGAATTGGTGCAGCAAGAAAAATGGGCTGACATTCATAATGACCACGATCACAATGCCCACGACTCAAAATGCCCACTATTTAAAATGTCCACGATTCAAAATGCCTACGACTCATAATGCCCACGAATTCCCACGATTGTACAGTTTGAGGTGTTCAGGCCGTAGTAAATTGGAGCTAGTTATGAATGTGAAACGAAAGGAGCGGACCGAGTATCAGAATGGTGATAATCGTCCATTGAAACTGTTCAGTTACAATGTATGATTTCGAATTCTGAAAATAAAAATTAAACACCAACAGCGATCTCAAAACTGTTATTCTTACCTTCACGGTGCAAGGTTTAGATCGCCATTTCATCGTGCTTTCGCGCAAATCATTCTAGTTTGATGACTATAAAATAATCCTTTCACAGTTTTCCGTAGTAATCCTGTCCCTCCTTTTAATCTCGCTGTCCGTTGTCCCAGATTATTTTGACCTCCCCTACCGACAGTTAGTCGTCGGCACTTTGGACCAGGACGATTTTAGCCTTCCCTGAGAGCATTTTAAACTGTCGAAATGTTGGACAGTTGATATTTTTGACGATTTTCATATTTTGAGTCTTAGGCATTGTGAGAGTGGGCCAAAAGAGCGGGGTGATTTTGGAAACACCCGAAAAATGTCCATGATATCCTCATTTTTGTTTGTTTAGGGTTTTCGTGCCCCCATCTCGGCAGTCTAATCGATTCTGATCAAACTTTTACAAGACATTACTTACCGTTTGTCAACGGCACGAAAATAAGTGTGTTAATTTTTCAGCCTGATAATTGGCCTTAGAACAAAGCTTTAATCAAGTAAGAGAACAAGAGCTGGAAGCTCATATGGCACCTGCAAGGCCGGGTCAGATGGAAGTGATGGTTAAAAGTATTTTTTTCACTTTTTGGTTAAGATGCGCCAAACTTGCAAGGCTGGGTTAGAGGATGGAAGTGATGGTCAAAAGTTTTTTTTTTCACTTTTTAGTTTCAGTTTAGTTTAGTTTCAGTTTAGTTTATTCATAAACAATAAAAAAAACCATAAACTCTTTGTGGCCCCACCATAAGGCCTGGCAATGGGCGGGGCTTATTCTTTATTCATATAGTCTTAAGGGAAACAAACCAAACAAATCAAAAAAAGAAAAAGAAGGGGAGAAAAAAGAAAAAGAAGAAAATAAGAATGATGGCATAACAAACTGACAAGAAAAATCAACTAACGAACGATCTTCCATCAACAAAGCGCCCTTGCCCCCCCCCCCCCCACACACACACAAAAAAGGGAAGGAAAAAAGAAGAAAGGAAATTATATTTTCGGTAAGAAAAAGGACTTGGCCTGTGACTTGAAAGCTGAAAGGGTAGACGCAACCCTTACCTCCTCAGGTATTGAATTCCACACCCCTGGAGCAAAGTGTTTCATTATGAAAGAAGCTCTAGTTGTTTTACGGGGGGCACTCGCCAACTGCCGGGCATTCCGAGTAGAATACTCGTGGAAATCCTGATTCTGCGAAAACAAATTCTGAAAAGATGAATTTAAATGATCATTAAAATACTTATAAGTGAAAACTGCAACTTTGTAGTCTCTTATTGTGGAGACATCCATTATTTTATTAGATCTAAAACGTTCACTGTGATTCTTATGGGGGTCATGCGACGTGATTGCCCGGATAGCACTGTTCTGTAGATTTTGAACTTTCTTGTAACAAGATACAAAATTGCTAGCCCACACGGAGCATCCATAAATTAAGTAAAGATGAAAAATAACAAAATATATCATTCGTAGAATTTTAGATGATGCAATGTTTTTTAACTCTCCTTATCACTCCAAGAGACCGAGAAAGTTTAGACGACAGAACATCGGCGTGCTCTTTCCATGACAAATTCTCATTCGATTATCATGCGCACTTTAAGGGTGCTTAAAAATAATTTCTAAGCAAAACCCTTGAGGCAAAAAGGATAATGTGCTCATGGCGATCGTGAAAAAGTAAATTTTGCTTAAAAATATTTTTTGTATTTGCAGTTAAGATAAATTCTTTAAGAGATGGTCGGATCGGAGAAGTGCTGATGTCTAACCCACTGATGTCAAGTTTCTAATGCTCCAGCAAAGTTTGATAGTCCTAGCACATCTGGAAGTACCTGAACTCACGATCACCGGAATTCCGGACACCCCCCTACAGCCCCCCCCCCCCTCGGTACCCGAATCTGGTCCGATCCTGTCACTGATGCACCTAGGACTTGTGCCTGTACTCCCCACCAAGTTTCCTCCTGATCGCTCCACTCTATGCATGTCACAAGATTTCCGGTTCTCCCCTCCGACCCCCCCCCCCCCCCCCAGTTCATCGGATCCGGCCCGGACTTGAAATTTGACATCTGAGACACGACGTCTTTCAAGATATCAAGAGAACCCGTTCGAAAGTTATGCATGCCACTAGTTTCCAGATTCCGCCGTCTCCCCCTCCCCCTACGATGGTCGGATCAAGCGAGTCACTCTTTCCAAGTTAATCTGGTCGGGTCCCTGATATGCCTGCCAAGTTTTATCGTCCTAGCCGACCTGGAAGTACATTAACTACGGATCGCCTGAATTCGGGAACCCCCCTCCAACTCCCCACACAGTGTCCGGATCCGATCCAGTTCTGTCAGTTACGAATCTAGAGCTTGTGCTTGCTTTTCCCACCAAGTTTCATCCGGATCGCTCCACTCTGAGAGGTTCACACGATTTCCGGTTCCCCCCTCCGACTCCCCCCCCCCCAGATTCATCGGATCCTGTCAAGACTTGAAATGAGACATCTGAGACAGGAGGTCTTTCCAGATATCAAGTTTCATTAAGATCCGATCACCCATTCGAAAGTTAGGCAGGCCCCTATTTCCGGATTCCGCTGGCTCCCCCTCCCCCCACGATGGTCGAGTCGGGCAAGTGACTATTTCCAAGTTAGTTTGGTTGGGTCCCTAATATGCCTGCCAAGTTTCATCGTCCTAGCCCTTCTGGAAGTACCCTAACTCGAGAACAATGGACCGACAGATCGACCGAAAAGTGATCGGAATTTGGCACTTGAGCGGAGCTGCAAGTGCCATAACAAGAGCTGAAAGCTCATATGGTACTTGAAAGGCTGGGTCATATGGAAGTGACGGTCATTTTTTTTTTTTTTTCGGTTAAGATGCGCCAAACTTGCAAGGCTGGGTCAGAGGATGGAAGTGATCGTCAAATTTATTGTTTTTCGCTTTTCGGTTAAGATGCGCACGTTAAGGGTGCTAAAAATTAATTTCTAAGCAAAACCCTTGAGGCAAAAAGGATCATGTGCTCGTGGCGATCGTGAAAAAGTAAATTGTCCTTAAAAGTATTTTTTGCACTTTGCGGTTAAGATGAGTTCTTTAAGGGATGGTCGGATCGGAAAAGTCACGATGTCTAACCCAATGATGTCAAGTTTCTAATGCTCCTGCAAATCGTCCTGGCACATCTGGAAGTACCTTACTGACGATCACCGGAATTCCGGACACCCCCCTACAGCCCCCCCCCCCCCCCCCTCGGTTCCCGAATCCGGTCCGATTCTGTCACTGATGCACCTGGAGCAAAACTGGAGTATCCAGTAATCCAGTATCCAGTTTCACAGAAGTGCGAGAAGTATCACAAGTATCACAGATTGCGTGTGGAATTGATGAAAAATTCGTTGGCGGGAGGTGTTAGTGGGGAAGACATTTTCGGAAAATGCTTGGCTCTAATGAGACTTGATGGATCGTAAGAGCTGATGAGCTAATGACCCATTTCTAGGTCCGAACCGTAACTGCCTGTGGTTAGAATGCTGAAAGGCATGTTCTGGCCACCTCCGCCCCCCCCTCCCCTCCAGCTTCCCCTCATGTCAGGTGGACCGTTTTACTAACATCAAAATTACATATCTATGACGCATTTAGTTCAATAACAAATAACACTTCGCTACACTTGTGATATTTTCTGTTATGATTTTGCAAATATTGGGTATATACTGAATATTATACGTAATAATTCAAGCATTATTATGCATGTGTTCTGGATTGTTTTGAACGATATGAATTGAGAAACAACTGAGCTCGTTTGCAGGGGAAGCTTGGGAAGACATCCGTAGGAAATGCTTACACTCTACTGAGACTTGATTGTTCTTGGGGTATCATAATTTTCCGGACCCATTACCGCAATATGCAGCCCACCTCTTCCGTCACGGTAATTCCGGTTCAAGACCGAAACGGATCCGATGACTTTGGAGGGAGTTGGAGGGGGGAACCGGAAATCGTGCGACATCTTCAGTTTATTCAAACAATCTTTACAACGGGTACGTCAGCTACGATTCTTCATCAGCGATATTTCGGCCCTTTTTGGCAAGGATCCATCTTCAGTGTTCGGATCGGGATGAAACTTGGTGGGAAGAACAAGCACAAGCCGTAGATACATAGTTAAAAGGACCGGACTGGATCCGAGCACCATGGTGGGAGCTGGAGGGAGGGTTCCTGAATTAGCGTGATCCCGACTTAAGATGCTTACACATGTGCTGGGGCGATGAAACTTGGCAAGCATATCAGCGACTCCACAGTTTTAACTTAAGAACAGTCGTTTTTTTTTTTCGATTTGACCACCGTGGGGGAGTGGAGGGAGGAGAAATCCAGAGTCTTGAGGTATGCCCAACTTTTGAACGGGTGATGGGGGAGTTGGAGGGGGTCCAGAATTCCGGTGGTCGCATTTTAATGTAGGCTACTTCCAGATGTGCTAGGACGATGAAACTTGGCTTGAACATTAGAGACTTGACAAGATTGGCTTAGAAATCGTCATTTCCCAGGTCCGACCATCCCTTAAAGTACTCATCTTATAACCGCAAAGTACACAAAATACTTTTCAGTTCCCATGAGCCCATGATCATTTTTGCCAAAATGGTTCTGCTTAGAAATGAATTTCTAGCACCCTTAAAATGTGCATCTTAACCGAAAAGTAAAAAAATACTTTTGACCAAACATTATATATTCATGATCCTAAAGGGCGCAGGATCATTTTTATGTCAAAAGAACTTTTAGTGGCCTCAAAGTGCGCATCATCACAGCCAAGTGCAAAAAAAAAAATTTACCAAACGATACATTCTCGAGATTTCCAAGAGTTCTTCGTCATTGTTATCTTAAGGGTTTTGCTTACAAATGATCACAACAATCCCACGAATTGGCGAATTCCTACTTTCATCCTTTTACCAAGCCTTGCAAGTGCCATATGAGCTTCCAGCTCTTATTTAGGTACAAGTTTAACGAAAGAGGTGGGCTGCATATTGCGATTATCTGGTCCGTCAAAGAAAATTATGGTGCCACAAGATCAACCAAGTCTCAGTAGAGTGTAAGCATTTCCTACGGATGTCTTCCCCAAACTTCCCCTGCAAACGAGCTCAGTTTTCTTCTTAACTCATATCGTACAAAACAATGCAGAAAACATACATAATAATGCTTCAGTTACTACGTATAATATTCAGTATATACCCAACGTTTGCAAAATCATAACAGAAAATGTCACAAGTGCAGCGAAGTGTTAATTGTTATTGAACTAAATGACGTCATAGATGTGTAATTTTGATGTTAGTAAGACGACATGAGGGGAAGCTGGAGGGGGGGGAGGAGGGGATGGCCACAACATGCCCTTTCAACATTCTAACCACAAGCAGTTACGGTTCGTACCTAGAAATGGGTCAATTAGCTCATCAGCTCTTACGATCCATCAAGTCTCATTAGAGCAAATAATTTTCCGGAAATGTCTTCCCCACTGTAACACCTCCGGCAAATGAATTTTTCATCAGTTCCACACGCAAACTGGCGATCTACTTGTGATATTTTTCGCACTTCTGTGAAACTGGATACTCCAGTTTTTCTCTTACTTGATTAGACCTTCGTTCTAAGGCCAAGTATCAGGCTGAATAATTAACACACTTATTTTCGTGTTGTTGAAAAACGGTAAGTAATGTCTTGTAAAAGTTTGATCAGAATCGATTAGAGTGCCGAGATAGGGGCAAGAAAACTCTAAACAAACAAAAATGGGGATATCATAGACATTTTTCGGGTGGTTCCCAAAATCACCACGATTTTTTTGCCCACTCTCACAATGCCTCACTCTCACAATGCCCACTCTCACAATGCCCACGACTCAAAATGCCATAATTCGGGGTGTAGACCTGAAACCAAAACCGTCAAAAATGTCAACGGTCCAAAATTCCGACATTTCAAAATGCTCAAGGAAGGCTAAATTCGTCCTGGTTCAAAGTGCCGACGACTAACTGTCGGTAGGGGAGGTCAAAATGATCTGGGACAACGGACAGCGAGATTAAAAGGGACACGATTACTACGGGAAATTGTGAAAGGATTATTTTATACTTCATCGGACAAGAATGATTTGCGCGAAAGTACGAAGAAATGGCGATCTTAAACCTTGCACCCTGAAGGTAAGAATTGTTAAAAATAACAGTTTTGAGATCGATGTTGGTGTTTCATTTTTATTTTCAGAATTTGAAATTACAGTGTAATTCATCAGTTTCAATGCACGATTATTGCCATCCTGATACTCGGTCCGCTCCTTTCGTTTCACATTCATCACTAGCTCCAATATACTACGGCCTGAACACCTCAAACTGTACAATCTTAGGCATTCTGAACCGTTGGTGTTATGGGTCGTAGGCATTTTGAATCGTGAAAGAAATCCGCTAAAAGCTTAAGTGAAAAAGTTGACTTAAAATTGTCGTCGGCCAGCTGTTGTGTAGAAGCTTGTAAAGTTACCTACTAATTAGTACAATCGTTTTCCGATTCATCCGACAAGGGTCTTGTATAAGGAAGCATAACACAGATCAGAATATCCCTTGAGCTTCAGTATTCCAGCTGTAACGTTTCATAAATATTCTCCTCTGTATTTGACGGTGCAAAACGGATCTGACTTATCCGTTTTGCACCGGCAAATATGATTCGCAGTCAGCTTGGGCCGTAGGAACATCTATTCTCCTCTGGGTTAAGGTCGGAACCTTTGGTATTCCTGCCGAACAAAGGTTTAACCGACATTGGGCAATGTCTGCCGACCAAAGATATTGGGGAGCACCAATCAAATTTTACTCTATTGAGAATGGAATGATCGTGTGGCATTATAATTTCCTTTAACGGACCAAATAATCGCAATATGTAGCGTACCGCTTTCGGTACATGGTTTACCTAAAAATATGGTATCTCATTGAGATTTTACTCTTGCATTCATCTTCCACTTCCTCTTTCATTATCAGTACCGAGGTCTTATATCATGCTTCTCATCATTCTGGCGCAAGCTGTATTGACTGGTTTTCACCCTTATTTACATCGGAAGGTATTGTATCCTTCCTACTTATTCCCCTACGACTCAGTCGCTCTCTTCTACCGTGTTCAATGAAAAGAACCGCTCTGGATCAAAGGTCGGTTTCTTTTTCGGAAAAAGTGGGGGTTGTGACAGGTTTTTTGGGCGAATCGACGGATTTTTTGGGTCTTGTGACGGGTAAGCGAACTGTCGGAAAAAGTGGGAGTTGTGACGGATTTTTTGGGTCTTATGACGGGTGGGCGAATCGACGGATCATAGAATTGGGTGAATCGACGCCCAAGCAACAGGACGTTGGGTGAATTGACGTTGTTCGAATCGACGGGGGGGCGAATTGACGGGTGGGTGAATCAGCGGGTGGGCGAATCAGCGGTTGGACGAATCGACGGGTGGATGAATCATCGGACTTTTCGATTTCCAATTCCAATTCTGTGATCCGTCGATTCGCCCACCCGTCAGAAGACCCAAAATCCGTCACAACTCCCACTTTTTCCGACAGTTAGTCTACCCGTCACAAGACCCAACAAATCCGTCGATTCGCCCAAAAAGTTCGTCGATTCGCCCAAAAAAACGTCACAACCCCCACTTTTTCCGAAAGTTCGGCTACCCGTCACAAGACCCAAAATATCCGTCGATTCGCCGACCTTTGATCCAGAGCGGCTCTTTTCATTGAACGCGGTAGAAGAAAGCGACTGAGTCACAGGGGAGTAATTAAGAAGTATACGATAACGTCCGATGTAAATACGGGTCAAAACCAGTTAATATATCTTGAGCCAGAATGATGAGAAGCATGATATAAGACCTCGGTGCTGATAATGGAAGAGGAAATGGAAGATGAATGCAAGAGTCATGCCATGCAAATGCAAACGAATGCAATGCAAATATCAATGAGCTACCATATTTTTAGGTAAAACATGTAGCGAAAGCGGTAGGCTACATATTGCGATTATTTGGTCCGTTAAAGGAAATTATAATGCCACACGATCATTCAGTTCTCAATAGAGTAAAATTTGATTGGTGCTCCCCAATATCTTTGGTCGGCAGGCATGGCCCAATGTCGGCTAAACCTTTGATCGGCAGGAATACCAAAGGTTCCGACGGGAACCCAGATGAGAATATTTATGAAACGTTACAGCTGGAATACTGAAGCCCAAGGGATATTCTGATGAACTCTTGGAAATCACGAGGATGCATCGTTTGGTAATTTTTTTATTTATTTTTTTGCATTTCGCTGTGATGATGTAACATATTCATGAACTCTATTCTGGTTGTTCCATTCTGCTTCATAACCCAACTTGATGTCAAAATAAATAGATGAAATATCACACTATGGTATGCCACAGATATCATTTTTAAGATTTTATTCTTTTTTTTATTAATTAATTAATTTCAGTTTATTTTCAAAACCGATACAACGATCAAGCCGATTTGGTGGTTCTTGTCCATATTAACACTAATTATGTACAAAAGATAATTCTACACAAGTTTGGATTTAATCAAGACTTGTCAAACATACAAAATATTCAAACCTGTATACAATTAATGATGCGAGTTAAAAAGGTTGACGAAAGCGGGAATAAAACTTCTAAGGTAACGAGTCATTGTGTGTTTAATCGGCTGCATTTTGGGTATTGGCTGGGCTACCGCTCTCTCAGGCCTTACTCTTGCCGCTGAAAAATCTGGGGGAGGATATCACGTAGTGCTGGTGTACCGTATTCAAGATTTTAGTTCCAAACACTAACGAAAGTTTTTCATGGCGTTTCAACAGGGTTTCTAAATTATAAGTATTAAAGAGGTCTATATACGGTACTTTAGGGGACTTGGCAACTACAAGGAGGGCTCTAAACTGTATCCTGTCAAGCGACTCAGACTGTTTACGAGTAATTCCAAAGTGCCACACAGGGCAACAGTATTCCAGAAGTGGGCGTATGAAAGAAAGATCTCTTGAAAAGAACTCCATAACGGGATAATACTTTGAGGGAACGGAGGGACTTGTTACCTCTCCTTAGCATAACTTCAACCTGTCTATCCCACTTCAGATCCGCTGTTATGTGAACTCCCAAGAGTTTAAGTTCCTTAACATGCTGAGAGTGAGGAATTGGAGGGAAAAAAACAGGGTTTAAACATTGTTAGAACCACTGATTTCTCCATGTTAACAACCATTTGCTCACTAGTGGCTTCAACACAAATATTATCTAACAATAATTGGGCACGGCTTGTTATATCACGACGACATATCTCTAAAATGGACAAGTCGTCTACGTAATTCCGTCTGTGTTTGCAAGTTATGGCAAGCTCGTTGATCATCACAAGGAAAAGCAAAGGGCCAAGAAGAGTGCCTTGTGGTACACCGCAAAAAATGGGGAGGCTATCCGAATAGGTTGACTTATTTTTAGTACGTTGCGTCCGATCTGGCAGGAAGTTCGCAGTAATTCGTACAAAACCTCGATTTTAAATTTACTTAATAGTTTCTCGACGAGCTCATTCAAACCGGTAGAAAGAGGGAATCTGCCGGCATGATTTTGCGTGTGAAGCACCAACAAAAGTATACCAACTTATTTTGTTGGATGTCTTAATGTAAAGATCGGCTCTTGACAAAAGCTTGTTGTCAAGTCTGTTTTAGCTTTGAAATTCAGCTTGTATGCAAAATCAATAGAAGCAGTTATGCATTATACTCAGTGGCGAAACTAGTCCATTTTCGTGGGGGGGGGGGGGGCAATCCCAGATTTGGCCGACAAGATTTGAAGATTCACCGACAAAAAGCGCCGTGGCCGCTGCGCACGTTCCAGGCGAACACATCTTACAACCGTTGCAATAATAAGTTGTAACATAGGATCACTTGAGACAGTTTTCTAATGAAAGTTAATGAATTCGCCGTTCACTTCCTGGCACCAATGGTTATCACATGGAGCCAAGAACATAAACGCAACTTGTGGCAAAATAAAATTAAGGTAATTTGCACTATGCCTGAAATTTCAGCTTTAACTTTGAAATCAAACCGATAGAAATAGTTCCAGCCTCAAACATTGTCTTCCACAATTCATACTTCGATTGATTTATTTCTCCCAGGCGATTCTTATCTTTCATATTGTACTTCAGCTTGGGCTTCCACTTTTTAGAAACATATTAATCGGATTCAAATCCTACAAAACAAATCAATTAGAGCAATTTGTGGTCTTCCTTTTTCTTCATCAGTTTCTCATATTCTGACTCGTCTTTTTATTTTAAATGTCCGTCACATTAGAGACTGGAATATTGCAACACTTGTTTACCGTTATCTTCTAGAAGATTGACTACCTGCTGATTTTAAAAATCTTTTTTTGCCTGAACAGTCAATTTCATGACTGTAACACAATACGGCGGTCCAGTCTTTGTACCATTTTTTATCCTTCTACAAGGTCTAGCTTTTCTATTCGTCATACAGGTGTAAAAGTGTGGAATTCATTGCTTGAAACTGTTAGAGTGTCCGAAGACAGGGAAGTTTTTAAAAGAGCTCTAAAAAGATTTATGTTATCTAGAAATTATATTTCTTCTGTCTGATTTAATTGATTCATTTTTATGGCACTTGCAGCCTCTGGCTCAAGTGCCATATACCGATCACAATTCCGTCTGTCGGCATGTCGGTCTGTCGGTCGGTCCGAGTTTTTTTGTCCCACATATCCGAGTTAGGGTACTTCCAGATGTGCTAGGACAATGAAACTTGGCAGGCATATCAGGGACCCGACCAAACTAACCTGGAAATAATCAGTTTCCCGATCCGACCATATGGGGGGGAGTGCGGGGCGCTGGAAACTTGCGAATTTAGGGCATTTTGTCACTTTTTTCTGAGTTAGGGTACTTCTAGATGAGCTAGGACAATGAAACTTGGCAGGAATATCAGGGACCCGACCAAACGAACCTGGAAATAATCAGTTTCCCGATCCGACCATATGCGGGGGAGTGGGGGCGCTCGAAACTTGAAAATTTAGGGCATTTTGTCACACTTTTTCGAGTTAGGGTACTTCCAGATGAGCTAGGACAATGAAACTTGGCAGGAATATCAGGGACCTGACCAAAGTAACCTGGAAATAATAAGTTTCCCGATCCGACCATATGCGGGGGAGTTGGGGCGCTGGAAACTTGAAAATTTAGGGCATTTTGTCACACTTTTTCGAGTGAGGGTACTTCCAGATGAGCTAGGACAATGAAACTTGGCAGGAATATCAGGGACCCGACCAAACTAACCTGGAAATAATCAGTTTCCCGATCCGACCATGTGCGGGGAAGTGGGGGCGCTGGAAACTTGAAAATTTAGGGCATTTTGTCACACTTTTTCGAGTTAGGGTACTTCCAGTTGTGCTAGGACCATGAAACTTGGCAGGCATATCAGAGACCCGACCAAACAAAATTAGGAATAATCATTTTTCTGATCCGACCATTTTGGGGGGGGGGTGGAGGGCAGGGGAATCCGTGAAACTGAGAAGTGTGTAACTTTCGAACGGATGATCGGATTGTAATGAAACTTCATAACTGAAGAGAATATATATCTGTAATGTCCCGTTTAAAGTCTTGACCGGATTCGGTAGCCAGGGGGGAGTTGGGGGGGGAGACCGGAAATTTCAAGAAACGGTTAGAATGGAGGGATCGGAGTGAAACTTGCTGGGAAGAACAAGCATCTGCTCTAGATAAGTCCTTTAGACCATTGTACTGGATCCGGACACTTATGGGGGGGGGGGGGTCCCGGAATTTCGGTGATGGTGGTTTTTTGGATTTTCACGATGAAACTTGGCAGGCATATCTGGGACCCAATCAAACTGACTTCAAAATAAAAATATTGTCGATCAGATAATGGTGGGGGAGTGGAGGGAGGGGAATCCGCAGGGGAATCCGGGAAATTGAGAAGTGTGTAACTTTCGAACGGATGATCGGATTGTAATGAAACTTCATAACTGAACAGAATATATATCTGTAATGTCCCGTTTAAAGTCTTGGCCGGATTCGGTAGCCAGGTGGGAGTTGGGGGGGGGGGGGAGACCGGAAATTTCAAGAAACGGATAGAATGGAGGGATCGGAGTGAAACTTGCTGGGAAGAACAAGCATCTGCTCTAGATAAGTCCTTTAGACCATTGTACTTGATCCGGACACTTATGGGGGGGGGGGGGTCCCGGAATTCCGGTGATGGTGGTTTTGGGGATTTTCACGATGAAACTTGGCAGGCATATCAGGGACCCAATCAAACTGACTTCAAAATAAAAATTTTATCGATCAGATAATGGTGGGGGGATTGGAGGGAGGGGAATCCGAAATTTTCAGTCATGCTTAATTTTGGAATGGGTGATCGGATTCGAGTGAAATTTAAGAATTCAACAGAGGACATTTCTCCGATGGTTTTTTTCATATCCGGACCGGATCCGGCAACTATTGGGGGGGGGGGGGCGGAAAATACGTGCCCCGTTTAGAATGGAGGGATCGGGATGGAACTTTGTGGGAAGAACAAACAGATGCTCTAGGTAAGTCATTTGCTGAATCGGATTGGCTACGTGCACCGCGGGGGAGCTGGGTGGGGTGGGTGGGTGGGGGGGGGGGGGGGGGGGGGGTGGACCGGAAATCTCGAGAAACGGTTAGAATGATGGTATCGGAGTGAAACTTGCTGGGAAGAACAAACATCTGGTCCATGTAAATCTTTTACATAATTTGACTGGATCCGGACACTTGAGGGGGGGGGAGGAGGGGTATCCCGGAATTCCGTTTTTTGGGGGATTTTCACGACGAAACTTGGAAGGCATATCAGGGACCCGGTCAAACTGACTTGGAATAAATAAAAAAATCCTCGATATGATAATCTTGGGGGGGGGGAGTTGAGGGAGGGGAATCCGGAATATTGAGTCATGCGTAACTTTGGAACGGGTGATCGGATTCGAGTGAAATTTAATAATTAAACAGAGGACATTTTTCTCTTGTGACCTTTTTCATTTCCGGACCGAATCCGGCAATTATCGGGGGGAGGGCGGAAAATACTTGACCCGCTTAGACTGGTGTGATCTGGATCGAACTTCGTGGGAATGACAAACAGATGCTCTGGATTAATCATTTACAGAACCGGATTGGCTCCGGTTATTGTGGGTGGAGTTGGAGGAGGGGGGGGGGGGGGTCTGGGATTCCGGTGATCGCGCGTTAAGGTACTTCCAGATGTGCTAGGACGATGAAACTTCGCTGGAATATTGGAGACTCAACAACATTTGCTTAGAAATTGCTACTTCCCAAATCCGATTATTCCTTAAAGTACCAATCTTGACCGCAAAGTAAAAAAAATACTTTTAAGCAATATATGCATTTTCGTGATGCCGATCAGCCCATTAGCAGTTTTGCCTCAAGGGTTTTGCTTACAAATGAAGTTCCAGCTCCCTTATAGCGCGCATCTCAACCGCCAAGTCGAAACTTACTTTTGATCAATCAAACCATCTTGGCACATGCAAGTGCCATATGAGCTTACAGCTCTTGTTGTTTGTGCTCGGAGGAAGATCAGACCCATGTCGCAAACCTTTTTCATTTTTCATTTTTTCTTTAGTCATATGTCTGTTGTCGTAAATTCTCGTGTTGTCCTTAAATTTTAGTGTTGATGTGTGATAGTTGTTCCTTTGTTTTTTTCTTTAAAATGCCTTAGGCTAGAATTGTATTAATAATTTTTACAAACCCACCAGAATTAGTGAAGCGTCGTTTTTTATGCCACTGGCATGTCTGATGCTTTTGAAAAACTCCAGGTTTATTTATATTTGCCATTAAAATTGTACCTTATTGTATCTATCTGCAAAATTTTTACCAAAATAAGTTTTTATCGAGTCAAAAGCACAGGAAGACTTTGCTGGCCATAAATTTAAGCCCGTTGTCTCCATAACACAACCTTAAATATTAAGGTTTCGGGGCTGGCTGTGTGAAATCGAAACAGGGATCCTGCCTCGGAACAGGTATCCTGACTTACGGAATAAGAAACCCAGAAGATCAGCGATCCTGACTTTCTCATTTTTATAGAACTTGGCCTCACTGATTCTCCTCTTTGGTCAGAAAATCAATCAATGAATACCATTCCTTTTGTTCCTTTTAGGAACTGATTTTGCTACCCTGTTCCTTTACTATTGGTACATGGTCTGAAGCAAAAACAGGTTAGTGATCCTAGAGGCACTTTAGGGATGAGGCTAGGCTAGTCTCTTTGCTGAACTCCTTAATTTTAACTTGGTGACATAATTATTCGTTTGATTTCGTATCAAACTGAAGTGAACTTGGCAAAATCTTCTCCCAGCTAGGTGAGGGTCATTTGCACCATGTCGAAGAAGTCCTTCAGTCACTTGGATATGAGAATGCTTCATTGTCCATAGATTGGTCAGTTCTTTGGTGCCATGACTATCCTTTCAAGAAGATCAGATCGCAGATCATGATGCTGAAACCATATCAGATGGTAAGCGATTTGTTGCCGCTGTTGTTATGACTGTTATTACTACTGAGTAAATTTCAGAAGCTAATAGCCTAGAACAGCTGACCAATGAGGTCAAGCACTATAGTAATACACAGCAAAGACACTTTAGCAAATAACAGGTAAATGAAGCCAGTACTACTTCAGTTGCTAGTTTTATTTTATTTGAAGCATATAAGACGCAATAAACCCCTAACACAAGAAATTGCTGTAACACTTTTCTTTTGTGTCACACAGAGCGTGTTCCACCCTCGTACCAGTAGTAACTATTAGTTACTAAATCCGTTCCAACCTCACGAAAGTTACTACGCTGACCGTTCCAGCCTTCTCGAAATAGTAACTATTTGCTTACCACGCTCGGGAGCGTGGTAAGCGTAGGAACCACGAATTTCTGTCACGTGATTGGTCGGTTTCACCCGTGGCATGAAATTCCGCTGGAAAATAGAAAAATCGTTCCAGCCTTGACGACAAAGGGGCAGAATTTGTGACGTCATCCGTAGTAACTACGGTAAGTAGGATGGAACACGCTCAGAGTGTACAAAATCAGCCTGTGTTTGGTCAACAGTATGCGTTTCTTCCTAAGACATAAAATAGTTTTGAATTTCAAATGTAAGGTCTAGAGAAACGCTGTTCCTTTCAGAATGCTAGGGTCCTAAGAGACATTCAGACATTAAGAATTGTCATGAAGACACTGTTGAGTCTTTAATATTTTGCTTTGCATGGATTCAAAAGTTAGACCTCATCGTGTTTGACCCGGACCAATGTCTTTTACCTTTTTCTAGGTAAACCATTTCCCTGGATCTGGCTATATAACCAACAAAGTAAACCTTGCAACGTCTGGTCTTCCATTCGTTCCACGAGCATACAAACTACCAGATCAGAAAAAGGACTTACTTGAATATGTAAGTACGTAGCTTAGTTCAAAGTACACTCCTAGGTTACACGGGTCGGTCTTTAAGCTAGTAATTTCTGCACTGTCAGAAGTTTCATAACAGATAACACGAGGATGCGCGGTTTCAACAGATAATGCGTAACAGATAGCACTGTGCCCAAATTCCAGCTATGCCCAAATTCCAATTTGAATGATGTAAAAACATGATAATGAAAAAAAAAACGATTACGAAAAGGCGAACTGTTAATAGCATAGACAATGTCAAATTTAAGCAGATTTAAAGTGCAACTATCCGAGATAATGATATACCTTTTTGACCAAGAATAATAAGTTGTTATCACAAACTGTTACTTCTTGAAAGATTACGTCTTGAAAGACACTCAGCAATCATTCATTTGAAATTAGGACTTTATACTGTTTTTCGCAACTACACGAGAAAATGATATGAACTAAATTTTGTGTAGAGGACAACTTAAAAACAAAACATAGTAACTCATTGGGTACATTTCGACAGCTAAAGATTGTCCAAGCTTAATACCTTTTCTAGAAGCGATTGTTTACAGTCCTGAGAAGACCAAAATAAAATTACTAATGTTCACACCAGTCGTATTGAATCTGAACTAAATGCATGCGTGTTAGGTCTATGCTTCAGCGTTCAAGTTGCTTAATTGCTCCCTGAGTCATCAACTGCCGCATTCTCTTCTGCTTCAACGTCTTTGTGAAGGGTCGTGACAACATAAGCTTCATATTGCAAATCTGACCCGAGATTGAAAAGGAGTTTCCATTTATATAATCCTTAGAATCGGCACTGTTTGAACTTCCCGCCTTTTCTGACTATTTCATCACTTTTGCTCTGGAGGTAACACTTAATACAGCAAGAGGCAACAGGCGAAGCTCCACCCCCGATAAATAAGATCGGACAAAAAGAGATCTAGGATACTGACATCGAGGTTATATGAGTTCTCAGTTCTTCCCTTATTTATTCTTGATAAAAGAAGGAATTCATTCGCCCATCAAAGAAGAATTCATTTGAAAGAAAGTTAGCCTTTATACTTGTATATTTTTAGGTCGGCCAAAACCCAGACAAAATGTTCGTTCTTAAGAGCAACAACCATCGAGGGATTCGAATTAAAAAAATCAACGAGACAGATCTCGGGACTTCTGGGACTTTTATACAAGAGTTCATCGACCGGCCGTTCTTGGTTGATGGTTACAAGTTCGACATCGGAATTTATGTGGTCATAACGTCGATTGACCCCCTGAGAGTCTATGCTCATGATGGCGATGTCCTGTTTCGGTAAGAGTATTTACAGCCTATCAGTCTGTATATCAGATGGAGGAGTTGTTAGCTTCGATAGTTGTGTACCTTATCGTCTATCTCCAGCATTAGCTGCGTCCTTTAAGCCGCGTTCATAAGCATGCCTAGCGAAGCACAGATGCCTAGGCGCGTGCCCAAGCTTACCCACGTACTGAGTTCTAGAGCCTGGAACTCCGTGCTTGGCCCAAAATCTGTGCCTAGGCATGGGTGTGAATGGTGATGCTAGACACGTGCCTAGGCATCCGTGCTTGGCTAGGCATGCTTGTGAACGGGGCTTTACCACCGCCGGCGTAACCATGCTGGATCCTCTTGCCGGACCCTGCTGATGTTGCGGACAAACTTTTTTCTAAGATGTCAGGAAATCTTTTGAACCACCATTGGAAGGGTTTTTTGTTCTAATTCTGGTTATGTTGTTGTTCTTTCTTTTTATTTTTTGGTTCATTATCAGGTTAGTTGGTTAGAAGTTAGTTTCTTTGTCTTCTTTGCATGGTGTTATGTCTTTCCGTATATTACTTTTTCCTCTTTTTTGGATTTATACCCCCTCTTTCTCTTTGTGAGTGTACGATGGGTCATAAATAAATCATTATTAGTATTACTACTGGCCACAACTTTGGATTCACTGGTTACTTCTCTTTAAGTGTTATAAATGTACTACTATAAACCCTTTTCGGACTGATCAGTGTCTGGTTTTACCATGTCTGTGCGGATTCACCAGAACAGCACCAGAACTTAGTCAGAAGGCACGTTCTAGTGATAAATCACCAGGACAAGGTGAGACCGAAAAGCTCCTTATACAGGAAAGACCATACACTGTTAGTAGAAAACAGAAACTACTAGGAGTACGCTGAATTCACCTATTTTAATACATTGCGTGGGTCGATCTTCTTTTCACTAAGAAGCGATGAATGACTGGATACAGATTATCTGCCCACTAGGCTATACAGGTTCAGGTTCATTTATTAATATAATTACTTTTACAAAATAAATATTTAAACAAATCCGGCAGAGCGCAAAGCATGAGAAGCCGGACCTTAGAAGTCAGCTAATTACTGATCTAATTACCAATATAAATAATTGATAATGATACAACGTTTACACGCGACCATACGCACTATCCACACGGTAATAAGGAGCGTGGAAGGTTGGGAACATGCCTGCCTAGTGAAGTATGACAGTTGTGTGAGAATGAAACTTACGGCTTGTTCTGTCTCAAAGTAAGTCAGCTTACGAGACTTCCAAGCCACCAATCTACATCAGGAGTATAAAACAAACCGTAGAACAAGATCATCACACAAATAATCAATGGCTTTACGCCGGATAGGGAATCTTTTTTGCTGAGTTATTGTCTGCAATGCGTATTGGTTTGAACCGGTATAGCCAGCTAGCTTATGAAATCCATAATAGCAGGACCGGATTGAACTCCTGTTCTGATCTGTTGTCAAAACCCAAAACGGGGAAATACCGTTATTATGTGGCAGCACAAGCGCTTTGGGTAGCCTCGCTCTAAAGCTGCTTTCACATTGACGCGTCGTTGCGTATGCGTTTATCTTGCGTTGCGTATAGGTTGCGCAGCGTATCTTTCACACCTGCGCGAGAAGCTTTCACGCTGGATGCTCATTTACATTTTCCTTTCTCGGTTTCTTCTGCTGTGTTTTAATTTCTTCCACTAGTAGCACGTTTTTCTTCATCATCAGCATGCTTTTCCAGTTTTTCTTCAAAATCTTCCATTTTCGACAAATCTGATGCGTACGCGTCGACGCAACGCAAGAATGGAACTTGGTTCTATTCTTGCGTTGCGTTTTATTTGTCTGCGTAAGCTCTGCGTTGCGTCGACGCAAGCGCAACGCAAGGCTTGCGTAGCTCAGTGCGAAAGGGAAACGCTTCAATGTGAAAGCAGGTTAACCATGCTCCGTGACAAACCGTAATGCTGCTTTCACGCTGAGCTAAGCAAGTCTTGCTCTACGTTTTCGGCGTAGAAAATCCACCCAATGCAAAGGATTCAGGTCGATTTTCTGCATAATATAAAAGTCTCTTCTAAGAATAGAAGAGTTTTCAAGTTAAAAATCCCTTGTATAAGTTCCATCATCACGTAAATATCCAGGACCAATTTCATTAGCGTTATCGCAACCCGAAGCGCAGTGAATCCAAAACTTGCAAATATTGAAGTTTGACCGAATAGGCCTCTGATTCAGCAGTCTAATTAAACATCGCTTAACCACTTAAATAGGCCTGAAAACCCGATAAAATGCTTTACTTAATTTTTCCATATTCACAGATAATCGATTTCGTCGAATGAACTGATTATTTCGGACATGTGGTACCTGTATGTGCTTGTCCCTCTACGCCTGAAATATTTACCAACTACAAATGTAAGCCATTGCTGAAAAAATGTCAGATTCCTTACAAGACGTATCTCAACATGATCTTCCCACTTTCTTCAGACGTAACTTTTCCAAACTTACCATCTTGAACCCTAGAAAAGCAGGCCTTTGTTGAGATTCAGATTCTCCTCGTCTGGGCGAATTTTCCGTTGTCGTGCAAGCAGCGCACACTCTGAACGTTATTATTAGAGCCCCGGGTGAAAAAATACATAATCCCTTAGATGAGTCATAATAGATAGATAGATAGATAGATTTATTTGCGCTAAAAAGCCACAAGGGCCATGGCAAATACAAAAAAAAATAATAACAACAAAACAACAACAATAACAAACCTACAAAAATCCTTCCCGATATGACAGAGCGATCCGAAGGAATCTTCCAAATCTCTTTAAATCCCCAAAATGTTTACTTTTTAATTTTCTAACAAGTTCCTCCCTCGAGAAAAAACCCACCCTAAAAATTTCCTCCCTTAAATCCCTTAAACCCTCACAATCACAAATAAAATGCTCTACATCTTCATCAATCATCCCGCACAAAGGGCAGAAATAAGGACCAGACGAAACCCTAATTTTCCCAATATATTTTCTTCTTTGGCCAAAAGGCACACAATCTCCTCTCAGACTAATTAAACATTTCAGTTCTTCTGGAGATAACCCCGACTTAAGATAAATTTCTTCGCCCCAGGCCTCCTTAACCCTATTGTAGAGACTCAGGGACCCAGGAATCCAAACCTTACAACCCCACGCCTGCAACTCCTGGTCCTTTAATACTCTTTGGACTTCTTTCGCGACCTCACCTACCTCTAGCTGAACCCCCTTCCCCTCGTTCCACCTACCTGACAGTCCACACTCATTCAAAATAGTCTTAATTTGGCCAGGCCAAGTACCCTCACGTTCATCCTTTAGTGCCTCCAGGTATGCCGCTTTGGTCAACCGTACCCTAGGAAGCGTAAGGATTTTTTCCCAAAATTTAACCATACGAACTAAACGAACACTACGAAGACTAGTAAGGCCTAAATCTCCCTTCAAAACTAAACTATTTAAAGTAATATTTACCCCTAGAACTCTTTTAAAATACTTAAGCTGTACTGCTTCAAGCTTATCCCCCTGAATAAAACCCCATATTTCAGATCCATAATGCATTGCTGACGCTACTTTCGTAGCAAACACCTGCTTGTGAAATTTAACATCCTTTAGTGCTATTAACGGACTTCTAAGAATAAGATTAGCACATCGACTACCTTTCACCACACAATGCTCAACATGCTTCCCAAATCGACCCTTTGCAGAAAGTTTAACTCCTAAATAAATAAACTCCTCCTTAATTTCTAACTCCTTGCCACCAAAATTTACTTTATCACTAGCAGCTATTTTCCCCCCTTTACGAAAAACCATCACCACTGACTTTGAAGCATTCAGTTCCAATTCTTTAATTGAAAGATAATCCGTCACCAAATTTAGAAGCTTCTGTAGGTTATCACGTGAACCCGCCACCAATGCTATGTCGTCGGCAAAAAGAAGCATGCAAAGGCGAAAAATATCAACAGAAAGCATAGGAGCTTGTCCATCCCGCATATAAGAATCTAAATCATTAATATAAAGTGAAAATAGTTTAGGCGACAAAGTGCAACCTTGTTTTAAACCCATTTTCGACGAAAAAACCTTCGAAAATTTCCCAGCAACCCGAACTACAAGTCTTACACTGGAGTATAGCTCCACCAAAATTAATACAAACCAAGCAGGAAGTCCCAAATCAAGCAGAGACTTCACTAGAAGCCTCCGGTTTACATTGTCGAAAGCACCTTTAAGGTCCAAAAAAGCAACATAAAACCTTGCACCCCGTGCCTTAGTATACTTCCTAGCTAACACATTTAAAACAAAAATTTGGTCCAAAGTAGAATAACCTTCTCTGAACCCTGCCTGAACTGGACTAAGCTTCTCTGCCTTTTCTAGCCAATTTTTTAGCCTAAAATCAAGCACCTTGCAGAAAATCTTACTAACTGCGTTTGCTAGGTGAATAACTCTATAATTATCATGCCTTGTCCTGTCCCCCTTTTTAAATAGGGGAATAACAATTGACGTATCCCATTGTCGTGGCCAGTAAGCTTTTTCAACTAATACTGAAAAAATTGCCGCCAAAATGGGTAATAAAACAGTTCTACCCCAACTCCACAGTCTTGTAGGAATTCCATCGACACCTGGAGCTGACGAACCTTTCATCCTTTTCAACTGATCCCATATTTCCTGTTCACTTACTTTATCAATTAGCCTAGAATCTTCCTCGTTTAAAGGGAAGCATGGCTGGTTTCTAAGACTACTCATCAGACTATCATGAACTATAGGCTCACTTAATGCACTATTAATAAGACTAGGCGGTTCTTTACTCTCAAAAAATTCCACCCAAGACTCTGCAGGTGGGACAAAATCTTGAGACGGCCCATGCATTGACGCTTTAATTTCCTTCCATAAATCCCCGTTACTTTTCCCATGAAACAATTCCATAATCCTATTATTTGATCTTTTATCCAACAAATACTTCTTAGCTTTCAACATTGTTTTATACTCTTTTCTTTTCTTTTTATAATCCTGTAAAGCTTGGGGACGATTATCTTCATTACTTTCTTTAACCCGTCTCAACGCAATTATAACTTCACTCTTTTTGTCTTTACATTCCTCATCAAAGAAAACATCTTTGTTATTTGCATTCCCATTAGAAGAATTCATATGCGTTAGCGCTACTGCCCCATGCATTACTGAAACCAACTCACTAATTACAACCTCAACCTCCCTATCCTTACCTACATTTACGCACTGACTAAGTCTCAACTCTAAATCCTCATCGGATAACCTAGCCTTAAATGGAGATTCTAGTTCCCTTCTTAACTTTATACCTCTCCTTATTGTCGAATCATCACCTTTCGCCAGTGACGCACCCTTCCTGTAACTCCCCTGGGATCCTAAACTATATTTAGGTAGCTCGTATTCTAAAACCACAAACACAGGCACGTGGTCTGATCCAACAACATCAAGAGCCCCAAATTCTCTACAACGGGGCAAAAAAGGAACACTCACTAACCCATAATCAATAACGCTTGGGGCTATTCCAGAGAAACAAGTAAATTCCCCGGACCTATCTTTCCCCACCCTACCATTCAAAATAACTAAATTTTCAAGACCACAAAATTCAAGCAATTTTCGTCCCCATTTATTTTTCATACGTGCCTGGTCCTTGCTTCTGCGCATCCTCGCAAATTGATAAGCATTTTCAAAATCTTCCACACGGGACGATTCCTTCGGATCACCAAACATATACGACTCCTCTGTACAATCGCTAGTATATGCGTTGAAATCCCCTATGAAAACAAAATCATAATTAGGGTGAGATCTACTATGAACACTTTTTTCTTCGTAGAGAATATCCCACGTATCCTCATCACAATAAGAGCTATTTTCTGGGGGTATATAAACACTACACACAATCACTCGTAATTTATTCACTGAAAGTAATAACCAAACCAAATTATCTGATCTACTTTTAATCCGTTGACAAATACTAAACATTCCATCCCGTATGAAAAGGGATACTCCCCCGTAAAATCGTCCGTTCCGAGAAACCTTCCTATTTGCCGCAAACTCTTTAAATCCACTAATTACAATAGGCCTATCCACGGACGACCACGTTTCCACCAAACTTATAATGTCCCATCTTTCCTCTTTGAGCAACGATTCTACTTTCTCAGTTTTAAATCCTTGAATGTTCCAATGAACTACTTTCACAGCAGCTAGGCCATGGCCCTGGCTTCCCTAATAGTCCTCAATCGGAATCGGAGAATCTTGGTCACCGGTAATTGACGAATCACCAGTTTGAGTGCTAGGCCTATTCATTTGAAACAACTGCCGGGGGTTATTACCACAGACCCCGATTGACCTGCTTCTTCCACGCAAACCTCGTGCGTCACCACTCGGCCTTTCACTGCTACGGCGCGTAATACTAGCGGCAGGTTGCGAAAGAACATCATTAGGGCTGACAATATCGGCGCTCGTGCGCTTAACCTGGCCTGTGATAGAGGGTTGACTCCCATTCGGCTGGGCCTGCACTATCGTCCCTGCACTAGACACGGAAATATCTGACAACTGACAAACATCAGACTTTACAGATTCCGCCCTCTGACGTGCTGGGGTTGGCACGGGTGGGCGCGGTCCCCTTGCTTCCTGTTGACTTGTAACTTCTTTAACTTCATCAGTCGCCTTATCGTAGAAAAATTCTCTATCGTTGATAAATAACCTCGTTCCCCTTAGACGAATTTCGTTCGCCCCCGAGGCACGCGCACGCTCGAGAACTGGTTTGAGCTTGTTTCTTGCCAGCTTTTCACCATCTGTGAAATCAGGTGCGACCGATAGGGAAAAAGATCTGAGGTTTCTTTGCGATCGGAGGACTAGATTACGCAAACCAATAGATCCGAATTTGATTAAAACGGGGCGTGTATCTCCGGCTCGTGCCTTAAGACGAAACGCGTCGCTGATGTCATAATCACGTAGATTTAAATCAGGAATTATCTCGTTCAAGCATTGCAAAATGTCGTCTCTAAGCGAGTAGCCCCTCCTTCTGGGGTTGAAATTGTACAGTACTAGGTTCGCCTTTTTCGATTCCGCTTCCAATCGCTCGATTTTCAAACAGTTCGCTTCGGCTTCGCGTCGCAGTAACAGAATTTCCTGAGAAATGTGCACTGTTTTTGCTGACAGGCCTGCTACATCCGATTCCAATTTAACCGCAACGGCCGAAAACTCGCTGCGCAGATCGTCTATTTTTGGGTTCAGTTCCACGAATTTAGCATTCATTTCGGACCTCAATTTTGCTAATTCGGCCAGTATTTGATTGACTGAATCTTGGAGCACGGCCTCTGGCATCTTCAAATAGACTTATTCAACAGGAAAAGGTTAACTATTTTACCTGTAATTGCCGTTCTTATTTATCCTCGTACAGGCATTCGAGCATTAAGCGTGGCCTTTATGGTCGGCTCAAGACCTTTCTCCAAGCAGCTTTGTCCAATGAATCCACGGAAAATCCGAGCGGCAGTAAACTTGTTTGCACCTTGACTGCTAGATCACGGATGTAATTCAGTTGCGACCGCGCGGAATGAATGCCGGCAGTAAATTAAAGGTTAACTTCAGACATCGAGGTTGATATCGGAAAATAACAACGAGACGGCCATTGAAAATAACCTATTCGAGCCGAAGCAAGGCAGGTTATGAAAAATATCAGCCGAGCGCAGCGAGGTTGATATTTTTAAATGGCCGTCGAGATTGCTCTTCCGATATCAACCGAGATGGAGGTATGTTAACTATTATAACTTTTTCGAACAGGTATCGACAGTTACAATCTGCTTTATAATTTTGCTTTATAACAGAAAGACATGTTTTTTTCTATTTTAACTGATGAAGTACTCCCTAAGAGCTTGGTCAAACTACACTAGGCCTTTTTTCTTCGCATAATTCGGCACCGAAGTATCTGTCGACCACTAGATCCAAGAAAAAAGAGTTTTTCGGGGTCATACATTCCGACTGTGCTTTTAGTATGTTCACACGCGTTTAGTATATTTGATAGCGACAGCTTTGCAGAAGATTAGATTGCTTCGCTCAAGAAATTTGAAATCAGGCGAAAACTTGCTGTACGATGACAGTGTTGCCAGTGGTTGCAGAATTCTGATATTTGTCACATATTCTGGACTGCCTCGAAAAGTGAGCCCGGGCTCTGCGACAGGTTCCTTACATCTTGACAGTTAATCGAGAAATGAAGCTTAGGCAGATAATAATAAGGATGATAAAGCGAGATTGCTAGCTAATAGTTGGTACATAAGGCACAATTTCGTAGGCGCCAGATTGTAACAAGATTTTGCAGCCAAAAGGTACAGGTTCCTTCAGAAAAAAGTGGCAACACTGGGTACCATGTGGTCTTTGAAAATTATAATATATCTTTCCTTACTCAACACTCAAAGACAGTTTTAAGTGCTCATTAACTACATTTTTGGAAAGTAGGATGTTGTTTCAGTTGACAAGCTGTATTTTCAGTGGAAATTTGATTGTGACAAGGTATGACCTAGGTCAAAGGCTGGTTGTCTAAGAGAGTAAGATCTTCTGTCATTTTTCACCATATATTTTACTTCTTATTTTTTTTTTTTTTAAGTATTGTTTTGTGTTTTTTTTACTGAAAGTATTGTTTTTAATTTATTTTGTGGAGGGCAGCTTCTGCTTTTCACTATTTGAGGAAAGGGCTCGATGAATTCAGTATTTGAGTAAAAGTGCTTGATGAACTTTTGCCGAGGCTGTTACAGCTTCGTATCAGCCTCTCTGGAGGATGATACGAGGTCGTAACATCCTCCACAAAAGAAAATGTCATAAAAACACTTCCTGTGGGACATCGAAAGTTATGCATTGCAAATCTGTTCGAGAAAAGTTATTAAAGGTTAACTTCTGACATCGAGGTTGGTATCGGAAAATAACACCGAGGTGGTCGCTGAAAATAACCTATCCGAGCCGAAGGCGAGGTAGGTAATGAAAAATATCTACCGAGCCGAAGACGAAGTTGATATTTTTAAAGGGCCATGGAGGTTGTCATTCAGATATCAACCGAGATGGAGGTGTGTTAACTGTTATAACTTTTTCGAACAGAAATAATCTCCGGAGGTTGGTATGACTTATACCATCCTCTCATATCTACCGCTAACTTTCTGTGTGAAGATTATCGTAAAATAACTGACTGTGGGTCGTAGGAGGATATGCGTTACATACCTGTTCGAAAAAAATTATTTCAGTATATTCAAATATCAGATGTAAAAATAAGCTGCCTTTTCAACTTTATTTTAGATAAAGAGTAAATACTGTATATAGAATGTGATATATATCTATAAATACCCCGTAAAATCAATGTCATTTCATCATCATAACCAGCAATTTCACTTTCGTGCTGAAGGAACGCACAAGCTCTGTCTTTGTGAAAGGACGACGCAGTGCCTATACGCAATGTGGACTATACATCCGAGAAAAGGGGAATTTAAAGTTCAATGGGCGGATCAAACAATCATGATACCACATTACCGCCCCCTAGAATACAATGTTACATCAGAAATCAGCAGATTCTTAGACAACTTATTTTCGCCAATATATCGTTAAGCCGTTTTTACTGCCTGCCATACTCCGATTTACTAGCTTCGACAAATATAAGCGGAGTTCCTTTTTTCTTATCCATTCGTTGTTATTATATACTCCGGATTATTTGTATTGTTGACAAATATTCATGTTAACGGTGTTAACTGGGAATTTCTTGTAAGCTCCGGAATCAGCTGCAAGTAGGTCGGTTATATTTGTACATTTTTGGCAGTGTTGTAATTTTACATCCAGAATGCAAAACTTTTCTTCGGTACTTCAAACAACAGAAAGTTTCATCAGATAACACTGGAGCAGTCTGCCAGCTACAGAGACGGTTTATTTTAGCAGCCATGGCACTTTCATCACTCGGCTCTGAAAAACGATTGATTTTCTACATGGCCGAGAGTTTTTGAGTTTCCGCGCCTCGAGTTACCATGCTTTGAAATCGTCTCCGCCGATACGCCGAAGAGTCAATGACAAGCGATAACACGATAACAGTGGAAGCCAGAAGTATGTGTGAAGCGTTTTACAAAAATTAAAGCATAGTTGGTGTCCATTCTGCTTTAAGGGACCCGTCGTACCTATAATGCCAATGTAACTTACTTCCCATTCGCGAGTCATGCTATTAATGCGTAAAACCGGTTATCTGGATTTTGCCGTTTTTGCTAGAAGTCAATAGGCCTGGGGAAAGGCTTAAAACAGCCAAAGCCGTGGATAATTTGTTAAAATCAGAGTCTGGTTTTACAGTATTTAAGTAGTTTTGAATATTAGAGCATAAACAGTAAATAGTGCAAGGTGTGCTTTAAAACCTCCTGACCGAACTGCATAAGAAGATGATGCACCCTTGTTAATGCCCTTCAGCCCCTTTGCGATAGTGTTAGGAAAACTAAACACTACTTCTCAATCGTAGGTTCTGCCCCGAGAAGTACTACCCTTTCGACCCCAATGACGCGAATAAGTACGTGGTTCATGACGACTACCGTCCCGTCTGGGAAGTTCCATCTTTGCAGAAATATTACAAGGAGCTCGGCTTTGGAATGAAGGCAACCTTCGAGGCTTACTTGAGATCACAAGGTATTTCAATTCTATAACAAAAACTGGGGAGCACCGCTCAATCTGGTAACTTATTCCAGTAACTTATCACCCGGGAGTTGGGCTTTTTGCAAGTCTGTGCTAACTATTACGCCCTTAAGCCAGTAATGCTAGGAATCGTTCGAAAGCCATGGGCGTCAAGTGGGGCTGGTCCCTTTCCGCTTTGAATTGCTGGCCGCCAAATCAGTGGTGGATCTCTTTATTTCAAATGATGGCAACCAACCAGACTGTCTGGGCCACTCGCCTGGGCAGATAACGTAAGTCGGGTTCTTCTTGTGGGTTTGGTAGATCAAAGGCCCAGCATACACCTTAAGCTTAGAGGCTGCCGCTCCTTCACCTCTGTTTCCAAAACAGCGTCTTCGATAGATTCCTCCATAAGTTGACAAGTCCTGCATAGTGGTGATTTTGCCGTACCCAACTTAGCTGAGTTTGGTGGGTTCGAACCGGTGGGTCATGTAGGTTTAGATCTCCCGCTACACCCGCCATCCTGTCATTCAGAGCGTGTTCCATCCTACTTACCGTAGTTACTATGCATGACGTCACAAATTCTGGCTTTTTCCCGTCAAGGCTGGAGCGATTTTTCTATTTTCCAGCAGGATATCATGCCACAGGCGAACCCGACCAATCACGTTGCAGAGATGCGTAGTTACTACGCTTACCACGCTCCCGAGTATGGTAAGCAAATAGTAACTATTAGTTACTATTTCGAGAAGGTTGGAACGGTCAGCGTAGTAACTTTTCGTGAGGATGGAACGGAAATAGTAACTAATAGTTACTATTGGTACGAGAGTTGCGTTTTTTTGGATGTAGTTTCGGCCTAGTTTCGCTTAAAAGCCGTTTTGTTTGTCCATTCCATTTGCTATAGTTTCGAACCTGAAACTACGGAGCTCAAACTACAAACTACCTCGCATACGTAGTTTGGTGTAGTTTGACTTTTCGGAAACAAGAACTCAATAAAACGCAAGCAAGATAAAACAAGAGCCAAACTACAAACTTTGACAAAACAGAAGTGAATCCAAAAAAACGCAACTTAGTGTGTCTAGCTCAAATGTCTAGTCTAGTTAGATGTCTTGGTCGACTGGGACCTGCGATTTTAGCCGTTGACCAGAGACGATACCACCTAGGTGAAATGATTTTTGCCAAAGCTGCGTCGGCACTCAGCTTCGCAGGCAATTTTTAATTGATTTAATTGCCGGGGAAAAAAATTGCGTTAAAAGTCAGAAGTAAGGATCAAGAAGCCTTTCCTCCAAGCCCTTCGTCGCCTAATACTACCTGTAAACCCCCAATGATTAGGAAAAGATCCGGATGGATAGAAATACTATGGAAGGAATACTATTATTATTATCGACTTGACAAAAATTGCTTAGATTTTCCAGGTTGAGTTTATGGCACTTGCAGTTTCGCTCAAGTGCCATACCGATAACTTTTCGGTCGGTCGGTCTGTCGGTCCACTGTTATCGAGTTAGGGTACTTCCAGAAGTGCTAGGACAATGAAACTTTGCAGGCGTTGGACCCAACCAAACTAACTTGGAAATAATCTTTGAAATCCGGAATCTTGAGATCTTGAAGTATATATAAATTTGGAACGGGTGATCAGATCTTCATTAAACTTTATATTTGGAACGACCTTGTACCTCAGATGTCTCATTTCAAGTCCGGACCGGATCCCATACACGTGGGGTGGGGGAACCGGAAATCTTGTGATACGCTTAGAGTGCTCCGATCAGGATGAAACTTGTAAGGGAGGGGGTTCCGGTGATTCGTAGTTAAGGTACTTCCAGGTGGGCTAGGACGGTGAAACTTGGCAAGCGTATCAGAGAAACAACCAAATTAACTTGGAAATAGTCAGTTCCCTGATCCGACCATCGTGTGGGGAGTGGAGGGAGGGGTAATCCTGAATCTTGAGGTATGTATAACTTTCGAACGAGTGATCGGACCTTAATGAAACTTGATATTTGGAAAGACCTCGTGTCTCTGATGTCCCACTTCAAGTCCGGACCGGATCGTATGAATTTTTTTTTTTTGGGGAGGGGGGGGGTGGAGAGGAAAACTGGAAATATTGTGACGCGCTTAGAGTGGAGCGATCGGGATGAAACTTCGTGGGAAGAACAAGCCAAAGCACTAGATAGTTCAGTGACAGAACCGGACCGGATCGGGCGCTGTGGGGGGAGTTGGCGGGGGGGGGGGGGGCGGATCGGAAATTTTGGTGATCGCCAGTTGAGGTAGTCCAGATGTGCTAGGACGATGAAACTTGACCTGAACATTAGACTTTACAAGATTGACTTTGAAATTATCACTTCCCAAATCCGACCATCCCTTAAAGTACTCATCTTGACCGCAATTAAAGTCCAAAAATACTTTTAAGCACAATATACATTTTCATGATCCCCATGAGCCCATGATCATTTTTGCATCAAGGGTCTAGCGTAGAAATTAATTTCTAGCTACCTTAAAGTGCGCATCTCAACCGCAAATAAAGTGGAAAAAAAAACTTTTGACCAAACAATACATTTCATGATCACCGAGGGCCCACGGCTATTTTTATGTCAAGGGTTTTGCTTATAAGTGAATTCCTTAAAGTACAAACAATACTTTTGAGCCAAATATACATTTTGATGATCCCGATGAGCCTATCATCATTTTTGCAGGGGTTGATTACAGATGAATTTCTAGCGCTCTTAAAGTGCGCATCATCACAGCCAACTGCGAAAATAAAATACTTTTAACCAAACGATAGGCCTACATTCTCATGATTTCCAAGGGCCCATGATCATTCTTATCTTACGGGTTTTGCTTACGATCACAGCAAACCCACGAATTGGCAAATTCCTACTTTCATCCTCTGACCCAGCCTTGGAAGTGCCATATGAGCTTCTAGCTCTTGTTTTCAGTTTCAAGACTCTTTTACCTCAGAAAACAGCCAAAAGTTCTCGACAATGTGAGCATGTATTGTGTACAAGTACTGAATCGGCGTATTTATATATTAGTATATAACTTTTCTCGAACAGGTATTTAGTGTATATCTTTCTATGTCCCATATGTAGTTATATCATGACAATTAGTTGTGTAGAGGCTGATACGAAAACGTATCAGCCTCCAGAGAGGATAATACGAAGCCGTATCAACCTCCGCAGAAGTTCATGTAGCACTTTTTCTCAACTATTGAAAAGTAGAACCTGACCTCCAAAAAGTAAATAAAAGACATAACTTTCAGAAAGAAAAACCAAAAAAACACTAGAAATAATAAAGAAAAGAATACTGAAAAACATCACAGAAAAAATGTTCAAAACTGAAAGAAAATATTGCTTTCCTAGACAACCACCCTGGGCCATACCTTGTTACAATCACATTCCCGAAGAAAATGCAACTTGTCAACTGAAACAACATTACATCCAGCTTACTTCAACTTATTTTCCTCTACTCTCCAAAAGGCATCCATTGAGCAATTACCACAGTCTTTTTTCTTGATGTTGCTCTGATAAAACAGTCCATTAATAAAAAGTTCAGTGTTGCCATTTTCTCTGATGGAACCTGTGACTTTTGGCCGGTAAAAAACAATGACATTCTGGCACCTACGAAACTGGGTCCTTTTCACCAACTATCAAAGAGAAATCTCGCTTTATCCTCTTCATAATTATACGCCTCAAGTCTTATGCCTCATTTTTGTTTTCACTGATAAGGAACCGGTCGGCGAGTTCTTGCTCGCTTTGTCAAAGAAACGATGACAAATGGCAGAATTCTGCAACCAGTGGCAACACCGGTTTAAGGTTGATTAATTCTATCTCTCTAAGAGAACGCCTTGATTAATCCTATCTGTCGAGCCTGCCGCTAGACGCTTCGCCACAAATGAAAAAGGATGGTGTTGAATAAGGATTGTATTGTTACAAACTGAAATGCACGGGTAAAAATAGTAATCATTTTCGCATTTCTATAGTAGGCTGGAGTTGCCATTTCACTAAACAAAATTCCCTACAAAAGTGGCAAATAAGTACAACAAAAGAAGAATCTACCTATAAGATATCTTGTTCGAAAAAGTTATAATAGTTAACATACCTCCATCGCGGTTCGTATCAGAATAACAACCTTGACGGCCATTTAAAAATATCAACCTCGCCTTCGGCTCGGACAGGTTATTTTCAATGGCCGTCTCGTTGTTATTTTCCGATATCAGCCTCGATGTCTGAAGTTAACCTTTAATAAATACTAACGCTTCAGATTATAACAAATTCTGCTGTTTCCAGGAAAGGACCCAGCACAGATCTGGCAGCAAGCTTACGAAGCGATTCGTGCCGTTCTACTCAGCAAAGAAAGCTCGTTGATAGCCGCAACGAAAGACTATCCGTCGAAGAGAAACTTCTTTGAAATGATGCGGTTTGACTTTGCTCTAGATGAAGATTTAAGATTATATATAATGGAGGTAAGCATTTTAACTACACAACAGTCACATAAGCAACATTATTATTGTGGATGTGGGTAGACCAAAACATGAGACCATTTCGCGCGATGCCTCAAAGAGGCTGTGGCTGAAAAAGAGTGTTTCCCCGATCGTTTGTGTGGCCCAGAAGTCTGTTTCGACGACCAACCAGGTTTTTGCGGCTCGCACTGTGGCCTAGCTTTGATATAAAAAAAAAACTCTCGAGATGATTTTCGATTTTGCGGTTCGAATATGGCGGGAATACAAAACTGTATCAAATTGAAGTTCAAATAAATCGTATGTCACTATTTAATGAGAAGAATGGTAAGGGCGTGAGCCTGTTGTCTTACATACTGAGATTTTATCTTGATTTTTTTTTTTTTTCAGGAATTTGCAAGTACCGCCAACAAAAACAGAGAAAATGACGTTTTCGCGAGTGTTATGGGACGCGGATACACCGCGGAAAATAGATCGTAAACTAAAAAAATAAATCGTTCATAAACTAATACGGTGAAATAAACTATAGCTGTATAAAGTGAATGAGAATGGAACTAGAGTTGCTATGGAGTAGAATTAGTTAAAATTCTTCTGGGCCGGCAAGTGACCTCTCTTGGTATTGACTTCTAGCTTGATCACGAATCGTTTCAACGTTAGATAACGTGCCTTGTAGCGGTTTAATTAGACTACACGTTTACAGCGTTACGACACACAGAAATTAATTCAAACTCAGAACCCCTCGAAAAAATGCAATGATCAGTAGTGAATAACTGTGGTCCCAGTATACAGTTTTGCATTACTAAACATATAACACCTGGAATGTTAATAATAAATAAAATAAAATATGCCACTGATACTGTTGATTAATTTCAGGCAACTGACCGATAGAGCAGTCGATTGGTAACTCGTTAAAATTACAGTTTTACCAAAAAACACTAAATTTCATGATTTCTTGTGAAACGCGGGGAATTCGAATTAAGCTCATATAAGGGAAATTCGCTTCGTTAAATCTTGGTATTCGTGAAATTACTATCAAACTTCAGTTACACGTATGTCGAACCATGGAAAGTAAGTATGGTATAAAGACCGAAAGGGAAGAAGGGAAAAAAAATGTTTTTCCTACAAGTTTAGATTAGAAGTTATAGTATAGATTAAAAATAAACATTGAAGTTTGAAAATTTGGGTTCTGAAACATATTCGTAGTTTTCATGGTTTGGTAAGTAGTAATTTGGCTAAGTTTGAATTCTTATGTGTGGCTGTGATGGTTGGCGAACGAGAAAAAATGTGTACAAATTATTAAGGAAAATAAGAATTAAAAGCAAAAATCACTGAAGAACATTTCTAGATTGGTAACTGGAAATGTGAAAAATTGTTGGAACCATTGAAATGGAGAAAAAGCTTCTGTAAAAAAAAACTTATGACTCGCTCGACGATTGACCTTGTCATTGTTGAATTGACCTTGTCACCTGGTCATTGACCATGACCTCCAATAGCCTTGACTCCGCCATTAAAATTAACAACCCGAATGAAGTGAATGCATGTGCAGTTTTGTAATTGTTTATCATACTTTGGTGGGGGGAAAAGCTTACACGTATCAGGAAATTTACGGTATCGTTGCATGTAACAGAAATATCATGTTGTGGATCCATCTTTAAAGTTTAACTGAAGAGCCAGCTTATTTTTATAAATTGAATTTGAATACACTTAATTTTTTTTAATCTGGCAATGATTTTTTTTTGTTCTCATCTTGGGCTCTATTTGTCTATTTGTGACTTTCAGAATATGCACTGCTATCCTGAAAAGACAAAGTTTATCCTGATTCGGAGAGTTTGAATTTCAACAAAAGCCTGTCTATCAGTGGCCAATGAACCGAAGGTCAGGAAACGTTCAATTCCGGATTGGATGGTCACTTCTGAAGAAAACTCGTTATTTCGTATGAAACAAAAAAGATATATTTTTCTGCAATCCTTTACCGTCGTAGTTACAAATCCGAAAGAAAAGTTAATTTGACGAAAATCGATTATATGAATATTCTTGATGACTAACTCGTCGAGCCCATGAAGAATCGCAGTGAAACGTCACGACAAGAAACGCTGTTGATTGGTTTACACATTAATTGAATCAATTTGAAGAGTTCGTTTGGGTGACGTTTCTTGTTCTTCCCGAGGTCCGCTGGCGGGTTTTGGACTTAGTCATATAGAGTATAACGACGCACCGAAGTAATTGCGTCATGAAAAAGTGATGGTAGCCAGAATGTCACATCTCAGCACTATTCGGATAAACTTTAAGAACCGGTTCCGACAGAATCTGAATTTCGCAACCCAGTCCAGAAGTTGCAGCCATTTCTGGAAAATGGAATGCAGGTTCGATATTGATAAACGATTTGTCAGCCGAATTGTTTATTCAGCGATATTTCGATTATCATTGGCAATGTTCCTTTTCAGGTGATAGCTTGAAGTCCACCTTGCGATTAAAGACTGGTCAGGTCCGGTGAAGGGCGGAGATTCGCTTAGCCATACTCTTTTTCAACCTGACTCTTTCTAGGCTAATATGTCACCGAATCTGAGCAGCGAGCATTTTCCACCCAACAGACTGTTATATCTACAAGTCCTGCACAGCGTCCTCAGCTTGGTAGGTGTGGGGAAGAAGACAAGGACTAGGCGATCTAAAACGTAAGGACATGAACCCTCGGTTTATACAGAGCGTGTTCCACCCTTCTAACATTAGTAACGATTAGTTACTATTTTCGTTCCAGCCTCGTAAAAAGCTACTACGCTGACCGTTAGTAACTAACAGTAATGATGATGATGATGATGAAATTTTATTTACACACTTAAAAAGAGGAAAATAGTGCAGTATAGACAAATAAAAGGAAAAAATACACTGAGTTTTCAAAAATGTAGTAAATGCACGAAATAAAAAAATTAACTTTTAAAAAAAGAAAGAAAAGGGACCAATCGGGTCTAAAAAATCTTCTTCCTAGATGGAGTGCGGAGAAATGGCCAAGGGCAGAAACGTGAAGGTCCTGGGCAACTGAAGATAAATTCGCACAAGGGTCAGAGGGCAAAAAAGTTGCAGTTATACGGGAATTCCTATAACGTCGAGGAAGGTACAGGAGAAATTTACAATATTTGAAATAATAAGTCCTGATACGTTTTAAATCTTTTAGCCTCAGAATACCAAAAATCCCGGAAAGGTTGCAAACAGAGGGAGAACAAAAACTATTATATAAACTACCAAGGGCTTGTCTGTTATACCTTCCTCTATTTGAAACTATTTTTCCATATCCGACACGAATGGAATCGTGAACAGCCGAAACAGCGTTATCGCAGATTTTTTTTAGAGACTGTGCTATGATCATGCCAAGCCATTTTACGGTAGGGGAATTGGTGAGTTTTTCATTTTGAAAAGAAATACCGGACTCTTTTGGGCTGTTGAATTTAAGGTACTGACATTTAGAAATGTTAACAGAAAGGCCGATTTAAGAAAGACCCTGACAAATCGTTTTTATGTTAGATTCTAACCCACTTTTAGTTCGACTTATTAACAGAATGTCGTCTGCATAAGCTATGTAATTAATACTTAGGTCTCCAAGGAAAAATGTTGGCAATAAGCCTGAGAGGCATTCATAAATAGCACTTTTAAAAACAAAAGGAGATAGGAATCTACCCTGTGGTACCCCCTTGCTCACAGGAATGGATTCCGAAACCGCCCCTGACAATTTGCCCGAACAATCGCGTTACGGTACCAAAACCTAAAAACAGAAACAATGGAAGCATTAACACCCTGACGCAACAAAGAAAGTAGAGCCTGTGAATTATCGAAAGCTCCAGAAATGTCGATTGCACAAAGATGAACGGCAAATTTTCCAAGAGTCGCCTCCTTGAGAATTGTAGACAGGACTCTATGAGCATGGCTGCAACTGAGTTATTTTTGAAAACCAAACTGGAAATCGCCGAACTGGCACTTCGATGTAATTTCTGGCACTAAGAGATGTTCAAAATTTTTGCTAAAGATGCAAGACACTGTAATTGGCCGGAAAGAGCTGCACTGGTTTGGATCTTTTCCTTTTTTTAGAATTGACGTAATAGTTCCAGATAGAAAACTGTCTGGAACTATAGACGTTGCCAGAATCATCTGAAATAGCAGCTGAGTGTGGAAGATGAGTTCGGGAGAGCTGAACTTGAAGTGGCTGGAGCAGAGACCCTCGCTGTCAACGGAGGTGCTTTTCAGTCTGCGTATAGCTTTTATGACTCCGTCTCTGGTGACGGTGTAGACTTGTGACTGTTTCATATTGCTCGGAAGAAGTTTCGAATTAGCTCGCCAGAAAAAGTTGAAGTAGCCATCACTAGAGCTGAATACAGAAGAATAGTGGTGCAACCAGTCCTTCATCTGAAGTGGCGACGGAAGTGGAGGAGTGGCTTTGTCAGAACGCAGAACCGATGCCCAATCCTTCTTATTAGTCGGGAAATCCAAACCCTTAACGCGCATTGACCTAAGGGCCTTTTTGAAATTGCACTTCGTTTTTTGCTTGAGGTCAAAGACAGTCCCATGCATAGGGCGACCACAGGCATTCCATATTTGGTACCAACTGTTACTGTTTGCTTACCATGCTCGGGAGCGTAGTAAGCGTGGTAACTACGCATCTCTGTAATGTGATTGGTCGGATTCGCCCGTGGGATGATATTCTGCTGGAAAATAGAAAATCGTCCCAGCCTTGACGGCGAAAAGCCAGAATTCGTGACGTCATGCGTAGTAACTACGGTAAGTAGGGTGGAACACGCTCAGAGACTGCATTGAAGTACTCTTTCTGGCCAAGCTGACTGCTAGTCATACTTGATGTCGCTCAATTTAGGTGGTTCGTTTCTTTTGGCTAGAGCCTGAAGCTTGTTTGCCAAGAAGTGCTGAAATATTGCTAGAACAAATCTCAGATGAAATATCCGTTTTCCGCCATCACATATGAGACTGCAGTTGGTGCAGGCACCAGAGCCTCGTTTTTGTTGCAACAGTGCTGTCGTATTGCTGCTGCAACAGTGCTGTCGTATCGCTGCTGCAGCACTTCTTTGTTTCTGCACAAGATGCGGTTTTGGATTCACTGTCAGTTTACCAGTATCAGATACCACGGTAACTGCGAAACGACTTAAGACCGTGATATCAGATAGCATATCTGCAAAAACGCAGCAAATAACATTTCGAATAACGTACAAGCTCAGAATAGTTACCGAAACGCCGATATTTCAGTCTCAAAAATCTCATACCTCGCAATGTTAAATTGCAAAAAAAAATTATGTAATCTCACTGTTGTGATTATGCAACGTTCTGGAGAAAGATGAATTTACAGATTTTTTTTGATGCAACGCATGTATCTGGATTTGATTTTGGCCAGTTTTTATTGTAAAACTTGCCAGTACCCTTTCATTCCGGACTCCTTTGAAAGTGAGAATTTCCTTTCGGGGGGGGGGGGGATCCTCTTCACGGGAATCCGAGTTTTGAGTCGGAATTTTTCCTTACGTGAATAGACTCCTTGGTAGATTTTGGTAGTTCGTGAAGGTCCAGAATCCTATAGGATTATTTCTTCTTTGTAACAGGCAGCAGGGGCGTCACGACCGGGGGGAGGGGGGACCCCCCCCCCCCAATGTTGTCGGCCAATTGGTAAAAAAATAACCGAGTCGGCGCGAAGCTCCGCGATTTTTCGCCAAAACAGTTTTTTTTTTGTGAAAATCAGTCGATTTTTTCGAAACTGTAATTTTTTCTGCAAAAACAGTCGGTTTTTCTGCAAAAACAGTCGGTAAAAATTACCAGCCAGTCGGTAAATTCCTTTGCCCCCCCCCCCCCCCCCCGCACAAATATTTTGGCTAGTAACGCCTCTGACAGGCAGGGTCGACTTAAGGCCAGCCTAATCCATGGCCTAGGGTAGTGGTCAAAGGGGCGTCATATACAGAAGAAATAACAGCCAAATATTTATAGTTTTAAGTATAATTTTTAAATTGCCGAATGCATTGCTGTTAACGGTAAACTGATTTATCCATGCTGATCATGATCCTGCCAATTGTTGGATCTTGTTTCCGCGGGCTGTGCAAATTATGTGCTTCCTAGGGCGTAGAAATGTGTAAATCCTGCCCTGGTAATAGGATGGGGTCTGTATTGTCGCCAAGTTGAATGTTGAAGGAAATTCTGCAGTTACCCAGATAGCATTTTGGGATCCCAAAACGTTGTGACCGGATGCTTATTACTTCGTAAAATTTGTTGAAAACTAAACCTTGTTTCGAAAGTCGATCGGAGCATCGATGCAGGTTTAAGATAAATGCTAAATCTGTATTGGAACTGGAATTTTCTCGCCGGACAAGTAGTTTCGACCGGAATCCGGCCAGTACCGTAAGAAAATGTGTAGTCGACTGGAGCATCGCTATACCGATAAGAATACATGCTGGTCTCATATGTGAACTTTTCTTTCTCGCTATTTCCTTCGCCCGGAATCCCACAAAATTCGAAAGTTTGGTAGGAGTGAAAATTAGATCTGAAGTCGACGCTTTGATGTACTGATATGGAAGTAGTAATAATCGACTTTAAATTTCGGGTTTAAATTTCGAGACAAAAATTCACCTAAACCGGGATTTGAACTCAGGCCCTTCGGTTTACTTGTCACTACTCTCCCACTGAGCTAAAGAGTGAATATAGTTCGCAAATCATATTGCCACAGGAACAGCGATCCCGCCGAAGCCAGATTCGTCTGAGCAGTTCACATTCCTATGTCACGGGGTTTACCTAGAGATGGAAAATTATACCAGGGACTTTTACCGTGACAGATAACCTCCGTTAAAGCTGTTTGCGAAAATATTGGTTTACCCGAAAGGATTGGGAAGTAGCATTTGTTCTCGCCTCGGATGGATAGTCGAGTCGGAATATTGTAAAACCAAATGCTTTTCGACTGATTGGACTTTTTTTGCCGAAAAGTGTTACTAATAAAGCTTGTTAGGATGATACTAAGTGTTTACTGGGTTCGGCGAAGACCCGATTGTCTGTCTTAGAAAGATCAACGAATGTCCTCACTTGGGATCCGAACGAAACCTATGGTCTTTTCTGTGTGTGTCTAGATTATTTCCAGAACATTTCTAGTCGCTTGGAATTATGGAAGTTCAACTTGGCAACGGTTTTGAAATTCAGTCCGGTGCTTTTTGCAGCTGTTGTTTTCCGTACTCGTATTTTCTCATTTTTCTTGCATTCTGGCACGGATAGATAGATAGCTTTGAAATTGTACGGGTGGTCATGCCTGATTGTAGCGGGTCTACATCTTGCAATGAAAATATGCCACAATTGCTCTCCGTTAAAGTAGGTCTGAAGGTTTTAACTTTTTGTTGGTTCTCCCTCAATAATCCCAGGTTTTCGCCTACTTCATAAAATAGGCCCTTGTCCCCCATGCCCCATGATACGGGTGTGTGAGCTGTTAGACGAAGTTGTCTTAGGCGGGATCAAGTTCCTATTGTCCGCTTCTATCTGACTATTATAGTGGTTTGTGATATATGTTTACAAGCCCCTCTTTAGCTCAGTGGTAGAACAGCCATCGTTTAAAGCCGTTTAAAGCCGCAAACGAACTCAAATGGGGTCGCTGATCATGCAGTGGCCGCTGCATGAAAACGAAATTGGACAAAGGTCGTAATCATGCAGCCGTCGCTGCATGGAAACGAACTCAAATGGGGTCGCTGATGCATGGAAGCGAAATCAAATTGGGTCGCTGATCATGCAGTGGCCGCTGCATGAAAAGGAAATTGGACAAAGGTCGTAATCATGCGTATGGTTAAACGCAACGAAAGATGTTCTTGCGTTTTATTGGTCTGCGTAAGCCCTGCGTTGCGTTGGCGCAGGCGTTACGCAGAGGTTGCGTAGCTCAGTGTGAAAGGCTGAGGAACGCGTCAATGTGAAAGCGACTCAAGGCGAAGGTCATGGGTTCAAATCCTACCTTAGTAGCACTTTCGTCTTTCAGTTCACTTCTGATCAGGCCCTTGTCAAGGAGCAGTGCCGGTCCTGTGGAAGATGTAGAAGGTATTTGCACACACAGACCGCTCTTCGCATTCGGTTACGATTTTGCTCCCTCGCTTCTAAATTTCGACGCGTCACATGCCGGTTTCTCCACAGTGACGCGAATTTCGGATACATATTTAGTAACTGTAGTAACTGTTAGTAAATATTTTCGTTCCACCCTCGTCAAAAGTTTCTACGCTAAACGTTCGAACCTTCTCGAAATAGTAAGTAATAGGGACTGAATTTTCCTTTAACGATCTGAGCTAGTAAGTTTGGTAACTGTGATCTCTGTGATGTGATTGGTCGATTAACCCGTGGCATATTTAGCCGAAAACAGAAAAATGCGTTCCAGCCTTGACGCCAAGGAGCCGGGAGCCTTGACGTCTCGCGTAGTAATTATGGTAAGTAGGCTGGAATCCCATCCTTATCGAATTGTGTGTGCACGTAGCTTTAAGAGTAAAGAAAAAGAGAGAAACACCATCACTGGGAGTTACAAAGTTGCAAATGTTCTGTGAGTAATGGATCCTTATTTCAGGGAACTCCCGCAGCTTCCTTGGGAGACTGAAGCTGCTTTTAAGGACATAGCAGTTTTCCCTGAAGTTTGTGCGAACTGCAAATCGTGTAAGGAGGCACAGTGCAAATTATGCAAAAATTGCGTCGGGAGTATTAAAGGTTTGGAGGAAGAACTTTTGATGGCACACAGGGAGCACAAAGATCGTCATTTTTGCAAAAGGGTTGTTCCGCCCCCTCTAGTAAGTTATGGTTGATTCTATACTCTTTCATAACCTATACCTGCGTTTATACCGAATTCGGCCGGAATCCGGCGAAAACGTGACAGTATTGAAAATCATAGTCCAGCCCAAAGTGACTGCGAATCATGCTTGACTGCACCAAACGGCTAAGTAAGCAGAGATTTGTTCTAACAATATTTTGGATGATCTTGGCAAGGTTCCTTTTGAGGCGTAAGCTGGAAAATTAACCTGCTAACCGAATATCTCAGCTGATCTGTTCATTTGGTATAATCAAATACAATAGCTACCCAGCAACCTCTAAGAAGGTCGATTTTCCAAAAAGAGAATAAATCGAGTCTTCCACAGGCATCAGTCTGACGTAGAAAATGACTTTACTGTAGAAAAGAATATAATTACCAAAAAAGCCCGAGGACCATCGCTACAAAAGTTCAAAAATTGTACAGGTACACTAACTTATAGAAATAACAAACACCCCTCGTATTTTAAAAATCTCGTTCTGTGCTCCGTCGCAAACCTCAAACAATCTTTTTTCACAGTAAGAAAACATTCATCCTTCATCATCCCTACCATTCTTCATTATATTCTCTCTCACGAGATACCTCCTTTCTCCACTCATTCAGTTCCACACACGCACACACCAAATGAACTACACTTTCATCCTCATCACCGCACGTAGGACAAATGTAACGACCAGTTCCCTTTGCTTTACCCATATATTTTTGGCTTGCCCCAAATGGTAAACTGTAAGCCCTCATTTCAATAATATAGGCCTACTTAGTTTCTTCTTACTTATTCCTGCTTTAAAATAATTCGCCTCAGAAACAAGACCAAAGGTTTCGATGTGATCCCGAAAATTTCGTATCTGATCGAAACAATTGGATCTTCGCCTAGTTCGCCAGACTCCTTGAAGATGTGTGCTATTAAAATTTAGGAACAGATTAAGGCCAATGGTTAATCGTCTCAGAAAACCAAGTTCGATATGGATTCAGCGTGTGTGTTTACCCCTATACGTCATATATAGCCCACTTTGACGAAACTGAACAACCGTTCCAGCTGCCTTACTTCTGCCAAATTTCCGGTTTCTTCCAGATTCTGGGCGAACTACTTGTCCGTTAAAAAAAAGTTCTAAAATTCAGCATATCCCCGAATTCAGCATATCCCCTCACCCATATATCGAACCTCTGATCAACTTCAGATAAAACTTTAACTTTTAACGAATTTTCCGGCTTCAGTCGGATTCCGGGTGCACTATATGTCGCGGTAGAAAATGATTGCAAAATACAGATTCAGCATGTCTTCTTACCCCTGAATCGAACATCTAATCAAGTTCAGATAAACTTTTACTTTAAACAGATTTTCCGGTTTTGGCTGGATTCCGGGCGAACTACTTGCCCGACGAAAAAATAATTTTCACATGTCTTTTTACACCTATAGATTGACATCTAATCAACTTACTTTTACACAGATTTTCCGGTTTTTGCTGGATTTCGGGTGAACTACTTGTCCGGCGAGAAAATAATTTTCATATTCGGGTTCAGCATGTCTCCTTACCCCTACATCGACTATCTCATTAGCTTCTAAAAATAATTTGTTTTCGTCCCTTAATTTCCCCCACCCCTAAATATAGGGCTACAGAGCCCATCTTCGAACTTGAGCTGTACTTTAACCCAAAGAGTCCTCGTGCCAAATTCGAACAAAATATCCCAACCCCTTCGAGAGTTATCGTGCTAACAGACGGACAGACGGACAACTTTTACTAAGTCATAGGGATCCCTCCACTTACGTTTTGGAATCCCAAAACCGCAAAGATGCTGGAATACCCTTCTGAAATTGCCAAGCTTGGATTTCTTGGTCTTTTAACCTAGAACTCACCATTTTTCCTGTAAGTAAGTAAGCAAGTAAGTAATTTATTACCTTGACCTTGGTTAAAATATTCCTTCTGGAGGTCTGAACAGCATTGTGGCCTTTAGTAACTATCGGAAAGGACTGGAGCACACGCATAGAATTCTAAACCAAATTAATTTCTTAGACCCCGAACGAAGCATTGTTTGGCTACGAAGGGATTGACGGCCTTACACCTGTAAACAAGCTGATGCACGAGTGGTTCAGAGGAAAGTGCCTACTAGACCCGACGTGGTGCTAATCGTTTAAGTCAACCGGTAAGATCTCAGCTGTTGTAGTGACCGTTGAAGTCTATTAACGACCGTTGAAGTGTCAGTTGTAGTAGTGACCGTCGAGATTTTCGTTGAAGTTTGTTGGAACATGTTAACGACCGTTCATGTGTCAACTGTGTTAGTGATCGTTCTCGTTGAGATCAGAGTAAAATAACACTAGGGAGTAGCGCCAAGACTTGAAAGAAGTGACACGCACTCGAATAGCAGCGACACTAGCATCACTAGCGGTAGTGAACGTCCCTACTGAAACTCAATCGGTGGTGCACCAGCGCTGACTCTAATAACTACATATTTTGAACACAGCAAAACAAAAAGATACAACCTCCTCTGTTTCCTCGATGTGTGCAGGCCGCGTCTTAGATTTACTAGAAATTTCTAAGCCCGCAAGTTTGTTTCGCTTTAAATCCCGTAAGAATAGTTATTAATATGGCCCATTTGCGAAGCAAGGAAAGCATAGGTCTTGACGGTACTCTCTAGTGTTATTTTACTCTGGTTCAGATGTCATCCGATGACCATGGAAGTATTTGCTAGACCTGATGAGCGTGTTCCACTCTTCTAACGATACTAACTATTAGTTACTATTTCCGTTCCAACCTCACGAAAAGTTACTACGCTGACCGTTCGAACCTTATCGAAAAATTAACTAATAGTAACTATTTGCTTACCGTGCTCGGGAGCGTAGTAAGCGTGGTAACTACGGATAACTCTGTAACGCGATTGGCTGGATTACCCCGTGGAATGATATTTTACCGAAAATTTAAAAATGATTTCCGGCCTTGACGCCAAGAAGCCAAAATTCGTGACGTCATGCCTAGTAACTATGGTAAGTAGGGTGGAACATGCTCGAAGTGTTGCTGACCGTTTGATTCTGTTAACGACCGTTGAGGTGTCAACTGCGGTAGTGACCGTTGACATTGTAGTCGAAGTTTATTAACGACTGTTGAAACATATTAACGACCGTTCAGGTGTCAACTGTGTTAGTGATCGCTCAGATGTCATCCGATGACCATGGAAGTATTTGCTAGACCGGAAGTTTTGCTGACGGTTGAATTCTGTTAAGGACCGTTGATGTGTCAACTGCGGTACTGACCGCCAAGATTTCAGTTGAAGTTTGTTAACGACCGGAGCAAAATAACAGAAGGGACTAGCACCAAGACCTATGCTGTCCATGCATCGAAAATGGGTCTTACTTGTAGCGCCGCTCACTGCGGTCTGGACATTTGGGCGAGTCAAACTTGCGGATTTAGAAAATTTCTAATGCAGCTAAGATGCGGTCTTGGCGCATCCAGGAAACAGGGGAGGTTGTATCTTTGTCTGCTCTGTTCGCAATATTATTTTATCACAGCCGGCCCTGGTGCACGACTGATTGAATTCTACTTGGGCCGTTATCTATCGCTGGTGGTGCTAGTGCCGCTGCCATTCGAGTGTGTGTCACTTTTTTCAAGTCTCGGCACTACTCTGTAGTGTTATTTTGCACTGTTAACGACTGTGAAACATATTATCAACGGTTTGCAACATCGTGTCTGGCAACTAGAGCGACTTACTTAAACCGGGCTAGTAGTCCCATCGTGCTCAAAAGTGTGCTTCAGAACCTCATAGCTCTGTCATAAAGTGTGCTGGGTCGAGTGCAAGGTTGGCCATAACACGGAGAAGCAGGCGTCAAGAGCGGAACAAAGTAGTGTGCCTCCAACAGTCCCTTGGGTGAGGTAAGCATTTCTTCCTCTGATCACCTCGCTCTTGTTTCCTCTTTTTCGTTGTGCATTTCCTCGTATTTAGTCTCCTTTTATCATAGAGCTTGGGCAGAGACATTCCCATTAGTCTACTGCGTCTTATTCGTTTACCGAAACCGTCCGAATGAAAAACCTCTGTGATGATTTTGTTTTAATGAATTAGTTAAATATTAATTATAGTACATGGTTATAATTTATCATGTTTTGTAGTTGAAAGTTATTTTTTTGAATCCAGTGTCCAGTCCATTGCGTCTCTTTAACATTCCATTATCTGGAATTTTTGATAATTTATGTTACCTCACGACTCGTTGTTTATGTCTATAATTGCTTTTCTTATATTCAAATAATGCATATAACGGATACGTCAGCTATGATGCTTTAGCAGCAATATTTCGGCCCTTCTTGGCAAGGGTCCTCGTCAGGCTATCCGTTATATACATTATTTGAAAATATGTTTCAAAGTCAGCTTGGGCTCAAGGAATTTATTGCTTTTCTTATTTATTGTAGGAGAATCTGGCAACTTTTTAACTTACAGGGAATGCCCCTTATACTTTTCTTTTTTAATAAATTTGTTTAACGATTTGTGTATTATTAACAACAAAAAATTATCTGAACAACAGCATTTATCTCCATACTTGGGAAACGCTAAATTACAGACGAATATAGATACTATACAGACGAAGGACTCTTTGTATAAATCAAGTCCCCCATTGGGCTTCTCAAGGGCATCATACTGTATTTTTGACTCTACCGAATAAGATTATTTCAGTCCCTTGTAGATCATTCCCTTTAGACTCTGGCAGAGAATATTTTTATCTATGATAAAAAGGATGTGGTCATCTTCATTACCGCTGAAAGTGAATACCTATTTAAAAAGACCTACAATACATGCTGCCCTTTGAACCATTGAATTTGGATTTTTGACATTGGTTTGCTGGAAAAGTCGATAAGAAAGTTTATTTCACTTTCGCACAGAATTCAAAATGTTAATGTGTTCACTTTCACTTAAAAAGAACGTTAGTACTATGAATAAATAGCGCTTGCATCGAGCCCAATCCCGAAGCGGGATGTTCCATGTGTTCCCATTGGGTCAGTCGTCGGTTCAGTATTTTCGGAGATAGCTGTAGTATCCTGAAATCGAAATCGGATATTTGGGAACTGGTAGCTTCTTGCAGTGTCTAAAACCCATGAACAATAACACGAATCCTTTGTTTCTTCTGTGAATGTTTTCGCATTACCAATTTAACTGTCCTCTGCGACCCTCCAGAGATAACCGGTAATCTTGGGATTGGCTCACTTCACTATCCAGTGAACCTACTTAACAGTTGGGCAGAATGAGGCTGCTATTCTGCGGGAAGGACCGGGAAAGCGAGACCGAGATTAGAATGCCCGGTAACGGTGTTGTTTACTAGGAAATCAGATAGGGAAACAGTGTAGGCCTTCAGTTCGACTTTAAGGAAGTAACACTAGCACGTAGAATTGCGGGGAATGGGAGTAGCCGTCGTGTATCTTCACGATTGATTCCCGGCCCAAACATGTAAAATTACGTGCACACCGTGACCGAACTAAATTTAGGCTGGGAATTCGGACGCGGTGAAGATTTCCCTTGTAGGCCTTCAGTTCGACTTTAAGGAAGGAACACTAGCACGTAGAATTGCGGGGAATGGGAGTAGCCGTCGTGTATCTTCACGATTGATTCCCGGCCCAAACATGTAAAATTACGTGCACACCGTGACCGAACTAAATTTAGGCTGGGAATTCGGACGCGGTGAGGATTTCCCACTGGATTTTCGTCGCATTCGGCATCCGGAATTTCAGATCCGGTTCGTAAGTCCAGGATCTGGGGGAATAAATCCCTTTGCTTGAGGAAAGGAGTAGCTAGATGTGTCTTTGTGATGGGTCCGGGATCTTAACATGTAAATTTGCTCGATTCGGAATAAAAAAAAAAAAATCATAATCGGACCGATGAAAATAATAACTTGATTGGTCCGGTTCATCATCCGAATTTCGGATCCGGTTACGCTGTTCGGCTGCTTCACTGTCAGAAGTTTCATAACAGGTAATACATGGATGCGCGGTTTCAACAGAATTTTCTGTTATAATTTTGCAACGGTATGCGTAACAGGAATAAAAAAAAAACGCGAAAAGGCATCTGTCAACTTTTCTGATATCACGTTGAGAAGCAGGATGAGGCAGCAGATATTTTTTGGACGCGGTTTCGGCAATCCTTGTATGCATAACATTCAATGCGTAACGTTTTCAAAATCGTAACAGCTAACATGATAGGTGCTATCTGTTCAAACTGCGCATCCTTGTGTTATCTGTTATGAAACTTCTGACAGGGTTGCAAACCCGTCTGGCGACCAATATTTGGACACAGTAAAGATTTCCAGTAGAAGCCAAACATCCATCAGCACCCAAATTTTGGATCCGGCTGTGATTTTCGAGTCTGATTGCAGAATTCAGTGTTGTGTAGCTTACTTATTGTTCAGACCAATGATCATGGTCCTGCGTTGGCGGATCAGTATACCTGCCAAGATTTTCAGCACCGTTATCAGATCCATACGGAAAAGCTGAGGGCTTTTTGACTTAAGTCGCGTGCACACACAGTCCGAATTTCGCAGTCCGGTGCGAATTTCCTTCTCCGCTCCGGAATTTTGAGGCGTGTCATGCGGATTCGGTCCGATAATTTCGTTCCGATTTGAGTAGAAAATATTCTACTTTTACCGGAGCGAATTTTAAACGCATGCGAAATTGTGCCCTGAGAATTGAAAAATTAGAAGCTGTGTTTGAAATTTCAACTGTTTATACGACCTATTTAATGTCAGCTGCATTCATTCATTCGGCAATCAATCAGCATCATCTGACTGTAGGCTAAGCAGTGGATTTTTCAAACCTGGGGCCAAGTTTCACATCTCAATTTCATTTTATCTGAAAAACCTGTCGGGCATCGTGACGCGAATTTCGTATGCGCGTTTTCGCGTGCGGAATCTTGCCGGACTGTGTGTGCACTTAGCTTTAATCCGGAGGGAAAACGCTGGCTGTCTGTCCGCGTCTATAAAGCCTATGAAAAATTTATCTCACAATAGTACTATGAAGTAGTACGAAAAAGTTGCATGCAGTACTAACGATGCTACTACATGCTTCTACTTCAAGGCTACCGTGTTACTGCATACTACTATATGGTACTATTAGCAAGACTGGATGTTACTATGGCAAGATAGGATGCTACTGATACTACTAAATAAGATTGGATCAGTCTGAGGCACATTAAATGATAGTATTATTTGGTATTACATAGTATTACATGCAACGTTTTCGTACTACTACCATACTACTACGCAGGCTACAAATTTTTCATCGGGAACCATTAGAAAATGAGCTTACCATTGTAGCGAACTGGGTGTGTGCTCCAAACGTACGTCTTCTTGTGGGGGGACAAATAGGTTGGACGGAGGTAGTAATACCTAGAGCTTGGGGTCCAGTATCTGTCAACCGGTCGGAGTTGAGGGTATCTGTGCCACCAGGGGTCGCTGATGTGGTATGGGGTGTACTCGTTGTCGTAGAGGTCTGGGCGCCATAGTCGGTTGGCCAATCCGCGGCCGTATTCCAGGAAAAGGGGCTTGGCTGTTTTTGATAGTATAGGGGTCAGTTTTCTAGTGGTAACTGCGTCAGCAGCAGATTAGGAGAGGCAGGACTTAGGGGGGTTTGTGACGACAAAGTCAAAATTCAGCCTTTATTTTGACGCTCTCCAGCTCGCTAAGCTGCTGCATTTTGCATATGAATTATTCCTAGCGACAATATATTTAATTTAATAAGTAATTTGATGGTTTAACAAGCTTTCTGACAAACTGTTCAGCTTTACATTCTAACGAGCAGAAAATACGATTCGACCAGAAAATATTTCGATAGAAATCATTTTTACATTAGATATACAAACGAAAAAGGCCGAACAACATACCCAAAGTTGTGCATAGTGTCTGCCGACCCGGACCTTGTGTTCTTTGGATCTTTGAGCTTTTGACTCTTAGAAAATATTTTTTTTACTAGTCGATCGCTTTTTATTTGTCTGAAGGGCCATTAACATACGATCGTATATTGAGAGAAAACGAAGTCAAATTTAGTGTACAACGGTCCGCTACGAACAATATGCGTTTAACCAGTCAACTCGGTGAGGTCATCCCTTCAGGAACAACTATTCCGCCTGCTGCGAGTTCTAAAGTATTCTTGATTCAGCCTATTACGTTAATCTTAGCCTACTCCAGTCCTAACAGTGACGCTTCAGTATCGTTCTAAAGTCAAATTCTCTCATTTTTGGAAATCCTGTTTGGGATTTGTAGATACAAAACGCTTTCGCTTCTCATATTACTGCGAAAACAGGTGGCTCTGTGAGTCAGATAAGTTGTTGGCAAGATTTCCGTCGATTCGGCCAAGAATACGGACTGATGGTACTTTTTTATTAGTATCCTTGGTCCAGAAGCGTTGCATCATTCTCTCGCGGCATTCCAATGGGTTAAACGTGATTTGATAAATAAGCAAAGTGAAAGAAGAGAGAAGAAAGAGTGAGAATGGATAGATACAGAAGCGGAATTATCACGGCAAAAAAGCTGAAAAAATACCTTAAAGCACACGTCGCAGTAGATGCAGTTCCTGTTCGCAAGGTTCGAGCATATACAAGCCATTCGAAACCGTGCTTTGCTTCCAGAAAAATTACAATACGCTTTGGCTGTTTTTAGCCGCGCTCGGCCCCCTTGGCTTTTATCAGAAACACGGAATAATGAGCATAACCGGGTGTTCCGACCAATGAGCTGCTCGAAAACATAACCGAGAAACTGATCCGTCTCGAAAGGAGTTAAACACGGAGGATGCAGAAATCGCTGTACTGCCTGAGGTAGATAAAACGGACATGCGCGATTAAATACCTCGGAAGCGCTTAGTGGTATTTTATGTGCGACTAGTTCTTGTAATGAACCATCGACCTCCCTTATATGTCTTGGGAGACTAATCTGAAGGTGATTCCAGGAAATGGGCAACCTGCCGTATTATCACTTTGGTGGTTCGCATGTTGCTGTTGAGCTAATTTACAGTGCTATTAAGCGCGAACGTCTGCTGACCGAAAACACTAGATGCGCTGACGAAGCAGTGTTGCCGACAACGGAAGGAAAAGTCGGTTCAGGTCTCAAGCTCCACTTTTATCGTTTGAAGTATCTTAATTTTGTTTGTAGGCTATCGTTTACTTCGACATGGCTCTGAGCCTTGAAAGTTATAAGCGTCCAAAAGAAACGGACGAATATTTGGAGAACAGGGGTCCTCCTGCTATTTTTCCGGTTGAGAAATTTCCCTCCCCTTGGTTTTCAAATAGCAAAATAGTTTCAAAATTACTCTAAATTTACCCCAAAAAGAGCAATTAAATTTGATTATGTACAATAAACCTGGAATCGGCGCCCAAGTTGGTCCTAGACCTGTGATTTCCTGATTCCCTCTTCTTAGGCTTACTCAGATGTCGCCACTCTTTGTATAGATTTCGAAAATGTAAGCATAGATTCACACTGTAGATAAAACAGAAACGTCAGGTACGATGGTTTGCCAGCGACATTTCGGCCCTTCTTGGCAAGGGTCCTCTGACGTTGCCCAACCTTGTCCTTACTTTCTACATCCTGACAAGGACCCTTGCCAAAAAGGGCCGGAACATCGTTGCCATACCTATCGTATAGGTTCATTTTACTGTAGCTATCCATTATATGAATATAAGTTTCCCAGTCAGCTTGGACTCAAGGAGTAGTTAGAGTGTAAGCTAATTTAAAGAAAAGTTTACTCCGCAAATACCTTAAATATTTACAGAAACTATACATTCTAGAACAATAACAAATGAAAGTTGCATAAATTAACGATTAAAATTAAACAGTTCAACGCCTTCATTCGTTCGGGAAACAGGACACCGCGCCAATTTCGGTTAGTTAACTTTTAAATTTAGACGGGAAAACACTTGGCAGTGAAACGGAGAGTCGGAGCGATCGGTGGCTTAGCCTTCTGTTGTGACAACCTTCTGGACGGTTTTGTGAATCCGCTTCGATGTAACCTGCATGCTCCTTTGGAAGGAGGAGCGGGACTCATGGCGGTAGCTGGAGCGGACGAAGACGTCCACCTCTCGCAGAGAGTCGAAGAGGGCAAGCTCCGACTCGCCCGCGCGGTTTTGTAGAAATGAACGGAGGGTTTCCACCGCGGATTTGGCTTCCTCGCCAGAAGGCCCAGCTGGTTCTTGAGGGACTTCGCTGGCGGCTCCTGTTAGTAAGGCAAAGTGAAAACATGCTTAGCGATTTAAAAATGCGCATGCGCTTTATTTAGTGTAAGCGGCGGAAGAAAGTAGTGCGTTGCAGGGTAAAACATCCGAAGTAGCCTTATCCTCAGCTGTATTTTCTTTACATCACTCCAGGTATAGTAGAGATATGTTACTTCGAACGTCTCCTAACTCTGAACTGCATCGAAGAGTATGATGAAAATCAAACCAAGCAAGTATTCATTCACAGTAGTAGGCGAATGGGTGTAAAAAAAAATATTCTTAACTGTGTCCACTCGCACTATTCACTGTTTGTGCTCTGTTGTTTTAAAATAGTTAAAGGACCAGTTGTTCCTGTAATGCTAATGCAACCTGCTTCAGCAATTGCATTGATTAATTCTACTCCCTTTCACGGGCTCATCCGTTTGTTCTGTTGATTTTTTGTGTTGATTTTGTTGTATTAGTGTTTCTCAAGTTGTTTATTTGTTTCTTTCTCTTCTCTACTCCACTATCTTCACATTGTTTTTGTGCAGTGGGTTACAAATAAAATATTATTATTATTATTATTATTAAGCCCGATCCAAATTTTATGTTACATACTAAGCCCGCTAACGATGCCTCACTAATCTTTGCACTTCCCATGATTCACTACTTTCCATGCGCATTATGCTCTCGACAGGCGTTCGGGTATCGTACTGTTGATGTGTTAAAAAACGGTTATCTGAATTTTGCCTAGTTTTTGCTAGAAGTCAATGGGCTTGGGAAAGGCTTAAAACAGCCAAAGCCATGGATAAGCAGAGGCTATATATAGTTTTACAGTATTCAAGTAATATCGGAACATAACAGTTGGTAGTGCGAGATATTCTTTAAATACTTTAAACTAGGCTCGGATTTCAACAAGTTACCCACGGCTTTGGCTGTTCGACCTTTTCCAGGCTCGTTACTTGTAGCAAAAACAAGGAAAAATGTAGGAAACTGTTTTTCCTGATGAATAGGCTTCTCGTAAACAACCGTCGACTGCATGATACACATTCAAGATAGCGAAACAAGCCAAGTGAGGAAGTCAGTGAGGTTAAGGGGTTAGACCGTATGAAATTAGGATCTTCCGGTTTGACAGTGGATGGAGCGATTAGAAAAGTAGGTTGCATTGAAATAGGGTCCTTTAAAATTGAGTAAATTTGAAGCCACAACTATTGTTCTTTAGAGTTGTTTGCTAATTTTGTTCTTTTCCCTTAACACCGCGTAACCGCCTGGTCACTGCAAAGAATTACACAATTGTGCAGTCTTTTTAGGACGTAAGTAGTGTCCCAACGGAAGAAAAAGAATATTAAGAAATTAACAAAAAATTAAAATTTCGGCTCATCCTTTTGTCAAAAGACCACCGAATCACTTTGGTATTTCAGTACAATTAAGTTGCTAGGTTATTATTTCCATTTTAACTTTTTTAGCGACAAAAAACAAAATCAGGGTGATCAGAAATGTGGAGGAGTGTTCGAAGAAGCATACCTGTACTATAATCGAACCTGCATTCTTTTATAGTGAACTATATCGTTTGGTAATTACTGATATAGAATCAGCGGTTTTTAAATGGGTCTGATGTTTTTATTGAAGGTCTCTTCGTCCCCTCCTCTCCAGACATAACCCCTCACCTACCCCCCCCCCCCCTTCCGGTACCCCCCCCCCTCCTCCGGTACCCCCCCCCCCCTCCAATGCAAATATAGAAAGTCTCATTAAAACTGCAGTTTGGACCGCAAGATTTTTCCTAGACACTCGAGTTGAATGTAAACGCGTGACGTCAGCTCGCTGACCGGCCGCCTCTATATATATTTTCATGAAAATATGTTTATTTTATTAACACTGTTAGGGGGGGGGGGTATCGCCAATCGGGGGTTTCGCCGAGACGGTTGTGTCCAGAAAAGAACCCGTTTATTTAGAGTTCGAGATATGCTCATGAGGGCCCTAAGCGACTGACTCTGAGCGAGCTCATTGGACCTCAGACTACCTCTTTCAATAGGAGTTAGCCCATACTAAAGCCACGTGCACACACTTTCCGATAAGATTTCGCATCCGAAATTACGCGTGCGAAATTCGCGTCACTACGGGAAACCTGCACGCGATGCGTCGAATCTCAAAAGGAGGGAGGGAATTAACAACCGATTGCGAAAATCAGACTGTGTTGGTGTTCCACCCTACTCACTCTAGTTACTACGCATGACGTCACGCCTCCTGGCTTCTTAGCGTGAAGGCTGGAACGCAATTTAAATATCGTGCAACGTCACAGAGATCGTAATTACTACGCTTACACGTTCACGAGCGTGGTAAGCAAAGAGTTACTATTAGTTACTATTTCCAGAAGGTTGGAACGGTCAGCGTAGTGACTATTTTGACCATGTCTGACTAACCACAACTATTTTTGTAAAAAGATAACATTGGGCTACACGAATTATTATTACTAGTAACTTTTCGCGAGACTGGAACGAATATATATCCGAACTATTAGTTACTACTGTAAGATGGGGTGGAACACGCCTGTGTGTGCAAAGTAGCTGAAGTTTATAATCCTAATCCTATATAGGCTATTATGTATCCTATATAGCCGGAGTCCGCTATTGGTTGTTTGTGAAGTCGAGGCCGATAGTCTTCATAGAGGCCTCAAAGGCTGATAAATAGCATAACCTCATTGTAACTTTAGCATGCCACGCAGTCTTTTACGTTTTGCATCAGTTTTGATAATTCATCTTTTTAACCATGATCACTATTTGATTTGATATTTTATTTGTAATAAGAATTAACAAATGTTTGGTCAGCATAACGTTTGAGATCTTGTCCCTCGTGGGAGGGCGGTAAAACTTGTATTGCCCTCTGTGGTGTCGAACACAATATTCCTCAACGTTGATAAGAAACAGTATCAACCTCCGCGGAGGTTCAACAATAACTATTCCTCGAATACCGAAAAGTAGAAGCTGGCCTCCAAAATTAAATAAAAATATTACTCTCAGAAAGAAAAACCACAAAAATATTACATAAGAAGAATATATAGAATAATCATTTGCTGCATGGCATGCTAATTTTCAAATGTTAGCCACACTGTCAGAAGTTTCATAACAGATAACCCGAGGATACGCGGTTCAACAGATAATGCGTAACAGATAACACTTCGGATGCTATCTTTTAGCTTTGTTAGGAAGAGCCAAAAAAGCATCACTCACTTTATTCCTTATCGTCATGATGTCGGAAAACTCAGCAGATACTTTTTGGCGGTTTTTAGGTTCTTCCTGATGGTAACGCTTATTTTGCATAACATTTTGAAACACAACAGAGAACATCCGAAGTGTTATCTGTTGAAACCGCGCATCCTCGTTTTATCTGATATGGAACTTCTGACAGTGCAAGAGGCATAGAATGAGAGGAGATCAGTTAACCTAAGGAAGAGGATAGTATGAAAGCTTACTTCCGTTTAGGAGGTTGTCGACCTCGAGACCCAGTGGGTGGTTTCGAAGGTACCTGCTTGGAAGCCTGTAGTCGGGCTCGTCGTATCCCTTCAGCTTGTCGAGAGCTGATGGCCGAGACGATGGGAGGTCTGTAATGAATAGCTAGTTGGGTGGTGCGTTCTCCAATGAGGATCCAGAATTAAATCCTGCGCTTCAATTTCTTTATGTATATAACTGTAAATAACCGAAGAATAAAGCAGAAAAAAAAATCAGTTAAAGAAAATACATTGTAGTCATGATCGTGGACTGGAATATCTGCCAGGACTGGCGTCATCACGAGTTCAGCATGGAAAAGCTTAGAATTTGTAAACGAGAGTGCAAAAAATCCGAGACAAACTTGTTTCTGTCCGCACCACTATTTGTTGCAGTTGATGGTTCTGGGTTTTAATTTTCTGAGACTTTCAGACAGCCTATGCTTGGTGTTTCTGTTGGCAAAAATGTTCTTAGAAATATAATCTTATAGACACTAGTTAGTAATACTAGAAAGCTATCCGTAGCCTTCCAGAATCGTACTGCCGTAATTACATCATTTTGTTGCATATACTGAACACATTTTTTTTAGTTAGAAAAAAAAACGGGATAAAACCAAAGTCAGGTGCGAGTTGGCAATACTGACGCTGCGGTTCTAAAAATATCAATCTGATTCCTCAGAACAATCAGTTTTACCAAAGGCAACCGTTTTCCTGGGAGAAATTACGACCGGTCGGAATGAAAGGGAACAACTAGATAATGCATCGTGTAAAATAATATCAATTCTAGCATTACAGAAAATAACTCCTAGTAATGGGTTCACACCCTCCTCGAGTTTTGGCTAGCGACACCCCTGTTTCTGACATCCGTTGAGCATTGTGAGCGTTTAACTAGCCACGCCATTTCTTACAAGGGACTCAGAATGCATGCAGTCACGCAGGGGTGGTTCGAGGGGGGGGGGGGGTGCGCCCCCCCCCCCATGCTTTAGAGAGACGTACTCTCAGTGCCCTTTTCTCTATTTAGTTGAAAGGTGAGTCATTTCGCTGGGACTTTAGGCTTGAGATTTTGGGGTCTGAGAAAAAATAATAGCTAAAATTTGTATGGGGAACTGTTGAATTTTGCAAGAAAAAGCCGGATTAAAAAGAAATTGCCGGTGGCGCTCAGTTTACATGTCTCCTGGGTGCATACGTTAGAACCTGCTACGAAGGCTTCGCTTTCTCCAGCGGAAGCTTAAATGAACGGCACGCTGGAATCCCTGTTATTTATGTGTTTTATTATTTTAGTCCTGCATTGTCCTTTTGCCTAACATTTTCTAAAAAAGGTATCAGTATTTCTTGAAGTTCTTACATATTTTCGCCTGTGGTGCTGTTTTTTTTGCCTATTGTTTCTAATCCGTATAATTGAGGGGCATTAGCCAGTCGTATGTTTTGAGGTCGCCACACCCCCATGCCCAAGCACTTCGAACCGCCCCAGCAGTCACGATGTTCGAAGTCGGTAAGCTGACCGACGAGTTCATAGAAACCTTTCTGGAGGAGTTGGAGAAAATTCACTGCGTGGAGAGGGTAACGTCGACTTGCCAGTATTATTTTTCGGTATTAAACAAAAAGGACAAAAACTTTCAGCCTAAGCTGACTGCGACACAATTATACAAAAATTACAGCAATGATTACAAATACAAAATTACAATACAAAAATTGGCACTGAACGGGTAAGTCAGTAAGGTATGACTCAGCGATATTGCGGCCTTCTTGTGAAGGGGCCTGTCAGGCTTTGGTTAGAAGGGTTGAAATTTCGCAGCGTTTAGCTTCAGTTTTGTAAAATGATTATAAAGCCTATAACTTTTAAAGGGCCATTGAAAATTGTGCTAAATATTTGCATACAGTTGGTCATGATAGGCCCATACAGCCGGTTACCACTTCTCAGCAAAAACAAAGTTGATCTAGAGCTCTCGTGGGATACCCCGCGTTCATAGGTTTGAACGATATCGCGACTTGTATCACAGGCTACAATGCAGTTTTTAGGCCCGATTATAACTTTCTTTCTATTTTTTTTTATATTGCGCATTTATCTTGTTACTGAAGCTCAGTGTAATTCCAGTTGTAAATTTCTTTATAATGCAGTATTTCCCTTTTTGTATCCAGTGCGTGATAAATGTTATCCCCATAATCACTAACTAACTTTGTTGCTCCGTCTAACTTTGGTGCTCCTTTTCTGTGGCATGGTTGGTTGTCTCCGTCTTTTTACAGTTACCGCACCTAAGGCTCGATTGTGCCTAACTTTTTTGCATATCCAGGCCATTGCCTTACACGCTTTCTAGCGAGGCTCTTTGTTAGCACTTACTTGAGGAGGCCCTACCTGCCACTGGTTTCGGTTTGTTCTCAGGCTCGTACTCTAGTCCTGCGGCGTATTCCGCTGCCCAGTCCTTGGGATTGAACCCGTATGTGTTGGACAGCTCGGGACGGAAACGAAGGCTGACAGAGCTAGCACGAGCGCTGCGCCCGGTAGATCTGCTGCGTGGAGGGAGGGAGGAAGCGCGGGAGCGGTGAGTGCTGGTGCTGTCGTAGCGCGTGTCCATATCGCCTGGGAACGGAATATATAAAAGTATTATTCGGGCAGATAATATTTTCTTTTAAAAATTGCCGTTTTTGCTCTTTTCGCTTCTCAGTTCTCGCGGCAAAACTCTACTTTGGTCCACCCGTTAATGCATTTTTATACGGATTGAACATCCGCCCTTAGTTGACCAATCAGGAAGGAGAACGGAGAAGACAGCTGAAGAAAATTTCTAGATTCTGCAGAATAACTTTCCCCGTTCTCGATTCTGTCAGAAACTGAAGGAAAGGAGGGTTTGAAATGGAAGGCTTCATCTCAACAGTAAAAGAAACACGAAATAGGAGCATCTCTAGAAGAATCGTAACAGAAAACGCAACTAATGGGTGATTTTAAGATGTGAGGAGGCTGGCAAATTCTTCAGGCTCGCTTTGCAACACCGAAAGTTATGCCTGTAGTAGGTTGTGAATGAAGCATATATATCACTATTTCCGATGCGCATTATTCTCCCGACGAGTGTAAAACCGGTTATCTGAATTGTTTTACAATATCCAAATATTCTTGAATACTGTAACAAAAATAGTAAATAGTGCGAGGTGTTTTTTAAATCTTAAATCTTAATGGTCACCGATTCCGATGCATGTTGCTGCGGTGATTTTGATCTGCACTGAATGGGAATGGAAAAAGGCATAAAAAGCCAAAGCTGTGGATAGTTAAAGCTAGGCACTAGTTTTACAATATGCAAATACTCTGGCTAGAGTTTTAAGAGCAGTGCCTAGTTTTACAATATCCAAATATTCTTGAATACTGTAACAAAAATAGTAAATAGTGCGAGGTGTATTTTAAATCTAAAATCTTCATGGTCACCGATTCCGATGCATGTTGCTGCGGTGATTTTGATCTGCACTGAATGGGAAATGAAAAAGGCTTCAAAAGCCAAAGCTGTGGATAATTAAAACTAGGCACTAGTTTTACAATATTCAAATACTCTGGCTAGAGTTTTTTTTGTAGGTAGAGCGTGTTTAGTGCTCTCAGGCCATATACAACCCAACGTACGTTACGAACACAACATTAACATTTTTAACAATTTATTTGTAACCCATAATACGCTTTAAAGAGTAAAAGACGGAGTTTTACCACAAAAGAAAAATAATTATAAAAATTAATTTACACAATTTTCGATACCTTTCTAGAAATAACATATCATCCCCGGTTCAGAAACCTAGGGAACGCAACCACACAATCCCCTAAAATTGCCGGCCGAAGTGGTGCCTATATTTAAAGTATCTGCTAATGTATAGTGCGTACGTACCATGGACACCTCGCATATAGTGGCTCCAGAATCTGGACCGGTTGACCTGACTACCCGGCGCGGTCTGGGTTAGAAACTCATAGTGGCGTTTGAGCTGCATTCCAGTCGAACTTCTTCCCTGCAATTACAGTACTCTATAGGACCGAAACACGCCAGTGAACCTCGGGAAGAACAAGAAACATCACCCAAACGAACCCTCAAAATTGATTCAAATCCTGCGTAAACCAATCAACAGTGTTTGTTCTTGTGACACTTCTGGCTCTTTGCTGAGCACACGGCGATTTTTCATCGACACCAGGAGTTAGTCACACTGTCAGAAGTTTCATAACAGATAACACGAGGATGCGCGGTTTCAACAGATAATGCGTAACAGATAACACTTCAGATGTTACCTGTTGTGTTTCAGAATGTTACGCATAATAAGCGCTACCATCAGGAAGAACCGCCAAAAAGTATCTGCTGAGTTTTCCGACATCAGGACGATAAGGAATAAAGTCAGTAGAAGCTTTTTTGTCTCTTCCTAACAAAACTTGTTATGCATAACGTCTTCAAACATAACAGATTACATCCTAAGTGTTATCTGTTACGCATTATCTGTTGAAACCGCGCATCCTCGTGTTATCCGTTATGAAAGCTCTGACAGTGCATCAAGAGTGTTGAACAGTCAAAGAGAGCGTGTTCCACCCTCGTACCAATAGTAACAATTAGTTACTAAATCCGTCCCAACCTCACGAAAGTTACTACGCTGACCGTTCCAGCCTTCGCGAAATAGTAACTATTTGCTTACCACGCTTGGGAGAGTAGTAAGCGTAGTAACTACGAATCTCTGTCACGTGATTGGTCGGATTCGCCCGTGGCATGATATTCTGTCGGAAAATAGAAAAATCGTTCGAGCCTTGACGACAAAAAGGCAGAATTTGTGACGTCATGCGCAGTAACTACGGTAAGTAGGATGGAACACGCTCAGAGGCACCTGATTGTTGACGGGCCTTTGACTCATTCTCGAGTGCCGCACTCCCGTCAGTCAACCTCCGACAATAATCTCACATTCTGGAATTCCGAGTCTTAATTATTGTGAGAAATCGTGTAAGATGTGCTTGAGAATGCGCTGATGACAGGCGGAATGTAGTTCTAAAAATATCGCATCTTTGGAGAGTCGAAAAATCCGTTTATTTGTTTTGGGATCTGAGGTGACTTCTCCGAAGGCCGAAAACCGGAGATTGTTTATGTGACTGGGTGGAATGGCCCTTGGATTTTGATACCGCCTTTTTTCTGAAAAGATCTGGGCTCCCACTTTGATCGCTCAGTGTATCTATTTTGCCAATAATAAGGCTGTAATATAATAAGACTGGACAACTTTATTTAATTTTGGGGTGTACTAATTCAGTCAGAATTGGAACTACCGGGATCAGTTTTAGGAGATCAAAAGCTACATAATAGGTAAGTAAGTAATTTATTTATGACCCGCCATTTTCAAAAAGCGGAGTAAATGAAGAAAATATATAAAACACATAAACACACAAAAAAGACACTTAATTTTCGATCGTCGGCCAGGAAGCAGTGGATAACGTCGTGCGCTGGTTGGGCCCTATTGTCCATGATTTTTGAAAGCGACGAGGAAACATCCAAAAGGGTAACACTTGCATCTTGAATTTTGAACTTCTCCGTCAATGTATGGTTATGCCATAATTTCGAAAAGTGGAGCAGGTGCTTTGCATATTTAACATAACATGATCTCATCTTTTTAATAATGTAATAATTTCAGCTCATGTATTCAATATAGTTTTCTGTATAGTTATACCAATTTGTATTTGAGGATTTGGAAATTGATTATATTTGGTTATATTGATTATATTATCAAAGCCGGAGCTCCAGTCATGAGTCATGACATAGGAGCTCCAGACATGGCATTCCCACAATTGAACAATTTGAGACTTTGAACACTTCCTATTCTTCTAACGTTTTTGTTTGTCCGAGGGACTCACTCCCCGTATTCTCGCCATTCCCACGGACAGGGAATGTTCCGGTTATCATCACCATCATCAAGAAGGACTGCCTTTCAGATTCGGAGGGGAATCAGTTTTTTTCATGTTTGAAAAATGATTCGCAGAAACATGATTGTCAAACATGATTCGCACCCAGCTTTGGGCTGAAGGAATATCAGTATTTTAACTGGTGTGCAATGTAAATTAAAAAAAATCAGAATAAGCAAACCAAAAAAAAGTGGATCCAGACTAATTTCGTCAACTGCATATTTTTTTTCGAA